>CM062814.1:803226775-804547356 GCA_031772625.1 Pinus tabuliformis
TTGAGCATTGGACAGCTCATTAACAAAGGTTACAACGTGTTCTTCAAAGATGATTTGTGTACAATTAGAGACATACCTCCAAGTAAGAAGATCATTGCACAGGTGCAGATGACCAGCAATAGAATGTTTCCTCTCAAACTCAGGGCAGATTTGAAGGAAGGCAGAACTATTGCGGCTGTAACTCAAGAAGTATTTCAAGAACAATTGAAAGATGTGAATTGGTTGTGGCATTTGAGATTTGGACATCTCAATTTTGGAAGCCTGAATCTGTTGCACAGAAAGGGAATGGTAAAGGGATTACCATTGATCGAGAAACCGGACAGCCTTTGTGAAGGTTGCATCTTGGGCAAGCAACACAAAGAAAGCTTTCTAGCAGGAAAGAGTATAAGGGCAAAAGCACCATTGGAAATTGTTCACTCCGATGTGTGTGGACCGATGCAAACACCATCATTTTCTGGAAATAAATATGTTTTAACTTTTGTTGATGATTACACCAGAAAGACATGGGTGTATATGCTGAAACAGAAGAGTGAAGTGTTTGAGAAATTCCGCCACTTCAAAACTCTTGTTGAAAAGCAGTGTGGGCATTATATCAAAGTGCTCAGAACAGATAGAGGAGGAAAGTATATCTCCCAAGACTTTCTGCGTTTTTGCAGAGAGAATGGCATACGAAAGGAGTTCACCGCAAGGTATACACCTCAGCAGAAAGGAGTTGCTGAAAGGAAGAATAGGACCATTCTTGACATGGTCAGAAGTATGCTGAAGGCAAAACACTTGCCGCATGAGTATTGGGCAGAAGCTGTCACTTGCGCAGTTTACATCTTGAATAGATGCCCAACTAAAGCTGTCATGAACAGAATACTAGAAGAAGCATGGAGTGGTCAAAAGCAAACAATCACTCACATGAGAGTATTCGGTTGTGTGGCATATGCACATGTACCAGATCAGCTAAGGAAGAAGCTTGATAGTAAGGGGGAGAAGTGTGTCTTTATTGGCTATTGTGATGAGTCAAAAGCATACAAACTCTATAATCCATCCACCAAGAAATTAATAGTAAGCAGAGATGTGCAGTTCATTGAAGATGAAGGTTGGGATGGAAGCTTAGAGAAGACAGTGAATGTGAAGACAATTGTGTCTCACGAAGAAGAAGAAGAAGGGACAGAAGCAAATAATCCTTCCTTGGTGGCTCCTCCTCCACCACAGCAAGTACAACAAACCACACCACAATCTGGAATTCGAACAACCTCAAGAAGTCAAAGAAGTGCTTCTTCAAGCACACCACAGGGATCAGCAATACCCTCAAGTTCGGATGGAACTCCAAGCACACCAAGAAGACCAAGATTCAGAAATCTGAATGAGATTTATGAACAAGGAGAGGTAAGTAACAATACCGGTCTGAATTCATTATTCGCTTTGTATTGTCATGTTGATGACCCAGTCCATTTTGAAGATGCTGTAAATGAAGATAAATGGATTGAAGCAATGAATGAAGAAATTGGTGCAAATGAGAAAAGTAAAACATGGGAGTTAGTGGACCTCCCTAAAGGTAAGGATGCCATTGGAGTTAAGTGGGTCTATAAGACCAAAAGCAATGCTGAAGGCAAGATTGACAGGCACAAAGCAAGACTTGTTGTGAAAGGCTACAAGCAGCAACAAGGCAGAGACTATGATGAAACCTTTGCACCAGTAGCAAGGATGGAAACAGTCAGAACAGTGTTGTCTATTGCAGCACAACACAAATGGAAGATTTATCATATGGATGTTAAATCTGCATTCCTGAATGGAGTGTTAAAAGAAGAGGTTTATGTTGAACAACCTCCAGGCTATGAAGTTGAAGGCCAAGAGCATAAAGTTTGTAAACTGAAAAAGGCTCTTTATGGGCTGAAGCAAGCTCCAAGAGCATGGTACAGCAGAATAGATGCTTACCTGATTGAGAATGGGTTTGACAAGTGTGATGGTGAACCCACACTCTACATAAAGGAGAATGACGGTAAGATTCTTATCGTTGTTCTATATGTAGATGATTTGATTTTTACAAGCAATGATGCTTCTCTCATTGCTGATTTTAAAGCAGTCATGAAAAGTGAATTTGAAATGACTGACTTGGGCTTCTTAAGATATTTTCTTGGAATTGAAGTAGACCAAAGTGAAAATGGAGTTTTCATTTTTCAAGATAAATATGTAGAAGCAGTGTTGAAGAAATTTAACATGCAGAACAGCAAGGCAGCTGTGACTCCAACTGTAGTGGGGTTGAAATTGACCAAAGAAGACAGCAACAAAGATTTTGATCCAAAATTGTACAAGAGCATAGTTGGCAGCCTTATGTGCTTGACTGCAACTAGGCCAGATATTATGCACGCTGTGAGTTTAATTTCCAGATTTATGGAAAGACCGAAAGAGACTCATTGGCAGGCAGCCAAGAGGATTCTAAGGTATGTGAATGGAACGAAGGGGTTTGTTATTTTATACTCCTCTTCTGAAAGTTTCATGTTGACAGGTTACACTGACAGTGATTGGGTTGGAAGTGTTGATGATAGGAAAAGCACATCGGGATATGTGTTTTATATGGGATCGGGAGTCATCTCATGGGCTTCCAAGAAGCAACCAGTTGTGGCTTTGTCAACAACAGAGGCAGAGTATGTGGCAGCAACAGCAGCAACATGCCAAGCAGTATGGCTGAGAAGAGTTCTCAGAGATTTGTGTCATGAACAGGAAAATGGCACAACCATTTACTGTGACAATAGCTCAGCAATAGCATTGTCTAAAAATTCTGTTTTTCATAAAAGAACAAAGCATATAGATACCAAATTTCACTTCATACGTGAATTGGTTAACAATGGTGAGATTGTTTTGCAGCACTGCAGAACAGAGCAACAGTTAGCTGACATCTTGACAAAACCATTGGCAAAGAAAAGCTTTGATCATTTCAGGAAATGCCTGGGTATGCAGAAAAAACCCAGCAGTTAAAATTAAAGGGGAGTGTTGGAATGGTAATTTCAACTTGCAGATTTTTTCCTCAGCGATACGATCGCAGATCGCATATCGCATTTTTCCCTCGTCACCCTTCGCTGCATGCTTGTATTATCTGCGATGCGATCGCAGATCGCATGATTTAAAGGTTATAGAGGCGGTGGCACATCCGTTCTCTTCTTGCGATGCGATGGTGTGATAAGCCATGCATTAAATTTCCAGCAAGATATTTTCAACCGTGTAATAAATGATATTTACTAGGGTTGGTAAATATAGGTGAAATCTTAAATTTTATTATTTTTTATTTCACGGAAGTGGGGAAAAGCAACACGCATTGTAAAAGATATTTTTGTGTTGTTCGATATAAAAAAAAAAGAATGCAAGAGCAGAGACGTGTAGTGAGAGTAGAGTATTAGCCAAGAAGTTCTTTTTCTTCTTGCAACGCACAGCATTGCTGAGGATATACTTTTATGAGATAGTGGAATCAGGTTCTGGAACTGAAGTTCCTGTTGTAAATCCCTCTGAGTTGAGGAAGATAAATTCTGTAACAGTTTTTATTATTATTGTTTTATATAATAAAGATCCTGTAGTAGAAAACCAGAGCGTTGTTCTCTCTGTGTTTTTTTTTTTTTTTTTTTGTTTGAAATGAACAGAAATTTCCATCAGTGATGAGGTTTCCTGATCCCAGCAAGCATGAGAACGCCTCGAAGTATCAAATCAAAAGAAAATCAAAGGAAACATAAACATGAGGAAACAATAACGCAGAGGAAACTTCACACTTACCAGTATTATGAAAAGATTTATGCATCATATTTAGGGATAGAAATTATTGCAAGACTCCAGAGAGGAACCCCAACTGCTGAGATTTCCCAACAATGCTCATTGTAGTGCTCTAGAGGCCAGAAAAAATCAGTGTGCAGAAAATACAAATTGGTAGGAAAAAAAGGCAATTCGTACGGTTAGGGTTGTAAAAACAAATTCCCTCCATTGGATTGGTAGAGTAAATCTCCACCATCCAAATGAACACCGTATTAGAAATCACATGAAGATCACATGGGCTAGAAACACGTAGCCACCATTGATTTGACCTCGAATTTCAATAACCCTGACCCCTCGATTTAATAAATTCCAAATATTTTCAATGGATGCATGTAACATATAATAGGGTCGAAGCCAACATCCTTTATCAAAATCAAGCCAATATTACCATCCAGAGTGAAAATTACCTAAACTCTAAAGTATTATAATATAGGAACGTGTGCGCTCGAACGTACTGAAAAATGGAATCATATTCACCAAATATATGATCACCCATAAGCGTAATTGGAATAGGGTTGGCACCTCTAGCATGAGGTAAGTCATGATGAAACTGTGGTAAGGGAAACTTAGGATCATATTTTGGATTGCATGCACATATGTATACTAAATAAATATTAAGGAAATAACCAAAAAAAAATTCGGGGAACCTAGGTGTGTGATAGGTGCATTAATTTAAATAATAGTTCACAATATCAGTTTTGAAAATTAAAATTTTGGCCCATTACAACACCAATGGGGAATTTGACATAGTAATTAGTGTCCATTCAAGGCCCTCTAAGCTAATATTTATCATTTTAAAAATATTATTAAAATAATAATAACAATAATGATAATAAAATTTTTGTATCGGTAATAAATATAGTATTTCAACATTTATATGTATTTAAAGATATATGAAAAAAAAGCCATTTTATTGTAGACAATGAGTTCTGCAAATAAATTATATTTTAATGTCAACTACGTAAATATTTTTAAATTTTTGTTTATTTTTTATATTTTTTTGGCTTATTTTTGTTTTTTTTTTGTTAATTTTGTCTTAAATATAACAATTTCAAGTGAAACATGTGCGTGTATACAATCTATGTGTCCAAAGAAATATTATGTATTCAGAAATATAATTTAAATAATGGAAAAATATACAACTGATAGTGTGTACAACCACTAAGTTAAGCACAAATTTATTGTTGGTAATCAAATAATATACACCTTCAAAGTTTGAATTCTATACAATATTGACACCTCAAGAGATTTAAACCTCTCTACACTCACTAAACCCATAATATACAAGATTTACATATCAAAAGATTTAATGGTCTATACATTTACTAAATCCCTCTTTAAAATAAATCTATATTAAAAATGAATGAAACACTAAGTTGCTACACATTAATATGCCAATATTATTACGAGTGTTTAATTTTGATATGTTATATGTAGTTTGAAAACAAAAAATACACGCCCTCCAAATTCTATACAGTGGATGGAATTTAAGTGCAAACGAACAAGTACGAAGATTTGCGATGACGAGAACTACTACAGTCATGTGCTGAGTTGCCTGAGTTGCCTAATGTTTGCATTTTTTTTATAAGAGATAACAAATCAATATACATAGCCACCAAAGCTCAACCAAAAAATTTCATAATCCATAGAAATACAATAACATGATTAACTTCAACTTTGAACGTATACACCTTCAGGAGCTGGATAGCCATGATTTATAACAAGACCTGTAGGTAGCAGTTGTCCCTGCCGATTCATAACCTTTTTTAAATTGATTATATATGTTACAGAAACAATAATAAACTTTTGATTCAGGAAGCCTTGAGCTATAAACTTTTGATTGAGGAAGCCTTGAGCTATTCTAAAAATCCCTATGAGAGAGAATAAACTTTGCTCAATTTTTTTAAAATTGCTTATATTGGTTATATAAACAACAATAAACTCCAGATTGAGGCAGCCTTGAGCTATGTTATAAATTCCTATGTGAGAGATTAAACTTTTCCCATCCACCTTCTTCTTCCCCAGGCTATACTCTTAGCCTTCTCTTCTCTTAGTCCTCATAATTCCTATGTGAGAGATTAAACTTTTCTCATCCAACTTCTTCTTCACCAGGCTATACTCTTAGCCTCCTCTTCTCTTAGTCTTCATAGTTTTTTGCAGTTGTTCGTAACTACTAACCCTCTGTCTCCAATCAAATCTCGTACCTGTTTGCAAACAACCACTATCGTTCAGTGAAAACACTCCAATTCCTTTATGAAAATTTAATGAAAATGGTGATACATGGTTTGACAGTACAGAAGATCTATTTGGAAAATGGAAAAGATTTGTATGAATTCTCAAACATAAGAAATCATTCTTGACGAAATTGTTCGGAAACTCTTAGCGTCACTTTCACTTTCATTCATGGAGATACTATGGCTATTTGTATTAATATAGATATCTTACATTGTTGGAGATAAATATATTCTTTGAAATTTTATAAAGAACCCTGGCGAGTATAATGAAATTTTGAAGACAACTACTTTCTCCACCATCACAAATTACCTCTCGGTTTCCACTTGTCACAATATGTATATAAGTATACCATACATTATTTTTCCTATTAATAAAATGTAATCTTTAAAATCAACGTTGCAAATGAAAAAATAGAAAATCAATATCTTCTATTCTAGGTGGCAGGCTGTGCTAGTCAACCTAAATCTATCCAGCCTTGCTCCCTCCGATCCTCGTCAAATCAAGCATGAAAATCACTTCAAGTGAATATTTTGGGGATGCGATCTGAGTTGATCAAAAGAAAGTATACTTCGTCCAAAATAATCTATTCACTGGAATAATTTAGGAAGCAAAAGCTACAGAAGTTGGAAGTTTATTTTACAACTATAGAGCACTAACATCGATGCCTTGTAACATTTTTACTTTACTATTGTGGATCGTGGCATCATAATTAATAGCTTCACTGCTGAATACACTGCATGTATATTATGATCAATGATCATGCTTGACATAAGGCTCTTAACCTCCAAATTTTAGTTGAAAATGATCGTGAAGTATGGAATGGGCCACTTCCTAACATTTGTATTCTCTTTTGGTTCTAACAACCAATTTTTAGTTCATAATCGATCAAAGGTGAATGAGTGCACTAGTTCTATGCTTCATATGATGATAATGTTCCATGAGATCGAAAATCAGTGACACACAAATGATTGTTTTGTAAGCTAAGCTAACCTTTATTAAATAATTCATACATAAACTACACGGATGATTTGATGTGACCAAAATTATGGGAAAAAATAGCTTTTGGTTTCAGTTCCTAGAAGCTAGGTTATATTTGAACCTTTAAGACAATGGATAAATGTAAAATAATATATATTTTAAACACCTAAGCAAGTTTGATATAAATACAACTATATGAGTTAAAAATGGGTCCACAATTCACATGAGGCAGTTACCATGCAGTTCCATTCCAACTCCTTAGAATTTCATATATGAATTGGTCAAAGTGGAATTAATTTTTTAAGTAAAGTAAAATATTACAAGGAAACTAGGGAATTCGGTTGTTGGCTTGAAAGTTATCCTACTCGAAATCAACTTTTAATTTAACGAAATGACTATACAGTATTACATGGAACACGTTTTTTTGAAATTGAAGCATATATAAAAATCCTTAGTTAATTTCATCTACAATGTCATAGCAAGAACAATTACATCAAGTTTCAAATGTATTATGGCATAATCAATGTCTTCATTAATCTGAACAACTTGGTTTCCTATAGGATAGACAAATCCATAATGCAGATGTAGCAACTCAAGAAGGTATGAACATGACTATCATAATAAAGTTGGATTAGAGAAAACTAGATTTATGTAGGGCACACAAATCCACAGTGAAATTGTAGAAACTCAATAGAGGCATAATTGAAGCAAAAAGAATAGGGAATTTAAAGGAGATTCCAATAGGTAGAAGCTTCCAACTAACCCACCTTCCTTTTGGTGACGATATTATACTTTTGGAGTATGGATCAAGAAGGGATACTAGAGCTATGAAGGAAATCATAGATCTTTAATGTATTGCTACAGGTATGTCAATCGACATGCATAAATATTATGTCTTTCTAGGTTGGAATAAATCCACGAAGGATAAATCCTTCAAATGTTTCCCTATAACTACACAAAGTTCAAGGATGGATTAAAATGCATAGACATTTACATGCAACCCAAAAAAATATGGGAGAACTTTTGGATTCAACATCTAGCTAAAAATAGTAATTTTATATGCATGACAAGTACACTGAGGCATTTGTAGTCCTCTATGTGGGAGGTTTTAGTGAAGCGGAGTATGTGTGTACAGCATACTTTTCCTTCTACCTATTATTTTAGGTTCATTTGTACTCATCAATCTTTCTCCAGTACAAAAACATATTGATTTTAAAACATTAGTAAATACTGAGCCTAGATTAAGGGAACACAGAATGTCCAAACTCAAAATGTCATAAAATAAATTAATTGAATAATTCTATGAACATTCGTGATTTCCCATATTTTGTAAAGGAAAGAGTAGATGTAAAATATTTCCTTCCCCGCCTATTAATTTTAGGTTCTTATAAACTCATAGATATGTCGCGAGTACTAAACATGCCGACCTTAAAAGAATTACTCAAATTTCAAGGTTCAAAGAGTGCCCAAGTGTCACATAACTAGCACTACAACAGTTTGATTCTACACCACATTTAAGATTGAAGTAGACCCATTGCTAAGGACATTCACCATTTCCGAGGTTTTGTAAAGGAAAACTGTAGATGTAGAAGATTTATCTTCCCTACCTATTATTTTAGGTTCATATGCATAGATGGATCTCATATTTTAAAGAAATAAATGAAACTCAAATTTGAGTGCCAAAATGTTAGAGAATTGATGGTAGAAAACTTGATGTTAAGTAAAGTTCACGATTCACACAAGCCCCTTCCAAATAAATTCGCAACTTCATGAGTTTTATAATGGAAAATTGTCATACAAAATAGTCTCCAGGGATGTAGCATAGCATTGTAGAGAGTAACCTATCTCATGTTCAATGTATATCAACTTCCTGGGGAATATAAGCTGGCATAGACAATTGTTACAACTTGAATTTAGAATCAGTAGGCATTTGTGAACATATAATTCATATTGTATATGTTGGATGGTATCATATGAGACAAAATCATAGAATACATTGAATCTAGCCTGCCAAAACATTAATATAAAATTTTCAATGTAGCTTTACATTATTAACATCCAAGCTTTCGAAATGAACAAAAGGTTATCGTCCACTGAATCTTTAAGAGTTTAGGAAGATGACTCATAAACTAAGAAACTCAATACCAAAGAACAAGATGTGGAAGAAAACAAATTTATGCAAAGATATTGTTATGAAACCAGCTCAAGAAAAGATAGAAAAGATAGATCAATGCCTTAGAATTCAGCCTCTTCGAGGGGGAAACCTCCTTTACATTACTTAAATGAACAATTCTTGGATGATACAAATGACAAAACCTCCTTTCTATATATAAGAGTCTAAGGAGTCACAATATAATCCAGCCGACCTAACAATAATAATATAAAGCCACAAAAATAACAATAGAGGGATTCTATGGGCACATAAATAACAATATGGGGGTAATAGGGGCACAAAAATATAAATAAGGGGTATAACTACAATAGTAATGGGGTAATCACTAGTATTATAGGGACCCAACATGCCCCTCTCCTTCAAAAAAGTGTTTTCCTCAACGCTTGAGTAGTTCTGGATACTTCTGCATAAAATTCTCATCCTCCCATGTGGAATCTTCAGCGGATAAGTTCTTCCACTTGATAAGATACTCTGAAATTGATCGATTTCCGTAGCTGTCTAGTTCTTGTTTCTGTGACTGCTTCCGCTTCCAATATAATTTTTCCTTCCTCGTCAAGTTCTGGCAATATTGTTTGAATTGGGAGCTCGTCACCTATAACCTTCTTTAAACATGAAACATGGAAAATTGGGTGCAATTGAGAAGCTGCAGGAAGCTCCAATTTGTATGCCATAGTAGCAATCTTTTGCAACACCTTGTACGGACCATAATACTTTGGTGATAATTTATTATCCTTCTTAGCTTGCTTTAGGGACATTTTCTTATATGGTTGTAGCCGTAGGAATACCCAATCACCTACATCAAAACTTCTTTCACTGCGATGTTGATCTACATGTTGTTTCATTCTATTTTGTGCCAACACGAGGTTATCCTTTAAGAGTTGGAGGACTTGTTGTTGATGTTCGATGTGATGTTCCACTGCCTGAACCTTAGAATTTTCTCTTAAATATGATGTGATGGATGGTGGTTGATACCCATAAAGTGCCATAAATGGGGTCATTTTTGTTGTTGTATGGAAGGAAGTGTTATACCACCATTTAGCCAGAGGCAACCATTTGACCCATTGTGTCTGTTTATCAGATACAAAGCAATGAAGATATCCTTCCAAACATTTGTTTACTATCTCAGTTTGCCCATCAGATTGAGGATGATAAGATGAGCTATGAGCTAACTGAGTACCAAGACAAGAAAATAATTCTGTCCAAAAATTTCCAGTGAAAATGGGATCTCTGTCACTTACAATAATCGTTGGGTTTCCATGTAGCTTTTGAATTGTTTCCATAAATGCAGTAGAAACTGTACTAGCTTTAAATGGATGTGCTAATGCACAAAAGTGTGCATACTTGGTAAGTCTGTCAACTACCAACATGATGACACTCCTTCCCTCAGACTTGGGTAAACCTGTGATAAAATCCATTGAAACCTCCTCCCAATGTTGGCTTGGAATGGATAAAGGTTGTAATAGACCTGGTGTCTTAATTGTTTCAACTTTATTTTGCTGGAAAACCAAACATTCCGCCACAAACTTTTGAATATCTGATTTAAGGCCATCCCAAAAAAATTCCTTCTTAACCCTGTGGTAAGTTTTTAAAAATCCTGAGTGCCCTCCTAAGGGAGAAGTGTGCAATTTCATAAGAATCTTTTGTTTTAGCTGGGAATTCTTATAGAGGTATAAGCGATCTTTGTACCATAACGAATCATTTTGCCAGCTAAATGTATCAGAAGTACAGGAATCTTGTTGTAGCTTTCGAATAAGTGCCCACACTTCTTCGTCATTCTTCCATTCCTCCCTTGCTTCGTTTATCCAATCTGGTTGGATAATAGAAATGGCACACAACAATGCTTCCACATCCTCATCCTTTCTTGAGAGTGCATCTGCCACCACATTTTGCTTCCCTTTTTTGTAGATGATTTCAAAGTCATAACCCAACATCTTTGTGACCCACTTTTGTTGCTCTTCAGAGGATAATCTTTGTTCTAAAAAGTATTTAAGGCTATCATGATCCGTTTTTACCTTGAAGTGTCTTCCCATTAGGTAGGGTCGCCATTTCTTAAGTGCATGGAGTATTGCCAATATTTCCTTCTCATAAATAGCTTTGCTTAAAAACTTTCCCTTGATTGGACGACTTTCAAAAGCAATGGGTCATTCATCTTGCATTAGAACAGCACCAATTCCATTTCCTGAAGCATCACATTCCACAATAAAGGTTTTTGTGAAGTCCGGTGTAGCTAAGACCAGTGCTTGGCACATTGCCTCTTTAAGATGTTCAAAGGCCTTTGTTGCTTCTGGAGTCCATGAAAATGAATCTTTCTTCAATAATGTTGTTAGAGGTGCTGCTATTCTCCCATAATTCTTAACAAACTTGCGATAATACCCTGTCAACCCAAGAAATCCTCGCAGATGCTTTATGGATGTGGGGATTTTCCATTCCTTAATGGCATTAATTTTGCTAGGGTCTACCTTAACTCCTTCATGAGATACAATATGACCCAAATATTCCACCTCCTGGACTCCAAAGAAACATTTGGATCTTTTTGCATATAATTGTTTCTCCCCCAATAGTTGTAGCACCCTGTCAATATGTTCAACATGATCGTTCCAAGACTTGCTGTAGATTAGTATATCATCAAAAAATACTAACACAAATTTTCTAAGGAATGGTTTGAAAATTGAATTCATCAAACCTTGAAATGTTGAAGGTGCATTGGTAAGGCCAAAAGGCATGACCAAAAATTCATAATGACCCTCATGAGTTCTAAATGCTGTTTTCGGAATGTCTTCAATCTTCATTATGATTTGATGATATCCCGAACGAAGATCCAACTTGGTGAAGTAAATTGATCCATGCAATTCATCCAGTAATTCATCAATAACAGGAATGGGGAACTTATCTTTAATAGTGAGCTTGTTGAGCTCCCTATAATCCGGACACATGCGCCATGATCCATCCTTCTTGTGCACCAATACTACTGGAGCTGAGAAAGAACTTTGACTCGGTTGAATTATACCAGCCTCTAGCATTTCTGCAACCATACGTTCAATTTCACTTTTTTGGACATAGGGATGTATGTACGGCCTGATGTTTGGAGGAACACTTCCTGGAATCAGATGAATAGCATGATCATGACTACGCATAGGTGGGAGACCTTTTGGAGTCTCAAATACCTTGGAATGATTGTCCAGGACTTTTTGGAGATCTGGAGAAATAGATGATTCCAATGTGGAAACATCTAGCAAACATAATTGTGCAATTACACCTCTTTGCTCCTTTTTTAGAAGCTTTGTCATGCTATTAGAGCTAATTATCTTTCCTGGTTTCCCTGCAATACCCCTTAATTCAACTTCCTTTCCTTCCGTAGAAAATTTGATGAAAAGTTCTTGAAAATTAAAAGCTATTGTACCCAAGGATTGTAGCCATTGGACTCCTAGTACAACATCAGCACCTCCCATTGGAATGGAAAGCATTGGGCTAGTCAATACATATTCTCCCATGGATAGCTTGATATTATGGCACTTTCCACAGCAATTTATTGTTCCTCCATTTGCAATCATCACTTGACACTCTGGTGCTGGATATAGGAAGCAATTCAATTCTTTTGCTACCCTACAATGAATAAAATTGTGGGTGCTTCCTGAATCAATCAACACTATTACCTTTTTCTTCTTGATTTGTCCTTCTATCTTGATGGTTTGAGGAGTGGTAATTCCCGCCAATGCATTACAAGATATGGTCGGATTTATTTGTTCTTCATCTAGGCTTTGTTCCTGGAGTATATCTTCTTCTTTTGACCTTTCTTGCTCCTTTTCTTCTTCCTCTTCACAATCTATGTAGAATAATTTCTTCTCAGCACACTTATGACCTTTAGTGTATTTGCTATCACAATTGTAACAAAGCCCTTTTGCTCTTTTTTCTTCCAATTGTTGTGGTGTCAACCTTATAGGTTGTGGAAGACTAGGGGCATCAACACTTCTGTCTTTATAGCTGTGAGTGGTATGCTTCCTGGTTGCCATAATTTTGCTTTCCATTTTTCTTGCTAACATGAATGCCTTCTCTAACGAATCAGGTTCCCAAAGGCGAACATCATGTTGGATATTATCCTTTAAAGACCCTATGAACACATCAATCCTATGCTCCTCTGGAATATCTTTTACCCTTATGTTCAATTTTTGGAACTCCTCAATGTGCTCCATTACTGAACCCTTTTGTTTGAGACTTATCAATTGGCTAAAAAAAATGTTGCTTTTTGTATCTTCATAATGTGCTATCAATTCTTCCGTAAAAATTGCCCAAGTGATAAATTGTTTACGAGAGCAAAGCCATTGATACCATACAAACTGATTTGGTTCCAAATATACAGTTGCCATACGTACCTTTTGTGTGTTTTTCACATTATTGAGATGGAAGAATTGCTCCATCTGTAATATCCATGTGGCGGAATCCTTGCCATCAAACTTCCTCATATCGATTTTTGGAATATGGTGATTCTTCGATCCAACATTAGCGTTTATGGAATCATGATTAACATTTCTTTTGTTCTCATCATGAGTTTCCTTTACTACCTTTTCACCATTAGTGACCCTTTCTTGTAGCAACTTCTTCAATTCTTCCATGTCCGTCTTCAAATCTATCTTCAAATCTACCATGTCTCTCTTCAACTCTGTCTTCGAATCATCCATCTTAGCTTCCATGCCCTTTATCTTAGATTCCACGCCACTTATCTTAGCTTCTGTTAGCTTTTGTGAGCGTGACATTTGTTGCACTTGTTCTTGTAATTTTGATATATCATGTAGCATTTCTTCCTCTTCTTCATGAGTCATGCTAGAGCTTTCAGGTTCCTTACTAGGTGTTTGCATTTTCTTTCCTCGGGGCATCAGTTACCGATAATAATGCTTTACTATGCCCTTTGAATTCCGTTAAACCAAGCTTACACAAAAATTTAAAAAAAAAATACACACCTTTTTTCACTTTATAGAAGCCTGATATTGAATCTGATGTATCTCTGTAATTTCAGATCATCCAGTTCTGAAATTGCTACCTATAGTAGCCTTCTGCGTCCTCTTTCCAATGCCACAAGTCTGAGCCAAATTGGATTCTCCAAGGAAGAGTTATGTGAAATCTCCCACAGTGACTTGCTTTTAGACTGGTTCAGCAGAGCAAACTTGTACGACGTGCCACGATTCACTGTTTCAACCTCTGAATCTGAAACACACACAAGAAGCTACAATCCATCCTCTTTCTGTACCTTCTTACGAACTTTCAATCCGATCCCCAGAGAGAAAGTTATGACGATTTTCCCCAGGTCACCTGTTTTGAATGTAATTCAGGAGTTTGCAAAAAGACCAGCTTCCTCAGATCATATCTCTGCAAATATCGTGCGAAAAGCTCTGAAATTTCGACCCAAGGTTCAATGTGATTTCTTCCCAAATGGGTTTTTTTTGCGACTTCTGAAACGTCACAGAAAAAAAGTTATAGCGAAAATGCCACGATGACCTGTTTGGAGCAGCAAAACCCTAGAATCCAAAGCTCTAATACCAAATGTTATGAAACCAGCTCAAGAAAAGATAGAAAAGATAGATCAACGCCTTAGAATTCAGTCTCTTCGAGGGGGAAACCTCCTTTACATTACTTAAATGAACAATTCTTGGATGATACAAATGACAAAACCTCCTTTCTATATATAGGAGTCTAAGGAGTCACAATATAATCCAGCCGACCTAACAATAATAATATAAAGCCACAAAAATAACAATAGAGGGATCCTATGGGCACATAAATAACAATATGGGGGTAAAAGGGGCACAACAATATAAATAAGGGGTATAACTACAATAGTAATGGGGTAATCACTAGTATTATAGGGACCCAACAGATATTTCCAGCTCCAATCCCACCTCGACATCGCTCCACTAAAGGTAAGTCTACTAACAAGATGTTATAATGAAAAAATAATGATACTTTACCTTGTCAACACTAATTTAATACATTTTTTAATGATCCATAACCATTTGTCGGTCTCTCACAAACATGTTGTTTATGAATTCCCTATTATCTTTTCTTATGCTAGTAAATAAGCACTAAAATCTCAATGTAACAGATTGATACTAAATGTCCTCAACTACGTGGTCCATGTGGGAAGACGTCCCATGCTACAGTGAGAATGTGGATTCTTAATAAGCATGGACCCTCAAGTCATGTTTGAGGTTTGGGCATCACGTGTTCAATATCAAAAGAGTCCCACCAATGCACTAAATGGGCAGAGTAATACCAAAAGAATAAAATGTCGATATCAAACATCTATTGCTCACATGCCTTAACCAAGATCCATATCCATGTGTGAGGTTTCTGACGTAAAAGTTTTCTTTATGAATTCTCGATGATCTTTTCCCTGTGTTACTAGGTAAACACTTAAATATCAAGCAAGACAGACTCACACTAGATGCTTAGAAAATGTGCTAAACTAAGTGGTTTGAATGTACAAACATCCCAAGTTATAATAAGAATGTGTATGCTTAATAGGCATGGAGTTATGTTTGAGCCTTGGGATTCACTAGCTCAATATAAAAAGAGTTCCACCAATGTACTCAAGTCATAGAGAAATGCCAAAAGAACCAAATGTTACCCTCATACATGGATTGCTCGAATACTTAAACTGGGTTCATGTGTACGTGTTGGCGGTTTTTGACATAAATTTTTTGTTTGTGCCTACCCTATGATCTTTTCCCCTTGCCAGTAGGTAAGCAACAAAATCTCAAATAAGATAGGGTTATACTAACACTAATCAAATGTACTGAGTTAAGTAGCTGATGTGGGAAAACCTTCTAAGTTATACTAAGAATGTGGATGCTTAGTATGTAGGGAGTTATATTTGAGCATTGGGCCTTGCCAACTTAATATTGAAAAGTTCCACCAATTTATTACAAAGACCACAACATTACCAAAATAAAAAAATTAAATAAAATGTTACTATCATACATAGATTGCTCAGATACCTAAATCAAGATCCATATCCAAGAATAGGAGCTTTCTCAAAGAATTAATTTTTTTATGAATTTTTTATGATGTTTGATCCTTTCCCCCTACCAATAGGTAAACACTAAAATCTCAAGTGAGACGAAGTGATACTATATGTTAATCAAATTTCCTCAACTATGTACCCATCATGGTCATAGCGCACCACGAAATAATTATTTTGGCCCTACATGTCACTAGTTCTATATCAAGCGCACCAAGGAAACCACGAAATAATATAAAAAAATAAAATGTTTCCACCATAGATGATCAAGATTTAAACATGAACACAACAAATTATAGATATAACCATAAATACAAAGATGCATTAGAAATAACACTTCATTTCATTAATATAAAACCCTAAAATATGCTTAGAAACAGAATGGAAATAAGACTAGCTTTGGTGATGGTAGCTTATCTCTAAGAAGAGATGTGGTAGCTACATGCATCTAAACTATGATACGATGAGGCTCAAGGGTAGTTTTATTATTTAACAATAAGAGAAAACCCTAAACAACCAAAACCCTAACCAAAGGAGATGTAACACCAAGAGTTTATGGGCCTCATTGGTGTGAGTTAGACAGCCAACTTCCCAGGGTCGTGACTTGGTCATATTATCTCCATTTGATGCACACGATAACCCATTGGAAAGATCTCTCCAAGGACTATGTCAAAAAAATACCGAAGGGAAAATCATCGCTAGCAGTAGATTGCCAAAAAAACTTCATTTAGGGCCTCAAAACAGCTCCAGAAATTTAGGACATGAAAAAGTGACAAAAGTAGTAAACTCTGCTATAATTAAGGAAACTAAAAAACTGAAAGAAACAATGGTGGGGGTCCAAGTGGAATTGGTGGGTGGCCACCAATATCCACCTATATCATTCCTCCCCCCTTAGGAATAAATGGTCCCCGTTGCATTGAGTTCCTCCATGAGATGAGGAAACTTCTACTAAACTTCGTCCCTGGTGAGCCACTTGCCCTGGTGAAGGAGTTGGTCTGCTTTAACAACTCGGTATAGTTGGATTCTCTACTGGTGTGTGTCATTGATCTGCATGTCCATGATCTGATCAGCTATGGCTTGCTCCATGCAATCTGGATCTAAATCTCTAGGTGTGAGTTGTTCTATAATGTATGATGTGTCCAACAATGGTTGGAAGTATGGTCGAAGGTGGTCCACGTTAAACACTGGGTGCAAGTCAAGGAATGGGGGAATGCTAAGCTCAAATGCATTGCCACCCACAGCCTTGGTGATGGTGTAAGGACCATATCAGATTGGTCTGAGTTTTACGATAGGCTCTAGTAAGGTGTTCCTCCTGTAAATGAAACTAGACTTTGTTGTCCACACGAAACTTATGCGGCACTTGATTTTGATCATGTCACTGCTTGTACTTGGCATTTGATTTCTCTAGAATTTCATGGAGCTACTGGCAGATATGTTGGATGTGCTCAATGAATTCGGTTACTGTATCAACTTCCAACTAAACATTAGCCGAATCTGCCTAAGTAGTTGCAAATGGTATGGCCACATCAATGGGACATAGTGGCTGGAATCCCTATCCCACCTAAAAAGGGCTATTGCCAGGCGAGCTTTGGAGAGTTCGGTTATAGCTTTGTTGGACATAGGGAAGGCTCTCATCCCATGTGCATGGCTGCTTTGTGTTTTACATGTGTAGAATGTGTACGAACATGCTATTGATGACCTTTTTCTGGCCATCAGTTTGGGGATGGAAAGTTGTGGACTTAGTGAGCTTGGTGTCCAACATTGGCCAGAGACTGGACCAAAATGTACTAAGGAACCTGTTGTCCTGATCTATGATGATAGACTGTGGGATCCCAAAGTGTACCCACACTCATTCAAAGAAGAGTTTATCAGTGGCTTCTACTATGATATTCTTCTTGCAGGCCGCCAGAATGGCCATCTTCGTGAATTTGTCAACGACCACAAAAACACAGTCATTTCCATGCTTAATAGAAGGAAGGCCCGACATGTAATCCATGGAGATGGATTCCCAAGGTTGACTAGGGGTAGGTAGTAGAGTATAGAGTCCTTTCTTCTTGATGGTCAGTTTGGAAATGGCGCAGGAAGTGCAAGATGTAATGTACTTCCTGACATCCTGTCTAATATTCGGCTAGTAGAAATACTTTTGCACTGCTGCCACTATTTTCTCAACCCTGAAATTCCTAGCAACCCAATTGTAGTGTTCTTCCCAAATAATCTTGGCTCACGCACTTGAAGGAACACGAAAGTGTCCTAGATGGCCTAGCATGGCATCCTGGAGGTGAAAATCTGGAACTTGCTGACCCTCCAAGAGCATCTGGTATGTGTGGTTGAACTCTAGGTCGCTTTTATAGAGAAGCTGCCAATCAAAAGTCTGGTGCCCACAAGAGTTGAGCACGATGGTTAATGCCATGATCAGTGGTCGGTTGAGGTAGTCTGCAACATTATTGGTGCTACCCTTCTTATAATTGATATTCAAATCGAACTGCTGCAGGTATGTGAACCACTTTTGATGGCTACCATTCTACAACTTCCCTTACGTCTGTATGAACTGCATGGGTCAGTGGTCAGTGTGGATGACCATTTCCTTCCCCAAATTGTAATCCTTCCATTGTCGGCAATCCTGCACAATGGAATACATCTCTTTGTCATAAGTGGGACACTTCTGAACTATGTCTGAAAGTGTCTCACTTTGATATGCCACTACATGCACTTTTTGAGTAAGGATTGCCCCAATAACATAGTCATAGGCATCTGTCTCGATCTCAAATAGTTATTGCAAGTCTACTAAAGTGAGCACTAGTGCAGAGAAAAGCCGATGCTTCAACTCTACAAATTCCTTTTGTTGAGATTAATACCAAAAGAAATTTTATTTCGCTCCTCCCTCGGTGACTTGACTCAAGAGCCAAGCGATATGAGAGAATCCCAACACGAACCTGCGGTAGAAATTGGCAAGACCCAGAAAGTTACGGAGCTCTATTAGAGTGGTTGGGGCTAACCAATCCTGAATGAGTTGGATCTTGGTTGGATCCACATGCACCCCTTGTTCATAAATAATGTATCCCAGATACTAAACCTGGGTGATCCCAAATTTGCATTTCCCCAAATTTGCACACAACTTGTGTTCTCGCAGTGTTTGGAGAACCAATCGAATGTCATGGAGGTGCTCTTCCCAACTCTGGCTGAAGATCAGGATGTCATCCAAGTATACCACTACAAATGAGTTAGTGAATGGCCGCAAGATGTCATCCATCAACCTCATGAACATTTCAAGAGCATTCGTCAACCCAAAATGTATAACCAACCATTCGAGAAGGCCCTCCTTGGCTTTTAAGGCACTCTTCCACAAATCGGAGGGTTCGATTGGTGCCTGGTGATAGCCAAACTTCAAGTCAATCTTGCTGAAATATTTTCCCCACTTTAGTTGGTCCAAAAGATCATCAATCTGTGGGATCAGGTACCTATTCCAAACAATGATCTTGTTCAGCACCCTGTAGTCAATACAGAGTCTGCAAGTCCCATCGTTCTTCTGTACCAACATGATCAGGCTCCCACAGGGCGATGACCTTGGATGGATGTGACATTTCTACAAAAACTCTTGAATCCGCCTCTTAATTTCGTTATTCTCTAGAACATAGCACCAATAGGTTGGTCCATTGGGCAGTGACACACCTGGGGTCAAATCGATGGAGTGCTTGACCTGGCACTGCAGAGGGACCCTTGTGGGGGCAGTGAAGATGTCCTCGTACTCCTCCACAACCTTGTCCATATGTTGTTTCTGTGTAGAGGGGCCTTGTCTCGAGGTCATGGCCACCGTCTTCTTCTTTCCCTGAGGGTGTATCATCAGGAAAACAAATTTCCCGATTTTGGAAATCAGCTTACTGCATTGCCTTGCAGTAACCAAAGAGATGTCAGTAGGCAGTGCTACCTCTGGTATCCTATACAACTTATTTCCCAAAGTAACAATAATAGCATGGGGCCTTGACTCATACATGGCATGTCGCTTTGATATGTATGGTTGACCTAATAATACATCACAAACATCAAGGGGAGCAACATCACATATACCTCATTCCTGAAGGGCTTGATGTTGTATGGAAGGCGTCACTGCTGGCTCATGCAAAGATCATGTCCTTGGTGAAGCCATCCAATGGTGTACAGTTGTGGATGTGTTGTGGTTGGTAAGCCCAATTGCTTCACGACCTCTACTAAAATGAGGTTGTTTTGGCTCCCGCATTCGACAAAGAATTATAGCGGGGAACCCTTTACGAACATCTGGGAGTGGAAGAAGCGCTCCTCCTCCTCTGGATGTTTGGGTTCCTCCTTCTAGATTTTTGTGGTGGCAATGGTGGCGTTGGGCTCTGCATCAATAATCTCATTCCCTTTTTCATTCCCCTTGTTACGTTCTAGCTCAGAGTCGTAACATGCATCCAATTTTGAAGCCTTTAGCTCAGCCACGAGTGACTGCTTGGCCCGAATCTCACTTGTGTTGTAAGTGGAGATCTTATGGAACTCACACCACTTTCTCGTGTCCTTCTTCGACTTTGTGACATTGTTCTTTGCTTGCAGCTTTGGCAGGTTGTATTGGGCCACCTCGCCTTGGCTTTGTCCTTTATTCTGTGGTTTAGGGGCACCTTTCCCTTACTTTGGATTCACGGATCAAAAGTCTCGCCTCTTCTGTTTAAACTTTTGCTCGATCTTGACCTCATATCAGTATGTCATGCTGAGCGAGGATATGTCTATGAATTCCATATCATCCTAGATGTACCTGTGTAGGAAGCTGAGGTACTTGAGAACCAAATGCTTCCCAGAATCCTTGATACCCAACTTCATGCAAAGGGTATGAAAAACATTGGTAAACTCAGGCACATCTTGGTCCCTTCCCTGTCGCAGCATTGTCCACTTTATGTGTTTATCCTCATAGCTCCTGACATGATATTACTGCTCGTTGATGGCATCCTGGAATGAGTTCCATGTGGGTGCGGCTGAAAACAGTGAGTTCATACTTTCATCCTTCTGCTCACAGTAGGTTTCCCACCAGTCCTCGACGTGGGGGGATGCTTTGAGAAGTGAAAAGTTGATATTTTCCTGGCTGGAAAAATCATGAATGGAAAAATATCTTTCAGTAGATTTAACCATTTATCTATAGCATTTGCATCTATTTGACCCTCAAATATCGGAGTGTAAAAGTTAACTTGTAGCTTAAAGGGTGTGTCGCTTCCATAGTAGTTGTCAGAAGTAGATGCATTGCCCTTGGGTAGCCACTGAAGGATCTGGGCAAAGTTGTTAATCATCGCATTCCTTTGTCACTCGCGAGCTTCCACGAGCAAGATTTTGATAAGATCTCCTGCCCCCTTGTCTCTCTTTTCATCTGCCATGGTAGGCCATCGATATTTGCAAGGTGGGTCTTGCAAAGGTTCGACCAGTTCAAGCCCTAACTCCTTATATCCCAACCTCGTTGGACATGCAAAGAAAAATAGAGAATGAGCAAACCCCTTTGATACCACTGATCCAGATTTAAACAGGAATGTAACAAATTACAGATATGACCATAAATACAAAGATGTATTAGAAATAACGCTTCATTCCATTAATATCAAATATTGAAATATGCTTACAAACAGAATGGAAATAGGACTAGCTTGGGTGATCGTAGCTTATCTGTGAGAAGAGATGTGGCGGTTACATGCCTCTGAACTGTGTTACAATGAGGCTCAAGGGAATTTTTATTATTGAACAATAAGAGCAAACCCTAAACATGCAAAACTCTAACCTAAGGATATGTAACACCAGGAGTTTATGGGCCCCGTTGGGGTGAGTTAGACAGCCAACTTCCTAGGGTCATGACTTGCTCATATTATCTCCATTTGATGTGCAAGATAACTCATTGGAAAGATCTCTCCGAGGAATACGATGGAAAAGATAATTTTAGGTAGAATATCGCTGGCAGTAGATTGCCAAAAACATGTCGTTTAGGGCCTTAAAATGGCTCCGGAATTTTAGGACCCGAAAAACTGTTAAAAATAGTAAATTGTGCTATAATTAAGGAAACAGAAAAATAGAAAGAAAAAATCGTGGGGGTCTAAGTGGAATTGGCAGGTGGCCACGAATATCCACTTGGATCAATAGATGGATTTCTCACATACCTTAGCCTGAACAATGTCCAAAATTATTCCACCATTGCCCTAGAAGCAATGGAATAGTTCGAAAAAAAAATGCTGCTACCATAGATGGATTTCTCACATACCTTGGCCCAGAATGGTATACATGTGTAGGAAGTTTTGATAGAAATACCTTGTTTATGAATTGCTTATGATCTTTTCCCATGGTAGTAAGTACTAAAACACTTCCTCAAGAAGTGTTTGGTTTGGGCATACATACCAAGGTACAATGAGAACATGGATGCTTAATAAGGATGGACCTATGTTTGAGCATTGTGCATTGTAAACTCAATTTATTACTTACACATTATAGATTAATTACATAAGGGTATGTTTCAAGATTTATGGTGAGACACCTTGGAGCATTTTAATGGAAAGAATGATCCTAATTGAATAGCGAAATTTAAATCTAGCTAAAATAAATCAATCGTCAGAATCAACTTAGTGGTTGTGATACATGAGGTAGAATCCTCTTTAGCTGCAACACTGTAAAGATGACATCTTTTGCATCAGACATCTTTTTTATGGCATTTGCAAGTCTTCCTACAGACATGTAAACAAGAACAAGCTATCCAATTTCTTTACGAAGGTTCAAAAAGTAGCTACAACCATATGTGGTAGGTCCAACAATCCCCAAGAATTGAACATTTTGACAATATACTTAATAAAATAATAAAATTACCTTTCTCTCATTCCCAATCCATAAATTTGTAATTGTTGTTACTTTTCACTCTAACAAACGTGGCTCAAATTTTACCAAGTTTTCTTTCAGCACACCAAGAGGAAGCGCAATGATCAAAACATTAGAGACAACTTTTTTTCCATTATTAGTCACCACTTTTACACCATAGTATCATGAAATAACTTTTGTAACCCTGAAAAAGAAATTACTATCAAACCCTAGATAACCAATCTTCCCTTAATTAACAACCAAACAACAGTCAAGGTCTTCTTGAGAAAATGAAATACACCAATGACTAAGAAGGATGTCAATACCTACATAAATAACCTCTATAATAGTGGATTACCCTCACACCATAAGCCTTTGTCGCCAATCAAGCATCTCTTATTGTACATCTACATTGTAGTTAGACCTCATTCTGAAGACATTTCAAGAAATAAGATAACATGGAAAATGGCACTACAAAGTGGCCTCTCACCTTTCCCCAACATCTTCTAAATATGCTATCAATGTTTGTGCAAAAAAAACCTTCCATTCTACACATGTACCACTGTAACATCTTGTATGCTAGGCCATTCAACCTAAAATGAGAATTAAAGGAATTATTAAGTGGAAAACTTATGGGGAAAGTAAGTATTGAATACATCTGATCATTTTGATATAATGAGGCCTACGTAGCATATACACTATTGGAATTGAAAACATTATAACCTTAAATTTGGGTGTCTTTCCCACACAATTGTAAAATAGTTGAGCAAGTATATATCTTCTTGAGATTCTTCTAGTACTTTCTTTCTCTAGGAAAATAAATTGCAACTTTGGTTAGTGCATCATGGTGATTCTTGATTGAAAATATTGAAAAAAAATCACACAGTAAGTAGACACAGTCACCTTAGTAGTGGATAGATACCTCTTTTAAAAGGATATTAAATATCCCTCCTACTTCAGTTACAAGTTCCCGAGGAACTTTACGTCCACCCACGTCAAACAGTGCATAGTTGCAACCACAATATCATGAATGATGGTTAAATAAGAATCATAGTACAAAAATCATTCTGGTATATTTCAAAAGTTAAGTTTGATGTGTCACTAACTACATAGAAAAATGCATCATCGAATTTGAGAAACTTCAATCTAATGAAAAACTTCAATTTCTAGGCAATCTTATATCCTAGAACAAATATGGCCTGATTTAAATTAATAGTCAACTTTTAAGCACACTATCTAACTATATCCATGTGGTTTCACTGTTGATTAAGCATGATTCCAGTGATAAGAAGACATTTACACAAGACCCACAATTCTCTTGCGAAAAATCTCTCCAACGGTAGGCGATGGTGCATATCAGAAGGTACAAGTGAATAATCCACAGTGAAAATATTTGGGATATTGAAAAAAAAAATCATCAAAGTTCTTTGTAAACATAAGGAATAAAAAAATTAAAATGTTTAAATTAGATGACATGGATTGATGATTGATCTTGTGGGCCCTCGAATGAAAGCCAGATGCCTCATCTCTTGATCTCCATAATATATCATGGAAGCTCTCCACCACGCCATGTAAACCTCCAGCATGTTAATATTCTTATATGGAAAGCAACTATCTCTCTCATCATTAGCATGTGTCAATCTAAACTATTGTATCTATGACGGAATCTATGGTGTTGCTTGGTTTTGCATAGGCAATCCCATCCCCTAGTAAAGGCTTAAATTTACACAAATTCAAACTCAAGGCCATGTTAAATATTATAGTCAAGAAGGATGCAAATAAGGTTCAATCTCAAGCTGTTGTTCACAAGATTAAGGTCTAGGATGAAAATAAGTTTAACCGTCAAGTTGTTTATCACATGATTAGTGTCTAGGAGGAAAATAAGGAGGTTCAAGATCATGTTCCAACTCAAGGCAAGTTGTACCAAACTCTTCTTAGACAAAATATCTTGCAACATATTTTGTCTGTGAATCAGCTATGTCTAGCAATGTTATCGAACAGGAAAAATGCTTTCTTCCTTTACAAGTTGTTGCTCCCTTGCATGTTGTTCCACAAGATTTTCCTTGAAAAGAGATTGTTCCTTCAGGAGCAAGAGCAAATACAAGATTCAAATCTAAATGGCCTACCTTAAAGCCCATTGTTGTTAAATAAAGCACCCCATTTTACTTCCTTTGCTTCTTTGTTCACGATAGTGATAAAATGAAATAAGGTAGTCCTCAAAGCATTCCTTTGATTAAAGGGGTTGGGCTAGTTGGTTAAAGGTTTAGGCAAGGGTAACACACTTTACAACAGAGCTGAACTTTATGCTTGTTAAACTCAGGTATTGTTTTGTTCTTGAGTGAAATAAATATATAGGGCGTCAACTTATATAATGGTGGTAGCAGCTAGACAAATGACCATGTAACATTTAAAACCCTATTCCACTGTAATCAAGCTCTACAATATATTCCCACCAATATCAAGAGTCTCTAAAAAGTAGACGGGATATTTCATTCAAGGGTTTGATGGAGTCTGCTAATTCGGTAGCGGAAGCGGTGCCCTTTCAATTTCATATAGAGGGACCACTAGACGTGTGCATCTAGAAAAGAAATAAATTACAATGGGCTATGTTGGTAAGTGTCCAAAGAGAAATATCTCTTAATTTAGCTCAAATTCCATTAGAATTTCAGTGGGCCTGGTGTAAGAAACATTCATATCTTGTGGGAAAAAATGTGTAGAAACGTTCTGAAAGATAAACCCCATTAGAAATTCAATGCGCTGGTCTGAATTTTTATGCCTAGCAAAACTATTGACTGGCTCTTCACCCCACTATAAAAAACATTCATAGCTTGAGGTAGAAAATGCACACAAAAAATTCAGAAATTTAGAGAAATTTAGATGAATGTATAGTTTGTTTTGAATAATAACCCACCAACTTATTCCCTCTTTGATGCGGTAGGCAGAATTGTGACCTAAGGCTAGTTTATACACCACTTGATCCTATGCCATATAGACGAACCTTGTGAAGCAACTCCTTTACCTCTGGTGCTTGGAATAGGAGGCTTTAGACCCTGAACGATGTGGTGGTTGGAAAAGCAGGCTTTACACTCTAGACTTTAGGCAGTGATTCAACTATGTCAAACCTAAAGGGTAATTGATGTTGGTTCTTAAAATGGGAGTTAAAAATTGTCTGTTAGTTAAACTCCTTGGTAAACTCCTACTCCATAGAGTGGGAAATCTAATGTATTCATTTTTTTTTGCCTAAATCAATGCACAAATTCCTAGTCCCTCTACTACCTAAACAATGGACAAGGAGCTGACTTGGTTCTTCAGATTTGTTGTACAAATGTTCAGTGTTTCTCGGTGTTGGCTATCGTCGTTGAGGAAGAGAAAGATGGGAAGATGAAAAAGCGACAAGTACTAGTTTGAGGAACATTTGAAGCGACCTAAAGCTTTCCACGAAGTTATGAACTGCATTAGATATGTATCGTCATGGCTTTAGCTTTGGATACATATTGCAGGTTATGTATTGCAATGGAGACTGAAAAAAATTAAATATTTTCCAAGTAATGCTAAATACAAACTAGCATTAAACTACTTTCAAGAACTAATATCCCTAAGTTTGAATAAAATTTTCCTTTACTTGCAATAAGATGTCAAAACTAAAACTTCGCATAAAAATTTGTTCGGTCGCTATAGTCCATGGATGCCAAAGGGAAGGACTAATAAGGATGACCGTGAGTGGTGGGCTCAAAATTTGTGTTATATATAAAATTGAATACAAAACTTGTGAAAACCCCGAGGATCCGACGATAATGCACTCTTGGAAGGGATGATTCCACATACTATAAGAACCTCCTATGTCTAACTAAGGCATTTTGTGGTTAGGGTTCATTTGGTTAATTTTATTAGAAGATTTTTTTTAGTTGTAAATTTTAGTGTTTTAAGAACCTTTTAGTATATATTCGATAGTTTATTTTATATAATAATAAGTATTTATTTGATATATATATTTATCTATATATAATGGTTTACTTAAAATTTTGTAAATGTATTTTCAAATTAGATTGGATTAGAATTATAAATTTGAATGGTGCACTCTTCACCATCTGACTAGTGCTCCAATATTGCTTCAAACATTTATAGAAATTTGAAATCCATTATATCATAAAAACACATTTAAAAAAACAAAACTAAAAATATCCGAATTCTTTTAAACAAACAAAAACAAAAAAAAACTCCAACGCCCATATTTAACGGTCTTCGCCGGCTTACTTGAATTCTAATTCTAAGACAAAGCATTCGAGTGGCATGTGACATATATGTTCTCTTACACCTCGACAAGGTGACGTCCAGCGACCTGTTAAAGTTGAGTTTAAAAAGCGTGATAATATTTATTGTATTAGAAACAGGACGGCTATCCATAATCCATGGACTGCTGTTAGCCACTAACACGACCGGGTTCCATTCAGATTTTGAAGATTACGATGGCTGGGTGAAATGTAAGGGAACCTACCCAATTCCATGCCATGCGTTACTAAACCGTCATCTCTTGATAATCATAAATTAAGTCGTGCATGCACCTCTGCGAGTCGATAGGAAAACGAAACTATTTTAAATTTGAAATAACCGGGGCTTTCCACGTGGATTGAGGTTGAAGTGCGTGCATGCGTGGTGCGTGTTGGACATTGAAATAAGTCGTGTAAACAATCCGAGACAAGACCATCTTGATCTGTTCTGCCAAACATTATTGTGTCCAGAAAAATGATATACAGTCCAACGCATTATAAAATTCCCTATCGATTCTAGAAACTGTGGCCACACACAAATACAATCATACACCCCAGTAGTACAATCTCTTCATGATTCGAGGTTCTCATTTAGATGTACATTGACAATTAATATCTCTCATATAAAAATTACCTTACTATTTTAATCAGAATGTACATAACATAAAAGCAAATATCACGTATAAATGACTCACAAAGAGAGACTGTAAACGACTCATAAAGAGAGAGATGAAAAGGATACTGTAAACGACTCACAAAGAAAGATGAAAATTATACTTCAAATCTTGCGGTATCCATGTAAATATCGATCAAGTGAAATTACGAAGGGACAGCACTAGTAGCAACACACATATGGTTGACCTTTGGATTCAAATTTTCCCTCATAACATGAAATCACATGGCAATAAGAAATACAATACAGCGCATTCATCATTGTTTTCTCAATTAATTGTTCCTCCCTGAAATAATTAATTTGAGGGATGATCTATGACATCATCAATTTGAGTGATGATGGGTAATTATTCACGTATGTATTATCATTTTTTTTAATAATTTTGTAAGTTTGTAATAATTTATAAAATTGTTATTAAAATATCTATTTCAAAAAAAGATAATGGTTTTTTAATCTTGATTTAATGTTTTTTTTAATAGTAGATTTGGGTTTTTTTTGGTCATATAGTATTAAAAAAATATTATTTTTATATTTAAATTATCAATTTATATATAGATAAATATAGATATTAATTTACTTTTATTTTTTTCAACACGTAAATATAATTAGCATAACCACATTAAGGAATATGGTTGATATATATTAATAGAAATATATCGACCACGTTAACGATTATTAACTATATAGTAAACATCTAATATTAAATAATATATAATTATAATAATATTAATATTAGATTTTAGTATTTGGAATTAGTATTGGGTTTTAATATCCGGTTTTAGTATTAGAGTTTTAGTATAGGGTTTTAATTTAGGTCTTTTAATAGAAATAAGGATAAGTTAAATATTCAACTAGGTAAGTTTCAATTAATATTCAAATCTAATATTATAAAAACTAATACTAAACCATAATATTTGTTGGGCATGGAATCCCCTCACAGCAGGTTTGGAGCTCAAAGCCCAACTTTTGGTCAAAGGTTTTGTAAGACTCTGCGAATTGTGGGCGCAGAGCGTGATGTAGAGGTTAAGTCATAGAGTTGTCCACACTAAAGCAATGTAATGTAATGTAAAGTCCTGTCAGCCTACCCATGGTCCGTGGACCATGGGATTGTATAAATAGAGCGAGGCTCTAAGTTGTAAAGGGAGTAGAAGAGAGTGAGTAGCAAATGAATGGTTCAAGTGTAGAGTAGGATTCTAAGTGTATTGTGTCGTAGTAGTAGGGAGAGGCTCTGCAGTTGAGTGCGCAGAGGCCTAGTAGAGTCCGAAGCTGAGTGCGCGAACCTTTGCAACTGAGTGCATAGGACGATATCGAGTTTGTAAGCAAAATTGAAGATTAAATAAAGAGAAGTTGATTCCTATTTCTGTGTAATTGCTGTGCATTTTCTTCTTTATGGTTGTATTGGTTTATGCATCGCACGCACTGATATAATTGTTCAAAGTGTTGTAATAACCATAACTCTTACACACACAAGTTAAGTAATCGGTTAAGTAGCAAGAAACTTGGGTATTATACGGGTCGCGCCCCGACTAGGGCTGCGCGAGAGCTGCACCGCAGATTGCGAAGAGATCGCAAGTGCTCGTAGTGACAGGTTAGACCGTGGACCTCCAAAAGCCCCTCAGACATCCCAAGGGTGTGGAAACTTGGTTCTAGCATCCTCCCGTACTACTTCGGGTGAGACGTCAGTCTACGCTCCATAGACTATTGCCGAAAAGGCCAGTGGTATCGGGATTTGCTTGGCTAAATTGCCTCTGAACCTGGGTCAGGCCAATAGAAGCCAACAAATGGTTCCATTGCCGAGACCGAGATCTGCATAAATGATGTCTAATGTCGTGCCACTAGAACCCTACAAAGAAAGAAATTGAAGAGTGGTTGGACAAGAAGATTCACGAGTTCGCGATGCAGGAAAACAGAAATCTGCGAGTATCTAAGAAACAATGGTTGGATCGCTACTTGTACACTGAAATCCACAAAATTTTCTTTGCATCTCTTCCGTCTGAGTTGTCTGAGTGGATCACAAAGTTAGAAGATAGCCAGGGAAGGTGTAGGCTCGACAAACCAATAGTGTGGACTCCGGAACTAGTGCGCAGACTGGAAGCCTCAGAAGATAAGATAGCGCAAGCTGTGGACCACTGGCTCGACTGAATAATAGGAGGATTTATCACTGAGTTTGCGGTAGAAACGACTGACAGCTACAGTGAGGCCGAGCGACGTTTTTTCAACAGACCGCGAGGTAATTATACTAAATCTTTGAACACTTGGATTAAGATGCTATTGTATGAAAAGCGGGTTATGCGAATAAATTAATATTTGGGACTATGTGAAGCGGAAATATCTACAGAAGCAAAAGTAGTGAGCAGTTGGAAAACAGTCCCTTAATTTCACCCTCGTGGGAAAGCGAGGAGGAGCTCACGAAAGTCTGTCCAAGAAGTGCAGTTGATTTGATAAGACAGAGAATTCCACGTTTACCACCCCCACCCACATCGCCACCCATTTCACCCTCCTCACCTCCATCTCCACCCACTCCACCTCCGCCACCACCGCAGTTTAGTATGGCGAGTGTGATCAAATTGTCGGTGTTCATAGGAGTAGGAAATGAAGATCTAGACCAATTCTGATTCATGGTAAGAGCAGTATGGGAACACAGAGCGTTGTGGATGATAATATTAAAAAGGCTACGTTGGTGAGCGCGCTACAGGATTGCGCATTTATGTGGTATATTAAGCATTCTAATGACCACCTAAACGTAGGAATTGCAGAGATCCAGACCGTGCTGAATAGGGAATTTAGCATACCAAAATCAGGGACACAACCAATCATCAGGTTTAAGGAGATCACGATGCTCCCGGGCGAGGCCCCCTAGGATCTCGACGAAAGGTTGAAGAGTACGATCCATGAAGCCAATATCACATTAACAGATGCACAACATCGCGCATGGTTTGTGGCCTCACTTATGCCACACTTAAGGATGGCGTTGTCACAACAAAAACTTTCCACCCAGGCCGAAGCATTGGAGATGGCAATGAGATTGCATGAGACCCCTATACAAGACCCTCTATTGGGAGTCCAAAAAATCCACATGAAACTATAGAATCTATGTTTGGAGATGCAAAATTTGAAACAGGAAAGGACAACTCGGCTGGAGGTGCGGAAGGAAGTATGGTGCATAAAATGCAAAGGCTAAGGGCACAACAAAGACCATTGTCTAGTGTTCGTGAACTACTTGGCATGGGGAGGACCAATGCCATTAAAACTGGAGGCACAGGCAGGGCCGAGCATGGCGTCTGCATTATGGTGCGCGATCTACCAAATAGGAAGAAAACATACCACGGATAATTATCATTTGTTGCAGAAGTATACACAGACGTCCCAGTAATTATTTTGTAATTTCTGCAGGTCAGTAGGCCATGACGAACGCACCTACCAAAGCTATGAACTAATGATGGATCGAACGCATGCCTACAGGGTGTAGATCAAAACGCGATCCCTCGACTAAAATGCAGGGATGACTTACACTGGGTTTCAGGGGCGTGGTCAGGGTCGAGGTGGAACGGGACCAGAAGGGGTCGTGGACAGATAATTTGTTACAATTGCGGAAGGCCAGGGCATTATTCCCGCAATTGTATGAACCCAAATAGGATATCATGCTGGCACTGTAATCAGTTTGATCATGAGGCAGAAGATTGCCCTTCACTGATAGTGAAGATGCGTGAAAGCGGGTACTCCATCCCCCTCCAACCTAGAATTTACAAATGATGATGTATGAACCGTGCAAAGAAGACCCAAATGTAAACATGATGCTCAGGAGTAGTATGGCCACAGGAGATGATAAAGGGAAGTAGTCAAAAGATAGTGTGTGGGTTCGCAAGGCCCTAATAAGGGAACCCGAGTTTGATTTAGAACATGCAAAGGAGACATTCATGGAAGCTAAGAAGAGCTTCACGTAGGCCACCACTTCAGGTAGTAGGGATAAAATAGAGCCAGGGATGGATCCCTCAATGCTCACTACCTTTTTGGAGACATGCATGAAACTTCTATGCGACAACAAGGTAGTGAGATGGCTACATGAACTTATCACTAGGTGCTCGGAGTTAGAGGAATCGCGCGTGGTCTAAAAATAGGGAAAGCATGCATTGTGCACAAGAAGGGAGATGAGGTTGACTGCGCAAATAGGTGAGTACGAAATGGATCAAGTAATTCTGGATCTGGGCTTGGACATGAATGTACTGCCAAAGCAAACATGGGAATGCATGGGCAGACTTGTGTTATAATGGTCCCCTATTTAGTTACTAATGGCGAACCAACAAAATATTTTTCCATGAGATGATTGCAAGGGGTGACCATCGATATTGAAGGCGCGAGCGCGCAGGTGGATTTGGAAGTGATAGAGATTGTCGATAACAACAATCCCTATCCTACGCTACTAAAAATAGATTGGCATACTGATATGAACTTAGTCATAAATTTTAAGAAGCACAAAATGACCTTTGAGAAAAAGTCACTACACGTGGTAGTACCACTAGACCCAGCCGAAGGAGCGCGATACACTGAACTAGTGCACGACGACGATAGTGATGACTATCTCAAATGTATATATAAGTAACTACACCAGGAGAGGATTGGGTGAATCCCACTGCAGATGGAAGGATTTCATGGGAGCGTGAAAGCTCCTGCACTTAGGATTCAGAGGAAGAGATATAGCAATGGCAGAATCGGCTGCACGAAGTAACAAAAATGAACTACAACATGATGATCAAGTCATTGCATTGTGTAACAACAGAGGCAAGGAAGCTGCCGACATATGATGGATTGTCATCAGTGGATGAATTTCTCAGCAAATTCGAAATTGCAGTACCAGAGTAGCAGCGGTTTGATTCGCTGAAGTGGGCATTGTGTGCAAAACCCGCACGATGGTGGGGTACGCATCAATGAACTTTTGAAGACTAACGCGGATGCAGAAGGATGATGCGCCTACGTTTTGGAAAACCCCACCTTCGAACAAAAGCCAATCAGCTGGGGTGGAACAACTTGTGTGCCCACCTTTCCCGATGGGTACAAACAAATGTTGTATATTTCGCACAAGCCCACACCATCCCCAGCTTAGAGAATCGGAACAAACCACAATAGCAGGAAGGGCGACGCACATTACCAATTCTCCACGATGAGGCATTCGATAGGGTGCATGGAGTACTGAAGAAGGTTCACCAGACAAGATGGACTAATAGGGACCTACGTGTGCCAGCGGTTCGATGGGCCTATAAGACCATGTGCAAAAACCTGAGTGCGAAGATGATTTCGAAGGTGTGAAACAGAGTAGAAACTGAAATTTCTGAAGGGAATACCAAAAGGAATCCACACGTAATAGCCCCTGCAGTTATGATAGTGTGTGAATACTAGGACGAAGGAATCACACAGTTACGTGAGGACGACCATATAAGGATTCGGAAAGCCATTCGGCGACAGAACCTTAGACCTCACGGACTCAAAGAAGATCAGGTACGGTTGATGCAGAAAAGCACGTTGAAGAACTCTAAGATCAAAAGACTGGAAAACAAGGTCACGCAAGCATGTCTCGTCAATAAACCAAGGATGATAAGGCAAGATACGGATGGTCATACCACTGCATTAGAAGACTATCACCGAGAATTTATGATTCTGCTACCATGGCTGAGACCGCACCTTACCAAACGCAGTAGCAAGGGGAGCACACCACATATGATAAAACACGTGGGGCCAGCTGTTGCAAGGACAATTGAAGAATGTCCACGGACTATACTAGAAGGCGAATTGAAGTCTCGCATAGATGGTGCGACCACTTAACTAGCCATAGGGAGCACAGTCTTAGCACTCCAGACAGTTGAAAGAGAGTGCGGGACTCTAAAAGAGTCTGTTTGGGAACTGCACGATGAGGAAGGTGCGCGTAGAATCAGCATGGCACAAGGTTTGCGCCCGCACATGGGGGGTTGTAGTGTCGCGCGAGTAAACTGGGAAGTAACAGTTGGCATCACTATTCATGATGAGATGTCTAATTTAAGGCAAAAGGGAGAGGGCGACGGGAAATTAAGACACAAATCAAGAGCTAGATTTGGGATGATTTGCCGCCAAGAATGCATTAGTGACTCAAAAGTGGGGGGAACGGTCAAATTCAAATTCAAAAGACATTATAAAAGTCCCAAGACTAGCCATGAGACAACACTTGTTCGTTTGAGATTTGAGCTATTATGAAGAGCACAGAGTCTTGAGTGCCAAGCAGTATTTGAGCCCCTAAGTTCGTGAACAACCATAGACAGTTCGAACAAGATGACAACTACCAGGAGAGGTGTGAATTTTGTAGAGAGTACTACCGAGGAAGCCGTGCAGAGCCCTATGATGCATGTGGGCAATGCGCTGAAAATTTCGAAATCGTGCAAAACAGAAAGAGGCCCTTCTCAAAGCATGCGTCCATCCTTGGATTGATGAGGCCTTGACCATTACGGCCGAGATTGAGTGCAAGCTCGTGCAGATGCAGGGACTATATGTGCTAAAACAGACAATGGAGCCTCACAAGGAAGCAACAGAAAAACGCATGCAGCAGGTCCAACAAACAATAGAATAGTGTGCCACGGACCTCCGGGCAGTACGGAAACAGTCGGAAGGGCTCCGTGCCAAAATCGCCACACTAGAAAAGTGACTTGGGACGAGTCACGATGATTGTGTTGGGGGCCTGTTGGGCATGGAATCCCCCCACAACAGGTTTTGGGTCTCAAAGCCCAAGTTTTGGTCAAAGGTTTTGTAAGACTCCACGAATTACGAGTGCGGAGTGCGAAGTAGAAGTTAAGTCATAGGGTTTCCCGCCCTAAAGTAATGTAATGTAATGTAAAGTTAAGTCAGCCTACCCATGGTCTGCGAACCATGGGATTGTATAAATAGAGCGAGACTCTAAGTTGTAAAGCAAGTAGAAGAGAGTAAGTAGCGAAGGAATGGTTTGAACTTAGAGTACGATTCTAAGTGTATTGGGTCATAGTAGTAGGAAGAGGCTCTGCAGCTGAGTGCGCAGAGACCTACTAGAGTCCGCATCTGAGTGCATTGATCCCTACAGCTAAGTGCGCAGGGAGTTGTCGAGTTTGTAAGCAAAATGGAAGATTAAATAAAAAGAAGTTGATTTCTATTTCTATGTAATTGTTGTGCATTTCCTTCTTTATGGTTGTATTGGTTTATGCATCATGCGCACTTATATAATTGTTGAATATGATGTAATAACCATAACTCTTACACACACAAGTTAAGTAATCAATTAAGTAGTAAGAGACTTGGGTATTATACGAGTCGCGCCCCGAGTAGGGCTGCATAAAAGCCACACCGTAGGTTGCGAAGAGATCCCAAGTGCGCACATCCCAAGGGTGTGAAAACCTGGTTCTAAGCCCCTCAGACATCCCAAGGGTGCGGAAACCTGGTTCTAACACCCTCCCATACTACTTCAAGTGAGACCTCACTCTGCTCTCCACGGACTGTTGCCGAAAGGGCCAGTAGTAGCTAGATTTGCTTGGCTAAATCACCTCTGAACCTGGATCAGGCCCATATAAGCCAACAATATTATAAGAAAAATAACACTAATATACTGTTATTAGTCCCTGCTTTTCGTCAGAGACTTTAGCATTCACTTGGCATGTTTTTGCTATGTTTTTTCTAATTTTAACCAAAGTTTCTAAAAAAAATTGAATATTTCTATTTTCTATAAATTCAAAAATTATTTTTTAATTTCCTAAATATCTTAATTCAAAAATAATTTGTTAATTTCCTAAAAATCTTATTTCTATTTTTCTATTAGCTTCAACAAACTTTCATGGGACATAATTCTTGAGCTGGATGAGGTTTTATTTTCAATATTTGCGAATCCCTCACAGTTCATTTAAAAATTAAAAAAAATAAAATAAATTTATGAGTAACCATTCCATTAGTGAAACTTTAACAACTAATATAGTTGAAGATCTTGTTCTTCCCAATATTGCCAGAACAAATACGATGTTGGTCCTTTTCATAGGTGACAAAGAGATAGGGCCTAAACAAATCTCCAGATGCATGTCCATCAACGCGGAGTAACTTAAATTTGTGTCAAAAGCATTCATAACTTAAATGTGCGTAGAAAGTTTTCATTATGTGGACCTCCACTTCCATGTTATATGTTATAACTATATTCTATTTATTTCATGACAATAACGAGTTGATTGGTGGACGGAAAGGTTCACGCGAGTAGAATCATAGTTAAGGGAATCTCTGAAAGATTCTTTGGTTCGATGTGCATGTGCCATAGTTAAGAAAATTTCCCATTAATATTTTTGTGGAGGAAACTTTTGTGCGGATCTTTCATGGTGGGGGAGGAAGCTTTCTCTAGGGATCGATCCCCTTAATTCCATGAGGTTGAGGAACTTGGTGAGTGCTCTGGGGTCCAGCTGTGACATCAATTTCTTGTTCTAGGACAATGGGGTTCCTCATTATTATGCGGTCCACCAGAAGGCCATGCTCCCTTACTGGATCAGCCTGATTGCTTTTCTCAGAAATGCCTTCGGACCTAATTAGAAATCCTCGGAAGAATGAGATGTATACCTCCAGTGGTTTTATAAACATGGAATTTTGTTGGTTCTAGTATCATCATTTCATGGAAAGGAAAGGTTGTTAGATCAAATCTCTTACTTTGATTGAATGTATTGAGATTGAATGTATTGAGAGAGAGTTTTGATGGAGAAATTATTTTTTTATTGAGTCTAGATGTTCATTCTACAATTTATGATGACGGGATGTGAGAGACTCATTCTACAATCCAATATGAGGAGATGTGTAAGTTTGTCCATTCATCTCTAGGTCTTTAAAATAAAGTTAAAAAATTAAAAATTATGTTCTAAATTGAAAAATATAAAATGAATATTCTATAAAGTAATTAAAAGTCAAAAATGGTGAATGAGATGATTCAATCTTATACTTTTCAAAAAAATTAAGAAGAGATTTAAATAAGTTATTTGAAGATCTAGGTTAACTAATTTATATTGATATCAATAGTTTTTATGGTTGAAATTTTTATTTTTGTCTTATATATACTATATTTCACGTTCAGAAATACAATTTAAACAATAAAAAATAACACATTATATTTTACACGTTAATAAATTTTATCCCTCACCCGTGATATTAAATCCTTAATCGCTAGTGAATTATCATAAAAAAATCATATATTTCAATAAAGAAAAATATACGCTAGTGAATTATCATAAAAAAATCATATATTTCAATAAAGACAAGATTTGAATAATGTTTTAAACGTCGATTCTCAAAGTCAATTGAATTCCGATCTGAACGTGTTTTGGCTGTAAAGTCTCCGTGGATTTATTTTTTTTTACCTGTGTAGAGCATTCTTTGTTTATCTGACAATGCCAATTCGCCTTTGGCTGGACTTTGTTTCAATAAATAAAGTTTTCAATACACACTCTTTGTCTATTGGCTGATTTGTTCTCTTGTTATGGTAAGGCCGCATTTCTGCCGAAGTTCATTGTGCGGAGGTCTTTAGCACATTGAACTTTTGTACAAACATCCTGAAAGCGTATAGAAACAATACTTTGTTAATAAAATAGAGCAAAATAGTTTGAAATCCATGCATTCACCGGTGCAAAAGAACAAATCCTAACCGCCTACCCTGCTCTAACTGATCAAATAGACCACCGGATAGCATGCGTCATTTGTCATACAATTAACATTAATCTCTAATCTTGGATGTCAACCCATGATCTCCTGGAATCTGGTTGTTTATTGTTCAGTTTTTTTTTCTTCTTCCCTGAACGAGTCACAACAAATGCTTTTCCTTAGGCTGTTCAACGTGAATGGATGACACCGGGAACCTGGTTATTTCTTGTTCACATATTTGGTGTATGGTTTTTAGTGTTTAAATAATTTTAGCCTTTAAGAGTCACCATAAATGGTGCGTGTATACGTAACATTTATTAATATCCACGTTTTCAGTGCCGGGTTAGGGTGAAAACACTGCTCACCCCGTATAATCACAAGCCTTTATTATTCTGGTCCTCCTTCAAACAAAAATTTGACACGTGACCTAATCGAGTCACGGGCATCTGACATATGCCTAAGTAACATTGGCCATTGTATTATACGACATTTCAAATATCTCGAAGGATTTAATGGCCTCGATGGCTTCCGATGGTGGGTTCAGCTGCTTCATAACCACAACCATGTCTTTCTATACGTTGTCAATGCAGTCTCCAACATTCATAGCTGTTAAGCTCCATTGATTTTACACAAAGCTACCTTGATTTATGGAATTGCAGCTTTTCTTAACTTATGGAAACCAACTGCAGTAGTTTCCTTAAGTTAAGAAAATCAACTGCAATTACTAAATTTATAATTGGGAGCTACTAAAGTGGTCCATCACTTTGATCTGATTTCTATCTTGATTTGTGGTTTTTCTAACACATAGCTTTTAGAAGCTTGATGGAAGCTTAGCTATATGTTCATCTGTTTGGTCCCCAAGCTCATATCTCAATCCCCTTCAGTTCTACACCATCTAGCTGAGATATCAGAGCTCGGAAGTGCCTTCAGAATTCTTGTGTTCTTTTTCTTTTGCTTGGATTGAAGCTGGAGTGCAGAAGAAGTAGCAGGCAAGTGGACTGTGGCCTTCATCAAAACATCACCAATGGCTGGAGGTAATTCGTATCCCTGGGCATTAAGTTTCAGTGATTCTTTTCAGTTCTTTCCGCATGCAGAATCACTGTTTAAGTTTATTAGTTTTCTAACAGTTGCTATCGGAGCCCTTTTACCTCTGCCTTGTTGTGTGTTGGCCAAGAAACAAATTTCGATCCACCGTTTCGTTCCATAATTTATTTCCTTTTGCGCAAACCGTGGGTCATATACATGACCTGTGTATTATGTGCATATGCATGTTTGGCCAATCCTATGACATACCCTTCGCTGCCTCTAAATTGTCGTCATCTAAATTGTTATCGTCTCCGAGGATTGAGTATAGAAGGAACTGTCAGAAGCCTCTTCCAGAATTTAGCGGATTCGGTTTGACTCATTCTCGCCATTTAAGTTGAAGGTTTGTCTCTTTCGGATTTCGCATTCTTGAGGTTCTTTCTCAGCAAGTCCATGGTGGGAAAATTGTAAGTTTCATCGTTTTATCTAGCGTTTTATATGCCTTGCGATCATCCATTAAGTTTTTGATATTGATCCATAGTTGTCGCGAAATGTCTTTGGAATTTCTTATAACCATGTTTTGGGAAATCCTGGAGGTTTAACATTGCCATTTTCATAAATGATATTTGGGAATAAACATTGAATTAATTACGTCTTTCCTTATTGGATTAATTCTGTTTTGAATGCGTCATATTGTATGATATTTAAAAGTTAATATCAGTATTTGTATAACCCAAGACTGAATTCTTAGAACGTTTTTTTTTGGAAATTGAGATTATCTGAGTATGTGGTCTGCATATAAACGGAATTGACAAATTGGCTACTCAAGTCTAGTAAGGCACAGGGTTTTGACTGCGTCATTCTTTGATATGAGTGCTTTTCTTGTCTCGGGCAAAATAGACATTCCTCCCGGTTTTTTTTTTTTTTTATAGCCTGGGCGAACTCTTAGATTAGCTGGTATGGGCTAAATTTAGCTAAGCTTTTCGAAGTCTTACTAAATTCTATGCACTTTTTAAAGTTCTGCTATTTTAAGATTCTTTATCCACTGGGAACAGAGGGCCGTTTTACTGTACACATTTAAAAGATCAAAATTAACTTCAGCAAACAGTTTTGATCATTACGTCACAATGAAGATCTTAGGTCTATTTATTAATTTGATCTGGTTGGTGAACAATCACGACTCACAATTAATAATATTAATCTGATCTTTGTATCATATGCATATTTGGATTATTTTTTTTTGCAAATGATTGCGTTAAGTCCATTAGTCATGTTTACATATGGTTCGATAAGCATGCTTTAAAATTTCTCTGAATTACATGATGGGCATACGATTGGAGCCTATGCCTTCCGCCGTGTCTTTGGCTGCATGATCCTATTCTAGATTACAGAAATAAAATTCTCATTTTTTACGTTCCCTATGGGTAAATGAGATGATGTTCTACTCAGTGAAAAACGAGACAAAAGAAGAAACATATTGGAAATATAGTATAGTATTTTGTGTCTTTGTTTTTTATTAAAGTGAGTACTGAACCACATCTTTTCATGGCATTACTCTTTTGAAAGACATTGTTAAGCAACATGCGAAGAAACTAAACGATGCATCATGTCTAAGAGTTTAGGGCTGACCTAACTCTGTTCGTATAATTTTTATATTTTATCTGTTTTCATGCTTTATAATAGTGTCCACAATCATTTTTAATTTTTATGCTTCAACCGACATATATGTAAAGAAGTCGGAGTTTTGATAGCACATGATTGTTGTTCAAAGGGTGTGTATTTTGCATGAAGTACAGATTAGCATTGTTGAAATTTAATGTAAATTTGATTTCAATTCTATTTATCTTGGGAGCAAAATAGCTTGTTTGCTGGTTTATTTTGTTGTTTTATAAACTTAAGGACGGAACCTGAAGTCAAGCCAGCTAACCTTTGAACTGCATTTGCTATGCAAGTGCAAAGCAGATCAACGTTGCTTCAGTCAATCTCTGGGTTAAGTTTATAAATTGAACAACCAATTTGTAGTCATTTTCGGCAATGCTGACTGCTTTGACCTTAATTTTGATTTTGCTGGAGAATTATTACAGTTCTATGGAGTTTATTAAAATATCATTTTGACTTACTCCTTTAAGTAAACATTATTTTTCTCTCTGGTTAAGTTTTGTTTATGCAACAAAATAATGTGTAGTGATCCATATGATTTTAATTAATTAGAGAATAGCCACAACATCTTTAATTAAATAAAATTATATATTGATTGGCAAGATCACATAAAGATTATTTAGACATTAAATTGTAATTAATTACACTAAATATAATAAATTTTATCCCACATGAATTTTTATTATATTTATGTGATTAATTAGGATAAAATTTCATAACCTACCCACAGGAGTTATGAATTAATAAGTTTTATCATAAAGTTTTATTGAATCTGTTTGAATTAAAAATTTAGCCCACAGACAATTTTTATGTCATTTGATTCAATTATTTTAGCATGTTTTACATTGGTAAAACATGAAAGTTCATAAAGTTTTATTGAATCTGTTTGAATTGAAAATTTAGCCCACAGGAAATTTTCAAGTCATTTGATTCAATTCTTTTTTAGCATGTTTTACATTGGTAAAACATGAAAGTTCATAAAGTTTTATTGAGTCTGTTTGAATTGAAAATTTAGCCCACAGGAAATTTTCATGTCATTTGATTCAATTCTTTTTAGCATGATTTACATTGGTAAAACATGAAAGTTATTAAGCCTCAATTTTAACATAGGCATGTGATTCTTTATTTTGATGCAGCAGTACAACCTACAAATTTCTCTTAAATTCGTTGTGACATTCCCGAACTTAAGGGAGATAACTACAAGATTTGGAAGGAGAGGATTCTCCTTCATTTAGGGTGGATGGACATAGATTATGCTATCAGGAAAGATGAACCATCGGCACTCACTAATACCAGCACTGCAGCGGACGTCGCGCTTTATGAACGATGGGAGCGATCCAATCGTCTAAGCATGATGTTCATTAAGACTAAAATTTCAGCTGGTATTCGAGGTTCCGTTGATCAGTATGACAAGGTCCGAGACTTGTTGAAGGCCATTGATGAACAATTCGTCTCTTCAGACAAGGCACTAGAAAGCACCCTAATCATGAAGTTCTCATCCCTGAGGCTCACCAGTGTGAAAGGTGTGCGCGAGCACATCATGCAGATAAGGGACACTGTGGCTCAATTGAAGAAACTCGAGGTTGAAATATCGGAGTCCTTCCTAGTGCACTACATCCTGAACACCCTTCCGCACCAATATGGACCTTTCAAAATCTCATACAACACACATAAGGATAAATGGTCAATTAATGAACTCATGACCATGTGTGTTCAAGAGGAAGAGAGACTGGTGATGGAACTGGGAGAGGGTGCAATGCTGGCAACGCGTGGAAAGGGCAAATCTCAAGCCAATCGGAAAGGGAAAGGTAAAGCACCTCCCCAAGCCGATATCAAGAAGGTTTCCAAGTGTTTTTTCTGTAAAAAGAAGGGACACATAAAGAAGGAATGCGCCAAATATCAGAAATGGCTTGCAGACAAAGGTAATTTAATCTCGTTTGTTTGTTATGAATCTAATATGGTTATCGTTAATATTAACACATGGTGGATTGATTCTGGATCAACAATTCACATTTCGAATTCCTTGCAGGGTTTGCAGAACCTAAGGAAGCCAGTGGGAAGTGAGCAAAGCATCTTATCAGGAAACAAGATGGGCTCACATGTGGAAGCTATAGGAACATGTTATTTAGCTTTAAGTAGTGGTTTTGTTTTGGAGTTAGAAAAGACCTTTTATGTTCCAAGTTTTCTAGAAACTTGATTTCAGTTTCAAGGCTTGTACCTTTTGGATATTCCTTAAACTTTTCAGAAAAATCTTTCAGTCTATTCTATAAATCTGATTATGTTGGGAATGGTATTTTGTCTAATGTTCTTTACTGCATTAATTTACAAAACAATGTCACATATGATTCAATGCATGTTCACACTGGCACTAAAAGATGTGTTGTTAATGAAGATTCCTCTAAATTATGGCACCGGAGACTAGGTCATATCTCCATAGATAGAATTAAAAGATTGATAAATGAAGGAATACTAAATACTCTAGAGTTTACCGATCTTGAGACTTGTGTGGACTGTATAAAGGGAAAGCAGACCAACAAGTCAAAGAAAGGTGCCAATAGGAGTTCAGACATATTAGAAATCATACATACTTACAGATTTTATTGTCCATCTCACAGCACTAGGATTGTGGAATCAAGAAATGCAAAGTTTCTTGAAAATGACTTGATCAGTGGGAGCGATTAAACCAGAAACATAGTTTCTGAGAAAGATCATTCAGAATCTCAACCTTCCACTTCAAGTGAAATATTGGTTATTATTCATAGCACCCCTCAAGTACAAACTGGTGTTGAACAACCAATTGTTGAAGTTCCACAAGCTGCTGACGATATTCCAGTAGATCAAGGAGTTCAAGAGTTGCCAAGAACTTTTGAACAACAAGTTGAACCACATACTTCTCAGGAAGATGATGGTACAACATTAAGAAGATCTACTAGACCTAAGAGATCAGCAATTCCTAATGTATGCTCAAGTCTGCACAAGACCTGACGTTGCATTTGTTGTGGGAATGTTGGGACGATATCAGAGTGATCCAGGTTTAGACCACTGGAGAGCTGCAAAGAAAGTAATGAGGTACCTTCAAGGGACCAAAGACTACATGCTTATGTATATCCTGTTTTGAGGCTGCTTTACATGGTGTATGGCTTAAGAATTTCATTTATGGGCTTAGAATTATGGATTTTATCTCTAAGCCATTAAGAATATATTGTGATAATTCAGCTGCTGGTTTTATGGCTAAAAAAGTGGGAGTCGAAATAAACACATCGACATTAAGTATTTAGCTATAAGGGAACGTGTTAAAGAAAATAAAGTGGTCATTGAGCACGCCAGCACTGAGTTAATGATCGCTGATCCTTTGACTAAGGGCATGCCACCGTTTAAATTCAAGGATCATGTATTGAATATGGGACTTGGTTCCATTATGAAGTTTTTCATTGTATGGACAATGATATTTTAATGAAATTCTTAATTATTGTGATGTTTTTTCTCATATTTATGTGCACATTAAGTTGATTTGAGAAAATTCATTTAAGAAGGACCAAGAATAAACATAAGGTTTATTCATTAAGGTATTGTTGCCACATAAATTATAATAAGAATAAATGCATAGTAATACATGGAAGATAATACTCGTCATAAGAGGACTTATCACCATGATTCATGTATCTATTACTTAATACAGATTGTCAATGGTTTTTGAGACATTAAGTTTGGAAGTATGGACCAAGTGGGAGAATGTTAAGCTCCATTGATTTTACAAAAAAGCTACCTTGATTTATGGAATTGCAACTTTTCTTAACTTATGGAAACCAACTGCAGTAGTTTCCTTAAGTTAAGAAAATCAACTGCAATTACTAAATTTATAATTGGGAGCTACTAAAGTGGTCCATCACTTTGATCTGATCTCTACCTTGATTTGTGGTTTTTCTAACACATAGCTTTTAGAAGCTTGATGGAAGCTTAGCTATATGTTCATCTGTTTGGTCCCCAAGCTCATATATCAATCCCCTTCAGTTCTACACCATCTAGCTGAGATATCAGAGGAAGTGCCTTCAGAATTCTTGTGTTCTTTTTCTTTTGCTTGGATTGAAGCTGGAGTGCAGAAGAAGTAGCAGGCAAGTGGACTGTGGCCTTCATCAAAACATCACCAATGGCTGGAGGTAATTCGTATCCCTGGGCATTAAGTTTCAGTGATTCTTTTCAGTTCTTTCCACATGCAGAATCGCTGTTTAAGTTTATTAGTTTTCTAACAATATCTTCCCAGAACAATGCAATGGCACTAGGCAGGTTCTTCTCCACCAGCTCTATCAATTTGAATGCTTTGAACTTTCAAGTAGAGCATACAGGAATCATAAATTTGGAAATAATTTGTATGACTTGAAATACAGTCCCACTGATTCATGTTAAGGACACACCTTATCACCAAAATGAATTCAAGTATATACCCAAATATCATATTCACAAATACTGCAAAATCGAGAATTTACTGGATTTGGTATTTCAACTGCATGTCAAATTCCTAATTGTGGATTGTGGTTGAGTAAAATCCATTGACATCATCAATCCTTGCATCAAATTGCACCGTTGATCAAATCTCTGAGCAATGGACCGTCGAGTTCTCTTCTAATTAAGCCTGCCCCCAAATCCAACCCGGGTTTATTATTCTTCCTAGGCATCGGTTGTACTGCAAGAACAACAGGTGGATAACCCTAGTAAGGTGGGTAGCCCTTATAGGAAGGGTGATCTTGATCTATGGTTCTTTTGGCAACCGTAGTCGACAATGAACTATAGTGGGGAACCCTATACCCACATCTAGGAGTGGAAGAGGTGCTCCTCCTCCTCTCGATCTTCGAGTTCCTCCTTTTGGATCTTCGTGGTGGCAATGGCGGCGTTGGGCTCCGCATCGATAATCTCCTTCCCTTTGTCATTCCCCTTGTCACGTTCTAGCTCAGAGTCATAACATGCATCTGATTCTGAAGCCTTTAGCTTGGCCAACAGTGATTGCTTGGCTCGATGCTCACTTGTGTTGTGAGTGTAGATCTTATGGAACTCACACCACTTTCTCGTGTCCTTCTTCAGCTTTGCGGTGTTGTTCCTTGCTTGCGGCTTTGGCGAGTTGTCTTGGGCCACCCCACCTTGGCTTTGTCCTTTGTTTTAGAGTTTGGGGGCACCTTTCCCTTGCTTTGAATTCGCAAATCAGAAGTCTCACTTTTTCTGTGTAAACTTTTGCTCGATCTTGACTGCATATTAGTATGTCGTGCCGAGCTAGGAGATGTCTATGAATTCCATCTCATCCTAGATGTACTTGTGCAGGAAGCCGAGGTACTTGAGAACCAAATGCTTCTTAGAATTCTTGATACCCAACTTCGTGAAAAGGGTATGAAAAACATTGGTAAACTCTGGCACATCTTGGTCCCTTCCCTGTCGCAGTGTTGTCCACTTTATGTATTTATCCTCATAGCTCTTGACATGGTAGTACTGCTCGTTGATGGCATCCCGGAATGAGATCCAAGTGGGTGCAACGGAAAATAGTGAGTTCATACTTTCATCCTTCTGCTCACAGTAGGTTTCTGACCAGTGCTTGATGTGGGGCGCTGCTTTGAAATATCCTTCTAGTATATTTAACAATTTAACTAAAGCGTCTACATCTATCTTACTCTCAAATATGGGAATGTCGAAGTCAACTTGTACCTTAAAGGGTGTGGCGCTTCCATAGTATCTATCGGAAGTAGATGCGTCACCCCTGGGTAGCCGCTGGAGGATCTGAGCCAAGTTGTCCATCATCGTGTTCCTTTGTCGCTTGAGGGTTTCCTCGAGCAAGATTTTGATAGGATCTCCTGCTCCCTTGTCTTTATTTTTATCCTCCATAGGAGGTCGTTCGGATTTGTGAGGTGAGACTTGCAAAGGTTTGACCAGTTCAAGCCCTAACTTCTTATATCCCGACCTCATTGGGGACATGCAAAGAAAAACAGAGAAAGAGAAGACCTCTCTCATACCACTGATCTGGATTTAAATAGGAACGCAAAATATTATAGATATAACCATAAATACAAAATGCAGTAGAAATAACACTTCATTTCATTAATATCAGATACTGAAATATGCTTACAAACAGAATGGAAATAATACTAGCTCAGGCGATGGTAGCTTATCTCTGAGAAGAGATGTGGCAGCTACATGCCTCTAAATTGCATTACAATGAGGCTCAAGGGCCTTTTTATTATTGAACAATAAGAGAAAACCCTAAACAAGCAAAACCCTAACCCAAGGATATGTAACACCAAGACTTTATGGGCCCTGTTGAGGTGAGTTAGACAACCAACTTCCTGGGGTTGTGACTAGGTCATATTATCTCCATTTGACGTGCAAGATAACCCATTGGAAAGATCTCTCCGAGGACTACAAAACCAAAAAAAAAAAATAGGTAGAAAATCTCTGGCGGTAGATTGCCAAAAAAACATCGTTTAGGAACTCAAAATGGCTCTGGAGGCTTAAGACCTGAAAAACTGCTAAAAATAGTAAATTGTGCTACAATTAAAGAAACTGAAAAACTGAAAGAAACAATGGTGGGGGTCCAAGTGGAATTGGTGGGTGGCCAACAATATCCACCTGGATCAATAGATGGATTGCTCACATACCTTAGCCTGAACAATGTCCAAAGTTATTCCACCATTGCCCTAGAAGCAATGGAATAGTTTGAAAAGAACAAAATACTGCTACCATAGATGGATTTCTCACATACCTTAGCCCATAATGGTATTCATGTGTAGGAAGTTTTGACAGAAATACCTTGCTTACGAATTCCTTATGATCTTTTCCCATGCTAATAAGCACTAAAACACATCATCATGAAGTGTTTGGTTTGGGCATACATACCAAGGTACAATGAAAACATGGATGCTTAGTAAGGATGGACCTATGTTTGAGCATTATGCATTGTAAACTCAATTTATTAATTACACTTTATAGAGTAATTACATAAGCGTAAGTTTCAAAATTTATGGTGAGACACCTTGGAGCATTTTAATGGAATGAATGATCCTAATCGAATAACTAAATTTAAATCTAGCTAAAATAAATCCATCGTCAGAATCAACTTAGTGGTTGTGATACATGAGGCAGAATCCTCTTTATCTGCAACACTGCAAAGTTGACATCTTTTTTATCAAACATCTTTTTTATGGCATCTGCAAGCCTTTCTACAGACATGTAAACAAGAACAAGATGTCCAGTTTCGTTATGAGGGTTCAAAAAGTAGCTATAGCCATATGTGGTAGGTCCAACAATCCCCAAGAATTGAAGATTTCACTAATATACTTAATCAAATAATAAAGTGTCCTTGTTCTCATTCCCAATCCATAAATTTGCAATTGTTGTTGCTTTTCACTCTAATAAACGTGGCTCGAATTTGACCAAGTTTTCTTTTAGCATGCCAAGAGGAAGAGCAACGATGAAAACATCAAATAAAATTATTTTTCCATTATTGGTCACAAATTTTACACCATAGTATCACGAAATAACTTTTGTAACTCTGCAAAAGAAATTACTATGAAACCCTAGATAAGAAATCTTCCCTTAATTGACAACCAAACGAAAATCAAGGTCTTCTTGAGAAAATGAAATACACCGATGACTAAGACGGGTGTCAATACCTCCATAAATAACCTCTATAATAGTGGATTACCCTCACACAATAAGCCTATGTCGCTCATCAAGCATCTCTTATTGTACATCTACATTGTAGTTAGATCTCATCCTGAATACATTTCAAGAAATAATATAACATGGAAAATGGAATTCCAAAGTGGCCTCTCACCTCTGTCCAACATCTGCTAAATATGTTGTCAATGTTTGTGGAGAAAAAACCTTCCAGTCTACCCATGTACCACTGTAACATCTTGTATGCTAGGCCATTCAACCTAAAATGAGGATTCAAGGAGTTAGTAAGTGGAAAACTTACGGGGAAAGTGAGTATTGAATACATCTAATCATTGTGATATAATGAGGCCTTAAATATGGGTATCTTTCCCACAAAATTGTAAAATAGTTGAGCAAGTATATATCTTCTTGAGATTCTTCTAGTACTTTCTTTCTCTAGAAAAGTCAATTGCAACTTTGGTTAATGCATCATGGTGATTCTCGATTGAAAATATTGAAAAAGAAAACACACACAGTAAGTAGACAGATTCACCTTAGTAGTGGACAACTACATCTTCTAAAAGTATATAAAATATCCCTCCTACTTCATTTACAAGTTCCTGAGGAACTTTACGTCCATCCATGTCAAACAATGCATAGTTGTAACCAGAATATCATGAGTGATGGTTAAATAAGAATCATAGTACAAAAATCATTCTGGTATATTTCAAAAGTTAAGATTGATGTGTCACTAACTACATAGAAAAATGCATCATCGGAATTTGAGAAACTTCAATTTAATTAAAAACTTCAATTTCTAGGCAATATTATATCCTAGAACAAATATGGCCTGATTTAAATTAACAATCAACATTTAAGCACACTATCTAACTATATCCATGTGGTTTCACTGTTGATTAAGCGTGATTCCAGCAATGAGAAGATGTAACTTGCGCAAGAGCCACAACTCTCTTGGGTAAAATTTCTCCAATGGTATGTGATGGTGCATATTAGAAGGTAGAAGTGAATAATCCACAGTGAAAAGCTTTGGGATCTCGACAAAATTCTTCATCAAAGTGCTTTGTAAACATAAGGAATCAAAAAAGTAAAATGTTTAAATTAGCTGACATGGATTGATGATTAATATTGTGGGCCGTCGCATGAAATCCAGATGCCTCATCTCCTGATCTCCATAATATATCATGGAACCTCTCCACCACGCCATGTAAACCTGCAACATGCTAATATGCTTATATGGGAAGCAACTATGTCTCTCCTCGTTAGCATGTGTTAATCTACACTGTTGGATCTATGACGAAATCTATGTTGTTGTTTGGCTTTGCATAGGCAGTGCCATCTGCTAGTAAAGGCTTAAATTTACAGAAATTCAAACTGAGGACCATGTTCAATATTATACTCAAGCAGGATGAAAATAAGGTTCACTCTCAAGCTTTTGTTCACAGGATTAAGGTCCAGGATGAGAATAAGTTTTACCTTCAAGTTGTTTTTAACATGATTAGGGTCTAGGGTCTAGGAGGAAAATAAGGAGGTTCAAGATCATGTTCTAGCTCAAGGCAGGTTGTACCAAACTCTTCTTAGACAAAATATCTTGCAGCATATTTTATCTGTGAATCAGCTATGTCTAGCAATGTTATCGAATAGGAAAAATGCTTTCTTCCTTTACAAGTTGTTGCTCCTTTCCATGTTGTTCCACAAGATTTTCCTTGAAAAGAGATTGTTGATCTAGGAGTAAGAGCAAATACAAGATTCAAATCTAAATGGCCTACCTTAAAGCCCATTGCTGCTAAATAAAGCACTCCATTTTACTTCCTCTACTTCTCTGCTTGTGATAGTGATAAAATGAAATAAGTTTGTTCTCAAAGCATTCCTTTGATTGAAGGGGTTGGGCCAGTTGGTTAAGGGTTAGGCAAGGGTAACACACTTTACAACAGAGTTGAACTTTCATTCTTGTTAAACTCAGGTATTGTTTTGTTCTTGAATGAAAGAAATATATAGGGCTTCAACTTATATAATGGTCGTAGCAGCTATACAAATGAGCATGTAACATTTAAAACCCTATTCCACTGTAATCAAGCTCTAGAAGATATTCCCACCAATATCAACAGTCTCTAAAAAGTAGATGGGAGATTTCATTCAAGGCTTTGATGGAGTCTGCTAATTTGGTAGCGGAGGCGGTGCCCTTTCCATTTCATATAGAGGGACCACTAGTCGTGTGTGTCTAGAAAGGAAAAAAATTATAATGGGCTATGTTGGTAAGTGTTGAAAGAGTGATATGTCTTAATTTAGCTCAAACGCCATTAGAATTTCAGTGGGCCGGATGTAAGAAACATTCATATCTTGAGGGAGAAAATGCATAGAAACATTCGGAAAGATAAACCCCATTAGAATTTCAATTCGCTAGTCTGAATTTTTATGCTTAGTAAAACTATTGACTGGCTCTTCACCCCATTGTAAGAAACATTCATAGCTTGAGGTAGAAAATGTACAGAAATATTCAGAAATTTAGATGAATGTATAGTTTGTGTTGAATAATAACCCACCAATGTATTCCCTCTTTGATGTGGTAGGCAGAATTGTGACCTAATGCTAGTTTATACACCACTTGATCCTATGCCATATAGATGAACCCAGTGAGGCAACTCCTTTACGTCTGGTGCTTGGAATAGGAGGCTTTAGACCCTGAACTATGTGGTGGTTGGAAAAGCAGGCTTTACAATCTAAACTTAAGGCAGCGATCCAACAATGTCAAACCTAAAGGGTAATTGATGTTGGTTATTAAAATGGGAGTTAAAAATTGTCCACTAGTTAAACTCCTTGGTAAACTCCTACTCTATAGAGTGGGAAATCTGATGTATTCATTTTTTTGCTCCCTAAATCAATGCACAAATTCTTGCTCCCTCTACTACCTAAACAATGGAGAAGGAGCTGATTTGGTTCTTCAGATTTCTTGTACAGATGTTCAGTGTTTCTTGGTGTTGGCTATCGTCGCTGAGGACTAGTTTAAGAGAGATGGGAAGATGAAGAAGCAACAAGTACCAGTATGAGAAAGATGGGAAGGTGAAAAAGCAGCAAGTACTAGTTTGAGGAAGATTTGAAGCGACCTGAAGCTTTCCATGAAGTTATGAACTGCATTGGATATGAATCATCATGGCTTTAGCTTTGGATACATATTGTAGGTTGTGTATTGTAGTGGAGAATGCAAAAATCTAAATATTTTCCAAGTAATCCTAAATACAAACTAGCATTAAACTACCTTGAAGAACTAATATTCCTATGTTTGAATAAAATTATACTCCTTTGCTTGCAATAAGATTTTAAAACTAAAACTAAAACTTCACATTAAAAATTTGTTCGGTCGCTATAGTCCATGTGTAAGGCCTTTGAGTTCTTGGTGCGACAGGCGACGGCGAGTTTTCGTGCACGAGGTCGTGGGCGGGCGCGCGGACGGGCACTCGGACGAGCGCGCAGGCGCGCACGAAATGACAATGCGACGTTTGTGCGAGCTGGATGCGACGATAACATGAAACGATGGAACGACACTTGGGTAAATGCGGCTAAGTGTTGGGATATATATAACGATGCGAAAGGAGACTTGTATCATGTGCAAGCCGACTTGGAAGGAGCCCTCTTGGGGCGCATTACATGTGGTTTGGGGGTCGGCCAAGGCGCTGCACACCCCATGTAAACCCACAAGGAAGCGTATATATGAGTGGAGCATGAGAGCTCATAACTCATCATCACATTCTCTCATCTCTTCTATGCATAAGAGTCAAGGGGTAAACTAAAGTGTGCAGACACAAGAGGAGCTGCGCATATCTCATGTGCTCCACTTGAAGGTGCACCTGGAGGTTATCTTGAGTCAGTCGAAGAGTGGGCAAGGTGTGCCCGAGGTGCGGTGGATGTGCAGATTTGTGCAGGACTTGGCAGGGGTATCTAGGTGGCTCGGGTGAGCACCACCCTTCGTGCAAGAGGTGCACATGTATTGTAAAAGGCAGGGTTGCCTCTCTTTGTAATATTTGGCTAAGTGTGAGACTTGGTTTGGCAAGACACACTTGTACATTGTAAAAACTGATATTCTTAATATATTGTTGGGCAGACTCACATTACGGGGAGTTTCCCCTCACCTTTATACTTGTTGCAATTGTTGTTGTTCTTGGTATAATTGCATGATGATAATGAATGAGTATGGGCTTCATTAAGTATAAAGGATAATTAAATGTTTACTTGGTTGCGAAACACAAGCTAAGTAATGTTAATGTGAAAGTAGGCGTAGTCCACGAATGTTAGTATTGGTGAAAAGAAAGCGTTCGGTGGTGCCGCGCCTTGCTACAAGCGGTTGGAAGACTACCGCAGGTGTAGGGGCGTGATAGGTGGTATCAGAGCTTGAACAAGGTTCGGGTGTTGAAGCTGTTGGATGGTGGAGACTAGATCGCAAAGGAAGAAGAAGCTGTTAGAGATGGAAGCTGGGTCTCATGTTGGGTCTAGCCATGAAGCCGAGACTTTATCACTTATGGAAAAGATGTTGTTGAGGATGGAAGCCATGGAGTTTTCCTGTGATACGAGGGGGGACTTTCTCACTAAGGAGAGAGAGGACAACTCGAAGCTGAGGGAAGAACTTGATGAGCTCCGAACACAGCATTAGTACATTGATCTTATGTGTACACAACTCGAGATAAGGGTCAAAGAGGTCGAAGAAGCAAGGGATCAGGGTCTTGCAGAGTTCATGAACTTGAAGGGATCTCTTGACAGGGTAAACAATTCTCTTGATGAAGCCAAGGATGAGATCGTGGTGTTGAAGAAGGCCATGAGGCATAACTCAGGTGGAGGAGTGCCTCATGTGAAGGTCAAGGAACTGGAATCTTATGATGGCACAAGGAATGCAAAGACTCTTGGCAACTTTCTATGGGACATGGAGCAGTACTTGGAACGGTTGAGTCTATCTGATGGTGAGACACAGGTCAAGGTGGCTGCTTAGTGGTGGGCTCCAGTATTGTAGCAATAATGCTACAACTCCTGGAGCTTCCTATCTCTAATTTTATCAACCCGGTAGTTCGTACAAACTTGGAAGCGACGGTGCTGTATGCACAAGTACTAGCTCTTGTCGCAGCTGGCACAAGTCCGCTAGGGCTCAAGCCAACTTCTATAGGCTCATAGAAGAAGCTTTATGAATGATGGATGAAAGCTAACTGAAAGAAGACTAATCTAGTTGTAGAAAGAAACTGAAAGCCAATAAAGCATGAAAACCCTAGTAAACCCTAATTTGACTAGCTAGACCCTTACAATGCAAAACTATGAATGAAACTACTAACACTAATGCCATTACTTGCAGTGAACTGAAATACATGCATCTAAGCTACTTGCATCTGAAAAGACATGTTTTTGTATTTTTTCATTAAGTGGTTGGATTTATTGTGATGATGCTTTTGATTAGGGTTTGGTTGTGCAGGAGCGGTTGGAATGGAAGGAAAGCATGGGCAAGGTCAGGATGGCTAAGGGAGGTCCCAGAGGGTCTCTAGCATCAGTCCATAGAAGTCTACCATGTTCGGATGCTCAGCAACCGAGTTTACAGGCTTCTACAGGAAGTCTGCAGGGGATCCTACAGGAAACTCAGAGATTTCTACAGGAAGTCTGTGCAATTCTACAGGATGTTGGCCGTGGAAGGTTTTGGGAGATGGTGAAGTGTTGGAGTGGTGTGGAAGGATAGGTGAGATGGAGATGGAGCTGGTGATGGCTCAGGAGCAGAGAAATCAGATGGAGGAAGAGTGCATGTAGTGGTTTGATGGTTGGAAGGATGGGATCAACGAAAGTGTAAGTAAATGGAGCTAAGTGATTAATGGATGAGTTGGAGGGTAGATGAGTTGGACAGAGGCTGAGTAGGTGGATTGAGGAGAGATCAAGAAGAAGAAGAAGAAAGTGGAATGATAAGGAGCAGCGTAAATGAAACAAATGACTTATGCACCCAAAAACGAGAAATTCATTAACCTATGATAACTGTGCTATGAAACCTATGAACAACAATGGAAAACCAAGAAATGAAACTTGTGCATGGAAGTGAAATGTAGAAGTATGGTTTACTGTCAAAAGTGCATGGATGGATCTTCAACGAAAATTTCTATGTTGCAGCTTGCATGGAAGTGAGAAGAACTGCGTTTCTTTTTGGTGGTTGGTTATGGACTGCACCCCAATCCCTAACAGAGATGGCAGTGAGCCTTAACAGCCTTTTTGTTGGAGCTCCAATAATTTATAACCATCCTCCTATCGAATCTAAGCAACTGAAACAAATTCACCATAAACTAATCCTATCTAAGCTCATGAAAAAGACTAAATTAACAAACTGTAAATTCGAATTGCATGTGAAAGTAAAAACTCAAAGTGCTGGAACGAAATGCAAACACATTACAACACCGAGGAGATCTATTGCTCTCAGGTTGGGCCCTAACCTGAGAGCTATAGCTCCCTTAGAAACTTAGAATGAGATCAAAATATGCCTGCCTTTATTCATAAACGAAAGTCTGATGACATGCCAAAATGGCTTACAAAAGGAACAAAAACCGAGCTATAGCTCGTACTTCCAAATTACAAGAGTAATACCAAAGTTCAAAAAGCTTCTATCCAAGGCTACGGCCTCAGTATTTATGCAAAATGATCATCCAACAGGTGTCCTTGATTTGAGGAGCTCGGCTGTCCAACTGAAGTTTAAACTGTTGATCCTGTAGGGCAATTATAACTGCTGTTCCTGTAGAACAGTTATAACTGTTGTTCCTGTAGAACAGTTGGCTGCTTCTAAGCTCGGTGGGGAGATGGATTGGAGCTCAGAGCTATGGTGGGAATTACAAGGAAGGTCCCCAAGACCGTGGACATCCTCTCCTAAAAACCAGCAGTGCCACCTCATTGTCTTCTTGTCTCCTTTTTCGTAATCTTTGCTCCCTTTTAATGCCAAAACCTGAAATCATCATGAATTAGTCACGTGGATGGAATGCCTACCCTTCTTCCTACAAACAACACGAATAAACCAAGAAATGAATGCATAAGCAATAAAAAATGAATGGTTTGAGCAGAGCAAGTAGGCCAAATGAGCCCAAATTGTACCAAAAATTGGGGCTCATCATCACCCCCCAGCTAAACTATTTGCTCATCCTTGAGCAACTTAGTCCAAATCCTCATCCTTCATTGCTTTCACTGCTTCCCTTGTATCCCAAGGCTCTGTGGTGGTGTCTTCTCTGTAGATATGAAACCCTGCTCTCCTGTTCACCTCTTCCCATTGTTGACTGTCATCTTCCCCTGTATTGCCTTTAGTCAGTCCTAGCAGTAGTGGTGGGCTGAGTTTAAGGCCAATCCAGCTGGCCTGGAGGCTTTGCATGGATTTCTTGTAAAGTTCAACCCTTGCCAAAGCTTCCCTCATCCGAATGGGGGTATGGTACTCTCTGATTTTCAAGCTGTGTGCCAGGGTATTCCATCTGCGTGCACATGCTTGGGTAGCACTTTCTCCCAACAACCTTTCCATGTCTTCGAAGTGGGCTATGGCTTGGGCCTGTTGGCCCATAAATCTCAAGGAAGCTGTGGGATCTGTAGCCAACTGTTGGTGGGCTGAGATGAGTGCCACCGGGTCCTCTAGTTCTAGTCGAATGAACAGTGGTTCACTCACTTCTCGGTTCATGACCGATTTTGCTTCAGCTGCTCTCTGATCCTCATGGTTTAACCATGAGGCGAACGCCATCAATTGCATATCACCCAAGGCAACATTGGGATCCCAGGAGACTTCATTAGGCAAAGCCAAATTGTGGAGGTAAAACTCTGCTAATTTGGCTTTGTCCTCAAACAAACTAGTACTGCACAATTCAGAAAATTGTTGTGGGTTTTGGATATGTGAAATACCTCTTTGTGCCAAGGTGTTTATTTGGAACTGCAGCCATTGATCTTTTAAGAACAATCCATAGGATTTTGAATGTGTTCTGCACTAAATTTCCTCCATGGCCCAACTGGCCATGCAGGCCAATTGCGCTTCCTTTTGTTGCAGCTGTTCTCTTAGGGCTTGCACTTTAATTTTTGTTTGCTGTTCTGCTTCCTGTAGAAGTGTCATTGGCCCTTCAAGGCTGGTGGTTAGCTCCTTTTTGCCTTGTTGTTCATTTATGATGTCCTTGGAGGATGTTCCTGCCTCTGCCTTTAGTTCCTGTAGCTGCAATCTCAGTTTCTGATTTTCTTCCTATAGAAGCACACGTTGGCAATTAGCCACATGTTTAGCCATGGTGAATTCACTCCTGACCTCCTTGAGTTGCTCTTGTAAAGGGCCTATGTCTGCCACACCCTTTGATTTGGCGATCTGCATCCATGTGTGGGAATGGACTCTTTCTTTCTCTAGTTCAAAAAATAGAGGCACGGTAAATTTCTGCGGTATGATTTTGCCCGCTTCTAAAAAGGCGTAGTATGAATTCAGATTAGGTGAAGGGCTAGGTTCTGGTATATGTTCTCTTTCTATCTCTTCAGGCAGTTCTACCTCACCCTCCCTTGGTGGTGATGAGGGTCCTTCCCCTTCCTTCTTTTCCGTTTCCTGTAACCGCGCCAGAGTATCCTGTAGAACATTTTCAGCTTCCTGTAGCCGCGTTTGTTCAGTCAACAAGTCTAACCTTTCTTGCCACGTGTTTTTCTTTGGATTCCCCTTCTCATAGGTGACTGTGATCCTGGAGGGTGACTTTTCCTTGGGAGAAGCAGGTGTATCTTCGATGACGATCGGGCTGCTGGATTGGGCCTGTGGCTTGCCCGTCTTTATCCTAACACTTCTTCGAGCCTTAAAGTATAGAGGGGTCTCCCTCTTCCTCTTTCCTTTCGGCTTAGGTGGCGTGCTGAGGCCAGCTAATACAGCTGCTGCCTCCCGTGCCAGAATATCCACCTTTTTCTCCTTGGGTTTCACCTTTTCGAGGCTTCCTGTAGAAGCCTGTTTCTGCAATTCCGGGCTTCCTGTAGAAGCCTTTGTCTCCGTTTTTGGGCTTCCTGTAGAAGCTTGTTTCCCAACGATTTTCGGGCTTCCTATAAAAGCCTTGGTCTTTGCTTTTGGGCTTCCTGTAGAAGCCTGCTTCTCAATGATCTTCGGGCTTCCTGTAGAAGCCTTTGTTTTTGTTTTTGGGCTTCCTGTAGAAGCCTGTTTTTGCTTTCCTATAGACACAAGTGCCTCCACCTCTGCTTGCTTGCCTGCCTGAGTTTTGCTTTTTGCTTTGGTTGCAGGTGCTGTTGAGGTACTTGGGCTGACGTGGACCACCTCAGCTTTGTCCATTCTGCTCTTCATCCTCTTTTCCCTTGCTGACAGGATAGGTGTGCCACCTTTTTCTTTGTCCACCTTTTCCTCATGCTTCTTCCTTTGTTCTTTCTTCTGTACTGTTGTCGGGGTCTCTTGGCCTTCTTCTCTCTGTCCCTCGGCCACTGCTTCTTGTTCCTCACTGCTGGAGGAACCCGTTTCTTTGATCAACATCTTAATGTCCCCACTTTTGTCAAATTCCGGAAGGATTCCCATGAGAGGGGAACCTTATATGAATGCAATGCATCCTCCACAAGAAGCTTAATCAACCCATGGTGGGCTATCTGATATGGTATTCCCTCTTTCAGCTTTGTAGCACACTCCATTAGAGACTGCAGGAGGTAATAAGGGATGCTCAGTTTTTGTTCTACAGGAAGGTCAATTCGGTGCCTCAACTCAGTGAGCAGCCGAAAGTGATATGCATACACGATGCTGAAACGACCTTCACAAGTAATATATTTCATGATTTTCAAACTGACTTCATTCCAAGGTGGCAACAGGCTCGTTCTTCGCACCCCATTTTTGTCCTCCGAGAATTCTTCCTCAGGTGGAAAGAATTCTTTCTTTGCCTGCTAACTCAACTTTCTCTCCTCTTTATCCCACGGCAGACCCATAGGAAGTTCTATGATCCGACTGATATGTTCTGGGGTGAGCTTGAGGCTTAGACCTCTGAAGTTCACTGTGGCCAGTGTCTGAGATTTAGGCTTCAGAGCCTGCAAGAATTCTTCGGCCACTTCATCATCGTAGCCCTGCAGCTTATCACAAAAAGGCATCCATTGTGCTCTGGTGAATAGCTCTACCACTGCCGGGTTTTCCCTTAGTTTGGTTGAATCAGTGGGTTCCCGTCTTATAAACCCACCCGGCATGATGAACACGGTTGTTTTAATTAAAGGTGGCAAATGCAAAAGAGATTTGGTCTATTAAGGCAGAGCATGCATATAATCCACAAAATTCAACACAGTCTACCTAAACTAACATCCTGTAGAACGACAGCATAGGCACAGCAAACAACAATTCCACCAATATCTTTATAACCAGACTTTGGACGATGGTCTTGCCACTTCTACTAACCAGTTGCATGAAGAGTTCAGGGTTACCTCTTTAATTGGCCACCTTTTTCGTGAGGCACCCGCTTCCCTGTAGATGACTGTGTTCCTGTAGAACTGCGTTCCTGTAGACTGCGTTCCTGTAGAACTGCGTTCCTGTAGACTGCGTTCCTGTAGAAGCAGTGCGCAATTCTCGGGGAGGACTGTAATTGGCCCGCGTTCAAGTTGTGCTTCACCGGCGTTCTGGTTGCCAACAGCTCGGCGTATCAAAGTGCAGAGGAGATCAGAATAGCCACCCGAGTTTGAAGTGTTGGATGATAAATGCATGCGCATGATCTAGCCGATTGGATTTTGAATCGGCGCAATACGTGGCGCGGGGGATGAGTTGTCCCCGCCGGACCGTTGGGCGACGTCATCCATCATCCGCCTGCGTATTCACTTGATGCCACATCCATTCCCACAGATTTACCACCGCCTTTTCCTGTTAAACTCATGCTTCTGACGAGAGTGTTCTCACGTGCGTGCCGTTCATTCTCTTTGTCGTGGCCGCCACCCAAACATCCAATTACACTTTAACTAGCCGACGTGGCCAGTCGACTGGCCATACGGCCGCTCAACCATTCAATTTTACGCTATGCAAACAATTTCGAAGTAAAATTCATGCGATTTGATGGAAGGAAGGGTTGAGACACTTACTTGCGTGGCTGCACACGATTTTTCCAGTTCTTGGGCGATGGTGAGTGGATCTACCTGCTGCATGCGACTTACACAGACCCGAAGGCTCGTGGTTACAGGCTGCCAACAATGGAGTGGATGTGTTGCTTGCATGCGCCCGCGTTTCATTCCAGATGGCGGTGCTGTGAATGGTATCCACTCGAGCAGGTTGAACTGTTACAGGATTCCGTGAGGTGTCTCGTAACAGTCCTTTCTCCTTGGGTGCATGCTGCACGATGGAGGTTTTGGCCTTTCAATCACGTTCCCGGAGCTCTTGATGCCTGCGGTATGATATCCCAGCAATTGTTTAACTTTGAAAATGGCTTTTTCCCGCGAGAACTCATCGATCTTCTTTGTTGGTGTAGGGAACTTAGTCGCATGTCGACAAGGATGGTGGAGCAAGGTGACAACAATGTGCAAGGGTGCCAACAGAGGCTTGCATGCATCCAAACCAATCCATAGTCGCTAAATCTCCTTTTAAGATGAATTCTAGCCATCCAAAACTCCTACAGGAAGTTTCCTGTAGAACACAGAGCTTCCTGTAGAAAGTTCGGCCTTCCTGTAGAAAGTCTGTACTTTCCTGTAGAAAATCTGCGCCTTCCTGTAGAAAGACTGCATCTTCCTGTAGAAAGACAGCATCTTCCTGTAGAAGATTCAAACCATGATAAAATTGCACATACCTTAAAAAAACATGGGTACTCTTGGAAGAGGTGCTAGTGAAGTTCCTTGACAGCATGATAAGGACCCTTGGCTTTGAGTTAGAGGGCTTCCTCTCCTCCACAGAACATCTGCAACCTGCATGCAATTTTACCATATTTTGCTTATTGTTTTTTTTCTTTTTTTTTTGAAAGATAACAGGGGCGCCTCAAAGAGGTTTTCACCCGTGCCATCTGCCCTGAGCGCCTCAGAGAGGTTTTCACTCAAGGATCTTTTTCACCTTTTCTCTCTTTTTTTTTTTTTGAAGGACAATAGGGGCGCCTCAATGAGGTTTTCACCCCTACTACCTGCCTTGAGCCCCTCAGAGAGGTTTTCACCCAAGGATCTTTATTTATTTTTATTTATTTTTTCTCTTTTTCTTTCTTTTTTTTTTTTTTCTTTTTTCTCTCTTTTTTTTTTTTTTTATATTTTTTCTTCAGGGTATGCCAGAGGCAGAGGCAGAACCCTTCTCTATGACCAATATAGATTTCTCCATAGTTTTGATGAACTCTTGTCTTGAGAGAGGTCTCTTGTAGATCTTCAAACGATGCCCATTGACAAGCATGGGAATGGCTTCCTCATCAATGGTTCGAATGAGGACAGATCCATTGTCATGGCATTTCTCTACTGCATATGGTCCTAGCCATCTGGTTCTCAGCTTCCCCTTGAAATCTTTGTATCTGGAGTCATACAACAAAGCCCAATCTCCCGGCTGAAATTGCTTGTCATGGAGATGTTGGTCATGCCACACCTTCCTCTGAAGTTGAACCACTTCTGAGTGAAGGAGGGCCTGCATTCGGTGCTCATCCAGTCCATTCAGCTGCAGTAGCCTTTCTTGTTGTGCATGGCTGAGATCTAGGTCCAGCTGAGCTGCCATCCTCAAAGTGTTGTATTCAAACTCAATGGACAGCAAAGCTCTCTTCCCATAGACCAGCTCATATGGTGTGAAGCCGGTGGTGGTCTTCCAAGTGGTGTTGTAAGCCCATGTGGCTTCAACCAGGCGATCTGCCCAGTCCTTTCTGCTGCTGCTCACCACTTTAGTCAAGATCCCTTCTAATGCTCTATTGGTGACTTCTACCTGCCCATTTGCTTGAGGGTGATAAGGGGTGGAAGTCCTATGCTTGATCTTGTGATGAGCCAGGAGATCTTCAACCAGGTTGGAGGTGAACTGGCTCCCTTGATCGGTGACCAGCTCTCTTGGATAGCCAAACTTGTAGAAGATGTTTTCTCTTAGGAACTCGGCCACCCTTTCTTCTGTTGCTGCTTTGATTGCTTTGGTCTCTGCCCACTTTGTCAAATAGTCAGTACACACAATGATGTAAGTCCTTTGCCTTGAAGAGGGGTTGATTGGGCCCACAAAGTCCATGCCCCACTTCTCAAATGGCTCAAGAGTCACTTGAGGTTGGAGAGGCATCTCATCCCTTTGGGTTGGTTTCCCCATTCTTTGGCATTGGTCACACTGACTGACATATCTTCTGACATCTTGATGAAGTGTGGGCCAATAGTAGCCTGCCTGCAGGATTTTGAAGGCAGTTCTCTTTGCTGCAAAATGTCCTCCACAAGGCCCATCATGACAAGTGAGGAGGATATCAAAGACTTCCTCCTCCCTTACACAACGCCTTAAGATTTGATCGGGGCCAAGCTTGAACAGATTGCCCCCGATCCAAGTAAAGGAGGCACTTTTTCTGATGATTCTACTCTTCTCTCTGGAAGATAGGTGTGGGGGGAACTGTGCTGAAACAAGGTAGTTTGCTATATCAGCAAACCATGGAGAGAGTACTGAAATAGCAAACAAATGTTCATCAGGCATCTGGTCATCCACTGTTCCATCCTCATCTGCAGACAAGTCCAATCTAGATAAAAAGTCAGCAACAACATTTTCTCTACCTGGTTTGTCAACAATGGTCAAATCAAACTACTACAATAAAAGTAACCATCTAATAATACGAGCATTCACATTTGGTTTATTCATTAAATATCTAATAGCAGCATGGTCAGTATGTACAAAGGTCTGGTAACCAGTAATATAATATCGGAACTTGTTCAATGCATGGACCACAGCCAAAAATTATTTCTCGGTTACAGTGTAGTTCAGCTCAGCTTTGGACAAGTTTTTGCTAACAAAGTAAATGGCATATGGAAGTTTTTGCTCAATTTGTCCTAAAGCTGCACCTATGGCTTTGTTCGAGGCATCAGTGTGGATGTGGAAAGGTAGGGCCTAGTTTGGACCTCTCAGGATTGGGGCTGACACCAACATGTCCTTTAATTCATTTAAAGCCCTCTGACAATCGTCAGTCCAATTAAACTCCACATCTTTTGCCAACAGGCCAAACAATGGCGAGGCTAGCTTGCTGAAATCTTTAATGAATCTCCGGTAGTATCCTGCTAATCCCAAGAAACTCCGGACATCCCTTAACTTTTGAGGAGGTGGAACCCTCTTGATGAGAGCAATTTTGTTAGGATCCACCTGCAATCCTTGGTAAGAAATGGTATGGCCTAGCACGGTCCCTTCAGTCATTAGGAATTCACATTTTTCAGGACTAAGGGACAAGTTCATCTACCCTCCAACTCATCCATTAATCACTTAGCTCCATTTACTTACACTTTCGTTGATCCCATCCTTCAAGAACAAGAAGAAGAAAGTGGAATGATAAGGAGCAGCATAAATGAAACAAATGACTTATGCACCCAAAAACGAGAAATTCATTAACCTATGATAACTGTGCTATGAAACCTATGAACAGCAATGGAAAACCAAGAAATGAAATTGTGCATGGAAGTGAAATGTAGAAGTATGGTTTACTGTCAAAAGTGCATGGATGGATCTTCAACGAAAATGTCTATGTTGCAGCTTGCATGGAAGTGAGAAGAACTGCATTTTTTTTTGGTGGTTGGTTATGGACTGCACCCCAATCCCTAACAGAGATGGCAGTGAGCCTTAACAACCTTTTTGCTGGAGCTCCAATAATTTATAACTATCCTCCTATCGAATCTAAGCAACTAAAACAAATTCACCATAAACTAATCCTATCTAAGCTCATGAAAAAGACTAAATTAACAAACTGTAAATTCGAATTGCATGTGAAAGTAAAAACTCAAAGTGCTGGAACGAAATGCAAACACATTACAACACCGAGGAGATCTATTGCTCTCAGGTTGGGCCCTAACCTGAGAGCTATAGCTCCCTTAGAAACTCAGAATGAGATCAAAATCTGCCTGCCTTTATTCATAAACGAAAGTCTGATGACATGCCAAAATGGCTTACAAAAGGAACAAAAACCGAGCTATAGCTCGTACTTCCAAATTACAAGAGTAATACCAAAGTTCAAAAAGCTTCTATCCAAGGCTACGGCCTCAGTATTTATGCAAAATGATCATCCAACAGGTGTCCTTGATTTGAGGAGCTCGGCTGTCCAACTGAAGTTTAAACTGCTGATCCTGTAGGGCAGTTATAACTTCTGTTCCTGTGAAACAGTTATAACTGCTGTTCCTGTAGAACAGTTGGCTGCTTCTAAGCTCGGTGGGGAGATGGATTGGAGCTCGGAGCTATGGTGGGAATTACGAGGAAGGTCCCCAAGACTGTGGACATCCTCTCCTAAAAACCAGCAGTGCCACCTCATTGTCTCCTTGTCTCCTTTTTCGTAATCTTTGCTCCCTTTTAATGCCAAAACCTGAAATCATCATGAATTAGTCACGTGGATGGAATGCCTACCCTTCTTCCTACAAACAACACGAATAAACCAAGAAATGAATGCATAAGAAATAAAAAATGAATGGTTTGAGCAGAGCAAGTAGGCCAAATGAGCCCAAATTGTACCAAAAATTGGGGCTCATCACTTAGTTCTTAACAAAGGATGCTAAGATGTGGTGGCGAAGGAGGGTGGATCAGATTGTCAATGGCAGTGCTGATGAAATCACTTCGTGGGATGACATGAAGAAGGCTTTGCAGACCCATTTCGGTCCTCAGGATGAAACATGGGAAGCAAGGACGAAGATTAAGTACATAAAGCAAACCGGAAGCCTACAAGCATATCAGTGAGAGTTTGCAAGTGCAGCTCTGGAACTTCCCGACATGTCGGAAAGGGACAAGGTGTTCAACTTCATTATTGGGTTGAAGCCTTGGGCACACAATGAGGTGAAGAGGCAGAAGATTAAAACACTTAAGGAGGCTTTTGTTGCGGTTGATAGGTTGGTGCATCATTATGATGAGACTTCTGATGAGAAAAGGAAGTCTGACAAGCCGAAAGAAAAGAAGAAGGATGATGCTTCGAAATCGGATATTGGTTCAAAGACGAAGAAACCTTTGAAGTGTTGGATATGTGCAGGACCACACATGGTGAAGAATTGTCCCTCTAAATGGAAAGAATGAAGATGCTTCTGTGGGGATGATGCAGATACTTGGTGCTTCTGCTACTACGGAAGTGACCTCTAGAAGGGATCCTGAAAGGAATAAGTTGGAGTATGTTTGAATGAACGTTGGAGGTGTTGATGCGCTCACTATGGTGGATAGTGGGGCTTCTCACAACTTCATGGGCGAAGATACTACGAGAAGAATTGGGCTGAAGTTTGTACCAGCAAAGGCACAAATGAAGACAGTGAATTCTCCTCGTATTGAGATTCCTGGTATAGCTGAAAGGATGGACACTACACTTGGTGAATGGACCGGGAAGGTGGACTTCACTATAGTGCGGATTGATGATTATGAAGCTGTATTGGGGATGGAGTTTATGAAAAAAATTGATGCTATGATCGTTTCACATTTGAAGAAGCTCTACATTTATGATGGAAGGGAAGATGTACCCATTGGTGTGACAAGGCCTGATTGTAAATTGGGAGTGATGCAAATGGAGGATAAGGAGAAGGTGAACAAGCGGTTGTCTAGTATTGAGACAAAGCTTGTGGAGCAGTCATTGGTCATTAGATCACTTTCAGATAGCATCTTGGATTTGACAAGAAGGCTAGAGTTGGTGGAGGATGATGATGATGATGAGGAGGAGGTATATGTGAGGCCGGATGTCCAGAGGGAAGACCGGGTTGCTTATATACAAAGGATGGAGGTTGAGGATCCTGATAGGTAGATCGAGTTGATTAGTGAGGGAGAGCCTTCAGGCTCTACTCCCTCTACATCTTCTTAGATGGATGAAGATGTTGGGGCTCATTGTTAGCTGCTCATGGCAGTGAGTCCTTAAACATGTTTGAGCAGGTATGATTGATCGTGCAGGGATGGCTTGGCATCAAGCATCATGACATCTTGCAGATGAGATGGATGGAGTTTCCATGGACCTAAACATGGATTATGGAAGTAAATTCTTGAGGAGTCAAGGATGTGGCAGATGTTCGAGGAACAACTGATGATGGCATGATGATGTTCACTTTCATGGATTGAGCGTGATGGTTGGATTAGCTACCCAACTAGTTCAGACATGAGGTTTGGAAGTGTGCAGAGATATGTTGGCATCGTGCTCGAGTATCATGGCAGAGGTTCACATAGGGACACATGATGAGGTCGACATGAGATGTTGCAGTGGAGAATGTGGCAAAGAGGTCGATGATCATGGATCAAGATGATATCTGATGGAGAGCATACCGTTGACGTGAGCTTGGTGGCAATTGGTCACTAAGTCGAGATATGATGAAGATGAGAGTCTACATATGTTGCAGGGATGTTTGCCTTGTGTGGAAAGGTCGACATCGTGGATGATGATGATCTTGGTGGATGGCTACCGGGATGGTATGTTGTCGAGGACAACAATGATTACAGGTGGAGGAGGATGTAAGGCCTTCGAGTTATTGGTGCGACGGGCGACGACGAGTTTTCGTGCATGAGGGCGCGGACGGGCGCGCGGGCGGGTGCCCGGACGGGCGCACGGGCGCGCACGAAACGACAATGCGACGTTTGTGCGATCCGGATGCGACGATACCATGAGACGCTGGAATGAGACTTGGGTAAATGCGGCTAAGTGTTGGGATATATATAACGATGCGAAAGGAGACTTGTATCATGTGCAAGTCGACTTAGAAGGAGCCCTCTTAGGGCACATTACATGTGGTTTGGGGGTCAGCCAAGGGGCTGAACACCCCATGTAAACCAACAAGGAGACGTATATATGAGTGGAGCATGAGAGCTCATAACTCATCATCACATTCCATCATCTCTTCTACGCATAAGAGTCAAGGGGTAAACTAAAGTGCGCAGAAACAAGAGGAGCTGCGCATATCTCATGCGCTCCACTTGAAGGTGCACTTGGAGGTTATCTTGAGTCGGTCGAAGAGTGGGCAAGGTGTGCCCGAGGTGCGGTGGATGTGCAGATTTGTGTAGGACTTGGCAGGGGTATCTAGGTGGCTCGGGTGAGCACCACCCTTCGTGCAAGAGGTGCACATGTATTGTAAAAGGCAGGGTTGCCTCTCTTTGTAATATTTGGCTAAGTGTGAGACTTGGTTTGGCAAGACACACTTGTACATTGTAAAACTAATATTCTTAACATATTGTCGGGCAGACTCACATTACGGGGAGTTTCCCCTCCCCTTTATACTTGTTGCAATTGTTGTTGTTTTTGGTATAATTGCATGATGATAATGAATGAATATGGGTTTCATTAAATATAAAGGATAATTACATGTTTACATGGTTGCGAAACGCAAGCTAAGTAATGTTAATGTGGAAGTAGGCGTAGTCCACGAATGTTAGTATTGGTGAAAAGAAAGCGTTCGGTGGTGCCGCACCTTGCTACAAGAGGTTGGAAGACTACCGCAAGTGTAGGGGCATGACACCATGGATGCCAAAGGGAGGGACTAATAAGGATGATCGTGCGTGGCGGGCTCAAAATTTGTGTTATATATAAAAATTGAATACAAAACTTGTGAGCACCCTAAGGATCCGACGATAATGCACTCTTGGAAGGGATGATTCCACACACGATAAGAACCTTTTGTACCTAACTAAGGTGTTTTGTGGTTAGGTTTCATTTGGTTAATTTTATTCGAAAATTTTTTGTAGATGTAAAATTTTAGTGTTTTAAGAATTTTTTAGCATAAAAAAATTATTTATATATTTGAGAGTTTATTTTGTATAATAATAAATATTTATTTGATATATATATTTATTTATATATATAATATTTACCTATTATATAATTTGAAAATTTTGTAAGTATATCTTTAAATTATATTTGATTAGAATTATGAATTTGAACGGTAAATTCTTCGCAATATAAATACTGCTCCAAACATTTATAGAAATTTGGAATCCATTATACCATAAAAACACATTTAAAAAAATAAAACTAAAAGTATCCAAATTCTTTTAAACAAACGAAAACAAAAAAAAATCCAACGCCCATATTAACGGTCTTCGCGAGCTTACTTGAATTCTATGTTAAGCTCCATTGATTTTACACAAAAGCTACCTTGATTTATGGAATTGCAGCTTTTCTTAACTTATGGAAACCAACTGCAGTAGTTTCCTAAAGTTAAGAAAATCAACTGCAATTACTAAATTTATAATTGAGAGCTACTAAAGTGGTCCATCACTTTGATCTGATCTCTACCTTGATTTGTGGTTTTTCTAACACATAGCTTTTAGAAGCTTGATGGAAGCTTAGCTATATGTTCATATGTTTGGTCCCCAAGCTCATATCTCAATCCCCTTCAGTTCTACACCATCTAGCTGAGATATCAGAGCTCGGAAGTGCCTTCAGAATTCTTGTGTTCTTTTTCTTTTGCTTGGATTGAAGCTGGAGTGCAGAAGAAGTAGCAGGCAAGTGGACTGTGGCCTTCATCAAAACATCACCAATGGCTGGAGGTAATTCGTATCCCTGGGCATTAAGTTTCAGTGATTCTTTTCAGTTCTTTCCGCATGCAGAATCGCTGTTTAAGTTTATTAGTTTTCTAACAGTTGGTATCGGAGCCCTTTTACCTCTGCCTTGTTGTGTGTTGGCCAAGAAACACATTTCGATCCACCGTTTCGTTCCATAATTTATTTCCTTTTACACAAACCGTGGGTCGTATACATGACCCGTGTATTATGTGCATATGCATGTTTGGCCAATCCTATGACATACCCTTCGCTGCCTCTAAATTGTCGTCGTCTATATTGTTGTCGTCTCCGAGGATTGAGTATAGAAGGAACTGTCAGAAGCCTCTTCCAGAATTTAGCGGATTCGGTTTGACTCATTCTCGCCATTTAAGTTGAAGGTTTGTTTCTTTCGGATTTCGCATTCTTGAGGTTCTTTCTCAGCAAGTCCATGGCGGGAAAATTGTAAGTTTCATCGTTTTATCTAGCATTTTATATGCCCTGCGATCATCCTTTAAGTTTTTGATATTGATCCATAGTTTTCGCGAAATGTCTTTGGAATTTCTTATAACCATGTTTTGGGAAATCCTGGAGGTTTAACATTGCCATTTTCATAAATGATATTTCGGAATAAACATTTAATTAATTATGTCTTTCCTTATTGGATTAATTCTGTTTTGAATGCGTCATATTGTATGATATTTAAAAGTTAATATCAGTATTTGTATAACCCAAGACTGAATTCTTAGAACGTTTTTTTTTGGAAATTGAGATCATCTGAGTATGTGGTCTACATATAAACGGAATTGACAAATTGGCTACTCAAGTCTAGTGAGGCACAGGGTTCTGACTGCGTCATTCTTTGATATGAGTGCTTTTCTTGTCTCGGGCAAAATAGACTGGATTAGCAGGTATGGGCTAAATTTAGCTAAGCTTTTCGAAGTCTTACTAAATTCTATGCACTTTTTAAAGTTCTGCTATTTTAAGATTCTTTATCCACTGGGAACAGAGGGCCGTTTTACTGTACACATTTAAAAGATCAAAATTAACTTCAGCAAACAGTTTTGATCATTACGTCACAGTGAAGATCTTAGGTCTATTTATTAATTTGATCTGGTTGGTGAACAATCACGGCTCACAATTAATAATATTAATCTGATCTTCGTATCATATGCATATTTGGAATTTTTTTTTTTGCAAATGATTGCGTTAAGTCCATTAGTCATGTTTACATATGGTTCGATAAGCATGCTTTAAAATTTCTCTGAATTACATGATGGGCATATGATTGGAGCCTATGCCTTCCGCCGTGTCTTTGGCTGCATGATCCTATTCTAGATTACAGAAATAAAATTCTCATTTGTTACGTTCCCTATGGGTAAATGAGATGATGTTCTACTCAGTCAAAAACGAGACAAAAGAAGAAACATATTGGAAATATAGTATAGTATTTTGTGTCTTTGTTTTTTATTAAAGTGAGTACTGAACTACATCTTTTCATGGCATTACTCTTTTGAAAGACATTGTTAAGCAACATGCGAAGAAACTAAACGATGCATCATGTCTAAGAGTTGAGGGCTGACCTAACTCTGTTTGTATAATTTTTATATTTTATCTGTTTTCATGCTTTATAATAGTGTCAACAATCATTTTTAATTTTTATGCTTCAACCGACATATATGTAAAGAAGTCGGAGTTTTGATAGCACATGATTGTTGTTCAAAGGGTGTGTATTTTGCATGAAGTACAGATTAGGGTTGTTGAAATTTAATGTAAATTTGATTTCAATTCTATTTATCTTGGGAGCAAAATAGCTTGTTTGCTGGTCTATTTTGTTGTTTTATAAACCTAAGGACGGAGCCTGAAGTCAAGCCAGCTAGCCTTCGAATTGCATTTGCTATGCAAGTGCAAAGTAGATCAACGCTGCTTCAGTCAATCTCTGGGTTAAGTTTATAAATTGAACAATCAATTTGTAGTCATTTTCGGCAATGCTGACTGCTTTGACCTTAATTTTGATTTTGCTGGAGAATTATTACAGTTATATGGAGTTTATTAAAATGTCATTTTGACTTACTCCTTTCAGTAAACATTATTTTTCTCTCTGGTTAAGTTTTGTTTATGTGACAAAATAATGTCTAGTGATCCATATGATTTTAATTAATTAGAGAATAGCCACATCATCTTTAATTAAATAAAATTATATATTGTTTGGCAAGATCACATAAAGATTATTTAGACATTAAATTGTAATTAATTACACTAAATATAATAAATTTTATCCCACAGGAATTTTTATTATATTTATGTGATTAATTAGGATAAAATTTCATAACCTACCCACAAGATTTATGAATTAATAAGTTTTATCATAAAGTTTTATTGAATCTGTTTGAATTAAAAATTTAGCCCACAGGCAATTTTTATGTCATTTGATTCAATTCTTTTAGCATGTTTTACATTGGTAAAACATGAAAGTTCATAAAGTTTTATTGAATCTGTTTGAAATGAAGATTTAGCCCACAGGAAATTTTCATGTCATTTGATTCAATTCTTTTTTAGCATGTTTTACATTGGTAAAACATGAAAGTTCATAAAGTTTTATTGAGTCTGTTAGAATTGAAAATTTAGCCCACAGGCAATTTTCATGTCATTTGATTCAATTCTTTTTAGCATGATTTACATTGGTAAAACATGAAAGTTATTAAGCCTCAATTTTAACATAAGCATGTGATCCTTTATTTTTATGCAGCAGTACAACCTGCAAATTTCTCTGAAATTCGTTGTGACATTCCCGAACTTAAGAGAGATAACTACAAGATTTGGAAGGAGAGGATTCTCATTCATTTAGGGTGGATGGACATAGATTATGCTATCAGGAAAGATGAACCATCGGCACTCACTAATACCAGCACTGCAGCGGACGTCGCGCTTTATGAACGATGGAAGCGATCCAATCGTCTAAGCATGATGTTCATTAAGACTAGAATTTCAGCTAGTATTCGAGGTTCCGTTGATCAGTATGACAAGGTCTGAGACTTGTTGAAGGCCATTGATGAAAAATTCGTCTCTTCAGACAAGGCACTAGCAAGCACCCTAATCATGAAGTTCTCATCCCTGAGGCTCACCAGTGTGAAAGGTGTGCGCGAGCACATCATGCAGATAAGGGACACTGTGGCTCCATTGAAGAAACTCGAGGTTGAAATATCGGAGTCCTTCCTAGTGCACTACATCCTGAACACCCTTCCGCACCAATATGGACCTTTCGAAATCTCATACAACACACATAAGGATAAATGGTCAATTAATGAACTCATGACCATGTGTGTTCAAGAGGAAGAGAGACTGGTGATGGAACTGGGAGAGAGTGCAATGCAGGCAACGCGTGGAAAGGGCAAATCTCAAGCCAATCGGAAAGGGAAAGATAAAGCACCTCCCCAAGCCGATATCAAGAAGGTTTCCAAGTGTTTTTTCTGTAAAAAGAAGGGACACATAAAGAAGGAATGCACCAAATATCAGAAATGGTTTGCAGACAAAGGTAATTTAATCTCGTTTGTTTGTTATGAATCTAATATGGTTAACGTTAATATTAACACATGGTGGATTGATTCTGGATCAACAATTCACATTTCGAATTCCTTGCAGGGTTTGCAGAACCTAAGGAAGCCAGTGGGAAGTGAGCAAAGCATCTTATCAGGAAACAAGATGGGCTCGCATATGGAAGCTATAGGAACATGTTATTTAGCTTTAAGTAGTGGTTTTGTTTTGGAGTTAGAAAAGACCTTTTATGTTCCAAGTTTTCTAGAAACTTGATTTCAGTTTCAAGGCTTGTACCTTTTGGATATTCCTTAAACTTTTCAGAAAAATCTTTCAGTCTATTCTATAAATCTGATTATGTTGGGAATGGTATTTTGTCTAATGGTCTTTACTGCATTAATTTACAAAACAATGTCACATATGATTCAATGCATGTTCACACTAGCACTAAAAGATGTGTTGTTAATGAAGATTCCTCTAAATTATGGCACCGGAGACTAGGTCATATCTCCATAGATAGAATTAAAAGATTGGTAAATGAAGGAATACTTAATACTCTAGATTTTACTGATCTTGAGACTTGTGTGGACTGTATAAAGGGAAAGCAGACCAACAAGTCAAAGAAAGGTGCCAATAGGAGTTCAGACATATTAGAAATCATACATACTTACAGATTTTATTGTCCATCTCACAGCACTAGGATTGTGGAATCAGGAAATGCAAAGTTTCTTGAAAATGACTTGATCAGTGGGAGCGATCAAACCAAAAACATAGTTTCTCAGAAAGATCATTCAGAATCTCAACCTTCCACTTCAAGTGAAAGATTGGTTATTATTCATAGCACCCCTCAAGTACAAACTGGTGTTGAACAACCAATTGTTGAAGTTCCACAAGCTGCTGACGATATTCCAGTAGATCAAGGAGTTCACGAGTTGCCAAGAACTTTTGAACAACAAGTTGAACCACATACTTCTCAGGAAGATGATGGTACAACATTAAGAAGATCTACTAGACCTAAGAGATCAGCAATTCCTAATGTATGCTCAAGTCTGCACAAGACCTGACATTGCATTTGTTGTGGCAATGTTGGGACAATATCAGAGTGATCCAGGTTTAGACCACTGGAGAGCTGCAAAGAAAGTAATGAGGTACCTTCAAGGGACCAAAGACTACATGCTTATGTATATCCTGTTTTGAGGCTGCTTTACATGGTGTATGGCTTAAGAATTTCATTTCTGGGCTTAGAATTATGGATTCTATCTCTAAGCCATTAAGAATATATTGTGATAATTCAGCGGCTGGTTTTATGGCTAAAAAAGTGGGAGTCGAAATAAACACATCGACATTAAGTATTTAGCTATAAGGGAACGTGTTAAAGAAAATAAAGTGGTCATTGAGCACGTCAACACTGAGTTAATGATCGTTGATCCTTTGACTAAGGGCATGCCACCGTTTAAATTCAAGGATCATGTATTGAATATGGGATTTGGTTCCATTATGAAGTTTTTCATTGTATGGACAATGATATTTTAATGAAATTCTTAATTATTGTGATGTTTTTTCTCATATTTATGTGCACATTAAGTTGATTTGAGAAAATTCATTTAAGGACCAATTGCCTGTGGCCTTCATCAAAACATCACCAATGGCTGGAGGTAATTTGTATCCCTGAGCATTAAGTTTCAGTGATTCTTTTCAGTTCTTTCTGCATGCAGAATCGCTGTTTAAGTTTATTAGTTTTCTAACATTCTAATCCAAAGCATTCGAGTGGCATGTGACATATATGTTCTCTCACACCTCGACAAGCTGACGTCCAGCGACCTCGTAAAGTTGAATTCAAAAAGCGTGATAACATTTATTGTATGAGAAACAGGACGGCTATGCATAATCCATGGACTGCTGCTAGCCACTAACACCACCGGGTTCCATTCAGATTTTGAAGATTACGATTTTTGAAGGGAACCTACCCAATTCCATGCCATGCGTTACTAAACCGCCATCTCCTCATAATCATAAATTAAGTTGTGCATGAACCTCTGCGAATTGATGGAAAAGGAAACTATTTTAAATTTGAAATAACTAGGGCTTTCCACGTGGATTGAGGTTAAAGTGCGTGCATGCCTGGTGCGTGTTGGACATTCAAATAAGTCGTATAAACAATCCGAGACAAGACCATCTTGATCTGTTCTGCCAAACATTATTCTGTTGAGAAAAATGATACAGTCCAACGCATTAGAAACCGTGTGGCCACACACAAATACAATCATATACCCCAGTAGTACAATCTCTTCATGATTCGAGGTTCTCATTTGGATGTACATTGACAATTAATATCTCTCCTATAAAAATTAGCTTACTATTTTAATCAGAATGTATATAACATAAAAGCAAATATCACGTATAAACGACTCGCAAAGAGAGATGAAAAGCATACTGTAAACGACTCACAAAGAAAGATGAAAATTATACTTCAAATCTTGCAGTATCCGCGTAAATATCGATCAAGTTAAATTACAAAGGGGCAGCACTAGTAGCAACACACATATGGTTGACCTTTGAATTCAAATTTTCCCTGATAACATGAAATCACATGGCAATAAGAAATACAATACAACGCATGCGTCATTGTTTTTTCAATTAATTGTTCCTCTTTGAGATAACCTATGATATCATTAATTTGAGGGATGATGCATCATTGTTTTTTCAATTAATTGTTTCTCTTTGGGATGATCTATGACATCATCAATTTGACTGATGATGGATAATTATTCATGCATGTATTATCATTTTTTTTTAATAATTGTGTAAGTTTATAATTATTTATAAAATATTTATTTTAAAAAAAATAATGGTTTTTTTATCTTGATTTAATGTTTTTTTAATAGTAAATTTGGTTTTTTGTCATATAATATTAAAAAAAATATTATTTTTATATTTAAAGTATCAATATATATAGATATTAATTTACTTTAATTTTTTTCAATATGTAAATATAATTAGCACAACCACATTAAGAAATATTGTTGATATATATTAATAAAAATATATCAACCACATTAACAAATAACAACTATATAGTAAACATTTAATATTAATTAATATATAATTATAATAATATTAATATTAGATTTTGGCATTTGGAATTAGTATTGGGTTTTAATATTGGGTTTTAGTATTAGAGTTTTAGTACAGGGTTTTAATATAGGCATTTTAATAAAAGTAAGGATAAGTTAAATATTCAACTAAGAGAGTAAGTTTCAATTAATATTCAAACCTAATATTATAAAAACAAGGGAAATTTTAAGAATGGAAATTTATCTTAAAGTTTAGAAACTTTGGCGAATCTTACAAGTTCATAATATGAAATCTATAAAATAGTTGGAGATATTTTTGTAAAAATATTGAAATTTATAATATTTTTATATAGTCTATATATAATTTTTTTGGGCGATCTTTAGGGTAAAATAATTTCATTATATCAATTTTGGGTGAATCATTTTTACAAAAAAATTGAAATTAGCTAATCTTTTTTTGGAAAAAGTATAAAAAATTAGTCCATGGGCGAATATTAGCCCCTAAAATTTTCCCTATCATAAAAACTAATACTAAACCATAATATTATAAGAAAACAACACTAATATACTATTATTAGTCCCTGATTTTAGTAAGAGACTCTAGCATTCCCTTTGCATGTTTTTGCTACTTTTTTCTAATTTTAACTAGACTTTCTGGAAAAATTAGATACTTCTATTTTCTATAAATTCAAAAATAATTTCTTAATTTCCTAAAAATCTTATTTCTATTTTTCTATTAGCATCTTATTTCTATTTTTCTATTAGCTCAACCAACTTTGATGGGAAATAATTCCCCAAAGGAATGAGATTTTATAGATTTTATTTTCAGCGTTCCATTGGTGAATGTTTTGAAACTTTTCAAACTAATACTTTTATGGTTCTCAATATTGCAAGAACTAATATAGTTGAAAATCTTGCTCTTCCTAATATTGGCAGAATAGATACGATTGTTGGTCCTTTTCATAGGTGACGAAAGAGATAGGGCCTAAACAAATCTCCAGATGCATGTCCAGCAACGTGCAGTGACTTGAATGTGCGTCAAAAGCGTTCATAACTTAAATATGCGTAGAAAGCATTCATTATGTATGTGAATGTTATAACCCTATTGTATTTATTTCATGACAATAAGCCATCGATTGGTGGACGGAAGGGTTCACGCCTGTAGAATCATAGTTAAGGGAATCTCTGAAAGCTTCCTTGGTTCGATGTGCATGTGCCATAGTTAAGAAAATTTCCCATTAATATTTGTGTGGAGGAAACTTTTGTGCGGATCTTTCACGGTGGGTGAGGAAGCTTTCTCTAGGGATCGATCTCCGTAATTCCATGAGGTTGAGGAACTTGGTGAGTGCTCTGCCGGTCCAGCTGTGGCATCAATTTCTTGTTCTGGGACATTGGGGTTCGGTTCCTTATTATTATGCAGTCCATCAGAAGGTCATGCTCCCTTACTGTATCAGCCTGATTGCCTTTCTCAGAAATCCTCCGAAGAATGAGACGTATACCTCCGGTGGGTATATAAACATGGAATTTTGTTGGTTCTAGTATCATCATTTCACGGAAAGGAAAGGTTGTCGGATCGAATCTCTTATTTGGATCGAATGTATTGAGAGAGTTTTGATGGAGGAATTATCTTTTTATTGAGATTAGTTGTTGTTTCTACAATCTAGTATGACTGGATGTGAGAGACTTATTTTATAGTTCAATATGAGGAGATGTGTAAATTTGTCGGTTCATCCATACCTCTTTAAAATAAAATAAAAAAGTTAAAAATTATGTTCTAAATTGAAAAATAAAAAATGAATATATTGTAAAGTAATTAGAAGTAAAAAATATGTAAAAAGTTAAAAATTATGTTCTAAATTGAAAAATAAAAAAAGAATATACTGTAAAGTAATTAAAAGTAAAAAATAGGTGAATGAGATGTTTAAATCTTATATTTTTGAAAAAACTTAAAAAAAGGTTTAAATAAACTATTTGAAGATCTAAGTTAACTAATTTATATTAATATTGATAGAAAGCACTAAATATTTGTTGACAGATAAGAGGACAAACCGACCGGTGGGTAGCTTGTTACACAATGACTGGCTGGACCCTTGCCACCCGATATAACATTGTTGGAAACACGGTCACTGTCTCCCCTTGGTCGCCTCATAAGACCATATGACTCCTTGAGGTGGATGTTACTGCAGCTTGAAATCAACCTTTTCGGGCAATCTGACAGAGAGGTGAACAATTCCCTTGGATTTTCTTGATAGTCTCCTGACCTGGTAGCTGACGAACTGTGTGGTGGCGTTGGTGCCCTTGTTGCTGCCGTTTGTTGGTTTGATGAACAAAATGAAAGTGCAGAGGTGGGAAGCATAAGTGGCTATTAATGTTGCATTTATGAATGTGAGAGAAGAAAATGAATGTCTCCCGTTGCAGGAGGAACACAACATGAAGACAAAGAACAGAGCAACGAATGTGTTACATGCAGTGCCTCACTTACCACGTCCCAACAGAAAGGAGGAACACACTCAACGTCTAGTCAAAATCGATATAGCTACGATTTAGGAAGAGCATATTTGTGTATGATGTGTGTATATATAGATATAGATGGAAGGAGGAGAGACGGAAGAAGATTTATTGCATTAGATGCATTGATTTTAGTGTAGATATTGATTTCTAATCCTATGCATTGATTTCAATATAGATGTTGATTGCTTGAACTAGATTCATTGATTGTAGATGTTGACTTCTAATCCTATTTGATTGTTTGGACTGATGCATTGATTTCAGTGTATTTTTTTTTTTAATTTTATTTAATTGCTTGGACTAGATTCATTGATTTCCGTGTAGATGTTTATTTCTAATTATATTTGATTGCTTACACTAGATCCATTTATTTTAGTGTAGATGCTAATTTCTAATTTTTTATTACATTGTCACTTTGCATTCAAAAATTTTATTTCATCATTTTTCATCATTAAAGTTATCAACAATATCTATTATCTCAACAAACTGAGGTAACTCAGAAAATTTAATATTAAAACTACTCTTCAAGATATATCTAGTAATAATTGGAGGGACACTATTAAGAATTAATTAGTTGTTAAAAGTTAAGATACCTAAAATTAAATTAAATTGATGCACAGTATCAATCCTCTTGAAAACTATTAACAAGAGTGTTTACTTTCTTCATCACCAACTAATTACTAACAAACAATTATACACACATATAAAAATAAAACACAATAGTTGTAACATTCAAAAAAGTTACCATCCAATTACCATCCAAATCCGAACACAGAAACACACAAATCACTCAAAGCATCCAAACATAGACATACAAACCATTCAAGGCAAGCAATATAGACTAACTTAAATAAAAAATGATATGGTCATGTGAAGTGAAAAAAGATAATGTAAGTTTCAATATATGAATTTTATGGCAAACATATACATAATAATAATAATCTAAAAATGTGACATTGTTTCCCTCAATTGGAACCGGCTTAGATCCATCTAACTATGGATCTATCATGATAGAGCCAAAATTAACATAGACCTAAACTAGTTAAATATGAAATTAAAAACCCTCTCACTTGCAATTAGATTACTTACTCCGCTTGTGGTTCCATCGTCATCGGATGGATGAAGAGAGGGATACTACGCCAAGAGATGCCTTACCTACAAAGGAACTCAACTAATTGGCACAAAACATAACGCTCAATTAATTGCAATTATAAAAACGTGTGTGTCATGTCATGTAGGTCAGCCGTTGTTGGATGAGTAGTCCGCTTTACATGTTCATGCAATCCTGCTCATTTATACCAGGTTGTCCATCTATACAAAGTAGTTGCTCGAGGAGAGCATGTAATTAATACAATGAGGAACGACCCAATAACATATCACGGCTACAACCTCCTAAATATCGCATTCGAATATCTCGAAGGGTCATATTCCAATAGTCGGAATAAATCGGAAGGCCATATTCCACTATAAATTATTCTCTTATTCTCTGGATTCATATGTGATGATTATGAATGATAACCTATTCAATGAGACTCACATCTCACATGCAAAAAGAACAAATAATGGTGAGAATGGTAGGAATTGCCCAAGTCTATCTGTGAAGGCCAACTTGTTGTATGTTTCCAAAGTTCTCTGACTCTAGCTTTCCACACCACACTCATGGACGATTCTGTCCATAATGAAAAAAGCTTTTCCATTTTCGTTTTTGTCGTATATCCATATCTACATGAATGTTTCAATAATACAATGTAGAGAACTACAACTAGGAGAAGCTCACGCCACACAAACCAGTACATGAACCACAACCTTTCACTGCGGAGCTGAAGGCAATTTTGGGACATCTACGCGTAGCCTTATGGATTTTAATATATTACGCCTAGCTCTTCTTTCAATACGTTGTTTGACATGGATTATATGCATTCTCACTCCCTTGATCGACAGCCCGGAAGCCAACCTACTACGACACTCACTAGTCATTGTGCGTTGCAAATGTTACTGACTTCGACTTCGTTAAAGTATCTAAGAATTGAATAATATGGCACATGTTAGGGTCGCATAATATAGGAATCAAAGTGTCTTTTCTTCTTATTATTCATGGAGGAGGTTTGTCACACTTTGCTATGAATTTGTTGGAAATTGACCCTTTTTTTCATCATTTTAAAACATTGTTCCCAACCAAATGGATGTCAATTTTGGAAAAATTAAAGAGTTTTTTTACCAGAACAATTAAAATAAACAAAAACCTACTTTAGTTTCTTCACCGGGGTCATACATTGGAAGAGTCGAATGGATATTTACAACATATTTTTCAGGTTTTGGAATTTCTGGTTTTAGTTATGATGTTTCGATGCAAATTGTGAGTAATTGAAAAATAAATTTTGGAAACTGAAAGTCGTTTCTATCAAGGACACTCTTATCTACAAAAACCTCTCATTTTTTCAACGGCTCTCTGGATTAAGGAAATATGAGCTCGTCTTATAACCCTACTTTTCCAGAAATGTAGTGCCCTCGTCTTATAACCCTACTTTTCCAGAAATGTAGTGCCCTCTGCTGTGCAAACATATCAGTGAACTCTATTTTGGAAAATTTTGAAATTTGGAGCTTCTAGAAGTCATTTTAGTTGGTAGATAAGTGATGATAATTTAAAATCACGTAGTTTGATTTTTAAACAAAGATGCATTGTTTGAGTTGATCTTTCTAAATTGCATCAGTGGATACAATAGTGTGTTGTTTTTTCCTACATAGCAAGTGAAGATGCATTGCATCTGGACCATTCAACTTTTATGAAGTGAAATCGACCACCTAGAGTGGTAATTGGCATTCCTATTTGTATTTAATGATGTAAAGACATGAAAAGGGTGGGTTGGTCAGATTGGAGAGGAAAGAATACTGTGCATTTTGTAATTTTTTCTCACTTTTAATGAAATTAGTGGATCAAAAGTACCGGGTTAAATCTTTTCAGAGATTCATGTGATTCAACTCTCTTATGTGAGTGTTTCCAATTTTGTGTCTGTTATATTTCTTCTTATGATGTTTAAATGAAAAAATTGTTTCATAATTCATTTAGTTAATGGTGCTTTGTTGCAGTCATTTCAGCATTCTAATCTCTTTTCTACCATAATCATTTTAAGATTCATCCATTGTTTGATTGCTTGAGATGGTTATCTACTTTATTTATTCTTCTCAAATCTGAATCTACGAAATGACATAAGGAAGTGTTTTTATCTTACCTCTGAACAACTTTTCCCAATTCACCGAGCATCCACCATGTCATTGATCTCAATTTTTCACCAACTCCATTCCCAGTGGATTTCTCTCTACCCTACCACCACACTTGTAAACTCTATTATTTTCCCAAGATCTAGCCATTTTTCTTCATTGAAACCAATCTTTAGTGACTGAGTTGAAAGAGAGAGCCAACTGTAGGGTGGGAATGGATAATTTCCAATTTTGCAAGTGGTTTGTGGTTATGTCTGGGTTTCCTTCCTACAGCCAAAGTAAATTATGGAGTTCTAACTTAGTGGCACCGTTACCGAGGAGAAAAAAGTCTATCTTCCATGGGAAATATCAGCAACAGTCTAGATCCGATTATTGATTGTGAACAATAGTTGGACATCAAAAGGTTGTATATTTTTTCATGGGGTGATTCCATTGTCAGAGAATCCAGGTTGCAGAACACTCATGGCAATTCCACTATCTGAAGCATTTAGAGTTTAAACTCCTGATTTGGTTGCTTCTCAAATAAGATGACAGGGTACGTGGCAAACCCTATTTCTATTGAAGGTTTCAAAGAACACTGGGATAATTTTGATGATGATCAAATTGATGATGCTTTCTAATTTTTTTTACCTATTTAGATAAATTCATGTAAATGTAGATCTAAATACAAGACAAAAATTTTAGAAGAGTTTGCTGAAAAATTGAGAAAGATCTTCGAGCCTTAGGTTTAAATTTAGTCTCACAATTTCCAATGTCAAAATCAGTCCTTTGAGAACCTTTGTCAGCTGAACTAAGGAGTGTTTTGAGTATGGCTTTAATGATTCATAGCTAAAATTATGATGGAAATGGAAGCATATATGAATTTTACAAGCATGAAGATCAATTTGCAAAATACCTTGAAGATCAACCAATAAGTCATGTCTTTCATGATCCCATAGTTGTCTATATGGAGGAATTGTTCACTATAGAGTTCCGTTCATGTTTCAGCTATGAAGAGAAAGTGTACAGTCAGTGTCCATTTCCCTTACATGTTCTACTTCTGATTCTGTCGAAGCACAATCAAGAAGCCACGATTGAGCAACTATTGGACTGGTTGCATTGGCATTTTAGTATCACCTAATTATGTTTTTCAGACATCAACTTAGAGTAGGTTTCTCTGTATATAAATAAGCTCATAGGAATCAACACAATTAATTTTTTAGTTGCAGTAGTGTCTTTCTAATGTGGATTTCCTTTTCGGTCCATATATCCATTACAATGCAACATTTTGGCTTCAGTTGGAGAAGGTCACAGGTCAGAGCAGATTGCAGTTAAACTCCATTGCCCAATGGATTAGGCTACTAGTCTACGGTGTTCTTGGCACTTCACAGGGAGGATTCCATCGCCATTGGGGCCAATGTTAGGGTCCTATAATATAGGAATCAAAGTGTTTTTCCTCTTACTATTCATCTAGGAGGTTTGCCACACTTTTCTATGAATTTGCTGTGAAATTGAGTGTTTTTGTCATCATTTTAAAACACTATTTTCGACTAAATGGATCTGAATTTTAGAAAAATTAAAGAGGGTTTTTCCAATAATGGGCGAAAGAACAAAAACCCACTTCAATTTCTTCACCAGGGTCACATAGTGGAAGAGTCGAATGCATATTTGCAACACATTTTTCATGTTTTGGCATTTCTAGTTTTAGGTATGATCTTTGGATACATATTGTGAGTAATTGGAGAATAAGTTTTGGAAACTGAGAGAGGTTTATATCAAGGACACCCTTATATACAAATAGCTCTCTCAGGTTTGCAACAAATTTTCAGATTCATGAAATTGGAGCTTCTCTAATAACCCTACTTTTACATAAATTTGGTGCAGTCTGCTGCGCAAACATATGAGCCAACTCTATTTTGGAAAATTTCGAAATTCGGAGCTTCAAGAAGTAATTTTAGTTGTTAGATAAGTCTTGATAAGTTAAAATCATGTCGTTTGATTTGTTAAACAAACATGCATTGTTTGACTTGATGTTCCTAAATTGCATTAGTCATGATATAACAGTTCCTTGTTTTTCTCCTACATAGCAAGTCATGATGCATGGCATCTAGACCATTCAACCTTTATGAAGTGAATTCGACCACCTAGAGTGGTAATTAGAATTCCTATTTTTATTTAATTATGTAAAGACATGAAAAGGGTGGGTCAGTCAGATTCGAGAGGAAAGAATACTGTGCATTTTGTAATTTTTTTTTAGTTTTAATGAAATTCATGGATCATAATTACCTAGTTAAATATTTTTAGAGATTCATGTGATTCAACACCCTTATGTCAGTGTTTCCTATTTTGTGTCGGTTATATATCTTCATATGATGTTTAAATGAAAAAAATGTTTCAGAATTCATCTAGTTAATGGTGCTTTGTTGTAGTGATTTAGACATTCTAATGTCTTTTCTACCATAATCATTTTAAGATTCATCCATTGTTTGATGCCTTGAGATGATTATCTACATTCTTTATTCTTCTCAAATCTGCAACTATTAATTGACATAAGGAAGTGTTTATATCTTGCCTCCGAGTGACATTTCCTAATTCACCGAGCATCCACCACATCATTGATCTCAATTTTTTACAAACTCCATGCCCAATTGATTTCTCTCTACCTTGTCACCACACGTATAAAATCTGTTATTTGCCCAATATCTAGCCATTTTTCTTCATTGAAACCAATCTTTAGTGACCGAGTTGAAAGAGAGAGCCCTCTCTGGGTTTAGAAGGGCTAGTTTCTGATTCCACAAGTGATTTGTGGTTACCTCTCGATGTCCTTCCTACAGCCAAACGAAATTACTGAGTTCTAACAGCACACATGCTCTGCCCAAAGTTTGGGAATTGTTATCGCAACGTTTATATCCATCAGTACCTACAAATATCTAGTCTTTAGAGTATTCTAATATTGAAGTTATTTGTTAACGACCAACAGAAGGTAAGAAATGTGTTGTTTTATGATGATTTTTTTCTTGTAATCTCTTGCAACAAAAACACAAGAGGAGGAATGATAAATAACCCTTCATGATGACAAACCAAGCCACCCTAATAAATGCCATGATAGTGATCTTATATCGATAGTGATTCTCAATTTACATCGGGGAGCTCCACATTCCTTTTGGGATGTCAGAGTAGACGCTCTATAGGGTGGTTATTTACTATGCCATCATGGATCACCTCCATGGTGGTAAATGGGGGAAATGGATGGTAACTAGATGGAGCTGTAAGCATTTATCAAGGGTCATACAATAGGTGACAATAGAAAAATCCGAGTAGCTATGACAGGGCTCATTCTCACAGTTTCCAGTCGCACATGGTATTGAAGCTAAGTGTTTACTTTAAATCGAAAAAGAAAATCTCAAGATCAAAATATGTGGTGAGCAGTGTCATGTCGGTCGTTTCCACCCCTCTCAATGTCAGTGCCAGTCGTATACTACTTGGAAGATAATTCTTTCATGCTCAGTTTATAATTGGTTGTAGATTTGTGGGTGGATGTTGAGAGAATATCTCAAACTACCTATTAATATTTGGAATGGGTTGGATCTCACAAGAAACATAAATATGTGATGTATCCATGAGATTTGTAGTGAGTAATAGAATCTTTCATTTGTCTGCGCATCTCAAATTTTTCTACTTGGTATCAGAGCTCGTTGCTCTGGGTTTACTCCTTTTAGGATAACCCAAGAGAATGAGAGGATTGGATTTGAATTTGATCTGGCACTGAAGTTTGATTTAGTAGGCCTTATAGATGAGAGGAATCCTGACCTTTCATTTTATGTATTTGAACGTTGACGCCAATAGCTCCTCGACTCTCTTAGAACAATGCGTTTAATATTATTAGTTTAATTGGTTAATAAATAGCCCAAATTGTTAACAAAAAGTCTCATTGTATCCCAACGATGCCACTGTAATCATTTTCAAGAACCTAGGTCATGACTCCTTGCAGACTTCTTCATTATGTGGTTTTCCAGGCCATCTACATCTTGATTCTTCACCTTATGTTATATCTTTGAGATGCCTTGAAATCAGACTTGACTTGCATTCTTGTGGTTGTTTCTTAGTCCGATAATTGATGAATAGTTTTCCACTTATCAAGTGTGATACTTCGGCCCTACGTCCAAGTGCCTGCATTCTTTGCAATGTCATGGAGGCCTCTGCAACACTCTCTCCCCCACAGAAATGAGGATTTGATGTTTGATTTACAGTATGGAGTAGCTCCATTGTGGGAATCTGAGTAAGTTAGTGAATTTCAAGCTTGAGGACGTGGAACAGAGAAAGGGACCGCCCACGTCCAACAAGGGACTGCTCACGTCCAATTCTAAGTCGACGATCTTGGAAACCATGGAAATCCCATGAGTTTTCTCAAATTTTTCTCTCTGTAATAATCCTTTTAGTAGTTTTTAAATTATTCTCATTGTTCAAGATATCACATGTCAATTGATTGTATCAATTGGGCATGTTGGGAGTTCTAATCGATAGTTAATTCTCCTAATATTTAATTGTCAATCGGGTACTAGTAGACATGAGTTGTACTACATTTTTGGCTCATCTTAATGGTCAAGGTATTAAAGTTTCCTTAATAATAATGGTTTTAAAGAAACAAAATGAAATCTTAATGAAATTGCCCTAAATTTATAAATGAAATTGAATTGATGTCACACAACTTGTAAAACCAAATCTATGTTATTGTTCTGGAAAGTGAACTAATTCTAAATTACCTTATGTTATTAAATTCAATTGACTCTACTCAAACAAAAGAAAACACTGTACTCAAAACCTATTTGAAGCTAAATTATTACTTTAACTATGATAAGACTACAAAACTGTTCCTACTTATGAAATTTAAACATTCACACTTATCAACACTTCTCAACTATTTTAATTAAAAGGAAACTATCTATTCTATCTAAGCTTTGGAGTCCTAATTTAATAGACATTCAAACATTGAAATGCAGAGACTATCTATCAAAACAATTGAGATCCTACAAGAATTTGATCAAACCAAACTAGCTACAACGCTCACACTATTCCTATTAAACTCAAAATATCTCATTTCTTAGCAAAAGGAATTGATAAACCAAGACCAAATTCTTCCAAATGAAAGTACAATTCAATCCTCACCCTATAAATCTATTTGGTTCTATTCTATTACTACAATGATTTGAAGTATTGTTTCCTAGCTAAAGATTTAAGATGACTCCATTTTATGACTACTACGACAAACACGCAAAAGCATTCTTATGATACAATCTCAAAGACCCTACAACTCCAAATCATGCTCTATTTTTTATTCATGTTTATTAATGCATCAGAGATTCACACTTGGTCCAATTCACAATTCACCAATCGAACTCACATAGGAAATCCTGATTTTACTCAAATGTTAATGATACACTTGCATTCAATATAAGAGATTTAAATATGCTCCGCGTATAGGGATTTAATATAACAACAAGAATTCACGATGCTAATCTAAGGAGGCCGAGTGATGCTTTGGGAAGGTTAAGCAATCAACAGACAGTGACCTCTACGTGATCCTTGAGACCAATGTAAACAAAATTCTCAGAATTATACGCTTAGCTTGTCTAATCGAAATTTGGCACATGAGATCGTTCCTTTAACTGAAAACCAATCCATCATTAACACATAGAGTACTGAATTGTTTTGTGACATCTAATCAAAATCAAACTTAAATCAATTGTTCAAGAACGAATTTAAATCAAAATGTAGGAATTAACTAAAACACACACAAATATTACCTATGCATATGATTATAGATGCTAGATCTAGATTGTGGTGGGCCCTTTCCACACCTGGAGTCAGCTTGGAAGCTTCCAAGAAAGAACTAAGCTTCAACGCATTCAATTCGGAGACTCAATGAGTTCACAATTGATTCAAAATTGAATCACAAAACCAAGTTTTATTACTAAATAACAAAGTTTACAATCTTTAGGGTTGATAGAAAAATGAAATGCAATCATCCTCTCCCTTCCTACGCTTGCTGCTCTGCTTTTTATACACGTTGTAGATGAAGGTGAGATTAATTACATTCTAAATGAAATGGGACAACAAACAAATTCATGATGTGTTTGAATTCTCTAGATGTCCTTCGAATAGCTAATGGTTGATGTTGATGTTGATCAATGCATGGATGGAGGATAAGAACATATCAAACTGTAACTGTGGCCTTAGAGAACTCCACATATCTTCCAAAACATAAGGAATTTTAGCAAAATATTTGAGGGTTAGTAAATTGGCTATACTAGGACCAAAACCCATGTTCCATATTTTCTTCATTCAGCTTTACCTGCACGGAAATCGAACTGGAATTTGGCAATTTGAAACTTATTGCAGACTTGGGTAAATTTGTGAATTTCCTTCTACAAACCCACATGAGTGACCTAGGTGCAATCTAGGTTACGAAAATATATTAAAACATTATTTTTGACAATAGCCTCTCTCGGTTTCTCCGAAAGCATGCCGAAAGTGTCAAAGCCCCAAATTGGTCATTTCTGTAGTCTATTGACTTGTGAAGGAACTCATCGATGGAACCCTATGAAAAAATGAACTTAGAGAAACTGTCATTTGTAAATCATGGCATAATCATATTAAACCATAGAAAATCTAATAAAACTAATGTTAGTCAACCACAAGACATAAAATGTTATTTGGTAGCAAGTTGATGGAATTAGGGTATGGAACATGTTAAAGACCTAGGGTTTTAGGGTATGAATGGTGATATTGCATGAAGAAAACATGTACATTTTCAAGGCCCATCATCCCCCCATGCCTGAGGTTTTGCATGTCCTCATGCAAACAAATACTTTTCTCATATATAGGTTCTTATGGCATCACGGCCTTGGGCAGGGTTAGTTCTTGTGGAGTAATGTTTTGTGAAGATTTGGGGTGTTGATTCTTGTGGAACAACACCATACTTATCTGATTGCCATAGATTTAATTATGAGAGTGATACAAATTGAGGATAAGCAATAGATATGGTAGGAGGTGATGATGAATGAGATGATAGGTGATAATGGAAATGAAAGATGAGATGAGGTCGTGATGGTGATAGTGGATGAGGTGAGGTGGTTGCATACACTACTCTTGTGAGGCCAATGCTTATGGATTTTTTTCCTTTAGGAAGGGCAAAAATGACTTAAACCTCTATTGGATACATTCAATTGACAATATGTGTGAATGTGTGAGGAGAAGGCACTATAGTTACTGCTTTTCTTTTACATGAACGAATATACTTTTCTTTTCATGATTATGACCTAATTAGAGTAGCATGAATTTTATTATGAATGAGGAATTTTCAAATGAAGGGTATATGGAGAATGGAAAACATGGTGGTTAATCATCAAAGCTTCCTTAAATCTCTAATGAATTAAAGAATCTTAAGCCAACTTTACCTCAGGTTACCTTTACCTTTGATGTACTTGTTGTTGTAAGATGAAGTGGAAGATGAACTAGAACACAACTAATGTTAGGGTCCCACCCTAACCCCCTTATTTATGTCATGGGATCACGTCATAGTCAAGAGTCAATAAAGCCCATATTAATATTTGTAAGTGATTAACCCGCAATTAATGACGGGACCACAGTTAGTTGCAAATGGGCCATAGAATTAGATAGATGGTATTAATAAAACCCACGGTATTGGCCCGTGGTATTGTATGTATGAGTCATATATAAAGGATAGAGACTCCCTGCGAGGAGCATTGTGTCTTGTTTTTGTAATCGATCTCTGCTCTATTGGAGGTTGCCCCCTCGAAGAGGCATGTGAACATTGCTCTCTGAATAATAAAATCATTGCTATTCTGTGTTCTGGGTATCTTTTCTTCGCATATTCTGTATTTGGGTATTATTTTGCAGGTTAAGAGCATAAAAAGTGGTATCAGAGCACTTTCCAGGGCTCGGTGGGATCTCCAATCTTTAGCAATTTTTTTTTTTTTGGCTAGAGACGTGTTCCGACGTCTTTAAACCACGGGATCTGTCATTAAGCGCATAAACCTGCGGATTTGCGGAGGCATGCACGTAGGAAATACAAGAGGTGGTCACGTCTGTTGGACTCCCTTGTAACCCCTGTGGGTACCCCTTCGAGTAGTAGCGCATTAGACAGAACCGCGCACGGACTGTCTTCCACGTACCCTCTGGGTATATAGGAAGCCCCCTAGGCTCCCTTGAAACCTCGCCATAGATAAACCTTCGGCCGTCTTGTGGTTATAGTACACCGAGAACAGCACTCGGAGATATTACTCGCCCGTACGATAGGGTAGTTGGGTTGTACGGCTAAGGGTACGATCGATCCTCCTTAGTTAGAGCCCTGAAACATTGGGTTGAGTACTACTGTCAGACCCTTATGTATATTGCGATCTGTAGCACCTGACACTCCTCTAGACCATAGTTCCCTTTTCTATCGGGGGATCACACATCATCTATTCGAGATCCGCGTGTGCAAAGATGTGCCGCAACAGTAGACATCAGTCCCGCAGCTCCATCAGATCCGCAGCGGCAGTTGTTCCACCATTCAGATCTCCCAGATCCACCAGATCGCAGTGGTTGTGAAGGGTTCCTATACCGGGGTCTACTTTTCGCAGGACTTTTGGCAGCATTGACATTTTGGGGATTTGGCGACTGCAGTATTGATCAAGAAGGAGTAAAACTCCATTAGAAGTTTTCCAAAAAAAAAAAAAAAAATCTGAGATCTTATTGGTGATCTAGCTTATTGGTGATCTAGCCCATCATCATCAGGATGACGAGCTGAGCAAGGTGGTACCATTCAATTTATTAGTAAAAAAATTTTAGGCGGTCCCAAATTTTTCATCTAGTTGGTGTATGGTAGAAACTAGAGCTCAAGCGATGGCCAATGAAAGGCTGGACAAACTTGAAGCAAATATGAGCTCCCTCCAACGTGAGATTAACGGACTAAGTCTCCAGGTACAGGAAGCACTCTCGAAGGGCAAGGAACCAGCCCACGAGGAGGCGTATAAGGGCCATGAATACCATGAGGGTGACTCGAGCCACTCTCCTCACGCCTGGCACACCCATCCACCACCCAGTCAGCGACCTCCCAAGTTGGATATGCATAAATTTGACGGTTCTCACACGTCAGCATGGCTAGCACAAATGGAGCAGTATTTCAAATTGAATCATATCCTAGATGATTGGACTAAGCTTATGGTGGGGACCATGTACTTGGAAAACGAACGATGGCAATGGGGGGAATGGCATCAGCGTTGCAATGGACCTTTTCAGACTTGGGACCAATTTAACAAAGCTCTTCGAAATCGCTTTGAACAGGAAGACTCTTTTTTGGGGCGTCTCACTAAGCTCCGACAGACAGGTACAGTGGATGAATATATTACCGCCTTTGAAGCCTTAGCCTTCCGCACTAAGGGTCTCACAGATGAGTTCTACACGGAATGTTTTATCAGCGGTCTTAAAGAAGCCATCAAAGCTCAAGTTCTACTCCACCACCCTCCCACGTGGACAGAGGCTTGCTAGGTAGCTTGTAAGGTGGAACGTGCATTAGCAGCCCAATACAGCCACCCCAATTTCCTCGCTAAAGGTCGTCCCCCACAGGCTCCCAACACGACTCAGACACTTAAGATTCAAAAGGTGTCACCTGCGGAAATGGCCGAAAGAAGGAAGCAAGGACTATGTTACTACTGTGATGAAAAATATTCCCCGAGTCATAAATGCAAGGAGCCCAAGTTTTTTCAAATAGATGCCACTGATTACAACTCCACCGAGGAAGATCCACCACTTGAGGAACCAGAGGCGATCGAAGAAGACAACTAAAAGGAGATTATATCTGACGAACCAGTTATTTCGCTAAATGCGTTAGCAAGAATTTCTTCCCCTCAAACTCTCAAAATCAGGGTTTTTCTTAAACATCGCCCAGTAGTAGTCTTGATTGATAGTGGAAGTACCCATAATTTCATCCATCAAAAAATCGCAGAAGTAGTGCATTGTTTCGTAAGGGCAGTCTCTAACTTCCAAGTCCAAATTGCAGATGGGGGCACAATGAAATGTGAAGGCCACTGTGAAAATGTCAAACTTCAAATGGGGGATTATCAGTTGAAAACCCACATGTTTGCCATACACATGGGGGGTTGCGACATTGTCCTAGGCGCTGAATGGCTCCGAACTCTTGGGCCAATCACAATGGATTTCCAAGACTTATATATGAGTTTTAAGCAAAACAGCTCCACACATACCCTCTGTGGACTCCAGGCGAGAGCCCCCTCAATCATCAGCTCGCATAGGATGGAAAAATTGTTAAAAAAGGGCCATCATGGAGTGGTCGCTCAATTTAATGCAATCTAGGTAGTCGAAACCCTGTCTCTGCCAATTCATCCTGAGATGCAACAAATTTTAAATAACCATAGGACGGTCTTTGACAAGCCTCATGAGCTTCAACCCTCGCGAGGGGAACATGATCATAGCATCACCTTGGTTCCAGGGGCCCAACCCCCAAATGTGTGGCCATACAGATATCCGTTCACCCAAAAGAATGAAATAGAAAAAATCATCAAGGAATTGTTGGAAGCAGGTGTCATTTGTCCCAGCATTAGTCATTATTCATCACCAGTGGTCATGGTCCTCAAGAAAGATGGGGAGTGGCAGATGTGTCCCGACTTCAGAGCCCTCAATAAGTTGACAGTCAAAGATAAATTTCCCATCCCGGTGGTTGACGATTTGCTGGACGAACTCAATGGGGCTCAATTCTTCACTAAGTTGGAGCTTCGCTCAGGCTACCACCAAATTCGCATGAAGGAAGTCGACATTCCCAAGACGGCTTTCAGAACTCATGAAGGCCATTATGAGTTCCTGGTCATGCCATTTGGTCTCTGTAATGCCCCCTCTAATTTTCAGAGCCTTATGAATCACATTCTCAAACCATATCTCAGAAAATTTGTCCTTGTCTTCTTCGATGACATCCTCATCTATAGTGGCACTTGGGCGGCACATCTTCAGCATGTAGATCTACTCTTGCAACTGCTCCGCAAGCATAAATTATTTGTCAAGATGTCTAAGTGTTTGTTTGGCATGGAAGAAGTTGAGTATTTGGGCCACATTGTGGGGCGTGAAGGTGTCAAGGTGGACCCCAAAAAGATCCAGGCAATGCAAGAATGGCCTCAACCTAAGACCTTGAAGAGCTTGAGAGGATTTTTGGGTCTCACAGGCTATTATCGTGAATTTGTCCGCAAATATGGCCGCATAGCGAAGCCCCTCACTCAACTCCTCAAGAAAAATTCCTTCTTCTGGAACGAGGAAGCACAACAGGCATTTACTACTCTCAAAAAATGTGTTCCACTCCAGTCTTAGCACTACCTGGCTTCACCAAATCCTTTGTCATTGAATGTGATGCTTCGGGTACAGGTATTGGGGCGGTCTTAATGCAGGAAGGGTGACCATTGGCCTTCACAAGCCAACAACTCAGTGGGAGGAACCTGGGCCAATCTACCTACGAGAAGGAAATGATGGCCATCTTACATTCAGTCGAGACCTGGCGACCTTACTTATTGGGGCGACGTTTCCAAATCCGCACAGATCATCACAATCTTAAATATTTTTTTGAGCAATGCCTATCCTCCCCACAACAAAATAAATGGTTAGCCAAAATGCTGGGATATGATTATGAGATCATTTACAAGAAAGGGAAAGACAACAGTGTAGCAGATGCATTATCTCGCCAATTAAGGAGGAGGAAAGTACTCTGCTCGCAATTTCCCTCCCCATTCCAGATTGGATTGAAGAGGCTCGCAGGGAATGGTTTTCACACCTCAGGCTCTCCCAACTCATTTCTCAATTGCAGGTCGATCCTAATTCCAGCAAGGGCTACTCGTGGCAGAATGATATTCTTCGCTACAAGGACAGAGTTGTAATATCACCAACATCCACCCTCAAAAGTCGCATTTTGGCAGAATTGCACTCATCTCCCATTGCAGGACATTCAGGCTTTCAGAAGACGTATGCTCGCACGAGAAGATCATTTTTTTGGACAGGCATGAAACAGGACATCCTTACTTTCGTAGCAGAATGTGATGTCTGTCAACGCCACAAAGGGGAAACCGTCAACACACCAGGCTCATTACAACCATTGCCCATTCCGGCATCAATTTGGACGGAGGTTTCTATGGATTTAATTACAGGTCTTTCAAAGTCAGGGAACAAGTCAGTCATCATGGTGGTTGTGGACCGACTGTTGAAGTATGCTCATTTCTGCGCCCTACCCCACCCGTTTACACCAACTTTGGTTGCTCAATCTTTCATGGATCAGATCTTCAAAATTGCATGGCATGCCCACTTCTATTGTGTTCGACCGCGACCCGATCTTCACCAGTAATTTTTGGCAGGAACTCTTCAGAATACAAGGCACTCAACTCAAACTTAGTACTTCATATCATCCGCAAACAGATGGTCAAACCGAAGCCGTCAACAAATGTCTAGAAACCTACCTTAGGTGTTTCACTTCAGAAAAGCAACACCTTTGGGTACAGTGGTTACCTCTGGCTGAATGGTGGTATAACACCAACTATCATGCCACCACCAAAATGACTCCCTATGAAGCTGTCTATGGTCAACTTCCACCTTCCCCTACTTCTTATCTCAAGGGGTGCTCCAAAGTACAAGCAGTGGATCAACTCCTACAACACTGCGCAACCATGCTCGCCCATCTTAGAGAGAATCTTCATCAAGCTCAGAACCGCATGAAGCAACAGGCTGACCAACATCGCTCAGAGCGCCAATTTCAAGAAGGGGATCAGGTCTTTTTAAGGGTGCAACCATATAAGAAAACATCACTCAAAGACAAGGGTTGTCAAAAGCTCTCTCCAAAATTCTACAGACCATTCCAAGTACTTCAGCGCATTGGAGAAGTGGCTTACAAGTTGGTTTTGCCACCTACGGAAAAAATCCATCCAGTTTTCCATGTATCGTGCCTCAAGAAAGTGATTGGGAACAATTGCCGAGTCCAAACTAGTCTACCTGAATTTGACGAAGAAGGGTCAATCTGGCTTCAACCCGAACAGGTTCTAGATACACGAGACAAGCACCTGTGCGGCCGCAGGATTAAGGAAGTCCTCGTCAAATGGAAAGACACCTCTCCGGAAGATGCAACTTGGGAACCAGCCACTATTCTTCAGCAGTTTCCGCAGCTTCAGCCTTGAGGACAAGGCTAGTCTTAAGGGGGAGGGCATGTTAGGGTCCCACCCTAACCCCCTTATTTATGTCATGGGATCACGTCATAGTCAAGAGTCAATAAAGCCCATATTAATATTTGTAAGTGGTTAACCCGCAATTAATGACGAGACCACAGTTAGTTGCAAATGAGCCGTAGTATTAGATAGATGGTATTAATAAAACCCATGGTATTGGCCCGTGGTATTGCATGTAAGAGTCATATATAAAGGATAGAGACTCCCTGCGAGGAGCATTGTGTCTTGTTTTTGTAATCGAGCTCTGCTCTATTGGAGGTTGCCCCCTCGAAGAGGCATGTGAACATTGCTCTCTGAATAATAAAATCATTGTTATTCTGTGTTCTGGGTATCTTTTCTTCGCATATTCTGTATTTGGGTATTATTTTGCAGGTTAAGAGCATAACAACTAAAAGTTGGAGTTTGAATGATTTATGTTGATGTGTATATGGATCTGTTGAAGAAGGCTGAACTGGAGATAGTAAAGGAGGCTAAAAAATGAAGGTCCCCTTCTCCCCCATGCTTGAGGAGTTGTATGTCCCCAAAGAAAGAAGGAAGACGACTATTGCAAATGATGATCAAGTTGCTATATGGCAACATTTATTGAAACAAGATGACTGCTATAGGAAAAGGAAATTCTGCTACAAATGTCCACACTGCTGCAAATCTGTACTAAGATAACAAAACTATATACTGTTCAACTGCTACACATGATGTGCAACACTGATTATGTGTATAAATGGTGTCATTGTCAAACATAAGAAAGAATCATTGGATTACCGACAATTGAGGAAGCCGTTAACCAATGCAAGATATCCCACCTTTTATGTCAATGGGAATCAAGGAACTAGGTACATTCTACTAGCAATGAATAGATTTTTCGAAGTCGAATGGAGTGTAGAATTCATCTAACAAGAAACATTGATGTATTCCCTTGGTAAATGACAAGGATACCTGCCATCAAGGCATGCATGATCCAAAGTAACTGATCTAAGCCTAGCCTTGGTCCCAAATAATTTGCTGATGTCGATGGGACAAAGCTTGTAGGATGGTGCGCCTTAAGGGATCCCACATCAACCAACACGAGTACAAGACATAATGATTTGAAATATACATGATTTGAGGAACTCATACAAATTTACAAACATTATTAGGAACTTTTCCCACCAGTTACCTAGTTTTCAAGCAAAGTCCCTGCCTAGTTGTGCCAGAAAAGCTGGTTTTCACAAAATGACTTATTTTCTCTTTGCTATTTTCATTTATTTATTTACAATACAAACTTTCCTATTATGCTGAAGAAAGGGAGATGAAATCCTTCAAGTGAAGGAGTACTTCCAACGAAGCCATGTGTGGAGTAGCTACAAGTAGACATTCATGCTCATATCTAACATATAAACTTAGAAGTGTACATGAGCATGAAAACCAACAAATTTACTTGGTATGACAACAAGATTTTTAGAAGAGGAGAATACTGCCTTGCTTTATTTGTTGGTCAGAACCAATGTTTGATGTAATCATGGTATTCCTAGTCCATTACTTGATTTGGCCCATGCTGCTCATCCTCTTCTTCCATGTCATGTTGATTGTTCTCCGTAGGGTGAGTAGTCTCTTGCTTAAATTCTGGATCTACTGATAGACATGTTAATAACTCCTTGATCTCAAGTTGCAGTGGATTTTATCCATTGATTATAGTGCATGATTCATTCGTCTCCTTAGATGACTCGTAATGGAAATCAAAAGAGACTTCCAAATTCTCTTGTGGTGGTGAAGAAATGGACAAGTTCTTGACTATTGTCAAGAAGTTCTCTTCCTGAGAGGTAGAGGTCAAGATCCCAACAACTGCTAGGGCTTGTGTGAGCTCCTTCATATTTATCATCTTCAGGTACACCTAATTTATTGACATTCCATGTCTCTACACACAAATTAGTAACGAGGGTTCTTACAACACCCCAAAATGATATAACATTAAAGATTGGAATCTGAAGATGAATTTAAAAGCCATATTGACTGAAGTAAAGCTCACCACACTTGAGAGTGAATCAAAATACTATTTATTCTATTAAAATCAAAGCAATTCGGAGATTAAATATCTCAGAGAGTGTTTTAGACTATTCTAAGGCCTAAGCTTCTTGTGAGGCTTAGCTATGGTTCCTGTAGATGTGTCTTACTAAGTCTGTGAGATTTAGAAACTTTGTGAATTACATGAAATGCCGAAGTTAAATCAAATTGATTCTACTTCTACGCATAAAGGAGAGGAAATAAAAGTTCAAAGATAAGCAAAAGCAATCAAACTTTGGAGCAACCCCACCATAGTGGATGCATGGCTCTTCACTCACGTCTTAACATACTCTCTCCACCCTTTCATTGCCATGCAATACCATTGAATATCTATTAATAAAAATCTTATCTAAGCCAAAATACAACTCCCCGAAAATGACGCCAAAATGTTGGGACTTTTAATCGATAATTAATTTTGCTAATATTTAATTGTCAATCAAAGGCTCGTAAACACGAGTTGTACTACCCTTTTAGCTCAGGTTAATGGTCAGGATATATAAGTTTCCTTAATAATAATGGTTTTAAAGAAACAAAATGATACCTTAAAAAAATTCCCTAAATTTATAAACGAAATTGAATTGATGTCACTCTGCTTGTAAAACCAAATCTATGTTACTGTTTTAGAAAGTGAACTAATTCTAAATTATCCTATGCTATCAAATTGAATTGAATCTACTCAAACCAAAGCAAATATTGTACTCAAAGCCTATTTGAAGCTAAATTATTACTTTAACTATGATAAGACTACAAAACCATTCCTACTTATGAAATTTAAACGTTCACACTTATCAACACTTCTCAACTATTATAATTAAATGGAAACTATCAAATCTATCTAATGTCTAGAGTCCTGATTTAAAAAACATTCAAACATTGAAATGCAGAGACTATCTATCAAAACAATTGAGATCCTACAAGAATTTGATCAAACCAAACTAACTACAACACTCACACTATTCCTATTAACTCAAAATATCTCACTACTTAGCAAAAGGAATTGATAAACCAAGACCACATTCTGCCAAATGAAAGTACAATTCAATCCTCGCGCTATAAATCTATTTGGTTCTATTCTATTACTACAATGATTTGAAGTACTGTTGCGTAGCTAAATATTTAACATGACTCAGTTTTATGACTACTGTTGCAAACATGCAGAAGCAATCTTATGATACAATCTCAAAGACCCTAAAACTCCAAATCATGCTCTGTTTCTAATTTATGTTTATCAATGCATGAGAGTTTCACACTTGGTCCAATTCACAATTCACCAATTGAACTCACACAAGTCCTAATTTTTCTCAAAGGTTAATGATACACTTGCGTTCAACATAAGAGATTTAAGTATGCTCTGCGTATAGGGATTTAATACATCAACAAGCATTCATGATGCTAATCTAACGAGTTAGAGCGATACTTTGTGAAGGTTAAGCACATGGAAAATTTTAGGGGCGAATGTTCACCCTTTGGAAAAATTTAGGGGTTTTAAATTTTTAGTGGGCGCATACTTTGTATCATAGTACATTTTTACAAATCGCCTCAAATAGCCTACCTTATTTTAAGGGAGAGGGTAAGAAAGATAAATTTAGCCCTTGAAATTAGGAGTTACAACCTTCCATTCGCCCTAATTTTCAAGAATAGGTTTTATTTAAGTGAATCTTTTTTTTTTTTTTACAAAGTCGGTTACTCATATATTATAAAAGCGAACTAAAAAAAAAGACCTATTACAAGAGGGAGGAAGTTCTGAGAGCTGAGGCACAAAATTGGGTACACAGACCCATGATCCTCGAAGCTTCTCTTGATTGAACACAAAGCTTGAAATAAACGGCTATATTGCCTTACATAGGATCCTCCTAACCAAGAAAATTTGCAGTGCATATTATTGAGGGAGATGCTGAGTGACCGAGTCTTCCTTGGGCTGATCTTTCCGGGCGCTTGCTCTTTTTGAGGCTTCAGCCTGCTGGCTTTCAGTGAGGGAACGGAGATGAACGATAACTGCCTCCATATGGATGCAGCGATCCTTTAGTTCTTCGATCTCCTTTTTTCTTTTTTCCGGCTTCTTTCTCGTGGAGATTCTATCAACATGGTAGTCTTCTGTTAGCTCCTTCACCTGTTTGATCAGGCTATTTATCATGATGGTATGTGCCTTGCACATATTACATTCCTTGTTGTTGAATATGTGTCCCAGGGGGTCTCTGTTCTGCGCCTGGTTTGCTGGATGGTTTGGTTGATCCTCCATCGAGTTTGCCTGACAGCTACTGGCTATAATAATCCAAAATGAAGAGGGAGGATTATCCGCGCCGAGGGGAGCAGGGAGGCGGCGGTGCTGAAGATGGAGGAGGGAAGAACTCGGGAACTTGGAGAAGGCGCTGCTGTAAACACAGAAATCACTGTTAGATTGAAACAAAAAAACTTGCTGCGCAGCTAAGCTTACCCCGGAGCACGAATTGGAACCCGGATCTCTGAGTGAGCAAAGAGCCTCTCTCCGACACCTGAGCTTTGATCTTCTGGCTTGACCTTGAGCAGATGATCTCTTTACCTTCTCTTTGCAATAAATAGAAGAGGAGGGGTCCGATTTTCGATTTAGCTGAGTCTGAATGAATCGGATCTTGTCTGAAGCTCGGTCAATATTCATGATTCCTATGCTGTCCTTTTGCTTACCAGGGCCATGGGTTCGGCCGAAATCGCAGAACCTGCCTACGTTGGAGAGGTGATTGATCACGCAAATTTTGAGGAAGATTATCAGTTCTGAGCCCCTGTCACGAGTGTATCTGTCATTGTGCCAACCGATGAGATATGGGGATTTAGCAGAAGATTCGAGGTGACTTCTCCATTGGGCTGCAGCGATGGAGAGCTTGTTCTTAAGGAATCTCTTTATTGTAGATTGTGTCATTTTCTTTGACCTGTCCCGATTTCCTCTTAACCGCCTGGTTCGCTTGCTCATCGGCCTCCTTATTATTACATCTTAGAACATGCTTAAAGATCGCATCCCCTATTGCTTTGGTGTTTTCCAGAGTTCTACTTTTTATGTTATTCAGCGCCAATTGCTTGAAGTCCTTCCCTGTGGCCATGGCTGCAATTATTATTGCAGAATCCCCTATAATGAGGAGGTTCTGTAAACCCAGTTTCTTTGAGATAAGAGATCCCAGGAAGAGGCTATATGCCTCAGCTTTGTTGTTTGTCATTTGGCCTAATCCCCATTCATAGGATGCAATGGTTTTTCCTTGGGGATCCTTAATAATCCCGCCTGCTCCTGCTTGGCCTGGATTCTTCTTTGAAGCCCCATCGAAGAACAAGACATGTCTTTTTTGCTTGCTAATCCATTGCCTGATTTCCTCTTCAGTGCCTCGAATCTTCCAGTCCAAGTTGCTTTTCTTTTCCTTGATGCCTGGTTTTGGATTTGTTTTGAGCTTGAATTTGCCCATCCATTCTTTAAACTTTCCATCCTCGAACTCTGTGTCCATCTGGTACACTCCATTGGCTTCGATAGTCTCTGAAATCAGGGCAATTGATTTTGCCATTATGCCTATTATGCTTGGCTTTTCATTGTTGAAGATGCTCTTGTTTCGTGCATTCCAGATTTGCCAGCATAAGTTTGAAGGGATGCTGTTCCAGATCCTGTTTACGATGGATTTGTCTTTTTTGAAATGAGGTATTCTTTTTTCCCAATTCTTGTGGAGGGTTGATATCTGGGTGGGTAAGTCTTCTGTAGTGATTGGTCTGGAAAAGTTTTGCCAACAGGCTTTTGCCAAAGGACAATCAATGAAGAGATGCGTTATGCTTTCTTCCGCTGCCTTGCACATACAGCAGATAGAAGGCCCCTGTATACCTCTTTTTTTAAGGTTTTCAGCCGTAAGAATTTTGCCATGAAGTAAAGTCCAGTTGAACAGTTTGACCTTAGGGAGGCATTCAGGGCGCCAAGCAACTTTGTACAGGGACCAGTTGTTGACAGCTGAGATATCTTGCAGAACTTTGTATCCTTCTTTGACCGAGTAGTTTCCTCCATTGGAATCCCAGACAAATTTATCCTCTTTTCCTTTGTTGGTAGGCGCAGAGCCTGATAAGGAACTCTTGAGCTCTTCCCAAAGCTTATCTAGATCTGTAGGGAGGTTGAGCGGTCTCCAACTTATCCAGCTGTCTTGATCCCAAATAGAGATGTCAAAGAGAGTAAGGAGTTTAGCCTCTGACATCCATCGTTGGAGAGGGTGCAGATGAGGAATCATGTTTCTAGCATTTGTTCCCATTATTCTATCATTCCATATACTTACTGCACAGCCATTCCCCGGGGCCCTGGAGATGTATGGTTTTATAAGAGGGAGCGATTTTTTGATTAGATTCCAGATTGGAGTGCCTTGTCTTTCTATTATATTATCTGTTAAGATATTACTGTTCTCACCATTCAGATACTTCCTCTTTATGACATTTGTCCACCATGCCCCTTTTTCGTTGAGGATTCTCCAAATGAGTTTGAAGCCCATTGCCAAGTTTGCAAATCTAGGGACCCTGATTCCTAGCCCACCCTTCTCCAACGGGAGGATAACTTTTCCCCATTTGACTAGACTGAACTTCTTGGAGTTTTTCTTTCCTCCTTGCCACAGGAAGCTACGCATTATCAGCTCCATGTGCTTGTGAATGCTGGCCGGAGCTAAAGAAATTGCGAACTGATATATAGGGAGTGAGGCAAGGATGGACTTTATTAGAACAGATCTACCCGCTAAATTTAACCAGTAAACTCCCCAACTTTGAAGTTTGCCTCTTAATTTCTCTGTTATCCTTGTCCATATCTCTGCTTTAATTTTCTCTTTTGCCAGAGGAAGCCCTAAGTACATGAAATGGGACCAATTCCTTTTAGCTGGGATTTCCATGATAAGGGATATTCGCTGGATGATATGATTGGAGACATTCCAGGTATAAATCATACACTTGTTATTGTTGAGTTTGCCTCCAGAAGCTTGGAGGAAGAGATCTAAGGCTTTCTTGAATCTCCTCGCCATAATGCTCGATGCGCCTCCTATTAATAAAGTATCGTCAGCAAAGAGGGAGTGATTGATTCCTTTCGATCCTCTAACTATTTCAATCCCTGTTATTTCTCTTTTCTTCCTCATGCTTTCCAGCTTCATGCTTAGCGATTCTGCCATGAGAATATAGAGGAAAGGAGAGAGAGGGCACCCTTGCCTTAATCCTCTTGTGCTTTTGAATGCTTTGCTAGGTCTGCCGTTGATGAGGGGAGCTGTCCAATTCCCTGATATGCATTCCAGCACCCTACTTATAAAGAGCTCTGATATTCCTAGCTTTTTAAGGACAGCCTGGAGGAAGGAATGGTTGACCCGATCGAAGGCATTCGCCATATCCAGTTTAATTATCATTCCCTTTTCTTTTCTAGTAATGCTGCTTTGAATGGCTTCTTGAATGAGAATTACATTATCTGATATTTGTCTTTTTGGGACGAAGCCCCCTTGGTTTTCTGATATGAGTGAAGGGAGAATAGATTTGAGCCTGTTGGCTAGGATCTTGGTAATTATCTTGTAGGACACATTGCAGAGTGAGATTGGACGGAATCTGTCAAAGGACTGGGGGTTGGGATCCTTGGGAATCAGGGCTAAGAAGGAGGATTTCGTTCCGCTGCCCATCTTACACTTTTGGAAGAAGTTTCTTACCATCCTGATGAAGTCTTTTTTAATGATATCCCAATGAGTCTTATAGAAATCCACTGTGAATCCATCAGGTCCCGGGGCCTTGTCCGAGGCCATGTTGAAAATGGATTGTTCTACCTCTTCCATCGTGATTTCTTTATCCAGCACTGCATTTTCGGCCATGGAGATTTTATTCTCCATTGGCTCCAGGATTTCCGTGCTGTCCCTATCCTGCGGTTCCGCTGTGAGAAGATTTTGAAAATGAGAGGACGCAGCCTCCATTATTTCCTTCTGCTCTTTTAATTCCTTTCCATTCACTGTAATTTTTCCTATGTTGTTCCCAGCTCTCCGCATTTTTATACTGTTGTGGAAGAAGGAAGAGTTCCTGTCTCCCGACTTGAGCCATAGACACCTCGACTTTTGCCTTTGTTCCTCCTCTTCTTTCCTGTGCAGCTGGTATAATTCCTTTTGCAATTCCAGCTCTTTGATTTGATCCCCTTCCGTTTCTTGTCTGTTTTCTTTCTCTTGGTTCCATTGGGTTATTTTTCCTTGGAGTTCTGATTTTTGTTTACTCTCTTCTATTGATTTGTTTTTTGCCCACTTTTTTATTTCCAGGCGTAGGATCTTTAACTTTGATTCCCAAACGAAATGAGGGGATCCTATGGTCTCTGCTGTCCACTTCTCTTTTATAAGAGATTTAAACTCTTCCTGGTTATCCCATGCTCTGTTATACCTGAATGGGAGCGGCCCCATATTTTCCCCTGTTTCCAAATTTAGAGCCACCGGTTTATGGTCTGAGTAGTACCCTTGGATGATGAGGCTTTTAATGCTTGAGAAATTTTTAACTATTTTCTCTTGTACCAGAATGCGGTCCAATCTTTCTTTGATGTTATTTCGTCCTGCTCTCTTGTTGGACCAGGTAAAGCGTCCGTTCTGAGGATGGAAGTCCATCAATTTGTATGTTTGAATGATTTCTTCCAAGGCATCCCTTGAGGCGTCTGCTAGAAAGTTCCCCCCTAACTTTTCTTCAGCATTCCTTATTAAGTTCAGATCCCCCCCCAAGAAGATGTTTCTTCCTTGGGCTTCCAAAAGATCTGCTGCAATTGAGTTCCAGCATGCAGCTTTGTCACGGAAGTGTGGGGGGGCATAAACATTGTAGATAGAGTATTCTTCTGTCTTGGATGTGTTTTGGATGTCTGTTCGTATCCACCAGCTGCACTTCCTTTGATCTAAAAGTTTCCATTTTCTCTTATCCCATATTGTTCCTATCCCACCTGAAGCTCCTGATGCACTTTCTGCTATTCCTTCATGGATTTTGCTGCTTTTTAAATTATTATTGAATTCTTGCTCTTTGATTTTGGTCTCCTGGAGAAGGAGGATGTCTGGCTGTTCTGTTTTGAGAATGTCTCGGACTGCATTTGCCTTAAGGGAGGAGCCCATCCCCCTACAATTCCAAGAGACCAACTTCATCATTTACCTGTCTTATTGTGAGTTCCGCCTTTCTCTTTTCCTTTCTCTCCGCTTCCTTTCGTCTTGTCCAGATAGGTATCCATTGGTTGCTGAATCCCTGTGGTCATTTCTTTTGCTGCGGTCTCATCTCTTATCTCCTTATTGGATTTCCGTCCAACTTTTCTTGGGGGTTCTATAGATGAGTTGTTTTCTTTGGACTTGTTTCTTGTTAAGATTCTCTCTACAGTTGGAGGAGGGGAGGAGGGCGGAGGGGAGGAGGGGATAATGGGGGGGGCCCTTGGGGACAGCGGAGGGGAGGAGGGGATAATGGGGGGAGCCCTTGGGGAAGGGGGAGGGGAGGGCGGGTCTTCCTCTGATAAAGTTTCAAAAGGGTTAGACGAAGAGGGAAAGGTCGGGCCTGGCTGGGATGAAGGAGTAGGGTTTACTGGAGGATTTTTGGGATTTCCTTGAGCTGGGTTTGGTTTTTTCTTTTTTATTGTTTCCCAGACTTCCTCTGTTGCATCAGGGTTAGATTCGGAAATCTTAGAATTTACTTTGCTACATCTATTAGCGAAATGCCCATACTCGTGACATACCTTGCATTTGAATGGCAGCTGTTCGTAGTCCACTTGTTGGATGTGTGTCCATTGATCTACTTTGAGTTTGATAGCTTCTGGCAGTCCCTTTCCCAGATCCACTTCTACGCATATTCTTGCGCATGCATGCATGTTCTCCTTCGGCTCTGATCTGTCTATGTACTTCCCCACTGCGTTTCCTATTGCTTTCACTGACTCGTCTCCCCAGCAATGAAGAGGAAGGTGGGGGAGCCGGACCCAAACCGGAACTGCACTAGGTACATCCATCTCCGGATCGAAATCGGGGGTCCATCTGTTCAAATAGAGGCCTCTTGTGTCCATAAAATATGGTCCATTCCTGAAGATTAAATTGCGGTCTTCCACTGTTTCAAAGAGGAATGTGAAAAACCCTCTTCCGCAGAATCTTATTGCTATTTTTCCTTGAACTATTGAGTTCCAGTTCCTTTCCACCCATCGCTGGACCGTACGGGGGGATGGCCACAGTCCGGTGAACTGTCCAACAAGACCTCTGTCCGCTAAAGCAACAGCTGCTCTCCTCGGAAGGGCTGGGGGGAGCGAGACTAACGGTATTTCATTCAATTTTTTAATGAATCGCGAAGCAGAGGGCCTAATCCTATCAGAAGGGATCTCATTGGTGAGGGAAGCAAAAGACTTCTCCAACTCTTCAGGATCCTGACAAGAGGGATCCGAGGACATCATTTTCAGACCGCCTCAGGGAGAACAAGGAGAGAAGCGACCTAGCAGCAGCGCTGCTAGGCGCAGCAGAAAAGCGAGATCGGGATCAGCAGAAGGGCGCAGCCGGCAGAGAGGGAAGCAGGGATGGCAGGAGGCCGGGACGGATCAGGAGCGAGCAGAGGGGAGCTCGAAGGGCATGAGGCCCTGGAGCCGGGGGCGCAGAGCCCAGCAGCAGAGCTGCCAGGTGCGGGAAAGCAGGGCGCTTCAGAGGTCAGCCATGCGAGCGCGCAGAGTCGCTCAATAGGTCATTGTTCTTCCATTAACAAGTAATTGTGAACTGCAGAATACCTCCTAGCGAACCAACAAGTACAGGCAGGCAATCTCCCCAAATCTTTAAGTGAATCTTATCGGCCAAATACCATATTTATAAAAGAGGTATGGTAAATTAATAAAAATATAAATAAATGAGAGGTATGGTAAATAAATAAAACATTTTTTATACTTACTTTATAAGTCACCTTATATACATGCAAGGTTGTAAACAAATAAAAATATAAATAAAGTGGAGGTATGGTAAATAAATAAAACGTCATTTTATACTTACTCAAAACGTATGGTAAATAAATAAAAATATAAATAAACTAGAAGTATGGTAAATAAACAAAACCTCGTTTTATATTTAGTCCATAACCCTCTTTCTATTTATGAAGGCTCAAAAAAGAGGTTTTATTTAAGTGAATCCTATGGGCCAAATACCATATTTGTAAAGGAGGTACGGTAAATTAATAAAAATATAAATAAACGAGAGGTATGGTAAACAAATAAAACAATTTTTTATATTTAATCCATAAGTCACCTTATGTTTAGGAACACTAAAAAAATGCGTTATATTTAGGTGAAACCTATGGGCAAAGTACTATGAGGTAAATACCATGGGCTAGATTATCATTAATACCATGCAAAAAAACATTATTAACCCTAATATTAGTATTAATAAAAATAAAAATGCACATGGTATTGACCCATGGTATTCACCTAGAATGTAGCCTATTTAAATGTGGGAATTAAACCAACATAGATCCATCTTTACTCTGGATCTACTAAGCCCGGAGAGGTATCAAATATCGTGATATGCAAACTAACCTAGAGTGAAAAAATATTTGATCCTTCTCGGGGCTTGGTGGATCAAGAGTAAAAATGGATGCTGTAATTTAATGTATGTTAAACATTTTAACTTGGTTAAAATGAAAAATAAAATAAAAATAAAGTATTAATTTTATTACTTTTTATAAATTACTAATAGTAATTTTAAGCTACAGGTTTATGATAACCCATGGTATTGACCCATGGTAATACCATGGTATTCATGCGATCATAGACTATTTAAAGGGGAAATTATATCATCTTAGATCCATCTTAATTCTGGGTCTACCAAGTGCTCAGAGGGATAAATAGATTTCATCCCCCTAAGACTGGTAGATGTGGAGTTAAGATGGATATAGGTTGGTTTTTATGATAATGAAGATATTAAATAGACTTAGGAAATTATATTGTAAAAACAACTTATGGTCAATGGTTAAAGCTACATTTAGTCACTTCACAAAAGTTAGTAAAAAATACCAATATCTCCATTAATATCGGTTTTTAACTTTTTCTGATTTAACAAAAAAATTCAAAACAATGAAACCTTATCACTCTTTCTGCATCACCCTCGCAGAAGATTTCTCACCATTTTTCAAGCATTATCAATATGATATCTTCATGAAAAAGTTTAGGTACTGATTTTTGATTAGTTGTTTGAAAAATAAGTTGGTTTATACAACCTTTCATCTTCTGTGCTATTCTTAGTTTGCCCTAATGATTTGTAGGGGTTGGAGCCACTGCACCATACTCTCCTAAAGGGTGGAGATTTTTCACCGAAAAGGAAATTAATCTACATGTTACAACGTTGTTAAAAAATGTGATACCTATGAGGCTGGTGAATTATGTTAATAAGCAATTTAGATTGGAAGCGACGTAATTAAATTTTATTATTTAATTGAAGATTTCCAATTAACATAATAATAAAACTACATTTATATATTCATATATTGATTGGAAGGCTTCTCACAATGGTCACTTCTTTCAATTAGATCCCCTTCAAGACCTTGGGATAGCTAATACTTTCTTATATAATATAGTTGGGGCTTGTTACTTGTTGGCATGTTGGTGTAAACAAACTTGACGTGTTCTTTTTATCTCGCAGTTGGAGTCTATGGAATAAGAAAAAATTTGATAACTTGAAAAAAGTGGTAGCTTGACAAAAGTTGTAGAGAAAAGATTATTCTCTCCTACCTTGACAAAACTCGTCGTCAATATCAACATCTACAAGAACTTTGTTGTGGAATATTATCAAAACTAATAGAAGGATATGAAAGAGTGTATTGTAAGAACCTTGACAAACACGACCACTGAAACTTGGAACATTGTTTGTAGGAAGAGAAAATTATGTTTCTTTTTCCAAACATGTATGTTAGTATATCACAGTTTAATGGATATGTTTTCTTATTATCATATATGGTTTCATACTTCAACAAAACATTTGCCAAGACTTCACAATGTTTTATTATTTAGTAAAGGATTTGCCAAGATCTTATGAGATTTTATAATTCAATGAAAGATTCTCTGTCACTGTACAAGATAATATAATCTGGTGAGAGATTCGCCAAAAAAACTATATATACATATTATATTATTGATAAAAGCACCTCCCATTTTTCCTATGTATCATGGAGATTAACCCATTTATTATACATATAAATTTAGGGTGGTTCTTAAAATTTTCCCTGGTTAAGCAGTCAACACACAGTGACCTCTACGTGATCCTTGAAACCAGTGTATACTAAATTCTCAGCATTATACGCTTAGCTTGTCTAATCAAAATTTGGCACATGAGATTGTTCCTTTAACTGAAAACCAATCCAACATTAACACATAGAGTATCGAATTTCTTTGTGACAGCTGATCAAAATAAAAACTTAAATGAATAATTCAAGAAGTAATTTAAATCAAAATGTAGGAATTAACTAAAATGCACATAAAGATTACCTACGCATGTTATTACAGAAGATGGATCCAGATTTCGGTGGGCCCTTTCCATACCTAGAGTCAGCATGGAAGCTTACATGAAAGAACTAAGCTTCAACGCATTCAATTCAGAGACTCAATGACTTCATAATTGATCCGAAATCGAATCAGTGACTAGCCATGTTGAATCATAGAACTGAGATTTATTACTGAATAACAGAGTTTACAATATTTAGGTTTGATAGAAAAATGAAATGGCAATCGTCCTCTCCCTTCCTATGGTTGCTACTCTACTTTTCATACATGTTGTAGATGAAGGTGAGATTAATTACATTCTAAATGAAATGGGACAACAAACAAATTCATGATTTTTTTAACTTATCTAGAGGGAATTATAATAGCTAATAGTTGATGTTGATGTTGATCAATGCATGGATCAAGGACAAGAACTTATCAAACTGTAATTGTGGCATAAAAATAGTCAAATATATGGATATTTTATATAAATTGGCCTTAGACAACTCTGCATATCTTCCAAACCGTAAGGAATTTTAGAAAACTATTTGAGGGTTAGTAAATTGGCTATACTGGTACCAAAAATCATGTGATATATTTTCTTCGTTCACCTTCACCTGCACAGAAATTGAAGCGAAATTTGGGAGTTTAAAACTTATTGCAGATTTGGGTAAATTTGTGAATTTCCTTCTAGAGACCCACATGAGTGACTTGGGTATAATCCAAGTTATGAAAATGTATTAAAACATTATTTTTGACAATAACCTCTCTCGTTTTCTCCATAAGCATGTCGAAAGTGTCAAAGTCCCAAATTAGTCATTTTTGTACTCTACTAGCTTGTGAAGAAACTCGGTGTCGGAACCCTGTGAAAAAATGAACTTATCGAAACCATCATTACTAAATCATGGCATAATCATCTTTAATCATATAAAATCTAAGAAAACTAATGATAGTCAACCACAAGAGATAAAATGTGATTTGGCAGCAAGTTGATGGAACTAGGATATAGAACTGGTTAAAGACCTAGGGTTTTAGGGTATGAATGGTGATATTGCATGATGAAAACATGGGCATTTTTTATGCCCATCATTGATTCGAATTGGATCCTTAAACACGCTTAAAGTTCCCTAAACTCTGTAAAACTCATACCGAAGTTTCAAAGTATTATGGATGTTAAAGCTTATCAGAAATTACCTCTGAGCAATGGCAATTTGTGGTCAACATGGAACAACAAGGACCCTCAGTCAAAGCGCGTAGACTGTTGGCCCATGGTGACCACGCATTGGCACAAATTGACAAATGGGAGGTCAAATCCAAAAACAGAGGCAGTTTCTGATACGTGGGCATCCCCCTTAGTGAAGGAAAGCCACCACATGCTCGGTCATGAGGAAAAGCATAAAACCATATGGGAAATCGACGATTCCATCAGAAAGCGTGTCCTGCACTAAAACCGACAGGATATCAGAAGGGCTTGAAGAGGTAAGCAAGTTCGATTGAGTCCCACCGAATGCCATACACTGGGTGATAAGCGTCCAGCAGATGAGAGAGAAAACCATTCACTTCATGCGGGTAAAGGTCATGTTACTGACCCACGCGATATGGATGGAGATCGTAGGATCTGGAGGCTCCAGATCAATGGAAAAGAAATGATCCAATGGATGACTGGATTTGATAGGGAAGTAGGCTGAGTCATATAAGATTTGAGGTCCGCCATGACCGATGAGTTGGCAGAGGAATTAGTTTTGCGGGCAATCTTGGAGCAATGGAAATAAGGACCGTTCAAATAGAACTGACACTCAGTTCATGAGAAAATAAGTGCCCATCTCTTTGTGAAGCATTAAACAGTGATGATGACGTAGAGCAGGGGAATTCAAGTGGACAAAGGCAGGAGATCTAGAGAGTCGAGAAGCAGAAACAAACAGTAGGGGACCAGATTGGCTTTAAGCCACGAATAGACAAAGATTAAAGGGAACACAGAAAGAGAAGCAGAAAGCTGAAAGGAAAGAAAGAAGTGAATTGCAAAGAATAGAGAAGCCGAGCTGACCTACAAAGCAAAGGCAGCATCGAGCAGACAAAGACAGAGAGAGTCCGAGAGTCTGTGAACTCCAGAGAAGGCTTGAGAGGTTCAAGCAACTCCTCTGTGTATACCTATCAGGTACTGAGTACCAAATTGGACTCATACCACTGAGACCAATTGAGGTCGAGATCCAGTAAGGGGATTCTGTGTACTCTAGAGACTTGGAGAATCCAAGTACAATCCTACTGATCATCATCTGTTAAAGTGAGACTCAAATTGAGCTCCTTATTGTAAAACTCCGCTTTAAGACACAATAGAAAGGCCACCACTGAAGGCTAGACCAGTAGACATAGCCCACGAGGATTGGGTGACTTCCTTATTAAATTTGTCGCGTTTATGTGTTTGCTTACTATGTTCTCTTACTATTTCAGTGTCTGTATATTTCGCAACCTTATCGATCCGTTGCATAAAATAACATAGGCACTCCCCAGCACTTGAGTCTGTAATACCTTCATTATCTTTCTGAGGTCATTTATAGGTGATTTCAGATCAAGTGGTATCAGAGCTCTAGGTTGTCCAGGTTAGACAAGCTTATGCTGGATTTTGTTGTTAAATGCTAACTAGATCAAAGCTTAAATTAGGAGAAGGAGAGTTGGTTGAAACTAACCCGGAAATTGGATGAGTCTATCCTCAGAAGAAAGTCCCTTGGGACCAGACCCCCAATTTATAGATAGTTTCTTCGCCATGAGGTCCATGGTAAGGAAAATGTATAGGGACTTTAGGAAACATAAAGATGAAGATTCATCAAGCTCCAAACAGGATAAAGGAGAAGAAGAGTCTCTCCTCCATGACCACTCAAAAGGCAAAGGGAAAGAAGAAAAATTTCTCACACCTCCTAATAGCCCTGAACATAAAAAGAAGACGTATTTGATTAATTTAGATGTTAAATTTGATTTACGAATATATGATGGAGAGTTGAATGCCAAGAAGATATATAATTGGATCAGACAAATTGATGTTTATTGCAGAGTGCAGAGTATCGACTCAGAAAAGAGTAAGATTCAGCTGGCCAGCCTATGCCTCGGAGGCACTGCCTTGGTATGGTGGGAAGGCAGGACACAAGCTGACATGAAGAAACATGGTAAGATTCTTTCTGTTTGGAGTGAATTTGTTTCTGTAATCAAAAAGCAGTTCTATCCACTAGCTTACATGCAACAAGCCATGATGTGCTGGCAAACTCTTAGCCAATTGAAAGGGTAGAGTGTACATGGTTAGACCCAAGAATTTAGGAAAAGAGCTTTGATTCTAGGAATTTCATTAGACTCACCTGAGACTCTGTTGAAGTACATAGGTGGTCTACACATCTACATGAGGCACAATATCCTCATGAGGTATCTGTTCAAGCTACACATCTAGAAGCTAGAGAAAAAGAATGGGAACCCAGAAGTTGGAGGATCATCCAAGCCCATTGCAAGAAAGAATAAGGAGAAAAGAAAACAAAAATGGAAAGAGAGGAAGGCCAACGCTGCATAGATAAGCAAGTCTTCATACACTCACTGTAAGAGGGATGGGCATGATGATGAGCACTGTTAGATTCTACATCCGAAGCTAAGACCTAAGAAGTTCGAGGGGAAGAAGAAGAAGACTGCTGCAGCTATTCAGAAATATTTGGGGTCGGACTCAGGAGATTTAACAACCATTGCAGCCACAGGTATAAAAGGTAAAAATTCTGAAGCATCTACTGGTAATTCTGTACAATCTACTAATAATGAAGAAAATGAGAGAAAAAGACATGAGCTTTTCCATATTCGACTTATTTCCAAGCATCAAAAGATTGATACTTTGTTTGATAGTGGCTCACAAGTAAATTTAATTTCTGAAGCAAGCGTAAAGAAGTTGGGATTATTGACTACACCTCACAAGAAACCATACCCATTAGATTGGTTAAGTGATAAAGCACAACTACAAGTGACTAAACAATGTAAACTTAAGTTTTCTTTTGGGTCAGCATTTGTAGATGAGGTTGAGTTAGATATAGTTCCTTTGGATATATGTGGAATTGTTTTGGTAAGTCCCTACTTGTATGATAGAAAATCTATTTTCTATAGAGCTGAGAACAAGTATCTCCTCTTTAAAGATGGAATCGAATATATTGAAAGAGCTCATAAGCTCAAGAATAATTACACTGTCATAAACTCAAGGCAGATGAAATGAATTGTAAATTCATGCAAACAATTTTTACTGATGGTTGTAAAGGAAAAGAAACCTGATAAAACCAATGTTTTCGAGGGTTGTGATGCTAAACAACAAGCTGATTTAGAAAAAGTTGTTTCAGAATATGATATCTTGTTTCAAGAACCTAAAGGTATGCCACTCAAAAAGGAAATATTGCATGATATTAATTTGCGACAAGATGCTCCATTGCCTAACATCGGAATGTATAGGTTGTCCACTTTAGAGAATGTAGAAATCAAGAAGTAGGTGTAGGAGTTGCTCGAGAAGGGGTTCATCAGACCTAGCACATCACCATGTGGGTCTCCAATCATTTTGGTAAAAAAGAAAGATGGCTTGTGGAGAATTTGCATTGATTACCGAACACAGAATAAGATAACAATAAAAAATCATTATCCCCTTCCTCGCATAGATGATCTATTAGACTAGTTAAAAGAAGCTGTTTATTCTTCCAAGATAGACTTGCATAGTGGATATCATCAGGTCATAGTTGCAAAACAAGATGCATGGAAGACTGCTTTCAAAACAAAGCAGGGATTGTATGAGTGGCTGGTTATGCCTTTTGGCTTAACTAATGCTCCTGCTATTTTCATGAGAATAATGAATGATGTACCTAGACCTTTTCTTGATGTTTTTGTTATTGTATATTTGGATGACATTCTTATATTTAGCAAAACGTGGGAAGAACATTTAAAGCATGTTACGAGGACACTAGATGTTTTGAAAAGAGAAAAACTTTATGTTAAACTCTCAAAATGTGAATTCGCCAAAACATCTTTGAATTATTTGGGACATATAGTAGGTTGTGGTGAATTGAAGATGGATCCCTCTAAGGTGGTAGTCATTGTAAAATAGCCTAAACCCAAATCTACTACAGGGGTTAAAAGCTTCTTAGGAACTACACAATATTGGAGAAATTTCTAGCTTTTCCTTAATTGCAACTCCCTTACATGCTTTAACAGGATTGAACAAGGTGTTTCAGTGGGGAGGCAAACAGCGGAAAGCCTTCGACACCTTGAAAGAAAAGATTAGTATAACGCTAATACTAGCAATACTCGATCTTCAAAGACCATTTAAGATCCAAATGGCTGCCAGTGACTATGCCATGAGAGAAGTGTTGATACAACATGATAAACCCATATGTTATCATTCTAAGACCTAAACAGAAGGGAATTTATTTGATAGAACAAAAAGGAGGAGGCACAAATTAATTGATTGAATGGAACGATTCAATTTTCATGAGGGAAGAAGAGGAGAGAAAAGGGGAAACAAAAACAACATACATTAGTACATAGTGTGAAAAAGTGGAAACACTACTTAATGGGCAAAGAGATAGTTATACGTACTGATCATCAACCACTTCAATATCTACACTCCCAAACTAAGTTGCAGAAATCAAGACACCATAGATGGATGGCTTTTCTACAACAGTTTCATTTGGTCATCAGATATAAAAAGGGCATACACAATAAAGTTGCAGATATGTTATCCAGACCAATTATAAATGCATCTGCTATACTTAAGCATAACTCAGTATTGCATGAGAGCTACATTGAACAATATGCTCAAGATAGATTTTAAAGATGTATATGCAACTTTAAGTCAAGGAAAACGAGTAGAAGAATTGGATTATCACATTAAGGTCCAACGCTTGTATCATTGTTGGAAGCTATCCATTCCACAAACTGAAAGAGAAAAGATAATTCGAGAAGCACACACTTCTCTAATATCAGGTCACTTTGGGGTAAGTAAAACAGTTGCATAGTTGCAAAGATTTTGTTATTGGCCAAAAATGAATGAGACAATTTCTAGATATGTAAGAGGGTGTACCATGTGTGCTAAAAGCAAGCCCAGTAATAGAAAACTAGGCTTGTACACTCCACTACCAGTTCCTTCTCATCCTTGGGAAAGTGTTTCCATGGACTTTGTTGAAGGACTGCCTAATTCTAGGAAAGGTCATGACTATTTATATGTTGTTGCAGATAGGTTCAACAAAATGTGTGTTTTGATACCTTGTAACGAACAGATTACAGCTGAACAAACTGTAAAGTTGTTATTTCAGCATGTATGGGTTCATTTTGGATTACCCACTTCCATTAGATCTGATCGAGACACCCGATTTGTTGGGAAGTTCTAGTCGAGTCTATGGGAACTAATGGACACCAAAGTGAAGAAAAGCACAACCTTTCATCCACAAACATATGGCCAGATAGAAGTGGTCAAAAAGACAGTGATCTAGTTGCTCAAAGGCTATTGCAATAAGCATCCCAAACTTTAGGATGAAAATTTGTGTTATGTGCAACATGCTTACAACCGAGCAAAACATTCTTCTACAGAGAGATCTCCTTTTGAGACTTGTTTTGGTTTCACACCAAGGTCTCCCTTGGATTTTGTCTTTGCTAAAGACATAGTAGTTGCTAAAGACATAGCAGTTGATGGAAACAGTGATGTGGACAAGGAAACCAAGTTCATTCAACAAATCCAAGAGATTCACCAAGAAGTACTAGAATAGTTGGAAAAGAGCCAAGCCAAATACAAGGCAAGGCATGACAAGCATCAGATGGAGCATATTTTCCAAGTTGGTGATCAAGTCTGGCTGTATATTAACAAATATAGAATGCAAGGTGAAGGTTAAAATCTAAGGCCAATAAGGTATGGACCTTTCAAGCTACTTGAGAAAATTGGTGAGAATTCTTTTCGCCTTGATTTACTAGCTTACATGCACATCTACTCAGTTGTTAATGCAGAAACCTTGAGACTATTTTAACCTTCACTAATTGAAGATCCCGAAGAGCAGAGTTAATTCCCTTCTATTAATGATCTGTTACCTGAATATCTCAATGAATTGCAGGAAGACACAGTTCTGGCGAGGAAGGTGAGGACGACGTGCAAGAGAGATGTTGAGTACCTCAAGATTGGACTCAAGGGTCGAAAGCCATCCAGTGAAAAATGGATGGAGATTGGACAAGTGAGACAGCTATACCCTCACTTAGTCGATGCTTGAAAACCAACTTTTGGTGGTCCAAAAGCTTTTTCAGTGGGAAGGGTGTGATACGAATTGTATCCTTAAATAGTCTTAAAGTTACCTAAACTCTGTAAAACTCATACTGAAGTTTCAAAGAATTATGGATGTCGAAGCTTATCAGAAATTACCTTTGAACAATGACAATTTGTGGTCAGCACAGAACAATGAGAACCCTTGGTCAAAGCGTGCATACTGTTGGCCCATGGTGATCGCGCACTGGCACAAATTGACAAACGGGAGGTCAAATCCAAAAATAGAGGTAGTTTATGATAAAGCGCTAATTGCGTATCGCAGGGTGTCCCCCTCAATGAAGGAAAGCCCCCAAGCACTCAATCACGAGGAAAAGCATAAAACCATACTGGAAATCGTTGATTCCATTAGAAGGTAGGTCCCACGCTAAAACTGGTAGGATATCGGAAGGGCTTCAAGCAGTAAGCGGGTTCAACTGAGTCCCGTCGGATGACATACACTGGGTGACACACGTCTAGCAGATGAGAGAGAAAACAACTCACATCGTGTGGGTAAAGGTCATGCTACTTACCCATGCGATATGGACAGGGACCGTAGGATCTGGAGGCTCCAGATCAATGACGGAGAAACGATCTGATGGATGACCGGATTGGATGGGGAAATAGTCTGAGGCATATAAGATTTGAGGTCCGGCATGACCAATGAGTTGGTAGAGGAATCAGTTTCATGGGAAATCTTGGAGCAATGGAAATAACGACCGTTCAAAGAGAATTGACACTCAGTTTGTGAGAAAACAAGTGGCCACCTCTCTGTGAAGTGTTACATAGTGATGATGATGCAGAGTAGGGGAATTAGAGTGAACAGAGGCAGGAGATCTAGAGAGCCGGGAAGTGGAAATGAATAGTCAGGGAGTGGATTGGATTTAAGCCATGAACAGGCAAAGAGTAAAGGGAGCAGAGAAAGAGAAGCTGAAAGTTGAAAGGCAAGAAAGAAGTGAATTGCAGAGAATAGAGAAGCCAAGCTGACCTGTAGAGCAAAGGCAACATCGAGCAGACAGAGACAGAGAGAGTCTGAGAGTTTGTGAACTCTAGAGAAGGCTTGAGTGGTTCAAGCAACTCCTCTGTGTATACTTGTCAGGTATTGAGTACAAAATTGGACTCATACCACTGAGACCAGTTGAGGTTAAGATTCAGTAAGGGGAGCCTGTGTACTCTAGAGAGTTGGGGAATCCAAGTGCAATCCTATTGATCATCATCTATTAAAGTGAGACTCAAATTGAGCTCCTTATTTTAAAAAATCTACTTTAAGACACAATAGAAAGGTCACCACTGAAAGCTGGACCAGGAGACATAGCCTAGGAGGATTGGGTGAACTCCTTATTAAATTTGTTGTGTTTATGTGTTTGCTTACTATGTTCTCTTATTGTTTTAGTGTCTGTGTATTTTGCAATCTTATTGATTCGTTGCATAAAATAACATAGGCACACCCCAACACTTGAGTCCGTAATACCTTCATTATTTTTCTGAGGTCATTTATGGGTGATTTTAGATCAGTCATCCCCCCATGCATGAGGTTTTGCATGTCCTCATGCAAAAAAATACTTTGCTTATATATAGGTTCTTATGGAATCATGGCTTTGGGTAGGGTTATTTCTTGTGAAGTAATGTTGTGTTAAAATTTGGTGTGTTATTTCTTGTGGAACAACACCATACTTATTTTACTACCATAGATTTAATTGTGAGAGCGATACAAATTCAGGATAAGCAATAGATATGGTAGGAGGCGATGATGAATGAGATGATAGGTGACAATGGAAATGACAGATGAGATGAGGTTGTGATGGTGATAGTTGATGAGGTGAGGTGGTTGCATACACTACTCTTGTGAGGCCAATGGTTATGGATTTTTTCCTTTATGAAGGGTAGCAATGAATTCATCCTCTATTGGATACATTCAATTGACAATATGTGTGAATGTAGGAGGGGAAGGCACTATAGTTACTGCTTTTCTTTTACATGAACGAATATACTTTTCTTTTCATGATTATGACCTAATTAGAGTAGCATGCATTTTATTATGAATGAGGAATTTTCAAAAGAAGGGTATATGGAGAATGGAATACACGGTGGTTAATCATGAAAGATTCCTTTAATATCTAATGAATTAAAAAATCTTAAGCGAACTTTACCTCACGTTACCTTTACTTTTGATTTACTTGTTGTTGTAAGATGAAGTGGAAGATGAAACAGAACATGACTGGAAGCTGGAGTTGGAATGACCGTTGCTGATAAATATATGGATCTGCTAAAGAAGGCTGAACTGGAGATAGTAAGGGATGCTAGAAAATTAAGGTCCCCTTCTCCCCCATGCCTGAGGAGTTGTACGTCCCCAAACAAAGAAGGATGAATGCTTCAAATGATGATCAAGTTGCTATATGGGAACCTTTATTGAAACAAGATGACTGCTACAGGAAAAGGAAATTCTACTACAAATGTCCACACTACTGCAAATCTGTACTGAGATCACAAAACCATATAGTCTTCAACCACTACACACCATGTGAAATCATGCTTATGTTAATAAATGGTGTCAATGCCAAACATAAGAAAGAATCATTGGATTACCGACCATTGAGGAAGTCATTAACCAATGCGTGATATCCCACCTTTGATGTTAATGGGAATAAAGGCACTAGGTACATTCTACTAGCCATGAATAGATTTTTCAAAGTCAAATGGACTACAAAATTCATCCACCAAGAAACATTGATGTATTCCCATGGTAAATGCCAAGGATACCTGCCATTAAGGCATGCATGTTCCTAAGTACCTGATCTAACCCTAGCCTTGGTCCTAGATAATTTGCTAAGGTCAATGGGATAAAGCTTGTTAGAAGGTGGGCCTTAAGGGATCCCACATCAACCAGCACGATTACAAGACATAATGACTTGAAATATACATGACTTCAGGAACTCATACAAATTTACAAACATTATTAGGAACTTTGGCCGCTAGTTACCTGGTTTTCAAGCAAAGTCCCTACCGAGTTGCACTAGACAAGCTGGTTTTCACAAAAGGACTTATTTTCTCTTTATTATTTTCTTTTATTTATTTACAATACAAACTTTCCAATTCTATTGAAGAAAGCCAGATGAACTCCTTCAAGTGAAGGAGTACTTCCAATGAAGCCATGTGCGGAGTAGTTATAAATAGACATTCATGCTCAGATTTAACATATAAACTTCGAAGTGTACATGAGCATGATAAACCAACAAATGTAATCGATATGACGACAAGATTCTTAGAAGATAAGAATACTGCCTCGCTTGAGTCATTTTTCAGAACCAATCTTTGATGTAATCATAGTATTCTTGCCCCATTTCTTGATTTGGCCCATGCTACTCATCCTCTTCTTCCATGTCATGTTGATTGTTATCCGTAGCGTGAGTAGTCCCTTCATTACATTCCGGACATACTGATAGACATGTCAAGAACTCCTCGATCTCCTTAGATGACTGGTAAGGGAAATCAAAAGAGACTTCCAAATCCTCTTGTGGTGGTGGAGAAATGGGCAAGTCCTTGACTATTATCAAGAAGTTCTCTTCTTGAGAGGTAGAGGTCAAGATCCGTATAGCTATTAGGGCTTGTGAGAGGTCCTTCATATTTATCAACTTCAAGTCCATCTGGTTTATTGATAGTCCCTGTCTCGACACATAGATTAGTAATTGGGGTTCTTACAACACCCCCAAAATTATATAACACTAAATATTGGAATCTAAATATGAATTTAAAAGCTATATTAACTAAGGTAAAGCTCAACACACTTGAGAGCGAATCAAAATACTATTTAATCTATTAAAAGCAAAACAATTCGGAAATTAAATATCTCATAGAGAGTTTTAGACTATTCAAAGGCCTATGCTACTTGTGAGGCTTAACTAAGGTTCCTATAGTTGTGTCTTACTAAGTCTGTGATATTTACAATCTTTGTGAATTTCATGAAATGCAAAAATGAAATCAAATTGATTCTACTTCTATGCATAAAGGAAAGGAAATAGAAGTTCAAACATAAGAAAAAACGATCAAACATTGGAGCAACCCCACCATAGTGGATGCGTGGCTCTTCACTCACATCTTACCATACTCCCTCCACCCTTTGACTACTCTGCAATACCCTTGAAACTATGTTAATAAAAATCTTACCTAAGCCAAAATACAACTCCCCGATAACGACACCAAAATGTTGGGAGTTTTAATTGATAATTAATTCTCCTAATATTTAATTGTTAATTTGAGACTCATAAACACGAGTTGTACTGTGTTTTTGGCTCAGCTTAATGGTTGGGGTATATAAGTTTCCTTAATAATAATGATTTTAAAGAAACAAAATGAAATCTTAATGAAATTCCCTAAATTTATAACCGAAATTGAATTGATGTCACACTGCTTGTAAGACCAAATCTATGTTAGTATTTTGGAAAGTGAACTAATTCTAAATTACCCTATGCTATCAAATTGAATTGACTCTACTCAAAACAAAGAAAATATTGTACTCAAAACCTATTTGCAGCTAAATCATTACTTTAACTATGATAAGACTACAAAACCATTCCTACTTATGAAATTTAAACGTTCACACTTATCAACACTTCTCAACTATTTTAATTAAATGGAAACTATCTAATCTATCTAAGCTCTAAAATCCTAATTTAAAAGACATTCAAACATTGAAATGTAGAGACTATCTATCAAAAACATTGAGATCCTACAAGCATTTGATCAAACCAAACTAGCTACAGCACTCACACTATTCATATTAAACTCAAAATATCTCTCTGCTTAGCAAAAGGAATTGATAAACCAAGACAACATTATGCCAAATGAATGTACAATTCAATCCTCATGTTGTAAATCTATTTGGTTGTATTTTATTACTACAATGATTTGAAGCATTGTTGCCTAGCTAAAGATTTAACATGACTCTGTTTTATGACTACTGCTGCAAACACACATAAGAAATCTTATGATACAATATCAAAGACCCTACAACTCCAAATCATGCTCTATTTCTGATTTATGTTTATTAATGCATTAGAGGTTCACACTTGGTCCAATTCAAAATTCACCAATAGAACTCACACAAGAAATCCTCATTTTTCTCAAAGGTTAATGATACAATTGCTTTAAACATAAGAGATTTAAGTATTCTCTGTGTATAGGGATTTAATACATCAACAAGAATTCATGATGCTAATGTAATGAGGCAGAGAGATGCTTTGTGAAGGTTAAGGAGCTAACGCACAATGACCTGTACATGATCCCTGAGACCAATGTATATGAAATTCTCAGAATTATACGCTTAGCTTGTCTAATAGAAATTTGGCACATGAGATCATTCCTTTAACTGAAAACCAATCCACCATTAACACACATAGTAGCGAATTGCTTTGTGACAGCTAATCAAAAACAAACTTAAATCAATTGTTCAAGAACTAATTTAAATCAAAATGTAGGAATTAACTAAAAAGCACACAAAGATTACCTACGAATATGATTATAGAAGTTGGATTTGGATTGTGGTGGGCCCTTTCCACACCCGGAGTGATCTTGGAAGATTACAGGAAAGAGCTAAGCTTCAACGCATTCAATTCAGAGACTCAATTAGTTCATAATTGATTTGAAATCGAATCAATGACTAGCCATGTTGAATCATCGAACTGAGCTTTATTACTGAATAACAAAGTTTACAATATTTAGGTTTGATAGAAAAATGAAATGGAAACCATCCTCTCCATTCATATGCTTGTTTCACTTCTATTTATACATGTTGTAGATGAAGGTGAGATTAATTACATTCTAAATGAAATGGGACAAAAAACAAATTCATGTTGTGTTTCACTTCTCTAGATGGCCTTAGAATATCTAATGGTTGATGTTGATTTTGATCAATGCATGGATGGAGGAGAAGAACTTATAGAACCGTAACTATGGCATAAAAATAGGCAGATTTGAATTTCACTATTAAGTACAAATCTGGATATTGTATATAAATTGGAATCAGATAAATCCACGTATCTTCCGAACCGTAAGGAAGTTTAGAAAACTGTTTGAGGGTTAGTAAATTGGCTATACTAGGACCATAACCCATGTGCCATATTTTCCTCATTCGCCTTCAACTGCGTGAAAATCAAAGCAGAAGTTGGTAGTCGGAAACTTATTGCAGATTTGTGTAAATTTGTGAATTTCCTTCTAGAGATCCACATGAGTGACCTGGGTGCAATCCAGGTTATTAAAATGTATTAAAACATTATTTTTGACAATAACCTCTCTCGGTTTCTCTTGAAGCATGTTGAAAGTGTCAAAGCCCCAAATTGGCCATTTTCATACTATATTGGCTTGTGAAGAAACTCGATGATGGAACCTTGTGAAAAAATGAGCTTATGGAAACCGCCATTAGTAAATCATGTCATAATAATATTTAATCATATAAAATCTAAGAAAACTAATGATAGTCAAGCACAAGACATAAAATGTGATTTGGCAGCAAGTTGATGGAATTAGGGTACGGAACGAGTTAAAGACCTAGGGTTTTAGGGTATGAATGGTGATATTGCATGATGAAAACATGGGCATTTTTTAGGCTCACCAGGGCTCCTTTCAATTTAGAGCCAACTTTGGAGTTGTTGCCCATGAATGTGTCGCTAGCAAATGGAGAATATATCTACGCAACTAAAACGCTTCCTTTTTCGATTGCACAATGCTTTAAGTGATCAAACTAGGGAGAAACCAAGTCAGCAGAGTAGTGCCGATGGAGTTTCCACCACAAAAGCCTTAAGCATTGGATGTAGCCAGTGCATGAGGTAATAACTTTTGCAGTAACTAATTTTTTTTAAATATGGAGCAAATAGTGGTTTAGAAATTCAATGGGTCAAACCTTTATATGTGGAAGGCTAAAGTCCAAATAAATTTAATGCATAAATTTTTGTGGATTTTAGTAAAAGGACAAGAACCAAAATGCTAAGATCCAAAAAATTAGCTGAATGGCTGAGAAGGGAAGAAAAATCTAAATCTATTATAGGCCTCTCTTTGTTAGATTCACAACTTCATCTTATAGACCTAGAAAAATCTTTTGTGCAAATATGGGAAAAGTTAAGCCAAATATTTGTGGAAAAGATTGTGAGTGCAAAATTCACCTTGAAATTATAGTTATTCAAATTTAATATGCATGAGGGAGCATCATTGTATATAGATATAAATTATTTAAAATCACTCATAATACAGTTGGGGGAAAATCGAACAAAAATAGAAGATGAAGATGCTAAGGATTTTCTGTTAAATAATTTACCTTCCAATTATGATGATGTTATATTTAACCTTAGTCAATTTTCTTTCAAATCATTAGATGAAATGGTAGCATCTCTTTTAGCAAAAGAAAAGAGAATAAAAACAGGTGATGCAGAGGATAACTTACAACCTAAGATGGCACTATTCTCCAGGGGTAGGGTTCATAAAAACAAGAACTCAGTGAATTTTTTTTATTTCCAAAAACATGGTCACACAACATTGTATTGTAAGACTCGTGCCAAAGATATCTTAAATGGGAAATTCCAATAATCTGCTAACATAACTACTATTGAAGACTTGCCAGAAGAAAACTTTGAGGACTTGTGAGATTATGGTATTGAAGTTGGGTTCAATGCAGACCCCCCCCCAAACATTTTAAGCTCTTAGTAATGTATGTTGCATATAATTTATATTTGGTGTAGAATCAACTATTGAACAATGTTTCATAATTCAAATTAGTGGTTCTTGGTGCTCAGAAACCCTTGAACACATCACTAGTTTTATTGTGTTATTGTGTTTATACTGTGATTGTTTGTTGTTCTTTGCGCTCGGAAACCCCTAAACAATGGCTACAAGTTACAGTATGAGATCTATGTGTGTGAACAAGTCAAGTTGTTAGATCATATTTTGAACACATTTAGTATTCAGACCATTTTCCTAGCAACTTATGGATAGGCAAAAGCAAAATATTTGAAAGATGATGATTGGTTCATAGGATGATTCATTACTTGACAACTATTATCGCGGAAGCCCTAACGAGCCAAGTTGTCAATATTGTTAATCTTGCAAAGTTCATCATCGATGGTGAGAAGTGGGTGTACTTTAAATGAGTCAAAAGGTAAGATTGAAGATGTGGAGAAAGAAAGAGCGGAGTCCGGAAGATTCCAGAGTGGGTAGAGTTGCTAATGAAGACCAGTGAGACAAAGACTAGTTTTATTGTTATAATATGTTTTGTAATTGTGCCTATAATAATTAAGGGAGAGACTTGGAATATAATTCTTCCATGGTCAATTTAGAATTGGCTGCATATTTGTAGGCAGATGTTGAGAGAATTTCTCAACCTCCCTATTCATATTTGGAATTGGTTGGACCTCACAAGCACCATAAATATGCCTTTTATCCGTGTGATTTGCAGTGACTAATAGAATTGTTCCTTTTTGTGTGCATCTCATAGTTTTTCTACTGTATTGATAGGAGTGTCATGCTTGTATGAAACTCAATGTGCTACATTTCCCATAGAAGCATGGTGCATGTATATGACTATTGTACTACTAATTTGTCAATGGTGTGTGCTTCGTCAAACCTCTATGCCTAGTCATATGCACCTATGAACACAATGGCAGTGGGAAACATAGGCATGGTGGTCTTCAATACTCAAACTTCGAATCCCTAATTCAAGTACCAGTTCACCCATGACAACCAACCAATGAGCTCCACAACCGAGGTGATCGCCAACAGTGACCACAATTTGTACCCTAGTTTTCTAGGGTGCAACACAGAGTACAATGTCGGGGTATGGGAATAGGGACCAAATCATGGGTTGCTAGAGGAAACCGAAGCTCACATTTTTAGAGCTAATATATCTTAGAATATTAAAATAAGAAATTATTGTTCAATCTATCAAGTCAAGGTGTGCCGAGTGCGGTATGACTAAAGCCTTATCTGGTAAAGAAGTGCAGCGTGTGGCACAAGGAAAGTCTTGACATGCAACATTTCTTCTTAATTAAAAAGAGAACACCAACATAAAGCCTATAACAATACTCGTAAGATAATTTACATAATAAAGTTCATTTAACATGTAAGTACATTTAAATAAAATCATAACTAAACGTGCGTGACTTTAATTGGTTTGAACAGATCCTTCACTCCAGTTTGAAATACGTGAAAATACTCTTAAAACAATTGACATATTGATTGGAAATATAAAAATTAGTAGAAAATTCCTTGGACGTAATAAACAGATGCAAAATGTAAATAAACATTCCTTGAGAGATTCCAACACTCAAAGCGGACCCTAAACCCCATAAACATAATAGATTCCTTGAGAGAATTCAACACTCCCAACGAAACTTAAACCCCATAACCACAATAAATGTTGTGTTGGGGGGGTTTCATTGTGTTGCACTTGGCACATTGATATTCTACACACAACATTATTTGACTCAGTGAATGAAACTATCCCATTATAACATGAAGTGGAACTAACATTGTAAAATCATATTTATGATTCAAGTGGTCGTAATTAGTACACTAATGTTATGAACTATGTGATTCTCGAGGGGTGTCAAAGTATGATCATAATTGTTTTTAATTTCGAACAAAGAAATAAAACTATATATTCAAATTATTAGAAAGGTAATTAAAACTATATATTCAAAGTATTAAAAACTTAATTCTAACTCAATTTAACTTTAAATATATATTCAAATTAGAAAAAACATAATTACACAATGAGTGAATGGTTGTGCACGAGTGTAGAGAAAACACATTTCTCCTCACAATCAACTTCTAGGCACTACTATGACAAACAATATCTTATCCTTTATTATGCATCTCCTTTACATGGGAAATCATTTCTTTATGATGTTTTTTAATTTTGAAAACATAAATAGAGCTATATATTGAAATTATTAAAAACATAATTCTTTTTTTTTATTTAGAAAACTGAAATAAAACTATTTATTCAAATTATTCAAAACCTCATTGTAAATCAATCCATCTTTAAATTGTCTATTCAAATTATTAAAAACGTAATTACAACTCAATCAAGCTTTAAACTATATATTCAAACTATTAAGAAAATAATTGCACAATGAGTGAATAGTTGTGTGAGAGTGCAAAGAAAACACATTTCTCCTTATCCTTTATTATGACTATATCTTCGACATGAAAAATAGTTCCTCTGTGATGTTTTTTAATTTCAAAAACATGAATAAAACTATATATTCAAATTATCAAAAACGTGATTGCTTTCTAGTTTCAAAAACATAAATAAAACTATATATTCAAATTATTAAAAAACGTAATTGTAACTCAATCAAACTTTAAACTATATATTTAAATTATTAAAAGCTTAAATGCACAACATGATTGAATGGTTGTGTGGGAATGCAAAGAAAAGACATTTCTCTACACAATCAACTTCTCCTCACTATTGCTGCAAAAGACTATCACAATTTCCAGAACCATACTCTCGAAAATGTTGAAAAATATGTAACTAGGTTCGGTATTAATAATTATGAAATGTACTCTTGTAAATAATGAAATGAAATATAAATTATTATTATTGGATCATGGGTTTCATGCTCAAGTTCTTTTATTTTATAGGTCAACAACCCATTGGGTGCTTTTAGGGTTTGTCCTACATTTAAAGATTCATTGTCATATATTGAAGACCCTATATGAACATTGTATCTTGTAAAGAAAAGATTATTGTCTTTAAAGTGTTGAAATACCTCCAAGATCAAGTCGGCCTAAAAGAATCTTCAAGTCAGCGTACATGAAGAGCCACGATCACCCTTGGAAGAGCCTATATATAGAGAGGAATTCCTCCTCCATTAGACACACCCACTTGTCTCATTATTATGTGAAGAAGATGAAGAAAGAAGGTTCAAGAAACAGGAATGAAGAGGAAGTTGAAGAGGTCGAACTGATTGGGCTATTTCTCTCTCTCTTGTGAAGGTTGAAGTTAGGGTTTCTGCATTGGGACTATCTCTAGTTCGATCTTGGAATAAGAAGAGGAGAAGGGAAGACAAGTGAAGGTATCTTAGGGTGTATCATTAGCCCTAAGACTCAAGGAAGGGAAGGAGAAAGGAGGATAGGGCTATTTGAGACAGATCAAAGTCTCCAAGAGAAGAAGCAACAGTTGTAGCAGTTGTCGGGAGATAGAATTTTGGATCTACAGTGGGAGGTCAAAGTTAGTGTAGAAAGAGGCCGAATTGATCTTGATCTTGGATGGTATTTGTCTAAGTCTCTAGGTCATGTATTTGTTAATTTAAAGATCTATAAGAAGAGAAGAGACTTAAGGCTTTCCCCCCAAGAGGAGGGGTTTTAGCCCTACCTTGCAGCTTGTATATTATGTTAATGTTCTTATTGTTTTGGTAGTTGTTTGATGTATCTCACACTATATTAATAAGGAACAAAGCTAATAAGAAAAAGGTAACACAGACAATTATCAAGTTAAAGGAATTAACATACTTACATCCCTATTGAATTCTCAACATGGTATCAAAGCTAAGGTTAGCAAAGAGCATCATGAATATCTCCTCTACAATGAAGAAGCTCATGAAGAAGTGTTCCAAGATAGAAAGCCATCTCAAGGAAGGTATCAAGAAAACATGGAGTCTGTTATTCTATATAAATAAGATATCAGTCAAAGAAACAAATGAAGGTCTATTCTCAGCTCTCTCTGCAACATTTCATGATGAAGACATTTCGGTAATCGACAATGGTGCATCAAGGCACATGATTGGCCATTCCAGTCAATTGAAGACCTTACCAAAAGGAAATTATTCTTACACGGTGGAACTTGGAGATAACAAAAGCTATCCTCTGAAAGGCATTGGATCAACCTCCATAAAGATGGAAGATCGAAGAAACATACACCTCAACAACATTCTATTTGTTCTAGGTTTGGATAAGAATTTACTGTCTATTTGAAGTCTAGAAGTAAGGGTGATAGAATAGCCTTCATTGATGGAAAGATCATTGTTTGGGGAAAAGACTCGAATATAGATCAAGCCAAGTTCATTGACATCCAAGAAGGACGACTCTACAAATCAATATCTCTTGTGGCCCAAGCCCTAACTCACATTAAAAATAGCCCATGTGAAATTTGGCATCAAAGATTTGGTCATCTACATTTAAAAGTCCTTCCAACTCTAAGCTCCATACTATATGGAATTCCTAAACTGAAGGAGGATCACAAAGGTGTCTTCAAGGGACGTGAATTAAGTAAGAATACCAAGAGACCATTTGGAAGTAGTGTTTCGCGGTCAAAAGAAATCTTGGATCTCATTCATTCTAATGTATGTGGCCCTATGACTCCTAAATATCTTGGAGGACATCTATATTATGTCACATTCATAGATGATCATTCAAGGAAGACTTGAGTTTACTTAATGAAATCCAAGGATGAAGTATTTACAAAATTTCAAGAATTTAAAGCTCAAGTAGAAAACCATATACAAAGAAGAATCAAGATTCCAAGATCTGATAATGGAGGAGAATATACATCCAAAGAGATTATAGAATTTTCTAAGGAATTTGGGATTAAGAGAGATTTCATTGTCCCATATAATCCCCAACAAAATGGAGTTGCAGAAAGAAAGAATAGATCCATTGAAGAAAGTGTAAAGCTAATGTTACACGATCAAGATCTAAGTAAATTTCTATGGGAGAAGCCACAAAGACAAATGTCTACATTCAAAGAAACTGAACCCTAGGAGAGCCGAGAGACATCTTCTGAGGCGCGCAGAGGAGCAGAGGGCGAAACTAGGGTTTCTGATGTTCTGATCCCGTTGCAGGGCTGGAAGTGGTCATTTCACATTTCGCAGCACTGTTACGAAAAGGTCAAGAGCTGACCGACCGGATGGAGGCAGAGGGGTCCAGTGGGACCCCTACTTTCAAACAGATAATCATGTAGAAGCAGAGGCAAAATAAGAAGGAAGGGGTCAGGATTTCTGGGCTTGAAAATAACAAGCAGAACGGTAGGAGGAATAAGGAGAAAATACAAGGGGAAACTGACAAGCCAGACAACACAACGGAAGGCAAAGGCAAAGGGGATGAAAGCTTGACAGGAACTAAAGACAAAATCGCCTCAATAATTAAATTAACAGAGAACGAGGAGCGACAAACAGAAGAAAACAGGGAGCAAACAGATAATAGGCAAGGAAAGCCGGAGAAGGAGGGGGAGACAAGCATAAGCCCCAATAGATACTCTTCATCAAATGGGGTCTGCAAACCAAAAAAGACTGACAACCTCAGGGTAGTAATAACTGACCCAGAGATTCAGGCATATAGAGAGCACATGGCAGAACATGCTGTCATTTGCAAATTTATGGGCATTTGGCCATCTGAAAGAACTCTTTGTCAATGGATCAGATAACAATGGAAGCCGAGGGGGGATGTTAAACTTCATTTGGGAGCCAAAGGATTCTTCACGGTTGTATTCTCCAACCTAGAAGACAAGGATAGAATTTTTGAGGGTGGCCCATACTTTTTGGCTTCAGCTAGTCTGTACATGCGACCATGGAAACCAAACTTTGTCCCAGAGAAAGAATCTTTTACTCAAGTCCCAGTCTGGATTCATTTGTTCTCTCTCCCAATAGATTATTGGGGTCTGAATGCCTTGAAACAAATTGGAGACCAGTTGGGAACATTTATCAAGGCCTCGGAAGTAACACTACAAAAGAGATACACATCTTACGCCAGAATATCTGTTGAAATGGACATCTCTGGGGCACTGCATGAGGGGCTCTGGCTTGAATACAGGGACGAGGACTATTTTCATGCCATAGACTATGAGCAGATTCCCTTCCGTTGCCGCAAATGTCATGAACATGGGCATTTGATGAGAGATTGCCCTATGATTAGGAAGGAAGTAGAGACCGAAACAGCACAAGCCAACAAAGACAAAGAAACCTTCATAAAACCTAAGTCCAGAAAGAGAGCTAACAGAAGGAAGAATAATAAAGGTAATACGGATAGAAACAACCACAACAACTCTTTTGCGATCTTAGATCTTGAAACAGATTCGAAGGACAAGCACAAAACCCTAACATCAGATGCAGGGCATGATGAAAAGGAAGAACCAACCAGGGAAGGAACGGATGAAGGCGACCTCAACAACGAAGTCCAAATGCAGGAGAGAACAGAAGAGACGGAAGAGGAAACCGATATGCTAACCAGTGATGGAGGAAGCGAGGATCAAGAGTTGGAAGAGGCGCTAGCCAGGGAGGGGATGAATCTACCAGTAATTGCTGAGAACTGGAAGGCTCGAGGAATAGAAAATGCACCGGAAGAAGAAATCAAGAAGGTAAACGACATGTTCATAGCAAGGCAAAAAGTAGAATTAGAAAAGCAAAACAGGAAGCTAGGTATAGTAAAAGGCAATAGCCTCCACTCCAAAAGTATTCTTTCAAAATCATCCAGCTCAAAGCAAAAGAAAAGAAGAGGCCATAGAACTAGTGGTGAAGTTCTACAGGAGCTAGGCGTGATAATGATAAACTCAGGGAAGATGAAGGCGCTTAGCACTTTCCCGTCCTACCAATAAAATTTAGTTAAACATGAAGATCATCTCGTGGAATGCAAGAGGGCTTAACAGCCATGCAAAACACAGAATCTTAAAGTGGAAAATCCAGAAATATAGACCGGAAATTATATTCTTACAAGAAACTAAATGTAGCAACTCTAGTATGAACAGTTTATGTAAGAAGCTTGGGAGAAATTTAGAAGTTTTAGAGATTGAAAGCTAGGGACGAGAAGGACGCCTTGCAACATTATGGGATACAAGGGAAATCCAGATTATCTCAGCTGAGGCGAACAAACACTTCATAGCGGTGGAAATTCAACCCGCAGGTAACTCTGAGTCTTACCTATGCATCAATATTTATGGTCCTTAGAAATTAGAAGATAAAATAAATTTTTTGAATTCAATAACCAGACTTATTGAACGATATCCAAGGTCTAAGTGTATTCTGGGGGGTGATTTCAACATGATAACCACCCTTCTGGAAAAAAAAGGGGGTCTAAGGAAACTTAACAGGGACGCGGAAGCCTTCACAAGTTTCATTGAGACTGTCAGATTGGTAGACATATACCCCAAGAGTGGCAAGTTTACCTGGAACAATAGAAGGGGGGGAGAGAGGTTGATAGCTTCACGTTTGGATAGATTTCTGATCTCAGAAAGCATAATAATGGATGGTATCACAGCAGAATCAGATATCCTTCCAAGTGGTGGGTCGGATAATTGGCCAATCTCACTTATTGTTGAAGTTCAGGGTACTCCAAGGAATAAACCATTTAGATTTGAAAAATTTTGGTTAGACCACCCTAACTTCCTCAACATGGTTGAGAAATGGTGGTCTGAACCTTTGGAGGCAAGAGGCTCCAAAATCTTTAATCTACAAAAGAGGCTGAAAGGAACTAAAGAAAGGATAAAAGAGTGGAATAGAATGGTTTCTGGAAACATCATCTAGGAGAAAGCCATTCTAGAGAGAAAATTGGAACAGATTCATAGAGATGGGGCAGCAGGCATCCACAGTGACGAAGTTGTTGAGCAGGAAAAAGTTATTTCACAGCAGTGGCACAACAGATGCATGCAAGAAGAGATACTTTGGAAACAGAAATCTAGAATCCAGTGGCTAAAAGAGGGGGAGCAGAATACTAAATTTTTTCACAGGTCGGCTCTAGACCATAGAAGTGCTAACAAGATACTTGAGTTAAAAAACAATGCAGGGGAGATACTAAAGAATCACAATGACATATCTGCTCTGCTCTCGGATCACTTCAGCTCAATTGCACAGGAACCGCATATCAATAGAGAGGAGGCCATCAAGGAACTTACAGCATCCATTCCTAAATCCATCACCTCAGATCAGAATTGGGCCCTTAGTAGAGAAATCTCTCTGGAAGAGGTGGAGGAGGCAATTAGGAATATGCCTAACGATAAAGCACCAGGTCGAGATGGATTTACCATCAACTTCTACAAGGCTTGTTGGAACACTGTTAAGCAGGAGGTCTGGGAGGTAGTTGAGGATTCCAGATGCTCGGGAAATATTCTAAAATCCATCAACTCCACCTTTTTAGCGCTCATTCCTAAGGTTGAAGAAGCAAAGACACCTGATAAATTCAGACCTATTGCCCTATGTAATGTTATATATAAAATTATTTCAAAAGTCATAACCAATATATTAAAGTCGATTTTTCGTGGTATCATATCGGAAGAGCAATCAGGCTACGTTGAGGGTAGACAAATTTTAGATAACATCTTGTTAGTGCAGGAGATGATCCACTCACTTCATTCAAGAAAAGAAGCAGGAATGCTAATGCAGTTAGATTTATCAAAAGCTTATGACAAAGTAAGTTGGAGATACCTTGAAGCTGTATTGGATGCATTCGGCTTCTGCAGGGAATGGATCAAGTGGATACTTGCTCTCATCAAATCTCCAAGATATTCAATCCTTGTCAATGGCGCTCCCTCAGCCCCTTTCACTCCTTCGCGGGGAATAAGACAGGGTGATCCTCTATCCCCTTTCCTATTCGTGATCCTAATGGAAGGACTAAGCAGAATCATAGCCAAGAAGAAAGCAGAAGGATCCATAAAAGGTCTGCAACCGATAAGATCGATACCAGCCACAACACATCAACAGTTTGTGGATGATACCATGTTACACGGTATACCCACAGTGAAGGAGGCTTTGGCTTATAGGGGTATCCTTGATCTCTTCAGCAGAGCCTCTGGTATGGAGATTAATTTCTCTAAGTCTACAATCTTTTTCTTCAACACTCATCCGGAAATTCAAGCTCACCTGTCCCAGCTTCTTGGATTCAGGATTGGTTCCCTGCCTTCGAAATATCTAGGTGCTCCCCTGACTCTGAAACCTTGGCAGAAAGCTCACTGGGAGAAGGTTCTAGCCAACATGGAGAAAAAATGCAAGCATTGGACGCACAGAGCTCTAAACTTCGCGGGTAGACTTATCTTAACCAAGGCTGTTCTACAGGCAATTCCGCAATATTTACTTTCTATGCTTCCAGCTCCCAAGGGCATTCTGCAGCAAATGAGAACTATTCAGAGATCCTTTTTATGGAATGGGAATGGAGATAAGAAGAAATGGGCGTTGGTGGCGTGGAATAAGCTATGCCAGCCAAAATCTATGGGGGGGCTGAACTTAGTGGATCCTTCAGTGGTCAACAGAACCTGTGGAGCTAAGATATGGTGGAAATGGATTAAAGAACCCAATTTACCTTGGGCGAGGCATTGGAAGGAGAAGTACACTCCAGATTGTGATACTCAGGACCTCATAAGACTACAGGAAGTCCCGGAAGGTTCGTCAATATGGAACCATGCCAGGAATAATAGGAGCTTAGTACAGGAGCATAGCTTTTGGGAGATTCGCAATGGAAGGCTTGCCCTATTCTGGGAAGATGCTTGGCAGCAATTCCCTAAACTGGACACCCCAGAGCTATCTTCCCTCAAGCGAATAAGTCAAAACGAGGGTAGATACAGAGTTAATCAATATTGGATTCAAAGCAGTAGGGATCCGATCTGGAGGGAGTGGATTAATTTAAATCCTGTTAGCATAGAGGAGAATAATGAAAGCATTCAACAATTCAATGAGAGAATCCTCAAAAGAAAGATTCAAAAAACTGAAGAATATGACAAGCTGAGATGGGGTTTAAAAGGCAATGGAAATTTCTGATTAAAAGAAGCTAGGGATATAATAGAAAAGGAAGAACAGGTAGAAGTTGTGCCCTGGTGCAACAAAGTTTGGGACAACATATTATGGCCGAAAATCAGAACCTTCCTCTGGCTTATAATGAGAAACAAAACTCTAACCTGGGACAACTTATGTAAGAAAGGATTCAGGGGACCCTCAAGATGCCCTATGTGCCTCGTTGAAGAGGAAACTATAAATCACCTGTTTAATGCATGTGAATGGGAAAATCAATTATGGAGCTTTATGGAAGGAATTCTCAGCAGTTCTGAATGAGATAGAGAATCCATTCACAGAACCATTCTAAATTGGAAAAAAACCTTCTCCAACATACTAAGAGTCAACGGCATATGGAAGTCTGTTCCAGGCTTCTTACTGTGGTCAATTTGGAAGGAACGTAACCGTAGAATATTTCAAGATGAACACAGGAACATAGAATTCTCTAAAGATAATATATTAACTAACATTCAACAGTTAATTCAGACAAAATGCAGAGAGGAATATAACGAGAAACCTTCAGCTCAGGACTTACGCATCCTGAAGTGCTTTCGACTGGAAGCTACCAGCAGCATCACAGCATCGAGACACAGAACGCAACCATCCTCACAGATCGACAAATGGCAGTGTCCGTCGGAAGGGGGCTTGAAGCTGAATTTTGATGGGGCCTCGAGAGGTAATCCCGGCAAGGCAGGAATTGGAGGTGCAATACGAAACCAGCACGGAGAAATTATGCATATATATTGTAGAGCGCTTGGGGAAAGCACAAATAATGAGATGGAATTTGCGGCACTTGAGCATGGTCTGAGAATCTTAAAATCCCTACGAAAATGCAATGTAGTTGTGGAAGGAGATTCATCACTAGTTATCTCAACAGCTAAGAGAATTCAAGGAGGCACTAAGGCGAACAAAGCCATGAAACACTGGAGGCTTGCCAAGGTGACGGAGAATATTGCAGAACTTATGGCTGGAATGAAAGGTTTAGTCTTTCAGACGGTCAGGCGTAAGGCAAACGGGCTGGTGGACTACCTGGCGAATTGTGGCGTGGACAATCAGGACAGGGGTTGGGACAGTTGTTGGCAGGAAGTGGACTGCCCGAACCTTAAGGCGAGATGTTTACAGCTGGCACAACAAGATTTAAACGAAACCGACCGGGCTTGACCGGCAACGGTTTCTGTTTCCGGCACCGTATATCTGGAAATACCAGTAACAGCATGGGTTTTCATCACGGGAGCTGGACGACTAGACAGAAGCGGCGGATGTCTTTATGGCAAGAGAAGGCCAAATTTGAAGACTATCATGATAGTTCATGCCACAAAAGACACCGTAGAGTCCGCTTGAGAGGAAGGGACACTTGGCACGACCTTGATGGGAAGGAAATCAGCAACATTTATGTCAGGTCTGGGAAGAGCTGCTTGATTTGTGCGGATATCTTCCGAATTAATAACGAGAGTACCTCCACTCTGCATCGGAGGGAAGAGCGCATCATGGGAAACTCTGTGGAAAATAGCTATTTAACAGAGAGTCGAGGCTCTGGTTCTTTCACCTCAGTTCAAGGTATTGCGAGAGACCGCTACTTTTCTGTCTGTAGACGTGATCACCGCGATAAGATTAGAGGGTATAGCATGGAGGCGGGGAGTTGTAGGTGTTCGGCGGCTAACCAAGAGCTACGAACAACGCAGAACATGTACGAGACCAGAGCAGTAGCTAGGAGCAAACGCAAGATCGCGGAACTGGAAGCTTCTGTGAAAGAGGAAGAAACACAGCGAACCGAGGAGAACATTGCGGAGGAGGTTGACTGGTTACATGACCCGGGCACTCCCTCTAAAAGAGCCACTCAATATGTTCGGACTAAAGCAGAGAGCTGGAGAATCAAAACCCTCCTTGCGAGAGCCCTGGACTCAAAGGACGAAGGGAAGCAGCATTCTGGGAAGGGGAACTCCCCATCGGAGGATCAGTTAGCAAAAATACATGAAATCCATGAATCGCTGGATCGAAGAATTTCCACAGTGCATGATGCAGTGGAAACTGTCAACAAGAAATTGACTCTGCTCATCAGGCTTCTTCGGCAAACTCTGAGCCCGGATCCCCTGGTGCAGCAGAACAAGATGAAGGAAGCACAGGAATTCCAATCCATGCAAGCCATGCAGGCCAGAGTTGACAAGCATGTTCTGGACGTGGGCTTAGATACCGTCAGTCGAATTGGCGGTTTTCCTTAGTATTTTCCTTCTGTTTTTCTTCTGTCTTCTGTCAAGGCTTCGGCCTTATGCTAGATCGTTATGTTACTCTGTTTCTGTCCAAGTTTTGATAGTGTCGTGGCAATATGTAACAGCTTTAAGAGTAGGCCGCCCTGCGAGGTGAGCATCTTGGTTTTGAAAGTTCAGGGCTTGCTGTCAGCTCTGGTAAAATGGTCTTTCTAAGGTTTCGTTCTGCTTCGGCAGACTTTTTTGTAACATATTTTGTTCTATAATATACATATCTGACTTACAAAAAAAAAAAGACAAATGTCTACATTCAAAATCAAAGTCCCCTCAGATCTCTAGGCAACAAAACTCTGGAGTAATCGTTCACAGAAAATAAGCCATTAGTAGATCATCTCCTAATATCTGGGTGTCCTCTATATATCCATATATCAAAGGACAAAACAAAGAAGATGGATCCTTCCGGTATGAATGGAACATTTGTTGGGTATAGAAACTCATCAAAATATTATAGGATCTACATGAAATATGGACATCATATAGAATTCAGTTGTGATGACATATTTGATGAGAGCATAGCATTCAAGAAATCAAAGGAACTTCCCATAAACTCTGATGATGAAGAAATTCTGATATTTGAGTAGGAAGTTGATTAAGGGAAAGAAGAATCACACCATGAAGAAGAATGTCCGTATGAACTTGTCCAATCTGTGGTCATTCATAAAACAAGGAAAATACCTAATTGGTTGAAGTCCAAACTACTTGATGCAAAAGGTGATGGAGCAGTGTTAGGCTCATTTAGAGAAAGCAAGAAACCCAAGAGATACTTTAGATATGCTACATACATGAAAAAACTGATAGAAGCGGAACCACCATCCTTTGAAGAGGTTGTAAATCATCGAGAATGGAAGGATTCCATGAATGAACATTATCAATCAATAATAAAAAATCAAGTTTGGGAGATCATACATTGGCCCGAAGACAAATCTGTGGTTACTTTCAAGTGGATCTATCAGATCAAGCATGTAGATAATGGAAGTATAAATCAAGATTTGTGGATAGAGTTTTATCTCAACTTGAAGGCATTAACTATTAAGAGACATTTTCTCCAACGATAAGATATAACAACGTAAACTTTGAAACGGGAACTAATACTGTTACCCGTTTTGTAGAGATAGCAAAAAATTGACCTGATTTTGAAAAGGGGCGATGCAGAACACACATTTTTTTTTAGAGCATAGTTTTTGGCACTTTAAATAACCGATATGATTACCCATTTTGTAGGGGTAGTAAAAATGTGACTCGATTTTGAAAAGTGGTAATGCAGAATACAATTCTGTTTTTTGGAGCATACTTTTTACACTTTAAATTTTTGTATGTATCAAATATAAATATTTGATTTCAAATGTGAGTGATTTCCATGCTGATTTTGAAACGTGCTATGCAATGTGCTAATGCAACATACCTTTTTTTTTAGAGGACTTCTTTTTCACACTTTCAAATTTACTATGTCCATTTTTTTTTAATTATAATTACTTAACGAATTTTCAAGTTGTTCTATTTATTTTTTTTAAATGTTGATTACTTAAAAAAAAGAAATATAAAAAGACATAAAACAAAATAAAAAATGTTAGAAAAAAATAAATTATCTCATAAACCATAAAAGAATTTGCAAAAAAAAAAATAAAAAATTAAAAAATTTATAACATTAAGCAAGTAAAAATAGAGAAAAAAAAACATTTAAAAACAAACTAGATAAAAAAAAAAATTGAAAATTAACCAAAAAAAAAAACTAGAAAAAGTAATATTAAAAACATTTAAGAAAAACGCAAAAACAAAAAAAAACAAAAAAATATGAAAATTTTATAAATATATATTTCTTTTCCAATAAAAAAAACTAAAAACATTCCAAGTTTTAAAGAAATAGGTATTTTTAATTAAAAAAAAAAAAAAACAAAAATATTAAAGATTAAACAATTTATTTATTTATTTTTTAATTTAAAAAAGAAAATTGTTAAAAAAAATTAAACAATATTTTTTATTTATTTATAATTTTTTTTTAATTAAAAAAAATGTAAGCACATTTTTTTAAACAATTTTTTTTTTATTAAAAAAAAAATTATTAAAAAAGTTAAAACAAAAAAATTTAAATAATTTTATTTTTTATTAAAAATTAAAACATTTAGAATTTAAAAATTTAAAAATTAAAAATATTATTAACGTATTTTTTTTTCAGAAAAAAAAAAAACGAATGACCCTCTGCTCACCCGCCGCCCGTGGGGGCGCAGCCCTGGGCTGAGTGCTTGTGTGTAGACCCGAATCGCCCCCCCGGTTGCCTGCTGCCCATGGTGGCGCGACCCTAGGTGGAGGGTTTGTCTGCAGGCCCTCCGCCCAAGGCCGTGCCACCACTGGCGGTAGGCAAGTGGAGGGTCACCCAACTTTTTTTTTTTTTAAATAAGAAAAAACATATGTTTATAAAATCATGTCTTTTTAATATTTTTTTTTAAATTTTTAAAATTAAAAAAAAAATGTTTTAAAAATATATAATTTTTTAATGATTTTGTTTTTTTGTTTAAATTAAGAAAAAAGATTGTTTGAAAAAAAATAATAAAATTTAATAATTCTTTTTATGGTCTATGAGATAATTTTTTATTTTTAACATTATTTATTTTAATTTTTTGTCTTTTATATATATATTTTTATATTTGTTTTTTTAAGTAATCAACATTTTAATCTTAATTTTAGTAGTTTTTAATTTTTTTAATTTTTTGTTTATTAATCTTCTATTTTTTTTTAAATCTTTTTTTTTTTTTTTTTTTTTTTTTTTTTTTAGTTTTTTGTTATGTTTTTTAAATTTTTGTATTTTACCTACTTATTTTTATAGTTTTTTTAATGTTTTTTTTCTCTTTTCCATTTTTTTGTTTTTTTTACTTATGTCATTTTTTTTATGGTTTACAAAATATATATATATATATTTCTTTTTTTCTTGAAATATGTTTTTTTTACTATTTATTTGTTTATAATTTATAATTTTTTTTTAGTTCTTTAATTCTTATCGTTAATTTTGTTTTTCTTACATTTTTATGATTGATTTTTTTTCTTTTCTTTTTTATATATTTGATTTTTTTTTTTTGTTTTTTATTTTAATTTTATGTTTTGTTTTTAGTATATATTTTAATTTATGTTTTGTTATTTTTTTAACTTTTTTTTGTTTTGTATTTTTTCATAGTTTTAATTTTTTTTAGTTATTATTTTATTTTATGTTTTCATTTTTTTTTAAAATTTTAATGTTTTTCGCAGTCATGATAAAATATTTTACGCCATTAGTTTGAAATGTTGAAAATTTTACCCTTGAAAAAAAAATGTTATCTCAGCATCAACACTTTTTCGTTTTGAGGGTGTTTTTTGGACAATTTTTGCAAAAAAAATTGGTTTTGACTGCCACTTTTAAAACATGTTGAAAATTTACCCTAGAAAAAAACAGGTGTTATTCCAGCATCAACGCTTTTCGTTTTTACCACTGTTTTTGATGTTTCTACGAGGCTTTTTGGCTAGAGTTCCCGTTTTGAGTTTATAGTTCTCGTTTCAAAGTTTACATTGTTATATACAATGATTTGATCATTAATCTCTTTGACAACATCGATGGGATGTAACATCCGCCAAATGGATGTCAAGGCTGCATTTCTGAATGGCATAATAGATGAACAAGTGTATATAGAGAAACCCTTTGGATTCGAAGTCAAAAATAGAAAGCCGTATGTTTTCATATTCAAGAAAGCATTATATGGCCTCAAGAAAGTACCAAGTGCATGGTATGATCTAATGGATGCATACCTACAAAGAATAGGCTTTGCAAAAAGTTTTGTTGACTCAAACCTTTATATTAAGGTTGTAAATGGCAAACCTGTAATTATTCTTTTGTATGTAGATGATCTTCTCTTGACAGGTGTAGAAGGTCGAATTGAAGAATGAAGGAAGCAACTGGCAGCAAAATTTGACATGAAGGATCTTGGGCTTATGCATTACTGCTTGGGACTAGAACACTAGCAAGGGCCTAATGAAGTGTGTTTGGGTCAAGGAAAGTACGTGATCGAGATGCTAAAAATATTTGACATGATGGACTGCAAACCTATGACTACTCCAATGATCACAAACTTGAAGAGGCTAAAAAGTTTTGAATTTAGCGCGATGGATCCTTCCAAGTATAGGAAACTCGCTAGCTCACTGATGTACTTGGTGATTACTAGACTAGACATAATATTTGCAGTAAATATTCTCAGTCAATTCCAAGTGGAGATGAAGCATAATAATTGGCTAATAGCCAAACATATTCTGTGATATCTGTGAGGAACCATCCACTAATGTATGAATTATGATCGAAGAAATGATGTCTAATTGATTGGATATATAGATTCTGAATGGGGAGGTAGTGAGAAACATGGAAGGAGAATTACATGAGGATGCTTTAGTTTGGGATCATCCATGCTCTCATGGATGAGCAGACATAAAGACACAGTTTCTTTGAGTAGTGCTGAAGTTGAATACGTTGTAACCTGTGAAGTAAGCAGAGAAGCAATATGGTTGAGGAAGCTGCTATTCGACTTGTTTGAAGGACCGATGAACCCTACAGTGATACTTTATGATAACACTAGTTGTATACATTTGTCTAAAGATCCACTGATGGAAAGACAAATCATATAAACAACAAGTATCACTATATTTAAGAGCTAGTACAAGATGGTGTGTTGTAGCTACAATATATCTCCACTAATGAGTAGGTAGATGACATATTGACCAAATCACTTCTGAACAAGAAACTTGTATTCTTGAGAGACAAGCTTGGTTTGGTTGATATATCCTCCCTAATTGAAAGGGATAGATAGACACTACATTATTGTCTTCACTTGGGAAGAAAGAATGGAGGATTGGGTAATCATCTGGCATTCGATACTCTTTGATAATGTAGTAGGGCATTCAAGGCAAGAGTAGTCATGGTTCGATGTTCGTTGAGGATTAGCTACCGAATCTAAGAATAGTCCAATGGAATTTCATACTCTGTGAAAACTCGAGTGAAGTATGTACCTTGAAGGACAATGATTTTGGCGTCTATGAATCATTAGTCCTTCCAGCATTGTGGTATGATCATGTGGATAAAGTTTTTAGTGAAGGCCTTGCTATGTAACAATGTTTATTGATATGATGCTAGAGAGATGGGTTACCAATCCAACTCTTTTTATGAGATCTCTTCATATTTCGAATGACCATGTAACTCTTATGAATACCTCCCTAGTTAAGAGGGAGTGTTGAAAAATGTGTAACTAAGTTCAGACTTCATAAGTATGAAATGTACTCTTGTAAATAATAATATGTAAAAGAAATTATTATTATTGGAGCATGGGTTTCATGCTCAAGTTCTTTTATTTTATAGGTCAAGAACCCATTGAGTGCTTCTAGGGTTTGTCTTAGGTCTAAAGAGTCATTGTCATATATTGAAGACCCTATGGGCACATTGTATCCTATAAAGAAAACATTATCTTTTCTTTAAAGTGTTGAAATACCTTGAAGATGAAGTCGGCCTAAAAGAACTATCAAGTTCGCCTACATGAAGAGCCACGATCACCCTTGGAAAAGCTTATTTATTGTACCTAGTTTTCTCTGCAAAACCATTCACTTCCACCATGTGAAAATCTTTATACAAAAGAAAACAACTATAGTGATAAACACACAGACTATGTTGCATCACAACTATTCCTGTTATCTATATTCAAATTACCCATTTATATTAAAAAATACTTTAATAATACATTTTTTCACTAATATTCATATTTCTAAATAATTAATTTAGATTAATCTTTTTTAACTTATAAATATAAATATACCAAACTACCATGTAAATCTTTCATTTTACTTTAAATTTATTAAATAATAATAATAATAATTTATACAAATTAATTATTAAACATCCATGTTACCACCTAAATAAGAAATTCAATAATAATAAATGAAATGTGTGATGGCTGCTTTAATATAAAATAGATGTTGAAAACTATCAAAAAGATATAATAACCTACGCAAATTAACTGCTTAGTATTCGTATAACATTGTAGATGAGGTGTAATGATAATAAACCGAATACGTCACGGCACTATACACATCATATCGTAATGTAAATTGGATATATAATGGTTTTTTTTTGGTCTAAAATAAAAAGTAAAATAATAATAATCGTATTAGTATTAGTATTAGTATTAGATATGAGAATTAATTATATATAATAATTTTATGTAAATGATAGTATATTTAATATTTTTAAGTAATATATTTATTTATAATATTTTAAAATATGGTTATTTTGATGAATGTGCCGATTTTAAAATAAGGTTTATATAATTTTAGTTTTATTATTAGTAATTATTAAATGTACATAGAATTTAAATTTTTATATCATTTTTTAAATATTAATTGCAATTAAAAATTAAGATTTATTTCAAAAATAGTTATGTATTTTCTATTTTTACATTAAATGAATTAATTAAAAATTTGTCATTTAAACATGTTTTTTTAGAACATGAGTTATAATTTTTTGAATATGTGGTATTAGTAAGCAAAAGTATTAGATGATTGTATTATAATAAAGTATATATATATATATATATATATATATATATATATATATATATAATTTAATTATTTTTTAAACAATGTGAGTAGAATCATGCAATAAGTACCATGAATTGTAAATATCCATCATCACCAATTTGAGTATATATATCCTTTTCTATATATCTAAATAAATATATTAAAAAAATCATTTTAAAAGTTATATCAAAATTACCTTATAAGTAACATATTCTCAATGAAAGTGAGTTAGATGTATATATGATTTGTAAAATTTTAGTTTAATTATCAATAATCAATAATCAATAAGTGGATGATGGAGATTTAATTTTTTGCAATATTCAATCAATTTTTTTAATAATTTAAAATTAGTTAGTCTTTTTTCTTTTCTATATCTATATATATATATATATATATATATATATATATATATATATATATATATATATATATATATAATATAAAATTAAGTTAAAATTATATATTTTCTAAAAAATACACTTATATATTCATTGAGAGGATATACATTGTTAGCTAAATCTCCAGTGACTAGCTTGCTAGTCCAAGTGACAAATTTCAAAAATATCAATGCTTGTGAGACATTGTCCAACATCCTTGCCCTATATATAGTTCATCTATTCCTGTAGTGAGAATTGTTGTGCATATATACATTGAAGAAAAGAAAATTTAGACAACGGAAGAGATTACATATGGAATTCCATTGAGTCTATTCCTTCCCTATCAGTAAACTCCTATATTCATTATTCTCTAGGGGGGCTAAAGGGCTTCATTTGATAGAGAATTAGCCTCCTTGTTGAGCTCCCTCAATATATTGCTGGAAGTGAACCATTCAAAGGAGGAAGCAAGCTGATAGATTTCATGAAAGAGCTCCTCCAAACCAATGTTTTGTATCATATTTCTTCCATTTTCCCAATCAACAACCAATATATATATATATATATATAGACACACACACACACACTTACTGTAAGAGGAGCTATGGTTTTTTGGGCATGTGGTACTAATAAGACAGGGTATTAGTCCATAATATTGTAACAAACCCTATTTACAAGTTAAGAACCTCCATGACAAAGTAGGGCTGAATTTGCATCATTAAGAATCATGTTACATGTTTTTCTATATATATATATATATATATATATATATATATATATATATATATATATATATATATATATATATATAGTAAGATCCTCTAATTGATTTTCCATCTAAATAAAATTAAACCAATGTCATGAAATACATATTCAAAGTTGAATGGTGGGTAAACATTATAGTGGGCATCAATTGCGGTTTACTAATGGCTATGGAAATTGGCAAAGGAATTGTATAATGCAAAGAGGCAATAAATGGCATTTAATTATGAGAAATAAAGGAAAATACGAGAAGAGGAAGGTAAAGCGACACACAAGGGAAAGTAGAGAGAAAATGAGGAAAATGAGGAAAATGAAAGAAATGAGTGATCAATGATAAAAAGGCATCAAATAAATAGTTCACAAAGAGAGCAAGCTAGTAAGCAAAGGAAAGAAAAGGAAAATCAATGAAAAAAATGGAGTACAAGGAGAAAGTTAGATCATCAACTACAATAGTAGTACATTGCAGGTAATAGGTTGCATGTGTGATTTCCTTATTCAGATTGGGATGCATGACACATGCATGTGGTTCTCTGGTTATTTTTTGTCATTGACATGGAGATTTTCATAAATTGACAATGGTTTTAGCTTTACCTTGCCATTTCCTAGATATTCATGATGTAGTGGGTTCCCTGTTTGGATTTTTTATTGGTTCTTGGGTCCCTATAGGTTGTGGGTTGGGAAACAATCTATGGAGACATGGAACAACTTGGGTTCCCTGGAGCTTCTGGACTGAGATAGAATCCTTGGAGCATTGCAAAACTCGAGAAAAGACCAAGTTGGTCGGTATTAGTGATTTATGTACTTGTTAGGTGAAATCATTATGGTTAAGGGTTTAGGGAGTTTGGCCTCTAGAATCCCTAGTTGGTCCTATTTTGGTTTAACACCATATGATCTCACATTCATGCTTGGAATATGGCATGAGGAATTAGAGAAATTTTGAGGTCTTAAGTGGGCCTCTTAAGGAATATTATAAAAAATAGTGGAAATAATAAAATAAGATTAGATTACATCATCAAATTTTAGAGGAAAAAAAATTAAAAAACTACTTTTCAACACGTATTTTCAACCTATCTCCCTACATTTTTACTCACATTTTGATCGAGAGAACTCGTTGGATACATAATTTAATCCCTCATCTAAGGAGTATCTATATTGCATACTTTTAATGAAGTTTGTTACATGAAATATGAGAAATACATGAAAAATCATTATTGCAATCATGTTTTTCATGTATTTCTCATTCTTTTGTGTAGAAGGTTCCACCAAATATATGCAACATGGGTACTCCTTAGATGAAGAATTAAATTATGCATCCAATGGGTGCTCTCGCTCGAAATTTGATTAAAACCGTAGGGAGATAAGTTGAAAATACGAGTTGAAAAAGTAGTTTTTTTTAATTTTTTTAATTTTTAACATTTTTACTTTTTTACTCCAAAAATGGTGAATCATCTCCCGTGGTTGACATCATCGTACTAAATCCTATTGGTTCTTCTAAAGTTGATTTTAGTTGTAATTTTTTGGTCTGAGACCCATTTATATCTCAAAATGTCTCTAATAGTGATTGGCTGAAAGAGAAATTTTCATTCAGCAAATCTATAGTTGGGTGGTACATGGAAGTCCCTGACTTGGTTGGATTTTGCATATGTTAATATGAGTTATTTTTCCTTTGTGCCTATGATAACTTTTACTATTTATTGTGTTGATTTTAAGGTTGATTGTCATGGATTCTATTATGGTTATATGCTTGGTTAGATGATGTGTGTAACAATGTTGGGTTAAAAGTTCATGTAGTAAAGTTAATAATGGAAAAATAATATCAACGTCATGTGATACACATTCCAAGATGAATGTTGGCAAAAACATAGTGATGGGGATCACTTGTGATTAGTTTATGGCTAAGGAAATTGGCAAAGGCATTGGAAAAGGAAAAGTGGCATTAATTGACATGTATTTATGAAAATATTGGAAAAAAGGAGAAAAGGAAGGTGAAAGCTTACAAAATTGTATGTGAGGAAAAATTGAAGGAAAAATAGAGGAACATGAATAAAATAGTAGCCTCAGTGATAAAAATGCTTCGAAGGATTAGTTCACAACCTTTTTGTCAGTTTTAGATTAGAGCTCTCTTCTATTCTCTCTCTCTCTTAAACTCTTGCACACTTAGAGAATTCTTAGAGCATGCTTGGAGCGCTCTAGCATACATTAGATTTGGAGAAAGAAGGAAAAGGAAAGCGCGAAAATGCAAGAGAATAGGTCAATCAACATCTACAGTTGGATTTATTTGTAGGTAACATGATGCATGTGTGATTTCATTATTGATTTATGGATGCATGTGATTATTTGGTTATGATATGTCATTGGCATGGAGGATTTCCTGGATTGAAAGTGGTTTTAGCCTTTCCTTTCCATTTCTTGGATAGCCATAGTGTTGTGGGTTTTTCCATTTTATTATTTTCTGGTTGGTGCTTGTAATTCCTTATGGTTGTGGGTTGGAAATAACACTCTGGAATCCCTGGAACAACTTGGGTTGAGTTACTAGTACTGGAGCCTAGCTTGGATAAAATCTTTGGAGCCATTTGTGCGTTTAGTTACTAATCCTCGAGTCAGGTTGGATAAGTGCTCTAGGGCCCTGGAAGGCTATGGGTTGAGTTACTAGTTCCTGGAGCTCTGGACTGCTGGGTAGAAACTAATCTAGTTTGTGTTAGTGATGTTTTACCATGAGGTGGAATCAATGGTTGAGGTTTGAGGTGGTTTGGCTTCTGAAATCCCTAGTTTTCTCTTGTTTGGTTTATTCCATGATATCCGACATTCATGTTTGGAATATGATATAGTGGTGATTGGTTGAAAGTGATATTTAATTCAACCCAATCTATGGTTGGGTGGTACGTGGAAGTCCCTGACTGGGTTTCCATTTGCATATGTTAATAAGATCTATTTTCCTATTGTATTTTATGAATATTTGTTCTTGAGATTATGTGGCTTTGATGGTTCTTCTATCATGGGGTATATGTTGTTCATTTTCAAGTTATATGTTGGCTATATGACGTATATTGGTCATGGATATTAATGTGTTATGATTTGTTGAAAAATGGTTAATGAATACATGAGGTAAAAGATGGTATTATAACTATTATGGTGATTCTCAGATAAGTGTCAAACCTTTATATTTAGATATGCATTCATGACCTATAAAATACATGTTAGCCATATGTTTGACAAAATTACTATAATGGTTAGACCTGGATGGGTTAAGTCTCTGATTAAGTTTGTATGAATTTCTTTGTTGTGATGTCAATGATCATTCTGGAAAGTCTCAGTAAGTTTTAGGAAGTGGTTTGGAGGCTAACCTGGAATTTAGGCTCAGAATCTAAGACCGCACCCTCTAAACTGGAGAAATTGGGTTGCAATTGCATAGACATTGTTGGGCATGTAGTTGGAGGCTCCAAACTACATGGAGGACTTATTATTGGTGTGGTTGTCAGCCCAAGGTTGAAAAGTAGAGGTATAGCTCAGGGTTTTTCCACCTGTGGCGGTTGGTTAGCCTCTGAGTGGCCTCTAGCTTATGTAGGATGTGTTGAGTTTTCAATTTGTCATCATTAGTTGGCCCCACTTCCTTAATTGCATTTACGAGGTCAGGTCATGTCATACTAGCTCTTTTTATCATGATTACCCCAGCATACTGGTCAAACTGGGTAAATGTAGGAGGGATTGTTACAGATTGGTATACGGGCTCCCGGGTTCAACACTTGGATTGGATGGGTGGAATGTGTTTCTAATACATGCATGTCCATTTTTATATGTTTTTTATGCGTGAGTTGCAATAATTATCATTGCAGTTGGGTCATCATGTAGAAGTTGATGATGTTGATGTTGAGATGATTCATATGTTGATTTCATTAGATATATCTCTGTGTGTGTGTGTGTGTGTGTGTGTGTGTGTGTGCTGTGCTAATATGGATTGATTTTGCATATGAAATAGCCCCCCGGAGCTTCACTGATGTATGTTTATTATGTTATATTTGGTTATCTAACATGGTATGTTTGTAGGAAGTAGAGGATCAAAGATGACAAGAAAAATGGTGGACTAAAGTTCACATGATTCTCCCTACATAACATATGAACAACATGGTGATGAGTAATCCTTTCACATAGAATATACATTGAGAAGTTTGAAAGCATATATCAAAAGTTGTAAGGAAGATAATGATAGGGTCATTCAACCATAAGAAATAATTACTAGGGAACATGAAAAGAAAGCATAATTTAATGCAGTCATCCTTTAGAGTCTATCAAATTTGCAGAGATAGGGACCGACTAGGATCAGTCATGGATAAGAGGAAAGGACCAATGGGGAATATGGTAATAGGTCACAATCAGGATACATATTTGAAAAGGGTGATACAGTCGTAGATGGTAGGTTCTTGGACAAAATTTGTTATGAAACTAGCTCACAAAAAGATAGAAAAGAGAGATAAATGCCTCAGATAAGCCTCTTTGAGGGGGAACCTCCTTTACATTACACAATTGAACAATTCACGGATTCTTCAAATGACAAAACCTCCTTTCTATATATAGGAGTCTATGGGGTCACAATATAACCAAGTCGACCTAACAATAATAATATAAGGGCACAAAAATAACAATAGAGGGATTCTATGGGGCACAATAATAATAATATAACGACAGTAGTGGAACAATAATAACACTAAGGGATACAACGACAATAGTAATGGGGGGACCACTAATATTATAGGGACCTAACATGCCCCTCTCCTTCAAAAAAGTGTTGTCCTCAATGATTGAGTAGTTACAAATGCTTCTGTATAAAATTCTCATCCTCCCATGTGGAGTATTCAATAGGTAAGTTCTTCCACTTGATGAGATACTCTGGAATTAATCTATTTCATAGTTGTCGAGTTCTTGTTTCTTTAACTGCTTCAGGTTCCAATATGATTTTTCCTTCCTCATCAAGTTCTGGCAATATTGTTTGAACTGGAAGCTTGTCACCGATAACCTTCTTAAAGCATGAAACATGGAAAACTGGGTGCACTCGAGAAGTTGCAAGAAGCTCAATTTGTATGCCATAGTACCTATCTTTTGTAACACCTTGTACGGACCATAATACTTTGGTGATAATTTGTTATCCTTCTTAGCTTTCTTGAGGGACATTTGTTTATATGGATGTAGCTGTAGGAATACCCAATCACCTATATCAAAACCTCTTTCACTACGATTTTGATATGCCTGCTATTTCATTCTACTCTGTGCCAAGGTGAGGTTATCCTTTAAGAGTTGGAGAACTTGTTGTTGATGCTCGATGTGATCTTCCACTACTTGAACCTTAGAATTTTCTCTTAAATATGATGTGATGGATGGTGGATGATATCCATAAAGTGCCATAAATGGGGTCATTTTTGTTGAGGTATGGAAGGAAGTGTTATACCACCATTTAGCCAAAGGCAACCATTTGACCCATTATGTCTATTTATAAGATACAAAGCAATGAAGATATCCTTCCAAACATTTCTTTACTATATCAGTTTTCCCATTAGATTGAGGATGATAAGATGAGCTATGAGCTAACTGAGTACCAAGACAAGAAAATAATTTTGTCCAAACATTTACAGTGAAAATGGGATCTCTATCACTTACAATAATCTTTGGGTTTCCATGTAGCTTCTGAATTGTTTCCATAAATGTAGTAGAAACTACACTCGCTTTAAATGGATGAGATAATGCACAAAAGTGTGCATACTTGGTAAGTCTCTCCACTACCACCATGATAACACTCTTTCCTTCAGACTTAGGTAAACCTATGATAAAATCCATTGAAACCTCCTCCCAATGTTGGCTTGGAATGGATAAAGGTTGTAATAGTCATGGAGTCTAATTGTTTCAACTTTATTTTGTTGGCAAACCAAACATTCCACCACAAACTTTTGAATATACAATTTAAGGCCATCCCAAAAAAAATCCTTCTTAACCATGTGGTAGGTTTTTAGAAATCCTAAGTGCCCTCCTAAGGGAGAGGTGTGAAATTCCCTAAGAATCTTTTGTTTGAGTTCGGAATTCTTACATAGGTATACCCGATCCTTGTACCATAATGAATCATTTTTCCAAATAAATGTATCAGATGTACTAAGATCTTGTTGTATCTTTTGAATGAGTGCCCACACATCCTCATCATTTTTCCATTCATCCCTTGCTTCATTTATCCAATCTTGTTGGATAATAGAAATGGAGCAAATAAATGCTTCCACATCCTCATCCTTTCTTTAGAGTGTGTTTGCCGCAACATTTTTCTTCCCTTTTTTGTAGGTGATGTCAAAGTCATAACCCAAGATCTTTGTGACCCATTTTTTCTTCTCTTTTGAAGAAAATCTTTGTTCTAAAAAGTATTTAAGACTATCATGATCTCTTTTTACCTTGAAGTGTCTTTCGATTAGGTAGGGTCGCCATTTCTTAAGTGCATGTAGTATTTCCAACATTTTCTTGTCATAAATAGCTTTTTGTAAATACTTTCCTTTGATTGGACGACTTTTGAAAGCAATGGGTCTTTCTTCTTGCATTAAAAAATCAGCGATTCTATTTCCTAACGCATCACATCCCATAATAAAGTTTTTTGTGAAGTCTGATGTATCTAAGGCTGGTGCTTGGCACATTGCCTCTTTAAGATGTTCAAAGGCCTTCATTGCTTCTAGAGTCCATGAAAATGCATCTTTCTTCAACAATGTTGTTAGTGGTGCTGCTATTCTCCCATAATTCTTAACAAACTTGTGATAATACCCTATCAACCCTAGAAATCCTCGTAGATGCTTTATGGATGTGGGGATTCTCCATTCCTTAATGGTTTTAATTTTTTTAGGGTCTACCTTAACACCTTCATGAGATACAATATTTCCTAGATATTCCAACTCTTTTACTCCAAAGAAACATTTGGAGATTTTTGCATATAATTATTTCTCCTCCAATAGTTTGAACACCATGTCAACATGTTGGACATGATCCTTCCAAGACATGTTCTATATTAGTATATCATCAAAAAATACTAATACAAATTTTCTAAGGAAGGGTTTGAAAATGGAATTCATCAAACCTTGAAATGTAGAAGGTGCATTAGTAAGGCCAAAAGGCATGACCGAAAATTCATAATGACCCTCATGAGTTCTAAATGTTGTTTTTGGAATGTCTTCAGTCTTCATTCTGATTTGATGATATCCTAAATGAAGATCTAACTTGGTGAAGTAAATTTATCCATGCTATTCATCAATGATAGGAATGGGAAATTTATCTTTAATAGTGAGCTTGTTGAGCTCCTTATAATCTGGACACATGCGCCATGATCCATCCTTCTTGTGAACTAATACTACTGGAGCAGAGAAAGAACTTTGACTAGGTTGAATTATACCAGCATCTAGCATTTCTGCAACCATACGTTCAATTTCACTCTTTTGGGTATAGGTATATCTGTACGGCTTGATGTTTGGAGGAACATTTCCTGGAATCAAATGAATAGCATGATCATGATCAAGAATAGATGGGAGATCTTTGGGAGTCTCAAATACCTTGGAATGATTGTCCATGACTTTTTGGAGGTCTAGAGAAATAGATGATTTTGATGTCAAAACCTCTAGCGAACATAATTGTGTAATTACAACTTGTTGTTCCTTCTTTAGAAGTTGTGTCATACCATTATAGCTGAGTATCTCTCCCAGTTTACCTACAATACCCCTTAATTCAACTTCCTTTCCTTCCATAGAAAATGTCATGAAAAGTTCTTGAAAATTAAAAGCCATTGTACCCAAGGATTGTAGCCATTGGACTCCTAGTACAACATCAACACCACCCATTGGAATGGAAAGCATTGTGCGATTCAATATATATTATCCCATGGATAACTTGATATTATGGCACTTTCCAGAGCAATTTATGGTTCCTCAACTTGCAACCATCACTTGACACTCTGGTGCTGGATATAGGAAGCAATTCAATTCCTTTACTATCTTACAATGAATAAAATTATGGGTACTTCCCGAATCAATCAACACTATTACCTTTTTCTTCTTCATATGTCCTTCTATCTTGATAGTTTGAGGAGTGGCAATTCCATCCAATGCATTACAAGATATGGTCGGAGTAGTTTCTTCTTTGTCCAGGGTTTGTTCCTAGAGTATATCCTCTTCTTTTGACATTTCTTGTTCCTTTTCTTCCCCCTCTTCACAATCTATGTAGAATAATTTCTTCGCAGCACACTTATGACCTTTAGTGTATTTGCTATCACAACTGTAACAAAGCCCTTTTGCTCTTTTTTCTTCTAACTTTTGTATTGTCAACCTTGTAGGTTGTGGAAGGCTAGGGCTAATAACACTTCCATCTTTATAGTTGTGAGTGGTAGGCTTCTTGGTTGCCATAATTTTGCTTTCCATTTTTCTTGCTAACTTGAATGCTTCTCCAATGAATCAAGTAACCAAAGGTGAACCTCATGTTGGATATTATCCTTTAAAGTCCCTATGAACACATCAATCCTATGCTCCTCTAGAATATATTTTACCCTTATGTTCAATTTTTGGAAGTCCTCAATGTGCTTCATCATTGAACCCTTTTGTTTGAGATTTATCAATTGGCTAAAAAAATTGTTTCTTTTTGTATCCTCATAATGTGCTATTATTTCTTCCATAAAAATTGCCCAAGTGACAATTTGTTTATAGGAGCAAAGCCATCCATACCATACAAACTGATTTGGTTGCAAATATAAAGTTGCAATACATACCTTTTGTGTGTTTTGCAGATTATGGAGATCGAAAAATTGCTCCATCTGTAGTATCCATGTTTTGGGATCCCTGCCATCAAACTTCCTCATATCGATTTTTAGAACATGGTGGGTCTTCAATTCAACATTAGAGTCTATGAAATCATAAGTAACATTTATTTTGTTCTCATCATGAGTTTCATTTATGGTACCCTTTCACCATTAGTGACCATTTCTTGTAGCAAATTATTCAAATTTATCTTCAATTCTTCCATCTTATCGTCCATGCCATTCATCTTAGCATCCATGCCATTCATCTTAGCTTCCATGTTAGTGTCCATGCCATTCATCTTAGCTTCCATCTTACCATCCATGCCATCCATCTTATCTTACGCCATCCATCTTAGCTTCCAAGTCATTCATCTTAGCTTCTACGCCTTTCTTTAAACCATCCATATTAGCTTCTACGTCTTTCTTTAAAGCATCCATTTTATTTTTTGTTACCTTTTGTGCGAGTGAAATTTGTTGCACTTGGTTTCATAATATTAATATATCATGTTGCATTTCCTCCTCTTCTTCATGAGTCATGCTAGAGCTTTCAGGTTGCTTACTGGGTGTTTCTATTTTCTTTCTTTGGGGCATTAATTACCAATAATAATGCTTCACTATGCCCTTTGAATTCCTTCCAACTAATTTTTCAAACCAAGCTTATGCAAAAATATAAAAAATACACACCATTTTTCACTTGTAGGAATTCAATATTGAATCTGATGTACCTCTATAATTTTGGATCTCCCAGTTCTGAAATCATGTCTTGTAGTAGCCCTCTATGTCCTCTTTCCAATGCTACCAATCTGATCAAAATTGAATTCTCCAAGGAAGAGTTACACCAAATCTCCCACGGTGACCTAATTATAGACTAGTTCAGTAGAGCGAACTTGTATGATGTGCCACGTGTCACTGTTTTGAACTTCGCATCTAAAAGATAAACACAGAATAATGCAATTTGTCCCCTTTCTGTAACTTCTTACAAAATTTCAACCTGATGCTCAGAGAGAACGTTACGACGATTTACCCAAGGTCACTTGTTTAAGATGTAATTCAGGAGTCTGTAAAAACTCTAACTTCCTCGAATCATATATCCGAACATATATCAAGACAAGATCTAAAATTTGGACCCGAGGTTTCGACCGATTTCTTCTCAAATGGGTTTTTGTTTTAGCTTCTGAAACTTCGTAAAGAGAAAGTTATAGCGAAAATTCCATGATGACCTATTTTAGATGAAATTTTGGAGCTTGCAAAAACTATAACCTCCTAAGATCATATCTCAGAAAATATAGCGAGACAAGCTCTGAAATTCAGACCCGAGGTTTAGCAAGATTTTATCTCAAATTGGTTTTATTTCTAGCTTTTGAAATGTCGTAAAAATAAATTTATAGCGAACATTCCACGATGACCTGTTTGGAGCAGTGAGAACCCTAGAATCCAAAGCTCTGATAACAAATGTTATGAAACCAGCTCACAAAAATATAGAAAAGAGAGATAAACACCTTAGAAATAAGCCTCTTCGATGGGGCAACCTCCTTTACATTACACAAATGAACAATTCTTGGATGATTCAAATGGCAAAACCTCCTTTCTATAAATAGGATTCTATGGGGTGACAATATAACCAAGTTGACCTAACAATAATAATATAAAGACACAAAAATAACAATAGATGGATTCTATGGGGCACAATAATAACAATATGGGGACAATAGGGGCACAATAATAACAATAAGAGATACAACGACAATAGTAATGGGGGGATCACTAGTATTATAGGGACCTAACATGTTCCTCTCCTTAAAAAAAGTGTTTTCCTCAATGCTTGAGTAGTTATGGATGCTTTTGTATAAAATTCTCATCCTCCCAAGTGGAATATTCAATGGGTAGGTTCTTCAACTTGATGAGATACTCTCGAATTTATCTATTTCATAGTTGTTGAGTTCTTGTTTCTTTAACTGCTTCAAGTTAAAATTTTAGTTTTCCTTCCTCATCAAGTTCTCGAAATATTGTCGGAACTAGTAGCTTGTCACCTATAACCTTCTTTAAGCATGAAACATGGAAAACTGGGTGCACTTGAGAAGCTGCAGGAAGCACCAATTTGTATGCCATAGTACTTATCTTTTGCAACACCTTGTACGGACCATAATAGTTTGGTGATAAGTTTTTATCCTTCTTAGCTTGTTTGAGGGACATTTGTTTATATGGATGTAGCCGTAGGAATACCAAATCACCTATATCAAAACTTCTTTCACTGTGATTTTGATCTGCCTAGTGTCTCATTCTATTCTGTGCTAAGGTGAGGTTATCCTTTAAGAGTTGGAGAACTTGTTTCTGATGCTCGATGTGATCTTCCATTGCTTGAACCTTAGAATTTTCTCTTAAATATGATGTGATGGATCGTGGATGATATCCATAAATTTCCATAAATGGGGTCATTTTTGTTGCACTATGGAAGGAAGTGCAATACCACCATTTAGCCAGAGGCAACCATTTGACCCATTGTGTTTGTATATCAGATACAAAGCAACGAAGATATCCTTCCAAACATTTCTTTACTATCTTAGTTTTCCCATAAGATTGAGGATAATAAGATGAGCTATGAGCTAACTGAGTACGAAGACAAGAAAATAATTTTGTCCAAAAATTTCCAGTGAAAATGGGATCTTTGTCACTTACAATAATCTTTGGGTTTCCATGTAGCTTTTGAATTGTTTCCATAAATGTAGTAGAAACTGTACTCACTTTGAATGGATGAGATAATGCACAAAAGTGTGCATACTTGGTAAGTTTTTCCACTACCACCATGATAACACTCTTTCCTTCAGACTTGGTTAAACCTATGATAAAATCCATTGAAACCTCCTCCCAACGTTGGCTTGGAATGGATAAAGGTTGTAATAGTCTTGGAGTCTTAATTGTTTTAACTTTATTTTGTTGGAAAACCAAACATTACGCCACAAACTTTTGAATATCTAATTTAAGGCCATCGCAAAAGAAATCCTTCTTAACCTTGTGGTAGATTTTTCGAAATCTTGAGTGCCCTCCTAAGGGAGAGGTGTGCAATTCCCTAAGAATCTTTTGTTTGAGTTGGGAATTCTTACATAGGTATACCCGATCCTTGTACCACAATGAATCATTTTTCCAGATAAATGTATCAGATGTACTGGGATCTTGTTGTATCTTTTGAATGAGTGCCCACACTTCCTCATCATTCTTCCATTCATCCCTTTCTTCGTTTATCCAATATAGTTGGATAATAGAAATGGTGCAAAGAAATGCTTCCACATCCTCATCCTTTCTTGAGAGTGCATCTGCCACAACATTTTGCTTCCTTTTTTTGTAGATGATGTCAAAGTCATAATCCAACATCTTTGTGACCCATTTTTGCTGATCTTCTAAAGATAATCTTTGTTCTAAAAAGTATTTAAGACTATCATGATCTCTTTTTACCTTGAAATGTCTTCCCATTAAGTAGGGTCGCCATTTCCTAAGTGCATGTAGTATTGCCAACATTTCCTTCTCATAAATAGCTTTCTGTAAATAATTTCCTTTGATTAGATGACTTTCGAAAGCAATGGGTCTTTCTTCTTGCATTAGAGCAACATCGATTCCATTTTGATCTGAGGCATCACATTCCCCAATAAAGGTTTTTGTGAAGTCTGGTGTAGCTAAGGCTGGTGCTTGGCACATTGCCTTTTTAAGATGTTCAAAGGCCTTCACTGCTTCTGGAGTCCATGGAAATGTATCTTTCTTCAATAATGTTGTTAGAGGTGTTGCTATTCTCCCATAATTCTTAACAAACTTGCGATAATACCCTATCAACCTGAGAAATCCTTGCAGATGCTTTATCGCAGTGGGGATTCTCCATTCCTTAGTGGTTTTAATTTTGCTAGGGTCTACCTTAACACCTTCACGAGATACAATATTTACCACATATTCCACCTCTTTTACTCTAAACAAACATTTGGAGATTTTTTCATATATTTGTTTCTCCTCCAATAGTTTCAGCACCATGTCAACATGTTGGACATGATCCTTCCAAGACATTTTGTAGATTAGTATATCATCAAAAAATACTAACAAATCTTTTGTAAGGAACGGTTTGAAAATGGAATTCATCAAACCTTGAAATGTAGAAGGTGCATTAGTAAGGTCAAAAGGCATGACCAAAAATTCATAATGACCCTCATGAGTTCTAAATGTCTTTTTTGGAATGCCTTCAGTCTTCATTGTGATTTGATGATATCTTGAATGAAGATCCAAATTGGTGAAGTAAATTGATCCATGCAATTCATTAATGACAAGAACGGGAAATTTATCTTTAATTGTGAGCTTGACTAGGTTGAATTATACCAGCCTCTAGCATTTCTGCAACCATACATTCAATTTAACTCTTTTGGTCATAGGGATATCTGTACGGCTTGATGTTTGGAGGAACACTTACTGGAATCAAATGAATAGCATGATCATGATCACGAATAGGTGGGAGATCTTTGGGAGTCTCAAATACCTTGGAAGGATTGTCCAAGACTTTTTGGAGGTCTGGAGAAATATATCATTTCGATGTCGTAACCTCTAGCGAACATAATTGTGAAATTACACCTTGTTGTTCCTTCTTTAGAAGCTGTGTCGTACCATTAGAGCTGATTATCTCTCCCAGTCTCCCTGTGATACCCCTTAATTCAAATTCCTTTCCTTTCATAGAAAATTTCATGAAAATTTCTTGAAAATTAAAAGCTATTGTACCCAAGGATTGTAGCCATTAGACTCCTAGTACAACATCAGCACCACCCATTGGAATGGAAAGCATTGGGCTATTCAATACATATTCTCCCATGGATAACTTGATATTATGGCACTTTCCAGAGCAATTTGTGGTTCCTCCACTTGCAACCATCACTTGACACTCTGGTGCTGGAAATAGGAAGTAATTCAATTCCTTTGCTATCTTACAATGAATAAAATTATGGGTACTTCCCGAATCAACCAACACTATTACCTTTTTCTTCTTGATATGTCCCTCTATCTTGATAGTTTGAGGAGTGGTAATTCCGACCAATGCATTACAAGATATGGTCGGATTCATTTCTTCTTTATCTAGGGTTTGTTCTTGGAGTATATCCTCTTCTTTTGAGATTTCTTGTTCCTTTTCCTCCTCCTCTTAACAATCTATGTAGAATAATTTCTTCGTAGCACACTTATGACCTTTAGTGTATTTGCTATCATAACTGTAACAAAGCCCTTTTGCTATTTTTTCTTCCAATTGTTGCGGTGTCAACCTTGTAGGTTGTGGAAGGCTAGGGGCAGCAACAAATCCATCTTTATATTTGTGAGTGGTAGGCTTCCTGGTTGCCATAATTTTGATTTCCATTTTTCTTTCTAACTTGACTACCTTCTCCAATGAATCAGGTTCCCAAAGGTGAACCTCATGTTGGATATTATCCTTTAAAGTCCGTATGACATCAATCCTATGCTCCTCTAGAATATCTTTTACCCTTATGTTCAATTTTTGGAAGTCCTCAATGTGCTCCATCATTGAACCCTTTTGTTTGAGATTTATCAATTGGCTAAAAAAAGTGTTGCTTTTTTTATCCTTATAATGTGCTATCATTTCTTCCGTAAAAATTTCTCAAGTGACAATTTGTTTAGGAGAGCAAAGCCATCGATACGAACAAATTGATTTGGTTCCAAATATAAAGTTGCAATACATACCTTTTGTGTGTTTTGCACATTATGGAGATTGAAAAATTGCTCCATCTATAGTATCCATGTTCCAAGGTCCTTGCCATCAAACTTCCTCATATATACTTTTAGAACATGGTGGGTCTTCAATCCAACATTAGAGTCTATGAAATCATGATTAACATTTATTTTGTTCTCATCATGAGTTTCCTTTACTACCCTTTCACCATTAGTGACCATTTCTTGTAGAAAATTAGTCAAATGTATCTTCAATTCTTCCATCTTATCGTCCATTCCATTCATCTTAGCGTCCATTCCATTCACCTTAGCTTCCATCTTAGCATCCATGCCATTCATCTTAGCTTCCATCTTACTGGCCATGCCATCCATATTATCTTACGCCATCCATCTTAGCTTCCAAGTCATTCATCTTAGCTTCTATGCCTTTCTTTCAACCATCCATATTAACTTCTACGTCTTTCTTTGAACCATCCATTTTATTTTCTGTTACCTTTTGTGCAAGTGAAATTTTTTGAACTTGGTTTCATAATATTGATATATCATGTTACATTCCTTCCTCTTCTTCATGAGTCATGCTAGAGCTTTCAAGTTGCTTACTAAGTGTTTCCATTTTCTCTCTTTGGGGCATCAATTATCGATGATAGTGCTTCACTATGCCCTTTGAATTCCTTCCAACTAATTTTTCAAACCAAGCTTATGCAAAACTTTAAAAAATTCACACCCTTTTTCACTTGTAGGAGCTCAATATTAAATCTGATGTACCTCTATAATTTTGGATCTCCTAGTTCTAAAATCATGACCTGTAGTAGCCCTCTACGTCCTCTTTCCAATGCCACCAATCTAATCAAAATTGAATTCTTTAAGGACAAGTTATGCCAAATCTCCCACAGTGACCTAATTATAGACTAATTTAGTAGAGAGAACTTGTACAACATTCCACATGTCACTGTTTTGACCTTCGCATCTAAAAAATACACACAAAATACTACAGTAGGTCCTCTTTCTGTGACTTCTTAAGATATTTTAATCTGATGCTCAGAGAGAATGTTACGATGATTTTCCCAATCTCACCTATTTAAGATGTAATTTAGGAGTCTGCAAAAACCCTAACTTCCTCAGATCACATATCCGAACATATATCGAGACAAGATCTACAATTTGGACCCAAGGTTCTCACCAATTTCTTATCAAATAGGTCTTTGTTTTAGCTTCCGAAACTTCGTAGAGAAAACGTTATAGAGAAAATTCCATGATGACCTATTTTAGACAAAATTTTGGAGCTGCAAAAACTATAACTTCCTCCGATCATATCTCTGAAAATATAGCGAGACAAGCTCTGAAGTTTGGACCCGAGGTTAAACGAGATTCTATCTCAAATGGGTTTTATTTTTAGCTTTGAAACATCGTAAAAATAAATTTATAGCAAACATTCCACGATGTCCTATTTGGAGCAGAGAAAACCCTAGAATCCAAAGCTTTGATACCAAATGCTATGAAACCAGCTCACAAAAATATAGAAAACAGAGATAAACGCCTTAGAAATAAGCCTCTTCGATGGGGCAACCTCCTTTACATTACACAAATGAAAAATTCTTGGATGATTGAAATGACAAAACCTTCTTTCTATATATAGGAGTCTACGGGGTCACAATATAACTAAGTCGACCTAACAATAATAATATATAGGCACAAAAATAACAATAGAGGGATTCTATGGGGCATAATAATAACAATACGGGATACACTGACAATAATAATGGGGGATCACTAATATTATAGGGACCTAACACAATTGAGAGGAGGGTTAATGACCGTGGATTCTATTCCAGTTATAGTTCATAAAGACATCATCACAATCACAATCACCATCCGTATAAAAGGACTAAGAAGTAGTACAAGAAGTAGTACTTTCCAGATGAATTCAAGGAAGCCAGAAACTGCTACATTTGATGGAGAAATGAATAACTCATAGGATGTAGAATCTTGGTTTCTTGGGATGAATACGTTCTTCTCATTGCATGATTACTTCGAGAATATGAAATCCAAGATAGTTACCTTCAATATTAAAGGAAAACAAGACATTTGGTGGGAATAAGTGAAGAATGTCATAGGAATTTGGGAATAGCAGTTGACTTGGAATGAGTTCTAGAGACTTTTCAAGAAGAATTATCTATCTGAGAGATATTATGATGATATGGAAAATGAATTTTATGAGGTAAAGATGGGATCCATAACCAATGAGTAGTATACTAGCAGATTCCTCGAGTTGTTGAGATATGTGCCTTATCTTAAGGAGGAAAAATTAAAGATTCATAGATTCATGAGTGGGTTCTCAGTGTCATTGGAGGATAGGTGATGAACCCCAATTTTTGGTACAATTTGGGCTCATTTGGCCTACTTACCTTGCTCAACCATTCATCTTTTATCACTTATGCATTCATTTCTTAGTATATTCGTGTTGTTTCTAGGAAGAAGGGCAGGCATTATATCTATGTGGCTAATACATGATGATTTCAGGTTTTTGGCATTAAAGAGAGCAAAAGACCACGCAAATGGAGACAAGGAGACATCAAAGGTGACATTGCGGGTTCATAGGGAGGTTGTCCACAGTCTTGATGACCTTCCTCGTGATTTTCACCTTAACTCTGAGCGCCAACAACTCTCCCCCCCGAGCTTAAAGGCAGCCAACGGATTCTACAGGATCAGCAGTTTGACTTTCAGTTGGACAGCCAAGCTCCACGAATGGAGGAAGCCAACTTGATCTTCATTGTGTATAAATATGAAGGCCGTAGCCTTTGATAGGAGCTTTTTGAACTTTTGAACTAATATTGTAATTTCTGAGCACGAGCTACAACTCGGTGTTTGTTTTTGTAAGCCAGTTTTGGCATGACATTAGACTCTTGATTATGAATAAAGGCAAGTAGATTTGGATCTAATTCTGAGCTTTTAAGGGAGCTATAGCTCTCAGGTTAGGGCCCAACCTGAGAGAAATAGACCTCCTCTTCCTTGTAGTGTTATTTGCCTTTCTTTTCAGCACTTTGTTTCTTTGTTTTGACATGCATTTCAAGAACACAGTCTGCTGATTTGATTTCTTTAATGAGATTGAGTAGGATTAGCTTATGGTTAAATCGCTTTCAGTTGCTTAGGTTAGAATAGGAGGATTGTAATTCATTAGAGCTCCAAGAAAAGGTTGATAGTGCCTTCACTTCCATCTCTGTTTAGAGGTTGGGGTGCAGTCAGTACCAACCACCAAAAAAACGCAGTCTTTTTTACTTTTATGCAAGCTGCAACACAGTCATTTTAATCATAGATCCATCCATGCATTCTGATCTTGAGCCATACTTCTTCATTCCAACTCCATGCACGACTTCTCTTCATGATTTACATTGCTGTTCATTGGTTTAATAGCACAGGTAGCACAGGTTAATGGATTCTCGTTTTTGGTGCAAGACATAAGCAATTTGTTTTATTTACACTGCTCAGTATCATTCCATTTCCTTCTTCTTCTTCTTAACCACGCCTAAAGCCACCTACTCGACCTCTGTTCAGCTCGTTTACCTTCCAACTCTTCCATTGCCCACGTAGCTCCATTTTCTTGACCTTTCGTTGCTTCCATCCTTCTATCCACCAACCAACTTTGTGCACTCTTTCTCCATCTTATTTCTCTGCCCCTGAGCCATCACAAGCTCCATCTCCATCTTACCGATCCACCCATACCGCTCCATCACTTCACCATCACCCAAAACTCCCACAGTAGAACATCCCGTAGAAGTTAGCAGACTTCCTGTAGAATTCCTGAGTTTCCTGTAGGATCCCCTGCAGACATCCTGTAGAAGCCTGCAAACTCGGTTGCCGAGCACCTGAACGTTGTGGACTTTTGTGGACTGATGCTAGGGATCCCCTGGGACCTCTCCTAGCCCTCCTGACCTTTCCCAAGCTTTCTCTCCCTTCACACCACCTCTGCATAGCCAAACCCTAATAAGAAACAAAACCATAATCACTCCAACCACTTAAGAAAAAATACAAAAACAATGTTCTTTTCAATGGAAGTAGTTTAAGTTCATGCATTTCATATCACTAGCAGTAATGGCATCATTCTTAGACACTTGCACTCCCACCATTGCATCATAGAGATTAAGCTAGTCAGATTAGGGTTTACCAGGGTTTCCATGTTTTGGTTGGATTTCAGTTCATTTTTGCAAAGTAGATTAATTTCCTTTGAGATAGCCTTCGTCCATCATTTAGAAAGCTTCTTCTGAGAGCATATAGAAGTTGGCTTGAGCCCTAGCGGACTTGTGCCAGCTGACCAAGTGACAGCTGCGACAAGAGCTAGTACTTGTGCATACAGCACCGTCGCTTCCAAGTTTGTACGAACTACCGGGTTGATAAAATTAGAGATAGGAAGCCCCAGGAGTTGTATCATTATTGCTACAATACTGGGGCCCACCATCTTTTTGGCGCCGTTGTCGGGGAAGCGTCAGAGTATTAGTAATTGTTACTTTTCTTCTATTTTCTTACTCTTGTCTTCTGCTCAGTAGTTTATTTCATTTCCATTCTGCAAAAGTAGCATAGACATTTCCTGCTTTCATAGATTAGCATTTCCTGCTTTCCTATAATAGCCTTTCAATTCCGCAATTTCAATTCTGCAAGCGTAGATTAGCATTTCCATTCCTGCAATTTCATTTGAGCAAAGTAGACTAGTTCTTTCCTGCCTTCAATTCAATTCTGCATCTTCATTTGAGTAAGATAGTTAGTTGTAGATCAATCTGTTTTAGTTTTGCAGGTACCAAAGAAAAAAAGCAAAAGCAATCAAAAAAAAAAAAAAAGTCTTTTGCATTTCATGCCTCATAGAAACCGAGATAAACAGGAAAATTCCTACCCAACACCCCCACCACATCACTGAGTCACCCTTCTCTCTTCTTTGGTGACAGTGACCCAGAAGAACCTATAGGTGAACATCCCGAGATATACAAAGGTCCTATAGAAGAAGAAGAGTTAGAGACCACTCCATTTGAAGCTATGGCTGACAATAGAGGAGAAGATGAGAGAATAGAAGGTGCCTTCCCCATCCGAGAGACCAATGGAGAGATGAAAATGAAGAACATTAGCCCCTCTGCTTTACCTCACTTCCATGGATTGACTACTGAAGATCCTGATACCTTCCTGTTTGAGTTTGTTGTCCTTTGTAGAACCTATGACTATACTGAAGATGAGCAAAAGCTGAAACTCTTCCCTTCAACTCTTAAGGATGCAGCATTACGCTGGTTCATGGGCTTACCTGGGAATAGTATCACTACTTGGGCTTAGATGCAGCAAGCTTTCAATACCAAGTACCGGGATTACTGTAGGTCCAAGGAAACCAAGGGAGAAATCTTTTGGATGACCATGGGAAATGATGAGTCCTTAGAGGATTATGAGGAGAGGTTCCAACTTAGTTATAAGCGGGCCAGGTGCACTCTTGACCCTGAATCCCTCAAGTTGGTCCTTCTCCGAGGAGTCCCTGAAGACCTCTTAGATACCCTTCACATGTTATCTGGGGGGGACATTTACCAACTGCCTTATGAGGACATCAAGACTGTGTTTAGAAACCACTCCAGGGCAGCACGGAAACGAGGTAGAGGAAACCTCCTCTCAACTAGTGTCCCTTTCTCCAAACATGAGCTTGCAAATCAATTAGAAGATCTTAAGAGTGAGGTGAGACAGACCATTGCCATGCAGCTGGACACATTCAGGATCCAGCAGAAGAAAGAAGAAGCTGAGAGAGCCTTGGCTGTCTTCTGCCCTAGGTGCACAAGGAGACACCCTAAGAACGAATGCCCATTGCATTCGGTTGAAGTATGTTTCTTTTGTGAGGAGGACCATCCCACAAATCAGTGTCCAACCTTACCTGGGTTTAAAGCCATGTACCAAGGGATAGAAGCCCCCACTGAACCTCTCTATTTCATCAACCAAAGGAGGCCACAAGGATCTAGACCTTATCAGCAGGGAATGCAAGGGGCACCTCAAGCTTATTACAGCCCCAACCAATCGACTCCTATGCCTTCCTGGGGTCCCCCTGCTCATCCTTCCTGGTCCATGCCTCCTCCATGGTCTTATCCACCTCAGTACCCTACTCAACCTACTTCTCATTCATATCATTCACATGCCCAGCCACAGCCTCAGTGGAATGCACCTCAGTCGGGGTGGAGGCCCCAGTACAATACTCCTCCTGCCATTTTGCCTCCACCACCAGTTCAACCTCAGCCATTACCTCCTGCTCCTCCAAGGCAACCTCAAATGCCTGCTCAACCGAACCCAAACCCCAACAATAGACAGGCCCAGCAGGTATACACTGGGGAAGCCTCATGCCCTACCTATGCTGTGGAGATCCAGGAGATCAATCTTCGATCTGGAAAGACTCTACCACATTGCCAACCTCCTCCCCCAGAGGATGAGGAAGATAAACAGGAAAGTGAACCAAAGGCTATTCCACCCTTTCCTGAGAAGCTAACAGCCGCCACACAACCCAACCCAGAGGAGGATGAGCTTCTGGGAGAGCTCAAGCAGTTGTGTGTGAAAATACCACTTCTCCAAGCCATCAAGGATGTGCCAATATACAACAAACTGGTTAAGGAAAAGTGTTTCAAACACCCAGGCAGGCGGAAGAAAGATGCTTCAACCATCAATGTCATAGGACAACTGTCTAACCTTATGTTAGGACAAGTCATCTGCCCAAAGTACCTAGATCCTGGAAGTCCTGTAGTAGATCTCCACATCAATGGCACCATCATACCACACACCTTGATTGATCTGGGGGCTGCCATTAATGTGATGACCAGGGATACCATGCTCAAACTCAATCTTCAGGGTTCCTTGAGGAAGACCTCGACAGTACTGCAATTAGCAGATCGCTCCACTGTGACTCCAGAAGGGACTGTGGAGGATGTCTTGGTCTCTATTGACTCTTGGGAATACCCTGCAGATTTCTTGGTTCTACAACCCAAGGCAAAGCTTACTGGATATCCTCTCATTTTGGGAAGGCCTTTGTTAGCCACTGCAGATGCTTACATAAGTTGCCGTGCAGGAAATATGACCATAAAAAATGGTCCTATGTCCAAGCAGCTAGTCCTATACCCTCCTGCCCAACCCTCCTTAGAGCATGACTTACCACTCTGGTTGGAGGAAGGAGAGGAAGACGAGGTGTACTCAGCACCTCTGTGCACCCTAGATACCACTAGAAGAGACCCCCCAACTGAGGATGACTTGATCCAGACCTTGATCCAGAATCCACCTTCCAGTGCACTATCCTTAGAGAAATTGGTGGAGGATGCCCAAGCTATCACCTTAGTGGATCTTTGTACAACCAAACCTGTCACTCCCAGAGTCAAGAATGTGGAGTTCGGCCCTGAGAGAACGTTAAAGATCAGCTCCTCCCTGTCTCCTTCCCAGGAAAAGGAGCTGTGTAGCCTGTTGGCCAGTCACCTAGATGCTTTTGCTTGGAGCTATAAGGAGATGAAAGGAGTCCATCCTTCGGTCTGTACCCATCACATATACATCAAAGAGGATTGTAAGCCGGTTAGGCAACCCCAGAGGAGAATGAATCCAGCCCTTAAGGACATTGTCAAGGAAGAATTGCAAAAACTGTTGGATGCCGGATTCATCTACCCCATCTCAGATAGTGAATGGGTGTCCCCTCTGGTGTTGGTTCCCAAGAAAAATGGGAAATGGAGAATCTGTGTGGACTACTGAGAACTGAACAAAGCTACCAAGAAAGACCATTTCCCTCTAGCTTTCATAGATCAAGTGTTGGATGGACTGGCAGGAAAGAAGTTCTTCTCTTTCCTGGATGGGTTTAGCGGGTACAACCAAATCCAAATCAGCCTGGAAGACTAAGATAAGACCACCTTCACTTGTCCTTGGGGCACCTTTTCCTATCGAGTCCTTCCCTTTGGGCTATGCAATGCTCCTGCTACCTTCCAGAGAGTTGTCTTAAGCATCTTCTCGGAGCTGGTCCATGATGCAGTGGAAATCTATATGGATGACTTTACTCCTTATGGGGCCAACTTCCAGGAAGCATTGCCCAATCTGGGAAAAGTCCTAACCAAGTGCATTGAGATGAACTTGTCCCTTAGTCCTGAAAAATGTGAATTCCTAATGACTAAAGGGACCGTGCTAGGCCATACCATTTCTTGCCAAGGGTTACAGGTGGATCCTAACAAAATTGCTCTCATCAAGAAGGTTCCACCTCCTCAAAAGGTAAGGGATGTTCGGAGTTTCTTGGGATTAGCAGGATATTACCGGAGATTCATTAAAGACATCGGCAAGCTAGCCTCGCCATTGTTTGGCCTGTTGGCAAAAGATGTGGAGTTTAAATGGACTGACGATTGTCAGAGGGCTTTGAATGAATTGAAGGACAAGTTGGTGTCAGCCCCAATCCTGAGAGGTCCAAACTGGGCCCTACCTTTCCACATCCACACTGATGCCTCGAACAAAGCCATAGGTGCAGCTTTAGGACAAGTTGAGCAAAAACTTCCATATGCCATTTACTTTGTTAGCAAAAACTTGTCCAAAGCTGAGCTGAATTACACTGTAACCGAGAAAGAATTCTTGGCTGTGGTCCATGCACTGAACAAGTTCCGACATTATATCACTGGCTATCAAACCTTTGTACATACAGACCATGCTGCAATTAGATATTTAGTGAATAAACCAAATGTGAATGCTCGTATTATTAGATGGTTACTTTTATTGCAGCAGTTTGATTTGACCATTGTTGACAAACCAGGTAGAGAAAATGTTGTTGCTGACTTTTTATCTAGATTGGATTTGTCTGCAGATGAGGATGGAACAGTGGATGACCAGATGCCCGATGAACATCTGTTTACTATTTCAGTACTCTCTCCATGGTTTGCTGATATAGCAAACTACCTTGTTTCAGCACAGTTCCCTCCGCACCTATCTTCAAGAGAGAAGAGCAGAATCATCAGAAAAAGTGCCTCATTTACTTGGATCGGGGGCAATCTGTTCAAGCTTGGCCCCGATCAGATCTTAAGGCGTTGTGTAAGGGAGGAGGAAGTCTTTGATATCCTCCTCACCTGTCATGATGGGCCTTGTGGAGGACATTTTGCAGCAAAGAGAACTGCCTTCAAAATCCTGCAGGCAGGCTACTATTGGCCCACACTGCATCAAGATGTCAGAAGATATGTCAGCCAGTGTGACCAATGCCAAAGAATGGGGAAACCGACCCAAAGGGATGAGATGCCTCTCCAACCTCAGGTGACTCTTGAGCCATTTGAGAAGTGGGGTATGGACTTTGTGGGGCCAATCAACCCTCCTTCGAGGCAAAGGTCTTACATCATTGTGTGCACTGACTACCTGACAAAGTGGGCAGAGACCAAAGCAATCAAAGAGGCAACAGAAGAAAAGGTGGCCGAGTTCCTAAGAGAAAACATCTTCTATAAGTTTGGCTATCCAAGAGAGCTGGTCACCGATCAAGGGAGCCAGCTCACCTCCAACCTGGTTGAAGATCTACTAGCTCATCACAAGATCAAGCATAGGACTTTCACCCCCTATCACACTCAAGCCAATGGGCAGGTGGAAGTCACCAATAGAGCATTAGAAGGGATCTTGACTAAGGTGGTGAGCAGCAGCAGAAGGGACTGGGTAGATCGTCTGGTTGAAGCCACATGGGCTTACAACACCACTTGGAAGACCACCACCGGCTTCACAACTTATGAGCTGGTCTATGGGAAGAAAGCTTTGATGTCCATTGAATTTGAATACAACACGTTGAGGATGGAAGCTCAGCTGGACCTAGATCTCAGCCATGCATAACAAGAAAGGTTATTGCAGCTGAATGGACTAGATGAGAACTGAATGCAAGCCCTCCTTCACTCAGAAGTGGTTCAACTTCAGAGAAAGGTGTGGCATGACCAACATCTCCATGACAAGCAATTTCAGCCGGGAGATTGGGCTTTGTTGTATGACTCCAGATACAAAGATTTCAAGGGGAAGCTGAGAACCAGATGGCTAGGGCCATATTGAGTGGAAAAATGTCATGACAATGGATCTGTTCTTATCCGGAGCATTGATGAGGAAGCCAATCCCATGCTTGTCAATGGGCATCGATTGAAGATCTACAGGAAGCCTCTCTCAAGACAAGAATTCATCAAAACTATGGAGAAGGCAGTGTTGGTCATAGAGAAGGGTCTGCCTCTGCTTTGGGCATACCCTGAAGAATCTATATATATATATATATATATATATATATATATATATATATATATATATATATATATATATATATATATATAAACAATAAAGATCCTTGGGTGAAAACCTTTCTGAGGCGCCCCTATTGTCTTTCAAAAAAAAAAGAGAGAGAAATTTGGAAAAGATCCTTGAGTGAAAACCTTTCTGAGGCGCTCAGGGCAGATGGCAAGGGTGAAAACCTCATTGAGGCGCCCCTGTTATCTTTCAAAAAAAAAGAGAAAAATAAAAAGAAAAAAGAAGAGAAAAACAAGAAAGACAAAGACAACAAGTTTATCATGTGAAATTGCATGTAGATTGCAGGTGTTCTATGGAGGAGAGGGAGCCTCTCAACTCAAAGCCAAGGGTCCTTATCATGCAGTCAGGACACCTCACCAGCACCTCCTCCAAGAATACTCATTTTCTCCAAGGTATGTGCAATTTTATTACAGCTTGAGTCTTCTACAGGAAGATGCAGATTTTCTACAGGAAGACGCAGATTTTCTATAGGAGGATGCAGATTTTCTACAGGAAGGTGCAGACTCTCTACAGGAAACGCAGCCTTTCTACGGGAAGGTGCAGACTCTCTACAGGAAACGTAGCCTTTCTACAGGAAGCTCTGTATTTTTACAGGAAACTTCCTGTAGAAGCTCAGAACGGCCCAGAATCCATTTTGTGAGGAGGTCTAACGACTAAGGATCGGTTTGGACGCATGCAACCTATTTTTATCTCCCTTGCACATTGTTGTCACCTCATCCTGCCATCCTTGTCGACATGCAACGAAGTTACCTGCACCAGCCAAGCAGATCGATGAGTTCTCAAGAAAAAGCAAATTTTAAATGAAAAAACGCTGGAGACCTCACACCATATTCATCCCAGTCATCCAGAAGCTCCGGGAGCGTGATCGTGAGGGCAGATCCTTCGTCGTGCAGCATGCACCCAAGGAGGAAGAACTGTTACAAGACATCCCGCGGGAGTCCTGTAACAGTTAAGCCCGCTAGAGTGGATACCATTCACAGCGCCGGCCATATGCAATGAAACGCGGGCGCATGCAACCAAAGCATCCAATCCATCATCGGCAGCCTGTAAACATGGACCTCCGGGCCTGTGTAAGTTCGCCAGCAGTAGGCAAATCCACTCATCAGCGTCCAAAAAACTGAAACATCGTGTGCAGCCGCGCAAGTAAGTGTCTTGACCCTTCCTTCCATCAGATTGCATGAATTTTACTTTGAATTGATTGCAAAGTGTAAAGGTGAATGGGTTGAGCGGCCGTATGGCCATTTGGCCGGCCACGTCGGCCAGTTAATGGTCTAGTTGGATGTTTGGGTGGCGGCCATGACAAAAAGAATGGGCAGCACACACGTGAGAGCAATCCCGTCGGAAAAAAACGAGTTTAACAGAAGAGGCGGCGGCAGATCTGCGGGAATTGATGCGGCAGCAAGGGAACTCGTAGGCAAATGATGGGATGACGTCGCCCAATGGTCCGGCGGGGACATCTCACCCCCGCGCCACGGATTCCGCCGATTCAAAATCTAATCGGCTAGATTTCCCTCATGCATTTATCAACCACCGTTTTGAACTCGAGTGGCTATCCTGATCTTTCTGCAGTTCGATACGCCGAGCCTTTGGCTATCAGAACGCTTGTGAAGCACACCCAGAGCGTAGACCAGCTGCAGTCTTTCCTGAAAATCACGCGCTGCTCCTACAAGAACGTTGTTTCTACAGGAACGCAGTTTCTACAGGAAGGCGGGTGCCTCACGTAAAAAGGTGGCAGATTAAAAAGGTAACCCTGAACTCTTCATGCAACTGGTTTTTAAAGGTGGCAGAATCGTCGTCCACAGTCTGGTCATAGAAAAATGGTGAAATTGTTGTCTGCTGTGCCTATACTGTCATTCTGCAGGATGTCAGGGTAATTAAACTGTGTTAAGTTCCTCATGGATAAGTTTTGTGGATTATGTGCATGACAGAAGCGTAATTCTACGCTCTGTCTCAGTAGACCAAATTTCTTCCACAATCACCACCTCTGGTTAAGGAAACTGTTTTAGCATGCCGGGTGGGTTTATTAGACGAGAACCCACTGATTCAACCAAGTTAAGGGAAAACCAAGAGGTAGTGGAGCTCTTCACACGGGTTCAATGGATATCTTTTTGTGACAAATTACAGGGTTACGACGATGAAGTGGCAGAAGAATTTTTGCAGGCTCTAAGGCCGAAATCCAAGACACTGGCCACAGTGAACTTTAGGGGCCTAAGCCTCAAGCTCACCCCGCAATATATCAGTCGAATTACTGAACTTCCAATGGGTTTGCCATGGGATAAGGAAGAAAGGAAGTTGAGCCAGCAGGCCAAGAAAGAATTCTTTCCACCTGAGGAGGAATTCTCTGAGGACAAAAATGGGGTGCGTAGAACCAGTTTGCTGCCACCATGGAATGAATTTAGCCTACACATCATGAAGTATATAACTTTTGAAGGTCGTTATAGCATCATGTACGGGTATCACTTTTGTTTGCTCACTGAATTGAGGCACCGAATTGATCTTCCTGTAGAAAAGAAACTGCGCATCCCTTATTTTCTGCTACAGTCTCTAATTGAGTGTGCCACAAAGCTAAAAGAAGGCATACCAGATCAGGTAGCCCACCATGGATTGATCAAACTTCTTGTGGAGGATGCGCTTCATTCATATAAGGTTCCCCTCTCATGGGAAGCATTCAGGAATTTGACAAGAGACGGAGACATAAGGATGCTGACTGAAGAAAGTGGTTCCTCCAGCAGTGAGGAAAAAGAATCAGTGGCCGAGGGGAAGAAGGAAATAGGCCAGAAGACCCCGACCACAGTGCAGAAGAAAGAACAAAAGAAGAAGCATGAGAAAAAGGATGACAAAGAAAAAGGCGACACACCCATCTTGTCAGCAAGAGAAAAGAGGTTGCAGAGCAGAACGGACAAAGCTGAGATGGTCCACATCAGCCCAAGTACCTCATCAGCACCCGCAACCAAACCAAAAAGAAAAACCCATGTAGCAAAGCAAGCAAAGGTGGTGACACCTGTGTCTACAGGAAAGCAGAAACAGGCTTCTACAGGAAACCCGAAAACAGAGAAAGGGTCTCCTACAGGAAGCTCGAAATTGGTCAAAACAGGGTCTTCTACAGGAAGCCCAAAATTGGTAAAGAAAGGGTCTTCTACAGAAGGCCCGAAAGTCGGTAAAGCAGGGTCTTCTACAGGAAGCCCGAAATCAGAAAGGAAGGGGCCCTCTACAGGGAGCCCTGGGAAAGCAAAACACAAGAAAGAGAAGGCTGGCATTCTCGAAAAGGAGGCAGCAGCTGCGCTGGCTGGCCTCAGTACACCTCCAAAGCCAAAGGAGAAGAGAGAGAGGGAGATCCCTCTACCTTTTGAAGCTAGGAGAAGTAAGAGAATAAAAACGGGCAAGCCGCAGCCTCCACCCAGCAGCCAAACCATTTTAGGGGGTGTCCCTACTTCACCCAGTGAGAGATCCCCCTCTAAAACATCGGCCACCCCCGAGAGGGGAAGCCCAAACATAACTACCTGGACACGAAGGATGGGCCAATCGGCTTCCGAAGCCTGGCTCAAGGAAACAGAAAAGAGGGAAGAAGCGCCACCCTCGTCACCGCCAGGGGCAGAAGAGGCAGGGCTACCAAGAACAGGAAAGGAAGAGCATGCTCCGGGCCCTAGTTCTCGGCCAAGGACAAGGAGCTGGAGCAAAGTTGCTCAAGGATGAGCAAATATTTTAGCCGGGGGGTGATGATGAGCCCCAATTTTTGGTACAATTTGGGCTCATTTGGCCTACTTACCTTGCTCAACCATTCATCTTTTATCTCTTATGCATTCATTTCTTAGTATATTCGTGTTATTTGTAGGAAGAAGGGCAGACATTATATCTATGTGGCTAATACATGATGATTTCAGGTTTTTGGCATTAAAGAGAGCAAAAGACCACGCAAATGGAGACAAGGAGACAACAAAGGTGACATTGCGGATTCATAGGGAGGTTGTCCACAGTCTTGATGACCTTCCTCATGATTTTCACCTTAACTCCGAGCTCCAACAGCTCTCCCCCACGAGCTTAAAGGCAGCCAACGGATTCTACAGGATCAGCAGTTTGACTTTCAGTTGGACAGCCAAGCTCCACGAATGGAGGAAGCCAGCTTGATCTTCATTGTGTATAAATATGAAGGCCGTAGCCTTTGATAGGAGCTTTTTGAACTTTTGAACTAATATTGTAATTTCTGAGCACGAGCTACAGCTCAGTGTTTGTTTTTGTAAGCCAGTTTTGGCATGACAATAGACTCTTGATTATGAATAAAGGCAAGCAGATTTGGATCTAATTCTGAGCTTTTAAGGGAGCTATAGCTCTCAGGTTAGGGCCCAACCTGAGAGCAATAGACCTCCTCTTCTTTGTAGTGTTATTTGCCTTTCTTTTCATCACTTTGTTTCTTTGTTTTGACATGCATTTCAAGAACACAGTCTGCTGATTTGATTTCTTTAATGAGATTGAGTAGGATTAGCTTATGGTTAAATCGCTTTCAGTTGCTTAGGTTAGAATAGGAGGATTGTAATTCATTGGAGCTCCAAGAAGAGGTTGATAGTGCCTTCACTGCCATCTCTGTTTAGAGGTTGGGGTGCAGTCTGTACCAACCACCAAAAAAACGCAGTCTTTTTTACTTTTATGCAAGCTGCAACACAGTCATTTTAATCATAGATCCATCCATGCATTCTGATCTTGAGCCATACTTCTTCATTCCAACTCCATGCATGACTTCTCTTCACGATTTACATTGATGTTCATTGGTTTAATAGCACAGGTAGCACAGGTTAATGGATTCTCATTTTTGGTGCAAGACATAAGAAATTTGTTTTATTTACACTGCTCAGTATCATTCCATTTCCTTCTTCTTCTTCTTAACCACGCCTAAAGCCACCTACTCAACCTCTGTTCAGCTCGTTTACCTTCCAACTCTTCCATTGCCCACGTAGCTCCATTTTCTTGACCTTTCGTTGCTTCCATCCTTCTATCCACCAACCAACTTCGTGCACTCTTTCTCCATCTTATTTCTCTGCCCCTGAGCCATCGCAAGCTCCATCTCCATCTTACTGATCCACCCATACCGCTCCATCGCTTCACCATCACCAAAAACTCCCACAGTAGAACATCCTGTAGAAGTTAGCAGACTTCCTGTAGAATTCCTGAGTTTCCTGTAGGATCCCCTGCAGACATCCTGTAGAAGCCTGCAAACTCGGTTGCCGAGCACCTGAACGTTGTGGACTTCTGTGGACTGATGCTAGGGATCCCCTGGGACCTCTCCTAGCCCTCCTGACCTTTCCCAAGCTTTCTCTCCCTTCACACAACCTCTGCACAGCCAAACCCTAATAAGAAACAAAACCATAATCACTCCGACCACTTAAGCAAAAATACAAAAACAATGTTCTTTTCAATGGAAGTAGTTTAAGTTCATGCATTTCATATCACTAGCAGTAATGGCATCATTCTTAGACACTTGCACTCCCACCATTGCATCATAGAGATTAAGCTAGTCAGATTAGGGTTTACTAGGGTTTCCATGTTTTGGTTGGCTTTTAGTTCATTTTTGCAAAGTAGATTAATTTCCTTTGAGATAGCCTTCGTCCATCATTTAGAAAGCTTCTTCTGAGAGCATATAGAAGTTGGCTTGAGCCCTAGCGGACTTGTGCCAGCTGACCAAGTGACAACTGCGACAAGAGCTAGTACTTGTGCATACAGTACCGTCGCTTCCAAGTTTGTACGAACTACCGGGTTGATAAAATTAGAGATAGGAAGCCCCAGGAGTTGTAGCATTATTGCTACAATACTGGGGCCCACCAATAGGATTGAGTTTGATGAGCTTATATCACTGGGTGAAGCCATCAGAAAGTTGAAGCATTTTTACAAGCAATCAAAGCGCAAGACTGAATCTAAGCAGGATTGGAATGGTAATGACAAGAATAAAGAAAAGTGGTTTAAGAAGAGAGGAAAACCATATGAAACAGATGGAAAGGAGAATGAAAGACCACCGAAGAAGTTCAATGCTACTAAAAAATGATATGGATTTTAGTATGAGGAGAAAAGCAAAAGTGATGGTAGGAAGCCTTTATAGTGTTGGACTTATGGCAAGGATCATTGCATGAGAGATTATCCACAACATTAGGGTGGCAGATCATATATTTACGGTGGTCAAGTTGCATATACTATTGGGGATGTTGGACTGTAATGTACGTCCTGAGCCTACCCTGAATATTAGCTACTAGTCTCCCTAATTAGTAAATTTCCTTTCCTCAACTGATAATATTTACCCATTGTCAAATGTATATTTGGTTCATCATTCTATAAAAAATGATTCTCATACAACTGTACTCCTATATTCATCAATTGCATGACACCAAATGTGTGTCCTTGATGTGCATTTATTCCTATCATACAAACATCCCAATGCTTGTTGACACCACATAAGTTTTAATGAAACATTGATCAGAATCTGGGTTGTGAATCACGATCATCGTCATACATGCATAGTCAAACTGTTTAGGGACAATCTGTTCTACAATATGCTATTATAGTCATTGGATAGATTTACTATGCCATGCGTGGCATAGATAATCATGAATCAATAAAGTATACACTAAAATCATTACCCCATAATTGTTCCACATGCCTTAATGTGTCACGCATAAACATTGCCAAGTTAAACTAGAGAAATCACCTAAGATTTTAAAATGGTGCAAACACATCAGTTATAACATCAACTTACATTTTATGTTCCTTTACTGAAATTTACTTGAATCTCATTAATATACAATAATTTTCACATGCATCCATTTAAAATCGTCTTATTAAAAACCATCATTCTCATGAATACCTGTAACACAACTTCTATACTTCTCAATAACAGTAAGAAATAAATATAGAAGTAATAAACCAACATACAATACATTCCACGCATATGAAACCAACTAAAACATCACTTGGAGAGCGGAGCACCACCACCCAACCATGAATCACCTCTGATTCCCCCCGAGCCGAGGTTCTTTCCATGGATCAACTGCTCCCCAATTGATCTATGCAATGGGTATTTAATACCCTCTTTCATGATATAGTTTCCATTAGTGGCGTCCTGCTTTTATGGATTTTTTTCCATTTTCCTAGGTATTTTTCGGAAAAGCTCGCCTTTATCTCCCGCGAGGCTTTTCCTCATAAAAGCTTGCCTTTATCTCCCGCAAAGCTTTTATGTTTTTCCTTATGGATATTTATCTCCAATCCATCCAATCTTATCTAGAACCACATCTATAAGCTTTATCATGAAAGATTTATCCTATCCCATTCTTGAATGGGATTTGGCAAGAATCTCATATCTTGGTCTCTCCCTTTTCCAGGTGATATGTTTATTAGTTTATTTAATAATTTATTTGTATTTCATATCACATATCACACCTATATTTTCTCAACTTAGGTTACAATAGTCTAACACACAAGGGAGGGTTGTTACACACTCCCCCCTTATACTTTACACCATCCTCAGTGTATTACTGCATCCTCATTCATAGGTAACTGTCTCTGAATCCACATCTTCTATGGCCTTGCAATCTAATGCATATATATATATATATATATATATATATATATAGATATATATCAGTTACAAGGAGTGTGCCCAACACATCTCCTTCCATTGTTACCTATAACATTGGTTTCAAAAAATTTTGTAAGAAATTTTAGATGCAGAAATGCAACAAAATATTTCACAGTTAACTTCATAATTTAATACACAATACTACTAATGTATCCATGACCTATATCTCTTGTCATTTATTGTTTTTTAAAGAATGCATGTCTCTCCCCTGCATTCTTCCAAGCCTTTGTGTTCTTGCCGAACACTTGCTTCCTGCAATTTCTCTACATACAACAAGTCAATTTGCATATTTTCCACATCAATATGCATATAACATCATAACCATATATAATCATCATAATCATATGTATTCCAAACTGCAATTAAACCATGGTTACTTATCCTTGAACCACTTCTTAGTTTCCTTCTTCTATGCAACCTCCAGGTCGGTTTCCTTGTCAGACACCCACCCAGTGTCTTCATGCATACCTGCACACAAGGTGTATTACACACATAGATATACATATCATGTTTTAATCATGCAATATATGTAGTCATACTGGTACCATATGTACTACTTGTACATAGTACAATCTGTACCACTCCACATAATAACATGCCCATAGCATCACTTGCATGACATATACTTTATCCACATGTTTCCATTCATGTTAGTATCACACTAAACATTCCTTCATCTATTTCTGGTAAGTAGAACAATTGTGCTCAGTTTATAAGGAATTTTCATGAACATGTTTCATTTCTACAACCAATGAAAGTTTTTATATCATATTGTTCAAGTGCCATTATTTAGCAATCATTTTCCTATGTCATGTGGTTGCAAAAATATCAACATAATAGTACATAACAGTCATCCTACCGCTATTACTCAATCATACCCATAAATTTTAGTTTTGATATTAAATTTGTCAAATGTACCAGGTTTTAACAATAATAGAGTATACTTTTCGCTTAACCATTAAGCAGATTATTCACGATAATATTCAGTCTATCATAGATATTTAAAGTCTAATAAAATTCTTAGCTTGTCTTTAACCAAGAATAGATGTGTTTGGTACCTAACCCATGTCCCACATTTTAAACAATCATGTCATATGCTTTCCTTCTTCCAACACCTTTGTTGGTTATGATAAGTTTCATGTAGGTCTAAACAGTATGCATTGTCATACATCTCCCAAATAGGAGTTATAAGTGAAAGCTAACTATTCACCACTTCACATCCTTAAGACCAAGAGATTGGTTATCCTCTCTTATATTATTTGTTAATTTAATGCTAACATTAAATTTTTAGATCATTATGAGTGGTAATTTTGCAAAATATTTTTTCTTTACCCAATTTCTTCTTACTAATTCAGAGGGATTCCCCAAAGAAACATCAAGACTTGCTTCTACATTTCCATTAGGTATATATACAATAGGTTGTATTTCTTCTCACACCCACCTGACAATTTCATTTCTGATTTAGGTTAAATTAACATGTACTTTATGAATGTTGCTTTACTCAACCGGAATCCCATAGATCACATGCTAAATTAACTATGCATCATTTTATGATAAGGTTTTATTTCCTTCATTAAGGTGATCATTTTCTTATTAAGATGATTCATTTATTGGAAACCCATATCCAAGGCTAATTACATTATGACTTGAATGTGCATTGATTAATACAGTCACATTAAATTTGAAAGACAGTTTTTAAAGTATTTAGTCTTATGTTAAAACAAGCCTTGTCCTTTACATCTCCCATCCCTTCTTAGGATATTCTTAGCATAACTTCATTTCCTTAAGTTATGTTCTTTCTTAGTCATCATACAACTCATAATTTGATTTCGGATATGAATAGGATAAGATGACTTATTACTATATTACATTCATGAGTTGGTATTTTATTTAGACTTTTCCCGTATATGGAAACCATACATTCTTAATATATTGTACTGATCCTGTCATCAAATCCATCAACCACTTATTACTTTGTTAAAGAATTCCTCGGCGAAAATCACATGGAGAAATTTTTGTCGACGCGTTTCGAACCAACCAGTGTGGTTCATCGTCACGACAAGTTGAATGAGCAGATCTGGCTATGCACTTTAAATAGATAGGGCAGAATATCCACTGACTCAGATTCCAGCTAAAAAGACAACAGCCAGATTTGACCTGATAACGGCTAGTTTGACCATGATAAGGGGTATTATCTTAATTTATATTATTTAATTTATATAAGAGAAATTTTAGTTATTAATGTGGAATAAATTAATATAATAGGTAAATCATAAAATAAATAAATTACAAATCAATTAATTTTAAATATATTAATAAACCTAAATTAATTTAAAAATTGTTAGAAATATATACTAGAATAGGTAAAATTAGTAAATCATTAAATAATAATAAATAATTAATTAATTAATTAACAAGAATAAAAATAAAATTAATTTTGAACTGTTAAATAAAAATATTAGTTAGTTATAACGACTAGTTTGACCATGATAAGGGGTGTTTATATATATATATATATATATATATATATATATAGATATATATATATATATATATATATATATATATATATATATAATATATATATATATACATATGGTTATTAATATAGAATAAATTAATATAATAAGTAAAACATAAAATAAATTAATTTCAAATGTAACAACAACAACAACAACAACAACAACAGCATAAATAAATACATAAATAATTTCAAATATATTAATTAATAAAATTCATTTTAAATTGTTAGATAAAAATATTAGTTAGTAATATAAATATTCGTTAATAAAAAATAAAAATAGTATATTAAAATAGATTAATTTTAAATTCACTTTATGTATTATTAATTTTACCATATTAAAATTAATTAATATTTTAAATTAATTAATTAAAGTAGATTTAAATTAATTTTTGTAGATAAAATTACTTAGTGAACTAATTAGTTTCATCTTGCTTCAATATAGTTTTCCAAGGATTCTCTTTTCCCCATACTATAACTATCCAACAACTTGTATGTTTATCATTGTGTAATGATTAGTTTCTGTTTTGCTAATATATTCATTTAATGATTGTTAAGACATCGTAGTTTAATTTTGGATCCCTTATCAAAAACCACTTACACCCCACATTAACTTCTTCTTTGATGTTATTATAGTTTAGTTGTGAGAATTTGTGATTTCCTTCACATATTAAGGCACATTTATGCACTCATTGCATTCCACAATGGGTTCTACATGCAAGTCACACTTGCCAATGTACAATTAAAGTAATCATATTCTTCTACTATATGCATTACTTTTTAACCAGATTACTATTGTCTTAATATGATGACCATTCCTTTCCATAACTATCAATTATTAATTAACCTGCTATACATATTTGCAAGCATCGTCTTTCAATCATGTCATTTTGTCCACATAATAGTGTTTATCCATAGTTTAAGTTTTATAACTTTTCCCATCTATAATAACTTTTATATATTAATACACATGTTATTTTCCCACTTTAGCACTGCTTTACGAAACATACTAGAGTAATTTTTGGTAACCATATACCAGATATGCTCCCCCAGAGTATCATCTCATCATCAATATAAAATCACAACCAATTTGTAGATTGGTTTATATGATGGCAGAAATAGGTTAAACAATACTTATGTTTACCATAACCTCATCACATATCATCATCCCTCTTAATATCAAAGGAACAATATCATTAAGCAAATCATGAAAAAATTCTAGTAGCCATATGCAACATTACATATCATCATAAAATATTTGAATACGAGAGGAGACTTTCCTGGAGTGTCAACATAATTGGTGTCGTTGCCGGGGAGAGGAGACTGAAGTTCAACTTCCCTGGGGGACGACACAGATCCAGCTTTGATGATAGATAAAGCCTGGACATTATTTGGGTTGTAGTCATCTATCTGGCAACTCTACTGGAGGACAGACCTCTTGGCGACTCCACTCCATAGTTCTGGCTAAGTTTGTGAGGCATACTCGGAAAAATCCTCAGAAGCCACGAGCTGACCCAGTACCTAACCCTGAAAAAATTATCAGAAAAAGAAAGGTGTTGTAGAAAGGAGCATCAAGCTCAGGTAGCTCTAAACAATATTCTATATCTCTTCAAGAAAATTATGCAATAGAACAAATACATGTTGAGAGTATAGCATCTAATACTAGCAGTGAAGAAAAAATATCAAAGATTCATAGAGCTCCTTATTCTTTAGGTTCTTCTTTCGTTGACACATCAAATCTAATTATATATCTTTCAAGCTGGCTTTCATCGGTCCTTTTTAAACAAGTGAAATTCTCATAATGGTCATGCATATTGTTATTTCTTATCATAAGCACATAATAATTCATGCATGCTAATAACTATACATTCTCTTAGTTTGTTTATCTATTACTCTGGTTTCACTTCTTAACTAAGTTTGTAAATTAATCAGAAAGGAAAACCAAACCATGTCCCTATCCATAATTATTAACCCTTTTCCTCTCCTTACTAGCTTCCTTCTACCGAAAACAACTACAATAAAATTTTTGAAAACTAGCATGAGCATATACGTTTATCCCACCACTCAGGAAGAGTTTCTTCGATCTGGATCTGCAGACGCTTACCAAACTTCATGATTTATCTTGTTTATCTTTTATAATTCTAGACTTCCATGAAATAAACTAAAATACTGTTGTGAATAGCCCGATAATGTGCTTCAAATTATTGTACACCTACAGCTTTGGAGGCATATATATATATATATATATATATATATATATATATATATATATATATATTTGCCTCCAAAGCTGTAGGAGTACAGTAATTTGAAACAAATTTCCTAATTACTTCTTCTAAATATTGTATACAACAAATATTATTCTTTAGTTACATAATCTCTAATCAAGATTACTAACTACATGGTCTTTCTCTGGTGCTTTCCACCAGTTATGATAACATAAATCATTTTTTTCCCACAAAATTTAGTTGAAAATCAGTTTTCAATTTTTTTCACCCATAATATTGTAGCTACTCCGAGGTATATGTCTGCATCCTCATAGAGCTAGTGGTTGGCATAATGGTTCATTTGTCCCAGGTTCGATTTCACTCCATGAAACCTTCAATTTCCATCAATTAAACATGGAAAACCTGTATTGAAAGACCCTTCCGGGCAATACAAAAAACCCTATTCGAAACCTAAGAGCTTCTGGACTTTATCTGCCTTCAAAAATAAAAATGTCCATGCTTAATTCCAATAAGAATAGAATAAGAATAAAGCAAGTGAGAAGTCTGCAAAAGTAATTTCAAATGAATATCTCTTAAATCTTTGAGATAAACTGGAGAATATCATTAAAGACTTTATAGCATTGCATAATGCCAAAGCATTTGGTGTACTATATGTGGCCTGAGTGAGAACCAATGTTTAAAAATCACAAATCAATTCACAACCAGCCAACGATTCCAGATACAAGGTCAGGAACAACCCATGAAAGGAGCTGCATGCACTCCACCTTAGATGACTTGGGGTTCATACTGACGGTGAGGCTCCAATCGAAAGTGTGAGTCTTCCTCAAGAACCCACTCATATCTATATATATATATATCAACCCTTATTTCTTGGACCGATGTGTATGCAATTACGATCCTTGTCCTGTAGAGCCCATATTTGTAGAGCCCATATTTGTAATATATATAGACACACACTCATATATATATGATTAAATCATCAGACATAAAAAATAAATACCCCTACACTCTAAACAACAAAACCAAGTTGGTCATTTATTGTCTGATTTATTACCTTGTTGAAAGTCCAAGCAACTATCAATCAATCAAGTAATTCATGTAGATCAATCCAACAACAAGACACAACTATTCAAAGGAACTCGGGAGGCAGGGTTATGGAGTGTGAAATGGTGGTGCATCTACTCCCATGACATGCATACACCGATGTTGATTCTCTCTCAACACTATCAGGTTTAGAATCCATGCTATCCACATAACATAATGACGTCTACAGAAATCGAGCTTGCTCACTCATTTATGAGTAGCCTCCTGCTTATAGCCTCTTAAACTCCTGCAGAAATCAGTCTCGACACACACAGCTATAGAGCAAGGTAATACATTTAGGATCGAGCTGGTATATTTATCGATATGTAGCCTCTACGCATTAGAGGATAAGGCACATAGTGAAGGTGAGGATAAACGTTATCATTGTTCTAGCTTTTACCTGATCATGATGATGTTTATCACTTTGAATAAGATGGTGATTTTCCTAATCCAACTAGGGTGTGGATAATCATTATCCCAATGCCTTCATCATAGACAATCGAAAACAACCAAGATTTTCTTCAATATTTCCATGGAACTCGTATTGTTGGTTTCTTGGCCAACCCACATACCTCTGATTCTATGGTACATCAGACACGAACAGAGGAAACCGTAGTGTTGCGGACTTTTCTCCAACATCAAAAAGGAAAACATGGATCTTGACTTCCTTTCCTCTTCAATTTGGTGTATGCGGTTGCTTTTCCCACAAAACATGGGTCTAGAAAGGACTACGTTGGCACATGGATGTCAGGATAACCCTTATCCCTATGGATTCTTTTCCGAGTGTGGTTTCATTTGAAATTTTCGGATTGGCATAAAGGAAAAAATAGTCCACTTGTTTTTTCGGTGATGCTTCTAAAATCTACGACAGGTGAAGGCAAGCTTAAGGGCGATCTTTGAGGGTGTGAAAATTATAGCAATAGTGTTGTTTTCATGACAGCCTTTTCTTAATTCATTTGTTGCCATGACTAGAAAGCCGACAGTTTCCCCATACCTTCCTCCACGTCGGCATGGCTTTAAATGCTAATGGCCATTAGACACTAATTGTAGTTAAATCTTATCTAGATCCTTTTACTAGTTACGATCATCCTCATTTACACACGCAGTTCCTTAAAACTTAAAAGTGCTTGAACTTACTATTCAACAAGATTTTAAAGCACTCCTACTCCTCTATATTTATATGGTTTCCGATTCGAGCCTTTGCACAAAAGGAAATGTTCAAAAATGCGCCTTCCTTTCCATGATTTTATATCGGTGATGGTGTGAATTTTCAGTTTGTCTTCTCAGCCGAAAGGGTTCAAACTGTGACATAGTCATAGTAAGATAGGAAGATGTTTATTTTTCTCACCCACACCACTGTAATTACAGTAAATTTTCTTTACTGACCTGAGATACATGATTTTAACGATTTAGAGGTTAGTGGATTCGAGAAGGAATCATTGAGTTATCCGAGGGTCGGTTATACAATGTTACCTTGCACTCTGTCCACCTAATGTGTATATGAAACCAGTCGTAGTCTTCCATTGTCTTCGAGATATGATTGAAGTCGAGACTCAAAATTTCAAGGTAACTTCAATAATCACTTTGAGATTCTTCTGTGTTTTATCTCGGACAGCCGAAAAGCATAGGTGACCTTTAGGCTATGATCCAAAATTCCTTCCCTATAACGTCATTTCTCTCAAATTTACCAATTTGAGTGAATGCATGAGTAACACCTTGGACTTTTCTCAATGACCAAGCCCCCAAGCTTTTTCAAAGTCAATAATGAATATACTATATGCTATCCCTGGTTAAGCTGTGGTTGGAAACGTGTTCCAATTAGGTTCTGGGTTCGAAACCACATCTACTAGTTCGAGATCAAGTCTTAACAAAACAAACCCTTCCTTCCACTATTGATGGTTAGCAACAATATAGGTTTAATTGGTGGATGTAGTAATTAACTTTCCACTATAATTACAACTTTTGTTTTCATACACTTTACTAGCGTCGATTTTTCCAAAGTGAAATGTTACTAACAGATATGCCATTATAAGCCATTATTACTGTCAATACAACCCTATTTATCAGTTTCACATGGGAAACAATTATTAACTTTGCATGTATTATAAGCAGCCCATATGAACATGTTTTTAGCTTCACCCTTAACACACTTACGATTTGACTCGCGACATTGTATAACTTAGATAGGAAAAAGGGCGAGCTTCTTTAGTTCTTAATTTACCCCTTTATCCGTCAGTTACATACTTTGACGAGCGACATTGAAGCCTTTACTACTTGGTTTTTATCTTCGCATATTGATGCATATACCACAGATCAATCAATTAAAACCCTTATTTTATAAGGACCATATGCATAAAACCCCCATTAATAATAACATGTCATATTATGTTATTGAATCCTTTATGCTTGGATTCACCTTCAAAAAAATCCTAATTTCCCTTGGTGGTGAGAAATCATTATGAAATTCATGTGCTTAAATTTCCAAACTTAACTTATAAAAACCTATCAACCAATATGCTACGGAGATGGATTATTCCATAGGCCTCAGTGTTTGAACCAAATCTTTGATACTATTTGTGTACCTCCTGAGCCTACCCTGAATATTAGCTACTAGTCGCCCTAATTGCTAAATTTCATTTCCTTAACTGACAAGATTTACCCATTATCGAATGTATATATGGTTCATCATTCTATAAACACTGATGTTCATACAACGATACCCCTATTTTCATCAATTGCATGACACCAAAAGTGATTCCTCAATGTGGATTTATTCCTATCATACAAACATCCCAATGCTTGATGACCCACACAAGTTTTAATGAAACATTGATCGAAATCTAGGTTATGAATCAGGATCATCATCATCCATGCATAGTCAAAAGGTTTAGGGACAATATGTTCTTCAATATGTGAAAATAGTAATTGGATAAATTTACTATGGCATGCATGGCATAGATAATCATGAATTAGTAAAATATACACCTAAAATCATTACCCCATAATTGTTCCACATGCCTTAATGTCTCATCCATAAACATTGCCAAGTTAAACCAAAGAAATCACCTAAGTTTTTAAAATGGTGACAGGCATATTAGTTATAACATCAAGTCACATTTTATGTTCCTTTACTGAACTTTACTTGAATCTCATTAATGTACAATAATTTTCACATGCATCCATTTAAAATTGCCTTATTAAAAACCATCATTGTCATCAATACCAATAACACAACTTCTATACTTCTAAGCAACAATAAGAAATAAATATAGAGGTAAGAAACCAACAAACAATACATTCCATGCATATGATACCAACTAAAACATCACTTGGAGAGTGGAGCACCACCACCCAAGCATGAATCACCTATGATTCCCCCTAAGCCAAGGTTATTGCCATGGATCAACTACCCCACAATTGATCTATGAAATGGGTATTTAATACCCTATTTCATGACATAGTTTCCATTAGCAGTATCTCACTTTTATGGATTTTTTTTCCATTTTCCTAGGCCTCTTCCGAAAAAGCTTGGTTTTATCTCCTGCGAGGATTATTCTCATAAAAGCTTGCCTATATCACCCACAAAGATTTTATGTTTTTCTCGATGAGAATTTATCTCCAATCCATCCGATGGATATTTATCTCCAATGCATCCATCCTTATCTAAAATCATATCTAGAAGCTTTATCATGAAACATTTATCCTATCCCATTCCTCAATGGGATATGGCAAGAATCTCATCTCTTGGTGTGTCGCTTTTCCAAGTGATTTATTTATTAATTTATTTAATAATATATTTGTTTTCCATATCACATATCACACTTAGCTTTTCTCAGCTTAGATTACAATAGTTTAACACATGAGGGTGGTGTGTTACATGGACAAAGTATTCATCATATTTATGCAACTTTGGTTAATAGGAAGGTTGATCATCAGGAATATATTATCGAGATGGAAGGTAATATTTTTGATAAAGTTGTTTCTATTTTTACTAACCCTGGATCTAACTATACTTATATAAATCATGACCTGGTGGATAAGTGTTGCTTGAATAAAGAAGTTCTTGTAGAGTCTTGGTTAGTGCAACTGGCTACAGGTACTAAGAAAAGAGTTCATCATTGTTAAATTTTCTTAGGGCTATATTTTTCTTTGTTTAGATAATTGCATTTATTGATTTACACATTAAATTCACCCCGCAATATCATAATATTATTCAGATTTACATCATTATTTAGCAACATATGAAACTATGTAGAAATAAAAATATCATCAAAATCAACGGAGCAAAGCATAAAGGAACAATAGAAGAAAATCATTCACACATAGAGATAGTAGGATTGGTCAGAGACTAGGGAAAAACCCACTATGTGGAAAACCATTTCAAATTATTCTTCGTATTAGATTTTAATTGAATGATTAAAAAAAAGAGAGTACAATTATCCATATCTTCATTCATACAAGTATCCAACAAAAATCACCAAAACAATATCCATGAGGTGAACCTGGCCATGCTCATACTCAAAACCATGATGCATAAGCCTGTAATGAACAGTCACTATATGTGGCCAATTTTTTAACACTGATCAACGAGCGAAAAAAAATTGATCAATAGAAAAATACAACTTTAGGTCCCAGTTGTAGGGAGGAAGTGGGAATACGAGTGATTAGGAGCTTTCAGTCACTCCCTTCAGCCTAGAAGATAACGACCAATCAGATTTTTCCTTTGGAAATCCTGTGATTGAGAGACAAAACCATAGAAAAATACGTGGGAGCTTTAGACCCTACAATTTCACCTTCGAATGAGCCCATTTCTCCGGGAACCTGCTTGATACCTGTGTGAGCCAAAAACATCAAAGAGAATAGAAGAATGATCCATGATGATGTCTAATTGAGGTGGAGGTCTATTACAAATCCATTTGGGCACATCACTCCCATCATTTATATCAGTAATATTGGGGCTCATCAAACCCTAATTTAGTTGCTAGATGCCCTAGACAAGTCAACTCTTTGAATGCCTCCTTCCCTATGAGTTTCTTGGCCTCAAGTCCTCCATAAATGCCTCCTTGAGGTACCAGCACAACCTTCATTAGGGGTAAGTGTGCTTCAGTGTAGGTAGGCCCATGTCAGGGTGTCTTCTAGAGCACTTAGGCCCACTTCGACCTGCGTTGGGCGCGATTGAGTGAAATCATCATAGGGTTCTGGGGATATTCTTATCTTCTAGAGCCATCTAGAAGATTGCCACACTTATCATCTCCTATGAGCTCGAAATTGGAGAGGGAATGAGTTAAATAGCCTCCTATCCTTTCATTCCTTCCTCCATGGAAACTAACTCTATGTTTGGAAGGCCATTCAATACCCTCATTTATGACCAAACCTCCTCTATTTTCATATAAATTGAGCACTCATCTAAGTGATCAGGGGCTGCATTTTGAGAATTTGTAAGGAGATACTATTGATATGAGGTTTGAGATTGTAAGAAAGTCTTGTTATGTTGCTAGAGTGTTGTGCTTTTCATGTGATGTTGGTTGGAAACCAAGTTGGAAGAGTGACAATGGATTAGACTTCATGGTTGTAATTCTTCCTTCTACTTAGTAAAGATGTTTACACCTTTTCCCATATTCTTGTATTTATGTATGATGATTATATGTGTAAATTCTTTCGATTCCATTTGCTTATAGTAGATAGATCTCTTGCTTTGATTGGTTTTTGTCCTCTGTTTATGATTGTAGGTACTTGTGGAGAGGATTAAGTTCAAGAAGGAGTGACAAGAGCCAAACAAAGGAGACAAAGGGAAAGCGAAAGATAACAGGTAGGTCCCTTGTCTTATTTATCTTCTATAGAAAAAGGTTAAGTGATTTAAATTTGTTGTTCTAGGTGTAACTACCCACCTAGGGAATTGTGTTTATCAGTAGATGCGAAATTCCACATAACAAGGTCACTTATATTTATAGACTTCAAAGGGTGTCCAATTTTCTTTAAGGTCGACTTGATCAAATATGCACATGTGCACTCATAATTCAAAAATATAGTTTCCCTTGTCCAAATTTTATGATTTTTAGGTCAATTTTTGTCCCCTTGAGAAGATGAACTTAATGCAATCATCATATCCATAAAATGAGTTGACCAAAGTGAAATTTGATCCTAGTTGCCAATTTTAACACTCCCTTTCAACTAGGGGTAAGTCCACTTGCATCATGTCATGTGTATCCTGTCATTAAATCATATCCAATCTCATGTATCTCATCATCTTGTATCGTCACTGTACATCTCGATTCATCTCTTTCTTATTCTTTATTTTCCTTTTAGATATGTTGAACCTTCTTGAATCTAAAAGAAGAAGAATTTGACATTAGGAGGGAGCTCAATCTACCACCCTATATCCATCAGGAAGCCACTGCTACCACCTGAAATCTGTTCAAGTGAGGAACCCAATTACACCACCTGGGAAACATTAGCGAGGAGCCAAATCTACAACCCACATGAACATCAAAGAGCTTAGCTCAATTTAGAAAAACATCAGGGAGCTTAATCTCAACCTAAAATCTCATGGGGGAGCTAAACATATATGATCCCAAATCGATCAATAGGTGATATAGGGGAGCACATCTCAACCCATCCTACCAATATTCCCAGCGATGAACCTCAAGAGTGATGTGATATAAAACTTGCATCATAATAGGAGCTTAGGCTAGATACTTGACTTATCAATATGGAAGGATCACATGCCCTAAGCCTCCTCAAACCATTGTCCAGATGGAGAGGGCCAATCCCAACAAGCTCAACTTATGAGTATGATTCCAATTGGGGTATACCCTGTAAAGAACAAGATAGGGGAGTGACATCTCCAACCTTATGGGTAACCAAAATAGGGCTGATACCCTATTTTCCAAAGATCCCTCAACCGTAGGATCCCTCCATCTAAATTTCACACCTTGGGAGCTCAAATAGTGGAGAAGAGTTGGCTCAGTGTCTTCAATCAATGATTCTCTTTGTAGATCAACAACATATCATCATGCTCATATCTGGTAATCATCATGTGTCAATAACAGTTGTTTCTTGTTCATACAGGACATTAAATCAAATATCATATTAGAAAAAATAATATATATATATATATATATACCAAAAAAAGGATACCATATTCATTCTCCCTCTCACAGAGGAAGCAACCACAATCCTAAGATTGTCTTGTAGAGAATAATTGTCTAAATACATGAAGGCATCTCAATACCAACTATATATAGGATTATTTTCCAATAAGTTCCCACAATTTGTCATCACAATGTACCCATGTCATATCTAGCACCTTCTCAAACATCTATCTAAGGAGCTTCTTCATCCTTCCTCACAGCTAGCCATGTTAACAACATCGTACTCAACATTGGTCATGCTTAAAGCTACAGACTTCTCATCCAAAACATTATGATAGATCTCATACTAAGGTAGCGCCCAAATGTGCTTAAATCATCAACAAAGATCCCAAACAAAATCAGTACACCCATGTAGTCACATATCACAGGAAGAATGTCTCATACCAAAAATAGATCATCCCAAGAAAATATCTCTAAGTGAGCTTGGTGGTAACACAATGTGTATGAAGTGGTTCAATCATGCACTGACTCAAAATATACATACGAGTGTTCACATGGAACATCAATGCTTCAATCAACTATCAGAAGCCAAGTTAGGTTCAACAATATATTTTCATAACTTCTTGAAATTTGATTGGAGCGTCTAAGGATTCACATTTCCAATTTCTTTAATAGCTTGACTATATATATATATTCTTTTGCTTACTTAAGGACGTAATACATCATTACATTCTTCTTCATTTTGGACTTCAGATGCCATCTCCCTCTTACTTTGATCATCAAAACCTCATTTCCTATCAGGAATATAACATTAATATATAAAATCCACGGGGGCTTCACTCAATGTACCGCTGATATATCATGTGTGTTCATGGCATACTAAAAAACACCCCTAATTTGACTACATATTGGAAAATACCATTGAAAACCACATTATTTAACCCCCTAACAATACAAACCCAGTACACCTTCTCAACTTGAAAACATCCACTTTCACTAGATATTATAGGTATCCATTTTTTCAGTAACATTTTTTATACCCCTTTATATATTTTCATTAACTTTGAGATCCATTTTTTATACTTGGAAATATAAAAACCCTTTACCCCTATATATCCCCCAATATATTATGTCATTACTTCCTAAACATATATCCCCCAATATGAATCGATGTGGTATAGATTGCTCCCCAGTGAAGCCCCTATGATAAAACCAAAATCAAAGCCATACCTCATACCACTTTTGAAGTAGAGTTTAGGATCGACAAATCATTTTGGGTTCACCAGATAACTGTCAATGTGGACATATCAGGATTGGGGAGCTTGCTTTATACACATTTTATTTCTACAAACATAACACTTGACCAAGGAAATATGTTTATCCAATCAAATTTTTTCAAACCATACTCATGATCATAACATGAATCATTTATGCTACTAAATATGAATGAATACATCAAGGACAATTCATATAAGTTTCATTCATACAAGTTTCATCCATTCATAGTGATATTGTTGAATACTGAGTCACAATTATTTATACTTCGTTCAATGTGTCAAAGGTAATGATGTCAACATAGAATATCTATTGAATACAAATATAAGTCACAAACCATCAGTCGTCAAATCAAATCATTAGTCGTCAGGTCAAAACTAAACTCTTCTATCATAGTGAAATCTATAGCCCAAAACATATCTCAACATCAGGTCAAAGTTATAAATAACTATCAAGCATCATTTCAAAAATCCAAACACTACTCATCTATATTAGTCAGCCAAATCCAGTCAAACCCTTGCAACTGTTTTCAAATAATATCATACACAAGCCTCAATGGTTAAATCATAGTGACATATTGATACATATATTTTGGTCCCTTGCAAACACAAGCTTAGTAAACACATTTACATTCTCTATAGTAAGTCAAATATTAAAACTTCCCTTGTCATTGAAATTTCAATTGCCAGTTCCATGTCTATAGGACTATCATCCTTCAGGTGAATTTCTGATTTCATGCACAAAGCTTCACTTTTGTGTCTTACAGGCATAACCACGCCCATATGCCTTCTTCCATGTCGTTGAGATCCTACAATCATACTGTTAGGATTCCTTCCATGTAGTTGAGGCTTAGAGTAAGGATAACACTTTCTTCTTAGATGAGAACTTTACTACAGACAAAAAATATTATGTTTTTTTCTATTCATTTCCATAAATCTTACTTCAACTATAAAGAATATTTTATAGATATAATCCAAATTATAATATGTGTATGAAATTATGGAGAGATTCTCCCTCTGAATGAGAAACCCCTTCAGCCATTATTATTCACGTCATCAATCTATCTATCATAATACTATCATGAATCAGAGTACTTTAGGCCATGGAATTGAACTATATTAGGTTATAAAACATATATCCATCATGGTCATAGCATGTCAACATCAACTACTTCATCATCATATATGAGCATGGCATCAAAATTGCATCAAAAGTTAGATTCTTATGATTAGGGAAGCATACATGTGTAACATCATACTTCAAGGATCATGAACACATTAGTAGTTTCATCAAATTAGGTCACTCGATTTTACCATATGTTATAATTACTAAGCTCATGAAAACCTAAACACGGTAAAAAAAATATCATGGATATCAATCTCATTGTTACACTTCTATCATCATGGTTACCATGCTTATCACATTCGTTAATAATCAAATAAAACTACCATATGAAAAAAATAGTGAGCTATCCCTCTTATTAAATCCCTTATGTCTAGGATGTGAGATGCTTTGCCAAATTTCAAGTATACGAATATATCAAAAATCAATGCTTCTAAGTAGTTTATCTTTACTTAATGGAATGTAAGATACTTGTCCAATAACAAGTGCACATCTCATTATAAGTACCATGAATCAAACCTCATTCCATATGCATATATGAGCCATTTTTTAAGGTGATATACTCATCATATCGTAGGTCTTACCTTCCCATCCAATATTGCAGTTGAGACATAACACTAAAACAATACACCATACATACCTTGTAGTATTCAGATACTTGTGCACCTTCTTATTTGACATTGGCAGTGGGAGCACTTTTGAAAATTCTTTGTCATGGACAACTATAGCTCTTCTCTTACTACATTAGACATCTTGTCCTACATCTCAAATGATCCTTAAGAAGCATCCACTTATCATATCTCATCAAAAAGTTACAGGTATCCAAATACTCACATATACATGCAGGAAGTATAAGTAATAATCAAAACAATAATCAGATCAATAAGTCTAAACAAAAGTAAAGACATAAAGGAGAACGATAAAAAAAAAATACTTATATTCCATGAAAGGTGATCATTTCTTTCTTGAACCATCTTACAAGAGTCGTCACTATCCATTGTCTTTTAATATTTCCACCAATTTTATCAACAACTAGGCCTAATAGAAACTATCCTATCTAAGGCTTCATTAAATCCGTCACAAGTGCATGCGCATATTCACATTGACCATGATATGGTTTCTATATTTAATATCTCAAATAGTTACCATAATCTACATCTTCTCTCAAACCCTAACCTCATAATATCCATCAAACCCTACTACACAAATTTCATAGGGTTTCCTTCAAACCGTAGAATTCTTTTAGGTCTCCTCCATCTTCTCATGCTTCCACCAAAGGTGTCTTCATAGGGTGATATTAAATGACATTTATTCAGCCCAAATATGATACCACACTAATTTTTCTTAGGGCTATATTGTTTTTTGATTTGATAATTGCATTTCTTCATTTAGACATTAAATTCACTGCATAATATCATAACATTATTTGTATTTACATCATTATTCAACGACATATGCAACTATGTAGAAAGAAAAATATCATAATCATCAATGCATGGAACATAAAGGAACAATAGAAGAAACTCATTTGCACATAGAGACACTAGGATTGGTTGGAGACAAGGGAAAAACCCACTATGGGGAAAACCCTTTCAAATTATTCTTATTAGATTGTCATTGAATGATTCAGCCAACGAGAGTACAATGATCCATATCTTCATCCATACAACTATTTAGTAAAAACCACCTAAAAAATATCCATGAGATCAACCCAACCATGCTCATACTCAAAACCCTGATTCAGAATCATATAATGAACTCTCATTGTTAATGGTCAACTATCGAACACTGCGGTCAACAAGCGAAAACTTTGGTTAACATAAAAACACAACTTTAGGTCCTAGTCGTATGGAGTAAGTGGGCATATGACTGATCGAGAGCTTTCAGTCATTCCCTTGAGCTTGCAAGACAACAATCGGTTGAATTTATCCTTCAGAAAGCCTGTGATTTGGAGACAAAACCCTAGAAAAAGATGTGTGAGATTTGGACCTTGAAATTTTACCTTTGAACAAACCCATTTCTCTATGAACCTACCTCAAACTTGTGTGAGCCAAAAACAAGAAAGAGAATAGAAGAATGATCCATGATGATGTCCAAATGAGGTGGAGGTCACTTATATTTATAGCGATCCAAGGGTGTCCAATTTGCTTTAGGGCCAACCTGATTAAATTTGCACATATGGGCTCATAATTAAAAAATATACTTTCCCTTTTCTAAATTTGATGGTCTCTAGGTCGATTTTGGTCCTCTCGAGAAGAGGAATTTAATAAAATCACAATATACATAAAATGAGCTATCCAATGTGGAATTTGGTCATATTTTCAAATTTTAACAATCATTGGGTATGAGCTTGTGCATTTGAGATAAACAATATGTGTACATCAACACATCTAAATATGTTTCCATAGGGATCATACAATATGTTTTTGGGTATGGATTCTTTATGCATTCATATGACTAAGGTGGATATCTACGATAAGACTATTGAGTTAATGGATGATGATGGAGAGAAGAGAGTATTTTAGGGTAAGAAGGCATTAGTGAGGATGGTTACAACTATGCAGGAAAAGAGTAGTAGAAGGAAAGGATGTGTATTGTTTGCAATTCATCTTTCTGGTGATAAAGGTAAGGATGTTGAGGACACAGAACCATTAAATAGGTATCCAGTTTTGCATTAGTTTGAGGATGTATTCCTAGTAGAGATTTCAAAGTTACCACCTCACAAGGAAGTGGAATTTTCTAATGAGTTGATGTCATGAGTAGCACCAACATCAAAGGCACCGTACAGGATGAGGACTCTGAAATTAGTTGAATTGAAGTTGCAGTTGAAGGAAATGCTTGACAAAGGATACATTAGGCCAAGTGTCTCCTTGGGGTGTACAAGTATTGTTCATGAAGAAGAAGGATGGTACTCTTAGGTTGTGTATTGATTACAAATAGCTGAAAAAGGAATCGATTAAGAACAGGTACCATTTGCCGAATATTGATGACTTTCGTAATTAGTTGAAGGGAGCATTAGTTTTCTCAAAGGTTGAATTGAGATCAGGATATCATCAGGTACACATCAAATGAGAGTACATCAAAAAGACGGTTTTCCATACCAGGTATGGGCATTATGAGTTTGTTGTGGTTCCTTTTGGTTTGAGTAATGCTCCATCTACTTTCATGCGTTTGATGAATAGTGTGTAGCATCCTTATATTGACAAGTTTATGATTATATTCATTGATGACATATTGATATATTCTAAGAATGAGGAAGAGTATGGAGAAAATTTGGCAGCAATGTTAATATTGTTGAGAGGACAACAATTGTATCCCAAACTTAGTAAATGAAGTTTATTTCATACATAAGTTCATTACTTTGGGCATGTGGTTTCTAAGGAAGGTATAGGAGTGGACTCAAAAAATATTAGTGCTATCATGGAGTGGGAAGCTCCTAGGAATTTGGGTGAGGTAAAATCACTTGTGTAGATATTAGGCTATTATAGGTGGTTCATCAGGAAATTCTCATGGGCTTCCCATCCTATTACATATTTTCAAAGGAAAGGAAACAAATCTGAATGGATAGAGGAATATGTCGCTATTTTTGAATAGTTGTAGTAGTTTCTTGCAAATTATCTAGTTCTAAAGATTGCATATCTAGATAAAGAGTTTGTGGTATGTACAGATGCTTTCAAGTGGGGACCTGGTGGAGTGTTGATGCAGGAAGGACATGTAATATGCTATGAATCAAGGAAATTTGATGAGCATGTGCAGAACTATGTGACACACGATTTTGAGTTGGCAGCTATCATCCATGCATTAATGTGGAGACACTATCTTCTCAAAAGGAGGTTCATTTTGATGAGTGATCATAGTGGGTTGAGGTACTTGTTTTAGAAAACTAATATGAATGCCAAACAATATACGTGGTTGACTATGCTTAAATATTTTGACTTCGAGATCAAGTATATTAAGGGTAAATGGAATAGTGTTGTAGATGATATTAGCAGAAGAGTACAAGTAAATCACATTTAAACTAAGTTCATATGGGATGGATTTACAGGATTGGATCTTGCAAGAAGGATAGTAGGATGACAGGTATCAAGAGCTTAAGCACAAGTTACAACAACAAGGTATAAGTGAACAGTATGTGGATTATCATCTCATGACAAATGGTTTGGTCAGATTCAAGGACAAGATCTATGTGTTGGACAACAAGGAACTGAAGAAGCTTATCTTGCTAGAATTTCATGTTAAGTCATATTCAAGTCACCCGAGATATCAAAAGACATTGATATCAATGAAGAGGTCTTACCATTCGACGAACTTGAAGAAACAGGTAGTGAAGTTTATTGAGATATGTTTGGATTTTCAATAGGTAAAAGCATAGTGTAAGCATCCAGGTCGTTTATTGAATCTATTACTAATTCGAGAGAGGAAATGGGAGGTCATTTCCATGGATTTCATCACAGGTTTTTTGAGGACATCTAAACAACATGATTCGATTATGGTTGTGGTTGAAAGGTTGAGAATGGTAGCGCACTTCATTCTAGTGAAGTCTACTAATTTAGCTGGTGAGGTATCTCAGGCCTTCATCACAGAGATAGTGAGGTTACATGGTCTTCCTAGGAAGATTCTATCAGTCAGAGATTCCATGTCCACTTCTAGGTTTTGGAAGGAGTTGTTTGTAGGTTTGGGTACAAAGTTGGCCTTTAGTAAAATTTATCATCTGCAGACATATGGATAGAAAGTGAGGGTCAACGAGATTCTTGAGGACATGTTGAGAATGTATGTTATGCATCAACAATGAAAGTGGGAAGAGTATATTCCACTCATAGAGTTTTATTACAAAAATGGATATGAGGAGTCCCTAAGGATGAGTGTATTTGAGGCACTTTATGGGCAGAGTTGTAATACTCCATTAGTTAGAGTGTTCTAGTGAACAGGGTATTGATTGGACCAGACATGTTAGGAGAGATGGAATAAGAAATGCATGTTATCAAGAAGAATCTAAAGGCATCACATGTTAGGAAGAAGAGTTATGAAGATCAACATAGGGTATTTAAGGAGTCTTAGGTTGGAGAACATGTGTAGTTGTGCATCAAGCATAAGAAGAGATCCTCTAGGATTGGATCATGTACTAAGTTGGCACCTTGGTATTGCGGCCCTTTTGAGATCCTTGAGAGGATTGGACAAGTGACATACTGACTTGCACTGCCTCCAATAATGAAATTCCATGATGGTTTCCACGTGTCATTCCTTAAGAAGTAAGTGAAAGATGTTGATCATGTGATTGACTGGTATGTATTGTAGGTGGAACCAAAAGGAGAAATCTAGTCGGAACCTCAGTGCATTTTGTAGTGAAGTATGCTCATGCTTCAGAATTGAGCAATCAAGCATGTCAAAGTGCAGTGGAAGAAATTTGGGACCGATGAAGCAATAAGGGAGATGGATGATTAGATGCAGTTTATGTATCCTTCATTGTTTGTTGGTTGAGTCAAAAGAGTTTTGGTATATGTATATATATTTATGGATGGATTTTATTGTGAATATTGAAATGAGTGGTGTTATAAAGCTCCAATAAGTGGTATGGTTGTCATGTTGTCATGTTTGTTATGTTGGTTTTTCTTTTCAACAGGTTGTTCATTATAAATACTGCATTGAGTTAAGTTATAAAGCTCCATGGGAAGTTTGTTTTGGTTTTCAGTGTTCATGCTAGTCATAGGTATCATAGAACATCAAGGATGGTGCTTCCCTAAGGGGGAGTGGTCTGTAATAGCCCCGAGTTAAAATTTCATGTAACAAAGTTAATAAAGGAAAAATAAGACCAAGGTCATGAGACACATATTTGAAGTTGAATGTTGGGAAAAATATAGTTATGGGGATCTCTTCTGATTAATTTATGGCTAAGGAATTTGAAAAACTCATTGGCAAAGGGAAAGTGACATTAATTGGCATTTATATATGAAAATAATGGAAAATAGGAGAAACGGAAGGTGATAGGTCGCATAATTACATGTGAAACAAATGAAGGAAAAATAGAGGAAAATGAAGAAAATAGAGGCCTCAATGATAAAAAGGCTTTGGAGTATCAATTTACAACCTTTTTGTTAGTTTTAGCTTCGATCTCTCTTCTAGTCTCTCTTTATTTCATACTATCTCACAATTAGATAATTCCTGGAGCATACTTGGAGCACCCTATCATACATGGATTTGGAGAAAAAAGGAAAGGGAAAGCGAGAAAATGCAAGGGAATAGGTGGATCAATAGCTAAAGTTTGATTACTTTGTTGGTAAGAGGTTGGATGTGTGATTTCCTAGTTGATTTATGGATGCATGGTAAATGCATGTGATTATTTGGTTGGCATTGAGGATTGTCTGGATTAATAATGGTTTTAGCCTTGCCTTTCCATTTCCTAGATAGCCAAAATGTTGTGGGCTTTTCCACTTGTTTTACTTCTGGTTGGTGCTCATAATTATTTATGGCTATGCGTTGCAAAAAATTCTCTTGAAACCCTCGAACAACTATCGTTGAGTTACTAGACTTGGAATCTAGGTTAAAAAATTTCTCTAGAGCCCTTGGTGGCTTGAGTTACTTGTCTTGAAGTCAGGCTTGATAAACACTCTAGAGCCATAGAAGGATGCAAGTTGAGTTACTAGTTCCTGGACAGTTGGATAGAGACAAATCTAGTTTTTATTAGGGATCTCCAATTGTGAGGTGGAATCATTAGTTGAGGGTTGAGGTGGTTTTTCCTTTGGAAGCTCTGGTTTGGTTTTGTTTTGTTTATTCCACGAGGTCCCACATTCTTGCTTGGAATATGGCACGAGGATGATTGGCTGAAAGAGATATTTGGTTAAGCCCAATCTATGGTCAAGTGGTATGTGGAAGTCGATGACTTGGTTGGCCTATGCACATGCTAATAAGAGTTATTTTCCTATTGTATTTTATGAGTACTTGTACTTGATATTTTTGGGTTTTATGGTTTTTCTATCATGGTGTATATGTTGTTCATTTGTTGGTTATATGCTATTTATATGATGTGTATTGGCTATGGCTCTTGATGTGTTAGGATTCTTTGATGAATGGTTAATGAATGCATGAGCTAAGATATGTTATTGAAACTATTATGAGAGGGCATTAGAACTTCTTGGTTATTCTAAAATAAGTATCAGACGCCTATGTTTAGATATGCATTCATGACTTGTATATTATATCTTCACCATATTTTTACGCAAAGATTGTCATGGTTAGGCTTGGATAGGTTAATTATTTCATTAAGTTTTGTATGAATGGATTTATCTTGAGGTTAATTATCATTATGGAAAGTCTCACTGAGTTCTAGGCAATGACCGTCTGTAGGCTGACCTGGAATTTAGGCTCAAAATCTGAGACCATACCCTTTGAACTAAAAAAAAATTGAGTTTCAACTACATGGATGTAGTGTTGTGAATCTAGTCGGAGGGTCCCAAACACATGGAGGCCTTGTTTTGGGTGTGCTTGTGGGGCTGGGATTGAAAAATAGAGGTTTGGCTCAGGGTTTGGCCACATGTGGTGGTTGGTTAGACTATGAATGGATTCTAGTCCCTGTAGGATGTGTTGATTACTCAATTTGTCATCATTATTCGACCCCAATTCCTTAATTATATCTAGGAGATTGGTTCATGTCATAGTAGCTCTTCTTCTCATGTTTACCCTCGCAGGCTGGTGAAACTGGGTAAATGTGGGAGGGGTGGTTGGATGTGCTCTTACTATGGATCTTGTTCATGATTCAATAAGTCATTTAATGATTGATGAATGCATGGGCCAACGAGTGTTGTTGTAGTTAGATTGAGAGTGAATAGATCATTCTAAATAATTCTTAGATGAAGTTCATAAGTTTATAATTAGACATGCATTCATGACATGTAGCTTTTATGTTTATCATATATTTGATGAAATGTCTATCATCTATTAGGCATGCTTTGGTAAATATCTATCCCCGATATAAGTGTTTATACTTTTCATCATCTTATATATGATTCTTGAAAGATTTGGATACTTCTAGGGAGTGGCCTAAAGGATACCCATGAAAAAGTGGCATAGATCGTGCAACCGATGGCACAAAATAGGGAAATCTCGGTCATAACTACATGCTAGAAGCCTTATCGGTGCGGTTGTTGCCTTATAACCACATGCATAGTCTATTATGGGTGAGCCTAGGGTGTCAAGGTTTTGAAAAGGAGTTCCATCTAAGGAATTTATCACCAGTGGTGGTTTTCAGGCTGTTGAGTGATCTCGTGTCCATGAGGGGTACTGGTATGTGCTCCAATTTGTAGGCCCCACATCCATAACTGGAATTTGGAGGTCGAGTCATGTCATAGTATCACTCAGCTCTTGTTTACCCTTTAGAGCTTTTCAAACATCGTAAATGTGGTAGGATCTTGTTACAGGGTGATATTAGAGAAGTTCTATCCCCTGCAACCTTTCCTCTGATATCAATGTTACAGATTGGTATCAAAGTGAAGTTGCATCACTGAACCTCATGGTAAATGTGATTTTGATGTATGCATGTCAGTTTTCTATATATTTATCATGCATGCATGCTAGTTATTTATTTTTATGGTTACGATATCCATGTATGAGCTAGTATGCTTGTGATGTTGTGTCGTGCTAATCTAGATTGGCCTATGCAGATGCAATACCCTCCCCTACGACACGTTGATGTATTATTTTGATTATTTTTTTACCTAGAGAGCAATGTCATATTGTAAGATATAGAAGAGTAGAGATGAAGAGAAAAATGGCGGACTGTAGTTCACATGACTCCCCTTATAAGCCTAATATTAAATCAATAGAATGGAAAAGATCAGTTGAGCAGCAAGGAGAAGAGTATTCTCTTGATCTACTAGATACACCTAGGAGTTTGAGGGAATAGATTCAAGATTGACAGGAAGATAATAAAAAGTTGATTGAGGCACAAAAAATACTTACAAGGGCTCAAGAAAATCAAGGAGAGGTCAATGCAGTGTTTTTCAAATCCTTTCATCTTTGCAAAAGCAGGGATAGATGGTTATCAATCATGGAGATAGTAAGGAGGAGAAGAAAAATGGGGAATATGGTAGCAAGTCTAAGAGAAGACACATGATCGATAGAGATGATATAGTCAAAGGTGGAAGATCTTTGGATACACCAAACAAGATGGGTAGCACTTATGGATTTTATTCTAGCTCTAGTTCCGAGAGACATCATGACCATCAAAGTTATCATCTCTATAGCAGGAATGAGAAAAGGTACTTGACAAAATAGTTCAATAAATCCAAGCCTCTTACATTTGATGGAGAGATGAAGAAATCAGATGATGCAGAAGCATGGCTTCTTTGGATGAAGACATTTTTTAGATTGGATGATTACTTGGAGAAAACAAAATCCAAGATATATACCTTCAGTCTCAAAGGAAAATTAGATATCTAGTGGGAAGATGTTCCGCATTTCAGATGCGTTAGAGAAGAGGATATGATTTGGGATGAGTTTGAGAGACTCTTTAGGAAGAATTACTTACCTGAAAGATACTATGAGGAAAGGGCCAAGGAATTCTATGAGCTAAAGATGGGTTTTGTGATAGATGATGACTATACTAGAAAATTCCTGGAGTTTTTTAGGTATGTACCTTATCTTGAAGACATGAAAGAGAAGATTCAAAGGTTCATCGGTGGGTTTCTAGTAGCATTAAAAGAATAGATTGAGTTTGATGAGCCTCGGTCACTAGAGGAATCCATCAGAAAGTTGAAGCATTGTTATGAGCAATCAAAGCACAACCCTAAGTTCAATCAGGATTGAAAAGGTAAAAAAAAGACTAAAGGAAAATGGCCTCAATATGTAAGTGACAAGGAAAATGGGCACCTTACAAGAAGTTCAATGCAGTTGAGAAAGGACATGGGTCTCAGTTTGGGGAGCAGAATAAGGGTGGTGATGAAAAGCCTTTTAGTTGTAGGACCTGTGGTGGAGAGAATCGTAGGAGAGAGTACCCATCATGCCAAGCTGGAAGGCCTCATATTTATAGTGCTCAGGATGCAAAAATAGTTGGAGATGATGGTTAGAGCATCCATTGCATTTATGAAGCAGTGGATAGTAGGAAGGCAGACCATCACACATCCATTATAGAGATGGAAGGTAATTGTTGTGATCACGTTGTTTCTATTTTGATTGATCTTGGATCAAATTATAGTTATATTAGTCTTGTTGGGCACGGGATCCCCCAAGGGAAGTTTTGGGGCTTAAAGCCTAGATTTTGACTAAATCTGATGTAAAGACTCTGCATTTTGTGGCCGTGGAGTGCAAGCTTGTAAATGGGTCATAGGGTTGTCTGTCCTCATTTTTGTAATGTAATGTCAACATTAGAGATCTACCCATGGTCACGAACCATGGGATTGTATAAATAGAGTGAGGCTCTAAGTTGTAAAGAAGACAAGAGGAAGTCATGAATGAAGGATGAAGAATTGAGTCCTATCTAACTGTAGAGTCGAGTCTTGGGTCGTAGAGTAGGATAAGGCTCTGCAGATGAGTGCACAGAGGCCTAGTTGTCTGCATATGAGTACGTGGACCGCTACAGTTGAGTGCGTAGAGGCCTAGTAGTCCACAACTAAGTGCGCAGACCCCTACAGCTAAATGCATAGGGCAAGTTGAGTTTGTAACCATTGAAGTATTAATAAAGATAAGTTTTATACCATTCTTGTGTATTTATTTATTGTTTTCTTCATTGGATGTGTTGGGTATAAATTACATTTTTGTTGTTTATATGATGCACGAACATATATGATTGTGTTGATTAAGTGAATATAAGATAAAGTATCTATTTACGCAAAGTTAACTAACAATTATGGGAATATAAGTAAGATTCGTGGTGTAACTTGGGGCAATATTGGAGATTTCTACCTCAGCAGCGCGAAAGCACCTCAACCCCTAGTTAGGGCTGCACAAAGGTGATTATAACAGATCGTGAAGGTCCCGCAGGTCAGGGTAGTGGACGAAGTGACATGCACGAAGGTATTCATAGACTAAATTGACCCCTCAAACATGTCACGGTGCAGAAACTTGGTTCCAGCATCCCCCCATACATCTTCGGGTGAGACTTCAGTTTGCGCACTGTGGGCTGATGCCAAAAGGGATAGTAGTGTAGGGATTTGTTTGGCTAATTAACTCTGAACCTGGGTCAGGCCCCCTCAAGCCAACAAATGGTTCCATTGTTGGGACTGGAATCTACATAGAGATGTTTGATGTTGTATCATTGGAATGCAACTAAGGAGGAAATTGAAGGTTGGTTGGATAGGACGATTCACGAGTTCGTAGCGCATGAGAACAGGAATCCATGATTGACAAAAGAAGAGTGGTTAGATTGCTACCTATACACAGAAATCCACGAGATCTTTTTCGCATCTTTCCCTACTGAGTTGTACAATTGGATCGAGAAGCTAACAGATAGCTAAGGAAGGTGGAAGCTTGACGGTCCTATTGTGTGGACCCCAAAGTTTGTGTGTAGATTGGAAGCATCGGAGGATAAGATCGCGCAGGTTGCTGATCACTCGCTCCATTGAATTATAGGAGGATTGATTATTAAGTTTGTGGTAGATACTTTAGACAGCTATAGCGAGGCAGAGTGATGCTTTCTCAAAGCACCGCGAGGTAAGTATGTAAAGTCTCTGAATACTTCGATTAAAATGCTATTATGTGAAAAGAGGGTTATGCAATTACCTTGATGTTCAAAGCTACGGGAAGTGTGAAAACCTACAGAAACGAAGTAATTAAGAGACCAAAGAATAGCCCTTTGATTTCACCTCCATGAGGGGACGAGGAAGAGCTCATGAACCTCTCTCCATGAAGTTCTATCCATTTGATAAGGCAGAGGATTCCACGGGTACCACCCCCAACTACACCGCCACCAGCTTCACCGCCTTCACCTCCATATTTAGCCATACCACCTTCGCCACCATCGCGAGCCAATATGGAAAGCAAAATAAAGTTGCATGTGTTCAAGGGAGTAAGAAATGAAGTTCCAGACCAATTTTGGTTCGTCATAAGAGCTGTATGGGAAGTGCAGGGAGTTACAGATGATAATATAAAGAAGGGGACGCTAGTCAGTGCTCTACAGGATCATGCACTGACCTGGTATATCAATCACTCCAATGATAATCCAAATGCAGGAATTGTGGATATCCAAGCATCGCTAAATAGAGAATTTAGCAAGCTGAAGTCAGAGGCACAGTCAATCATTGGATTTTAAGAGATCACAATGCTACCAGGTGAGACTCCTTGGGAGCTAGATTAGAGGCTAAAGTGCATGATTCACAAAGCTAATATGAATCTGACAGATGGAAAACATTGCAAATGGTTTGTAGCATCGCTAACGCCACATTTGAGGAGCGCACTATCACAACAGAAGTTAATGACTAAGGAAGAAGCCTTAGAGATAGTGATGAGGCTGCATGAGACCCTAATGCAGGATCCTAACTTGGGAGTTCAATAGATCCATGTGCAGTTGAAAAACTTATGCCTTGAGATGCAAAGCCTGAAACAGGACAAGACAGCCCGACCAGAAGTGCGCAAAGAAGTGTGGTGTGTAAAATGCAAGGGTCAAGGTCATGATAAGGACCACTACCCAGTGTTCGAAAATTACCTCGCGGGAGGATGACTGATGCCGTTAAGTCCAAAAGCATAAGAAGGATCGAGTGCAGCACCTACCTTGTGGTGTGCAATTTTTCAAATAGGTGGAAAGCATGCTACAGAGAACTGCCATTTGTTACAGAAGTATACACAAAATCCGTGCAATTGTTTTGTAATTTTTGTAGGTCAGTGGGACACAATGAGTGCACTTGTAGTAGTTATGAGTTGATGATGGACATAACACCCACCTACAGAGTTCAGGCTGAATCACGGCCCCTAGACCAGAATGTAGGAGTGGTGCGAACAAGATTTCAGGGACGCGAACGAGGCCGAGGTGGAGGAGGCCTTGAATGAGGTCACAGATAACTGATATGCTACAATTTTGGAGGGCTAGGACATTATGCCCATGATTGTATGAACCCAATGCATCCATCATGTCTGTATTGTACCTTGTTTGATCATGAGACGAAAGATTGTCTTACGTTGATAGCTAGGATACGTGACAAGGGAGCACTACCACGTCCCCCGACTCAGAACTTGAAAATGATGAGGTCTGAGCCACGCGAGGAAGATCCAAATGTGAGCATTGTGCTTCGAAGTGGAATAACGACTGGTGATGATAAAGGCAAACAACCCACAGATAATACTTGGGTTCGTAGGGCTCCAACAAAAAAGCAGAGTTTGATTTGGAGCACACTAAGGAAATCTTCATGGAAGCTAAGAAGAGCTTCGCTGATACCTCCGCTTCAAGAAGAAAAGATAGACCGAAGCTGGAAATGGACCCATCTATGGTTATGATGTTCCTAGAAACATGCATGAAGCTACTGCGCGATAGTAAGATTGTAAAGGGACTACAGGAACTCATTAATAGATGTGGTTGTACCATGCTAGGAGAACCACACATAGTTCAGAAGATTGGAAAGCATAAGACAAGGACAGGGAGAGAAATGAGGTTAACCCCACAAATTAGAGAATATGAGATGGACCAAGTAATTCTAGATTTAGGATCAGAAGCGAACGTTCTACCGAAGCAGAAATGGGAGAGAATGGGGAAACCTACACTACAATGGTCTCCTATTCAGATGCTAATGGCGAACCAACAGAAAATAATACCCATGGTCCGATTTCAGGGAATCGCCATGGATATTGAGGGAGCGAGCGCACTAGCAGAATTTGAAGTAATAGAGATTTTTTATGACAACAATCCCTACACCATGCTCTTAGGAATTGATTGGGCCATTGACATGAATGGAGTGATTAACCTGAAGAAGTGCAAGTTGATTTTTGAGAAGAAGTCTCTGTGCGTAGTTATACCCTTGGACCCTACTGAAGGATCACGCTATACAGAGCCGGTGCGCGACTATGAAAGTGATGATGATTTGGACGACATCTGTAAAATAACCACGTAAGAGAAAGATTGGGTAAATCCCACTGTGGACAGACAGATCTCATGCGAGCGCAAAAGCTCCTGTACATTGGATTCTGAGGAGGAGATAGAGCGATGGCCGAACCAGTTGCACGAGGTAACCACGCTGAATTGTAATAAGATGACAAGACTGCTACATTGCGTATCAACAGAAGTAAGGCATCTGCCTACTTATGATGGGCTAATTCAGGTAGATACTTTCCTAGATACGTTTGAAAGGGAGGTGCCAAAAAAGCAACATTTCTAGGCCTTCAATTGGGTACTGTGCGCTATGCCGGCGAGGTGGTGGGGTACACACAAAGGGAGCTTTGAGGACTGGCACAAATGTGGAAGGATGATGCTCACATGGTTTGGGAAGCATAAGATGCTACTAACAGACAAGTATGATGGACAAGATGATCCACGTGCACACTTGGCCAAGTGGACGAAGGTCTATGGAGAGAAGCCACAACCTAAGTGGGTGCACCTGTTCTGTCATACCCTAGATGTTATACCCATTTATTGGTATATAGACATGGAGCTCTGCCATGGGACAAGTGAATGGGATATCTTGCACGAAGGGTTCATGATGACCTTCAATTTTGAGGATAGATGGTGGGACAGCATTGATGAAGCACTACAAGAGAAAAAAACTGTTATCTTTAGGATACCACAGGAGCCGGTAGAATCAATTAAGATTGAATGGGCTACTGTTAGGCACCTATACTACTAGTCTAACCCCTTATTGTTATTAGTAAAACCCACTTATTATATTGATGTACCCATGTAGTGCCCATATTTTTACTATTGTGCCACATAGAAGCCCACTATTGTTATTATTGTGCCCTTACATTATTATTGTTATGTCGGCTCTGATTATGTTATGACCCCTTAGAATCCTATATATAGAAAGGATGTATTTTCATTTGTATCATCCAAGAATTATTCATTTATGTAATGTAAAGGAGGTTTCCCCTCGAAGAGGCTGAATTCTAAGGCGTTGATCTATCTTTTCTATCTTTTCTTGAGCTGGTTTCATAACGTTTGGAATCAGAGCTTTAGATTCTAGGGTTTCGCTGCTCCAAACAGGTCATCGTGGAATTTTCGCTATAACTTTGTTTCTATGCCATTTCAGAAGCTAAAAAAAACCCATTTGAGAATACATCGCGTTGAATCTTGGATCCGAATTTCAGAGCTTTTCTCGCTATATTGGCAGAGATATGATCTGAGGAAGTTGGTCTTTTTGCGGACTCCTGAATTACATTCCAAACAGGTGACCTGGGAAAGATCACCATAACTTTCTCTCTGAGCATTAGATTGAAATTTCATAAGAAGGTATAGAAAAAGGATGGACTGTAGTTTCTCGTATATATTTTTTAGAGCCAAATTTCGAAACAGTGACACGTGGAACTTCATAAATGTTTGCTCTTCTGGAAAGGTCTATAATTAGGTCATCTTGGGATATTGTGCATAACTCTTTCTTGGAGAATCCAATTTGGATCAGACTGGGGGCATTGGAAAAAGGACGCAGAGCGCTACTAGACTTCACAATTTCAAAACTTAAGGATCTAAAAGTATAGAGTTACAGTCGTTTCAAGATCGAGCTCCTAAAATCAAGAAAAAGCAAGATGAGGAAGTTTGATGGCAAGGATCCGGTAAATTGGATACTTCAGATGGAGCAATATTTTGATCTACATGGTGTACCACTGTTAGAAAAGGTATGTATTGTATCTTCATATTTACAACCAGATCAATTTTTATGGTATGAAGGGCTTTGTTCTCGTAAACAACTTGTTACATGGTCAATTTTCACAGAGGAAATGATAACACATTATGAGGATACAAAGAGAAACACCTTCTGTAGAGCAACACCACAACAATTGGAAAGAGTAAAAGGGCTTTGTGACATAGTGGAAAGCAAAATTATGGAAACTAGGAAGCGTACCCCTCATAACTATAAAGATGGAAGTGTTGTTTCTCCCAGCCTTCCACAACCTACAAGGGTTACATCACAACAATTGGAAGAAAAAAGAGAAAAAGGGCTTTGTTACAATTGTGATAGAAAATGCACTAAAGGTCATAAGTGTGCTGAGAAGAAATTATTTTACATAGAATATGAAGAGGAGGAAGAAAAGGATCAAGAAACATCAAAAGAAGAGGATATACGCCAGGACCCCACCCCAGAGAAAGAAGAAATGAATCAGACCATATCTTGTAAAGCATTGGCAAGAATTACCACTCCTCAAACTCTCAAGATAGAAGGACATATCAAGAAGAAAAATGTGCAATAAGTGAAAGATCACATCGAGAAAGAAGAAATGAATCCAACCATATCTTTTAATTCATTGGTCGAAATTACCACTCCTCAAACTATCAAGATAGAAGGACATATCAAGAAGAAAAATGTTCAAGAAGTGAAAGATCACATCGAGCATCAAGAAATGAATCCGACATATCTTGTAAAGGATTGGAAGAAATTACCACTCCTCAAACTCTAGAGATAGAAGGACATATCAAGAATAAAAAGGTTCAAGCAGAGAAAGATCACATCGAGCATCAACAACAAGTTCTCCAACTTTTAAAGGATAATGCCACTTTGGCGCAAAATCAAACGAAACAACAAGTAGATCAACATCGTAGTGAAAAATGTTTTGATGTAGGTGAGTGGGTATTTTTACTGCTACATCTCAAGCAAGCTATTTATGAGAAGTAAATGTTGGCAATACTACATGCACTTAAAAAATGGCGACCTTACCGAATGGGAAGACTCTTCAAGGATGAGGATGTGGAAGCATTGCTTTGTGCTATTTCTATTATCCAACCAGATTGGATAAACGAAGCAAGGGATGAATGGAAGAAGGATGAAGAAGTATGGCCACTTATTCAAAAGTTGCAAAAGATCCCAATTCAAACAATATTGCCAGAAATTGAAGAGGAAGGAAAAATCATATTGGAACCTGGAGCAGTCACAGAAACAAGAACTCGATAGCTACGAAATCGATCAATTTCAGAGTATCTCATCAAGTGGAAGAACTTAGCCGTTGAAGATTTCACATGGGAGCACACGAATTTTATACAGAAGCATCAAGAGCTACTCAAGCATTGAGGACAACGCTTTTTGAAGGAGAGGGGCATGTTAGGGCCCTATACTACTAGTGTAACCCATTATTGTTATTAGTACAACCCACTTATTATATTGATGTACCCATGTAGTACCCATATTGTTACTATTGTGCCACATAGAAGCCCACTATTGTTATTATTGTGCCCTTACATTATTATTGTTATGTCAGCTCTGATTATGTTATGACCCCTTAGACTCCTATATATAGAAAGGAGGTCTTTTCATTTGTATCATCCAAGAATTGTTCGTTTATGTAATGTAAAGGAGGTTGCCTCCTCAAAGAAGCTAAATTCTAAGGCGTTGATCTATCTTTTCTATATTTTCTTGAGCTGGTTTCATAACAGCTACTCAGCTGAGCTGCGTGCTAGAATGTTATAATGTAATTGTTGAACAAGAAGATGAATATCCGTGGAAAATTAACATTATAGAAATAGAAGGCCATCATGAGGTTAAAGGACCACAAATTGAGAACCCTGACATAACTACTTCAGTAAAAAAGAATCAGGTGAACACTGGTACGGAGGCTGAACCTAAGTTTGTAACGCTCAGTGACTACTGGGATGACACAATGGTAGATAAGGCTGCTTAGTTACTCCACGAGTACCAGGACTTATTCTCGACCAAGCTTACAGATTTATAGGGAATCATCAAATATTTAGGAATGATGAGGATCACGTTAAAACCCAATGTGAAGCTAGTTAAGCAGAGGCCTTACCACTTAAATTGGAAATACATGGATAAGGTCCACATAGAACTAGAAAAAATGCTTGCAGCAAGAATCATTGAGACGGTGGAAGAATCTGATTGGATATGTCCAATGGTGGTGCAGGAAAAGAAGCAGAAGGACAAGATAAGAATATACATGGATCTCAGAAAATTAAATGACGCTTGCGTACATGATCCATTCCCAACCCCATTCACATATGAGGTGTTGGACAATGTCGGTGGGCAGGAAGCATATTCTTTCACTAATGGGTTCTCAGGGTACCACTAGAACAAAATTGTGTCGAAGGATAGGAGTAAGACAACCTTCACAACTGAGTGGGGTTGACTTCAATACATTGTCATGTCGTTGGGGTTGAATAATGCGTTGGCCATCTTTTTGCGCGTGGTTGTTGCAACATTCAAGGAATATATTCACAAGTTCTTGGAGGTTTATTTCGATGATTTGACTGTATTTTGGCTGGTTAAGCACAATGGAGTGAGCTTACGCTTGATGATGGATACCTGCCAAAGATACCAAATCATGATTAACCTTAAGAAGTGTACATTCCTCATTCCTTTTGGGAACCTATTGGGACATGTGGTTTGCATACAGGGACTGATGGTAGATCCCGTGAAGATTGCGGTGATTATGAATTTGGAAGCACCAAACAGTGTGAAACAACTATGTGCTACTCTAGGACATACGAGGTACTACAGGAATTTCATTAAAAGCTATGCCCAGATCACCGCGCCGATGGAAAATCTCTTGAAAAAACATGTCACGTTCTGCTAGAACTATGACTGTAAGAAAAATCCTGGGCGTATTGAAAGAAAATATGGTCACTGCACCAATTTTGGTCTTCCCGAATTGGGAGGAAGAGTTTCATGTCCATGTTTATGCATCGAATAGTGAATTGGGGCCCGTATTAACACAGGAGGGTGGAGAAGGCTTAGATCACCCTCTAGCGTTCGCAAGTTGTAGATTATCTAAAGCATATCGGTGCTACTTGCTAGGGGGACACTTCAAAATGTATACAAATCATTCCGTGCTGAAGTACTTGGTCAATAAGCCCATGTTGAGGGGGTGCAAATGCAGATGGACTTTATTGTTCCAATAATCTGATTTTGAAGTTGTTGTGAGACTTGGACGATTGAACACAGGACAAGATCACCTATCAAGCATTGAGATAGGAGAGGAACCTACTAGTCTGGAGCAAGGATTACTTGATGCATATCTCCTTGTTGTACGCATAGTAGATGGACATTTTGAAGATATAATCCACTTTCTTATGACTGGAACTATGCCAAAAGAGTACCCTGTCCAGTAGAAGAAGGAACTAGTGCTATGCATGGCAAATTTCTCTGTCATTGTGGGGCACCTATATAAGATGGGGAATGATGAGATACTGGGAAGGTATATACCTAAATTTTAATGAAGCAATATCCTCACGAATGCTCATGGGAGTGCTACGGGAGGACATTATGTAGGGAGAGCAACCGCGTAGAAGATTCTCCGCGCAGGGTTGTGGTGGCCGACCCTTCATCAGGGATCAAAAGCACATTGCAAGGCCTGCGATGTATGTCAAAGAATAGGTAGACCATTGTGGAGGGATGAGATGCCTTTGAATCTACAAATGATGTTGTAGCCCTTTGAAAAGTGGGCGATCGACTTCATAGGACCTATCAAACCTCAAGGAAAAATTGGAGCGAGATATATTATCACTACGACAGAGTACCTAACTCGTTGGGCAGAAGTGTAGTCGGTAAAATATTGCACAGGTGAAGTTTCTGTTTGAACAAGTATTGACACAATTTGGATGTCCGAAGATCTTGAGGAGTGACCACGGTACACATTTCCTGAACGAGACAATCAGTGTGCTGACAAAAGAGTTTTAGGTGTATCATCAGAAAATCACAGCATATCACCCACAAGCTAATGGGACAATAGGCGCGTTTAATAAAGTACTGGAGATTGTGCTCTTCAAGGTATGCAATGCGCATCGAAGTGATTGGGACCTGCACGTACCTGCAGTATTATGGGCTTATAACACGACATGCAAGAAACTTATGGGACGGACACCTTTTCAACTAATCTATGGAGTGGAAGCTGTAACGCCGATGGAATACATCATGCCTAGTCTATGCATAGTAGCACTCATAGGTATGATGAACCACGGAGCCTTGGAGGATAGGCTCGTGCAATTTGTGGAAGAATGATTTTTTTCTGGCTTTCACCAACAGGTACAAAAGTAGTGTGAAAAGGCCTGGCACAATCGACATATTAAGTTGCACACCTTCAAGGTGAACGATTTTGTGTTACTATATTATAGTAAGTTTGATAAATTCCCAAGAAAATTCAGAATGCATTGGATAGGACCATATGTTATTAAGGAGTTCACAGATGGAGGCACGGTGCAGTTGGTAAAGTTAAATGGAGAACCTTTCCAAGGAAAAGTGAATGGCAGTCGATTGAAGCCATACATAGGTGGCCCAACTATCTGACTAGCCAACCGAAGAATAGTTTTAGTTCTCCAGGCAACTAAAAGGAGGTGCGGGACTATAACCAAGTGTAAGACAACAATTCAGCTACAACAGTCTCTAAACAGTGCGTCTAGAATGTACAATAGGCAGTCGCTTAGTGCAATGCCGACCTTGCAACCGTCCTCGCAGAGTTGGGAGGTCTTTGCGCGAAGATCTTTGCACCGATAGAGTGACTCGAGGGAGAATCATGATGTTTTTGTTGGGGACCTGTTGGGCATGGGTTCTCCCAAGGGAAGTTTTGGGGCTTAAAGCCCAGATTTTGACTAAATCTGATGTAAAGACTCCACATTTTGTGGGCGCGGAGCGTGAACTTCTAAAAGAGTCATAGGGTTGTCTGCCCTCATTTTTGTAATGTAATGTTAGCTTTAGAGATCTACCCATGGTCCATGGACCATGCTACTATATAAATAGAGAGAGGCCCTAAGTTGTAAAGAAGACAGAAGGAAGTCATGAAGGAAGGATGAGGAATTGAGCCTTATCTAAGTGTAGAGTTGAGTCTTGGGTCGTAGAGTAGGAGAAGGCTCTGTAGCTGAGTGCACAGAGGCCTAGTAATCCGCAGCTAAGTGCGCAGAACCCTGCAACAGAGTGCGCAAGGCAGGTTGAGTTTGTAACCATTGAAGTATTAATAAAGAGAAGTTTTATACCATTCCGGTGTATTTATTTACTATTTTTGGCATTGAATGTATTGGGTATAAATTACATTTCTATTGTTTATATGATGCACGAACATATATGATTGTGTTGATTAAGTGAATATAAGATAAAGTATCTATTTACGCGAAGTTAACTAACAGTTATAAGAAGATAAGTAAGATCTGTGGTGTAACTTGGGGAAATAGTGCAGATCGCTGCCTTAGCAGTGCGAAAGCACCTCAACCCCTGGTTAGGGCTGCACGAAGGCTATTATAATGGATCACGAAGGCCTCGTAGGTCAAGGTAGTGCACAAAGTGACCTATGCGAAGGTATTCATAGTTGGACTAAATCGACCCCTCAGACATCTCCAGGGTGCGGAAAAGTTGATTCCAGCATCCCCCCATACTGCTTCGGGTGAGACTTCAGTCAGCACATTGTGGACTGATGCCGAAAGGGCCAGTAGTGTAGGGATTTGTTTGGCTAATTAACTCTAAACCTGGGTCAGGCCCCCTCAAGCCAACAAGTCTTGACATGGTGGATAAGTATTGCTTGAATAAATAAGTGCATGCAGAATCTTGGTTCGTGCAGTTAGCTACATGGACCAAGGGAAGAGTTCATCATTGAGTTTGATCTTGTGCATTTGATTTGAATGGTATGCATCCACCATTAACACATCTAAATGTTCTTCCTTTGGGTTCATATAGTATGATTTTGGGCATGGACTGGTTGTTCATTCACAGGACTAAAGTGGATTGCTATGACAAGGCTATTTAGTGCCTAGATGATGATGGGGGAATGATAATCTTGCAGGGAATAAAGAAGCCTAAATTAGTGAGAATGGTTACTAATACATAAGAAAATTGTAGTTTCATAAAAGGGTGTTTTTTGTTTGCAGGACAAGTTTCCAATGATAAAGGCAAGGATGTTGAGGATGAGTATGTCTTGATGAGGTCTCTTGTCTTGCAAGAGTTTCAGGATGTGTTTCCTGCAGATATTTATGAGTTTCCTCCTCATAGGGAAGTGGATTTTGCTATTAAATTTATACCAGGAGAAACATCAACATCTACGACACCGTACAGGATGAGCACCTCAGATTTGGTGGAGTTAAACTTATATCTCAAAGAAATTATTCATAAGGGATACATAAGGCCAAGTTTGGTGCCTTAGGTTGCACCAATATTGTTTGTAAGGAAGAATTATGGTACTCTCATATTATGCATTGATTATAGGTAGATGAATAATATGATGATAAAGAACAAGTATCCATTACCGTAGATTGATTATTTATTTGATTGGTCGAAGGGAGAAAAAATATTTTTGAAGATTTATTTGAGATCAAGATATCATCTGGTGCACATCAAAGAAGAAGACATCTACAATACTACATTTTGTATGAGGTATGGAAATTATGAGTTTGTGGTGGGTCCTTTTGGTCTTACTAATTCTCCATACACCTTCATGTGTTTAATGAATATTGTGCTGTGTCCTTACCTATAAAATTTTGTGATAGTGATTGTTGATGATCCATTGATATATTCCAAGAATGAGGAAGAGCATGTGGAGCACCTGGAGGCAATGTTGAGATTATTGGGCGAGCATCCATTGTACGCCAAGCTCAACAAGTGCGATTTGTTTTAGACTCAAATTCACTACTTGGGACATGTTGTTTCCAAGGTAGGGATCAGAGTGGACCTTGAAAATATTAAATTTATCATGGAGTGTCCATATCCTATGAGTTTGGATGAGGTCAGATAATTCATGGGACTAGCACATTATTACATGTATTTTTTTTTAAACTTCTTGAAAATTGGCTATCCTATTACGTCTTTCCAGCTGAAATTAAATAAGTTTGAATGGACTGAGGAGTGTGGATATATTTTTTAGAAGTTGAAGCATTTTCTTACAAATTCTCTATTTTTTAAGATTTCAAATCTTTATATGGAGTTTCCGGTTTGTATAGATGCATGTAAGGAAGGACTTGGTGGATTCTTCATGCAGGAAGGGTAGGTGGTTTGATATGAATCAAGGAATATGACTAAGCATGAGAAGAATTATGTGACTCATGATCTTGAGTTGGCAATGACCATTCATGAATTAAGGATGTGGAGATATTGTATACTTGGTAGGAGGTTTGTTTTGATGACTGATCATAGTAGGATGCGGTAGCTATTTGACGAACCTAATCTGAATGATAGGAAATCTAGATGGTTGGCTACCATCATTGAGTTTGATTTTTAGATCAGGTGCATTAAGGGAAAGGAGAAAAAAGTCATGGATTCTCCTAGTAGGAGAGTGTGGATGAATCATATTTTAGCTTTGACCTCTTACCTGATATATTTACAAGGGTAGATGTTGCATGCAAGGAAACCTGATGATAAGTACCAACAGTTGAAGCATAGATTGCAACAATAAGGAGAAGGTGATACCGATAAGGAGTATCACCTCACGACAAACGTCTTGGTGAGATTCAGGAATGGGATATATGTGCCAGATAACACCAAGATGAAGAAGCTTATCTTGAGGGAGTTTCATGTCAAATCATATTTAGGCCACCCAGGATACCAAAAGATTTTTACAAATGTTAAGAAGTTCTATCATTGACTAAATTTGAAGAAAGAGGTGGATGAGTTTATTGCAAGATGTTTGCACTATCAACAGGTTGAAGTAGACTGTAAGCATCCACCCGGTCTATTGCAGCCCATTCGGATTCCAGAATGAAAATGGGAAGCAATCTCCATGAACTTCATTATAGGTTTTTCGAGGACATCGAGACAACATGATTCCATCATGGTTGTGGTTGAGAGGTTGAGCAAGGTATCTCACTTCATTGCAGTGAAGTCTACTAATTCAACTAGTAAGGTAGCTACATCTTCATCAGGGAGATAGTGAGTTTGCATGGTGTTCCCAACAAGATCATATCAAATAGAGATTGTAACACCCTCCTCCACATTTACCCAATTTAACTAGTTCGTCGGGGTAAACATGTGACAAGAGGCTACTATGATGTGGTTCAAATCCCAATGTATAGTTAAGGAAGTGGAACCCACAAAACAAAAGCATTATGACCTTCCACACATCCTATAGAACCTTAAGGAGCCAACCAACCCTTCTAGGTGACTAACCCCTAAGATAACATGAAATTTCACTACCCTAGAACCTCAGTCGCTTCCATAACAAGGCATGCATGCCACTGGGACGGTCCAATCACTCCCATAACAAGAGCATGCCAACAACTATGGACTTTTTCAACTACTTTTGAGCCAACGAACCCAGATTGTGTGCCACTTTTTTAGGGCCAGGACTCAGGTCACTACCCAGAAGTTCATGAAACTTTCAAAAATGATAATTAACATCAAAACAAAGCTACTAATGCAAACACTTTATCAATTATTTGACTGCACCACTACTATCCATGATAGGTATTTCGTCAAACATGTCACAAATATACATTCTACAGGTCATTGTATAGGTCACACCAACATATCTGAGCATAGGGATCTCATACTTATCTAAGAATCATAAGGAAGCACTGATGCCTTATCACAATAGTTACATTATCATATATTATGTCATATATTCATTGTTCATTAATTTGTAAATCAAAGCATGATGTGAGCCATACATCAAGTATGTCATTAAACATAATCATAAACAACAAAAATGGAAAGGATATAATAGCCATAAAAATTACATATGAAAAAGTATATTTAACCATCAAATATAAGAGGAAAGAAAATCTTATTAACATATGAAAATTTCAACCAGGTCTAGGACTTCCACATACCACCTGACCATAGATTGGATGAATCAAATATTTCTTTAAGCCAATCACCCTTGTGCCATATACTAAGCATGAATCTGGAATCTCATAAAACAACTCAAGGAAACCAAACCAGGGCTTCCAGAGGCCAAACCACCTCAACCCTCAACCAGTGATTCCATTTCACAATCATAAATCACTAACCATCATCATATTGGTCTCTACCCAAGTTTTTTAAGGATCCAGAGCATTTTTGTCCAACCAGGGTTTCTACGACTAGTAACTTAAACCACAACTATTGTTGGGATTCTAGAGATTTTTTTCAATTGGGGCTTCTAGGACTAGTAACCTGAACCACCAAGGGCTTCCAGAGTATTTTTCCAACTAAGGGTTCTAGGACTAGTAACTCAACCCAAACTATTAGAGGGCCTTTAGAGCATTTTTCCAACCAAGCCTTCCAGGAACTATTAACTTAACTCATAGCCATAAGGAACATGGGAACCAACCAGAAAAGAAGAGGTAAGACACCCGCAACACCATGGATCTCTTAGAAATGGAAAAGATAGGAAAATACACCATCAATCCAGGCAGTCCTCCATGCCAATGATAGATCATAACCAAGAAACCACATGCATGTGCCATGCATGCCAAAACTAGCAAGGAAATCATACATGCAACTTGGTACCTGCAAGAAATATCCACTATAGTTGTTTATCCTGATGTCCCCTTGTCCTTTCCTACTCTTCCTTTCCCTTCTTGCACCAAATACTAAGTATGCCATACCCCTACAAGGGTTCTCCAAGAAATATCTAAGTTTCGAAGAGTATGAGAGACATAGTAGAATAGAGGGCTCCAATCTAAAACTTACCAAAATTTGTCAATTAATCCTTAAAAGCCTTTTATTAATAAGGCATCCATTTTCTTTAATTTTCCATTATTTTGCTTCATTTTCCTCCTCACATGCAACCTTTGACATTTCACCTTCCTTTTCTCCTAATTTCCATTATTTTCAATAATAAAATGTCAATTAATTCCTCATTCATTTTCAAATCCTTTGTCATTGTCTTTTCCAATTTCCATACCCATTAATTAATCACAAGTGATCCCCATCACTATGCTTTTACCCAATATTTATCTTGGAATACATGTCCCATGACCATGGTTAATATTTTTTCTTTTATTAACTTTATTACATGTATTTTGACCATGGGTGTTACAGAATCCTCCCCCTTGGTAGAAAACCATCCTTTGTGTTCAATGACACCTACAACTAGCAAGACTATTGAAATGTAAAACACATTAACCATGGATCTTTATAACTTAGCTCATTCCAGTATTTATAATGCTCATATTGGTGAGAATCAAACCAACATGAGAAACATAACCACATGACAACCATAATGACATGACACCCACACCACTTATTGGATGTTTATAACACAACTTCTGGTGGTATTTACGTCCATATACATATATAGATATACCAAAACACCACACCAACCATATACCAAAAACAATATTTCAACTAGTGAATATAGAAGGATACATAGCCCACATCTAATCCGTCATCTCCCATGTAGCTTCATCAGGCCCAAAGTGTTTCCACTATAATTCACCTACATGGATGCTCGATGTGGAGTATGAGCATATTTCTTTACAAAATGTGCTAATGTTTCGGCTATAATTCTCCTTCTAGTTCCACCTGCAATACAAACCAGTCAATCACATGATCAACATCTTTAACATACTTCTTAAGAAATGACACATGGAAAACATCATGGAATTTAACTATTAGAGGCATTTCAAGTTGATATGCCACTAGTCCAATCCTCTCAAGAATATTGAAAGGTACACAATACCGAGGTTCCATCTTTGCACATGATCCAATCCTCAAGGATCTCTTCTTTTGCTTGATGTGATGGTACAACTCTTCTCCAACCTAAAACTCCTTAAACATCTTGTTTTGATCTGCATAACTCTTATATCTATCGTGTGCTACCTTCGTATTCTTCTTGATTACTTGCATTTCTTGTTCCATCTCTGCCAACATGTTTGGTCCAATCAAGACCCTATTCACTTGATCACTCCAATCGATGGGAGTATTACAACTGCGCCCATAAAATGGCTCAAACAAACTCATCCTCAAATATTCTTGATACTCGTTGTTATAAGAAAACTAAACCAGTGAAAGATACTCTTCCCACTTTCGCTGCTAATGCATGATGTACATTCTCAACATGTTCTCCAAATATCGTTCACCCTCTCTCTCTCTATCCATCTATCTACAGATGATAAGTTGTGATAAAGGCCAACTTTATACTCAAACCTGCAAAACGCTCTTTCCATAACCTAGAAGTAACTTAGCATCCCTATTTGATATGATATTATTTGGTGCACCATGCAACCTCACTATATCCCTGATGAATACCTGTGCTACATCATTATTTGAATATGTTGACATCACTAGAATGAAGTGCGGTATGTCTTAGTCAACCTGCCCACAAAAACAATGATAGAATCATGTTGTCTAGATGTCCTCAACAAACCTATAATGAAGTCCATGGAAATTACCTCCCATTTCCACACAGGAATTAGAATTAGCTGTAGTAGACCACCTAGATGATTATACTTTTGTTTTACCTATTGACAATCCAAGTATCTAGCCACAAACTTTGCCACTTCCTTCTTCATGTTTAACTAATAGTATAATTTCTTCACCATTTTCAATGTATTATGATATCTTGGGTGACCTGAATATGGCTTAGCATGAAATTCCCTTAAGATAATATTCTTGAGCTCATTGTTGTCTAACACATATATCTTGTCCCTAAATTTGACCAAGACATCTACTATGAGATGATAATCCATATATTGATCACATGTACATGTTGTAACATGTGCATAAGCTCCATATAATTGTCATCCTATTGTTCTACCTCTGATCTTGTAAATTTGTCCCATAAGTGCTCATATATACTATATGATTCACATGTTTCCTCCTGCTAAGGGCATTTGCAACCATGTTCTCTTTATCTTTCATGTACCTAATCTCAAAGTCAAACTCATTGATTGTGGCCAACCATATAGCTTGCTAGAATTTATATTCGGTTGGTCAAATAGATACCTCAATCCACTATGATCACTCATCAAGAGGAATAACCTGCCAAGATGAGAGTGCCTCCACATATTCAAATCATGGATAATCACTGCCAACTCAAGATCATGTGATGGATAATTATTCTCATCCTCATTAAGTTTCCATGACTCATAGCATACTACCTGTCCTTCCTGCATAATGACTCCACCAAGTCATCTCTTGTAGGCATCTATATATACCACAAACTATTTGTCCGGATATGAAATCTTTAAAACTAGAGCATTTTTCAACAGTGGATTCAACTGCTCAAAAATGGTTGCACATTCGTCTCTCTATTCAAATTTCTTATCCTTCCTTGCAACGATGTAATAGGATAAGCAATCTGTGAGAATTTCCTGATGAACCTCCTATAATAACATGTTAACCCCATGAATGATCTTACCTCATCCACATTCCTAGAAGTTGCCCATTCCATGATAGCCCTTATCTTCTCTGGATCCATTGTTATGCCTTCCTTGGAAACCATATGTCCCAAGCTATGTACTATTGTCTGAAAGAAAAGACATTTACTAAGCTTAGCATACAATTGATGCTCTCTTAGTAATCTCAATGCTGCTGCTAAATGTTTGACAAGTTCTTCTTCATTCTTAGAATATACCAATATATCATCAATGAATACAATAAAAAACTTGTCCAGATAAGGATGCAACACACTATTCATCAAGAACATAAAAGTATTTGGAGCATTACTAAAACCAAATTGAAATACAACAAAATCATAATGCTCATATCTGGTTTGGAATGCTATCTTGTAAGTGTCCTCTTCGTTAATGTGTTCCTGATGATATTTTCATCTTAGATCAATCTTTGAGAACACTGTTGCTCCCTTCAACTGATCAAACAAGTAATGAATCCTTCACAACAGATACCTGTTCTTGATGGTCACTTTATTAAATTTCTTATAATAAATGCATAACCTAATAGTACCATCCTTCTTCTTCACAAAACAAACTGGTGCACACCAAGGTGATACATTTGGCCTAATGTATCCCTTTTCAAGCATCTCCTTCAACTGTCACTTCAGTCCCACTAAATCTGGTGTGCTCATCTTGTAAGATGCCTCTGATGTTGGCACTGCCCCTGGTACAAACTCAATAGAAAATTCCACTTCCCTATGAGGCGGAAAATCTAAAATCTCTTTTAGAAACACATCCTGAAACTGCTGAAAAACTGAGTACTTTCTAAAGAAATTCACATCCTCAACTTTCTTTCCTTTTTCACTGGAAATATGCACTACGTGTTAGAAAATTATATATTATAGAGCAATGGAACACATAAAATATTGTAGAAACATAAAAATAGAAAATGCATAAAAAAAGAGAGACACAAATATACGTGGTTCACCCAATTTGGGCTACGTCCACAAAGAAACATCTAGTCCTTCCTTTATATTAATTAAAAATATGAAGAGATACAACCTACAACAAATTTGTTGTAATTTTCTCTTTTCTCTCACACAATCCCCTCTCTCTTTCTTACTCATAATATACACACATATATATAGTTAGAATATAATTCCCTCTTATATAGCGAGGGGTTGCAATCTAAGGAAGAAATTCCTAAATTAAGTATAACTTATACTGTCAAATCAATCACCTAAAGAACAACTCGGACTCACTACGAAATTATAACATTTTACAAGGCAATTTTACATGTATTTTTAGCTTCGGGGATGCTATCTCTGAAGCCCCGCTATGGGGGATCATAAAATCACCGTCTTTCCCCCCTAACAAATATCAAATGGGTGGCGTCACCTCCCCATTACAAACTGGCATCCAATGCATCCATACCTTTGAATAAAGAAGATAATCAGGCTCCACACCCAACAATTTCCCACTTAGAGACTGATTATAACAACTCCATCGCTACTTCATTTGTTGGAAAGTGCTTCCATTTTGGAGCTGGTTGTTTCTCAACTTCATCATCATACTTGAATACCAATTGAAACTGAGAAGAATCTCAGTTTCTCCCTCATTACAACTCTTTTTAGCATATCTGCAGGAGTTTGGCTAGTGTGTATCTTTTCCAGCTTCAACTATCCATCTTCCAACACTGACCCTATGCAACGGTACTTGAGCTGTATATGTTTAGCCTTGGAATGAAATGTTGAGTTATTTTTAGGATGAATGGAACTCTGGCTGTCACTATATAAATTTCCCATCTCCTTCTTCTTACCCAATTCATCCATAAACCTTTACAACCAAATCGTTTCTTTACTAGCCTACATAGCAACAACATACACTTCTTTCGTTGTTGGAAGTGAAAAAGCACTTTTCATTTTTGAAACCCAATCGACAATTGTTCCACCTACAGTAAACACATACCTTGTCATGTTCCTCCTATCATCTCTATCACTTGCCATATTCGCATCAACATATCTATGTAAAGCAATGTTTGAACCAGCAAAGCATAATGCTTGATTTTTGGTACCTCTCAAATACCTGAGAATGCACTTCACTACCATCCAATGTTCTTTTCCCAGATTTTTCATATATCCGCTTATAAATGCCATTGCATGTGCAATATCCGGCCTTGTGCATACCACTGCATACATTAAACTTCGAACTGTTGATGCATATGGAACTTTAGACACATAATCCATATCTTCCTGATTCTTGTGACACATCTCCTTACTTAGTTTGAAATGGGTAGCCAAAGGTGTACTAATTGCTTTTTCATTCTGCACATTAAATATTTCCTATGCCTTTTGTATGTAATCACTTTGAGGAAATGTTAATTTGCGATTTTTTCTATCTCTAGTTATTCTCACACCAAGGATTTCTTTTGTAGCACCCAAACCCTTCATTGTTAATGAATTTGCCAATTTTCCTTTGAGCACATTTATTTCCTACATGTTATACCCTATAACAAGCATGTCATCTACATACAATAACAATATGATATAGCTGCCATCATTTTTCCTTTTGATATAAACACAATGATCATAGTGACATCTAGTATAACCTTGTTCAGACATAAACTTGTCAAATTTCAGATACCATTGCCTTGGAGATGGTTTTAAGCCATACAAGCTCTTCTTCAACCTACACACTAGTTTCTCCTTCCCTTTGACCTCATATGGTTGTGGTTGTTTCATATAGATATCTTCCTCCAAATTCCCATGGAGAAAGCCATGTTTACATCTATCTGCTCAAGATGCAAATCTTCTACTACTACTAGACTTAAAATAGTTCTTATTGAAGTCATTTTAACAATAGGAGAAAATATTTCATCAAAGTCTATACCTTTCTTCTGTATAAACCCCTTCACCACAAGTCTAGCTTTATACCTTTTTCTACCTCCATATTCTTCCTTCAACCTATAAACCCATTTATTCTGCAATGTTGTTTTGCCTGCAGGAAACCTAACTAAGTCCCAAGTTTGGTTATGTGCCAAGAATTCCATATCTTCTTTCATGGATAGCTCCCACTTCTTCCTAGTTTCTACCTGCATTTCTTCTTCATCACATTTTGGTTCACCAGAATCAGTCAACAATACATAATACAAAGTATGAGGGTATCGTTCAGGTGGTCTACTTATCCTGTTAGATCTTCTAACACCACTTTGAGGTCTTTGAGGTACCTATTGCTATTGTGGTGGTTTTTGTTGTTGTGGCTGCCGATCATTATGATTTTTAGACACCTTTCCTTTTTCTATGATCTCATCAAGCACTGTGTATTCTCCATTTGCATTTTCATGTTTCTTTTCTTGCATTTAATCCTTATACAAGACCCTTTCATTGAATATGAAATCTCTACTCCTAATGATTTTTTGATTTTCATAATCATAAAAGTGATAACCAAAATCATTAACATCATATCCAATAAAGCTACATTTATTTGATTTTACATCAAGATTTGTTCTATTTTCTTTATTAATGTGGACAAGAGCTTCACAACTGAAAGTCTTTAAAAATGAGTAGTTTACATTTTTAGTTGTCCATGCCTCATCCGGAATACCACCATCCAAGGAACTTGAAGGACCTATGTTTATTATATAAATAGGAGTATATACAACATCTGCCTAAAATTATAAAGGAAATCTCGCATGCAATCTCATGCACCTTGCACGCTCCATGTTTTTCCTTTTCATCCCTTCTCACATACGATTTTCTTGTGGTGTTCCTAGAAATCTCTTTTCTCTATGAGTTTCGTGCTCCGAACACTACTTATCAGACACTTTGCTGCAATATTAACCTCCATTGTCTGATCTGACACACGTCAACCTCTTTCCTGTCTCATTCTCAACCAAATATTTCCATTTCTTGAAATTATCAAATACATCAGATTTATTTTGAATACAACAAATCCATGTTTTTTGGTTGCATCATCAATAAAAGTAACATAAGAATGAGAGCCATCGAAAGATGATACCTGAGAACATCTCCATACATCTATATGCACATGATCTGAACTTAAACAAGAATGCATCAAATTAAAGATATAATCATAAATACAAAGATGCAGTAGAAAAACACTTCATTTATTAATAAAAAAATATTGAACTATGCTTACAAACAAAACGTAAATAAGATAGCTCGGGCAATGGTAGATTATCTCTGAGAAGAGATTTGGAGGCTACATGCCAACTGAATGTGCTACAATGAGGCTAAAGGGACTATTTATTATTGAAAAACATGAGAAAACCCTCAACAACAAAAACCCTAACCCTAGGAGATATAATGCAAAGATTTTGTAGGCCCCATTAACGTTAGTTGGGCAGCCAACTCTTCGAGTCATAACTTGGTCATATTATCTCCATTTGGCGTGTACGATACCTTGTTGGGAAGGTCTCTTTGAGTACTATAGGTTTCCCCATAGGCCCTTGCCTATGTCTATGGGCCTATGACGGACCTCAAAAAATGACGTTTAGGGTGTCAAAATTGCACCAAAAGTTCAAGACCCAAAAAACTACTAAAAATAGTAAATGATGAAATAAACAAGGAAACAGATGAAACTAACTGGAGGGTCTAGGTAGAATAGTTGGGTGGCCAACAATATCCACCTGGATCATTCCTCCCCCCTTGGGAAGCAATGGTTCCCACTGCATGCAGAGCCTCCATGAGCTGAGGAAATTTCTGTTGAACTTGGTCCCTGGTCAAGGAGTTGCCTCCTTTGACAAATTGATATGGATATATCATCTGTTAGCAGGTCTTATTGATCTGTGTGTCCATGATCTCATCAATTATGGCTTGTTCCATGTATTCTGGGTTGAGCTCTATTGGTGTGAGTTTTTATACATTGTCAAATGTGTCCAACAATCATGGAACGTATGGCCGAAGGCTGTCTACATTGAACACTTGGTGTAGACCAAGGAATGGTGGGATGCTAAGCTCAAAGGCATTTTCACCGATAGCCTTGGTGATTGTGTATGGTCCATATCGGGGTGCGTGAAGCTTTTGGTGGGGTCCAGTGAGGAGCTCCTTCTATAAATGTAGAAAAACTTTGTCACCCACTTGGAACTTGTGCGACACTAGATGTTGATCATCGCGCTGCTTGTACTTAGCATTGGCTCTATCCAATATATCATGGACTTTCTAGCGGATGTGTTGAATGCACTCAATGAAGATCTTAGGCCTTTCCGCTTCGGACTTGATGTGAGATTAATCTGCCTGAGTGGCTGTAAATCATGTGACCACATCAATGGTACATAATGGATGAAATGGTTGTGGCCTATTGAGTAGTGGATAGCTTTGTTATAGCTTTGTTGGACATAAGGTAGACTTTAATCCAACATGCGTGGATTCTTCGAGTTGTACCTGTGCAGAATGCGTACGATCATCCCGTTGACAACCTCTATTTGGCCATCAGTTTGGGGATGGAAAGTCGTGGAATTAGTAAGTTTTGTATCCAACATCGATTAGAGACTAAACCAAAATACACTTAGGAATCTGCTATCCCAATATGAGTTTATGGACTGTGCGATCCCGAAGTCTACCCGCACTCACTCAAAGAAGAGCTTAGGAGTGGCCTATGATGTGATAATCTTCTTGTAGGCTGCCATGATGGCCATCTTTTAGAATCAATCGATGACCATTAAAATGAAATCATTGTCATTCTTAGTAGAAGGAAGGCCCGACATTCACTTGTGTTGTGAGTGGAGCTCTTATGTAACTCACACCTTTTTCCCATGTCCTTCTTTGTCTTCATGGTGTTGTTCTTTTCTTGTGGCTTCGGCAGGATATCTAGGGTAACCCCACCTTGGCTCTATTCCTTTCTCTCTGGTTTAGGGGTGCCTTTTCCTTGCTTTGGATTCAGAGATCCGAATTCCTGCTTCTTCTGTTTAAACTTCTGCTCAGGCTTGACAGTGTATCGGTACGCCGTGCTAAGTTAGGAATCTAGGAACTACATCTCATCCTGCCTGTACATGGATATTGGTGGCCACCCACCTATTCCACCCAAACCCTCAAGCAAGTTTCATTTGTTTCCTTGTTTATTTCAACAGCTACCATTTTTAGTAGGTTTGCGAGTCTTGAACTTCCAGAGAAGTTTTGACCCCCTAAACGACATTGTTTTGAGGCTCGTTATAGACCCATGGCCCTAGACAAGGGCCTCCAGTAAAAATTGTAGTAGTTAGAGACATATTACCAAAAATGTATCGTACACACGAAACAAAGATAATATGACAAAGTTACAACCCCGGGAAGTTGGCTGCTGAACTAACCCCAACAGGGCCCACAAAATCTTGACATTACATCTCCTGGGGTTATGGTTTTGGTTATTTAGCATTTTACCATGTTTTTCAATAATAAATAGTACCTTGAGCCTCATTGTAACACTGTTCAGTTGGCATGTAGCCGCCACATCTCTTCTAAGGGATAAGCTACCATTGCTCGAGCTATCTTATTTCCATTCTATTTGTAAGCATAGTTCAATATTTTTTCTATCAATGAAATGAAGTGTTTTTCTTCTACATATCTGTATTTATGATTATATTTGTAATTTTTTGTGTTCTTGTTTAATTTTGGATTAATAGTATCAAATCAATCTGCTCTTTCTCTATTTTTGTTTGCATGGCCCTAATGAGGTCAAGGTATAAGGAGTTAGGGCTCGATCTGGTTGAACCGTTCCAAGATCAACCTCGCAATTCTCGATCACCTCCCATGGTAGAAGATAAGAAAGATGAGGGGGAAGAAGAAACTTTCAAAATGTTGCTCGAGGAAGCCCTCCAGTGACAGACTTGTGGGGACCTGACTCAGGTTCAGTGTTAGCTAGCCAAACAAATCCCTACACTACTGGCCCTTTAGACATCAGCCCGCAGAGCGTGGACTGAAGTATCACCCAAAGCAGTATGGGGGGATGTTGGAACCAAGTTTCTACACCCTTGAGATGGGTGCGATGTCAGGTTATCCTAGCTATACCTGCCTACGCATAGGTTTCTTAGCCCTCTATGCCACCCTTCAATACCTTCGTGAAAGGATACAAGTGTCTTTCGCGTAGACCTAACCAGGGGATGATATACATTCGCGTTACTAGGGCAGCGAGATATGATATCTCCCAAACTACAATAAGTATCATACTTGTCTTATTAATAGATCTTAGTTATCTTAGCATAAATAGACGTTCTTTCTTGCATTACTTAACCAACACGATCACATATATTCATGCATCCTATAAGAATTATAAGTGAAACTCATACCCAACATAACTCGATGCATAAACAGGAAATAAAGATGCAGAAATTGTAGAATACTTCTCTTTATTGATAATTCTGAACAATTACAGACTTGACCAGCCCTGCGCACTCAGCTGTAGGGGTTTGTGCCCTCAACTGTGGACTTCTAGGCCTTTGCGCACTCAACTGCAAAGCATCTACCTATGCTACGACACAAAACTTAGACTTCTACTTAGAGTTATCACCTTCTTACATGTTTGATCTTCTTCTCTTAAACTACTTAGATCTTAGCTCTATTTATACAATTCCATGGTTCGTGGACCATTGGTAGATCTTCTACAACCAACATTACCTTTCCAAAATTAGGGTGGACAACCCTATGACTCTTTAACATCTACGCGCTCCGCGACCACAAAATGCGAAGTCTTTACACTTGGATTTACAAAATTTGACCAAAATATGGGCTTTAAGTCCCAAAACTTCCCTTGGGGGATCCCGCACCCAACACCAGTTCTTAGACAATTATATATTACAGTGCAATGGAGCACATAAAATATTGCAGAAAAAAAAACAAATCAAACACATAAAACAAGAGAGACACTGATATATGTGGTTCACCCAATTTGGGCTACATCTACGAAGAAAAATCCAGTCCTTATTTTATATTATCCCGCAAAATGAAGAGCTACAACCTACAACAAGTACTTTGTAATTTCCTCTTCACTCTCACACAATCTCCTCTCCCTTTCTCACTTAGAATACACATATGTATATAGTCGCAATACAATTCCCTCATATATAGTGAGGGGTTGCCTTCTAAGGGAAAAAACTCTAAATTAAACATAACTTATACCATCAGATCATCTGCCTAATGAACGACTCAGATATACTATGAAATTACAATATTTTACAAGGGAATTTTACATCTATTTTTAGCTTCAAGGGAGCTGCCCACGAACCCCCCCAGTGGGGGGCTCATAAAATTGTCATTGCCCCCCTTGACAGCGATCAAATTGGAGGCATTGCCACCCCGTTGAGAACTGGGATCCAACGTGAAAATAACTCTAAATAAATAATACAATCGGGCTCCACACCCAATACTGCGAATAACAAACATCCTTCCCTATGATTCCACTTTGCCTACATAGTTGTCACCATTCTAACTGATGTTTCCTTCTCCTTACACTATAGGATTCTTTGTTCTCCATTGTCATCCGAGCACTTAATACCCTTGTCATAAGAATCCACCTTGGTCCTATCAAGATACAATCAGTGTATACCCAGCAAGATATTATATAATCCGAATGGCAATACATTCAAATGTGATGATGTAAGCATACCATTCAACTCAAATGCACAAGATCTTACCGAGTGATGAACTCTCTTCTTTGTACCTATAGCCAACTGCACTAACAAAGATTATGCATGCACTTATTTATTCAAAACAAATTTATCCACCGGGTCAAGATTAACATAACTATAATTTAGACCCAGGGTCAATCAAAATAGAAACAACTTGATCACAAAGCTTACCATCCATCTTGACAATAGACGCCTGTACTCCAATGCTGCATAAATAAATGGAAAATGTTGTCCAACATCTTCCATTATCTATTCCTCTTGATCAATGTACTTGATTTTTGTGGACAACCTCTCCTCCAATCCTCTCCTCAAAGGTCAAACACTACAAGGGCTTCCAACCATCACCCTTGTTACTTGTATCTGGAGGTTGTGTTCGCTTCTTGTCCCATTTTACTTTATTATTTGCATTACCTTTCCAGTTCGGCTTAGTCTCATATTTGTGCTTTGATTGATCATAACAATGCTTTACCTTTTAGATGGCCTCCTACAATGATCCAGCCCCATAAAACTCCATGCTATCCTTGAATGCTATCGACAACCCACTGATGAATCTCTGAATCTTGGCCTTCTCCTCCTTGAGTTAAGGCATATACCTCAATAACTCCATGAAAATACTAGTGTACTCCTCATTGTTCATGGATCCCATCAGTATCTCATAGAAATATTTTCCTCTGTCATCATAGTATCTCTCTGATAGATACTTCTTCCTGAATAGTCTCTCAAACTCACTCCAAGTCAACTCCTCTTTATGAATACCTTTAACATTTTTTACGTATTCCCACCAATTATCTGCTTTACCTTTAAAACTAAATGTAGCTATTCTGGCTTTCATGTTCCCTAAGTAAGAATGAAACATGGCGAATTTATTCATTCCAAGAAACCATGCTTTGGCATCTTGTGACTTCTTCATTTCCCTATCGAAGGTAGGTGGATTTTCTTTCTTGAACTCATAGGAAATTTCCCCTATCACTCCTCCTGTAAGGATGATAGTGATAATGACCATGATACTTGTGTAAATCAGAACTAGACTAAAGCCCATGTTCACTGCCTCATCTATCGAATGTATCCAAGTATCTATCATCTCTCACCATGTCATCTTGATCCAACCTGTGCCCACCATGTGGGCTACTACCATATGCTTCGTTAGTCCTATCCTCTTATCCATGACTGATTCTAGGTGGTCCCTATCTCTACATGTGTTGGGTCCCTATAATACTAGTGATTATCCCATTACTATTGTATTTATACCCCTTATTTATATTTTTCTGCCCCTATTACCCCCATATTGTTATTTCTGTGCCCCATAGAATCCCTCTTGTTATTTTTGTGGCTTTATATTATTATTGTTAGGTCGGTCGGATTATATTGTGACTCCTTAGACTCCTATATATAGAAAGGAGGTTTTGTCATTTGTATCATCCAAGAATTGTTCATTTATGTAATGCAAAGGAGGTTTCCCACTCGAAGAGGCTGAATTCTAAGGCGTTGATCTATCTTTTCTATCTTTTCTTGAGCTGGTTTCATAACATTTGGTATCAGAGCTTTGGATTCTAGGGTTTCGCTGATCCAAACAGGTCATCGTGGAATTTTCACTATAACTTCTTTTCTGTGACGTTTCAGAAGTCACAAAAACAACCCGTTTCAGAAGAATTGGCGCTGAACCTTGGGTCCAAATTTCAGAGCTTTTCGCGCGACACTTTAGGAGATATGATCTGAGGAAGTTGGCCTTTTTGCAGACTCGTGAATTACATTCAAAACAGGTGACCTGGGGAAAATCGTGATAATTCTCTCTCTGAGGATCGGATTGAAATTTCGTAAAAAGGTACAGAAAGAGGATGGACTGTAGTTTCTTGTGTGTGTGTTTTAGATTCAAAGGTTGAAACAATGGCTCGTGGCACGTCGTACATGTTCGCTCTACTGAACCAGTCTAAAAGCAAGTCATTGTGGGAGATTTCACATAACTCTTCCTTGGAGAATCCAATTTGGCTCAGACTTGTGGCATTGGAAAGAGGACGCAGAAGGCTACTACAGGTAGAAATTTCAGAACTGGATGATCCAAAATTACAGAGATACATCAGATTCAATATCAGGCTTCTATAAAGTGAAAAAAGGTGTGTAGTTTTTTTTTTTAATTTTTGTGTAAGCTTGGTTTAACGGAATTCAAAGGGCATAGTAAAGCATTATTATCGGTAACTGATGCCCCGAGGAAAGAAAATGCAAACACCTAGTAAGGAACCTGAAAGCTCTAGCATGACTCATGAAGAAGAAGAAGAAATGCTACATGATATATCAAAATTACAAGAACAAGTGCAACAAATGTCACGCTCACAAAAGCTAACAGAAGCTAAGATAAGTGGCGTGGAATCTAAGATAAAGGGCATGGAAGCTAAGATGGATGATTCGAAGACAGATTTGAAGAGAGACATGGTAGATTTGAAGATAGATTTGAAGACAGATATGGAAGAATTGAAGAAGTTGCTACAAGAAAGGGTCACTAATGGTGAAAAGGTAGTAAAGGAAACTCATGATCAGAACAAAAGAAATGTTAATCATGATACCATAGACGCTAATGTTGGATCGAAGAATCACCATATTCCAAAAATCGATATGAGGAAGTTTGATGGCAAGGATCCCGCTACATGGATATTACAGATGGAGCAATTCTTCGATCTCAATAATGTGCAAAATGCACAAAAGGTACGTATGGCAACTGTATATTTGGAACCAAATCAGTTTGTATGGTATCAATGGCTTTGCTCTCGTAAACAATTTATCACTTGGGAAATTTTTACGGAAGAATTGATAGCACATTATGAAGATACAAAAAGCAACACTTTTTTAGCCAATTGATAAGTCTCAAACAAAAGGGTTTAGTAATTGAGCACATTGAGGAGTTCCAAAAATTGAACATAAGGGTAAAAGATATTCCAGAGGAGCATAGGATTGATGTGTTCATAGGGTCTTTAAAGGATAATATCCAACATGATGTTCGCCTTTGGGAACTGGATTCATTATAGAAGGCATTCAAGTTAGCAAGAAAAATGGAAAGCAAAATTATGGCAACCAGGAAGCATACCACTCACAACTATAAAGACGGAAGTGTTGTTGCCCCTAGTCTTCCACAACCTATAAGGTTGACACTGCAACAATTGGAAGAAAAAAGAGCAAAAGGGCTTTGTTACAGTTGTGATAGCAAATACACTAAAGGTCATAAGTGTGCTGAGAAGAAATTATTCTACACATATTGTGAAGAGGAAGAAGAAAAGGAGCAAGAAAGGTCAAAAGAAGAAGATATACTCCAGGAAGAAAGCCTAGATGAAGAAAAAATAAATCCAACCATATCTTGTAATGCATTGGCGGGAATTACCACTCCTCAAACCATCAAGATAGAAGGACAAATCAAGAAGAAAAAGGTAATAATGTTGATTGATTCAGGAAGCACCCACAATTTTATTCATTGTAGGGTAGCAAAAGAATTGAATTTCTTCCTATATCCAGCACCAGAGTGTCAAGTGATGATTGCAAAAGAAGGAACAATAAATTGCTCTGGAAAGTGCCATAATATAAGGCTATCCATGGGAGAATATGTATTGACTAGCCCAATGCTTTCCATTCCAATGGGAGGTGCTGATGTTGTACTAGGAGTCCAATGGCTACAATCCTTGGGTACAATAGCTTTTAATTTTCAAGAACTTTTCATCAAATTTTCTACAGAAGGAAAGGAAGTTGAATTAAGGGGTATTGCAGGGAAACCAGGAAAGATAATCAGCTCTAATGGCATGACTAAGTGGTGGGCTCCAGTATTGTAGCAATAATGCTACAACTAGTGGAGCTTCCTTCTCTAATTTTATCAACCCGGTAGTTCGTAACAAACTTGGAAGCGACGGTGCTGTATGCACAAGTACTAGCTCTTGCCGCAGGTGTCACTTGGTCAGCTGGCACAAGTCCGCTAGGGCTCAAGCCAACTTCTATGAGCTCTTAGAAGAAGCTTTTTAACCGATGAACGAACGCTAACTCAAAGGAAATTAACCTACTGCAGAAAGGAACTGAAAGCCAACAAGAAGCACAAACCCTAGCAAACCCTAATTCTACCAGCTAGTCCTACTGATGCAAAGATGGGAATGCAAACTACTGGAAGAGATGCCATTACTTCTAGGAAGGTGAGATGCATGTGTCTAGACTACTTTGATCTGAAGAGAACATATTTTTGTATTTTTGTTCAAGTTGTTGGAATTATTATGCATGTGCTTCTAACTGGATCTTTACTGTGCAGGGGTAGATCAAGGAGGGAAATACTTGGAAGAGGTCAGGAAGGCTCAGAGAGGGTCTAAGGAGTCCCTAACAACCTTTCATAGAAGTTCACAAAGTTTAGATGCCAAGCAACCGTGTTTATGAGCTTCTACAGGAAGTCTGCAGGGGTTCTACAGGATGTTCAGAATTTCTACAGGAAGTTCAGTAATTCCTACAGGATGTTCTACAATCCGATTTTTGGGTGATCGGTGAGTGGAAGAGGCTGCATGGATGGATAGGAAGGTAGGAGGGGAGTTTGTAATGACTCAGCGATAGAGAGATGAGATGGAGAGGGGGTGTGCTAAGCTAGGTTGTCTTAAAGAGGGCAGAGGGAATGGAAGGCCGAAAAAGGTAGAATAACGAGGGTAATAGAATAGTTGAGAGACAAGGGGTCTAATTAGGAGATGAATAGTTGGCCTGGGCACAGCTTAGAAGGACAAGAGAGTGAGGGAGTAGCGTTGCACAGTGTAAACGAAACAAATCATCCACGTCCTGCACACAACCGAAATATTATTAACCTATTATAATTGTTTAACAAAACCAATGAACAGCAACGTTATTCCTAAGGAGAATCATGCATGGTACTGAAACAAAGAAACATTCCAAGAGATCTGAATGCATGGACACTTCTACAAGCAAGATATTGCATCAAGGATTGCATGAACATGTAAACCGATGTTTTTGTTGGGTAGCACTATCTACAATTCCAGCCCCTAGAAAGAGGTGAAAATGAGTGTGCAAGCAACCCTTTTCTGGAACTTTTATCAACTCCAATCTTCTTCAATTTATTCTAAACAGCTAAAGCAACTCTGTCTTCTACCAATGTCCTACTTAACCACACCAAGAAATCTAACTCAGCAAACTGTGTTTGAATGCATGTAAAGGAAAGAAAACGTAATGCTGAAAGAAAGATAACAATACAAAGGAAGGAGGCCTTAGGCTCTCAAGTTGGGCCCAACCCCGAGAGCTATGGCTCCTTTAAGAACTCAGAATTGAACTCAAATCTGCCTGCTTTCCATTAAAAGATAATAATCATAGGTCAAATAACATGCCAATAATGGCTACAAAAGAGCAAAACAGAGCTAGCAGCTCATAATCCAGAATGTGCAATAAGGTTTGAAAAGTCCTCTTCGAAGGCTAAAGCCCTATCATTTATACATCTCAAGGCCCCAAGGTGGCCTCCTAAATCAGTGGGGCTTGGCTGACCAAACTAAGAGTGAACTGCTGCTTCCTCAAAATCCGTTTGGCTGCCTGCTAGATCCGGCTGTGGTAGCTGTCAGAGCTCAGAGTTGGGGGTGAAAATCCCGAGGAAGGCCATTTAATGCTGTGGACAATCCTCCTACAAATCCTCAACCCCATCTTGGTTGTCTCCTAGCCCTCATCTGCGTGGTTTTTCTCCATTAAATGTCAAAAAAACCTGAAATAAGCACGTGTTAGCCACCTAGGAATAGTGACTGCCCTTATTCGTACAAATGACATAAATATACTAAAAAATGATGCATAAGTTATGAAAAATGAAGGGTTGAGCAAGGGTAGTGAGGCCAAATGAGCCCAAAATGTTACCAAATTTGGGGCTCCTCATCACCCCCCAGCTAAAATGATTGCTCATCCTTGAACAACTAATCCAGTTCCTCGTCCTTCATTTCTTCCACTGCCACCCTCACATCCCAGGCCTCTGAAGTGGTCTCCTCCTCACTGGCATGGAACCAAGCCTTCGTTTCCACCTCCTCCCACTGCTTTTTCTCTTCTTTTTCTGTGCTACCTTCCATCAATCCTAACAGCAGAGGTGGGCTTAGCTTGAGGCGAATCCAATTTGCTTGGAGGTTCCGTATGGATTTCTTGTAAAGGGGCAGCCGTGCTAGAGCTTCCCTCATTCGAGTTGGAGTATGGTATTCTCTGATTTTAAGGCTGTGGGACAATGAGTTCCATCGGTGGGTGCAAGCATGAACACAGTTGTCCCCTAATAGTCGCTCCATATCATCGAAATGGGCTATGGCCTGTGCTTGCTGATCCATGTATTTCAATAAAGTTTGAGGGTTGGTGGCTAAGTGTTGGTGGGCCGTTATCAACGCAGTGGGATCCCCTGGCTCTGCTCTGATCAACAGTGGCTCATGTAATTCTTCGTCCATGACTTCCTTGACTTCTGCTGCCCTCTTCTCTTCATGGTTCAACCATGAGGCAAATTCCATCAAGTGCATATCCCATACAACCGTGTTGGGATCCCATGTAGTCACGTTAGGAAGGGCCAAATTATGGAGATAGAACTCTGAGAGTTTGGCCTTATCCTCTGATGAACTGCTATTACATAACGTTGTGCACTGCTGCGGGTCTTGGAGTTGGGAGATACCCCTTTGTGCTAATGCGTTGATTTGAAATTGCAGCCATTGGTCTCGTAGGTACAGGCCATAGGATTTGGCCGACTGTCTGCATTGTATAGCATCCATGGCCCAACTGGCCATGCAAGCCAGTTGTGCCTCTTTTTGTTGCAACTGTTGTTTGAGAGCTTATATCTCAATTTGTGCTTGCAGTTCCCCTTCCTGTAGATGCGAGGTTGGTTCCTCGAGACCGACTTGCAGTCCTTCTCTGCCTTGATGTTCTACTGTAGTGTCCCCTGAGGATGTGCCCTTTTCCTTCTTCAGCTCCTGTAGCTGCATTCTAAGCTTCTCGTTTTCTTCCTGTAGGAACACCCGCTAGCAGTTTGCCACGTGTTTAGCCATAGCTAATTCTTTTCGTGCCTCCTTGAGTTGTTCCTCCAAGGGGCCTATATCCGCCACACCTTTTGATTTGGCTATTTTCATCCACGTGTGGGTTCTCACCCTTTCTTCCTCCAATGCAAAGAAAAGTGGCACAGTGAATTTCTGTTGTATAATTTTTCCAGCTTCTAAGAAGTTATAATATGAGCTCAGACTTGGCTGAGGACTAGGCTCCGGAATATGCTCTTTCTCTTCTTCTCTTGGCGGCTCTACTTTTTCTTCCCTCGGTGGTGATGAGGGTGCCTCTCCCTCCATTCTCTCTGTCTCCTTAAGCCGGGCTAAGGTTTCCTGTAGAGCAGCCTCAGCATCCTGTAGCCGGGCTTCTGAAGCCAACCTGTCCATTCTCTCTTTCCACGTGGTTGTCTTTGGGCTCCCCCGCTCATAAGTGACTGATATTTTTGAGGGGGACCTCTCCCTGGGCGAAGTAGGGGCATCCTCTATAGTAATTGGGCTGCTGGATGGAGGCTATGGCCTCCCTGTTTTGATTCTCACACTTCTTCGGGCCTTAAAATATAGAGGGATCTCCCTCTTTCGTTTTTCCTTCGGCTTAGGAGGTGTACAAAGGGCAGCCAGCACGGCTGCTGCCTCCCTTGCAAGAATGTTGGCTCTCTTTTCCTTTGGTTTTCCTTTTTCAGGGCTTCCTGTAGAAGGCCCTATATCAGATGATTTATGGCTTCCTGTAGAAGCCGGTTTTGGTTTTCCTGTAGAAACAGGTGGCACCGTTTTATCTTGTTTGACTGCGGGTGTTGTGCTTTTTGACTTCGCTGAGGCTACTGTCGAGGTGCCTTTATTGACGTGGACAGGTTCAGTCCTGTCCACCCTACTTTCTAACCTTTTCTCCCTGGGTGTCAATGTAGATTTGTCATCCTTCTCTTCGACAACCTTTTTCTCTTGTTTCCCTTTTTGTTCTTTCTTCAGTGCTTTGGCCGTGGGTTCTTGGCCTTTCCCTTTCTTCTCTGCGCGTACTGACTCCTTTTCCTCGCTGCTGGAGGAGCCAAGCTCTTCGGTCAACATTTTTATATCACCATCCTTAGTCAGATTCCGGAAGGCTTCCCACGAGAGAGGGACTTTGTATGTGTGGAGTGCATCCTCCATGAGGAGCTTAATGAGCCCATGGTGGGCTACCTGGTCTGGCGTGCCTTCCTTTAACTTGGTTGCACATTCAGTCATAGACTGCCGTAGAAAGTAGGGAATACTTAGTTTGTTTTCTGCAGGTAGGTCCATATGATGCCTTAATTCTGTGAGTAGCCGGAAATGGTACCCATATATAATGCTGAACTGTCCTTCGAATGTGATGTATTTCATAATTTGGAGGCTGACCTCGCTCCAAAGTGGCTGCAAGCTAGTTCTGCGAACCCCGTTCTTATCCTCTGAGAATTGCTCCTCTGGTGGAAAGAACTCCTTTTTAGCCTTCTGGCCTAATTTCCTCTCCTCCTTGTCCCACGATACCCCCATTGGGAGCTCAGTGACTTGGCTGATGAACTGTGGGGTGAGTCTGAGACTCAAACCCCTGAAATTGACGGTGGCCAGCGTTTTTTATTTTGGCTTCAAAGCTTGCAAGAACTCCTCTGCCACCTCATCATCATATCCTTGAAGTTTGTCGCAGAACGACATCCATCGCGCACAAGTGAACAGTTCTACCACCCCAGGGTTCTCCCTTAGTTTCTTTGAGTCGGTCGGTTCCTTTCTGATGAATCCACTCGGCATGGTGAAAACCTGCTATGTTAGCTGGAGGTGGCGGGTGCGTATCAAAAACTAGCCTTTTGGGACAGAGCGTAGAACTACGCCTCTGCCATGCACACAATTCGCGAAGACTATCTACAGATGAGCCTTAATAGGGCTTAATTACAATCACATCCTGTAGAAAACCCCACATATACTTCGACGAAAATTCATGCAAAAGGAAGACAACGCTTGCAATTTTTATGATCAGACTGTAGTTTTACGTTTTTGAGAACGTCGACTCCGCCACCCTCGAAACCAATTGCATGGGAGGAATAGGTTCAGGCTTACCTTTTCCAATTCGCCACCTTTGACGTGAAGAGACCAATTTTCCTCGTGGCAGTGAGCTTCCTGTAGCGTAGCTTTCCTGTAGAAGCAGCGCACGGGTTCTGGAGAGCACAACAGTGGTGCTGCACCTTTTGTGTCGCTACCAGACATTTGAACAAGCCGAAGACTTGGAGTAACGAGCTTCAGAGAAATTCGGACGCTCACTCGACTTCAAAACGGCTGATGATAAATGCGTGTGGTGGCGATCTAGCCGATAGATTTGAATCCCGGCGGAATTCGTGGCGCGGGGGTGAGCTGTCCCTGCTGGACCGTTGGACGACGTCACCTACTCATTCCACTGTGCATTTCCCTTACTGACGCATCATTCTCCGCAGATCTGCCGCCGTCATTTCTGTTAAAACGCCGCTTCTCCCCGACTGGACACATCTCACGTGTCTATTCCCCGTTTTGCTTGCCACGACCGCCACTTTCCAGATTCGACTAGACCATCTGACTGATCGTCGTGGCGAGTTGAATGGCCATTCGACTGCTCAACCCATTCATTCCCACACTTGCAAACATTTCATAGTATGATTCATGTAATTTTACGAAAGAAAGGGCGAGGCACTTACCTGTGTGGTCGCGACATGAATTTCCAGGTTTTACGACGATGGTGATTAAATTTGCTTGCTGCTACTATTTGCACAGGCACGGGGGTCCTTCCTTGCAGACTGCCGCTGATGACAAAGCTTGTGACTCGGCTGCATGTGCCCGCTCTATTATTTCATGTTGCAGGCGATTTAATGGTGTACACCCTAGCTAGATGAACTGCTACGGGATTCCTGTAGGATGTCATGTAGCAGTTTTTCTTCCTCAGGTGCATGCTGAGACAGCGGAGGCGGTGGCATCACAGTCACGATCGCAGGGCCCTCGGATGGCTTTGATAAGTATTGCATGGTATCTCTGCATCTTTTTCATTTATTTGAGAAGCGCTCCCTCTGATAATTCAATGTTCTGTTTTGACTGTGCAGTTTTTTTCATTTCATGGCAACTGGGGTGGTAGAAGGAGGCGACAGCAGTGTGTGATGGAGAAAATAGTAGCTTGCATGCCTCCATGCCGAACCTCGGTCGTTAGATCTCCCCACACAATTAGTTCTGGGCCGTCCAAAACTTCTACAGGAAGTTTCCTATAGAAATACAGAACTTCCTTTAGAAAGTCTGTAGCTTCCTGTAGAAGACTAAACTGTGATCAAATCGTGCCCAGACCTTGGAGAAGATGAGTGCTTTCAGAGGGGGCGCGGGTGAGGTCACCTGGTAGCATAATAAGGACCCTTGTCTTTGAGTTGAGGGACCTCTTTTCCTTCATAGAATACCTGCAACCTGCATGCATTGCCACATTGTGAACTTGCTGTCCCTAATTTTTTTGTTTTTTTTTTTTTTTTTTTTTGAAAGACAGCAGGGGCGCCTCCATGAGGTTTTAACCCTTACTATCTGCCTTGAGCGCCTGGGAGAGGTTTTCACTCAAGGGTCTTTTTCAAACCCCTTTTTTTTTTCTTTTTTTGAAAGACATCAGGGGCGCCTCTATGAGGTTTTCACCCCTACCATCTCCCTTGGGAGCCTCAGAGAATTTTTCACCGAAGGATCTTTATTATTATTATTATTATTATTTTCAAGATCTTCAGTATATGCCCAAAACAGAGGCAGAACCCTTCTCGATGACCAGCACTGATTTTTCCACAGTTTTGATGAATTCTTGTCTTGACAGAGGCTTTCTGTAGATATTCAACCGATGCCCATTGACAAGCATAGGGATGGCCTCCTCATCAATGGTCCGAATAAGAACAGATCCATTGTCATTACATTTTTCCACTGCATATGGTCCCAGCCATCTGGTTCTTAGCTTCCCCTTGAAATCTTTATGACTGGAATCATACAATAGTGCCCAATCTCCCGGTTGAAATTGCTTGTCATTGAGGTGTTGGTCATGCCACACCTTCCTCTGAAGTTGAACCACTTCTGAGTGAAGAAGGGCCTTCATTCTGTGCTCGTCCAATCCATTTAGCTGCAATAACCTTTCTTGTTGGGCATGGCTGAGATCCAGGTCCAGCTGAGCTGCCATCCTCAAAGTGTTGTACTCGAATTCAATTGACAGCAGAGCTCTCTTCCCATAGACCAGCTCATAAGGTGTGAAGCCGGTTGTGGTCTTCCAAGTGGTGTTGTAAGCCCATGTGGCCTCAACCAGGCGATTTGCAAAATCTTTTCTACTGCTGCTCACCACCTTAGTCAAGATCCCTTCCAATGCTCTATTGGTGACTTCCACCTGCCCATTTGCTTGAGGATGATAGGGGGTGGAAGTCCTATGCTTGATTTTGTAATGAGCTAGCAGGTCTTCAATTAAGTTGGAGGTGAACTAGCTTCCTTGATTGGTGACTAGCTCTCTTGGGTAGCCAAATTTGTAGAAGATGTTTTCTCTTAAGAACTCGGCCACCTTTTCTTCTGTCGCTGCTTTGATTGCCTTGGTTTCTGCCCACTTTGTCAGGTAGTCTGTGCACACAATGATGTAAGACCTTTGCCTCGAAGGAGGATTGATTGGACCCACAAAATCCATACCCCACTTCTCAAATGGCTCAAGAGTCACTTGAGGTTGGAGAGGCATTTCATCCCTTGGAGTCGGTTTCCCCATCCTTTGGCATCGATCACATTAGCTGATATATCTTCTGACATCTTGATGAAGCGTGGGCCAATAGTAGCCTGCCTGCAGGATTTTGAAGGCAGTCCTCTTTTCTGCAAAATGTCCTCCACAAGGCCTATCATGACAGGTGAGGAGGATATCAAAGACTTCCTCTTCCCTTACACAACGCCTTAAGATCTGATCAGGGCCAAGCTTGAACAGGTTGCCCCCGATCCAAGTGAATGAGGCACTCTTTCTGACGATTCTGCTCTTTCCTCTTGAGGATAAGTGCAGAGGGAACTATGCTGAAACAAGGTAGTTTGCTATATCAGCAAACCATGGAGAGAGTACTGAAATAGCAAACAGATGTTCATCGGGCATCTGGTCATCCACTGTTCCATCCTCACCTGCAGGTAAATCCAATCTAGACAAGAAGTCAGCAACAACATTCTCTTTACCTGGTTTGTCAACGATAGTCAAGTCAAACTGCTGCAACAAAAGTAACCATCTAATAATACGAGCATTCACATCTGGTTTATTCATTAAATATCTAATTGCAGCATGATCAGTATGTACAAATGTTTGATAGCCAGTGATATAATGTCGGAACTTGTTCAGTGCATGGACCACGGCCAAGAATTCTTTCTCAGTTACAATGTAATTCAGTTCTTCCTTGGATAAGTTTTTGCTGACAAAGTAGATGGCATATGGAAGTTTTTGTTCAACTTGTCCTAAGGCTGCCCCTATGGCTTTGTTTGAGGCATCATTGTGGATGTGGAAAGGTAGGGCCCAGTTTGGACCTCTCAAGATTGGGGCAGACACCAACTTGTCCTTTAATTCATTCAGAGCCTTCTGACAATCGTCAGTCCATTTAAACTCAACATCCTTTGCCAAGAGGCTAAACAATGGCGAGGCTAGCTTGTTGAAGTCTTTAATGAATCTCCTATAATACCCTGCTAATCCTAAGAAAATTCGAACATCTCTTACCTTCTGAGGAGGTGGAACCTTCTTGATGAAATCAATTTTGTTAGGATCCACCTGTAACCCTTGGCAAGAAATGGTATGGCCTAGCACGGTCCCTTCAGTCATCAAGAATTCACACTTTTCAGGACTAAGGGACAGGTTCATCTCAATGCACTTGGTTAGGACTTTTCCCAGATTGGACAATGCTTCCTGGAAGTTGGACCCATAAGGAGTGAAGTCATCCATATAGATTTCCACCGAATCATGGACCAGCTCAGAAAAGATGCTTAAGACGGCTCTCTGGAAGGTGGCAGGAGCATTGCATAGTCCAAAGGGAAGAACTCGGTAAGCAAAGGTACCCCAAGGACAAGCGAAGGTGGTCTTATCTTGGTCTTCCGGGTTGATTTGCATCTGGTTATACCCGCTAAACCCATCCAGGAAAGAGAAAAACTTCTTTCCTGCCAGTCCATCCAACACTTGATCTATGAAAGGTAGAGAAAAATGGTCTTTCTTGGTAGCTTTGTTTAGTTCTCGGTAGTCCACACAGATTCTCCACTTCCCGTTTTTCTTGGGAACCAACACCAAAGGGGACACCCATTCGCTATCCGAGATGGGGTAAATGAATCCGGCATCTAACAGTTTTTGTAATTCCTCGTTAACGATGTCCTTAAGGGCTGGATTCATTCTCCTTTGGGGTCGCCTAACTGGTTTAAAACCTTCTTTGATGTAGATGTGATAGGTACAGATCGAAGGATGAACTCCTTTCATCTCCTTATAGATCCAAGCAAAAGCATCTAGATGACTGGCCAACAGACTACACAACTCCTTTTCCTAGGAAGGCGATAGGGAGGAGCTGATCTTTAACGTTCTCTCAGGGTCGAACTCCACATTTTTGACTCTGGGAGTGACGGGTCGGTCACACAAAGGTCCACTAAGGTGCTGGCTTGGGCATCCTCCACCAATTCCTCTAAGGACAATGCACCGGGAGGTGGAGTCTCGATCAAGGTCTCAATCAAATCATCCTCAGTTGGGAGGCCTCCCCTAGTGGTGTCTAAGGTGCACAAAGGTGCTGAGTACACCTCATCCTCTTCTCCTTCCTCCAACCAAAGTGGTAAGTCATGCTCTAATAAGGGTTGGGCAGGAGGGTACAGGACTAGCTGCTTGGACATAGGACCATTTTTGATGGTCATGTTTCCTACACGGTAGCTTATGTAAGCATCTGCAATGGCTAACCAAGGCCTTCCCAAAATAAGAGGGTATCCAGTAAGCTTTGCCTTTGGTTACAGAACCAAAAAGTCAGTAGGGTACTCCCAAGAGTCAACCGAGACCAAGACATCCTCTATGATCCCTTCGGAAGTCACGGTGGAGTGATCTGCTAGTTGCAGGACTGTCGAGGTCTTTCTCAGGGAACCCTGAAGGTTGAGTTTGAGCATGGTATCCCTGGTCATCACATTAATGGCAGCCCCCAGATCAATCAATGTGTGAGGTATGATGGTGCCATTGATGTGGACATCCACTACAGGACTTCCAGGATCCAAATACTTTGGGCAGATGACTTGTCCCAATATAAGATCAGACAGTTGTCCTATGACATTGATGGTTGAAGAATCTCTTTTTCGCCTGCTTGGGTGTCTAAAACACTTTTCCTTAACCAGTTTGTTGTATATCGGTACATATTTGATGGCTTGGAGAAGTGGTATTTTCACACACAACTGTTTGAGCTCTCCCAGAAGCTCATCCTCCTCTGGGTTGGGTTGTGTGGTGGCTGTTAGTCTCTCAGGAAAGGGTGGAATGGCCTTTGGCACTTTCCTGTTTATCTTCCTCTTCCTCTAGGGGAGGAGGTTGGCGATCCAGAAGAGTCTTTCCAGATCGCAGATTGATCTCCTGGATCTCCACAACATAGGTAGGGCATGATGTTTCCCGAGTATATACCTACTGGGCCTGTCTGTTGTTGGGGTTTGGGTTCGGTTGAGCAGGTATTTGGGGCTGCCTTGGAGGAGCAGGAGGTTATGGTTGTGGTTGAGCCGGTGGTGGAGGCAAAATGGCGGGAGGAGTATTGTACTGGGGCCTCCACCCTGTTTGAGGTGCATTCCACTGAGGCTGTGGCTGGGCATGTGAGTGAAACGAAGGAGTAGTGGGGTGAGTATGGTACTAAGGTGGGTAAGACCATGGAGGAGGTATAGACCAGGAAGGATGAACAGGGGGTCCCTAGGAAGGCATAGGAGCAGATTGGTTGGGGTCGTAATAGGTTTGGGGTGTCCCTTGCATCCCCTGTGGGTAAGGTCTAGGTCCATGTGGCCTCCTTTGGTTGAGGAAATAGAGGGGTTCAGTGGGCGCTTCTGTCCCTTGATACATGGCTTTAAGCCCAGGTAAGGTTGGACATTGGTTTGTGGGGTGGTCCTCCTCACAGACAAAGCATACCTCAACCGAATGTAATGGGCACTCGTTTTTAGGGTGTTTCCTTGTACACCTAGGGCAGAAGATAGCCAAAGCCCTCTCAGCTTCCTCTTTCTTCTGCTGGATTCAGAATGTATCAAGTTGCATGGCGATGGTCTGTCTCACCTCACTCTTGAGATCCTCTAATTGATTCGCAAACTCATGTTTGGAGAAAGGAATACCAGCTGAGAGGGGGTTTCCTCTACCTCTTTTCCGGGCTGCCCTAGAGTGGTTTCTAAACACAGTCTTTATGTCCTCATAAGGTAGTTGGTAAATATCTCCTCCAGCTAGCATGTGAAGGGTATCTAAGAGGTCTTCCGGGACTCCTCGGAGCAGGACCCACTTAAGAGATTCAGGGTCAAGTGTGCACCTGGCCCGTTTATAGCTAAGCTGGAACCTTTCCTCGTAATCCTCTAAGGACTCATCATTCCCCATGGTCATCCGGAAGATTTCTCCCTTGGTTTCCTTGGACCTACAGTATTCTTGGTACTTGGTATTGAAAGCTTGTTGCATCTGGGCCCAAGTGGTGATATTGTTCCCAGGTAAGCCCATGAACCAGCATAGTGCTGCATCCTTAAGTGTAGAGGGGAAGAGTTTCAGTTTTTTCTCATCTTCAGTATAGTCATAGGTTCGACAAAGGACAAAAAACTCAAATAGGAAGGTATCAAGGTCCTCAGTAGTCAGTCCTTGGAAGTGAGGTAAAGCAGAAGGGCCTATGTTCTTCATTTTCATGTCTCCATTGGTCTCTCGGATGGGGAAGGCACCTTCTATTCTCTCATCTTCTCCCCTATGGTCAGCCATGGCTTCAGATGGGGTGTTCTCTAACTCTTCTTCTGCTATATGATCTTTGTATATCTCAGGAGGTTCGCCTATAGGTTCTTCTGGATCACTGTCACCAAAGAAGAGAGAAGGGTGACTCAGTGATGTGGTGGGGGTGTTGGGTAAGAATTTTCCTGTTTTATCTCGGTTTCTACGAGGCATGAAATGAAAAGACTTCTGATTGCTTTTGTTTTTTCTAGTACCTGCAAAACTAAAACAGATTGAACTACAACTAACTATCTTGCTGAAATGGAAATGCGGAATTGAAATGAAAGCATGAAAGAACTACTCTATTTTGCTCAAATGAAATTGCAGAATTGAAATTCTACGCTATGCTTTGCAGAATTGAAATGCTAATCTATGCTTGCAGAATTGAAATGCTAACCTACGCTTGCAGGAATTGAAATTGCGGAATTGAAATGTTAATCTATGAAAGCAGGAAATGTCTATGCTACTTTTGCAGAATGGAGATGAAATAAGCTACTTAGCAGAAGGCGAGAGTAGGAAAATAGAAGAAAAGCAACAATCACTAATACTCTGACGCTTCCCCGGCAACGGCGCCAAAAAGATGGTGGGCTCCAGTATTGTAGCAATAATTCTACAACTCCTGGAGATTCCTTCTCTAATTTTATCAACCCGGTAGTTCGTAACAAACTTGGAAGCGACGGTGCTGTATGCACAAGTACTAGCTCTTGCCGCAGCTGTGACTTGGTCAGCTGGCACAAGTCCGCTAGGGCTCAAGCCAACCTCTATGAGCTCTTAGAAGAAGCCTTTTAACCGATGAATGAAAGCTAACTCAAAGGAAATTAACCTACTGCAGAAAGGAACTGAAAGCCAACAAGAAGCACAAACCCTAGCAAACCCTAATTCTACCAGCTAGTCCTACTGATGCAAAGATGGGAATGCAAACTACTGGAAGAGATGCCATTACTTCTAGGAAGGTGAGATGCATGTGTCTAGACAACTTTGAACTGAAGAGAACATATTTTTGTATTTTTGTTCAAGTTGTTGGAATTATTATGCATGTGCTTCTAACTGGATCTTTACTGTGCAGGGGTAGATCAAGGAGGGAAATGCTTGGAAGAGGTCAGGAGGCTCAAAGAGGGTCTAAGGAGTCCCTAACATTCATTCAGAGAAGTTCACAAAGTTTAGATGCCAAGCAACCGTGTTTATGAGCTTCTACAGGAAGTCTGCAGGGGTTCTACAGGATGTTCAGAATTTCTACAGGAAGTTCAGTAATTCCTACAGGATGTTCTACAATCAGATTTTTGGGTGATGGGTGAGTGGAAGAGGCTACATGGATGGATAGGGAGGTAGGAGGGGAGTTTGTAATGACTCAGCGACAGAGATATGAGATGGAGAGGGGGTGTGCTAAGCTAGGTTTTCTTAAAGAGGGCAGAGGGAATGGAAGGCCGAAAAAGGTAGAATAACGAGGGTAATAGAATAGTTGAGAGACAAGGGGTCTAATTGGGAGATGAATAGTTGGCCTGGGCACGACTTAGAAGGACAAGAGAGTGAGGGAGTAGCGCTGCACAGTGTAAACGAAACAAATCATCCACGTCCTGCACACAACCGAAATATTATTAACCTATTCTAACTGTTTAACAAAACCAATGAATAGCAACGTTATTCCTAAGGAGAATCATACATGGTACTGAAACAAAGAAACATTCCAAGAGATCTGAACACATGGACGCTTCTACAAACAAGATATTGCATCAAGGATTGCATGAACATGTAAACTGATGTTTTTGGTGGGTAGCACTGTCTACAATTCCAGCCCCTAGAAAGAGGTGAAAATGAGTGTGCAAGCAACCCTTTTCTGGAACTTTTATCAACTCCAATCTTCTTCAATTTATTCTAAACAGCTAAAGTAACTCTGTCTTCTACCAATGTCCTAATTAACCACACCAAGAAATCTAACTCAGCAAACTGTGTTTGAATGCATGTAAAGGAAAGAAAACGTAATGCTGAAAGAAAGATAACAATACAAAGGAAGGAGGCCTTAGGCTCTCAGGTTGGGCCCAACCCCGACAACTATGGCTCCTTTAAGAACTCAGAACTGAACTCAAATCTGCCTGCTTTCCATTAAAAGATAATAATCATAGGTCAAAAAACATGCCAATAATGGCTACGAAAGAGCAAAACAGAGCTAGCAGCTCGTAATCTAGAATGTGTAACAAGGTTTCAAAAGTCCTCTTTGAAATCTAAAGCCCTATCATTTATACATCTCGAGGCCCCAAGCTAGCCTCCTAAATCAGTGGGGCTTGGCTGACCAAACTAAGAGTGAACTGGTGCTTCCTCAAAATCTGTTTGGCTGCCTGCTAGATCCGGTTGTTGTGGCTGTCAGAGCTCGGAGTTGGGGGTGAAAATCCCGAGGAAGGCCATTTAATGTTGTGGACAATCCTCCTACGAATCCTCAACCCCATCTTGGCTGTCTCCTAGCCCTCATCTGCGTGGTTTTGCTCCATTAAATGTCAAAAAAACCTGAAATAAGCACGTGTTAGCAACCTAGGAATAGTGACTGCCCTTATTCGTACAAATGACATAAGTATACTAAAAAATGATGCATAAGTTATGAAAAATGAAGGGTTGAGCAAGGGTAGTTAGGCTAAATGAGCCCAAAATGTTACCAAATTTGGGGCTCATCACTAAGCTTCTTAAAAAGGAGCAAAGAGGTGTAATTGCACAATTATGTTCGCTAGATGTTTCCACATTGGAATCATCTATTTCTCCAGATCTCCAAAATGTCCTGGACAATCATTCCAAGGTATTTGAGACTCCCAAAGGTCTCCCACCTATGCGTGAGCATGATCATGCTATTCATCTGATTCCAGGAAGTGTTCCTCCAAACATCAGGCCGTACAGATATCCCTATGCCCAAACAAGTGAAATTGAACGTATGGTTGCAGAAATGCTAGAGGCTGGTATAATTCAACCAAGTCAAAGTTCTTTCTCAGCTCCAGTAGTATTGGTGCACAAGAAGGATGGATCATGGCGCATGTGTCCGGATTATAGGGAGCTCAACAAGCTCACTATTAAAGATAAGTTCCCCATTCCTGTTATTGATGAATTATTGGATGAATTGCATGGATCAATTTACTTCACCAAGTTGGATCTTCGTTCGGGATATCATCAAATCAAAATGAAGATTGAAGACATTCCAAAAATAGCATTTAGAACTCATGAGGGTCATTATGAATTTTTGGTCATGCCTTTTGGACTTACCAATGCACCTTCAACATTTCAAGGTTTGATGAATTCAATTTTCAAACCATTCCTTAGAAAATTTGTGTTAGTATTTTTTGATGATATACTAATCTACAGCAAGTCTTGGAAGGATCATGTTGAACATGTTGACAAGGTGCTACAACTATTGGAGGAGAAACAATTATATGCAAAAAGATCCAAATGTTTCTTTGGAGTCCAGGAGGTGGAATATTTGGGTCATATTGTATCTCATGAAGGAGTTAAGGTAGACCCTAGCAAAATTAAACCCATTAAGGAATGGAAAATCCCCACATCCATAAAGCATCTGCGAGGATTTCTTGGGTTGACAGGGTATTATCGCAAGTTTGTTAAGAATTATGGGAGAATAGTAGCACCTCTAACAACATTATTGAAGAAAGATTCATTTTCATGGACTTCGGAAGCAACAAAGGCCTTTGAACATCTTAAAGAGGCAATGTGCCAAGCACCGGTCTTAACTACGCTGGACATCACAAAAACCTTTATTGTGGAATGTGATGCTTCAGGAAATGGAATTGGTGTTGTTCTAATGCAAGATGAAAGACCCATTGCTTTTGAAAGTCGTCCAATCAAGGGAAAGTTTTTAAGCAAAGCTATTTATGAGAAGGAAATGTTGGCAATACTCCATGCACTTAAGAAATGGTGACCCTACCTAATGGGAAGACACTTCAAGATAAAAACGGATCATGATAGCCTTAAATACTTTTTAGAAAAAAGATTATCCTCTGAAGAGCAACAAAAGTGGGTCACAAAGATGTTGGGTTATGACTTTGAAATCATCTACAAAAAATGGAAGCAAAATGTGGTGGCAGATGCACTCTCAAGAAAGGATGAGGATGTGGAAGCATTGTTGTGTGCCATTTCTATTATCCAACCAGATTGGATAAACGAAGCAAGGGAGGAATGGAAGAACGACGAAGAAGTGTGGGCATTTATTCAAAAGATACAACAAGATTCCAGTACTTCTGATACATTTAGCTGGCAAAATGATTCGTTATGGTACAAAGATCACTTATACCTCTGTAAGAATTCCCAGCTAAAACAAAAGATTGTTATGGAATTGCACACTTCTCCCTTAGGAGGGCACTCAGGATTTTTAAAAACTTGCCACAGGGTTAAGAAGGAATTTTTTTGGGATGGCCTTAAATCAGATATTCAAAAGTTTCTGGTGTAATGTTTGGTTTGCCAGCAAAATAAAGTTGAAACAATTAAGACACCAGGTCTATTACAACCTTTATCCATTCCAAGCCAACGTTGGGAGGAGGTTTCAATGGATTTTATCACAAGTTTACCCAAGTCTGAGGGAAAGAGTTTCATCATGGTGGTAGTTGACAGACTTACCAAGTATGCACACTTTTGTGCATTATCACATCCATTTAAAGCCAGTAAAATTTCTACTGCATTTATGGAAACAGTTCAAAAGCTACATGGAAACCCAAAGATTATTGTAAGTGACAGAGATCCCATTTTCACTGGAAATTTTTGGACAAAATTATTTTCTTGTCTTGGTACTCAGTTAGCTCATAGCTCATCTTATCATCCTCAATCTGATGGGAAAACTGAGATAGTAAACAGATGTTTGGAAGGATATCTTCGTTGCTTTGTATCTAATAAACAGACACAATGGGTCAAATGGTTGCCTCTGGCTGAATGGTGGTATAACACTTCCTTCCATACAGCAACAAAAATGACCCCATTTATGGCACTTTGTGGGTATCAACCACCATCCATCACAACATATTTAAGAGAAAATTCTAAGGTTCAGGCAGTGGAACATCACATCGAACATCAACAACAAGTCCTCCAACTCTTAAAGGATAACCTCGTGTTGGCACAAAATAGAATGAAACAACAGGTAGATCAACATCGCAGTGAAAGAAGTTTTGATGTAGGTGATTGGGTATTCCTACGGCTACAACCATATAAGGAAATGTCCCTAAAGCAAGCTAAGAAGGATAATAAATTATCACCAAAGTATTATGGTCCATACAAGGTGTTGGAAAAGATTGGTACTATGGCATAAAAATTGGAGCTTCCTGCAACTTCTCGATTGCACCCAGTTTTCCATGTTTCATGTTTAAAGAAGGTTATAGGTGACAAGCTCCCAATTCAAACAATATTGCCAGAACTTGACGAGGAAGGAAAAATTATATTGGAACCGGAAGCAGTCACAGAAACAAGAACTCGACAGCTACGAAATCGATCAATTTCAGAGTATCTTATCAAGTGGAAGAACTTATCAGCTGAAGATTCCACATGGGAGGATGAGAATTTTATGCAGAAGTATCCAGAACTACTCAAGCGTTGAGGACAACACTTTTTTGAAGGAGAGGGGCATGTTGGGTCCCTATAATACTAGTGATTATCCCATTACTATTGTAGTTATACCCCTTATTTATATTGTTGTGCCCCTATTACCCCCATATTGTTATTTCTGTGCCCCATAGAATCCCTCTATTTTTATTTTTGTGGCTTTATATTATTATTGTTAGGTCAGCTGGATTATATTGTGACTCCTTAGACTCCTATATATAGAAAGGATGTTTTGTCATTTGTATCATCCAAGAATTGTTCATTTATGTAATGTAAAGGAGGTTGCCCCCTCGAAGAGGCTGAATTCGAAGGCGTTGATCTATCTTTTCTATCTTTTCTTGAGCTGGTTTCATAACAACATGTCTGACAAGCTCTGAAGAATCACCGCATTAAATTCTTCTGGTTTATCCTTTTCCCTATCAAGTCTCTCTTGTGATTGAATGATTTTATCAATATATTCTTGGCAACAAATTATTTCTTCCTTCAAACTTCTGAGAGTGCCTGTTACGACAGGAGAATATCCCTCACCATCCTTCTCATCTAATCTATAGGGAGAATCTCGTGAGTTGTAATCTACCATCTTACGAGTCATCTTTGATCTTCTCTTCCTCCAAGGTATATCATGTTAGCTAAACCAAGTCATAAACAAACCAACGTACCTCACTATAGTGCAGGGGAGGATATCTCATCTGCAAGATCAACAAAATTAGTGCAATACATATATAAATGTAATCATATCAACATTTAATCATTATTTCAATCATTATCCAGTCATCAATGGACGATAATACCAACCACATACCATGACCTCATGTATGACAACTATCAACATGCCAATGTATTCATAACAACATATAAACACTAACACGCATGATGATCCAAATTTAAACAAGAACATAACAAATTATAGATATAACCATGAATACAAAGGTGTAGCAGAAATAACACTTCATTTCATTAATATCAAATACTAAATTATGCTTACAAACAGAATGGAAATAAGGCTAGCTCAGGCATGGTAGCTTATCTCTGAGAAGAGATGTGGTGGCTACATGCCTCTAAACTATGTTACAATGAGGCTCAGAAGCCTATTTATTATTGAGAAATAATGGAAAATCCTAAACATCCAAAAACCTAACCCTAGGAGATGAAGCGCCAAAAGTATGGACCTCCTTTGGGTAAATTGGTGTCCAACAATGGTGGGAAGTAGGGCCGAAGGTGGGCCATATTGAACACTGGGTGCAGACCAAGGAATGGTGGAATACTGAGCTTGGAGGCATTGTCACCTACTACCTTTTTGATGGTGAATGGCCCATAATCGAGCGAGAAAATCTTGAGTTGGAGCCCAGCGAGGTGCTCCTTCTACAAATGTAGCCAAACTTTGTCGCCCAACCCGATGTTGATCATGCCGCTACTTGTACTTAGCATTGGATCTGTACAATATGTCATGGACATGTTGGCAGATGTGATGAATGTTCTTAATGAAGTTGTTTGCCTTGTCAGCTTTGGACTGGACATGATTCGAATATCCTTGAATAACTACAAATGGCATGGCCACATTAATGGGAAATAGTGGCTAGAATCCCAAGCCCACCTGAAAAGGGCTATGGCTAGTCAAGCTGTGGAGAGCCCAATTATAGCTTTGTTGGACATAGGGGAGGCTTTGATCGCATGTGCATGGATTCTTGGAGTTGTAGATGTAAAGAATGTGTACAATCATCCTGTTGACGAACTTTGCCTGGCCATCAGTTTGGGGATGGAAACTTGTGGAATTAGTGATCTTGGTGTCCAGCATTGACCAGAGACTGGACCAAAATGTGCTAAGGAACTTGTTGTCCCGATATGAGATGATAGATTGTCCGATCCCAAAGTGTACCACAATTGTTCAAAGAAGAGTTTAGCAGTGGCTTTTGATGTGATATTCTTCTTACAGAACGCCATAATGGCCATCTTTGAGAATCTATCGATGACCACAAAAACACAGTCGTTTCCATGGTTAGTAGAAGGAATTCCTGACATGTAATCCATGGAGATTGATTCCCAAGGTTGACTAGTGGTAGGCAGCAGAGTATAGAGGCCTTTCTTCTTGATGGTCAGTTTTGAAATGGTGCAGGCAGTGCATGATCTGATGTACTTCCTGACATCCTGTGGAATATTCAGCCACAAAATACCTCTGCAGTATTGCCACTATTTTCTCGACCCTGAAATGCCCAATGACTTGAATGTAGTGTGCTTCCCAAATCATATTAGCATGCTCACTCAAAGGAGCACAAAGGTTTCCCAGGTTGCATAACAGAGGATCTTGGAGGTGAAAATCTAGAACTTTCTAACCCTCCAAAAGCGTCTGGTATTTGTGGCCGAATTCTAGGTCACTTTTATAGAGAAGTGGCCAATCAGAATTCCCGTCCCCAAAAGAGTTGAGCACGGTGGTTAACGCCATGATTAGCGGTCGACTAAAGAAACGTGCAACATTATTGGTGCTGCCCTTCTTGTACTTGATATTCAAATGGAACTGTTGTAGGTATGTGGACCACTTCTGATGGTGATCATTATGAAACTTCCCTTGCATCTATATGAACTACACGGGTTGGTGGTTTATGTGGATAACAGTTTCCTTCCCCAAAATGTAATGTTTCCATTGTTGGTAGGCCTGCACAATAGAATGCATCTCTTTGTCATAAGTGGGAGACTTTCGGACTGTGTCTAAAGGTGTCTCACTGTGATATGCCATTGGATGCCCCTATTGAGTAATGAGTGCCCCAATAGCATAGTTAGAGGCATCTTTCTCGATCTTAAATGGTTGTTGTAAGTCTGGTAATGTGAGCATTGGTGCAGAGCAAAGGGGATGTTTCAACTATGCGAACATCCTCTGTTAAGATTCAAACCAAAATAATTTTGCTTTCGCCTCTCCCTTGGTGACTTGAATCAAGGGCCAAGTGATATGAGAGAACCCCAACATGAACCTGCGGTAGAAATTGGCAAGACCCAGAAAGTAGCAGAGCTTTGTCAAAGTGATTGGGGCTCGCCAATCCCAAATGACTTAGATCTTGGCTGGATCCACATGGAACCCCCATTCATCAATAATGTATCCCAGATACTGCACTTGGACCATGCCAAAAGTGAATTTCTCCAAATTGGAAGACAACTTGTGTTGCCAATGTATTTGGATATCCTACCAGATGTGGTGGAGGTGCTCTTCCCAACTTTGGTTGAAGATTAGGATGTCATCCAAGTATACCACTACAAATGAGCTGGTGAATTTCCACATAAGCAGCCATTCAAAAAGTTCCTACTTAGCTCTGAAGGTAGTCTTCCACACATTAGAGGGTTTGATTGGTATTTGGTGATATCTAGACTTCAAGTTGATCTTGATGAAATATTTGGCCCCCTTGAGTTGGTCCAAAATGTCATCAATCTGTGGGATTTGTTGCCTATTCGAGACAGTGATCTTGTTTCACACCCGATAGCCAATACGGAGTCTCCAAGTCCCATCCTTCTTCTCTACCAACATGATCAGACTCCCACAGCATGATGAACTCAACCAGATGTGACCTTTCTGTAGTATCTCCTCAATCTTCCTCCTGATTTCATCATTCTCCAAAACAGAGCATCAATAGATTGGTCTGGGTTCAGATCAATGGAGTTCTTGATCTAACAATGGAGAGGCACCCCTACGAGGGAGGTGAAGATGTCCTCGTACTCATCCATAACCTTGTCCATTTGTTGTTGTCATGCGGAGGGGCCCCGTCTGAAGGTCGTGGCTACCATCTTCTTCTTTCCCTGAGGGCGTATCATCAGGAAAACAAATTTCCCAATTTTGGAAATGAGCTTACTGCATTGTTTTGTAATAACCAAAGAGATGGCAGTATACGGTGCTACCTCTTGTATCCTGTACAACTTATTTCCCAAGGTAACAATACCAACACGAGGCCTTGACTCATATGCAACATGTCGCTTCCAAAAGTATGGTTAGCCTAATAATACATCACAAACGTTAAGTGGAGCAATGTCACATAATAACTCATCTGTGAAGGGATTGATGTCGTATGGAAGATGGCACTGATGCCTGACGGGAAGATCCCATCCTTGGTGAAGCCACCCGATGGTGTATGGTTTTGGGTGCGTTTTGGTCAGTAAGCCCGACCGCTTCATGACCTTTGCTGAAATGATATTCTCTTTGCTCCCGCTGTCAACAATGAATTGCAGTTGGAAACCCTTTACCCACATCTGGGAGTGGAGGAGGTGCTCCTCTTCCTCTGTATCTTCATGGTGGCAACGGTGGCATTGGGCTCCGTATTGATAATCTGCTTCCCTTTTCCATTCCCCTTTTCAGGTTCTGACTCATAGTCGGAACATGCATCTCATTCAGAAGCCTTCAGCTCAACCACCAGTCACTGATTGGCCTAACACTCACTTGTGTTGTGAGTGGATATCTTATGGGACTCACGCCACCTTTCTATGTCCTTCTTCAGCTTCGCGGTGCTGCTCATTGCTTGTGGATTTGGGAGTTGTACTGGGCCACCCCACCTTGGCTTTATCCTTTATTCTATGGTTTTGGGGCACCTTTCCCTTTCTTCAAATTTGCAGACCAGATCAAGCCCTAACTCCTTATATCCTGACCTCTTAGGCCACAAAAATAGAAGACCACTCTGATACCACTAATCTAGCTTTAAACAAGAACACAAAAAATTATAGATATAGCCATAAATATAAAGATGCAGAAAAAATAACACCATTTCATCAATATCAAATATTAAAATATGCTTACAAATAGAATGGAAATAAGACTAGCTCGAATGATGGTAGCTTAACTTTGAGAAGAGATGTGGTAGCTACATGCCTCTAAACTATGTTGCAATGAGGTTCAGATGCCTATTTATTATTGAGAAACAATGGAAAACCCTAAACATGCAAAAACCTAACCCTAAGAGATGAAGTGCCAAAACTACGGGCCCCGTTTGGGTAAATTGATACATCAACTTCTCGGGGTTGTAACTTTGGAATATGATCTCCGTTTCATGCACACAATAGCTCTTTAGAAAGACCTATCTGAGGACTACAACTTATCACCATTTAACATTGGCCAATGACTGATTCTGGCCCTGGTGTTCCCAAAAAACATCGTTTAGGGCATCAAAACAGCTCCAGAAGTTCACACTACAACAAATCCCTGTAATTAGCGTCCCTTTTTACTTCTTTTTTTGCATCTAGAGCCCATTTTTTGTGCTATTTGCATCCATTTATCAAATATGGTGCAAAACGTGACACGAAATTTGCATCGATTTTTGCACCAAATCTTACACAAAGTTTAGCACGAGGTATTGCAATAGGTTTTGCACCAAATTTTATGCCAAGTTTTGTGTCATCCTTTGCACCAGGTTTTGTTCCAGCTTTTGCATCAAGTTTGGCACCTAATTTTGTTTTACATACTTTTACATCCTCATTTTCATCCACTTTTTGCACCTACACTTGCATCAACTTTTGCATCCACTTTTGCATGCTTTTTTGCATCCTTTTTTAAATCATTTTTTGCATCTATTTTTGCATCCCATTTGCGCCAAGTTTTACATCGAGTTTTTTGTCTATTTTTGCATATAATTTTGCATCTACTTTTGTTGCATCCACTTTTCCATCTTGTTTTGCATCCATATCTACATCCTCTTTTGCATCTATTATTGTACCCACTATTGCATCTAATATTATTGTGCCACAATTGGCGCCTATTTTGGCACCTCCTTCTGCACACACTTTTGATTATAATTTTGCATCCACATTTGCATCCTCATCTTTATCTAGGTTTTCATCAACTTTTACATCTATTTTTTCATCCCTTTTTGTATCGACTTTTGGATCAGGATTTGCATTGGGTTTTGTGTCTCGTTTTGCATATACTTTTGCATCGACTTCTATTGCATCCACTTTTGCATACAATTTTTCATCCACTGTTGCACGCATTTTAAAGTCCACTTTTGGCATCCCTTTTTACATCTTCATTTGCGTCATAGTTTGATTATTTTTTTGCATTTATCATTACATCCACTTTAGTTGTGCCATAATTTGCACCATGTTTGGAATTTATTATTGTACCCACGTTTGCTTCCAATTTTGCATCCATGTTCACATCCTCTTTTGCATCAAATATTGCATCTCTTTTCGCATCCACTTTTGTGTCAGGTTTATGCATTGGGTTTTGCATCTCGTTTTGTATCTACTTTTGCATCTACTTCCATTGTATCCATTTTTTGCATCCAATTTTGTTTCCCCTGTTGCATCATTGTTTGATTCCACTTTTACATCCCTTTTTGCATCTTATTTTGCATATTTTTTTGTCTATTGTTACATCCACTTTTGTTGCGCCATATCTTGCGCCTAACATTGCAATCACATTTGCTTCCACTTTTACATGCACATTTGCACCCTCTTTTGTGTTCAAGTTTGCATCGAATATTGTGTATGTTTTTGCATCCCCTATTGCATCCACTTTTGTTTCATCCATTTTTGCATCTAATTTTGTGTCCACTGTTGCACCCATGTTTGTGTCCATGTTTACATCCCTTTTTTCATCTTATTTTGTATCCATGATTGCCTCTTTTTTGCATCTAAGTTTTTGTCCTTTTCTGCGTCGGTTGTTGCATCCACATTTGTTTCACCACAGTTTGTGCCAAGTTTTAGGCCTACCATTGGACCCATGTTTGCTTCCACTTTTGCATTCATGTTTGCATCCAAGTTTTCATTGACAGCTGCATCTACTTTTGCATCCACTTTTGTGTCAAGTTTTTCATGTTGTTGTGCATCTACTTATGTTTCATCCACTCTTCATCCAATTTTACTTCTATTGTTGCCCCCATTTCTGTGTTCGCTTTTGCATCCCTTTTCCAACACTCATCATATTTTCTGCATTGATGATATTCCTTATGGCATTGACAATTATGAACAATTGATGACAATGTCAATAATATTTACAATGATGAAAATGAAGATGATGGTGATGATATGAATTGTGATTATGATGATAAAGACAATAGTGGTTACAATGACAATGATGATGATGGCAATGATTATGATGATGACGATGCTAATGACCTTGGAAAATCTTCCCAATTTTTAAATGTTGTCATTGTCATAATCATAAGCATTATCTTTGGTGTCTTCATCCTTGTCATTATCATCATTTTCATCTAGGTCATCATAAAAAACAATAATGGCATGGATGATGATGATGTCCATGATGACGATTACAACAATGATGATAGAAATTACATTAATGATGATGATGGGGATGATAAAAATGACAATGATGATGATCATCGATCATCTCTCAAAAATAGAGTTATTATTTCTCATACGTATATCAATGTGTCCTAAACAACCCTTTTCTAGCATTGATCACATTTTTTGGGTTAATGATATTTCTTACAACATCTATAATTATGAACAATTGCAAACAACGTCCATAATGATGATGATGACGATGATGATGATGGAGCTGATGATCATGGCATGAATGGTGATTATGATGATAACGTAATGATGGCAATAATGATGACAAGAATGATGGTGATGATGATGAAAATGAAGATGATGACAATGATTATGATAATGAGAATGACCTTACAATCTTATGGATTCGTGAACAATTACTAGTTTCAATACCATCTTCTGGATACGTATTAATATCATGCCTTTTACATTTTCTATCTCTCTTTAGGTATCTTACTATAATGGAATTTTCAACACTAGAAAGATATCTTGTTGTAATGGTGGTTCTAATGTTAGCACCAACAACATTTTTGTTAAATTTTGGTTAAAAAAAATTGATTTATGCAATTATTTTGACAATCTATGTAAAAAAGTAAATAACATATAATTATTGTGACTGTAGTCCCATTGGTTATCATGAATTCACCAGTTTGAAGACCATGTTCTACATACATATTATTATTAAACTTTTCCATTATATCCCTCTTATATCTTGTTGTAATGGTAGTATTAGCAATAGAAAAATATCTTGTTGTAATGGTGATGTTAGTATTAGCACTAAAAAAAATCATTAAATTTTGGTAGAAGAAAAGTTGATAATTTATTTATTTATTTATTTTTACTTATTTATTTTTAATTTGGGAAATTTTTGTTTTCTTTTGTTTTTTTTTATTTTTATTTTTTATTTTTATTTTTTATTTTTTTATTTTATTTATTTTTTTATTTATTTATTTTATGCAGTAATATTTTTTTGGTTGAATTTTGGTAGTAACTAGTTTTTGGTCAAATCATATGTATTAACCATGTTCTTTGTACTACAAGTCTAATTGTTGGGACAAAATTTCTCTTTCAAATAAGTTGCAAAAAGCATATAAATGGAAGAATAGTGATGGCAGCTATTTGTATTTTCCAACTATTCAGGATATCATGTATGAAAATATTCAAAATTTTTATAAACAATGGATTAGAGATGAGTCTGTAATTGTATATAATGTTTGGATGATACATAAAAACAAAGTTGGTTTCATTGATGTGCTTAGGATCTACATTGGATACGAAACCCTAGGTTTTGGAAGTATGTAAATAATTAATTTGGTTTACCTCTGATAACCAATGAAATTTTATTTCCTTTTCCTCATAAAACCAAGGAAGATATGGCAATAATCCTCATTAGAAAACAAATTCTTGTTGAAAGTTTATAATTGGTTGCAAAATTTCAACAACTAGATATAGAAGTTTTTAGTTTCTATTAGGGAAATAATGTGATTATAGGTTTTAGTAGACATAGATCATTCTTGGTATTTGATTCACTTTGACGATGTCCTCCTCTGACCAACATACGAGATTGTGAATTTGTTGATATTTTTTAGATTACCAAGTAGAGATAGTTATTTATAGGAATTTTGTAAAACCTGAATTATTGACAAATGGTTTTTCACTGTTAAGCATGTTTAAGTCAAATTGGGTTGCAAAACTTCAGGATGAAGCAAAAACAATTGTTAGTAGTTGTGAATTGATATAACCATTAAATGATTCCCAACCATTTTCTTTGTGCTACAAGTCTAATTATCAAGACAAAATTAATAATTTTGTTCAGTTACAAAGAGCATATAGGTAGAATAATATCAACCGTGGAAACTATTTGTATTGTCCATTAACTATTCAGTATATCATGTGTGAAAATCTTTAACATTTTAAAAAACAATGAAAATGAGAGGTGAACTTGTAAATATATAGAATGCTTGGATGATACATCCAAGACAATGTTGGCTTCGTCAACGTGTTCAAGATCTACCTTGAAATAGAAACCATATGTTTTGGAAGTGTGCAAAAAAATAATTTGATCTACCTTTAAAGATAGTCTATGTATAGTAACCTTTTATGACCAATGATTTTTTTCTCATCATCATCATCATCATATATATATTAGAAACCAAGGAATATATGATGATAATCCTCATCAAAAAATGACCTATGATAGTGGTGGCGATGGTGAATATGATGACGATGACAATGGCAATGAGGATGATGATTAAATGATGATAATGACGACAACAATACAATGATAGGGACCCTATGCCATCAGGGATTCCCTATATGAGGAAAATATTACCTGCATGTGGGAAAGTTATTATTGATCACAAAAATGAATAAACTCATTAGACAATTTGAATTCACCTTCATTACCCATCCAAATATCCTTAATAATTTGAATTTTTATTGTAGTGTAGTTTAATATATTTGTGTTAATTAATTCCATAAATTCAACTTAACAAGTTATATTTGTGTGTTAATTTATATTTGTCTATATGCACAATATGTGACAATTTATACACACATAAAGCATTTTCATTTTGTCTCGGTCATAACTTCATATCATTTCTAACAATTTTGAACTAATAGATGAAACTAACCATAGTAACTCTTATCTAACCTATAACTAAATGCAACGATTATTTAATGTTAGACATCAATTATTGTATAAAACATGGATCCATTTCAAAGATATACACAATAAATTACTCAACAAAACAATATTATACATATATGCAATAAATTAAAAATATATTTTTGGACACATTATTTTAAAAACAAGCCACATCAATTTCATATTCTTAGATTTTCTACCTTAGGAACATCAAAAAACAACAATTGTCTCAAAGTATTCATCCATGTATGTAGTATCATCATGACCAACCTTTTGTTGATTGTCTTGATTTTCTATTGCATCTACAAACTCCATTGTCATATCCTCTTCCACCCATTTCTTTTTACGTGATTTAATTGTACGGCATAGGCCATGTCGATATGCAGGTATTTCTATTCGTCTATCAAAATGATTAAACTCCTCATTTGTTCTGATTCCATTGCCAACCTAAAATAATTGATAAATGCATTATTTTTTCCAAGGTTAGAGATTAGACTATATAATGTACTTATATTGTCTATTAATTTATAGCTGAAATTATTTACAGCACCCACAAAGTATAACAATTGTATCAAAGTATTCATTCCATGTATTATCATCATGACTAACCTCTTGTTCGTTTCCACCAATTCTTATTGTATTTGCAGACTCAATTGTCATATCTTCTTCCACCCACTTTCTGATGCGATGCGCTTTAAGAGTATGGGGTCCACCTTTGTGTACATATTTTTGCTGTTTTACAGTAAAAGCGGTCAGCTTTATATTTTTTGCAAACACATTTGCCACCTAAAATAATCAACGACATGCATTATTTTTTTTCAAGTTTGAATAATAAACTATATAAATTACTAGGTTTAGGAAAACAAGGATCAGAAACTAAATTTCATTTTATTATATTTCATAAATTAATGTAATATTTAATTACCTGATGCACTAAATCATGTTGTGTGTCTTCATTGGAAATAAATTGATTTGTTTCCATGGCCTCTCCTAGCACCTGCAATACATAACAATGATAACAATTTTTATTAAATTCATCTATGGAATTTTTATAGTCTTATTTCTTATTCCATTATTTTAACCATTCTAATTTGCATGTTAGCTATTTGCATTTTTAGTTATAAAATTCTCCACCATTGTTGTGACACTCTTATGATAATGATTGAACCCGAGTTGAAGTCTTAACTTTTCATGCAGATCTACACTTCTAATTATTAGGGTCATATCTATTGAATTTTGGACACTAGTTTTTAACGTGGATATCAAGTTGCTTATCTAGTTTGAATGTACATTAGGAACATAGCGGTACTAGAATCTCATGAAATTGTTTGAATCCTATGGAGATTTCGATATTTACCAAACATCAGATGTTGAACATATTATACTACCATGTCATACATGTGAAGCATATTTAATATATGTTAGATGATCTAAATTACACCTTTGCATTAATATTAATACACAAATGATATCTTTTTCTTATTGGAAAAAAAAACACAATGGCATTTCCAACCTAATTCAATAATGACTAAAATAATTATTGCATAAATCAATAAATCCTAAAATCATGCCTAAGTGATCTATTCCCCCCAAAGAGGCAGGAGTAAAGTATAAATGGTACAAGTATGGGCACTACAATGTAAACAACACATGTTCAAACCTTTACAGGGGTAGAGCCTCTATGCACACTGTGCATTAGGGAAGGTGTTTGATATCTTATAGTTGGTTTCCCTTCATCACCAAGGTGGATTAGGTTATGAGTGGATTGGCAAAGCAACCCTTATTTGTTCCTTTCAGTTTTTGGGAAATCTCAAGTTCAACTAGTGTTAATAGATGGTTTCAAAGATGTTTACTAGGGTTTTCCAACAAGGTCACTAGATCCCAATGCAACATAGATACTTCAGATTTGTTGAAAAGTAAAACCCCCACATAGCACCAAATAGATCGTTAATGACTACATAGAGAACTTAGACTAAATTAATCTTGAAAGTAAAAACTACAACCAAACTAATCATGAATGTAAAAACTACAATTGAAAAAAAAACATACACTTGATAATATACTAGAATTCATCCTCGCCCAATCCAAAGTTGATGAATAATATGTTAAATCTTTAATGAAACTCATGAAAAATAATAAGCATCTTATCGATATAAGAGTGCATGAACTTGCTTGATGTATATTTGTTAATTGGAGATGATGAATATCCAAAGTTGATGAATAATATCTTAAATATTTGATGAAACATATGCAAGATAATAAGCATGTTTATCCATATAGAAGTGCATGAACTTGCTTAATGTGTAGCTGTTAATTAGAGATGATGAATACGTATATATATTTATTTATGTATTTACTAGGGATTATTTTAATTTCAAGAAATAAATATACATCGCCAATAAATAGGTTATTTTGTTTTGGCTTTCCCTAACTACGCTAGAACCTATGGCCCTCATTCCCATGTTCAATGCGCTGCCCATAGATCATTCACTCTAGAAAACCCCGATTCAATCTAGAAAACCACGATTTCGAATAGGAAAAAAGGTGAAAGGAGGGGAATTGGGAGAATAACGTGAAAAAGACGCAGTGATAATGAAAAAGGGCTAGCGCTGGAACCTATGGATCTCACTCCCATGTTCGATGCACTGATCATAGATCATTTGCCCCAGAAAACCTTGATTCACTCTAGAAAAACCTGATTTCGAATAAGAAAGAAGGCGGAAGGAGGGGAATTGGGAGGATAACCAGAAAAATACGCAGTGGGAGCAAAAAAGGGCCAGTGCTGGAACCTATGGATCTCACTCCCATATTCAATATGCTAACCATAGATCATTTGCTTTGGGAAACCCCCCATTTGGAATAGGAAAAAAGGGGGAAGGAGGCGATTTGGGAGGATAACCAGAAACAGAAAAAGATGTGGTGGGAACAAAAAAGGGCCAGCAATACTAGATCATCCATATATTGAAGCTATTGGTGGTATGAGAGAAGGAAAGTGCACGGGTCAGGGAGGCAGTGGGACAAATCTGCGTGGCTTAGAAAGACGCAGCACAGAGGTTAGTTGATCCATCTAAACTTACCCTCACCAACATTGACATTATCCATGTTGTTTATACACATTATTTGAACAACTGATCGAATCCCCTAAACTTTCTGTGCATAGAGTTATTTTTCAGTATTGTTAATGAATGGATTATTATAAGCCCTAACTTTCTATAGCTAGGTCAGCATTATTTTATCCTAGGGCAGAGGAATTGCAGACATTCTGTTAGCTAGCCACTTATAGCAAAAGAAATTTATGATTATCTGAGATAGTTATTGTATCCTTTAACATTGGAAAATACCTTGGAACCTTTTGCCTCCAATTAGACATAGTTACCGTTTGGTTCTTTAGGGTTCTTAACTGAAGTAAGGGTGGAGGATCCAAACTCTTATGTGTATGAGTTGATGCTTTGAAGCTAGGCTCCATCAACTCCCCCTAGGCTGATGTGGTCTTTGTGCCATCAATTTCTACTTAGAAGTTGTGGCCAATAGATGGAGTGATGATCTTACAAGATTTAAATTGGTTGCTACATTGTCTCATATCTCTATCTTAGGTGGGATTTTTTTTTGTTAGGTTTTTTGTATGGCTATTATTTCTGCTACATCCCTTGATTTTACACCACTCAAAATCTCTCTTGGTTGGTGAGGGTTATTTGGTAATTTGGCTCCTCCTTTCCAGCCAATCCCTCTTCCTCTTTATTCATCCATCAAGCAAAGGAGGGAGAGCAAAAGTTATATGGAAGAGTTTGCATGACATACTTATATGGAGTATTTAAGGCCCAAGAAGATCATAGCAAGAACCTCATTTCCAGAAATTTATTCTATCATGTAGTATGTAGGTTTCATGTTTTAACCATCTAACACTCACAAAACTCTTCATGAGAACTTTTATCTCGAGTTTCTGGAGAAATTTTGATATAAACTTTGTTAATGGTATAGTGTTCTACAAGTGAAACCATTGTTTCTTGTGACATTCATTGTAACACACTTACAATCTTCTTGATCTCAATGATCTGCACACAACCATGAGACTCAAACCAAGATCTTACTTGACCTTGATTTTGTGTCTGAAATCTAAGTGAGAAAATATGAACATAGGAGACATATAACTGAATGATTACTGGGTTATAAAATACACAGCTGATATTTTGAAATAGAGGAACTATTAATAGATATAACACTAATTGTCTAAAACCAAATTAAAAGCTCTTATCTTCTACATATACAACTGAAATTTAGGTTGCATAATTTCAGGAGTTACTTGAATTGGAAAAGTTAGTGTAGTAGTAAGCAAATTTCTATTTTGTTTTCCAGATTTAAAGTTTGATATGTTCTATCACATCTCATATAATTTTGTTCATTTCCTTTTTGGTCATTGTTGGTTGTGAGGGTTTTTGGTTTTGTTTCTTGTTAAATGGACATATGTTGACCTGTTAGAAATACTGGTTTAAATTTTTATTAAGAACGGAATTCTCCCATGTAGTTTCTACATAGATTATCAATAAAATATGTTTAGTACAAAAGAATGATAATTTGATTTTTGTGCAACAGTAATGCAGGTGATGCTTTAGATAAACTGTGGTTTTTAAGTGTGACCGACCGAGTATACTTGGAGATGGTGGTGACTTGGAGATCCGCATAAAACCAGATAAGGAGAATAAGACCATCACCATATTGTAAGTTCTGTATGCTGCGCTTTTCAAATAAACTTCTTGTATTCTTGTAAGTGATGACTTATAAGAGTTGGCTCTCTGTGTGGTTTACAGGGATACTGACATCAGTATGACCAAAGAAGAATTAATTGACTGTCTTGGGACTATAGATCAGAGTGGAACTAAAAAGTTCTTAGAGGCTTTGAAGGTTGGAAATTTTTAACATTTTTTCTACTAAATCAGTTGGTCCAGTCCAGCTTTGAGGCAGTAGTTTATGCTCTACATTCTTGTTTTACAAAAATGTACATCTTGTTTGCAGGAAAATAAGACTGGCCCTGACAACAATTTGATTGGTCAATTTGGTGTAGGCTTCTATTCTGCTTTTCTTGTTGCTGATAAGGTATCTTTTTATATTTCTTGGGTAAGTTTTCAGTGATTAATGGTTGATAAGTCTCTGCTATGCTTAATTGTTCCTTTTGGTTAAAGACGAGCTACAAAGACCTTCTGAAGAAGTGATGTCATCATTACCAAAAAATCTTGTTTGGAAATGTTGGAGTTTGTTTTGGTTGCTGTGAGTAATAATGATCCTCAATGTGTCGCAGGTCACTGTCTCAAAAAAAGCCCAAAGTATGATAAGCAGTATGTGTGGGAAGGAAAAGCTGATACTAGCTCCTATATAACACGGGAGGAGACAGATCCAGAAAATCTCATTGTTAGAGGGACTAAAATAACCCTTTACCTAAAGGTAGAGGGCATTTCTTTTGCATGGCATTGTTAAATTTCTTTTATACTACCATATGTTGATATTCCATTTGTTGTCCTTCCATGCAACCTGATGACAAGTTTGACTATGCTAATCTGGAAAGGGTTCGTAACCTGGTTAAGAATTATTCACAGTTTGTCTCTTTCCCAATATACACATGGCAGGAAAAGTCCCAAATGAAGGAGGTGAGTAGGATAGGTTTTGATGTACTCCTTTCTGTATGTCTATAAAAGTGAAGAACTAATTCCCTTGCTCATCAATCATATGTGAAACAAAGTTTAATAGTGTGTCAAAGCTAGCTGTAAGCCTGATTTATCTTCTTAAAGAAGCTGGGATCTTTTGAAGGTTGAGGATGACAGTGCTGAAGTAAAAGAAGGGGAGGAAAAGAAAACTAAGACTATGACAGAAAAGTATTGGGACTGGGAATTGGCAAATGAAACAAAGCCTATCTGGGTAAGCCATATGTATGTTATTGTGCCAATTTGCCAAAGGATGTTTCAGGCTACATTGGATTTTATTTTTTATTATTTTTTGGAAGTTTAGCAATGGTGAGGCTACATCATGGTAATGTACAAAAATAACACCCGAATAAGGCAGGTAATTGAATTGGTGACTTAACATCTAGGAGTTCCTTAACAGTGCACCTGATCACCGTTTATCTAAGACCCTGTGGATACATTGGGTGTTATCTTATTTTGAACAACCATTTCATATATTTTCTGGCTAATTGTGAACTCAAAATTTTGTTTTATTTCATTTTAATATTGCGTGCCTGAATCCTTTATATATAGTAGACGCATGGCCCATGTCAATCTCTAGTTGCTCCTCTGGGGCTTAGCCTTATGTGTTTCAAACTTTCATGTTCTATATGCGTAATCCCAGAGAGGTTGCATTAGAAGAGTACAATGAGTTTTACAAGAAGGCATTCAATGAATTTCTAGATCCTTTGACATACCCTCACTTCACAACCAAGGTATGGCCTTTTGGATAGATGTAAAGAGATATTTAATTAGGAAAATTTCTTCTTTTGGTTCACGTAATTGGTGTATGAAATATTATTACAACAAATTTCCCCATACTGTCAAAATGCAAGGTGAAGTAGAGTTCAGAAGTGTCCTTTACATCCCTGGTATCGCTCCCCTCAACACTGAGGATATAATGCATCCAAAGACTAATAACATTTGTCTATATGTCAAGCATGTTTTTATTTCTAATGACTTCGATGGTGAATTGATAAGTTGTATTGATTGTCTTTTCCGCAACTACTTCACTCCTGGAATGTTTCCTCCAAAAATTATTGTCTCATTTGAGGGCATCTGGTGCTTATGTTGAACAAAATATGTTCTACCTGTATGCATTTTCCATGCTATTTGAGCTTTGTTAAAGGTGTTGTCGATTCAAATGATCTTCCGCTTAATGTCTCTAGGGAGATCCTTCAAGGAAGCTACATTGTAAGTTCCTCATTCACACCTTCCTTTTCAAATATGCCATTGTATGAGGCTAAATTATGAGATTTAATATGCAGATCAGTTAGTACTTTTTTGAATAATATTGATATGCAAGCATTAATATCAGCTTCTAAGTTGGAAATATTTTGGTGTCCAAGTATTTTGTGGATTTAAAGAAGAAAAATATGGATTGTGTCTTTATGTTCGATTTAGTTGTAGATGGTAAATGTTTTGTTGCAAAGTGAGAATAAAGATGAAAGTCCACAACCTGTAAATTTAGAGGAAAGTTATTAACCGTGTCCTGGTCCAAGAAATATTGTTATGCTATCCTACTTTCCACCTTAAATTCAATGTGAGGTGCTCATTAAACACTATCTACTTGAATGGAGTTATTTTTCATAGATTAGTAGAATCCAATTAATATATGTGCCATAATTTGAGTTGTTTATAGACTCCTTATGTCTTTATGTTCTTGAACTTTCTTCTCAGAAATGGAAATCATGTTTTGTGATAGTAATGTTGATTGATTCTTGTCAACTTAATGAAATTGAAGTATTATTGCATTGTATTTCATCATATTCATTGATGTTGATTGAGTGAATGCATTTTGAAGCTTCTGTAAAAGGAATTTACATTATTTTGGATTATTAATGTAAGATTACAAGAAATTCTAGGATAACTTTGGAAAGTATATCAACTTGGGCTGTATCGAAGACTCAAATAATCATAAATGGGTTGCTCCTTTTTACGGTTCTTCTCATTCATGCATGATGAGGAGATGATTAGCTTGGATGATTATATTGAAAACATGACTGAAAAACAAAATGGTATTTTTATATTGCTTCAGATAGGATTAAAAGTGCTAGGCGTGCACTATTTTTGGAAAACAAATTGCAGAAGGATATTGAGGTATGATTTTACTTTTCCACATAAATGACTTATATATTTCATGTGCCTTGATAGTACATACAAAGTGACAACTGCACTATACTGTGTTGCTTTACAGGTCCTCTATGTTAGGATATTCCGACACATAGGATATAGTTAAGTTCAACTTGGTCTAGAATAGAGTTAGGTTAGAGTTAGGTAAAGTGTGTTTCTTTACCGTTGTACATTTTGTAACTTACAATCCGACGGTCACGATATGTAGTGATCCGACGGTTCACTCTCACCTCGGTATTACCGACACTTGATCCGTGGCTTGACACCCGATTGGTCCATGAGTTCTATTTAAAGCGCATGGAGGGTCATTGTTCGGGTAATCCGTGCATGAGAGAAGCTTATGTAAATTTTCATTCTTTGATTAATAAATTTCCTGTAGTACCCACGTTGGGACAGGCCGTGGACTGTTTCCCTCCTTGCACTTTGAGGGTTTTAACCACGTCAAAAATACTGGTGTATTGATTTGAGATCTGGTTGTGAGCGGTGTCCTTTTGGTGTTCTTTCTGAGGAACTTACCCTGTAAATTCCTACATGGTATCAGAGCTATTTGAGGGCCGCGTCCGTTGGTGATCCAAATCTGAAGCCGGTAGAACTGCATGCGGCTGTCGTTTCCTAGATCTGTTGTTTCTGACTGCTTTCGGGCCGAGAGGACTGCTCTGTTGCGTTCAGAGCATCCGTTCCAGTGAGGAACCCCTTTTGTTTCACGCGAAAAGGTTTCCGGTAGCCCTAGCTGCGTCATTTTTCATATCGGGAGGTATACAGTTTTTTTTTGCAGTTTACTGTTATTTTCTCTCTGCTTATTTCGGTCTCAGTTTATTTAGCCTTTTTTTTAACCGGATCTATACCTTTCATTTCTGCGTATGCTCTTTGCCCTGCGACTCTGTGCGATCTGGGCAAATCAGAAACAGAAAGGAAGGATTTTTCTCATGCGTATGCTCTTTTCCCTGCACCTTAGTGTGATCTCGGAAAATCAGAAACATTGAGAAAAATATTTAGTTTTTCGGCTAAAGCTAACTTTGAGATTTTTTTTAAATTTCTAGTTTTTTGGCTAAAGCTAACTTTGAGCTGCAAGGTTCGTTTTTCTTTGCATATTCGTGTTGGGTTTTGTGTTTTGTGTTTTGTAGGGAAAAAGAGCTTTCTCAAGGCAAGCACGCAAACCGAGGCCCCCCCCCCCTCTCTCTCTCTCTCTCTCTCTCTCTCTCAAATTTTTTGTATAGATCAATTGGTTCAAAGCTATTTTAAGAGAGTAGAGGTCTTGGGTTCAAGTCTCCATTTTGTGGGGGCGGATTTTTTTTATTCCCGCACATTCGCGGACTTTGCCGCCCACGTCAACAATTTTTTTTCAAAAAGCCATAACTTCTTCATCCGGAAGCCTTTTTCAGAGCCGTTTTTTTTTAAACCGCCTATTGTTTCGAGATCTATCCATTGGAACACTTACTTTCAGCATCTTCAGCTTCAGTTTTTTTGAAAATGGAAAGTCCATGTCAAGTCATTCTTGACAGCACTAACTACTTCCAATGGGTAGCCTACATGGAAGATTTACTTAGAAGTAAAGGTCTCTACAGAATAGCCACAGACCAAGAGAAGAAACCAAAAGATGAAGACAAGGCGGCAAAATGGGAAAATAGACAAGATCAAGCACGTGGTTTGATAGGGATGTCTGTTTCTCCTGATCTTAGATTCCACATTGCAGAACTTGAGACTCCTCATGAAGCATTAGAAAAACTTGCTAAAGTTTTTGGGATTAAAAATGAAATTAGAGCCCATCAACTTGAAAATGAGCTGCTTACTTTGGATCCTAATAATTTTTCTTGCATTGAAGATTTCTTGTCCAAATTCAAGACCCTTAGATATCTCTTGGAAGGTGTTAAAGTTAAGAAAGAAGATGGTAACCTTATTTATTCCATCCTTACTAAGTTGGGACCAGCCTACTCTGTATTTGTTTCCACTTTCCATTCTACAAGGGAAGCTTTCATTTGTCAAGGACAAGACTACAAGGCCCCTTCCTTTGACTCCTTTTGTGATTCCTTAATAAGAGAACAAGAAAAACTCTTACACCTTGGTCTTCTTAATCTTGGAAACTCTTCCACGAAAGCGTTAGCCGCCCAGCAGCAACCAAATTCAAAGAATCCTAAGAAGTCATATCCTCAAAAGAATGGTCCTAAACCATCTCAGCCTCAAAATGAAAGATCATTTCAGCAAAATGATAAGACCAATAAAAACAAATGGAAGAAGACTGATAGACATTGTAACTTTTGTAATCGAGATGGCCACTTAGAATCTAAATGCTTTAAGAAGATGGAAGCCTTGGAAGCCGCAATGAAGAAACATAACATCCATGTGGAGCCTACTTCAACTTCAACTTCCGGAATGGCACTTTCTGCATGTCATTGTCAATCATCTCAGTCTGGTTATGCATTAAATGTATCTTCTTCTTCTTCTCATTCTCATGAGTGGCTCATTGATTCTGGAGCCTCTTGTCACATGGCCAAAAACCAAGCCATGTTTTCTTCTTTAAATGATTGTAACACCAAAAATATATATATTGGTGATGATAGATCTCTTAATGTTGTAGGGACTGGAACTGTTCATCTAGACAATGGTCAGTTTAATGATGTATTATGTGTTCCAACCTTATCCTGCAACCTTCTATCTGTCTATCAGATAACTCATTCAGGTGAAGGTAAAATTGTTGAATTTTCACCTCATGATGTTGTAATCAAGGATCTAAAAGATCCTAAACAGATTCTAGCTACTGGTCTTGCTGATGATTCCAAAAGGTTGTATAAGTTTCACAACTTTGGGTCATCAAATCTTCCCTCAGTATTTGTTGCTCATAATGATGAAGTGAGCAAACTTTGGCATGAGCGATTTGGTCACTTAAACTATCGCTCCCTTCAGCATCTATGTAAAGAAAATATGGTGACAGGTCTTCCTATGGTATCTTGCAGAGATGGTGTTTGTTCCGGATGTGTACTCGGAAAACATCATCGGGACAGTTTTGACAAACGTGCCTCTTGGCACGCCTCAGCCCCTTTACAGCTTGTGCACAGTGATTTATGTGGTCCTCTTCCTGTTGCTTCATTCTCTGGCTGCAAGTACTTCTTAACTTTCATTGATGATTTCTCCAGACGCACTTGGGTATACTTCTTAAAACTCAAGAGCGAAGTATTTAACACTTTTTTGGCCTTCAAAGCCTTTGTTGAAAAACAATCTGGACATCAAATTCTTAAGCTAAGAACTGATAATGGTGGAGAATAAGTTAAAAACACATTCATCAACTTTTGCACCGAAAATGGAATTCAAATACAACATACTGTTCCATACACTCCACAACAAAATGGTGTAGCTGAAAGGAAAAATCGCACCTTAAAGGAAATGGCTAATTGTATGGTGCAATCTAAAGGACTCAGTCTTAGTTTTTGGACCGAAGCAATTAATTGTGCAAATTATATAATCAATCGCACTCCTACTAAGGTTCTAGAGAATATCACTCCAGAAGAAGCTTGGAGTTCCATTAAACCAGATGTAAGTCACTTTCGTGTGTTTGGAAGTGAAGCATGGGCCCATATTCCAGATGAAAAGCATAAAGCTTTAGAACCTAAGAGTGAGAAATGTACTTTTGTTGGATATTCTGAAGATGTAAAAGGTTATAGACTTATTCCATTTAAGTCCAAAAATGTTATCATTAGAAGAGATGTAAAATTTGATGAAAATAAATCGGCCTGCGAGCCTAGTCCGGCGGATGTGCCACCTCTTCCTATCTCTTCTACTTTTGAAAACATTTCTTCTTCAGATGATGAAAGCGAGGATGATAATCCTCCCCCACCTTCTCAGGATCCTCAACTTCCAAGATGGGTCCGTGCTACTCGGGATGTAGCAGGTGATCTTGCCGGTGATCCTACAGATCAGCGACGAACAAGTTCTCAGTTTGAAAGAGCCTCTTCTTTACTGGCTCAAGCTCCAGTAAATCATGATCCTGACACTTTTGCAGAAGCTTCAGGCCATCCACATTGGGAAGCAGCTATGAATGAAGAATATCATTCATTGATGACAAATGATACATGGGATCTTGTTCCTCTACCAAAGGGATGCAAACTTGTTAGATGTAAATGGGTTTACAGAACCAAGTATGGACCAGATGGGAAAGTTGATAAACATAAAGCTCGTCTCGTTGCTAAGGGTTTTTCACAGGTTGAAGGCATTGACTACACTGAAACCTTCTCCCCTGTTGCCAAAATGAACTCTATCCGCCTTGTTCTTTCCCTTGCTGCCTCTTTAAAATGGGAAGTCCATCAGATGGATGTTAAATCTGCCTTCTTGCATGGGGATTTGCAGGAAGAAATCTATATGGAACAACCCATTGGCTTCATACAAACAGACTCTAGCCTTGTTTGTCGACTTAAGAAATCCCTTTATGGCCTCAAGCAAGCTCCTCGGGCTTGGTATGCCAAAATGGATAGCTTTCTTTTAGAATCTGGCTTTTCTAGGTGTCATTCTGACAATACTGTCTACACCAAGAAAGTGGGCAACTCTCTTATCATCCTTGTTCTTTATGTTGATGATCTTATTCTTACTGGTAGTGATCCCAACCTTATAAACCATGTGAAGTCCAGCCTTAAAAAGAAATTTGAAATGACAGACTTAGGACACTTACACTATTTTCTCGGTCTTCAAGTCTTGCAATCCCAAGAGGGTATTTTCCTTTCCCAGTCCAAGTATGCTTGTGATATTCTTCGTCATTTTCACATGGAAGACTGTAAGCCAACCCCTTCTCCCTTTCAGTCTGGAGTCAAACTTTCAGTCTCTTGTACTTCTCCTGAAGTTGATGCTACCTTATACCGTCAACTTGTCGGAAAACTCTTGTATTTAACCCATAATCGTCCTGATCTTTCCTTTGTTGTTGGCCTTGTTGCTCGTTTTATGCAAAACCCCCGTGAAAGTCATTGGAAAGCAGCTAAAAGAATACTTCGTTATGTTCGAGGAACAGTACAGTTTGGGATTCACTACAGTGCCAAAGTAGCTCCTCTGTTAGTTGGTTTCACTGATTCTGATTGGGCTGGTGACCCTGATGATCGGAAGTCTACTGCCGGTTATGTCTTCACTCTTGGTTCGGGACCTATTACATGGGCTTGTAAGAAACAGGCTGCCATTTCTCTTTCGTCAGCAGAAGCAGAGTATCGTGGTGCCGTGGAAGCTAGTAAGGAAGCCTTGTGGCTTCGTCAGATCCTATCAGAGTTTGGCTTTGAGCAGCAGCATCCAACCACACTTTGGTGTGATAATCAAAGTGCCATTCAGCTATGCAAAGATCCAGTCCAGCATCAGCGCAGCAAACACATTGAACTACACATGCACTTCATCAGAAAGCTCATTCATGACCATGTTCTTGAAGTGCAATATTGTCCAACAGATGATCAGGTTGCAGACATCTTCACAAAGGCTCTCACAGAGGCGAAGTTCACTAAACTTCGATATATGCTTGGAGTTCAGGAAGTTGTCACTAAGGGGGGATAGGCTCTAGTGCCTCCTTCCTTCTCCTATTGTGTCATATTTGTAAATCCTTCAATCCTATCCCAAGTTGTTCTTAAGGGGGGATGTTAGGATATTCCGACACATAGGATATAGTTAAGTTCAACTTGGTCTAGAATAGAGTTAGGTTAGAGTTAGGTAAAGTGTGTTTCTTTACCGTTGTACATTTTGTAACTTACAATCCGACGGTCACGATATGTAGTGATCCGACGGTTCACTCTCACCTCGGTATTACCGACACTTGATCCGTGGCTTGACACCCGATTGGTCCATGAGTTCTATTTAAAGCGCATGGAGGGTCATTGTTCGGGTAATCCGTGCATGAGAGAAGCTTATGTAAATTTTCATTCTTTGATTAATAAATTGCCTGTAGTACCCATGTTGGGACAGGCCGTGGACTGTTTCCCTCCTTGCACTTTGAGGGTTTTAACCACGTCAAAAATACTGGTGTATTGATTTGAGATCTGGTTGTGAGCGGTGTCCTTTTGGTGTTCTTTCTGAGGAACTTACCCTGTAAATTCCTACACTCTATCTCATAGACCCAATTGATGAGGTCGCTATTCAAAATATTTAGACAAACAAAGACAAAAAAGTTGTTGATATTAGTAAATAAGACCTGGACCTAGGTAAGTAATTTGTATGTTGTATTGATATACTTGATGATGGAACACAATAACTATAGTCTAGGAAGTTCTATACAGTCTTTCTCCTTCTGAAGAAGCATGCCAATGAATGTGGTAGAAAATTATCCATAAATAATAGCAACTCTCTGACCATCAGTGGCAGAAGAAAAATGACCCTAAATGAAGCAAAATTTGTCAATTTCATTTTTGACATCAGAGAAAAATATGTTTTGTACATCTTGAGTAGGCCTAATAGTTGATAACATGTGCTTCCTTGTAAGTGGTCACAGGTTCAAATTCAAACCATAGGGGGTTAGAGTATGTACACCTCGGTAGACTTTAGCAGTCAAATCATTGAACGGAGGTGGGTCACTTCTCCCACAAACAAGGGGGGTCTCATACACCTTAAAATTAGATTATTATTATAATTTTCATCCTCTGCTTTCAAGGGATCGTTATTTTTTCTTGTAGGTAGATCTATTATTTTCAGAGGAGAACAGGCATGCATGTCGAGATTGGATGTTTTGAGTACAAAATTGTTGTCTCTTTTATATTTTTAAATAGAACAGGCATTCATGTCTAGATTGGATATTTTTAGAACAAAATTTTTGTCTTTTTTATTTTAAATATATTTTTGTTCTTGTCCACATTTATTCATATGGTCTAAGTCCTATTTTGTCTGATTGAGTATGTGTTATGAAAAATATTTAACTTCAAAAGAAGTGAGACTGGTTTTATCTTTTCTTCTATGTTCTTGCATGCCCACATGACATGCTCATGGGCATCTTCATGTCCTCTTTGGGCACCAGTGGCTCACTATTTCTTGCATCAGAATTTATTCTTACCTGTAGACAAAGGTTGTGTAAGAGTCCTTGGTGTCCAGTGCAACATTATTCATTGCTGGGACCTTGTACCATGTCCTCGGCAACAAACTTGCAATGGTTGGTCAGTACATAACCAAGGTGGACACATACATGCAAAACCTCTATCATATGAACAGACATCATTTACACAACCTATCCCTAGCTGTTCTGACCAATGAGGAGGCTTGCTTTCAAACAAATACAAACACAGTTTCACTCAGAAATATTTCTTTCTTTTCTCTAATACACATATCATATCCTCATGAACACATATTGATCACTGATATTCTCCCTCTTGGCCTCTTAATGCACATTCAAGCATCTGGCTCTCATTAGGAACATTCATAGGTATTATAGGGAGAAATATGCTGATGTTATTGATATTCATATAATTACTAATACTATCAATTTTTTGTGTGTCTGAGCACTCTCTTCCTCCATGGAGTATATTGTTTAACACCTCTATTATACTTCATGCACTCAATCCCTCTTCAAAGGCATCACAACCTTCATTATTATCCTTTTACAACTATTCCTAAAATTTTTGGAGATTGTGCCAGGGCAATGACAATGGAAGGCAGTGGTCTTTGCCTTTGCAGCCTCTTTTGTCTTTTAACCTCTTTTTTTGTGTTGTCGCAAAATCTATCAAGCCTTGGACAAGGGTACCCTACAAGGAAGGCACTAGACTAAGTGAAAACAATGGTGTGGTGGCCCATTGTCACCACAACCAAAACTCCCTGCTCATTATGGATTTTCACCAATGCGAGGAGTCCCTATATATAATAAGTCACCTAATAGGTGTTCTAAGCCTAGAGATGTAAGGAGACAAAGAGGCCTCCAAAGGAAAGGTATCATTTAGCCATAAGGCATCAAGAGGAAGAAGTTCGCTTTCCTTGAAAAGGCGAAATTAGGGTAACATAAGGACCTATGGTTTTATTTTTTTAGGTTGAGAGTTGGGATGACTAAAGGTCAAGATGCCAAGAAAGGGCTTCCTACAACATATTCCAAAAAGGTTAAGACACACGAAACCCTCAAGAGGCCCCCAAGTTGAAGCTATAACTAAACTAGGGTTTACGCTAGGGAAAATATCTAGGGCAAGGGAGATTATTCATAAAAATAGAATGAATGCCCACCAAGGGGAATGATTTTTTGGAAACCACTCAACCCTCGATGTTTAGACTTTTCATGACCCAAATTCCCTCTCCATGTCCCTAAGAGCCCTAGTTGGTCGCTTGGCCATTTAGAGGACCAAGATAGGTAAGAGAGAGAAAGTAAACTTTATGGATGAAAATTAACTTTATCACCAAATAAGGATGGGCGATGCCTAGTCCTAGTGTTGATGGAGTGTATGGATTCTTTAGGTTGGCTAAAACTTGCAAAGGAGTAAGGATATTTTGATGCCCTAACATCATAACTCTAAGTATTTTCTTTGTGCGGGACCAAAATTCACTTGGGGGAGCTAGTGTAAGATCACCAAGGGGCTTTCCATTCACATATCATACAATGAGTAATGCATTCAATAATATGACTTAGCATCCACAAAGTTTATATTCAACAAAATTAAGGCACAATATTTAATCTAGATCACTGATTTATTTTATATATTAGACATGAAATCAATTTTTTTCAATAAAAGAGCACTTGCAAGACAATATGCATGTACAATCCAATCATTGATCCAAGGCAACTTCTCCAAAGACAAGAATATAGCTCCAATACAAAGTATTCTCCATAGGTCACATCTCTCCAATAGGAAAAGAAGCTCAAATTCTCAAGTAGAGACACTGAATTCACAAGTGGTGATGATGATGAATGAAAAAATTCTCTCCTTTATTTTTATCAGGAGGACAAGTATAATTTTTAGTCTAAAGGCCCCTAAAAAACAAGTAAAATCATAATGATGCATTGGGTTACAAGTCAACCCATATAACTTAGACAATAAATCAAATGAGAGCCCACTTGTGTGAGCAGTGAGTCCTCAAAAGGCTGATGTCATCCAATAAATGAGCTCCATGTGGCATGCGTTGAGGCTTTTGGGTGGCAAGTGTGGTGTAAAAGCCTTTAAAAATCATTATGTGAGGGTTTGCCCTCAAATCGCCATCAATATCACTCTTCAGTTCCCAGAATTATCATTTGAGGGTTGGCATTTTGATATTCTTTTTATTTTATTTTGTGGCCATGATATGCTCTTTCTTTTTCTTTTAGCTGCATCAACCTCTTAAGGCAAAGTTTCAGGCCCAACCTAGGTATGTATATGTATGGGTGTCAAATTCCAGAAAACTAAGGGTCAATGGAACCTGAAGAATGGAGGTGGAACATGGGCTTGTAATGCAAGATGAAAAGTGGAAAGTATGGAATAGGGATAACTGGAACAATTCTATCTCAATCAACCCCTCCTATACCCATTGGGCCATTAGGGGAGGCCCTATTAGACTAATATCGAAGATTAACACCGCCCCCCCTCCCCATTTAAGGTGATGGAACAAGATCAAAGTCAAATCCCCTCTTTCTTCCAGGTCATCCCATAATACATATAAAATGCCCAAATATAAAGAAGAATAAGCACGAAACTGCAAAATGAATAAATTAGCCTTTCATTGGAAGCCAACCTTCGTTCATGTGCTTTTGTTGGATGAGTGAGAATGTATATAACTAATGCAGGTGCTGGGGATACAATGGCAGATTTTCAGCTAGTGGTGGCTGTTAGTGGGTACATGGTTAGTTGGATGGATGTGAATATTGGGAGAAATTTTTTCTCCTATAGGGCCACCCACTTTGGTGGGTAACGTTAGTTATTGTACCATCAAATGGTGTTCTAGTCTTTGCAGTTGTCAGAGAGGCTAAGAAGCACTAGAACTCCTTAACCTAGAAAAAGTTTTAGGAAAATCCACCTAGAAGTGCCTTAATTAAGTTAATTAATCAGTAATTAAATTTTTCCTAAGTCTTAGGGAAAATTATTAATTAAAAGTAATTAATTGAGGAAAGTGATATTTCTCAAGAAACTCACATTGATCAACTAGGAAATAATCTTAGTCATTGATTAAGTTTTAATCTTCGCCATTGGAGTCCCAACTAGAAATTATAGGAAGAAGTCGATGGGTAGATGGAGGAATACACTTGAGATTGATTTCCTTGGGTAGTTTGACTTTCTAGAGAGCAACAATTGTTTGCTGGAATAGTTCGAGCTAAAGAAGGGAAGCAGGGACAAAGAGAGGTAAAGACAGTGAGTTTGGAGGAGACTTTCTAGATCCTGAGAGTAGCTTGCAGAGAGGCAGAGATAGCCACAAAGACGATGATGCAGGTGTTGCACATACATCTCTAGAGGGAAATTTGATTTAGCTAGAGGAAGGGTCATTGAAGTGCTAGTGGCCGAAAGAAATTCCAAAGGGCCAAGCCAAAGGCTTCCAAAGCAATGACAATCAGTCAGAAACTAATGAAAGGCAGTTCCAGGCCAGCGAGTTTTAGGCATGCACAGATTTGGTGCAGGGCCTATGTAGAGGCATTGGAGAGCTAGTTCGATTGGCTTGATTAAGCCAAGATTGCTTGTGGGGATGAGGAAAATTTCCTCACAATATTTTTACCAACATTTTTCTTTGTAGGATTAGCAAATTTCAACATCGAGTTGTACTCGAAATTTCTCACTGTTGCTTAATAATAAAAACCTTCTGCTGCTGCACCGGTTTCCTAATTTGGGTTTTTCTGGGGACTTTTGTCCAAAAATAATGATGTTATAATTGTGTATGATATTATTTTCTCAGTTTCCAGTTTATCTTCCACAATGCTTAATTTTGTGAAGATTGTAGTTTCATTAATTCGTTGTTACCATAACAATAAACTACTAAAGTGATTAACAATTAGAATTAATTTTGATTGCTGCAATAGAATTTCAGTTGTGAAATTTTTGCAGGTAAAAGTTTGTAGAGTGGACTTTCTTTTATCTTTGTCTCCCTCGTCACATCTGGTTTTGTGTAACTATTGAAATGACTCATGGAAGTTTTCCTTATTACCTCTATGACTCCTTCGTGCTTAGTTACCTAAAAAATATGGTGGTACAGGACATAGAGAATGAATTTGGTACTGGTTGGTCAATTAGGAAGATAAAATTGCAAATGTCACTCCACTGTAAGAGGTTTCGTTGCAACCAAATAAGAAAAATTAAAAAAATACCTCAAGATCAAAGACTGAAACAAAGACCATTTGACATACCTTTTAAGGTATGGAAAGAACTTGTAAAATCATATGAGAAGTTGTATGCACAAAGAAAGGTCGGCGATGAAAGCATTCATGTATTGAATTTTTCATTAAACGTTATTTAGAATGTATTAATACTTAGAAGTATCTTAGATGTCTATTTGTGTGAAAATAAATTGAATTGGTTTATGTTTAAGGACAAAGCATCCAAGGCGAGGTTAACCAAGACAAAAGTCACTCATCGTAGTGGCCATAAAGGTTTAAAAGCACTGATAACAACCTTTGTAAGTATATTAGACATGTGATATTTTTTTAATAAAATTTGTACTAGAAGAAATTCATTGATATCTAATTTCTCCCTATTTACTGATTGACAGGAACTAAAATATGGAAGACCTCCAAATCATTTGGAAAAAGAGGTGTTGCAGCAAAAGAGATGGGTTGAATTTGTTGTTTGGATGGACTCTATGGTATGTAATCTTAGTTGGATTTCCAATATACTTTTGAACCATATTTTCATTTTATTGTTTATTACTATTAGATATTATATCTTACCTCATTTTATGGTTATCATTGTATAACAAAAACATGCATTGCGTTATGTAATTAATACTAACATGTACTATTGATTTTTTTTGCCAGAATACTATGGGTAATGATTGCCAAGACGATGATCACAATGATGATCCAAACTATGCTCAACATATATCAGGAGATGATGACGATGAGGATGATGGTGGTGAAGGAGGAGATGATGATGATAATTGTGGTGTTGGTGATGATGAGACTAATGAGGATGGTCAAGATGATCTTGAGGATGACCTTGGTGGTGGTAGCTAGGCATGCACATGCATTGTTTTTTATGAAGAAATTGTTGTGTAGAATGGCATTGTTATGTTTAGATGGGTGTTGTGAATTTACCCTATATCAATGAAACATTTTGATTTGGTAATCATATGAAGAGTTTGATTTGATTAAAGATGATGATGATATTATCATTAAAATTATTATATTTTTATTCAATTTATATATTGGAAAGTATCATCATTATTTTGATAGAGAATTATAATGTATGGTGATATTACCATCTTTGGATGTATGTTGTTAATTTATCGTAGAATAATGATATTCATGAAATATTTTGATCTGTTAATCATATTTGAATTTTAGTTGTTTTGATTAAAAATAATACTGATCTTATTAGTATTATGTTGTTATTTTATACATGTGTTGAAAATTGTCAATGAATCATTGTATATGATGACATTGTTATTTTTTTCGATGGATGTTGTCAATTTCCCTTAAATTTCTTTACAAATGATTTTGAATTGTGATATCTTCTTTAATGATATTTAGAAACTATGATATATTTCACTATGCCATTGAAATTAGTAAAATGAATCTATAAAGGGGGTCATATATGTAAAGAAAAATATACTCTACATAAGAAGTCAAATGCGGATGTAACCATGGATGCAAAATTGAAAGTAAAATTGATGTTAAACCAGGAATTAATACAAAATGCAAACAGTAACATACAAATCGTTTTAAACTAGAAGTGAAAAATTGTGCAATAGTTGACACAAAGAAGGGAACAAAACATGGCATACAAAAGGATATCAAATTGGGCAAAAACAAGGACACATAAATGGACACCAAATTAGACGCAAAGAGAGACATACAACTAGATGTAAAATAAGATGCAAAGTTGAGTGCTAAAAAGAAGAAAAAAATGTTACAAATTAAGATGCCAAATGATGATGCAAATAATGGTGTAAATTTGGGATGCAAACTTGGGCACAAAAAAGGGAAAAAAAAGATGTAAGAAAAGACATAAAAAAAAGATGCAAAATGGGCCTGAAAAAAGGTGAAACCAAGAATGCCATATTGGATGTAAAAAATGATGCATAATCAGATGCAAATTTAGGCTCAAACTTAGACACAAAATTATATGCAAATGTGGACACAAAATGAGGCAAAAAACGATGCAAATTTGGATGGTGAAAATGGTGTAAAACTAGACACCAAAAAACTGCAAAATTGGATGAAAATGTGGGTGTAAATAATGGTGCAACATTGGTCGCATAAGTAGACACAAAAAATGGTGCAAAAATGAGCATAAAAATAGCTCAAAATTGAATGCAAAAAATGATGCAAAACTTGGTGCAAAAACAAATACAAAAGTAGACGTAAAAAATGGCTGTAAATTGAATGTAGCATTAGAGACAAAATAATATGCAATGGTGGACACAACACATGACTCAACATAAGATGCAAATATAAATGCAAATTTGGATGCTCAAAATGATGTAACATTGGATGCAAGAAATGGTGTTAAAAACGATGCAAAATTGGATGCAACAAATGATGCAAAATATGGTGCAAAATGAGATCAGAAAAATGGAGACAAATCAAACGTAAAAGTGCACGTAAAAAATGGTCCAAAAAGAGATGCAAAAATGGGCACAAAAATGGATGCAAAATTTGGTGCTAAATCAAATTCAACACATGGTGCAAAGATAGGCACCAAAGTTGGTGCAAAAATAGGTACAAAACTAGAAGCAAAAACTAGTGTAATACTAGATGCAAAACCTAACGTAAGACTAGATGCAAAAACTGACACATAATGGATGCAAAAAAAGACGTTAAATTGGACACAAAATACGATGTAAACTTGATGCAAATGATGGCACAAAAATGGAAGCAAAGAATGACACAAAATAGGAAGCAAAAGACGATGAAAAATAAATGCAAAAAATGACACAAAACTAGAAGCAAAACCTATCATAAAATAATATGCAAGTCTTGGTTCAAAATTTGACGCAAATAATGATGCATAGTTTGGTGTAAAAAATGATGCAAAATCTAGTGTGAAAAAGGATGAAAAATCAAGTGCAAAAAAGGACGCTTTAAAAATTGTACAATAGAGCCAGATTTAGTGCCAGGTTTCTCATCACAATTACAAAAGAAATGCATTAAAATTTAGTGCTAAATCTAGTGCAAATCGCTAGTTTTGTTGTAGTGTTAGGACCCTAAAAACTACCAAAAATAGTAAATTGTGCTACAATTAAAGACTCAGAAAAAATGAAAGAGATAGTGGTGGGGGTCCAAGTGGAATACGAGGGTGGCTACCAACATCCACCTAGATCACATGACTAATGAACAATCGACATGCACTCATGATGACCACATCCAACAACAACACCATCAACTTTTGACATGGCAACACCACTACAACTATGACCAATGCCATGCATATGCAAGAATTACATAGACCACAAGCATAAGGAACACATATGAAATTGACATGTATGCACGACCAACACATACTTCCCATCTAGTCCAAGGGTTAAACCATGCTCTGATACCCCTCTATGGTGTCATATAACACCCAAAGAGGCAAAAACCATACATTTTCCAAAGAGAAAAAAACCATGCTCGAAAACCACTCTATAACACCCTGCTCCCACAATTACCCAAGTTAACTGATTCGTTAGGGTAAACATGTGATGAGAAGCTACTATGATGTGATTCAAATCCCCATGTCTAGTTAAGGAAGTGGAACCCATAAAACAAAACCATACTGACCTTCCACGCATGCTACAAAACCTTCAAGGGCCAACCAACCCTTCCAAGTGACCAATCCCTGAGACATCTTGGAATTTCAATGCCCTATATCCTAAGTCTCTCCCATGAAAAGGCATACATCCGACTAGGACCCTCTAATAACTCCCACAGCAAGGGTGTGCCATCAATTGTGAACTTTTTCAGTTAGTTCTTCGCTAGCGACCCTAGATTCTGTGGCACCTTTTTAGGGCCAGGACTCAGTTCACTTCCCAGAAAATCATGAAACTTTCAGAAATGATAATTTACATAAAAAAAGTACTAATGCAAAAACTTGATCAGTGAATTGACTGGACCACTACTAGCCATGATATACATTTCGTCAAACACGTGACAAATATACATTCTACATATCATAAAAGCAGATCTGAGCATAGCGGTCCCATACTTATCTGAGAATCATAAGGAAGCACTAATGCCTTATCAAAATAGTCTCATTATCATATATTAGGTCATATATGCATTATTCATTCATTTACAAAATAAAAATATGATGGGAGCCATATATTGTGTCTGCCATAAAACATACTCATAACCAACATATAACCAGTAAAAATAACAAGGATATAATAGTAATAAAAGCTACATATGAACACATAGATTTACCCATCAAATAAAAGAGGAAATAAGATCTTATTAACATATGGAAAATGAAACCAGGTCTAGGACTTCCACATACCATCCAGTTATCGATTGGCTGAACCAAATATTTCTTTCAGTCAATCACCCTTGTGCCATATTCCAAGCATGAATGTGGGATCTCATTAAAAACCTAAATAAATCCAAACCAAGGATTCTAGAGGAAAAACCACATCAACCCTTAACCATTCATTCCAACTCATGGTTGGACATCACTAACCATCACTAGATTGATCTCTAACCAATCTATTTAAGGCTCAAGAGCGTTTGTTCCAACTAGAGCAGCAAGGACCAAAAACTCAACCCACAACTATTACTGGGCTTCCAAACTATTTGTCCATGCAAGGGTTCCAAGGCTAGTAACTCAACCCACCAAGGGCTTCCAAAGAATTTTTCCAACCAAGGCTTCCAAGGCTAGTAACTCAACCTAAGCTATTATAGGGCTTCTAGAGAATTTGTCCAACCAAGGCTTCTAGGAACCATTAACTAAACCCATAACCATAAGGAACATGAGAACCATCTAGAAAAGAAAATAAAAGACACCTGCAACACCACGGCGATCCAAGAAATGGAAAAGCTAGGAAAATCCATCATCAATCTAGACAATCCTCCATGCAAATGATATATCATAACCAAGAAACCACATGCAAGCACATTTCATTCCAAAATTAGCAAGGAAAGCATACATGCAACTCAGTACCTTCAAGCAAAACCCATTGTAGCTATTAATCCCAATTTCCTTGTGCACTTTCCTTCTCTTCATGTGCCTTATTGCTCCAAGTACCAAGTATGCAACACTCCTCTAAGGGTGCTCCAAGAAAACTATAAGTTTCCAAGAGTATGAGAGAGAGCGGAATAGAGAGCTCCAAGCTAAAATTGACAAAAGTTTGTCAATTGATCCTCAAGAGCCTTTTTATTAACAAGGCCTCCATTTTCTTCAAATTTCCATTATTTTCCTTGATTTTCATCCTCACATCCAACCTATGACCTTTCACCTTCCTTTTCTCCTAATTTCCATTATTTTCATAAATAAAATGCAATTAATACCTCACACCTTTCCAAATCCTTCTCCATTGCATTTACTAATTTCCATAGCCATTAATTAATCACAAGTGATCCCCATCACTACGGTTTTTCCCAACATCCAAGTTTAATTAGATGTCCCGTGACCATGGTTATTATTTTTTCCTTTATTAACTTTATTACATGGATTTTTGACCAGGGTTGTTAAAGAGGTGTCAAGTTCACTTATAGCTTTTGGAAATAGTTGTTTGCAGTATTGGGGATATAGTTAGCTTTCAATACAACCTATCATCTCCAAACAAATGGACACACTGAGAGGCTTATCAAGATTCTTGAGGATATGTTGAGAATGTATGTAATGCATGAGAAAAGGAAGTTGGAGGAGTATCTTCCACTGGTGGAGTTTTCTTATAATAAAAGGTATCAATGATCCTTGAAGATGAGTCCATTTGAGGCTCTCTATGGGTGGAGTTGTAATACTCGTATCAACTGGAGGGGTCCAATGAATAGGGTGATTATTGGATTGGATATGTTGTCTAAGATGGAGCAGGGGATTCGGGTTATTAAGAGGAACTTAAAGACAACACAGGATAGGTAGAAGAGTTATGTGGATCAACATAAAGAATTCAAGGATTTTTTTGTTAGGGAGCATGTGTACTTTTAGATTAAGCCCAAGATGAGCTTCTTAAGTATTGGGTCATGTGCTAACCTACAACTTTGGTATTATGGGCCTTTTGAGATCCTTGAGAGGATTAGATTAGCTTCATATAGACTTGCAGTGCTACCAACAATGAAATTCCATGATGTTTTCCATGTTTCATTGCTTAAGAGATGTCGAGGATGTTGATTACCGATGGAACTATAGGGAGAGTTTCAGAAGAGCCACAATGTATATCGGAGCGAAAACAACTCATGTTCTAGAACCGAGCAATAGATAAGGTTAAAGTGAAATGGAAGCAATTTGGGCCCAATGAAGCTAAATGGGAGATGGTTGATCAAATGCAGGCTTTGTATCCTTTCGTATTTGTTGGTTGAGAAAATCTGTTTGGTATATTTGTTTTGGTTATGTGTGTGTGTGTGTGTGTGTATATTGTAATGAGCTATGTTATGAAGCTCCAATAAGTACTATGGTGGTCATGTTTTTAGTAGTTTGGTATGTTCTAAATATTACATCGATCTGTGTTATAAAGTTCCATAGGCAGTATGTTTTTTGGTCATAAGAATCATAGAACACCGAGGATAGTGTTGGCCCAAGGGAGAGGGATTTGTGAAAACCATTGGTTGATTTTGCATGTAAATAAAATAAAAACAAAGTCATGGAACACATAATCAAAGTTGAGTGGTGGGTAAATATTATGGTGGGCATCACTTGTAGTTAATTAATGGCTTTAGAAATTGGGAAAGGCATTGGCTAAGGAAACGAAACAATATATGACATTTAACTATGAGAAATAAACAAAAATAGGAGAAGTGGAAGGTAAAGATACACAAATATGCATGGAAGGAAAATTAGAGAGAAAATGAGGAAAATGAAAGAAAAATGAGATACCAATGGTAAAAGGTAATGAAAGAAACATTTCACAACTTTTGTCTAAGCTTTTTGTCATTTTGTGGCTTTAGATCAAGTTCAAAAAAAAAAAGAGCTCCATGAGAAGAGAGCAAGCAAGTAAGCAAAGGAAAGCAAAGGGCAAGCAAAGAAAAGAAAGGGAGCATAAGGAAAAATTTGGATCAACAATTACAATAGGAGTACATTATAGGTAACAGGTTGCATGTGCGATTTCCTTGCTGAGATTTGGATGCATGATACATGCATGTCGTTCTATGGTCATTTGTCATCATTGGCATGGATATTTTCCTAGATTTACAGTGGTTTCAGTCTTTCGTTGCCATTTCCTTGATATCCATGATGTAGTGGGTTCCCTGTTTGGATTTTTTATTGGTTCTCGAGTTCCCTGGAGGTTTTGGGTTTGGATGGAATGTATGGAGTCATGGAACAGCTTGGGTTCCCTGAAGGCTATGGTTTGAGATGGGAGATCTCTGGAGCCTTGGGTTCCCTAAAGGCTATTGGTTGAGATGGGAGATCTCTGGAGCCTTGTAACAACATGGGTTCCCTAGAGGTTGTGGGTTGAGATAGATTCCTTGGAGCCCTAGATAGCTTGGGAAGAGACTAACCTGGTTTGCATTAGTGATTTCTGGACCGGTTAGGCGAAATCATTATGATTGAGAGTTTAGGTGGTTTGGCCTCTAGAAGCCATATTTAGTTCTATTTTGGTTTAGCCCATATAATCCCACATTCATGCATGGAATATGGTGCAGAGGTGATTTTTCGAAAGAGAGATTTTGGTTATGCTAATATATGGTCCGATGGTACATGGAAGTCCCTGACTTGGTTTGCTTTTGCATATGTTAATATGATTTATTTTTCCTTTGTGACCTATGAGAACTTGTTATATCTAATTGTCATGGATTCTATTCTAGTTATATGTTGGTTATATGCTTAGTTAGATGATGTGCTTTTCTTATGGATCTTGTTCATGATTCAATAAGTTATTGAATGATTGATGAATGCATAGGATAACAAGTGTTGTTGCAGCTAGATTGAGAGGGACTAGATCCTTCTTGATGATTCTTAGATGAAGTTCAGAAGTTTATGATCAGATATGCATTCATGACCTATAGCTTCTATGTTTATCATATGTTTGACGAAATGTCTATCATGTATTTGGCATGCTTTGGGAAATATATAGCCTAGTATTAGTTTTTTAGACTTGTCATCATATTAGATCTTATTATGGAAAGTTCTGGGTACTTCTAGGAAGTGGCCTGAATGCTAGCCCTGAAAAATTCACATAGATCTCACAACCACTGGCACATAATAGGGATATGTTGGTCATAACCCCATGTAGGAAGGCTTTTGGGTGTGTTTGTAGCCTCATAACTTTATGCATATTATGTTATCGGTGCAGTTGGGGTGTCTAGATTGTGAAAATGAGATCAAGCTCTGGGATTGATCACCAGAGGAATGAGTGCCAATGTCCATAAGGGGTGGTAGTATGTTTTCTAGTTTGTAGGATCCACTTCCGTAACTGAAACTATATATATATATATATATATATATATATATATATATATATATATATATATATATATATATATATATATATATATATATATATTAAAATCAGCATATTGTTTACTTAATTTATTGGAAGGGAGCATACAAATTAAATGGTGGGGATGGATTTAATTGTTGTTCTCCCTTTTAATCCTCACCATCGAATTTTAAAATCACTTAAAAATTAAAAACCTCAATAATTGTCATACCTAAATTTTTTGCAATGACTTACATAAATTTTGTTGGGCATTGACTTTGGTAAATCTGTATATTTACATTTTTTTGTACATTATATATGGTTGACAATGTGACATGTATCACAAGGTAAGTTTGTGGATGTTTATTGACATTTACCAACTATTTAATTTATATGGTTGTGTTAGTATAAAGTTAGTGAACAATCTCACTGTGTCTTTGTCATATTTTCTTTTACTTACACACAATAACTTTTTCATATTTTCAATTCAATTGAGTACCACATGAAGTTGGTTGGGAAGAATGTTACAAAAAGCATGTGTGTGTGTGTGTAATTGCATGCTTACTAGGCTCACAAGGATCAATGATTAATATCAGAACCTAGTGTGAAGGCAATGTGTAATTCCTTATGCGCCTAATATAGAGTTGACATATGATATTTGAAAACTAATATTAATAACAAAAAAAATATTTTCAATCTATGCCCATATTAAGTAACTTAAGTTTATATATTTTCATGATTTCCCTTAATTTGGGGGGTAGCTTGGAAGGTAAGTGAGGGGAATCTCATTCATAGTTGCGACAAGACATGGTTTGGGAGTGAAAGAGACCACTTAATATTGATATAAGTGATTCGATCACTAAGGTATATATGTTTTTGCATGCTTTGTGTCATTGTAAATCTACTTACAACTTCAATGTAGAGGTAAGATAATGAATCAATATTACTAAATGGTTTTTTATCATGTTTAGAAATGAATCATGTTCAAATCCATGAACGTCACAACAAGCCTTACTCCCTTTCTATTTTAAGGGTTTACACATATAGGCTAGAATATATGTTTTTAAATATAGGGCAAGGAAGAAGAGAAATTAAATGGCGGGAGAACTATCTTTTGAAGTTGAAATTTCCTTCCGAAGTGAAGTTGTTTATGTGATGTTTATCGATGAACACAGTATTAATATGGGATAAATTATAGAATAAGAATTATGAGGGAATTGGAATCTATCATCTTTGCAAACTAGTTAAGTAGACAAATGGTCATTTAATCATGAATTGTGACTATTAAAAATAAGTAGGTTTGGAATTGGAGGTACTAACAACATTAAAAAATGTCTAGACATGGAATTCTATTAAAGTGGATTTGAAGAGTTGGAAGTGACTTCTTAAACAAATGTTTCTAATGCTCTTCCATTAATGGTGCCATAGGACATGGTTAGCTAGAAACCTTTCATTTTTGAAGAAAAAATATTAATTCACTAACGTGTGCAACCAATGTGCTCAACATATTGATCATTCATATGGTGTAATGAAAAAAAAAAATTATCGGTGGTTGAAGAACAAATTGATAAGAGTTTTCTCTAAGTTTTTTTTCATAAGGTGTTACAAGGAGAACCTACCGTATGTGGAAGGGTAGCGATTATATTCATTCCACTAATCATTCCATTAAATTTAGGGCAACATTAGAGGAGGGGTTAGATAATTATTCCAATTGATGACACTAAATATAGTATTGTTGTGGTAAATGAAAAAAAATTATTAATAGTTTACTAGTGTTAATTGATTATTAAGTTTTCATCATGCGGGTAAAAGACGATCAAAGATGTCACAGTGCGTTCTAGAAAAGGTCAAAATTTTAAGAATGTTTTTAAACCATCATCACGTGTATAGAGAGAGAAATATAGAAGTTCATAGTTTATGCAAAGTTGGAATTATAATGCAGCTTGGTACATGGATGATTAAAACACAATGGTTGAGACATTTTGGAATATTATCACCTTATTTTTTAAGAAGTAATGGTGGGAGAAAGAGATGGTACTCTCTCACGGATATCTTATCTCTAATCAAATCTGAATCTTTATCAATTTTGATCATACTATTTATTCTATTTTTAAATATCTAAATCATATCTCCAATATGGAAATGATATCCATTCTCTTATTACATAAATGAAATTTATTTCGTAATGTATTCAATAGAATGAAATTAAAAAATAGCGATTTCATATCTATATTATTTTTTATAATGATTTAGAATATTCCATGTGAGACCCCATAATTCTTGTATCTAATGCATCCTTTTGCTCATATGATCTCTCACTTATTCCCTTGTTTTAACAATTTATGAACCTTTATCTTGCACTTATACATTATTTTCATGAAATAGTTAAGATTTACATTTGGTTTGCATTTAATGCCTTCGTTATATGAATTTCTTAGGATTGATGCTCTTTAATGTTGTTAATACAGGTCTTTCACTCAAAAGAAATCTCGCACTAGAGTTAAAGTACATGTGGACGTATTTATCATTCGAACTTGCCATGGATGCCAATGCTAGATGATAGTATGAGCACATGTTAGAGACTATTTTGGAGCCTATCTAACAGTCAAATGTGTGCTTATATTTCACTAACCTATTCATGCACCAACAACCATTTCTGCACATTTTGGGGTTTGACATAACAACAATTTCTGCACATTTTGGGGTTTGACATATTAACACACTTTTGAGAGGAAAAAAAGAGTTGGTTGATGTTCATAATGATGTTTTCATGCTTTCAAGTGGGTTATATTGCGCCTAGGTTGTACGGATTTATTTTTAGGGAAAAATTAATGCTTTAGCCCCAAATTTGATAGTCTTCAAATTGCAAAAGTTCACCTCGATTTTCGTGTATATGAAGAATAATATAAAAAATATGGAACAAGGTATTTTCTCCCAGTATAGCAAATTGACTAAGGCTAAAATGTTTTTCCAAAGTTCATCATGGGTTGGGAGATCTGAAGGCGTCTTTGAGGCAGATTTGTAAAAGTCCACCTAAAACCTAGAATTGCAAAAGTATCCAAACAACCAATTTTGCCCATGATTTCCGAGGCAATCGAGTTGAATGAGAAAATTCCAAGAGAGGCTTTTGTTGAAAACGTGACAAATTAGGTTTGCTCAAAATAGTTGTCCAAAATTCCATGGTTAGGAAGATATGCAAAGACTTTTGAGGCCAATTCGTTAAAAATATATAATTTTCGAGAATTAAGAAAAATGGTTGTTAGAGTAAAAATTGGCCTTGTAAATTTTATGAAAAGCTTAGCGAGGGCTTGTATAAAGGGGGAGATGTTAGTTTAGCTTCATATTTCTGGTTTGGGGTTGGAGCATATAGCTTAGGATGTGAAAAGCTGATTCAATTTTAATAAAAGGCTTCTAATACAAGGTTTCTTTCTCTAGATCTATTGTTTTTCATGATATTTTTCATTATATAATTTGATCTCACTTTAAGAGGGTGAAAGCTAGTTGGTTTGGGCCCAACCAACCAAGCTCAACATCCCCCCCTTGGATTATTTTTTTGTGGTTTGTTTGCTTACATATTTGATGCATTAACTATGTGTTTTGTTTATGAGTTTATCAAGTCTTCTGTGTGCACTTTTATACGCTATTTCTCAGATATTTGAACTGTAACTTTCCTTATGGTCTCTTATTAGTTCAGATTTGAAGCTATAGCGCTGAGATATGCAAGTCCTTGTTTAAAAGTTAACAATGACAAAGATTTGAGTTCCTTTTTGATTGTATGACAATACTATTGAAGAGTCAAATGCATGTGGAGGTCTTAGTTTGTTGGCCAGTGGTTTTATTGAGAAGAGAGTACATTTCGAGCTCGTATGTTGTGTGGACACCAAAGAGAATTATTTTCATAATGTTGTGTGTTTCAAATAATTTATTTTACCATAAACTGTGATGAACCTCAAATGATCATACTCAAAATACTTTTAACTCTGAACGTTTAAAGATATTGAGTTTAGTGCAGGAACGTGGAGTGCAGGAACAGACTCCCCTGCATACTCCTTTTTTGTTACAAATTTTGAATAGCTTGCCGATCCTTTCTTCAATTTTAAAATCAGTAGTATTTTACTTGGGTGGTTTGAACCTTTTCTTATCTTGAATACACAGTAGAAAGGATGGTGTGTTTTTACTCTGCCTGCACTTAAATGAGAATACGTCTTCTCTGACCTTTTGAATACAGTTTAGAGTAGTTACCTTCACAGCTTGATGTTCGATTGATTAATTGAACATGCCAGTCTTCTTGTCATAAGGCTTGAGTGTTTCTTTCACTTGGTTTAAGATTGAGCAAAGTTTTGTTTGCTTGTATAATTTGCTAATGATTTGAAACACATGAGAACAACACTATTTCTCATCACACAGTGAATAGAAAGTGACATTAAAAGAGACCATAGTCCAAAAGTGTGACAGTGCTGGAACGAGACTGAGTGATTTACTCAGCGCAGGAATGATGGGAGATTTGTTGATTTTGAGCACTCTTTTGAACTGAATGGATTCAGACATATATTGTTTTGAGACTATTAATCATTTATATAGTTTGCAGTCTCAGTGAATGAGTGAAGTAGTTAGTGTTCATATTGATTAAGGTTTTTTTTTTTTGGTTCTAAATCAAGTTAGGAATTTATGCATTATTTTTAAGAACTTGGAAGATTGTTGTGGTAAGGAGTGATTTTATTTTATCTTTTTGAATTTATGCATTGTTTTTAAGAATTGGGAAGATGGTTGTGGTAAGGAATGATTTTATTTTATCTTTCTGAATTGCCAATAAGTAGAGCTGGTTTATAATGGTTGACAAAACTACAGGATTGGTGTTCGTAGGGTTTTGTTTTACAAGTTATTGGATTTCCAATGATGCCTGAGGTTCACAACTACAGGATTGACAATGAAATGTTAATCCATTAATATACCTTATATTACACCCAATTTTCCATATAATTAAAAAACATTATTTAAAAAAATAATTATTTAAAATTATATATTTTAAAATATTAATATGCCCTATATTACACCCAACTTTCCATATAATTAGAAAACATTATTTAAAAAAATAATTATTTGAATTTATATATTTTTAAAATAATAAAATGAGGTATTTTTGAAAAGCATACCAAGATTGAAATCTCAATACTTTTATATTTTTATAATGCCAAACTATTGAAATCACCCTACTTTATACTTTCATACTACCAAAATAAACTTAAACTTAGAACAGAATTAGCTCGATTTAATCCGATCTATGTTTTGTTATTTTAACCCATGGAACTTTATAGCAGTTAATTACATATGTCTTGAGCAAGATCTCTGACAAAATTTTACCCAAACATCTCAGAAGTCTATTTATATATTTTAAATACAAACTTCGTTTACGTTGTTTGTATATTATTAACTAAACCATAAACCCGTCTCTTTTCTTTGGTGATCCCCTACCACCATTTCAATGAGTACCCAACGCCGCTTCCCCTTCGACACTTTCGCTTTCAACAAATATATTCTTTTGGTCTCACCTTTCATTCATCAGGATTCAGATTCAAATGGAAAAACCCATGGCTTTCGTACACACCATTCCAAATTCCTTCACACGCTCACAACCCTAGCTATCAAGAACTCTCTTGCCTGGTGTCCGCGTTTTATAAGAGATCTCAAATCAGCGTACAGAACCGCCGGAAGTCGATGACGAAAAGCTATAATCCATTCGTTTTTATAAATAAAATACCATGATAACGACGACAGCATTATCCTGTTGGGCTTGTTTCCTTCCTTCCGTGCTCCAAAAATCACTTCCAACCAGTCAGCAACGTCCCATCGGCGGCCTGCGCCGTTCTGGATATACTGCACCAAACTTCGCATGCTAAAATCTCACCTATCACGCGAACTCTCCACGAGGCACAGTCCATTGGTCTGTATGTGTAATATTATCTAATGGCATTATCTAAATCTCGAAAGGGCAGGTTGATTGATTCCCCTCTCTTAGCTCTGTAACGCAGCAAAAAAAAAGGTGTCATACTCGTGAATCCTGCGACAGAAAGGGACAGTTCAAAGAATGCTCCAACAATCCACTATTATTAGTAGCGTCTCTGTACTTGTAGTTGTAGCCAACTGGTGTTTTTCTTTGTTTGACTTGCGAGTTAAAACATTCCAATGGAGTGTGAGTCATGACATGTATGTTGTCTCACACCTCCACAACATCACGTCAAGCTGCACGAAGCCAAAAATCCAACCAGTACAAATTTTTTAAGTATATTTATTTATTACTGTGCACATGTAAGTTGCAAGCAGCATTATAAACCCATTTATTTTACCCGTACTGAATAACAGGGTTTAGTATAAAAATTTCTTAGATAACTATTGCTCTGTCTTATTTAAGTCAATTATGTTGTATTTTGTTAACTTAAGAACAGTCTATTCCAATATCAGTATTGGTTTTCAATGATTTTAAAAGATAGCCAATTCATTAAAATATATTTACTTATTTTACCCGTAGTGGATAACAGGGTTCAGTATAAGAATTTATTAGATAACTATTGCTCTGTCTTATTTAACTCAATTATGTTTTATTTTATTCAGTCGAGAACAGTTTATTCTAATGTTCCAATGATTTTAAAAGATAGTCAATTAATTAAAATATATTTACTTACTTTTATCAATATGAGGTAGATAATTAAATTTTTTTAACTCAATTATGTTGTATTTTATTAAGTCGATAACAGTTTATTCCAATGTTTCAATGATTTTAAAAAATAGTCAATTAATTAAAATGTATTTACTTTTATCCATATGAGGCAGATAATTTTTTTTTAACATATACTTTCGTTTATGTATAATGATTTATGTTCAGACGAGTTTATTTGAGTTTTAATTAGATAACTCAATTTGACTAAGTTATAGATACTTAAACTAGTTCTCGTTGTTTGTTTGTAAAACTAGTAGAGGATTAGTAGTGAGTTGTGGCACTGGTGCATACTTAGTGCTACTCCAGCTAACTGTGCATTCCCTCATGAGAAGCTCATGCATGTCAGGTTAGAGAAAGACCCAGTTGAGACTAGAGATCAGGGACATCATACGATTGGTTGTAGAACGATCTAAGTTGTATAGATCATGCATGTAATTAGAAGAGGACCTAGATTTGGATTGCACAATTATGGAATAACGAATTCTCAATTAAATATGGGCTATTCCTCACAGGAATTGTGCAAGGAAATAGGGGCTTAGTAGGCAGCATAAATTGGCTAAGCGTTGGTCAGTACGGGCTTCTGAGGCAGAGAGTTGATCATACTTGTGCGGAGTTGTTCTTGTGAGAACAAGCTTTGTATTATCACTGAGATTTCTGATTAATGCAATGGATAGTTAGGGTTTTGAGCAGTGGATTTCCCCATAGAAACATTTGTGTTATGTGTCTCTAATTATCTTCCTCTTGTTTATTATTGTTTTCATCGATACTTGATTTCCGTTGTTTAGCAAGTATAATAGATTCTTGTCTTGTGTTTTAGTACATTACATGAGCTGTGAATCTATAGGAAAATCTATAGTGGGTTGGGAAACCTCCTATTCTAGCATAGTAGTGGGGCCAAAATGCACAGGTACAGGAGAAGCGGATTCACTACAAGCGACATCTAAATCATGAAGTACTTGAAGTGTATCAGAAAAATCTTTGAGACAAGGACATTGACAGGAATAATGGACATAGTTATCACACAAATCACAATGGTGATTTGTGCATAAGGATTTTTTTTTTCTTAGCTCACTCCAGTGAAGTGACATGGACCTTCCGAATGTTAGACAATTATTGGTGGCATGCCCAACGACATCACACAAAGCACATAGAGGAGCATGCTTTGGCATTTTAGGAGGAGTGGGAGTTAGTTTGGGTGCCTTGTCTTTTTATCCCTTCTTCTGGGATTTCCCCCCCTTCACCATATGGTTTCACAACAGGAGTGGCTTGCAGCTGAGGTTGTTGTGGAACTAAAGCAAAGGAAGGGGATCAAATAACAACTTGAAATAGATTCAAAGTAGTCGAAGGTTCGAGTTGATTGGGAGGAGTGTTTGTGGGAGGATCAATTTAACAGACCAAGATCCCCAAGGTAACGTTAGAAAGGCTCAACAAAGCTATTATAGGGGTAAAAAATATTCATGGTGGCAAAAATAATAAAGGTATATGACTAAAAGAGTAATGACCTGGTGGAACAACTCCGGGATGGTTAATACTTGGGGGAACAAGTCTTGGTTGAAAACGACCGAGAAATATACCAACTCCGGGATGGTTAATACTTGGGGGAACAAGTCTTGGTTGAAAACGACCGAGAAATATACCAATGGAAGGAAACTGGTCAAGAGGAATTGTACCTGAAGGTTGAGTTGAGCTGGGAGCAAGAGGTTCCAGAGGGGCTCGCTATTGGGAAGGCATAATTGACTGCTTGTAGGCAGCTCGTGATGCTTGAAGCATGCAAAAACTCGAGGAGATAGGATCAGAAGGAGTACATGGTGGGCCATACTATGCCCCCAGTAGCATGGAATATTTGTAGACTCCATGAGAAACATTGGTTAAGGAAGTGATAGTCTTATTTCCAGTTATCAATGAGATAGTGGTATGAGGAGAGGTCTAAGAGTGAGGGTCATAGTAAGTCAGCTGATCAATAGTGACAATATTTCTGTTGTGAGGAAAGCACATCTTGCGAAAAACAATAGATGCTACATCAAATATGGCATAGGTGTAACTGCAACCCAAAAAGATGTTATAATCTAAAGAGGCATCAATGAATTTGATATCAATCAAGATTTTCCTGCCATAAATAGTAATGGGACAGTTGTTGAGATGCCCCGGATGCATTAATAGCATCAAGCTAAAGCACGCCAAGAAGGACAATATAAACATAATGCATATATCGGGTCATATTGCAAAGCTATTTAGAGTGCTTCTTCCTCAGACTGGGAGAGGTAAGAGGTGACATATTTACCTATGGGGTCCAAAGTAATTCTAAGGAACCAATCCATATAGACACGGTCTTCAAACTCAGGGGTTCTACACATGCTTCTCCTTCTGTGCCATTCTTGAACATGGTTAGTTGTAAAATAAATATGTCAACTAAATATATTCTAAAAATACACTGAAAATGAAATTAGCCCAAGATGAACATGTTACCGCTCTCCGACTCCGCTTGTCTTGTGGCTGAAGTACATGAAAGTCTGGTTGGTGTTGGACATTGAAATAAGCGGAGTGGACTGTAAGAGACTAGATTATCTCGGCTTTCTCTAGCAAACATAAACAGTATATTCATGTTAAAAAATTTACATGCAGTCGTACACATCTTAACCCTCCCATTGGTTATCAAAACCATGCGAGATTTCTGTAGTTGGCTTTGGCGTGCGAACACAAACATACACACCCAGTAATTTCCCATTTAGATTTACACTGCTGAAGAATATATTTCAATTTAAGTCTCAATGATAATAGAAAAAATAAGAAAACGAGAAGAAGAATTAATTGGCAAAGCAAAATAGTAAGCAAAAGGTTATGTTACTTTCCTTTTTTGAGAGGAGGGACCTGTGATAAATGAGTGGGTATTATGGTTGAGTTTCTAAAGGAGTAAAGAGAATACACGGCCTCATGGATAGGCTTGAACATAAATCAAGGTCATCAATTATTATGGCACTTTCGAAAGGGGTAAACAGGGAAGATGCAATGTCATCTTCAACTTTAAGTTATCTCAACTCAATTATCATGGCACTTTCGAAAGGAGTAAACAGGGAAGATGCAGTGTCATCTTCAGCTTTCAAGTTATGACAAGGTCGACAGGAGTGTCGAAGTAAACACGGAAGATGCTGTCATCTTCAGGTCATTTATAAATAATCGAATACTTTTAATTTTATTTTGAAAATATAAAAGTTAAAAGTGAATATAAGGGTGATACTTTATTTATTATTAATATGCGCAAATAATTTTTTAAAAGGTTAAAAACACATTAATTAATATGCGCAAATAATTTTTTAAAAGGTTAAAAACACATTAACTTAATTTCATTTTGCGATTGACACTTTTCTAGATATGTATGGACAACCGAATAAAATTCTATATAGGGACACAAAAAAATGTAGTGAACTTTCTATGAAGAAGGAAGATCTCTACGCAAAGAATCACTACTCCCAGCATTTCTGTGTCTCTCATCTTTTATAGGTATATTTTAAATGAATTTGTGAATGTATGATCCACATGTTTTTCCCTTTTTTCATGCCATTTGGAGGTGAATCTGTCAAATATAGGTGACTCTTTGACTTCCATGATGGGTAAGGGTAATTTTGAGAATACTCTATAACCATCATTTAGCCTCATAAATGTGGTACGTGGTTACTTAATTTATTTATTGCTTAATTTAAGGAATTATGGGTTAATATGAAAAAAATAATAAAATTTTTAATTCATATTTTGGTATAGATTATTGAGTGAGATTTTTTTGTGACAGAGGGAATGGTTAATTATTACTATGATAGGTGCTCTACAAATGTGGTACGTGGTTACTTAATCTATCTATTGCTTAATTTAATGAATTATGGGTCAATGGAAAAAAAAAAAAAAAAAATTAATTCAAATTTTGATATAAATTATTGAGTGAGTTTTTTTTTGTGACAGAGGGAATCTTTAATTATTACGATGATAGGTTCTCTACAAGTATGAATTAAATGCTCTATAACCTAATATGAAAAATATATTGTCACGTAATGCTACATTTAAGATTAATAAAATAATACTTACATCAAAAAATTTTAAAAATAATAATAACAAAAAATATAATTCTTCACTTTCGTCTTAATTAAAAAAAAATATATTATTTTTTACAATGAATTAATAGCATAATTCACCCACTACAAGAAAATATTTCTATATGAAACCACAACATTGATATTTCTATTTTCCAAATATAATGATTTTTCTATCATGTCCATCGGCCACTGGATGGGTTTGAAAATTATCTACGATGGGTTTGAAAATTATCTATTGGGCATTAGTGAATATGATTCCGTATTAGAAAGCGGGGTATCGTTATTCCTTCCATCCATGCTGGGGTATGTGTGCTTACTGGGCTCCAACGAACCATAATGGGTAAAGGGGGCCCGGGTGAGAAAGGGTTGGTAAGGGCACACCTCAAACAGTGTCTCTCTCGATCAATCAGCCTCCATTCAATATCCCTCCATCAAAGGCAATCTCTTCCCAGTGCTGTGATTGCTATGGTCGCCCCCACAAACGAATCACTCCCGGTTACACCTCAAACAGTGTCTCTCTCAATCAATCTCGCTCCATTAATCTATCTCCTTCTTCCCTCGATCCCTCCATCCTGGGCGAAATAGAACGACTAGAATGGCGGGTTTGGGCGGGTCTTTAGTAACGTGAGAAGGGTAGAGCAAAGAATCAGGTGTGATAATAGGTAGAGCAGTATTAGACGACGTATGGGTTTATATCTGAGTCGTATGGCTTATCTGGGTTGCAAGAAGTAAAAAGTTAGAGAGGGTCAAAGCAAGAAAAGGTCACACGAAGCCGAGCTAACCCCCATTTAGCTAAGAGTCGGGGGTTAAGCGTAGTCTGAAGTAGTGACCGGCTCGTGGTAAACAACAATAAGCTAACAGAGCGGGAATGCGGGATAAAGTGCTGTCTTTCTATATCCTTACATCCCTTGCAAGCGATCCCAGCCTCTTATTGGTGGGGTGAGCCCAGCAGTGTTGGCAGAGATTCCCTTCCTTGCCAGCGATCCCACATCCGCCTAGGTGGGTAAGCCCATCAAAGTCAACAACAACCTCTGCAGTGCTGTCCAGTGGTTGCAGTCCAGTCCAGTCCCGTGAACAACCACCTCTTTTCCTCTGCCACCAGTGAAAAACCACCACCACCTTATTATTTATATGAACCTTGGATCAATGACCTTGTTTTTACCTATGCCCGGGAGCATGCCTCATCATAACCTTATTAGGGAATATTTGAATCATATGTGGTGTGGTTATCTGTACCAAAAACTAATTAAGATTTTAAAATAATATAGAATATGAGATATTTAAATAATATAAAATATTTATGGTAGGAGAATGTTATATAAATTTAAAATAATAAAAATAATAATAATAATAATAACAAAGAAAATAAGATTGGTCATTAATATAATATTTCAATTTTTACTTTAATTTTATATTAATTTTATATGGAAATTAAATAATTGAAAATAAAATAAATTACTTTTTAGTATTATGGATATATGTAATACATTTAGTACTTAATATGGAGTTAATATATAATATTATTGATGTTATATTATGTGTAATTCATTTTATCTTCATTTAATATTGAACGTTTAAAACAAAAATGCATTAACCAGCCTAGATCCATTTTATCTAGATCTAATAAGGGCCAAGAGGGACAACCTTTCTTTTTTAGCGCAAAACTTTGAGGAAATGTTTGCACCTCTAGAGATTTCATCCCTCACAGCGCTTGATAGATCCGAGTTAAGATAGATCTAGGTTGGTTATATAATACTATATAATATCTATATTTATATCTATGTATCTCTTTCTTCTTTCCTCTCTTTATCTCAACTCCAAAACATACACACTCTCTCTCCATGTCTATTTATCTCTCCCTCTCCCTGGCTCTTCCTCTGCACCTCTCTCTCTCCCCTTCTCTCTTTCTCCCTCTCCCCTTTCTCTCTTTCTCTCTCTCTTCCTTCTTGCTCTCATCTCTCCTTCACTCTCTTTTCATCGCTCCCTTGTCACTCCTCCTCTCTGTCTACCTTTCTCCCTCTATGTCTTTATTATTCCTTCCCTCTCTCTCCCCCTCCAACTCCATTTATCTCTTGTGTCCTCTCTCTCTTTTTATCTCCCACCTCCCTCTGACTCTCCCCTCTCTCTCTCTCTCCAACTCTATCACTATCTCTCTCCCTCCCACTTCTCTCTCTCCCCTCCATCTTTGTGCCTCCCTCTCTTTCTCTTGCCCTTATCTCTCTCTCCGCCAAATCTATTCCTCCCTATCCCTCTCTTCCCTCCTCTCCTCTCTCCCTCAACACTCTAGATATTAGAGACAAAGAGAGGTAGGGTCTAACATATAAAACTATATCAAGAGTGAAATCAATAGACGAATTGTAGATTTCACCACCTTATTCTTTTCAACGTTATGCAAAAATGCAAGAAGGGATTGGTTGGAAATTATGAATGGTCATGATCATTATCTTGTTGATTTGAACTGGTGCAACTTTTGTCATCGGTATCGGTGTGTTTTTGAAGAGACTAGAGTTTAATAACTTGTTCTGGTGGAGTGTTTAAAGTTGAATTTCCTATCAACAACATTTACACTATTATTTTATTTTTATTAAATGTTTATTTCATAATCGCTTGAATAGTATTTATTAAATGATAATTAATATAATTTAGTAGATGATTATTAATATAATTGTTATTATTATTTTTATTTATTTGTTTATCTATTATCTATTATTATTATTATTATTATTATTATTATTTTGTTAACCTTGGCAAGACTTTCTCATTTTCGATGTTACATGTCCATTATTCACCCCATAATGGGGCAGGGTAGTACAAGATTCACTGAGAGTTCATTCCACGACCATTGCCACTTGAGCTACCCGGACATTATTATTATTTTAATTAATATTATTTAATATAATAGTAATAATATAATATTAGTTATAATTAATATGGTTCTTATATTTATATTAATATTATTGATAATAATATTAATAACAATAATTCTTAATATTGTTGATAATTGATATATGTTCTTAATACGAGCTTATTCATGTTTATCAACCACATTTATTAATGTGGTTGTGCTAGCCTTTACAAGTTAATAATATCCATAGTAAAGTGGGGGTGAATATCCATGGTTAAGAATATTGTCATATTGTTATAAAAATATTTTGATTGTGAAATAAGTTATAGTTTTGGGGCATGGACGGTATTGGCCCATGGTATTATAACAAAGCTTATTCACAATTTAATAGAAAAATCAAAATATAACAGATTGAATTATATTATTCTTATTAATTTAACTTTTTTTTATTAATTGAGTCAACATCTAAATGTTTGCAATTATCCCATCATTTTCATTTTTTTTTTTTTTTTTAATTAAGCCAACATATATAATTGTTGGAATACTTACATTACACCTACATATTTACTCTATACTAGGTTGTACAATGTCTCTAGGAGTAATAACAAAAACATATTTTATGATTAGCTATAAATAAAATATTTTACTGTCCATTTCAAATAATATAATTTTGTACGCACTTTATATAAATAATTTATTAAACATTAAAAACATTTATATAGAGAGGGGATTATTCCATTAGGAGATTCTTTCTAATTCGAAGTAGAAGGGATTTTATGATTCCAATTGACATGTAACATTTTAAAAAATATTAATAGCATAATTAAATCTTCATAAGGCACACAAAATTTTTATTTCTCTTGTAACTCTCGTAAGGGAGACCAGGCCTAGGCCCATAAGGGTTCTAATACGAACTCAAAATGGAAGAAAAAATCCAATTGAATGAAACTCGGTGTCCTCAACTGAGGATCCTGAGGCTTCCACAATGTTGGTTTTCATTAGTTAAAACAATCAAAGAACACATATTTTATAAGAGTATATTTAGTTAGGGAGATCGAACAAACTCCTGGAAAATAAGATGTAAATCATAAATACAAACAAAAACAAAACCACCTAATAAATCTATTCTCCATTATTTTCAAATAGTTCATATATATATAAAACAAACATTTTAAAAAATAATTATATATAGAGAATTTGAATCATCAATAAACTATTTCAAAGTCATATATATATATATATATATATATATATATATATATATATATATATATATATATATATATAACATTTTATTTGTGTAAACTTTAGATCTATTAAGAAATAGGAGGAATCAAATTTTTTTTTTTTTTTTTTTAAGTTTTTCACTCCACACTTTCTCTCAAGATGATTTAGAACTCACTATGAAGAACATAGGGAAGATATTGTCACGTAACATTATAGTTAAAAGTAATAAAATAATACTTACATAAAATAATAATAATAATTATAATAATAATAATAATAATAATAATAAATCCTTAAATATCTACTTTAAAATCATAGAAATAAAGTAATTAAAGATAATAAAATATAAATATATATATATATATATATATATATATATATATTCGCTATTTAATATAAAATTGATAAATGAAGTTGATAAATGATATGTTAAAATAATATTACTGATTTGAATTAAAACTTTTGAAATAATTGTTTTTGGTGTGGCTCAAGCTAAATTATAAAGGGACAAAAGAAATGGCAACAAACCATTGTTGAACTTGAGTTCAAATTCTATAATATTTTAAGGAATAATAATTATAATAATAATAATAATAATAATAATAAATCCTTAAATATCTACTTTAAAATCATAGAAATAAAGTAATTAAAGATAATAAAATATATATATATATATATATATATATATATTCGCTATTTAATATAAAATTGATAAATGAAGTTGATAAATGATATGTTAAAATAATATTACTGATTTGAATTAAAACTTTTGAAATAATTGTTTTTGGTGTGGCTCAAGCTAAATTATAAAGGGACAAAAGAAATGGCAACAAACCATTGTTGAACTTGAGTTCAAATTCTATAATATTTTAAGGTTGGAAAAACATATTAATATGAAATCGCATGGCTGGACATTGAGGGATGTTGTTTAACATAATTGCATAATTGTTTTTGATGCGGCCACACAAACCCATTGATCAAGCTAAATTATAAAGGGACAAAAGAAATGGCAACAAACAATTGTTGAACTTGACTTCAAATTTCTATAATATTTTAATGTTGGAAAAACATATTAACATGAAATCGCATGGCTTGACATTGAGGGATGTTGGTTAACATAATTTCTGGGTGGGTACAAAAATAAGAAATACAATACAGCAATCCGTGCACGCATCATTGATTTTTTAAATAATTGTTCCTCTTTGAGATGATCTATGAGATCATCAACTTGAGGGATGATGGAGAGCTATCCGCATATATATCATTGAATTTTCAAATAATTTTGCAAGTGTGAAATTATCTATAAAACTACAATTAAAATTATCATTTCAAATGGAGATAATGGTATTTATCCTGTTTTATGTATTTATAAATTTAGGTTTCCTCGTATGCTATAAGAGTCGGAAGATTATTTAATTTTTTATTTAAATTATCAATTCTATATAAAAATATTTTAATAATATAATTTACTATCAATTATATTATTTAAAAATAATATAAATATACAAAAGTGATTTTAAGAACCCCTCCATAAACTTTCTCCTTCTACTTCGAAACGATCACAACAATCTAATAATTTATACAAATTTATTATTAAATATCCATATTAAAGTATAAAAAAAGTATAATGATAAGAAATGAAATGTGTAATAATTAATGGGATGATGTTTTAACAAGTCATCTTTATATATATATATATATTTATTTATTTATTTATTTTTATAGAAGAAAAGTGTAACGATCATATATATATATAATTGATGAATTATAATATTGATGTTTAAAAATTTGAATAAATTTATTTTAAATTCAAATTATATATATATATATATATATATATATATATATATTGGATGGAAGGTTGTATTATGTCTCTTTTTTTTAATATTGATAGTTTCTTTCTCAATTTTATATGTTTATTTTTTCTATTCATTTGGAGGGACTTAGCTTGGAAGGTGCTTGAGGAGTTTCTCTTTCATTTGGAGGGAATACATGGGTTTGGAGTGGAAGAGACCACTAACGTCACTATACATTATTCAATCAATAAGTGATAGAGGCTTTTTCATGCTTTGTGACATTGTAAATCCCCTTGAGACAAGGATTACATGACGTAGGTAGACTAAACTTCATAGGTAATGAAATGTCACAATAACCCTAGTCGTCTTCTCCTTCTAAGGGTTTATACATACAGGTTTGGATATATGTTTCTTTGTATAGAGGATGGAAGAAGAGAACGTCAATGGTTGTGGAACCATATTTGGAATTTGAAATGTCCTTCTGAATCAAAGTTGTTTATGTAGTGTTAATTTATAGAAAAACTATTAACTTGGGATGAATTATATAAAATTAACTAGGAGGGATAGAGAAGATGTTCTCTTTGCAAACTCAGTGAGGTGACAAATGATCATTCGATCATGGATTGTGATTATTTAGAATAGGTGTGTCTGGAAGTGGAGGTACTAACAACATCAAAAAATAAATGGTCATGGGATTTTATTTAGGGAGATTTGAAGAATTGGTCAATAAATCCTAAAAAAAAGGCCTTTAATAATCTTTCGTTATAGCAACATGGGATGTGATTAGTTAGGTGCCTTTCAATTTTGAAGAAAAATGCATTTTTCCAATGAAGTGTGCAAGCAATCGGCTTAACATATTAATTATTTACGATGGTATAAGGAAGAGAAAACAATGACATTGGTGGTTGAGGAACATATTGATAAGACCTTTCTTTAATATTTTTTGGATGACTTGTCACAAGGAGATTCTTTTATATGTGGAAGGGGAGGATTCTATTCTTTGCAAATAATCATTCCATTAAATCTAGGGTAGCATTGGGGGAGGGGTTAGATAATTATTTAGAATTGAGCACACTAAAACTAGTATTGTTGCTAGAAAATGAAAAAGAAATTAATAGTTTAATGGTGTTTGATGAGTCTCATGAAAATGGATAATTCTCATTTTTTCATGAGATGGGTAAAAATGAACCAATATGTCACAATGTGCCTTTGAAGAGGCCAAAAGTTTTAGTGATTTTCAATGATCATTCTATTTGAGAGAAATATGGAAGTTGATGGTTTATAGAAAGTTGGAATTACAATATTACCTCATACATAGATGATAATGAAAAACAGGAATTGAGACATTTTGGAATATTATCACACTATTTTTCATGAGTTAATGGTGGGAGAAAGAGATTCTTCTCTCTGAGATATTTCTTATGTCTAATCTAATCTTATTCTTTATTAATTTTTATCATATTATTTACTCTATTTCTAGAAACTGAAGTTATATACTTAGCATGGAATGGGTCCGCATTTTTTGAGTGCATAAGTGAAGCTTTAATATAAAAAAATGGAAGACAAAGTATTTGAAACGATGAGAAGTAGCTCATATGTGAAGCAACAATCGCACTGAGAGGTTGTCTACAATTTCTTTCACATTCATCGAGCCATAAATCAAGTACATTATTACAAAGTAGTCCAAGATTTTAAACACACTCCTCAAAAATAGGATCTAAGACCCAATTAAGACACATGATCTTAATGAAAACATTACAAAGCATTAAAAAAATCCTTATAATAATGAATTCTAGATTTTCTTAATTATTATAAATCTCCCCCATAATGGAGAAATTTCTTCTCTACCACACTGAAGATATTCGTACATATCTCAAACTTTTCCTTTTTAAGATGCTTAGTAAATATGTCAGCCAAATTTATATATGTATTACAACAAACCAAACCAATTTCATTACACTACATATTTTCCCTAACAAAATGATAGTGAGTCTCAATGTTCTTTGATATTGTATCGTACATGGGATTGTTACCTAATTTAATAGAGATTTTATTATCACATTTTATAATCATTGGAATTTTCTAATGTTTTCCATTCTTGACCCACATCTTTAAAAAACTGTGTGAGCCAAACTACTTCACAAGTAGGACTGCACAAAGATTACTGCCTAGCTTCAATTGATGACAAAGAAACAATTGTTTGGTTCTTAATGCTACATGACACGACCTAGGATTAAACACTAAATGCATATCCTAAATTTTATCTTCTATGATTAGGATTTTTTGGCCCAATTTGAACTAGAAAAACCTGCAAACTCAATGTCAAAATCATCAATATATTTGATTAAAAAATTAACAGTCCCTTCTAGATACTGAAGGTCTCTATATACTTATTTCTAATAGAGTTCAAGAGGATTTCCCATGAACTGACTTAAGATGTTGATTGAATATGTTATGTCTAGCTCCATTGTAGTGAGATAGGTTATAGTTCCCACCAACTGATGATATAGTGTGATATCCACCTCTCTTACTCCATTGTCATGATATGGTTTTGCATTATGTTCTAAAAGAATTAACACTACCTTACACTTATCCATATAAAAGATTTTGATTAGCTCTCTTGTATATTTTCTCTCTGTAACTAGTGTGTGGAGAACTTCTCTCCATATTTCAAGACCGAAGCAATAACGCAAATCACCAAGGTATTTCATCTCAAAATTATGTGACAATTGTATTTTAACCTCATTATTAAACTTAGATGCATTGCTTGTTATAATGAGTTCATCAGCATACAAGGATATCAAAGCAACATTTCCCTTGTGATTTTTCTTGATATATATGTGAGGATCACTCTTACTTATCATAAGACCTTTCTGAATAAAGAAAGAGTCAATCTTCAGATATCAAGATATTGGGACCTATTTTAATCCATACAAAGATTTATTTAACTTTAAAACAAGATCATTTTCACCCTTGTTTACATATCCTTTTGGCTAAACAAGTTATACTTATTTCGTTAGTTCCCCATTCAAAAAAGTAGATTTAACATCTAGTTGATATAATTTCCAATTATATTTCGTAGCTAATGCAATCATTAATCTAATTGTGTTTTATATTAGTTACATGTTAAAAGGTCACATAATAATAAATTTTATCTTTTTGAGAGTAACTTTTTGCAACCAAATTAGCTTTATATTTATCTACATTTCCATCAACATTTAATTTTGGTTTGAACAACCATTTTTATCCTATGGTTATTTTATTTTCAAGCAATTCTATTATTTACCAAGTATCACTTTTCATTATGGACACATACTCTTATTCAATATATCTCTCCATTCTTAGTGCTCATTAGTGTTGAAAATGACAAATAGAAATTTAAAAATAAAATCAAGAAAATCCAAATTTAGATTGTCCTTGAACTAAATTAGGAATTAAATTGTAATTCTATTGTCATAGCAACTTGTAATAGGTAACAATGTTAAGTTTACATAGTTTCCTCAGTAAATTAATTTTGGGAGTCTATCTATAGTCATGTAGAGTGATCCATAAACTTTAGGGGCCCAGGTTGAGTTATTATTTAGTTGTAATTATTTAATTCAGTTTATCTGAGTTAAATTTAGTTAAACTAGTTCTAATTGTTGGAGGAACTAGTGACTGGTCAAGTCAATTAAATTGGATTTAATTCACATGCATTGATCAATCATATAACTAATAATTCACTCAAAAATAACTCATGTATGAGAAATACGCAGTTGAGATTAGAGATCAAGGGAAATGTATTATGAGTTGTATAATTTTCCGAGTTCTATAGATGGTGCATGTAACCAGTAGAAGGCCTGTGATGGATTGCATAGCTCTAGTGAGGAATTTTTCCAATTAAATATGGGCTAATTCCCTTTGATATTGAAAAATTAAGTAGGAGTTTGGAAAGAAACAAATTTGGCTAAGTATTCGCTTGAGCTTGTTTGTGAAGCAGTGAGATAGATTGTACTTGTGCAGAGATTTTTCAGGTTGAACAAGCATTGTATTTTCTTCTCAGATCTTCTAGTTAATGCAATATAGATAGTTTGGGTTTTGAGGAGTTGTTTTCCCCAGAAAAATATTGTGCTATGTGTGATTGAAATCCTTCCTTTCTTTCTTAGTGTTTTCATCGACAAATTTTTCTTTCCCCTAATGAGTAGAGTAGATTCAAGTCTTTTGCTCTAGCATATTACATAAGAAGTTTGAATCAACAAGTAAAAATCCACATGGTATTAGATATGAAATCATGATAGAAGAAGAGAATACGAGTTTGTTATGCAGGTGAAACTGAATTTGCAGTTTCATACTTCAGAGCCAACAGGATGTCGTTCTATGGTTTGTGACTTGGGTATGCCCTTGATGGTAGCAAAAATTACATAGATTGGAAGGATAAGATGGAGGTAGTTTTGGAATAAAACAAGCTAAAGGAATTCAAAGATCATTAAATCCCTAAGCCTCCACCATCCTATGCTAAAGATTTGGCAGACTTGAGAAAGTGTGTGGAAAAGGCGAGAAGGATTATCTTAGAAGGAGTTCAAGGTCATATTGTCTCGAATCTCCACAGTAAGGAAAATCCATTTGCAATGTGGAAGGAATTGATAGACCTATTTCGAAATAGTAGTGACCAAATGAAGCTGGAAATAAAGTAAAAAATCAGAAAGATCAAGATGGATAAGGGTGACTTAATTCCGAAGTACTTCACCAAGTTCACCCACTATTAGGATGAGATTTGAAGTGTTAGTGTTATTGTTGTGGAAGAAGATCTGGTGAGCCTAGAACTTCTAGGACTTTCCAAGAGTTGGCATAGCTACTAGCGATCAGTTAATGGGAGGGACAAGCTACCAGAGTGGGAGCGATTGTGGTCTGACTTGGTAGAGGAAGAGATTCAGCATAACACTAGAGATGGGACCTCATCCAAGGAAGTGGAAGAGGAATTTGCACTAGTCATCAAATAAAATAAATCGAAGGGAAATAAGTCCCAAGGAAAGGAGGGCGGTAATAATAAGGACTTGTCGAACATCAAGTGTTTCACTATCATGAGTTCGAGCACTATGCCATCAAATGCCCACAAAAGAAAGCAATAGAGAAGGAGCTTGCAGTAGCAGCAGTAGATGAAGCTCTAGCTTCACAATTTGAACTTTATTCTAGTCTCATTGCATGCATGGCAAGCACTGTAATGGGAATCATGTGGTATCTTGATAGTGGTGCCTCGTTCCATATGACGGGGAATAAAGATCTCTTCAGTAACTTAGAGGAGAAAAAACTCAAGTAAAACATAGAGTTTGGAGTTGATGGGAGGTATAACATGACCAAGATCAGTATAGTTACTTTTAATATGGAGTTTGACTCCTCTCTCAGACTCACAAATGTGATGTATGTTCCAGGACTAAAGAAGAATCTTGTTTCATCACAGTATTCGAAAACTATGGCTACAATGTGATTTTTAGAAAAGGAAAGGTTTTCCATAGACACATTGTCATGGGATAGGTGAAATCGATCGGTGTGTGATTGAATAAATTGTACGATATTGAGGTACAAGATGCATGTAAAGCTTTGAGGATCAATGCAAAGGTTGAAAACTTGCTAGTTGAGAGGGAGCATGAATTATCTCTCAAAATGAAACCTCAGAAGCAACCTCAACAAGTTTTGGAGCATCCATAATTGGAGAAGCAAAGAGGATACTATGTGGAGACATCCACTCAAGCAAAGACCTACAGTAGGGAGAAATTTTGAGCCAACTGGTCACAAGGAGCACATGTAGCCATACCTATAGGTCAGATGTGGGGTGATGGAGTGCATAAATTTGGGCAGTATACGTTGAGGTGCTTTTCTACAATGGGTCATTAACCTTGCTCCAAGGGTCCACACTATTAGTTAGTAGGAGGATTAATGTCAGTTAGATGCCGAGGAGTATAGAGCAGAGTTGAAAATAGACCAAGAGGCTCAGGAGAAGAGTCAACAATAACACATTTTTCCTAGACACAATTAATTCAGCTTATTTTGTTTGTATGTTTTTTGGTTGCATATGTTGCAATAGAAACAGCAATGATGACAAGTGTTGCATGTATAACATTCGAAAGGTACCACATCAGAATAGAGTTGAATTCCTTTCTTGTTGAGATGGAGAGTTGAAAATGGAAACAATAAATGTTAAAAATAACATCAATAAAATCTGAATTTAATTTGTCCTTGAATTAAATTGTAATTCTATTCTCATAGCAACTTGTAACAATCACCTAAGTTAAGTTGGCATAGTTGGCTCAGTAAATTCGAGTTAGGAGTCTATCTAGAGTCATGTAGAGTGATCCATAAATTTTAGGGGACCAGGTTGAGTTATTATTGAGTTTTAATTATTTACTTTAGTTTAACTGAGTTAAATTGAGTTAAGCTAGTTCTAATTGTTGGACGAAAAAATGAGTGGTCAAGTGAATTAAATTGGATTTAATTCACATGCATTAATCAACCAAATAACTGATAATTCACTCAAAAACAACTCATGCATGTCAGTTATGAGAAATACATGGTTGATATTAGAGTTCAGGGACAATGTACTATTAGTTGTATCATTTTCTGAGTTGTACAAATGGTGTATGTAATCAGTAGAACACTTATGATTAATTGTGAAGTTGTGGTGCAGGATTTTCCCAATTAAATATGGGATAATTCTCTTGTATATTTTACAAGGAAGTAGGAGCTTGGCATGTAGCAGATTTGGCTAAGTATTGGCTTGACCTGGTTTGTGAAACAGTGAGATAGCTTGTACTTTTACGAAGATTGTTCGAGTTGAAAAAGCATTGTATTTTCTTCTTAGATATTCTAGCTAATGAAATATAGATCGTAGGTGTCTTGAGCAATTGCTTTCCCCAAAAAAATATTGTGTTATGTGTGATTGAAATTATTCCTTTTCTACTTATTTTTTTCATCGATCAATTTTCTGCGAATGAGTAGAGTAGATTAAAGTCTTTTTTTTAGCATATTACATAATCAGTTTGAATCTACAAGAAAAATCTACAATCATCTTGTTCAAAATTCAAAGGTTCTATGACAGTCATTAAGGAATAATATTTATACCTTATAGGTAGTTTATTTTTCCACGATCACCTCATTTTGGCTTCATTTATTTCACCTGTTCTCCTATTTTGTTGTGAATCACCTCCTCCTCTTGGTGTGCTATGGTTCTATAGGTGTCCATGTTGTTAGATTCTTCCTCTTTTTTTTGTTCTCGTATATCATCTGCTTATAATTTGAAATTACAATAATGATAAGGAATATGACATGCATCATAATTATCCAACTTATGGAATTCATACATATACTCATGAAATAACACATCTCTACTTGGAAAATATTTATTTGTGTAGGGATCAAACATTTCATATGCTTTAGGATAAAAGAAACCAATGAAAATTCACTTGATTTCTGTTTCATCAAATTTTCTCCCGCCTTCTTTCTGAACATGATAAAATTCTTTACTTCCCAATATTATTAAATGGATTACTGCTGGTTTATAAAAGTAAAGAGCTTCAAAATAATTTTTATGATCTAAACTTTTAGTTGGACCTCTATTTTTCAAATATACAACAATACTAATAACTTCATCTCAAAAAGCATTAGTAATATTTTTAGCTCTTATCATGCTTCATGCACATTCTACTAGAGTTCCATTCTTTCTCTTAACCACTCTGTTTTTCTATCGAATATGTGGCACCATTTATTTTAATACAATTCAATGGGATTTTCAATACTTAATGAATGCACTTGATGCATATTCTCCCCCTTGATATGATGGAAGGATCTTGATATATTATTGTCTTTTCTTCTCAACTAAAATTTTAATCTCTTTAGAGTATACAAATACATCATTTTTTTCTCATGAAATAAACCCATGTATATTTTGTGTAATCATCAATAAACATCAATAATAATATGCTCCACCTAGTAATGTTATCTACAAAGGCCTACACACATATGTATGCAAAATTTCAAGGATGTCCATTTTTGTTCTATTTGTAGGAGTAGGGACTTATTCCCTATGCATATTCCCTAATGCACACCCTTCACATGTAGAATCTTCATTCTTAAGTATTGGAAATCCTTCCACCATTCCATTTATTTTAAGTAGCAAGAAATCATGATAGTTAAGGTGGCCATACTATTGGTTCCAAAGAACTATTGTCATGGTTATGGATGCCAACATTGATGACTTTTTCTTGTCGCACAAAACCTTTATAACCCTCCAAATTTGGATCTAGTTGCAATAACCTTGAAGCGATCCCACGTATATTTCACCACACATTGTGACTTTACAAATTCTACCTTTAAATCATGATTTGTTATTGTAGAAACTGAAATTCAGTTCTTCTTAATACTAGGCACACACATGATAAAAATGGCAATGTTTGTACGAAATGAAATAAAGCCCACTGGTCAGCTCTTTGAAAGAGAGTCTGAACCGGGGTAGTTTGGCTCTACAGAATTCTCTTGTTGGAATATCTAATTCCTACTTGTCTCAGTTGTGATTCTTACTAAGTAAAGGAGTTTGTTCCTAGTAGTTAAGATCTATTTCCTACATTGGTGTGTGGTTGAGATATTCTCTCAACCAACAGACTATGTGTCCAAGATAGTGTACCTATTTTGAGACAACACTTCTTGTATATATGTAAGTGCATTTGATTAATAAATTAATCTGGATTCACAAGTTTTATCACACATCACATTTTGAATCTATTTAACACAACCATTTGGTAAATTCATAGATACATCACCATACCCTTTAATTTAGTTTGATCAATCATCCCCAAGATATATATTTACACCATTATTAGTTTCACAAAACTTTCCAAATCAATTTTTATTACAAGACATATGGATGGAGGCTCCATAATCAACAAACCATGCACTTGAATCATCCATTTTAGAAAAAAAATGAAACATCTAAAATAAACAACTACAGATTTTTTAAGTCATTATTTATTGCTTCTCCTCTATCAACAAAATGACCATTGTTCATTCTATTTCAATGTTTGGATGAGAATGATACTTCATTTTCATATAATATTTAGAATAATGTCCAAACCTTCGATAGTAATAATATTTAACTCTAACATCGACCTTTGTAGGTGTCATACCTTATTGTGTTTTTCCATATCGTGGGTAGGGAATATTTTAAGGATGGAAATTTATCTTAAAGTTTAGAAACCTTGGCAAATATTACTTGTCCTCAATATGGAAATTGTAAATGTTTGGAATTTTTTTTGTAAAGATATTCTAATTTATATTTATTTTATTTAGCATCTATAAATATTTAGTGTTTTTTAAGGTAAAAAAAATTATATTAAAAGGGAAATCAGAAAATATTTTTCCTTTTTGTAAAAAGCATAGAAAATTAGCTCACTTGTGAATACTAGCCCCCAAAATTTTTGCTAATAGTGGTTTTCCATATGAAGGTTTTCCATGTGGTTTCTTTCCTCCCTTAATTCATTCCCATGGCCTTCCTTTGGAATGTTGTTCTTATTTCACCATCAATGCCAAGTTTGAATTCTAAGACCTACAATTATGATTTTTCCATCATTCTTCCTCTTATAAAAGAATTCCTACGAGTTCATCATATGTAGAATTTGTTTATTGAGATACAAGACCTATAATAAATATATGATATTATTCTAACATGTCATTCAATGTTATAGATACCGTATCAGTGCTAGAGATTTTTTCTCTAGTATCACCGAATTTTTCTTTCAAATATTTAAATCTAAAAATCAAGTTATTTACATTATAATTCTCCTCCATTGTAATTAAAAGAACTTTAATTTTTAAGAATAATATTCATTTTGTATTATTTATTTCATACAAAACTTTAAGGGTATCTCATGTCTCCTTGTTGTCTGGTATTATTTAATATGTGGAACAATACTATCCTCCACTGACATTTTGAGAAGCAATTTTTCTTTTCTCTCATACCACTCCCAATACTGAACTGAGTTTGTGGGGGACTACAAGTTTGAATTCTTGTCTAGATACAATGGGCCAACAATTTTCCCCTTCTAGCAAGCTTTGAAGCTTGAACTTCCAAATCACATAATTGACACCATGTAAATTGGTTGTTTCATTTAGATATGACTCCACCAGAGGAATAGCCATTTTGAAAAAGAAAAAAAAATCACCAACTTCAAATCAGTGAACAGATTTCTACAAATTACCTCCTCAACACTTGGTTAGTGGTAATATGCTCCACCACAATGTCTTTTCTGCGTCTTCTTCACTCCACCTTCAATTGACCCTTTCAATGAATACAACAGTTCTTCAGCTCACAATCATTCACACGTAGACAACAATGATAGGCTATATCAGGGATGCATAAACAAATTAAAAAAATTATTCAATTATATAGGGCATTATCACCTTGCATCCGGCTCCTTAACTATTCGCCTCACATCACTTTTCCTTATATTCAATGAGTCCTCCAGACAATGAAACAACAATACCAAAGTCACATCAAGTTGAGGAAAAATCATTCTAGACTTTTACTATACTAAGGAAGAATCACGCTAAACTTACACTATGCTGACGTGGAATCACACCACACTTGTACCATAATGATGCAAAATCACTCTAGAATTGCATTACAATAAGGCATAATTGCTCCGAACTTGAACCACTATAAGGCATAACCACTCCATACTTGCACTAGACTTGCATCATTCCACTCTTGCACCAATCAACCCTTGGTATAAAACAACCACATGTACATGAGGTATCTCCGCTCTCTCCACATAGTGTTGGGATTCTTACAAATAAGAAACAACCCTTAGTGCTCACATGGTTCACTTTGTAGCTGTCTCCTCCACTTACTCCCAAACAACTCCACGCAGTCAACTCTGACTCAAATATCCAACAAGCATAGAAACCACACCCAACTCTCAGCGAAATTTTTTCCAAATCAAATAAAATTCATTAACTAACTCCATTCTTGCACCTTAGGCCAGTGCTACTTCAACATGCATGGCAGGTCACTCACCAAACACCACAACTCTACGATCCCACACTCTTTCTTTGATATCAAAATAGAAAATGAAAGACAAACTTATTTGAAAGATTGGAAGCAACTCATAGGTGAGGCAACGCTCACCTCAGTGATTCCCTATACTTTCTCTCACATTCATCAAGATAGATATAAAATACATTTATAGAATGACAAAATTGTTTAAGAAGTTAAACAAATTCCTAAAAAGTAAGGTCTAAGATTTCATTAAAACACAAAATCTTAGTGAAAGAATTATAAAACATAACAAAAATCCTACTAATAATGAATTACAAAATTTCTTTATTATTATGGTATTTTTTGAATTTTTGACCGGAGAACCCACAGTAATGGAATTTTTACACCAACGTTTCGAATCCCAAATGGGATCCATCATCAGGGTAAGAGAAAGATGATAAAAGAAGAGCCATTCCCTCATAAGTATTTATTTCTTCCATCTGGCTCTTCTTTTATCATCTTTCTCTTACCCTGATGATGGATCCCATTTGGGATTCGAAACGTTGGTGTAAAAATTCCATTACTGTGGGTTCTCCGGTCAAAAAATTCAAAAAGCTCAAACCATAGATCTCTGAAATCCAATATCTTGTCCCTGTACGGAGGGGATACTTGGAGTGAAATCCTTGCACTCGAAAGTGTTAGAGTAAGGATAAAAAGAAGAGCCTCAGATCTTCAGTTCCTCAAAAATTGTCGGGACAGCGATCTCATTCCTCCATTTGCACAGGTTAAACATAAGTTACATAATAAATACAACAGTAAAGCGTTTCTCCATCTTAGTTTCTCTCTAATCCGGTCTGAGATCAGAAGAATTAGAGCTTCCCTGGAGCATCTTGGTCGTTTGGCCCTCTCTTCCCACCTTAAACTTGCCAGCAGCATTGATAAAGACCTGTGGGCCATTATAGATGGCAGGACTTCTCTGAAAGCAGAGAATGAATGGCAGACTACGCAGACTAGACAACACAATAAGCTAACCAAGCTTCTAAAGGTCAAAAACGCAGATTCGAATGAACACAAAAAAGCTCGGACAGCAATGGATTCTGGTAACTACACAGATAGCCCCAATCCCAATAAGCATACAGGTTCAGATACAAACAACGGAAGTGTTTTCGGTAATTCGGACAAAAGCAACAGACAGAAAACCGATAGCGCAGAATTACCAAGCAGAAGGTATCCAAATTCCAGTAAAAGGTATGAGATAAACGCAGAAAATATAACTATTAATCCTCGGATTCACCACGCTGGCTCAAACACAGATATTGAAAATACCTTTGGTAATATGTCTGTTTACACTGATTCAAACGCAGTTTCTCCAAATAATTCAAATAAAAACACCGGAAGCAATACCGATAAGAGCAGAAAGCAGATTGTTAGCGTAGAAACGATGATGGGAAACAGCGAAATCGATCGGTCTAATAATAATTCGATCAACAATTTGGGTGATATTGAAAACGCAGATGAAATAGGTGTTAGCAGTTCAAACATCAGCTCCGGTAAAAATGGTAATAATTCGAATAGCTTGTTCGGTGAAAACGCAGAGGTAATAAGTCCTGAAAATTTAAATGAAAATTCTAATAACAAAAATAGTGAGTGTGACAATAAAAGCAGCGATGTTTTTACATGTGATGAGTCTAATCCTGTAGCAATAAATAGGATCAACTTAGATACTGATAACCCCCTGGGCAGGGCGGGAAATGAAAAGAATGAAGACAATGTGAGCATGGATTGTATCAAGAGGGTGCAGTTCTCCAGAGAAGATGCCTATGGCATAGTCAAAGAATTCTATGATAATGTGAATATCCAAAAAGATGTGGCAAAATGCAATGTGATAAGCAAGGGTGACAAGGAGGCTGGCAAAAACTCATATGAATCAACATCATCATCAAAAAGGAAAGTGGTTAATTTGTCTTCCGAGGTTCTTGACCAGGTAGCCGTTAATGTTCTCAGCAAGGGGATGGGGTTTGCAATGACCCCTAAAAGCCTCCCCATTGAAAAGATGATTTGTAGCATTGAAAATGGGATTAGCAACCTCCCTCTTGAAGACAAAGAAGCATTAAGGCAAGAGTTTTCCCTCATCATGAGAAAAGCCAAGGCTCCCAAAAGCAACTTGAGTAAGGAAGAGCAAAAGGCTTTCAGATCCTTACGAAATAATGACAAGTTAGTTATTCTTAAAGCAGATAAAGGAGGAGTTGCAGTTATCCTTGATAAAGAAGACTATGTTAAGAAAATGAATGATCACCTAAATTGTGGCAGTTATAAGAAGCTGAACAGTAATCCCATGGCCAAAATTATGAAGGATGTAAAAAAGATTATCTCAGATTCCAGCCTTGATGAAAAATTGAAGAAGAAATTAACCCCCTCTTGTGAAACCATCCCTAGAATCTATGGATTACCCAAGATCCATAAGGAGGGGGTCCCCCTTAGACTAATAGTTAATACTATTGGCTCCCCAACCTATGAGCTTGCTAAATATGTCGCCAAGATTCTAAAACCCCTGGTTGGAAATACTGACTCCTTCATTAAAGACTCGCACGACTTTGTGAACCTTATTAAGAATGAAAGAATGGAAAAGGACGACATCCTCGTGAGCTTTGACGTGGTTTCCTTATTCACGAAGATTCCTCTTGATGAAGCCATTCAGGTTATAAGAGGTGTCACTGATCCAGAGACCGCAAAATTGGCTGAAGTCTGCTTAAGGTCAACTGTATTCACATTCCAAGGAACATTTTATGAGCAGACATCTGGTGTAGCAATGGGATCACCCCTCTCGCCAATTGTGGCCAACTTATACATGGAATACTTTGAGAAGAAGGCCTTGGAATCTTATCCTTTAAAACCAGCTTGGTGGAAGCGTTTTGTCGATGACACCAATATAAAATGGACCCATGGTAAAACAGAACTCGACAAGTTTTTTAATCACCTTAACTCCATCTCCCCTGATATTAAATTCACTATGGAGCTTGAAGAAAATATGAGCATTCCTTTCTTGGACATTCTTATCATCAGAAAAGAGGATGGCTCTTTGGGCCATAAGGTTTTCAGGAAGTCAACTCACACGGAGAGCTACCTTCATGCAGATTCCCACCATCACCCAGCCCAAAAGCTTGGCGTTCTGAACACTCTTGCCATTAGAGCCCTCCGAATTTCTAACTCAGATCATATAAATGAAGAAAAGAGGCATTTGGTTTCAACTTTCAAAAATATAGGCTACAAGGATCATGAGATTAAGAAAGCCATAAAGAGAGCTGAAATGAGGTTGTCATCTCCCAAACCTAAAGAGGAGAATCAACCTCAGGATGGTAAGGTATTTCTACCTTATATCCATGGGGTCACAGATAAAATGGCTAAGATCCTAAGAAAGAAAAACATTATAACTCAATTCTCAGCTCCTGGTACCATCAGACAAAGTTTAAAATCTGTTAAGGATGATATTGACAAGCAACAGCTTAAAGGAGTCTATAAAATAGACTGTTCGTGTGGAAAAAGCTACATAGGTGAAACTGGTCGCTCCCTCCAGACAAGACTGAAAGAACATGGCGCTGACATCAGGAATGGAAGATCTCGTACCTCAGCCTTGGCAGAGCACTCCTCGAAGACTAAACACCACATCTGCTTAGAAAACGCATCAATTATCGCAAGAGAAGAACAGCATCAAAGACGGAAAATCAGAGAAGCCCTCGAAATCTTGAAGCATCCTTGTAATCTGAACAGAGACAGCGGTTTGGAAATTAGCGGAAGCTGGCTTCCCCTGATCAGTGAAATCAAGAAACGTCTGCCCGGCCCCAGGTAAGTTGTCATAGAGGTAAGTTAGTTATTAATATAGGTATTAATATGAGTTTACATATGAATATAAATATTATTATAGATATTAGCATAGTTTTAATATTATATTCTATTAAGCTTTATTGATATAAATAATATTTTATATATTAAGTTATATAGTGAGCTAGTTTTATAAAATTATTAAGTTTTATAGGCATTAGGTTATTTTAATATTAATGTTATATAGATATTAGGTTTTATGATATTAATATTAATGCTATATAGATATTAGGTTTTATGATATTATTATTAACATTTATATTAGTTTTCAGATAATAATAATAATATAGATCTTCGTTTTATAAATGTTTATGATATTAATTTATAAAAATTAAATAAATGATATTAATTTATAAAAATTAATATTAAATAAATTATATTAATTTATAAAAATTAAATAAATGATTCTATTTTATAAAAATTAAAATTAAATAAATAATATTAATTTATAAATGATACTAAGTTATAAAAATTAAATAAATAAATAATATTAATTTATAAATGATATTAATTTATAAAAATTAATCAAATGATATTAATTTATAAAATTAAAATTAAATAAATAATATTAATTTATAAAATTTAATTAAATAAATAATATTAATTTATAAATGATATTAATTTATAAAAATTAAAATAAATGATATTAATTTATAAAATTAAAATTAAATAAATAATATTAATTTATAAAAAAAAAAAAAAAAATTAAATAAATGTTATGAATTTATAAAAATTAAATAAATAAATGATATTAATTTATAAAATTAAAATTAAATAAATAATATTAATTTATAAATGATATTAATTTATAGAAATTAAATAAATAAATAATATTAATTTATAAAAATTAAATAAATGATATTAATTTGTAAAATTAAAATTAAATAAATAATATTAATTTATAAAATTAAATTAAATTAATAATATCAATTTATAAATGATATTAATTTATAAAAATTAAATAAATGATATTAATTTATATAATTAAAATTAAATAAATAGTATTTTTTATAAAAACTAAATAAATGATATGTATTTATAAAAATTAAATAAATGATATTAATTTATAAAATTAAAATTAAATTTAGGTTTCATTATAAAAATCTCTCTTGCCGACCTGTGTTGCTCCTTTGTTATTCATTCCCTCATAAGTATTTATTTCTTCCATCTGGGTCTTCTTTTATCATCTTTCTCTTACCCTGATGATGGATCCCATTTGGGATTCGAAACGTTGGTGTAAAAATTCCATTACCGTGGGTTCTCCGGTCAAAAATTCAAAAAGCTCAAACCACAGATCTCTGAAATCCAATGGTATTTTTTCTTCATTTATTAAATGTAAAAGTGAAAAAGAGAAATTTTCTATCTAAACATAAACCTTGTTATTTTTCTATAATATAATCCATAAAATAAGTTCAACCGACATTTAATATGGAATTTCAATATTAGTCTCTTTTATCAATAAAAAAATTGGAGTATACTAAATAATGGTCAAAATAAAAAATAATTGAAAAACTATATCAAAATATAATTTTTTAGTTTATTCAATAACAATAATAAAATTTGAAGAAACAAAAAAATATCAAAATCTTCCCATTTTGATAATTTGACAATAACAACACTCTTCTACTTTCATATACCAAAATAACATTTGAACAAAATAACCTTAATTTAATCAAATATACTCTTTTACATTACGATTTGAACAAGATCGTGGAAGAAATTTCACCAATGACATTCCAAGTTCCTTTACATATTTGGTATAAATTTAGTTTAATAGGTTTTGTGTATTAATAAAAAAATTATGGGCAATTAAGGTGCATTTTACAATTTAGTATAAAAGTGATGTGTTTTAAAATTTAGTGTGAAAGTAATATATGATTTTATTTATATAATACTAAAAGTTAACACTTAAAAATAATAATAAAATTAATGTAATTATTATATAAAATAAGTTAAAGTATTTAAAAAAATAATTTAAAAATATTATTTTGTTATTCAAAATCAAAATTCAGATATACTTAGAAAAATTAAAAATTCAAATTTAACATAGTGTAAAATATTTCCAAATAACTTTACATTAAAGAAAATTGAAAATCCAATCTAACCTAAAATAAACCTATAGTCATATATATAATTTGGATAATGCCCCAACCTTTGGCAATCATCACCCAAAGCTGCTTCTTGGACACACTCACTTTTAACATATATTTTCTAAACCCCATGATTTTCGTACACGCCACTCCAAATCCCTCTAGACGCACCGTAATTATCATGTGCAAACTTGCAAAGTACATGTAAGCTTGCACACATGATAACGACGACAACGTTATCTGGTTTCGCTTGGTTCGCTTTTCCCGTGCTCTAAAATCACTTCCAACAACGTGCCACATGCGGGCTACGACGGTTTGGATACACTGGTTCCAAGCTTCGCATGCTAAATTCGCACTTATCACACGACCTCTCCACGAGGCAGAGTCCATTGTTCTGTATCGGTATTCTGTAATGGTTTTATGTAAATCTCGAATTGATTGATTGATTGGTTCTCTCTCTCTTTTTAGGTAATGCGGCCAAAAAAAATGGTGTTGTAGGTTGGGATAATGTTTGATATTGTTATGTAATTGCTGATAAATTAATTAGCAGATTTTGTGTTTCTTTTGTATAAATTCGGGTGGTAAATTATTAGGGTTTTCAGTGCTCAAAATTAGATTTAAGAGGATTGGTATTGTTAGTAGATTTGTTTATAGTTGATTGATGATCATATTAGTAATAAGTTTATTATATAAGAATGTATTTAATGGTTTGATTTAATATGAGATTTACAGGAGGTTTGAGTTAACGCACTAAATGTGTTTTATTTGTTCATTGTTTTTTTTTATGTTCTTTTTCTTCATAATTATCTTGGTTTCTCAACTGGCTCAAAGAAGCCATTTCATAGTCTACAAGTGGTATTAGAGAGGTAAAATTGTTTTGGGTTACAATTTTATTGTTGGAATTTTGCCAAAGTTAATCATGTCGAATTCTAACCAGATGCCCATTCTAGAATTTGATGGGAATGATTATGATTATTGGTACATTAGGATGATGGACTTTTTTATTGGAAAATATTTGTGGGAGTTATGAGGAGCCAACTGATTGGAATGCCCTTACAGCCAATGAAAGAATAGCGAGAAAGAAAGCAAGGAAGAAGAATGTTCAAACTTTGTTTCACATTCAGATAGCTCTTGATAAGAGCTTATTTCCAAGAATATCAGGAGGAACAACTGCTAAAGATGTCTATCAGACTTTACAAAAAGCTTACCAAGGTAGTGATCAAGTTAAGGTGGTCAAGCTTCAGACGTTGAAATGAGAGTTTGAGAATTTGAACATGCAAGAAGCTAAAAGTATTAGCGACTATTGTGTGAGAGTCAAAGATGTGGTCAAAAAATGGCTACACTTGGAGAAACTGTAAGTAATGAAGTTTTAATTAAAAAGGTATTGAGATTTCTAATACCTAGATGGAATCGTGTTGCCATAATTGTAGAAGAAAGAAAAGATTTGACAAAAGTACAGTTTGATCAATTGGTGGGATCATTGATGTCTCATGAAGAATGATTGAAAGACACTTTTGAAGGTGTAGAGAAAGCTTTTTCCTCTAAATTACAAATTACAAAGAATTAGGATGCAAGCAGTGGTAGTGCCAAAAGAAATCAAGGCCAAGGTAAATGGCAAAGCCAAAATTCTTCAAGAGGTAGAGGTAGAGGAAGAGGTAGTTTCAGAGAAAGAGGTAGAGGAAGAGGTAGTTCCAGAGAAAGAGGTAGAGGTAGATTTGATAAGAGAAATGTGCAATGTTACTATTGTAATATGTATGGCCACCTTGAAAGAAAATAGAGATTGAAAGAAGGTAAAATTGCTAACTATGCTCAACAAAGTCGTGAGTATCCTCGAGATCACTTATTTTTATCTTATGCCAAAGGTGAAAATACTAGTAAAGATGTTTGGTACCTAGATTATGGATTCTCTAACCATATGACAGGGAATGAGAAGTTCTTTTCAGCAAACGATGGAAGTTTCAAATCCAAGATCCAGCTTGGTTATGATAAACCATTGGAGTTTGCTGCCAAAAGATCGATGAAGGTGCAAACAAAAGAAGGTATAAAGAGTATTCATGACATTTATTATACTCCACAATTGAAGCATAATTTGTTGAGCATTGGACAACCATGTGAGAAAAATTATAAAGTAGTCTTTGAAAATAAGACATGTACTATCTATGATAAGAATAAGGGAAATAAAGTGATCATTGTTGTGCCTAGGACAACAAATAGGATGTCCCTCTTGAGGTTTTATGAACATAAAAACAACCTTGCAAAAATGGCTTATGAGGATTCAAGCTGGTTATGGCATCTCAGGTATGGGCATTTAAATTTTCACAGTTTGAAGTTTCTAACCTCACATGCATTAGTTTCAAGTTTTCCCAAGGTAGAGGAGCATAAGGAGGTTTGCGAAGGATGTGCTAAGGGCAACCGTGCAAGGGAAAATTTTCCAAAGGGCACTGCATGGAGGGCTCATCACCTACTTTAGCTTGTTCATTCAGACGTAGGTGGTCCTATGCAGACTTAGAGTTTGGGTAAGTCATCATATTTCAACACTTTTATTTATGATTACTCATGAAATTGTTGGGTATAGTTTTTGAAGGCCAAAAGTGAAGCCCTTGATTTATTCAAGAAGTTTAAAGCCCTTGTAGAAAATAAGAAAAGGTGCAAGATCAAATGTTTGTGAACTAACTATGGAGGACTTAAAATCTTTCCAAAGTTGTTCGTAATATGAATGGCATCAGGAAGCAACATAATACCACATTCACACCCCAAAAGAATGGCACAACTGAAAGGAAGAATCATATTATGGTTGAAATGGCAAGGTGCATGTTACAAACTAAGGGATTGAGAAATTTTGGGGAGATGTAGTTGCTACAACAGTGTACATCCTCAACCATAGCTCCACTAATGCACTTGAAAAGATGAATTCTTATGAAGCTCGGTATGGAAAGAGGCTTAATGTTAAACATTTCAATTTTTTCGGTTGTTTGTCTTATGTGTGTGTACTTGATCAGAATAGAAAAAAGTTAGATGCAATGAGTGAGTTATGTATTTTTATTGGGTATAGTGAGACAAGCAAGGATTATAGATTGTATAATCCTCTCATTAACAATATTATTGTCTCAAGAGATGTAACTTTTTATGAAGGGAGAGTTTATGGTAATAAAAAAGGCCATGTTTAGAAGACAAAATCTATTTTGAATGACGATATAGTTGTTGATATTGATCATGAGGAACCAACTAATGTTTATATAACTAGTGGGTTAACTCCACCAAGCAACTATTCATCAATCTCTTCTATATTAAGTTCAAGTCTAGCTTCTTCTCCAACTTCTACAAGGAATGTAAGAAGATTGATTGATATCTACCAGAGGAGTGAAAATCAAGGACATAAAGCAAACCCAATGGGTGAGATAGTCAATTTTTCTTTATTAGCCAAGGTTGATTTAAATTGAACCATCATGTTTTGAAGATGCACGTACTAATGAGTTTTGGGTGCAAGCCATGCAAGAAGAGATGGATTCCATTCAGAGAGATGACACTTTGGAGTTGACAGAGATTCCACATGACAAGCCAAATGGGTGTACAAGACTAAATTTAATAGTGATGTCAGTGTTGAAAGACAGAAGGCAATATTAGTTGCTAAATGATCCACAAAGAAGTATGGAATTTATTATGAAGAGACATTTGCACCAGTAGCAAGACATGAGACCATTAGAATGTTGATTTCATTAGCAACTCAGAAATTGTGGAGCATACATCATATGGATGTGAAATGTGTCTTCTTGAATGGGTACTTAGAAGAGGAAGTATATGTGGAGCAGCCACAAGGTTTGGAAGTGGAAGGAAAAGAGAATAATGTCTATAAGTTGAAGAAGGCCTTGTATGGTCTCAAGCAAGCGCCAAGATCATGGTATGCTAGGATTGATAGATACTTTGAGGAAAATGGATTCCAATGAAGTGAGAGTGATCCTACCTTTTACTACAAATATGAAGCTATTGATATTCTAATCATAAGATTGTATGTTGATGATATATTGTATATGAGTAGTAGTTCTAATATGAATGATAAATTCAAAGTTGCTATGATGAATGAATTTGAGATGAAAGATCTATGCATCATCAAATATTTTCTAGGAATGGAGTTTTATCAGAGTAAAGATGAGATTTTCATTTGTCAGACAAAGTATGCATAGGATATGTTAAAGAAATTTGATATGCTTTATTGTAATCCATCCCATACTCCAAGTTCTCATGGAGTTGTGTTATGAAGAGATGATGGTGTTGATTTAGCTGATGAGACAACTTACAAAATTATTTTGGCGAGCTTGATATTTTTAACCCACACAAGACCTAATATTACATATTCAGTTTCACTTGTTTCAAGGTATATGACAAATCCATTTGAAATACATATGAAGGTAGCCAAGAGGATTTTAAGATATATAAAAGGCACTTTAAATTTTGGTATTCATTACTACTCTTCTGAAAAGTTTGATCTTGTTGGATTTAGTGATTTAGATTGGAGAGGTAGTATTGATGACGTAAGTCCACATCTGGAAATTGTTTCTCTTTTCATTCTAGTTTGATTATTGGGAGCTAAAAAAAACAAAGCATTGTTTCCCTCTCATTCACAAAAGCAGATTATTTTGCAATTACCTTAGTAGGTACACAAGCTCTTTGGCTAAGAAAAATTTTGGAAGAAACTGGAGAAAAGCAAATTCAGCCTATATTGATTTATTGTGATAATGTAAGTTCCATCAAGTTAGCAAGGACTCTAGTTCATCATAGCAAGACAAAACATTTTGACATGAAATATCACTTCATTTAAGATTTGGTGTAGAAAAAAGATATTGAATTGAAGCACATAAACACTCAACTAGCGGATATCTTCATCAAAGTAGTTGCAAAAGTTCATTTTTTGGCACTACGAAATAAGACAGTAAACCCTCTTAAGAATTAAGGGGGAGCATTAGGGATAATGCTTAATATTGTTATGTAATTGCTGACAATTTAGTCAGCGAATTTTGTGTTATTATGGTGGTCAATGCTCAAAATTAGATTTGAGATGATTGGTAGTGTGAATAAATTTGTTTCAGATTAGACAGTTGATTGATAATCATATTAATAATTTTATTATATAAGAATGTAGTTAATAGTTTGATTTAATATGAATTTACATAAGGTTTAAGCTTAAGGTAGTGAGTGTGTTTTATTTGTTCATTATTATTATTTTATATGTTTTTTTTCTTCATAATTATCTTTGTTTATCAATTGGCTCAAAGAAGCCATTTCATATTCTACATTATATTCGTGAATTATGCAAAAGAAAGGAACATATTGTTAATGTTACATCACTTCACAATTTTGTTCCACTTACAGGAATCCTATTAACAATATTCTTGCGAGAGCCATCTTTTATATATTGGTGTCTTTTTAGTTTGACTTGTTGAGCATAGAGGTTGATTTTACAGCCCAATTTTAGGGGATGTGTAAGTTTCTCCCATCAGTACCCCTTCAAAATAAAAATAAAAAATAAAAATTATATTTTAAATAGAAAAATAATGTCTACTATGATTTAAAAAAAATACGTGGCAAAGTAAGTAAAAATAAAAAAATGTGTGAATGATATATTTAAATCTTATACGTTTAAAAAATATTTCAATAAAAAGATTTAAATGATCTATGTTAACTAATAATTTATCTAGATATCAAATTCATATCTATATATATAGAAAAAAAAATATAATCAAAAAAATTTATTTCTATAATTAAAAGTTGTATTTCGTTCTATATATATTTTATCTAGCATTCAAAAATAATAAAAAATAACACATTATATTTTATACTTTAAAAATCACGCTTAAGATAAATCTATATTGATAAAATAAAACACTGATAAAATTTGACATGCATGTTGTCTCACACCTACACCACGACAAACACCACCTGAACCTTTGTTGGGGTTAAAACAAGGCAGCTATCCATAATCCATGAATTGTTGTTGGCCATCAACACTACTGGTCTCTTCTCACCTCTTAATACTTGGAGTTCAGTGCAATGTAGAGGAGCCTATCCAATTCGACACCGTACATTACTGAATAACGCTACTTCATCTTAGAGAAGTCAAATAAATGGGTGATGCACCCTCCGGAATGGGTTGAAAATGAAATTCTTCCCAATTTAATATTTGACGCCTCTCCGATTGTATGCGGGTTGAAGTGCATGTAGGCCTGGTTAGTGTTGGACTTTGAAATTAGCGTAGTAGACTACCACAGACGAGACTATCTCGGGGATCTCTAAGAAGTACAAACTTGCAAGGAAAAATGTGTAAATACCATAGTTATTAGAGAGGTAAAAGAGTGTTATATTGTTTTTGGTTTCTGGTTAAGAAGCTTTAATATATATTTGTTCTTAAGAATTTTTGTGTTTTTAAAGACATTTTTAGAAAAGAAAAGAAAAAATAAAAAGCTAATAATTACATAAATATATAAAAGGTTGAAAATATATCAAGTTGCAAAAAATTAACTTTGATGGATGTATTTTTATTATTTCTCAAAGAATACAAAAGTACATATTACTAAAGGAAAATTTAACAATTATTTAAAATTAGAAAGTAGCCTTATTTTTAAAGCTAATTGCAATACATTATAATTTAATTTTAATTATTGAATTTAGGCTTCTGTGATCCATATCTAGTTTGAGAGAAGATTTTTCGACAAAAATCACATCTGGATGCTTTAGTCGATGCATTTCGAATCAACCAATGTGGTTCATCATCAGAACAAGTTGAATGAATAGATCTCTCATTGCATATTAAATAACTAGAGTAGAATATCCAACAACGAAATTTCATGACACAGGTAATGGCTATAATGACTAATGGCTAAGTTTGACCGGGGAACGGTTAGTTTGATTCGGGGGATAACCTTTAATTAATTAAATAAGTTGATTCAGTTGATAATATTCTTATTAAAATAAATGGACCATTTAATAAATCTAGAATAATCTAAAAACTAAATAATAAAATAAGTTAGTAAAGAAATTATTAAATAAATTAATTTAAATTAATAGTTAGTTATCAAGGTTGTCATATATATAAATAATAGAGTAATTAGTAGGCAGTTGTAAAAGTTATTATGTAAATATTAGAGTAAAATAGTTAGTTATATTTTTATTAAAATATAGGTTAAAGGGACTATTTTCTATATTTATATTTATATATACTTTTAACTATATTTTTAATAGTTATTTATAAAGGTTAATAAATATATAAATGATCCAAACAAGAATATTCTGATAATTTTAATTTGTTATTAAAATAATTTTAATAATAAATTAATATTTTAAACTAAATTAATTATAAAATAAATTAATTTTTAAATTAATAGTTATTAAATATAAATGTTAGAGTGATTTAAGGGTTAGAAATAATATTTTAATATTTAAAATTTTTTATTTAAGGGTTAAAGATTAGTTACAAGATTATTTTCCTTATGTTATTAGAATCATAAATTAAGTGCTATTAAAATACCTCAAACTATATCAACCACACTTCAAAGAACCAAGGCCACAAGATACGGGGAACAGGGGAAAAAATTAAGAAGACAACAAGATCAAGCTAAACCTAGGGAGGGGAAGAAAGGAAGAAAATGACTAGGAGGAGAGGGCTGGGACCCAACAGCTATTGATCTTCTAGCCATCCTCTCTATTGAGTTTTAAAATAAAAATTAAAAAAAAACAATATACATATATTAAAAAATCTCCAAATATCATCTTATTATATTATCTAAAAATTATTGTATTATATAGAAAATCTACTAAATTTAATGGGAAATTTGAATTAATACTAGACACTAGTAAATTAATCAAATAAATTTTAAAAATTATAAATTCAATAATAATAATTATAGTATTATATCAATTTTAAAAGAAAAAATATATTAATTTTTAAATTAAAAAATTTTAAAATAAACAAATAATTTTAAAATATTAAATTATAATTTTAAAAAATATACGTTAATATTAAAAAATTAAAGTTATATATATATATATAATTTAAAATTATAATTTTTTGTTTTTTATAAATACTAAATAGAACATGCATATTTGTTTTATTTGATTTTTTTTTCGTGATAAAACTGTGAAAATTGGGGTAAAGGTAAAATGAGTAATAACACACTTGAAGAGTCCATTTAAAAAAACGAAAAATGAAAGAGTTCAAACCAAGGAAATCAAGTAGTACAAAACATATTGATGGTGGGTGAGCTTCAGTATAAAACAAGGCCATTAATTATTATGGTTACTTTCCAAAGTAGCAAATAGAGAAGATGTAATGCCGGGCAAATTTAAACTATGACTGAGGTTATTAATAAATAATCGAATGCGTTTGATTTTGTTTTATAAATATAAAATTTAAATATAATGGTATTATTTTTTAAATAAGAATTATTGAAAATAACTAAATAGGTTTATTATTTTATATAGATATTAGTAGAATTATATTATTAAATGTGGTTGATATATATTTATGGAAGTCGTTTTTATATCTTGATTGACATATTAAAGAGAGAAAATGTTGAAGATGAGCATATTTATTAATGTGGTTATGGTTCTAGTTGTTTATCTGTGTGGGGTGGATTAGGTGACTATGCTTGACAATGGTTGAAGAGGATTGATGATTTTGATCTTGATTGACTAGATGGACTTATGTTGAAAAGGGTTGGTTGAGGTCAACCATAGTCAACCATTAATGTAATAATACATTATTGTTACATTGATAAAAAAATGTTACATTAATGCTAACCATTTTTACACCCTTTAATTAATATTGGCGATGATTGATAGGATTGATCATGTTTTACCATTTTATATAGATATACAATATAAAAAGATATTATAGAAATATATAAAAATATAATTTTATTTAACTATGTAGCTTTGAGGGTAGAGGGGCTCTTAGTCCACTAGGGAAGACTTGTTGTAAGTCCTGTATGTTATGTAAACATTTTGAGTTAGTAATATTACATAAAAGTGATAATAGAAATAAAATTATTAATTATAACTGTTAATTAAAACATTTTCACTCATTTAAATTGCATAAAAATTTAAATAAAATAAAATTTAAAGAATAATAATAATATAATTAATAATTATAATTAAGTATAGTTAATAAGTAAGCCAACCTGCATCCATCTTAACTCCAAATAAGTGAAAAAATCTATTAAAAAGAAAAGATATTTAATCTCTTTGGATGTTTTTTAAGATAGTTATATATATAAAAACACATCAATAATATGGAATCAAAATAGTTTACTTGCTTTCCATTTGAAAATGGTAGTCCTGTGCACATAGAATCACTCCTCTGCACATTGCCTTTTTTATTTTTCCTTAGTATGCTTTGAATGAACTAGTGGATGCTTGGTCGACATGTTATTCCCCATTTTCCGACACCATTCACAGGTGAATCCTTAAATTGCAAGATGGGTACATGATGATCCTACCCAATCAATTTTGAGATAACAATAGAACCACAACTTGGCCCCATAATGTGGCAAGTGGTTACTAGAGGTAGCCATCATTTCATTTAATGTATTATGGGATAATAGGGTAACAAGATAATAAAATTTGAATTCAAATTTTAGCATAAATGAGTGTGGGTAAGGTTTTTTTTGTTGGAAGGAATGGTTTCAGCCATGGTATCAAATTCTGTCTCTGTGTGGGCATTCTGAGTTGCTTAACATTTTTAATTATCAAAAAATATATTTACAAATGCCTTTTTTTAATATCATATAATTTAATCAATGGTCACAATGACATTTAAATGTGGCTACAAATAATATTGATGTAATTAATTATAGTAATCTTAGGGTTTAAAATGTTACTCTTACATCAAATATCAAATTAGTGTATAAGACTTCTTTTTTTGCAGAACAAAGAACCCCTTCAACGCGAAGATTTTATTATCGAAATTTAAAGGCATATATTAATTCTACTCCTTCAAATTTGATAACCTTTAAAGAAAAAACAAATATAAATATATTAATATATACAAATTTTATTAACTTAATTATTCTTAATTAAAATATATCTATTGTAATAGATATAGATGTATACCAATATTATTAACTTAATTGTTGTTAATTAAATATTTATACTAATGCATATTGACATATATTCAAGTATTTACAACAAAGGTGTTCCTATGATGGGTTTGGCTCAATAGATTCAACTAATAGTAGAGGATTAATTTCATCTTCCTCTGTCCAACAATATTTGAACATGTGGCAAAACACAACAATTAGAAAGTTTGGTGAAAACAAAAAAATTAGAAAGTTTTAGCAATATGCAATCCTTTTCTAGGACTATATATATATATATATATATATAAAGTTTTAGCAATATATAATCCTTTTCGAGGACTATGTAATGACATGGATGATTTTGGAAATTACATCCAAAAAGATTCATTACAGATTTTAGAAATTACATCATGAGTAATACCAAAAAATACTAGAAAAAAACAAGAAAAAAAAAACATCCATACAGAAATGCCAATTGGAAACATTTCTCTTACATAGTCCACATGCGTATACACATTTTTTTTCCATAGAGTGAAACTTTATTTATGACTCATGATTTTTTATATCCAAACAAAGCCAATTAAAAGTTTAATATTTTTTAATATTTAAAATATAAGTTACAAAAAATTGCGATGAAGACACTCTAACAAATTATTTTATTCCAAATAACATTAAAAAGTTATAAGTATTTAAATGGTAAATGGAAAAATTATATATACATTAAGAAAAAAAGGAAAAATAAGTGTCAAGACTCTTGATTTTTGATATCCAAACAAACCCAATTAAGAGTTTAATATTTTTTGAATATTTAAAATATAAGTTACACGAAATTGAGATGAAGATGCTCTAACAAAATAATTTATTCCAACTATCCAATTAACAATAAGAAGTCACAAGTCTTTAATCCACCCCAAAATAAAATTTCATGTTCCAAACCCACCAATCATGCCTTCCATTTACAATAATTAAAATTATTCTTCCCCAGAGGAACAATTTCAAACTAAGCCTAAATTCATGGTCCGAGCTTCAGTATTTTGCATGATCCAATTCACAACTTAAAGTACGCATAGTGACCAAATGGAAGTTGACCTCAAATTCAAAGCTTCAGTTCAGTATTGTGCATATTTGACAGTATATGTGGTGTCCATATGCATACCAACCCAAAAATCAAGGTCTAATTCAACCATTTTGCAGAGCCCATTTTACGACAAGTATCCACAATGGCCCCTGCCAGATGCAACAAGCATCTTAGAACTCATATGTTCCTCATACACAACTGAACTTAAAAGTAACCAAATGAAAATATACATAAATCATCAAGAACTGTAAGTTCTTAAACAAGAGAGCACCCAAAACTGTCCTTTCTTCACACATTTAGAAAAGATATATCACTAGAAAACTCATATTGACATCAACAAATCTTCTAGAACAACAAAAATTGCCATGAATTTAAAGGAAACTTTCTAGTGAAAATACAGAAGGTTGGAATTACCAATTAATATATACATAATTTCTTAATGGATCTGATCCTTGTACACACATAATCGTCCAAAGCAGGTTAACATAACGATCCGCCAATCACCTCAAACTAGAATAGCATTTGAAAGCTAGAATTTTGGGCCTATCTCTAATTGAGATTCTGGGAAACAATATCTTTTTGTTTTCTTTTCGACCCACCAAGTCCCTTTTGGATATCAATTCGGACTGTGGCACCATGTCATAAGAAGCTTGCTTTATGGATATGATTATGTGTCCATTATTGGTTTGTTTGCAACCCATTGTAATTGTCTTGCTCTGTGATCATGAGAAATATCCAAATTATCATTCCCTTTGGAATGACACTTTGAGATCCCTTACCTTAATTTGTGGGGAAATTTTCAATTATTAGAGAAGTACAAAGTGAACAATATGAGATTCACAAAATTTTCATTCTTTGTGTTGGTATTTGGCTTTATTCCCAATACATATATAGAACTCTTATAGAGTCTCTTTGAGATTGGTATTTGGATTTGAACCTAGTACATCTATAGAAATCTTAGAGAGTCCCTCTTCTTGGAGATGGGATGATCTCATCCCGAGTCCCCCCATCCAATTATGTTCATACTTATGTTATTCTACCTACTCTAATCTATATTTTACCTTAGTTTTACTTGTCATCTACCATAATGATAAGTTGTATAATAATTTGAAGACGATTGCTCACTCACAATATCTTTGTTCGAGAAGGTAATGATCCCAAAACATACACGAACCGTTAGAGGACCACGACATCATTGGGGCATTAGAGAAGGAATTCGTGTCACAGATTCGGGAATTGAAGAGGATTTTTCTAGACGCCAATCAAAGAGATAGTATTAAACTAATTGGACATTTTATCTTTGAAATTATGGGGTAGAGGAAGTTCTAGATGCAATTTGCCATTGAAATTTGTGATCATATGCAGGTTTCTCCAGCGTGCGCTTACAGGAAGATGGATCCGTTCTCTCTACTTCCATTTTCTTTTGTGATTCTTGGTGCCCAATCCAAGCAAATGCCATGTTCACTCTCTCAAAATAACCAGGTACAAGGCCACGTGGTCTATTGTGTGGGGTGTTTTCGAGCATATAAATAGGAAGCATGGGTGATATTTCAAAAAGTAGGAATGAAGATGATGTTGCTCCCAAGTTGTCAATACCTTGAAGGAGGAATGTTTTAATAACAAGTCCACTTCCTTATGTGAACAATGTTTCACACCTCGGAAATATAATAGGAAATGTAGCTTTCTCTGGCCTCGTCTAAACCCAGCTATAGATACACCAGAACCCCTACCACATGCATATGGAGTTGCGATCATCTTCCTTATCTATGGTAGTTTTTGAGGTTCCCAATATAGTGAGAAACTATGAGTATGGAAAAATTAAATGCTTGGTCTATGTGGGTATAATTCCCCCTTCTTCACTAGTGATTGGTGTAATTACGACTTCTTTTGCCACAATTTCATCTCTCCAAGACCATGTGGGGGGAGGGGGATTTCTTCCTATTGATGCCACAAATTTTCTTTACTGCAAAACAAGTCTACTCATAAAACTTATGCTCCATTTTTTTTCTTCAATCAACTGCCAAGAAGTTTGAGACTTTCAGTCTCCAGTCCCACATAATATATTGCATGATTTTTACTGCACAATAAAACATATGATCCCATCCACTGAACTTTCATTTGAATAAGAAGATCCAATTAGTATAATAATAAATCCAAGGTTAGGATTGACTAGGAATTATCATTTCTTGTTTCGTTTTCAGAGAATCGCTTGGCACAAACAAATACCAGCCATGGTGGATAATAAATTAAAAAAGTAACAATAAACATCATGCTCTTAAACCATGGGGCATATTTTATTGATGTCAAATGCACAAGAATGGTATTATGCATCCCATAATAAGTCAATACATATGCATGTGTTAGCCGAGTAATGAAAATGAAGTAATTGTATTTCATTGAGTAGATTCTGTCCTTAAACATGGGTTTCCCATTAAATTATTTATTTCCTATTCATACAGGAATATTTTATTGAACATGAATTAACTTGTTTCTTCTCTTCAAAAACCATATATTAATTTTCTCAAAGTTCTAGAATATTGGAAAATTCCCTTTTAACAATTTCAAAACCCTTTTAATAATAATTAAAAAACAACAAATTTATAGACTATTCCCTATCTCCATTAAGAGAAACAAAACAAATTTGTTGACTATTTATATCTAATACCAAATATCTTACTAATGAATTTCTTAATAGATTTGAAACTTATCGAGATGTCAAACATCTCTATTTTAAAGTGGAACCAAAACTCCATTAACTAGAGGACATATCAGTGGCATTTGGAAGGATAGGAAATTGGTGTATGGATGTTGGAATGATATAGGTTGGGCAAATATTTTGACAGAAATTGGGAAAGCGAGATTAGAGTGGCCAAAAGATCAATAAGGCTAGTATTTTGTTTTTTACTGTTAGTGTCTGTGGTTGTCTTCCATTTCATGTCAAATTCGTTGTCTTTTTCTCTCCTCCCTTGTGTCTCTCAGTTGTGGCTCTAGATCATTTCGTCTCAACTTCATTGTCTCTATCTTTCTCTGTGTGGAGGGTGAGAAAGAAGCGAAGCATAAACTCAAAGATATTATGTAGAAAACAAGAAGAGGTGTAAGGATCGATACCTAATGTGTAAACAATGAATCATATTAAGTTTGAATTGCTCGTTTGGTTGTTTTGGGGGATATTGCAATGTCTTGTCACTAGTGAAAATTAAAAATTCGATTGATTATTGGTGTTTATTCACTGTATTACACACTTTATTTTACAAATTATACAAATGTCGGGTACTAATAACATAAGATATTGCTTGTGGTCATACGACCATCAATCAAGTGATAATTGAGAATGTTGGACCTCATTCATAGGTTAGATCTCGACCCGTTAACCATTATTGAAAGCAATGTGATACTACAACATCAAAAAGAAAGAAAATGATAATGGTTTACCATAGATCAACAAGGATTGGGTTGAATAACTCATACTTCTGGCCTTGACAATAATATGAATAATTTCTCAATAAGGTTGGATGGTGGGCCTCTTGGCTAATCAAATTGTCACACCAGTTCAGATTGCCTAAAATAGAAATTCACTTCCACCCTACACCAAGATAACCGTCACTCAATCTACGATAGGTTTTGATTAACGTATTTGACAAGCTCCACCATTGGAGCAGATGAAGCGTGCCTGAAATTCATTAATGACATATCACAAGGTAGACAGAATGTTTTCCTTAAGGACTGTGCCATACTAAACAATTGTCCTACCTTTTTCCTTCCCTGGTAGAGTAATGGTCCTCCAATTGCATGAAATTTCTCCTCCTTGTGTGCTTATAAATGGAAATGATTTTCCAAAGGGTTGTGATTGTACGTAGTACTATATAATATTGTATTGTCTTTGGCTTCAAGTCATTTTGTCATGCTTGGCATGACATCCTCTGTGCATCGACAGTCATTCAACCATACTCGGTTGATGGAGGAACAGGAGGTTAGAGAGTCTTTTTGTTATGAAACCAACTCACAAAAAGATAGAAAATATAGATCAATGCCTTAGAAATAAGCCTCTTCGAGTGGGCATCCTCCTTTACATTACACAAATGAACAATTCTTGGATGATACAAATGACAAGACCTCCTTTCTATATATAGGACTCTAAGGGGTCATAATATAATCAGAGCGAACATAACAGTAATAATGTAAGAGCATAATAATAACAATAGTGGGCTTCTATGGGGCACAATAATAACAATATGGGCACTACATGGGCACAACAATATAATAAATGGGTTGTACTAATAACAATAAGGGGTTACACTAGTAGTATAGGGACCTAACATGCCCCTCTCCTTCAAAAAGTGTTGTCCTCAACGCTTGAGTAGTTATTGATGCTTTTGTATAAAATTCTTGTCCTCCCATTTGGAATCTTCAGCGGTTAAGTTCTTCCACTTGATTAGATACTCTGAAATTAATTGATTTCGTAGTTGTCGGGTTCTTGTTTCTGTGACTGGCCCAGGTTCCAATATGATTTTTCCTTCCTTGTCAAGTTCTTGCAATATTGTTTGAACTGGGATCTTCTACAACTTTTAAATGAGTGTCCACACTTCTTTGTCTTTCTTCCATTCATCCCTTGATTCGTTTATCCAATCTTATTGGATAATAGAAATGGTGAATAGCAATGCTTCCACATCGTCATCCTTTCTTGAGAGTGCATCTGCCACAAAATTTTTCTTCCCTTTTTGTAGATGATTTCAAAGTCATAGCCCAACATCTTTGTGACCCATTTTTGTTTCTCTTCAGAGGATAATCATTTTTATAAAAAGTATTTAAGACTATCATGATCCGTTTTTACCTTGAAGTATCTTCCCATTAGGCAGGGTCGCGATTTCTTAAGTGCATGTAGTATTGCCAACATTTGCTTCTCATAAATAGCTTTGCATAAATACTTTCCTTTGATTGGACGACTTTCGAAAGCAATGGGTCTTTCATATTGCATTAAAACAGCACCAATTCCATTTCCTAAAGCATCACATTCCACAATAAAAGTTTTTGTGAAGTCCAACATAGCTAAGACTGGTGCTTGGCACATTGCCTCTTTAAGATGTTTGAAGGCCTTTGTTGCTTCTGGAGTCCACGAAAATGCACATTTCTTCAATAATGTTGTTAGAGGTGCTGCTATTCTCCCATAATTCTTAACAAACATGCAATAATACCCTGTCAGCATGAGAAATCCTTGCAGATGCGTTATGGATGTGGGGGTTTTCCATTCCTTAATGGCTTTAATTTTGCTAGGGTTTACCTTAACACCTTCATGAGATACAATATGACCTAGATATTCCACCTCTTGTATCCAAAGAAACATTTGGAGCCTTTTGAATATAATTGTTTCTCCTCCAATAGTTTGAGCACCCTGTCAACATGTTGAACATGATCCTTCCAAGACTTGTTGTAGATTAGTACATCATCAAAAACTACTAACACAAATTTTCTAAGGAAGGGTTTAAAAATGGAATTCATCAAACCTTGAAATGTAGAAGGTGCATTGGTAAGGCCAAAAGGCATGACCAAAAATTCATAATGACCCTCATGAGTTCTAAATGTTGTTTTCGAAATGTCTTCAGTCTTCATTCTAATTTGATGATATCCTGAATGAAGATCCAACTTGGTGAAGTAAATTGATCCATGAAATTCATCGAATAATTCATCAATGACAAGAATGGGAAATTTATCTTTAATAGTGAGCTTGTTGAGCTCCCTATAATCCAGACACATGCGCCATGATCCATCCTTCTTGTGCACTAATACTACTGGAGCAGAGAAACAACTTTGACTAGGTTAAATTATACCAACCTTTAGCATTTCTACAACCATACGTTCAATTTTACTCTTTTGGGCATAGGGGTATCTGTACGGCCTGATGTTTGGAGGCACACTTCCTAGAATCAAAAGAATAGCATGATCATGATCACGAATAGGTGGGAGGCCTTTGGGAGTCTCAAATACCTTGGAATGATTGTCCAAGAATTTTTGGAGATCTGGAGAAATAGATGATTTCGATGTGGGAACCTCTAGTGAACAAATTGTTCAATTATGCCACATTGTTCCTTCTTTAGGAGCTTTGTCATACCGTTATAGTTGATTATCTTTCTCGGTTTCTGTGCAATACCCCTTAATTCAACTTCCTTTCCTTCCACACAAAATTTCATGAAAATTTCATGAAAATTAAAAGCTATTGTAGCCAAGGGTTGTAGCCATTGGACTCCTAGTACAACATCAAAACCACCCATTAGAATGGAAAGCATTGGGATATTTAATACGTATTCTCCCATAGATACCTTGATATTATGGTACTTTCTAGAGAAATTTATGGTTCCTCCACTTGCAACCATCACTTGACACTCTAGTGCTGGATATAGGAAGCAATTCAATTCCTTGGCTATCTTACAATGAATAGAATTATGGGTACTTCCCGAATCAATCAACACTATTACCTTTTTCTTCTTGATATGTCCTTTTCTCTTAATAGTTTTAGGACTGGTGATTCCAGCCAATGCATTACAAAATATGGTCGGATTCATTTCTTCTTTATCTAGGGTTTTTTCCTGGAGTATATCCTCTTCTATTGACATTTCTTATTCCTTTTCTTCCTCCTCTTCATAATCTACGTAGAATAATTTATTCGCGGCACGCTTATGACCTGTGTATTTGCTATCACAACTATAAAAAAGCCCTTTTTCTCTTTTTTCTTCCAATTGTTATGGTGTCAACCTTGTAGGTTGTGGAAGGCTAGGGGAAACAAAAATTCCATCTTTAAAGTTGTGAGTGGTAGGCTTCCTGGTTGCCATAATTTTGCTTTCCATTTTTCTTGCTAACTTGAATGCCTTCTCCAATGAATCAGGTTCCCAAAGGCGAACCTCATGTTGGATACTATCCGTTAAAGTCCCTATGAACACATCAATCATATGCTCCTATGGAATATATTTTACCCTTATGTTCAATTTTTGGAAGTCCTCAATGTGCTCCTTCATTGAATCCTTTTGTTTGAGATTTATCAATTGGTTAAAGAAGGTGTTACTTTTTGTATCCTCATAATGTGCTATCATTTCTTTCGTTAATTTGTTTACGAGAGAAAATCCATCGATACCATACAAACTGATTTGGTTCAAAATATAAAGTTGCAATACGTACCTTTTGTGTGTTTTGCACATTATCGAGATCGAAAAATTGCTCCATCTATAGTATCCATGTTCTGGGATCCTTGCCATCAAACTTCCTCATATCAATTTTTTGGAACATGGTGGCTCTTCAATCCAACATTAGAGTCTATGAAATCATGATTAACATTTCTTTTGTTCTCGTCATGAGTTTCCTTTACTACCCTTTCACCATTAGAAACCATTTCTTGTAGCAACTTATTCAAATTTATCTTCAATTTTTCCATCTTAGCATCCATGTCATTCATCTTAGCGTCCATGCCGTTCGTCTTATCTTCCATGCCATCTATCTTAGCTTCCACGCCATCCATATTAACTTGCACATCATTCGTATTAGTTTCCACGCCATTAATCTTGGCTTTAGTTACCTTTTGTGAGAGTGAAATTTGTTGTACTTGGTCTTGTAATTTTGATATATCATGTTGCATTTCTTCCTCTTCTTCACGAGTCATGCTAGAGCTTTCAAATTTCTTACTAGGTGTTTCCATTTTCTTTCTTGGTCGCATCAATTAATGCTAATAATTATTCACTATTCCTTTTGAATTCCTTCAAACTATTTTTTCAAACCAATCCTCTATAATAATAATTAAAAAAAAAAACTACACACCTTTTTTTCACATTGTAAGAGCTCGATATTGAATCTGTTGTATCTCTGTAACTGCAGATCTTGAATATCTGAAGTCACGTCCTGCAGTAGCCCTTTGAGTCATCTTTCTAACCCTACAAGTATGATCAAGATTGGATTCTCCAAGGAAGAGTTATGCCAAATATCCCACGGTGACGTGATTATAGACTAGTTTAGTAGCGCGAACTTGTACGAAGTGCAACGTGTCACTGTTTCAACCTTAGTATCTAAAACTGATATACAGAAAACTACAGGCCGTCCTATTTCTAAAACCTCTTATGAAATTTCAATTTTATGCTCAGAACAAAATTTATGACGATTTTGCCAAGGTCACTTGTTTGGAATGTAATTCGGGAGTCTATAAAAACCCTAACTTCCTCAGCTCATATCTCCAAAATTATAGAGAGACAATATCTGAAACTCGGACACGAAGTTTAGAATGATTTCGGCTCAAATGGGTTATTTTTTAGCTTTGGAAACATTGCAGTAAAAAGTTATAGCGAAAATGCCACAATGACATATTTGGAGTAGCGAAACCCTAGGATCCAAAGCTCTGATATCAAATGTTATGAAACCAGCTCACAAAAAGATAGAAAAGATAGATCAACGCCTTAGAAATAAGCCTCTTCGAGGGGGCAGCCTCCTTTACATTACACAAATGAAAAATTCTTGGATGATACAAATGATAAGACCTCCTTTCTATATATAGGAATCTGAGGGGTCATAATATAATCAGAGCCGACATAGCAATAATAATGTAAGAGCATAATAATAACAATAGTGGGCTTCTATGTGGCACAATATAACAATATGGGGACTACATGGGCACAACAATATAATAAGGGGGTTGCACTAATAATAATAAGGGGTTACACTAGTTGTATAGGGACCTAACACTTTTATTCCCAACGGTTTGCAAGTCAATGTAATTTTATCTTGTTCTTACGCAATGCACCCTAAGGGCTAGTTTTCGAACTTGTGGGCTTCCCTCATCGACATTGCATGGCCTTGACTTCCTAGGTATTTCTCTCAATTTCCCAGTTTGGTGTGCGGGGTCTCGTACCTGGTTAATTTTTCGATTTGGTTTTAATGGTTTACTCATTCGTGGTTCTTCAAAGTCACAATGGGGATTATTTTTCTTTTTCATGCTTAATTATGGGTGGAGTAATATCTTTTTTAAATTTACAGGGGATTTTCCTTTGCTTAGGTATAATGTAGGCTGCAAATTATTTGTCCTCGGCTTAAGTGTTGTTTCTCATCTCTCCTTCTTGCCAAAAATCAATTAGCCATTGCATCATTAACATTTATTGCATCCCTCCCCTATCTAAAGAATCTGTCGATTATGAACAGTCATCGCAGTTGCAAGTTGGTTTAGTTCTCCCCATGGCATCAGTCTGAATTCCCTTTCACTTTGTCTATAGAGGGGTTTTCAGATGTTGTGATTTTTGTCTAGTTCTCTGCATCACGGGTTTTGATTATTATATTATCCTTAGTCAAAATGTCTTACATTTAATCTATGTGAATTCAGTTTTAGCCCTTTTCAAAAGCACTGAGAGTAGTCATGGAGTTAGTTTACGTCTTTCTAGTACACTTCTCTGAGCGACTATGTCACCTCAATAAAGAATCAGAAGTCATAGGGGAGGCTCTAGTAACAAGTATATCTCTGAGTCCAGGTGAATGTTTGGATGGAACTTCGCGGCAACCTTGTTTTACACAACCCCTTAGAAATTAGAAAGGGGATTCATAGACTTGAATCTTCTAAATTTTGGGAGAAAGCATATTTTTTAAAATTCCGAAGTGGGAAATCTGGAATTGCATTTGATTCCAGACCCTGACAAATTTAGAAAGAGAAAATTGCACTTCTTACATTCTGTTGCATGTTACGAGCAGTTAGATTCCCTATTTCGTTTAGTTATATGAGACAAACAAGTGGAACACTAAAAGATATTTTCATGTCAGGAGGATTTGAAATGCCTTCTTAGAAGCATTCAATATTGTTTGGATGACATTCTCATATGTCTGCAAAGGGTGGAGACTGTCTTAGAATTATCATTTCTCATTTCATTTTCACAGAATTACTCGGCGCAAACATATACCAACCATGGTGGATTATAAATTACAAATGTAACAACAATCTTCATGCTCATAAACCATGGGGCAGATTTTATTGATGTCAAATTCACATGAATGGTACTGTGCATCTCGTAATAAGTCAATACATATGCATATGTTAGATGGGTAATGAAAATGGAGTAATTGCTCCCAATGGATTCGGGCCTTAAACATGGGCTGACCATTAAATTCTTTATTTCCTATTCATAGAGGAATATTATATTGAACTCCAATTAACCTATCACATATCTTTGAAAAAAATATATTAATTTTCTCAAAGCTCCAAAAGATTGGCAACTGCCCTTTTAATAGTTTCAAAGAACTTTTAATAATAATAAAAAAACAACAACAAATTTGCATAGCATTTCCCTATCTCCATTAAACTAAACAAAACAAATTTGCCGACTATTTCTATCTAACACCAAATGTCTTGCTAACAAATTTCTTACTAGATTTGAAACTCGTCGAGATGTAAAACATCTTCATTTTAAAATGGAACCAAAACTCCATTGACTCAAGGACATATTAGGGGCATTTGGAAGGATAGGAAATTTATGAAACTCCACTAACTCGAAGACATATCAATGGCATTTGGAAGGATAAGAAATTTGTGAATGGATGTGGAAACGATATAAGGTGGGTAAATATTTAGAGAGAAATTAGAAAAATGAGATTAAAAAATTAATCTTTAGATATTATTTAAAAGTAAATAAGAACTTTTTAATGTTTAGTGATTTTGTTTTATAATCTAGGTCCAAATCTATTATTCCTCAGATTTACTTTGCACCTTTAAAAGTAGTTGCTCGTTATTAATATAACTGTATTATTTAACTAAATATGAACCACACACAAACTTGGTACACATTAATATTATTACGCCTGCTCAAAATTTATCTGGTTCAACGTACTTTTTAAAGGAAAATATTACACGCACTCTAGTCTCCAGGCCCGTCACATTAGATGGAATTTAAATGCAACGATCGTGTAAGAAGCTTGCCGACATGAGGTGGAATTTAAATGCAACGATCATGTAAGAAGGTTGCCGATGGAAAACAACTGCCACTGTCAACTGCTGACCAGCCTGTTTTTATGTTATATAAGAGATATCAAATCAGCGAAAAATGCCATAATCCGTCCAATATAATAACATGATTGACGTCAACTTTCAACGTATACAGCTTCTGGATTCGGATTCGAATATCCGTAACACGTTGGTAGGGATGGAATTTGATGGAGTCGTGGCAGGGATGGAATTTGATGTAGTCGTTTACCGGAAGCAAGCTGAGGAATTATTGTTTTTATCATTAGAAGTGGTTGAAATTTGGGTTAAAAATTCAAAAAAAAATTGTATAGGTAGTGTTTGAATTATGTTTTTGATGTTGGAAATAGATTCAGCAATATCAAAATTGTCTTGGCACCTAAAGTCTTGAAGTTTGACAGCTATAACTTAAATTTATAAAAATTTCTACCAAATTTTTTCAAAATATGACTGGAATTTCGATAACTTTCTAGACAAAAAAATAATCTAATTAAAAAATTTGATAGGCAAAGTGCTGATACACAAATGACTTCTGTGTTAATTTTGTCAAATTTTGTCAAATTGGAAGGGTGTTTCAGATTTGAAATTTATATATTAAACTTTAGGCCCACAAGTTAAGTTATACATAAAATTAAATACAAATTTGGGAGATGCCAAGAATTTGGCTAATACCATAATGGATTAAAAATATTAAATAATAAGAAATGAGGATTTCAGTGAAAATTATATCACCTAATTCGAAAAGAACACAAGAAAAAAGAGGAAAAACAAAAACAAAGAACACCTTATGCCCATATTTTTCACATGTTTAGCGGTCTTCACCGGGTTACTTGAATTCTTAGCCAAAGCATTGGAGTGGAATGTGACATATATGTTCTCCCACATGTGGACAGCAGCCTGGTATTAGAAGCAGGACAGCTATCCATAAGCGTGATATTATTGTATTCGAAACAGGACGGCTATCCGTAAGACACGGGCTGCTGTTAGCCGTGAAAACTACTGGGTTCCATTCGGCTTTTGAAGATTACGATTGTTGGGTGCAATGTAAATCGTGGATGCACATGTGGGAGTTGATTGAAAACGAGATTCTCTTAAATTTGATATAATTGGGGCTCTCCACGTGGATTGAGTTGAAGTGTGTGCATGTCTGGTGGGTGTTGGGCGTTGAAATGAGCGGTGTAAACAATCCGAGACCTGATCATCTTGATTTGTTCCCGCAAACATTATTATGCTAAGAAAAATAGATATACAGTCCAACGCATTATAAACTTCACTATCGATTCTGAAAACTACGGGAGATTTCTTTTGGACAATTGTTTTTGGTGTGGCCACACAAGCATGTCGATCAAGTTAAATTATGAAGGGCAGAAGAGGTAGGAATAAACAAATGGTTGACCTTTGACTTCAAATTTCTTTAATAATTTCAAGGTTGGACAAATATATTAACATGGAATCACATGGCTTGACAAGGCGTTGAAGGGTGTCGTTTCACATAATTGCCAGGTTTCGCTTTAGTGGGTGCAGAAATAAGAAATATAATACAGCGATCCGGGCATACACCTTTGATTTTATAAATATTTTTTCCTCTCTTGATCTGATCTGAGAGATCCTCAACTTGAGGGATGATGGAGAGCTATTCAGTCATGTATTATTGACTTTTGTTATTGATTTTGTAAGTGTGAGATGATCTATAAAATTATTATAAAAATAATCATTCCCAAAAGGAGAATGGGTTTTATCATGTTTTATGTATTTATAATTTTATATTTTTCTATTATGCTATAAGATTTGGAAGACTGTTTTATTTAAATTACTAACATTATTATAATTATTTTATTTTATATGAAAAACAATATAAATAAATAAATATATATAAATATATATATATATTCAAAATGTTTTAATTCTCTTTCATCTTTTTCAACTCAGAAACATGCAAAAGTAATTGTAGATAACCCTTCGTAAACTTTTCGAGCTGCTTTAGCGTTGTAATAATTTATACAAATTGATTATTGAATATTATTTTCATAGTATAATAAAAAATATAATGATAATGATTAAGTGGCAGATCCATTAGTGATATTGATAAAAGTGATGTGAAATTATATAATTTAAGAGATCCGAGTTTCAATATTTTACTCATGCCGTGATCTATGGAAGTAACGATCTATGGAGAGAAAAACAAGTTATAAATTCTGGAGGTATAATGATAATGGCCAAACAACTAACCCAATTGTGATTCCTCTAAGTTTATATATATAATTTACTCATATTTTTTTAATTAAAAATTTTATTTTAAAAGTTATATTAAAATTAATTTAAAAATAATAGTGATATTGTTTAATAGTGAGAAAGTGAAATATGCTCACTTGGTTTAGTGATTGATATTAAACCCTGTTATCATGTTTAGTTATTCAAATGGTTAACCTATAGTTATAGTTCACATACAGTATAAAAATAAAATATTAAAATAGAATAAATATTTTAATTTATATCTATTTTAAATAATATAATTTTATATTTATTTTCATATTTTTTTATTTAGGGGTTTTAGCTTGGAAGGTGCTTGAGGAGTTTCTCATTTATTTATATTGGGAAGAATAAATGAGTTGAGAGGACTAGACCAAGTAGACTCATTATAAGTTATTCAATCACCATGGTATGAAGGTTTTTGCATGCTTTGTCACATTGTCTATCCACTCACAACTTCGATATATAGGAAAGGATTGCTTATGGTAGATAGATTAAGATTCATAGGCAATGAAGCCTCACAACAACCCCATTCCTCTTCTCCTTCTAAGGGTGTATACATCTAGGCATATATATATGCTTCTAAATATAGAGGAAGGAAGAGGACAACTTAAATGGTTATGGAACTATATTTGGAAGTCTTCCTTCAAGAAATGTTGTTTGTGTGGTGTTCATTCGTGAATAAACTATTAACTTGGGATGGATTATAAAACATGAATTAGGAGGGACTTGAAAGATGCTCTGTGCAAACCTACTAGGAGACAAAATGCTCATTTGATCACGAAATGTGACTATTCAAAATAAGTGTGACTACAAGTGGAGGTACTAACAACATTAAAAGATATAATCATGTGATTCTATGAAAGTAGATTTGAGGAATTTTTAAATGACTCCTAAAAAAAAGGTTCCATTAATAGTGGCATTAAATATGATTAGCTAGAATCCTTTCATACTTTAAGAAAAATAAATTCATCCAACAAAGTGTGCAACCAATGGGCTCAACATATTGATCATTTATTTTTGTATAAGCAAGAAAACACAATGAAGTTGGTGGTTCAAGAACAAATTGATAAGACATTTCTTGTTAAGGTCCCACCCTAACCCCCTTATTTATGTCATGGGATCACGTCATAGTCAAGAGTCAATAAAGCCCATATGAATATTTGTAAGTGGTTAACCCGCAATTAATGACGGGACCACAGTTAGTTGCAAATGGGCGGTAGTATTAGATAGATGGTAAATGGGCGGTAGTATTAGATAGATGGTATTAATAAAACCCACGGTACTGGCCCGTGGTATTGCATGTATGAGTCATATATAAAGGATAGAGACTCCTTGCGAGGAGTATCGTGTCTTGTTTTTGTAATCGAGCTCTGCTCTATTGGAGGTTGCCCCCTCGAAGAGGCCTGTGAACATTTCTCTCTGAATAATAAAATCATTGCTATTCTGTGTTCTGGGTATCTTTTCTTCGCATATTCTGTGTTCTGGGTATCTTTTCTTCGCATATTCTGTGTTCTGGGTATCTTTTCTTCGCATATTCTGTGTTTGGGTATTACTTTGCAGGTTAAGAGCATAACAAGTGGTATCAGAGCACTTTCCAGGGCTTGGTGGGATCTCCAAACTTTAGCAAATTTTTTTTTGGCTAGAGACATGTTCCGGCGTCTTTAAACCACGGGATCTGTCGTTAAGCGCATAAACCTGTGGATTTGGGGAGGCATGCACGCAGGAAATACAAGAGGTGTCACGTCTGTTGGACTCCCTTGTAACCCCTATGGGTACCCCTTCGAGTAGTAGCGCATTAGACAGAACCGCGCACGGGCTGTCTTCCACGTACCCTCTAGGTATATAGGAAGCCCCCTAGCTCCCTTGAAACCTCGCCATAGATAAACCTTCGGCCGTCTTGTGGCTACAGTACACCGAGAACAGCACTCGGAGAGATTACTCGCCCGTACGATAGGGTAGTCGGGTTGTATGGCTAAGGGTACGGTCGATCCTCCTTAGTTAGAGCCCTGAAACATTGGGCCGAGTACTACTGTCAGACCCTTATGTATATTGCGATCTGTAGCACCTCACACTCCTCAAGACCATAGTTCCCTTTCTATCGGGGGATCACACATCATCTATTCTAGATCAGCAAGTGCAGCAGCAGCAGACATCAGTCCCGCAGCTCCATCAGATCAGCAGCAGTAGTTGTTCCACCATTCAGATCTCTCAGATCCACCAGATCGGAGTAGTTGTGAAGGGTTCCTGTACCTGGATATAATTTTCGCAGGACTTTTGGAGGCATTGACATTTTGAGGATTTGGCGACTGCAGTATTGATCAGGAAGGAGTAAAACTCCGTTAGGAGTTTTCCAAAAAAAAAAAAAAAAGTCTGAGATCTTCCGGGGCGCTTATTGGTGACCTAGCCCATCAGAATCAGGACGACGAGCTGAGCAAGGTGGTACCATTCAATTTCTTAGTAAAAATTTTTTTTGGCGGTCCCAATTTTTCATCAGGTTGGTGTATGGTAGAAACTCGCGCTCAAGCAATGGCCAATGAAAGGATGGACAAAATTGAAAACCAGGTGAACTCCATCCAATTTTCGGTGAACGAAATACAACGTGAGATTAAAGGAATAAGTATCCAGATACAGAACACACTGAAGGGCAAGGATCCATCCCACGAGGAGGCGAATAATGATCATGAATACCATGAGGGTGAGTCTAGCCACTCTCCTCACGTCTGGCACACCCACCCACCACCCAGTCAGCGACCTCCCAAGTTGGATATGCATAAATTTGACGGTTCTCACACGTCCGCATGGCTAGCACAAATGGAGCAGTATTTCCAATTGAATCATATCATAGATGAGGGGACTAAGCTTAGGTGGGCACCATGTACTTGGACAATGAACGATGGCAATGGAAGGAATGGCATCAGCGTTGCAATGGACATTTTCAGAATTGGGCCCAATTTGCCAAAGCTCTTCGAAATCGCTTTGAACAGGAAGACTCTTTTTTGGGGCGTCTCACTAAGCTTCGACAGACGGGTACAGTGGAGGAATATATTACTGCTTTTGAAGCCTTAACCTTCCGCACTAAGGGTCTCACAGATGAGTTCTACATGGAATGCTTTATCAGCGGTCTTAAAGAAGCCATCAAAGCTCAGGTTCTACTCCACCACCCTCCCACATGGATAGAGGCTTTCCAGGTAGCTCGTAAGGTGGAACGTGCATTAAGAGCCCAATCCAGCCGCCCCAACTTCCCCGCTAAAGGTCGTCCCTCACAGGCTCCCAACACGACTCAGACACTTAAGATTCAAAAGGTGTCACCTACAGAAATGGCCGAAAGAAGGAAGCAAGGACTATGTTACTACTGTGATGAAAAATATTCCCCGGGTCATAAATGTAAAGAGCCCAAGTTTTTTCAAATAGATGCCACTGACTACAGCTCCACCGAGGAAGATCCACCACTTGAGGAACCAGAGGCGATTGAAGAAGATAACCAAAAGGAGATTGTATCTGATGAACCAATTATTTCGCTAAATGCATTGGCAGGAATTTCTTCCCCTCAAACTCTCAAAATCAGGGGTTTTCTTAAACATCACCCAGTAGTAGTCTTGATTGATAGTGGAAGTACCCATAATTTCATCCATCAAAAGATCGCTGAAGCAGCACATTGTTTTGTCCGGGCAGTTTCTAACTTCCAAGTCCAGATTGCAAATGGGGGCACAATGAAATGTGAAGGTCGCTGTGAAAATGTCAAACTTCAAATGGGGGATTATCAATTGAAAACCCACATGTTTGCAATACACATGGGGGGTTGCGACATTGTCCTAGGCGCGGAATGGCTCCGCACTCTTGGGCCAATCGCAATGGATTTCCAGGAGTTATATATGAGTTTTAAGCACAAAAACTCCACACATACCCTCCGTGGATTACAGGCGGGAGCCCCCTCTATCATCAACTCGCATAGGATGGAAAAATTGTTAAAAAGGGGCCATCATGGAGTGGTAGCTCAATTTAATGCCATCCAGGTAGTCGACACCATGTCTCTGCCAATTCATCCTGAGATGCAACAGATTTTAAATAAACATCGGACGGTCTTTGACAAGCCTCATGAGCTTCCACCCTCGCGAGGGGAACATGATCATAGCATCACATTGGTTCCAGGGGCCCAACCCCCAAATGTGCGGCCATACAGATATCCGTTCACCCAAAAGAATGAAATAGAAAAAATCATCAAGGAATTGTTGGAAGCAGGTTTCATTCGTCCCAGCATTAGTCCTTATTCATCCCCAGTGGTCATGGTCCTCAAGAAAGATGGGGAGTGGTGGATGTGTCCAGACTTCAGGGCCCTCAATAAGTTGACAGTCAAAGATAAATTTCCCATCCCGGTGGTTGACGATTTGTTGGACGAACTCAATGGGGGTCAATTCTTCACTAAGTTGGATCTTCGCTCAAGCTACCACCAAATTCGCATGAAGGAAGTCGAAATTCCCAAGACGGCTTTCAGAACTCATGAAGGCCATTATGAGTTCCTGGTCATGCCATTTGGTCTCTGTAATGCCCCCTCTACTTTTCAGAGCCTTATGAATCACCTCCTCAAACCATATCTCAAAAAATTTGTCCTTGTCTTCTTTGATGAAATCCTCATCTATAGTGGCACTTGGGTGGCACATCTTCAGCATGTAGATCTACTCTTGCAACTGCTCCGCACGCATAAATTATTTGTCAAGATGTCTAAGTGTTCGTTTGGCATGGAAGAAGTTGAGTATTTGGGCCACATTGTGGGGCGTGAAGGTGTCAAGGTGGACCCCAAAAAGATCCAGGCAATGCAAGAATGGCCTCAACCTAAGACCTTGAAAAGCTTGAGAGGATTTTTGGGTCTCACAGGCTATTATCGTAAATTTGTCTGCAACTATGGCCGCATAGCGAAGCCCCTAACTCAAATCCTAAAGAAAAATTCCTTCTTCTGGAAGGAGGAAGCACAACAGGCATTTACCACTCTCAAAACCGCCATGTGTTCCACTCCCGTCTTAGCACTACCTGACTTCACCAAATCCTTTGTCATTGAATGTGATGCTTCAGGTACATGTATTGGACCGGTCTTAATGCAGGAAGGGCGACCATTGGCCCTCACTAGCCAACAACTAAGTGGGAGGAACCTGGGCCAATCTACCTACGAGAAGGAAATCATGGACATCTTACATGCAGTCGAGACCTGGCGACCTTACTTGTTGGGGCGACGTTTCCAAATCCGCACAGATCATCACAGTCTTAAATATTTTTTGGAGCAATGCCTATCTTCCCCACAACAAAATAAATGGTTAGCCAAAATGCTGGGATATGATTATGAGATCATTTACAAGAAAGGGAAAGACAACAGTGTAGTAGACGCATTGTCGCGCCAATTTGAGGAGGAAAGTACTCTGCTCGCAATTTCCCTCCCCATTCCAGACTGGATTGAAGAGGCTCGCAGGGAATGGTTTTCACATCCCGAGCTCTCCCAAATCATTTCTCAATTGCAGGTAGATCCTAATTCCAGCAAGGGCTACTCGTGGCAGAATGATATTCTTCGCTACAAGGACAGAGTCATAATATCACCAACATCCACCCTCAAAAGTCGCATTTTGGCAGAATTGCACTCATCTCCCATTGCAGGACATTCGGGCTTTCAGAAGACGTATGCTCGCACCAGAAGATCATTTTTTTGGACCGGCATGAAACAGGACATCCTTACCTTCATAGCAGAATGTGACGTCTGTCAACGCCACAAAGGGGAAACCGTCAACACACCAGGCACATTACAACCACTGCCCATTCTGGCGTCAATTTGGACGGAGGTCTCCATGGATTTCATTACAGGTCTTCCAAAGTCTGGGAACAAGTCAGTCATCATGGTGGCTGTGGACCGACTGTCGAAGTATGCTCATTTCTGCGCCCTACCCCAACCGTTTACACCAACTTTGGTTGCTCAAACTTTCATGGATCAGATCTTCAAATTGCATGGCATGCCCACTTCTATTGTGTCCGACCGCGACCCGATCTTCACCAGTACTTTTTGGCAGGAACTCTTCAGAATACAAGGCACTCAACTCAAACTCAGTACTTCATATCATCCGCAAACAGATGGTCAAACCGAAGCCGTCAACAAATGTCTAGAAACCTACCTTAGGTGTTTCACTTCAGAAAAGAAACACCTTTGGGTACAGTGGTTACCTCTGGCTGAATGGTGGTATAACACCAACTATCATGCCACCACCAAAATGACTCCCTATGAAGCAGTCTATGGTCAACTTCCGCCTTCCCCTACTTCTTATCTCACGGGGTGCTCCAAAGTACAAGCCGTGGATCAACTCCTATAACACCGCGCAACCATGCTCGCCCATCTGCGCGAGAATCTTCATCAAGCTCAGAACCGTATGAAGCAACAGGCCGACCAACATCGCTCAGAGCGCCAATTTCAAGAAGGGGATCAGGTCTTTTTGAGGTTGCAACCATATAAGCAAACATCACTCAAAGCCAAGGGTTGTCGAAAGCTCTCTCCAAAATTCTATGGACCATACCCTGTACTTCAGCACATTGGAGAAGTGGCTTACAAGTTTGCTTTGCCACCTACAGCAAAAATCCACCCAGTTTTCCATGTATCGTGCCTGAAGAAAGTGATTGGGAACAATTGCCGAGTTCAAACCAGTCTACCTGAATTGGACGAAGAAGGGTCAATCTAGCTTCAACCTGAACAGGTTCCAGACACACGAGACAAGCACCTGCGCGGCCGCATGATTAAGGAGGTCCTCGTCAAATGGAAAGACACCTCTCCGGAAGATGCAACTTGGGAACCAGCCACTATTCTTCAGCAGTTTCCGCAGCTTCAGCCTTGAGGACAAGGCTAGTCTTAAGGGGGAGGGCATGTTAGGGTCCCACCCTAACCCCCTTATTTATGTCATGGGATCACGTCATAGTCAAGAGTCAATAAAGCCCATATGAATATTTGTAAGTGGTTAACCCGCAATTAATGATGGGACCACAGTTAGTTGCAAATGGGCGGTAGTATTAGATAGATGGTAAATGGGCGGTAGTATTAGATAGATGGTATTAATAAAACCCACGGTACTGGCCCGTGGTATTACATGTATGAGTCATATATAAAGGATAGAGACTCCCTGCGAGGAGTATCGTGTCTTGTTTTTGTAATCGAGCTCTGATCTATTGGAGGTTGCCCCCTCGAAGAGGCCTGTGAACATTTCTCTCTGAATAATAAAATCATTGCTATTCTGTGTTCTGGGTATCTTTTCTTCACATATTCTCTGTTTTGGGTATCTTTTCTTCGCATATTCTGTGTTTGGGTATTACTTTGCAGGTTAAGAGCATAACATTTCTCTACTATTTTTTTGAAGAGGTGTCACAAGTTGATACTACTATATGTGGAGGGGGAGGGATTCTATTGTTTGCAACTGATCATTCATTAAATTTAGGGAACCATTTTTATGGAAAGATTGGGAATGTGTTAGATAATTATTCAGAATTGATGACACAAAAACTAGTATTGTTGGTCGTAAATGAAAAAGCAATTAACAATTTAATGGTGCTTTATGATTCTCAAGTTTTCATGAGATGAATAACTTATGAGCAAAGATGTCACAATGTGCCTCCAAAGAGCTCAAAATTTTTAGAGTGCTTTTCAATCATATTTATATTTAAGAGAAATATGGAAGTTGATGGTTTGTGAAAAGTTGGAAATATGATAGAACATGGTAAATGGACGATAATAAAAATAGGAATTTGAACATTTTGTAATATTATTACCCTATTTTCCTTGACTTAATGGTAGAAGCACAAGATTATTCTCTCCTCAATGTTTTGTATATCTAATCAAATCTTCTTATTTATCAATTTTGATCATACTTTTTACTCTATTTCTAAATATTGAAGTTATATATCTAGCATAGAAAGGATATCCATTTTTTTATGTAAAATAGAGGAGTTTTTTTATTTATTTATTAAATGTGAAAGTGAGAAAGAATAATTTTTCATTTAAAATTTTATCTATAAATGTGACATCTCACTCTATTCACTTTATAATACCTTCCTTTAAATACCCCTTATTTTCTTTAAGGTATCTCTCTCTCTCTCTCGTACCCAATTTCCCCATTAATCATTTTTTTTGCATACCTAACTGTGTGTAATTATAACATGTATCCTACTTTGAGAAGATTACAAATGACACCTCCACTATTTAAAAGTCATGTACATATTCCCTTTTCATATGTAACATATCAGTGGTATTGAATAATTTGAGCAAGGTTCTAACCATGGCACTTTCCTAATGTTACCATATCCTTTTTTCCTTTATGTTCATTTTAAATGTTTGATCATTATAAGGTTGTAGGTGGATGGAACATTCCCCTTTCACCCTATGGTATTGTTTTATAGTTTTTAGATATAACTTCCTAATCTCTTATTAAGAGATTGACATGCATAATCTTATCCTCATCCTCTTTCTTCATAATTTAAAAAATTTCTTCTTTTACATCCCGAGATTTGCAGTATTCTTAACATTTCTTAATGAAAATCATCTTCATATCATCCCATGTAGCATATATTTTTCCTGCCAAACCCATCAACCATCTTAAAGTTTTACCTTTCAAAGTAGTGGGGAATATCTTAAATTTTTGAGCATCAGAAATGTACTCATACCCCCAACAAATAACATTGAATTCAAAAAGGAATGTGTTCGAATCCTCATAAGGCCATGGAAATTAGGTAGTTTTTTTAAAGGAATAGGCTTCATAGGTGCATCACCTCTGATATCTCCAATTGGAAATTCAATTGAAGAGGTTGCAGAATCCATGAATATATGCCAATACTCACTTGGAATTTCAACAGGTACTGGATGTGGTTGTTCTATAACAAGTGATGGAAGTTGTTTAACAACACTCCCTTGATAAAATGGTTCCAAGAATTCCCTCAAATCTTGTTCCTCTGAACTTACAATACGTAGTTCCTCAGGTCCTCTGCTTGCTGCTTCTTCTTCCCCGAACTGCACTTCTACTATAGGAGGAGGTTCTGGTTGTGAAACGGATTTTCCTCCAAATATTGTATGAGACCTTACCCTAGGGGCAGCTCATGAAGATGCTCCAGACTCAGCCCCTGAGATGATCTCTTGGATGTAGGTTTCTCTGCTAAAATCAACCCCCTTTCTTTTAGGGGGTCTCTCTCTACCCCTTTTATTGGTGTCTCTGTTCATACAATCAGGAAATAAAAGGGAAACATTTAAACAAATAAAAATCTCAAGACCTAGAGTAGGATAAGAACTTCCTTCCCTAGGATGAGAGAGTGGCCCCTAAAGAAACCAAAAGAAGGAAAATAATCATATCACAGAAATCAAGCTCAGGACCTGAAATAGGGCACAAAATAATACTTCCCTTTCCAGGATGAGAGAGAAATACTTATGAAAGGAAAAAAAAATCTAAAGCTCCAGACCTAGAGCAAGGTGATAAAAACTTCCTTCCCCATGACAAGAGAGCAATCCTAAAAAAATAAGAAAATAAAGGATCCAAACAACCAAACGATCTAATACTCGGGGGGTGGAGCAAGGTGTAAGATTCCTTCCCCAGGATGAGAGATCAGTCCTATGGTCAATGCTGGTTGTACTTTCGTGCCTTTTATAGCCTCCCCGAAAATGACGCCAAAATGTTGGTGTCTAAGTATGAATCATGCAATTCACCCAATCCACATTTAATTGTCAACCCAAGGTTCTACCAATTGTTTCAAGGCTATCGTGCATTGTATGTGATGACCATGTAAAATTTTGGTGGCTAATGTTCGCCCAGTGGGCTAATTTTTCATGATTTTTCCACAAAAAAGATTCGCCAATTTCCAATTTTTATAAAGTATGATTTGCCCAATTGTTAGAATATAAAATTATTTTAACTTAAAAATCACCAACATTATATAGATAATATATATAAAATCATTATAAATTTGAATAATTTTAAAAATATATCAATAAACATTTTATAGTTTGCATATTAGGGATTAGTGAGATTCGCCAATGTTTTAAACTTCAAGAAAAATTTCCATCCTTAAAATTTTCCTTGGTATAGGCCGCAGTTTCCCTACCCAACATTGAACATTAACTATGAATTCATCAATGTGTAATGACAAGAAATACTATAACAACAAATAAGAGTAACAAGAAGTAATAATTGTAACAAAAATAAGAGTAACAACAAAAAGGACTCGCAACAACACATTGATAAACATTCAGAGCAATAATAAACTCACAGAAATAAACCTAACACACATTTAATCCAGCAACACCTAGTCAGGAGAGTGGGCCCAACTTTCTCATCAGGGTTGTGGTGAGATCAACGAATCACGATATGCTCAGAAGATCAACTTATCATTAATAAAAGAAACATTACAAGTGTGTTGTTACAGACTCAAAGTTAGAGTATTTCTCCTGTAACCTTAATGATTCTTAACAGTGATAGATTTCATAGCCCACAACTCTACTTTATACAATTTGTCAATAATACAACTCTTAGAATTATGACACTTTCTTCCCTTAATTACATGGTGGTTTTCAGAATGAAACAAAATGTTAAAAGATAGTAGTGTGTCAATCGAAAGATTGATTCACTGTTGCAGTCAGTATTCAAGGATAGTGCTTCCAGCTTTGATATCATTGTTCAGTGAATCATGGTCCTAGTCATTCTCCCTTTGAATCTACAGAAATAACTGAAGTAGCAAGCCACTTAGGTAATAATCCCCTACGACTATGCTTCATTGACGAATAATCCATAAAGACATAAAAAGAGGTATATGTGTTTGTTTTAAGATATCAATTAACCACTATTGGCTTGAAATGGATAAAAAGGATAGGGTAAAAGGGTGAGTAAAAGTATGCAAATCTAGCCACCAACATGGATAATAGGAAAACAAGGTAATAAAATTTGAATTCAAATTTTAGCATAGATGTGTGTGGGTAAGATTCTTTTTGTTTGGCAGGAATGGTTTCATCCATGGTATAAAATTTTGTCTACTCAGCATTTTTAATTGTCAAAACAAATATTTACATATGCATTTCTTTTATATCATTTAATTTAATCGATGGTCACAATAACATCTAAATGTGGCTGCAAGTAATGATTATGTAATTAATTATAGTAATCCTAGCATTTAAAATGTCACTGTTACACCAAATATCAAATTGGTGTATAAGATTTTTTGTTTGTGGATAAAGAATCCCTTCAATGCCAAGATTTTATTATTTCAATTTAAAAGTATGTATTGATTATACTCCAAATTTGATAACCTTAAGGAAAAACACATATCAATATATTAATATATACAAATTTTATAAACTTAATTATTCTTAATTAAAATATATCTATTGTAATAGATATAGATATATACCAATATTATTAACTTAGTTGTTGTTAATTAAAATATTTATAATAATGCATATTGACATATATGCAAGTATTTACACTGAAGGTGTTTGTATGATGGGTTTGGCTGAGTAGAGTCAACAAACTGTAGAGGATTAATTTCATCCTCCATTGCCCAACACTTTTTTAACACATGGAAAAACACAACAATTAGAAATTTTGGTGAAAACACAAAAATTAGAAAGTTTTAGCAATACGGAATCATTTTCGAGAACTATGTAAAAACACAAAAATTAGAAAGTTTTAGCAATATGTAATCCTTTTCCAAGACTATGTAGTGACATGGATGTAGAGACCAACCCTATATATATCTATATCTATATATATATATATATATATATATATATATATATATATATATATATATATATATATATATATCTATATATATATAGATATATATATATATATCTCTATATATATATATATATAGAGAGAGAGAGAGAGAGAGAGAGAGAGATATATATATATATATAGAGAGATATATATATATATATATATATATATATATATATATATATATATATATATATATATATATATATATATATATATATATATATATATATATATATATATATATGTTAAAACAAACTAAAAATAAAACCATAAGAAAATAGCATTGGGAACCCAAAAAATATTGAGCATTATATAAAACTTTTCTGAATTTCACTTCATTGAACATATCATCAAATTTACATATTATTCACTAAAACCATAATGAAGCCATACAAAAGAATATTATAACAACATAGGTATTGATCACCAAGAGATGAGATTCGAACTTGACTTGCCTCTATTTTCCCTCCTTTGTTGTGAGTCACCTCCAAGTGTGAATTTTGACATGCTTAATCTGAATGTAATGACCCACCAGTTGACCTCTTAGCTTACTCCTTCGGTACTCTCCTTCCCCACGAGCGCCCGAGCTGTAATGGGGTTGTATCGCAGCGGAGTGTATTAGCTGGTAGAGGAGAGCACTCTTTGGCTCCAAAGTCCCCTCTCTAAAGTCGTCTACCACACCAAACTCAGTATAGCTCGTAGTCACTACTCTTACATAATCTCATCCATACGATAGTAGGGTAAAGAAAGGTCCCTTATCCCATGGCTTGCCCCTTCTTTTATAGGAGTCCTCATAGGTGACACTTGGCATTTCATGCATAATTAATTATTTTTTATAATTCAATGGTTTGATTATTCATCCACCCATGTGCCACTCTCTCATCAAGGGTCTCCAAAATTATTTACTTAAATTTTAATTTAAAACTAATATTTTTCCTCACCTCAACAAGGTTCCTATTTCTACTCCTAGTTGTCTCTTGATTCCCCTTTTTACTCCTTAATTTGTGTTCATTACTAAATTCAATTGATAAGTCAATATTTGATCCCTTATCTACTCCATAATTTAACTCAAGTTATCTCTTAGATGGATATTCTGATGTTGGTTGTTGCCACATGGAGGTTCTCTAAATTTCTCTAAAATTTAATTTATTAATCTTATTTTAATTCACCATCCTCTTCTCTTAATTAGGTTTAACTATTTTAGGATTAATATTTATCCTTACATTTATGTCCCCCTTTCCCCTTTTTACCTAATTAAACTGCACTATCTACCTAATATTTTCCAACATCGGAAAGGTAGACATTTTAAGGTAAAATATTTTATTTCTTCCTATGATCCTCTCTGTTGTTGGGAAGAGTATCCAATACGGAATGACCCTATCCCACTCTAAGGGTGATAGTACCTCAGCAACAATCAAAGCAAAGCTATCTAAGATTTCTTCTTTATGAAAGTAAAATAGGGGAGAAAGAGATCCACTAACCGATGTCTTTCGCTAATGGTTGATCCAATCTTCTCTCCTTGCTGCTTGCTCCCAGCTCCTTGCTCTTTCACTGGCCCAGCCACACCAAGATCCTGCAAAATGGCAAGAGAGGGAAACTACAAGAAGCATACATTCATAATTGATTCAAGGATTAGAATAAATCAAATACACAAGTATAACAATACATCATTGAGACACATGCATATAGAAGAACCTCAAATGCTTTATTAATGGAAGAAGTAAAGTTCAGGAAGTGATACAACCATAAGAGGCCCAATCCAGCATCACCTTCCCAGCAGAAAGAAATCTCCTCTTCACCTCCTTCAAAACAAATCACCCAATAGTTCTAAACTCAAACCAACAACAATTCTTTACATTCACAAGATTCCAGCCTCCATAGACCTCATGAGAGAGATCTATATATAGGAGTTTTGGAGAAAGGATGAGTCAGCTTGAGGCTGGCATGAAGCTGACTAGTGTCCTCTCTCACTTCAGTTATTCTTCAGTTCTTGAGTCCACTTGGAGGTTCTTGCTTCCACTTGGAGATCTAGAACCTCTTACTCATCACCAGTCGAATTCCCTGATCCAAGTGTCATTTTGGAAGCTTCCTGGGCATTGACACCTTGAGGAATGACTGTGACACATGTCCAAACTCGCCCAGCGCAGGTAGCCTTCTTTACAGTTGACATTCAACGCAGGTAGACAGTGGAGCAGTTGACATTCAGCGCAGATGCTCAGTGGAGCAGTTGACATGATCCAGAATTGCCTTGTTTTTGAGTGTTTTCAGGTGGAGAACTTTTATTCAGTGCTGTGGTTTGCTGACCTTGTTCCTCTAGGGGTAGGAACAACATGTTTAGGGACTTTGAATCCCTTCAATTATGGACATTTCATGCTTCATGCTGTAAGGCACAAAAATGTCTATAACAGTTGCCCCCTAAAGTATGAGGTCGTTTATCGGGTGAAATGCTTTATCAGGAGGATCCGAAGTTCATTCAATCGCTGAGAGGTGACCTGTAATGAGATACATTACAATACATTATTTTTCATACTGCTTTCATGATCTAGCTGAGGCGGGCATTCCCATGCTCAGCTTTATAAATTCATTTTGGTACATAGAACAGACGATCGTCTGATGGTAGACTGATAATTTTGGTGAAAATTATCATCCTTGGAGTAGGATGATCATCTGTTGCAATGATGCACATGTCAAATGTCTTTATTTCCTGAATATATATCGCAGCCCGGATGGATGAAACTAGATCCGGGGTCTTCAAACTCGTTTGATCTTCACTCTAAGTACAAGTCGATCCATGTGAGAATTGCGCTGAAGTCGAACATGGAAAGACATCGCTTGATTACCAGTCAATGATGTAAACCGTTAACAAGCGCGAGAGGAATCACCGATAATGATGATGACCCTCAAGGTACGACAGTACAATCCACGTGGTGTGAATAAATGACTTGGCGTCGAACACCACGCAAAATCTTCTGGTCGAAGGTCATTGATGTATACCTGTCGCCGGAAGTGAGAAACTTGCCATTGAGGCATGCAAGCTTCAAAGTACTGAGGAGGGTGTTCCTAGATCAACTTCTTGGATAATGAGCTGAAGTCGACAAGAAGCGATCCGTCAAAGGAGGGCCTTAATGAATCCCACATCAGTGACACGGAACCGAGCTAATGATTTTAATGGAGGCAAAAACGATCTGTGAAATATGATTCAGGGTGGCGGTCATGAAAGGATGAAAGATGATGTATGGTAGTGGATGGGACACGGTTGACTCTTTCTGAACAACATCTCTTGAACATATAACGACACTGATGCGATGGATCGGTAGCATTACGCCAAAATGTGGATGGTTTGGCGAGACCATGGTGATGAGACCAGTGAATGAAACAACCCAACCCGATGTGATACGGAGGAAAAGTGTCATGTTCAAGAGCGACTTGCTACCATTAAAGCTTTGAGGTTCTCCCAATTTTTCCCCAGTCATTTCTGACCAGTACCTCTTTATTTTTGTCAAGCTTGAGGAGGATAACATATGCTTGTTCTATAACCTGCCCTTCGGGCAAGCCCATCGCTATGTTTTAACGAGCTTAGCGATAGGGAAACTCGTTCTCATCTAAAGACAAGTTTGTCGCTATTTAATCATTTTAACGAGTCTAACGAAAAGGAAAACTCGGTCCTTTTCATTTTTAGAGAGTCTGAAAAGGTACATAAAGTCAACTCCAAAATTCCTTTTTCATCATCTAATCCCTTAAGTCCGAAAAAGTATAAAACAATACAAAAGCGATGAGTTTTCGATAACTTTAACGAGCCGAATAAAACAAGCGCTCGACCTTTTTGTGCAATAATCCCTCAGGTCCAAAAAGATTAAAATCTAGAGGAGGGATAGCTCTTCCGGTCATTTTAACGAGCTGGAAGGCCAAGACTCGGCAAACATTTCATATTTTACGAGTCAGTTGAAAGGAGCTTAAAGAAGACTCGTCTTTTGAGGAACGAGTGATAAACAGGGATAGCAACTGATTCCAGGTACAGGTTGGAATTTTCCAATCACGGCAGTGTCACAAGGATGGCTAGGTGAAATCACTCTTCGCAGCCATTCCTCAAAATGGGTAAACAATCATATGGAGGTGAACGATCGGCCAAATGAAAGTGGAGGTGGCAGGTGCAAACACGACCAAGGCTTTTATGGCTGATAAATTTACGATCACAGTGGTTATTTACCGGGATAGGTTCATTTTTTATTTAAAAATGAGCTTAAACTCTGGAGGAAACATTGCTCACTGCTTTTATTTATTTTTTAACGAGCATGAAGACCGCGTTAAAACTGCTCGGATCTTGCGTTTATTTTTTAACGAGCATGAACTTTATGCTAAAACTGCTCGATTATATAGTCAAACTTTGATTTTTACCATAAATAGCTTTTCTCTTTTCAAGGATAGTACTGCATTCTCAATTGCTGCAACAAATTTGGTTAGAAATGAATAATATTTGCATGAAAATGAGATTATAACCCTAATATTTCGCTTAGAACTACGTAAAAAGCCATTAAAAGGTGTTTTTACCTCTCATTTTACCATTTCATTTGTATTTGGTTTGTTGGAGCTCTGGAGGTGCCTCTTCCCCCTTGATTTTCACCAAGGAAAATTTTAAGGATGGAAAATTTTCTTGAAGTTTAAAACATTGGCGAATTTCACTAATCCCTAATATGCAAATTATAAATGTTTATTGATATATTTGTAAAATTAATCAAATTTATAATTATTTTATATATAGTCTCTATATAATGTTGGCGATTTTTAAGGTAAAATAATTTTATATTCTAAAATTTGGGCGAATCGTCTTTTATAAAATTGGAAATTGGCGAATCTTTTTTGTGGAAAAATCATGGAAAATTAGCCCACTGGGCGAACATTAGCCCCTAAAATTTTCCATGATTTTCACCAGCTGATTCCGGGAGATTCTGCGGATGATTTTCAGCGCCGTCTGGACCAGGTAGGAGCTAAACCCTAGCTCTTTCTTTTCATGGTTTCCTTTTTCAGTTTTGTGCCTGTTTCCCAGCTTTTCTGAGCCTCAGGGGTTTTGCCAGGGCGCCCTAACTTCAGCGCAGGTTCCCCATTCAAAACCTGCGTTGAATGTCAAGCTTCCTTAAGGCAGCCTGACCTTCAATGCAGGTGGGACACTCTCTGCCTGCGTTGGGCTCAGAAAACTGAGTTTTCAGCTCATTTTTTGATGAATTTTCGCCAGTTTTTCATCAAATTCAGGAACTTACTCCTTCTCTTGTTTGTTTTGTAGGAACCTTTGATCAAAATGTCCCTTACATGGCGAGAACGAGAACATGAAGAGGAGGACATGATTGCCCTCCATGACCCTGTCACGGTGAACACGCTGCGGAACTGTGGCTTGCTGAAGTTTTTCCTTATCTCTAGCATGAGAGCACAGATCACTTTGCTGCAGTATATGCTTGATGCTTGGGATCCCATTAACCAAGTATTCCAGATTAGGGGAAAATCTATCCCCTTGACCATAGAGGACATTTACTTCTTGACTGGATTGTCAAGGCGAGGTGCCCCCATTTCTTTGTCAGGTACGGCCCGGGGGACCGACTCTGTGAGAGATTATGTCCGCCAGTATTGCAGGGAAGGTTCCCAACCGAGCAGAGACGGCAAGGTTGTTATCCGTGAGATTACTGATAGGTCTCTCAGGTCCATTCTGTATACCATTGGTAGGATGGCCGGTAGCGCAGCTCTACATGTTGCCAACAGATCTTATGTGCAACACGCCTTGGAGTGTCTCCAACCGAAAGTATTCAACTGGTGTGATGCAGTACTTGTTCAGATGAAAAGTCAATTGACCAAGGTAAAGGACGGGAAGCTGAAGAACTTTGGATTTGGTTCTATTCTGACTGCCTTCGCCTTGGAGAAAATCTCACTGATGCAGCCTCAGTACATTATACTTGACTTGCCTTCTCCGACCGAACCACGCATGCAGAGGTGGGTAGATCACATGTCTAGGCATGCTGGTCAACCTCAGATTACTTTTACTGATGCCTTCTTCAGGTGGTTCGAGCGCCAGGAGATGGTCTTTTCCGAGTATCCATATGTGGGTATGGATTTCCGAGGTGATCCGGATTTGGTGTTACCGGATGGCGAACAGTGGGGCGCTATTGGTAAACTCTTTGACCATATCACTATTTACTGTTCTTATTCATAATGTTGTTGTGCTTTATTCTATCAAGACTTTTAATCATACTCTTGGGTGCATGCAGATGTTGGTCCTGTCCGTCCAGCAGTTCGTCCGACACCGCCAGTTGCTGCCCCGGCAGTGGAGCCTGCTAGGAGAGTTATTCTCCGTGACCTTGACGATACTGAGACCCTTACAGTTGTGCAGGAGCAGGTTGAGAGCCTTACTCTCGGCATTCCCGATGTGAGGATTGATGAGTTACCTTTACAGCTGCAGCGACACACTACCGGTGTGCCTAGACGATGGACTCGTCTCTTGCGCATGATTGCACAGGCCGTGACGTGCTATCATGAGCACCACTAGGCTAGGGTGCCCCCTAGCATCTTTTTGAGTTTTAGGTCATATGACCAATTTTGTCTTGGTTACAGAATGTTATGTATGAACTATAAACAGCTTATATATATTTTGATTTTCGAGTTTTATTCTAGTTGAGTTATACGATCCATATGTACAATCATTGATGATGTGTCTCTTTTATAAATGTCGCAAATGTCTATCTAACACATAATTTGCTAATAAGTCGGTTAATGTGTTTAAGTTTATGGAAATATGTTGATATTGAATTGAATCAAATTGTCTTTCCAAAATCTTAACCCTTAGGAACATGCGATAAATAGCTGGATTGCGAACGGAATATATACCATTGAGTTGTAGTATTACGAGTTGTGAGTCTAGCCTGACAATTAGTCGGCATATGCCACGTGTGATGGCATCAGAGAGTAGTTCTATCAACACGCTATACTCAGCGATGTTATTCGTTGATTGCCCAATACACACACCTCTGAAACTTACTAACTCGCTGCTTGGATCAAAAATGGCCCAGGCTGCGGAGGATAGGTTCCGCGAACTACGACTCGCCCCGTCGGCATATCCAACACATGTCTCCAGAAGGTTCGACATCTGCCACAAATAAAAAAGGTGGATCACTCGACCAGAACAAATACTTTAGCGAAAACAAAATACAACAAAAGCATGCAGGTTACTATTTAAGCATAGTAACGCTTGAGGTACAACCCGTTGCGGGGTTGCGCCAGTGGAATTCCGTCATAATCCATTAACTCGTAGGCTCCTTTTGCTAACACCCTTTTAACAATATAGGGGTCGATCCACAAGGAATTAAATTTACCTGCTCCCAATTTATCGGATTCTTGGTCATAAAGCAAGACCAAATCACCTTCTGAGAAGACACGGGGTTTGACATTTTTGTCGAACTGAGCCTTGACTCGTTTCTTATGGGCTTCATTAGCCAAAGCGGCATCATGATGGGTTTCATCCAATTGGACTAATTCCAAGAAACGAGCCTCTTCTTCTGAAGTTCCGGGGAGGAGATCAATTGCGAGTTTAAGCGACGAAATTTCGCACTGGATTGGCAAGACTGCTTCCAGGCCATACACCAGCTGAAAAGGTGTGAACCTGGTTGTGTTCTTTACCGATGTTCGGTAAGCCCACAAATCTGAGTACAGGATTAGGTGCCACCTTCTTTTATGAACCCCGATCATCCTTTGCAACATACGCTTCAGGACCTTGTTGATTGCTTCAACCTGTCCATTGGCTTGCGGATAATACGGGGTAGAGCTGTCGTGAGATATCCCTAGTTTGGCAGCTAATTCGACCATCATGTGATTGCGAAAATGCGACCCATGATCTGTCACTATAGCCTGTGGTACGCCGAACCTAGCGACTACATGATTGAAAAAGAAAAGGGCAGTTGTTTCACCAGTGTTATCCAATGTAGGCATCGCCTCAGCCCATTTGGTAAAATAGTCGACAGCGACTATAATATACCCATGCCCCCCGGTCGAGGTGGGGTTACATTGCATGAAATCGATGCCCCACTTGGCGAAGGGCCCAACAGAAACTATCGGCTGTAAACGTGCGGGTGGTCTTCTGGTTTTGCTATCAAAAATTTGACAAGCATGGCAACTTCTGACTGCGGTTATGCAATCTTTGAACATGGTTGGCCAGAAGTATCCTGCTCGTAAGATTTTTTGTGCTGTTGCATATCCAAATTGATGCCCCCCACACGCGCCTGAATGACACTCATTCAGGGCTTTTTCGGCCTCCTCATGGGTAAGGCACCTCCTCAGAACTGTATCGATACCACGACGGTAAAGTGTATCACCGACGATCATGTAGTCTTTTGCTTGGTATCGTATACGTTTTTGTTCGGAGTGAGAGGTGTTTGGCCTGAATTTTTGGGTTTGGAGATAAACTATAATATCTCCATACCACTCATCGCTTGTAGATATCATAAACAAACTTTCGTCCACGATTGACTCTTCTGACATTCCTAAATTCAATGGAAATCCAGGTGAAGACTCATCGAATCACGTGATGACTTTTCATCTGTGGTGTTCATCGAACACCCTGAACGACGATTCGATAAGGCTTCGCCTTTTTCAGAGGACATTGACAGGTCCAGCGGCTAAATGGTATATTGAATTACCTAGAGCCTCTTTCGACAACTTTAGTTCCCTAGCCACGACTTTCTTAACCCATTTTCAATTACCGATAAGGTATGAAACGGGAACAGAAATATTAACCAACTTCAAGCAGACAACTGCCACCCATATATCTGATCATATACATGAGTGGCGTCGTCGTCGTAGGATGGTGAAAACATATGTTCCCGATCAGCTGTTAGCTGAATGGTTTATAAATTCATTACTTCCTACTATAACGGAAGATGTGGCCAAAGGGGGAGTCGTAACAGAGGAGCAAGTTATCGCTCGTGCACAGTATTTGGACTTAGTTTATACTCAGTCCGGCACGCTCTACGACAAAATACCTGACGCTCCTAGACCAGAATTTTCAATTCCTCCCCCTCCCAAATCCAATAGTGACTCTCATGCCGGTGATGGCGTGATTGGTACAGCAAACGCGAAATTGATAAAGGCTTCGTCTAAGAAAGCCCGTAAGAATTCGGATCAAAATGCAAAAGAAGAAATTCTTGCTTCGGAAGTAAATGTCGTATCAGCAGATAAAGGCAAAGAAACCAATCAACCAGGAAGCAAGAAGAAACAAAACAAAGGGAAGAAGAAGAAACAGGGTGAATCATCTCCTAGAAAAAATTCTTCAAACCCTCCTGGGCAAGGGAAACAAAATTATCCATGTCAAATATGTGATGAAGAGGATCATAAAAAAAAGAATTGCCCATTCAAAGCTGAATTAAAAAGGTTCTTTAAAAGTTCCCAAACCTCAGTTGTGTTAACTGATCCGTTTCCTAACCCAGGTCAAAATATGGTTGATAGTGGAAATGCTTCCCCGTCTCAAGTACTTATGTTGTCGGTTTCAAAACAGCAGAATGATGCTTTGATTTCGACAAGGAACAAAGATTATGGGAATCCTCAGCTGTCGAACGAAAAAGGTAAAGATCAACCAAGTAGTTCGACAACAACTTCGACAGAAGTTGTACCGCCCATCATTCCTGAATTAACAATAAAACCGCCAAAGGGTGTAGTACACAAGTCGACATTTAATCCTCGCGCCAGAGCGGCGCAACATTATAACATTGTGGAAGATTTGGCACAATCGCCGTCTGCTATGTCGACTCTTGAGGTACTACAAAATTGTCCAACCCAAAGGCAGGCGTTGTTATCAGCAAATGGTGGAGTTGATCCTAAGGATTCCAATCTAGTATCCTTTGATCACAAAGGATACGATCCTCAGTTACCAGCTCAACTAGCTTTCCTTATTCAAGTGAAAGCCCTCAACAAAACTGTTCACAGAACAATTATTGATGAAGGAGCATCAACATGTATTATGTCGATGAGTTGCTGGAAAACTTTAGGATCTCCAACCTTGTCGAGATCTTCGACGACATTAAAAGCTTTTGACGGAAGGACTTATACCCCATACGGTATCCTTAATAACTTCAAAGTCGAACTGGGAGGAAAAACAGTAGAAATTGATGTTGAGGTCATCGATGGAAATCTTGACTACGACATCCTACTGGGTAGACCATGGATTTATGCCATGGCAGCTGTTGTGTCGACTTATTTTAGGAAGATTGCATTCCCGTTTGAAGGAGGGATTACGGTCGTCGACCAACAGAACTTCCTCCCTAATGGTTCACAAGTTACAGGAAGCATCCCCATGATCCATGAGAGCAACCATTCGCTTCAAGATATCAGAGTAGGATTATTGAAAGACCCCACATTGATGGGAACTTTCGCGCTACCACCTCCTATTCACATAGGAAATATACCATTTGTAGCAACCTGCAACATGATATCTTCCACGAAGGTCGCAAAAGACAAGGTCGACATGGATCGTGCAATTGTTTTGCCCCAAAGCCTTTTAGAAATATTGTAGCAATCAATGTTTCAAGCATGGGAGGCGAACCCAAATCAATGCTCGTCAAGCGTTTGGGTAGATAGGTCTAGAGAATATGGTACCCAATTAGATCCTTGGTCGAAAGTACATGGGACTGACGAAGGAATCTTACAATCAATGTTGATTGAGGGGGCACCATGGAATGATCACCACCATCGTTCCCTTCTTCCTGAATATGAAGAAGATACTCAACGTGACCTTTATCACCCTTCAGTTTTTGAATTCCTAACAAATACTGTAAATACGGTGGATTCCGAGCGAAACTTATCCAATATTGAAGAGACTATAGCCATAAATATCTTGACTAAAACAAATGTTGTAGAGAATATTTATGTCGGCAAAGGTTGTTCCCCTTCAGAACTGGAAATATACAACGCTCTTTTTCAATAATCGACCTTTTTGTGCAATAATCCCTCAGGTCCAAAAAGATTAAAATGTAGAAGAGGGATAGCTCTTCTGGTCCTTTTAACGAGCTGGAAGGCCAAAACTCGGCAATCTTTTCATATTTTACGAGTCAGTTGAAAAGAGCTCAAAGAAGACTTGTCTTTTGAGGAATGAGTGATAAACAGGGATAGCAGCAGATTCCAGGTACAGGTTGGAATTTTCCAATCACGGCAGTGTCACAAGGATGGCTAGGTGAAATCACTCTTCGCAGCTGTTCCTCAAAATGGGTAAACAATCATATGGAGGTGAACGATCGGCCAAATGAAAGTGGAGGTGGCAGGTGCAAACACGACCAAGGCTTTTATGGCTGATCAGGTTACATACTCAATGGTTATTTACAGGGATGGGTTCATTTTTTAACGAGCTTGAATGCGCCAAAACACTGCTCAATCTTATGTTTATTTTTTAACGAGCATGAACTATGTGCTAAAACTGCTCGGATCTCGCTTTTTTATTTTTTAACGAGCATAAATTCCGTGGTAAAACTGCTCGATTCTTATGTTTAGTTTTAAACGAGCCTGAACTATGTGCTAAAACTGCTCGAATTATAGTCAAATTTTGATTTTTACCATAAATAGCTTTTCTCTTTTCAAGGATAGTACTGCATTTCTCAATTGCTGCAACAAACTTTGTTAGAAATACATAATCATGAGATGAAAACCCTAATATTTCGCTTTGAACTACGTAAAAAGCCATTAAAAAGTGTTTTTACCCCTCATTTTACCATTTCATTTGCATTTGGTTTGTTGGAGCTCTGGAGGTGCCTCTTCCCCCTTGATTTTCACCAGCTGATTCCGGGAGATTCTGCGGACAATTTTCAGTACCGTCTGGATCAGGTAGGAGCTAAACCCTAGCTCTTTCTTTTCATGGTTTCCTTTTTCAGTTTTGTGCCTGTTTCCCAGCTTTTCTGAGCCTCAGGGGTTTTGCCAGGGCGCCCTAACTTCAGCGCAGGTTTCCCATTCGGAACCTGCGTTGAATGTCAAGCTGCCCTAAGGCAGCCTGACCTTCAACGCAGGTGGGACACTCTCTGCCTGCGTTGGGCTCAGAAAACTGAGTTTTCAGCTCATTTTTTGATGAATTTTCGCCAGTTTTTCATCAAATTCAGGAACTTACTCCTTCTCTTGTGTGTCTTAGAGGGCGACTCCGCTGGGGATCGTATCTTGTTGGTTGTTTTTGTTTTTTCTATTCATTTCCTAAACACAGGGAGTACCGAATCGAACTGCATTTGGATTTTTCAAATGCAAAGTAGAGGGCAGCTACTCTAGCTCAATTTCTGGGCATGTTTATGATTTGAAGAGCTGATCCACAAGGACTCTGAACAGCTCTTAGTGATAGCTTTTCATCCTCCTTTTCATCCTTTAGTGTGTACCTGATTGATAGCTTTGATTTGGCCAAAAACTGTTGATTTCTGAGCAATCTGTGACCCGGAAACCAAGAGAAACGAGAGTTTCTCTCTTCATTGCAGGCACTGTGAAGGCAGTCTGCATTTCATCGCAGGTCCCAAAGGGGCTACCTGCGTTGAATGTCAAACTGACAATGTTCTACCTGCGCTGAACCAGTGTGGCCTTGTGCAACTGGGTTTCTCTGCTTTCTGTTGCCCTGTTTTCATCCCTATTTTTGCAGCCTGTTATCAGTCAATGTACCTATCTGAAACCACCTTTTTTTTGCCACTATTCCACCTCGGTTGTATAAAGAAACTGTATTTTTTCTTTGTGTATTTCTTATATCATTTGCAGTTTCCCATAACGAAAGTGAACTAGTCTTGGTGTGACCTCTTAGATCTAGACCTGTGATAAGTGTCGTTTTGATCTTAAGAGTTAGTTTGTTTGTTGTTCATAGCTGATTGAGCTTTTGCTTTCGTCATATGGTTTGAATTTATGTATTTCTAGTGTTGAAACAAGTAAATCTTAAAGGTGTCTTTTGATTTTGGACAAAAGCTTGTTTGCTTTCACTTGAAATTGAATTCAAAGTTATACAACAACTTTCTTTTTGTAGTACATCAACATTAAGAAAGAGAAAAGAAATACCTGCATTGTGCATGTGCATTTTGACAGCTTGCATGTTGATTTAGGAAAAAGTGCATTAGTGTGTGCTCTATGATCTGTGTGAAAAGATGATGTCTTTCTTTTACCTCAATAGTTAAGATTTTCATAAGTTGAAAAGATTGAAAAAGCTTGCTTCTCATCTTTAGACCGCATTTAGGAGTTGTACCATACATCTCGTGGTGATCCATAAAGGCAAACTGATAAACAAGATCAACCTAAAATAAATTGAATTTACATAACAACGCTTTGAAACATAACGCAAACACATAGAGGTCTAAGCTAGAGACGTGTTCCGGCGTCGTTAAACGTGATATCTTAACGTTGAGTGGTTGGGTGATTCCTCCACGGTGAAGCGATAAGTATCAATACGGACTTGTGCTCCCACGTACCGTCGCGTATATATTGGGAGACCCCTATAGGAACAAAGCCTTTATCCATAGGAAGCCGTGTCGGCCGCCCTACTGATCGCAATGCAGTGAACACAGCATTCACGAAGATCGACCACCCGTACTGTAAAACGTATTCTGTGGTTTTACGAAAATTTTGGCACACCCTCTGCCTAGAACTCCAGAGTAGTTTCTTTTGGCCTTTTTCAAACTCTATAACTGAAAAAGTCCATCCGAGCATTTGTCACTTCGGGCTCGTTAAAACATCGAAGGAGACTAGAGTCATCTTTAGCTTTTTCTCGACTCTTAAAAAGTGAAAAAGCAAGTTGTGTCTAAAGCGTCGTTATAAAGTTTATTTTAAACGGAACATAATCTCCTCCTATTCCTGCGTTGATCTTTAGGTTGAGAACATGGAACGCACCAACCAAGGAATTCCCCATGATGGAAATCCTAGTCCTTTCTCCTCTTGGGGAGAAGTTGGTGCGCCCCACATGGCCACATTGTCGCTTCCAGGACTGACAATTGGCCTGCCAATTTGGCTATTCTCAACCAATGTAGTTCAGAACACCATGGTTCCTAAACAGTCGAGTCAACAGTTAGATCAGTCTAGAGCTGCCCACCAGCCTTCTACTTCCTATGACTCTTCCTCCAATCCTTCATCTTCGCAAGGTAGAGCCGGCAAAAGCCAAGCTCCCATGGAGAAGAAGGAGAAGAAGAAGAGAGAGAAGAAGAAGAAGGAGGCTAAGGCGACTGGGGGCAAGCAAAAGACATCTGACAAAAATCCACACACAGCACAGACCGGGCCTAAATCGCCATGTGTCATATGTAGAGGAGACCACTTCCATAGAGATTGTCCCTGTATTCCCCGGATACTAAGGGACTGGTACCCTCGTTTGCACAATTCGGGAGCATCAACCTCTGATAGCCATGTTGAATGCTTACCGTCAACCAGCGAAAGTGAAGGTTCAAGACAAAGAGGGGGAACAAGATCCCCCTGCAGACTGTGTGAAGGCGATCACGCCATCCACCGTTGTCCCTTCTTAGATGAAGCGAAGAGAGTTTTGGAAGATCGTTCGGTTTCACCGTTGAGACTTCCTCTTGGATACAAAAAACTCGTGCCAAGTCCTTCGTTGGTTGAGAATACAGCTGGCTCGCTCAAGTGGTCAGCTGAAGCGTCAGTCATTGAAAATGAACCTACTGAATCCAACGGTTAGCATAGCACAACAGAACATGGCTTCACAGCCGTGGCTAGTGCAATACCAACAGCCACAATTCCAGCAGGTGTACCAAGGTTCTGAGCAGCAGATCTTTGCGAACAGTGGACAACCGTATATCCAAAACGGTCAAAACCAACCAATCTACAGTGGTCAAGTCCACCAACCATATCAATCATACCAACATCAATTACATTATGTTGGTATGCAAAGGCCCACTGCTCAAGCGATTCCATCGTACCCTGGTTATGCTTCGCCTAACTTGAATGAACAGTTACCATTCGTGGCGACTTTAGAGTTACCAGATATACACCGGTTAACCAACAATCCGATTGCTTATGCCCCTTGGTGGCCAGCGATTCCTCATAAACTTCCATCTGACATTCCTAAATTCAATGGAAATCCAGGTGAAGACCCATTGAATCACGTGATCATGACAGAATTTCTTTATATGGGTGTTAGCAAAAGGAGCCTACGAGTTAATGGATTATGACGGAATTCCACTGGCGCAACCCTGCAACGGGTTGTACCTCAAGCGTTACTATGCTTAAATAGTAACCTGCATGCTTTTGTTGTATTTTGTTTTCGCTAAAGTATTTGTTCTGGTCGAGTGATCCACCTTTTTTTTGTTGCAGATGTCAAACCTTCTGGAGACATGTGTTGGATATGCCGACGGAGCGAGTCGTAGTACGCGGAACCTATCCTCCGTAGCCTGGGCCATTTTTGATCCAAGCGGCGAGTTAGTAAGTTTCAGAGGTGTATGTATTGGGAAATCAACGAATAACATCGCTGAGTATAGCGCGTTGATAGAACTACTCTCTGATGCCATCACACGTGGCATATGCCGACTAATTGTCAGGCTAGACTCACAGCTTGTAATAGTACAACTCAATGGTATATATTCCGTTCGTAATCCAGCTATTTATCGCATGTTCCTAAGGGTTAAGATTTTGGAAAGACAATTTGATTCAATTCAATATCAACATATTTCCAGAAACTTAAACACATTAACCGACTCATTAGCAAATTATGTGTTAGATAGACATTTGCGACATTTATAAAAGAGACACATCATCAATGATTGTACATATGGATCGTATAACTCAACTAGAATAAAACTCGAAAATCAAAATATATATAAGCTGTTTATAGTTCATACATAACGTTCTGTAACCAAGACAAAATTGGTCATATGACCTAAAACTCAAATAGTTCATTTGAGTAGTTCATTTGACAAGTATAGTTCATGATGTTTATAGAGTGGGATAGGGTCATTCCGTATTGGATTCTTTTCAAAGGCCAATTTACCCTTTAAGTACTGGATTTCCTCCGTATGGAGGGCAGTATGCTCTTTCATTGTTCCCTCATAGAGAACAACCATATGGGAGTTTACAACAAAGTTCAGGTCAAACTGGAATTACACCCAGCGGTTGGGTACCAATACTGCCTCAACAACCAGGGGTTGTATATTCAATGCAACCAGTACACCCTGTGTCGAATATTCCCACCATACCTGCTATAGTGAATGTGTCGCAAGTACAAGCTCCACCTGTTGTATGTCAACCCCAAGTTTCTCAGGTTGCAATACAACAACCTCTTGTCTCAATGACTCAATCACAATCTCAGTGTAGTGCCTCCTTATCTAGAGCGACTCAGGCTCAAACAAGTACTGTGACTCCTCATCCTGGTCAATCATCCAGTATTGGTCAACAGCAAATGGTCCAACAACCAGAGTTGCTTCAATCTCAACAACCGCCATTCCAGCAATCATATCAAGGACCTGAGCAACAAGTCTTTGTAAGTAATGGGCAACCATGCTATAATGGTTATGCCCATCAACCTTGTCAAAGTTGTCAGCATTATGCTGGTCTGCAAAGACCCATTGCTCAGGCGATACCATCTTATCCTGGATATGCTTCGCCTAACCTGAACCAATAGTTGCCCTTTGTAGCAACTCTAGAATTACCAGATCTAAACCGGCCGACGAATGATCCAATTGCTTATGCCCCTTGGTGGCCAGCGATCCCACATAAACTTCTGTCAGATATTCCTAAATTTAATGGAAATCTGGGTGAAGACCCGTCGAATCATGTGATGACATTCCATCTATGGTGTTCATCAAACACCCTGAATGATGATTCGATAAGACTTCGCCTCTTTCAGAGGACGTTAACGGGTCCAGTGGAAAAATGGTACATTGAATTGCCTAGAGCTTCGTTCGACAACTTCAGTACCTTAGCCACAACCTTTTTAACCCATTTTCAATTACCAATAAGGTATGAAACAGGAACAGAACTACTTACCAACTTCAAACAGACGACTTCCACCCACATATCTGATCATATACATGAGTGGCGATGTCGTCGTAGGATGGTAAAAACGTACGTTCCCGATCAGCTATTAGCTGAATGGTTTATCAAGTCATTACTTCCTGCCATCACGGAAGATGTGGCAAAGGGGGGAGTCGTAACGGAAGAGCAGGTTATCGCTCGTGCGCAATATCTGGACTTGGTCTATACTCAGTCCGGCACGCTCTACGACAAAATACCTGACGCCCCTAGACCGGATTTCTCAATTTCTCCTCCTCCTAAATCAAACAATGACCCTCACGCCAGCGATGGCGTGATTAGAAAACACAAAATTTCTAGTCAAAATGCAAATGAAGAACTTCTTGCCTCAGAAGTAAATGCCATGTCAACCGACAAGGGCAAACAACTGAAGCAACCAGGGGGCAAGAAGAAAAAGAAAGGGAGAAAAAGGAAACCCCAGGCAGGGTGTCATATATGCGATGAGGATCATTGGACGAAAGATTGTCCACATATAGCTGAAGTTAAGAAACTCTTTAAGAGTTCAAAAACCCCAACAGTATTGACTGATCCATTTCCCAACCCAGGTCAAAATCTGGTTGCTAATCAAAATGCTTCCCGATCCCAAGTGCTTATGTTGTTTGTATCGAAGCAGCAAAATGATGCTTTGACAAGGAATAAAGATTACAGGAATCCAAAGCTGTCGAACAACAAGGCTAATGAACAACCTAGTAGTTCGACAACAACTTTGACCAAAGTTGTGCCACCCATCGTTCCTAAGCCAATGACAAAGTCGCAAAAGGGAGCAGTACACAAATCGACATTTAATCCTTGTGCGAAAATAGCACAGATAGAGGACCTGGCCCAATCGCCGTCCGCTATGTCGACACTTGAGGTACTGCAAAATTGCTTCTCCCAAGAGCAAGCTTTATTATCAGCAATAGGTGGGATTGACCCAATGGATTCCAATCTTGTGGCCTTTGATCATAAAGGATATGACCCTCAGTTACCAGCTCAACTAGCTTTCCTTATTCAAGTGAAAGCCCTCAACAAAACTGTTCATCGAACAATTATTGATGAGGGGGCATCTACATGCATTATGTCGATGAGTTGCTGGAAAAATTTAGGATCTCCAACCTTGTCGCTCTTCGACGACATTAAAAGCATTCGACGGAAGGACATATACCCCATATGGTATCCTAAGTAACTTGAAAGTTGAACTAGAGGGAAAAACGGTAGAAATAGATGTTGAAGTCATCGATGGGAATCTTGATTACAACATCCTACTAGGAAGACCATGGATATATGCCATGGCAGCTGTTGTGTCGACCTATTTTAGGAAGATTGCATTTCCCCTCCAAGGAGGAATTACAATCGTTGACCAACGAACTTTTCTCCCCAACAGTTCGCAAGTTACGGGAAGCATTCCAATGATCCATGGAAGCAATCATTCGCTCCAAAATATCAGAGTAGGTCTCCTAAAAGACCCTGCTTTAATGGGTACTTTTGCCCTACAGCCTCCAAGTAGTCCGGCGGAAGTGGCCACAGTGGAATATGAAAGCTTCTATTTCTAATGGATCTAAAACTTCGAGGATAGTTCCTATCTCATGTCAACCTCGTTAAAAAATGAAGAGTCGAGGAAGGTTCTTATCTTGTGTCAACCTCATTAAAAAATGAAACAAATCCCCGAGGTAAACCTTCATTCCAACCACCGAGTTGAATGCAATGAAGCTTGGGGGGCATGCACCTCGATTTGCATTATTATGCTAGGGGCATGCAAAATTATCTTCGAGCAGTTTTAGCATAAAGTTCATGCTCGTTAAAAAATAAACGCAAGATCTGAGCAGTTTTAACGCGGTCTTCATGCTCGTTAAAAAATAAATAAAAGCAGTGAGCAATGTTTCCTCCAGAGTTTAAGCTCATTTTTAAATAAAAAATGAACCTATCCCGGTAAATAACCGCTGTGATCGTAAATTCATCAGCCACAAAAAGCCTTGGTCGTGTTTTGCACCTGCCACCTCCACCGTCATTTGGCCGATCGTTCACCTCCATATGATTGTTTACCCATTTTGAGGAACAGCTGCGAAGAGTGATCTCACCTAGCCATCCTTGTGACAGTGCCGTGATTGGAAAATTCCAACCTGTACCTGGAATCAGTTGCTATCCCTGTTTATCACTCGTTCCTCAAAAGACGAGTCTTCTTTGAGCTCTTTTCATCTCACTCGTAAAATATGAAAAGTTTGCCGAGTTTTGGCCTTCCAGCTCGTTAAAAGGACCGGAAGAGCTATCCCTCCTCTAGATTTTAATCTTTTTGTACCTAAGGGATTATTGCACAAAAAGGTCGAGCGCTTGTTTTATTCAGCTCGTTAAAGTTATCGAAAACTCATCCCTTCTGCATTGTTTTATACTTTTTCAGACTTAAGGGATTAGATGACGAAAAAGGAATTTTGGAGTTGACTTTATGTATCTTTTTAGACTCTCTAAAAATGAAAAGGACCGAGTTTTCCTTGTCGTTAGACTCGTTAAAATGATTAAATAGCGACAAACTTGTCTTTAGACGAGAACGAGTTTCCCTATCGCTAAGCTCGTTAACACATAGCGATGGGCTTGCCCGAAGGGCAGGTTATAGAACAAGCATATGTTATCCTCCTCAAGCTTGACAAAAATAAAGAGGTACTGGTCAGAAATGACTGGGGAAAAATTGGGAGAACCTCAAAGCTTTAATGGTAGCAAGTCGCTCTTGAACATGACACTTTTCCTCCGTACCACATCGGGTTGGGTTATTTCATTCACCGGTCTCATCACCATGGTCTCGCCAAACCATCCACATTTGGGGTAATGCTACCGATCCATCGCATCAGTGTCGTTATATGTTCAAGAGATGTTGTTCAGAAAGAGTCAACCGTGTCCCATCCACTGCCATACATTATCCTTCATCCATTCATGACCGCCACCCTGAATCATATGTCACAGATTGTTTTCACCTCCATTAAAATCATTAGCTCCGTTCTGTGTCACTGATGTGGGATTCATTAAGCCCCTCCTTTGACGGATCGCTTCTTGTCGACTTCAGCTCATTATCCAAGAAGTTGATCTAGGAACAACCCCTTCAGTACTTTGAAGCTTGCATGCTTCAATGGCAAGTTCCTCACTTTTGGCGACAGGTATACATCAATGACCTTCGACCAGAAGATTTTGCGTGGTGTTCGACGCCAAGTCCTATATTCACACCACGTGAATTGTACTGCAGTACCTTGAGGGTCATTATCATTATCGGTGATTCCTCTCGCGCTTGTTAACGGTTTACGTCATTGACCGGTAATCAAGCGATGTCTTTCCATGTTCGACTTCAGCGCAATTCTCGCATGGATCGACATGTACTTAGAGTGAAGATCGAACGAGTTTGAAGACCCCGGATCTAGTTTCATCCATCCGGGCTGCGATATATATTCAGGAAATAAAGACATTGACATGTGCAGCAGATGATCATCCTAATCAAAGGATGATATTTTCAGCAGAGAATTATCAGTTTACCATCAGACGATCGTCTGTTCTATGTACAGAAAAATGTATTTATAAAGCTGAGCATGGGAATGCCCGCCTCAGCGAGATCATGAAAGCAGTATGAAAAATAATGTATTGTATTGTATCTTATTACAGGTCACCTCTCAGCGATTGAATGAACTCCGGATCCTCCTGATAAAGCATTTCACCCGATAAACGACCTCATACTTTAGGGGGCAACTGTTATAGACATTTTTGTGTCTTACAGCATGAAGCATGAAATTTCCATAATCTAAGGGATCCAAAGTCCCTAAACATGTTGTTCCTACCCCTAGAGGAACAAGGTCAGCAAACCACAGCACTGAATAACAGTTCTCCACCTAAAAACACTCAAAAACAAAGAAATTCTGGATCATGTCAACTGTTCCACTGAGCATCTGCGTTGAATGTCAACTGCTCCACTGTCTACCTGCGTTGAATGTCAACTGCAAAGAAGGCTACCTGCGCTGGGCGAGTTTGGACATGTGGCACAGTCATTCCTCAAGGTGTCAATGCCCAGGAAGCTTCCAAAATGACACTTGGATCAGGGAATTCGACTGGTGATGAGTAAGAGGGTCTAGATCTCCAAGTAGAAGCAAGAACCTCCAAGTGGACTCAAGAACTGAAGAATAACTAAAGTGAGAGAGGACACTAGTCAGCTTCAAGCCAGCCTCAAGCTGACTCATCCTTTCTCCAAAACTCCTATATATAGATCTCTCTCATGAGGTCTAGGGAGGCTGGAATCTTGTGAATGTAAAGAATTGCTGTTGGTTTGAGTTTAGAACTATTGGGTGATTTTCTTTGAAGGAGGTGAAGAGGAGATTTCTTTCTGCTGCGAAGGTGATGCTGGATTGGGCCTCTTATGGTTGTATCACTTCCTAAACTTTACTTCTTCCATTAATAAAGCATTTGAGGTTCTTCTATATGCATGTGTCGCAATGATGTATTGTTATACTTGTGTATTTGATTTATTCTTATCCTTGAATCAATTATGAATGTATGCTTCTTGTAGTTTCCCTCTCTTGCCATTTTGCAGGATCTTGGTGTAGCTGGGCCAGTGAAAGAGCAAGGAGCTAGGAGCAAGCAGCAAGGAGAGAAGATTGGATCAACCATTAGCGAAAGACATCGGTTAGTGGATCTCTTTCTCCCCTATTTTACTTTCATAAAGAAGAAATCTTAGATAGCTTTGCTTTGATTGTTTCTGAGGTACTATCACCCTTAGAGTGGGATAGGGTCATTCCGTATTGGATACTTTTCCCAACAACAAATTACCCAATACACAAGTATAACAACCATATATAATTACCAAGTATAATTACCTATCTGAAACTAAGGAATAGTTCACAAATTGTTTTCACCTTCATTAAAATCATTAGCTCCGTTCCGTGTCACTGATGTGGGATTCATTAAGGCCCTCCTTTGACGGATCGCTTATTGTCGACTTCAGCTCATTATCCAAGGAGTTGATCTAGGAACACCCCCCTCAGTACTTTGAAGCTTGCATGCCTCAATTGCAAGTTTCTCACTTCCGACGACAGGTATACATCAATGACCTTCGACCAGAACATTTTGCGTGGTGTTCGACGCCAAGTCCTTTATTCACACCACGTGGATTGTACTGCCGTACCTTGAGGGTCATCATCATTATCAGTGATTCCTCTCGCGCTTGTTAACGGTTTACATCATTGACCGGTAATCAAGCGATGTCTTTCCATGTTCGACTTCAGCGCAATTCTCACATGGATCGACTTGTACTTAGAGTGAAGATCAAACGAGTTTGAAGACCCCGGATCTAGTTTCATCCATCCGGGCTGCGATATATATTCAGGAAATAAAGACATTTGACATGTGCATCATTGCAGCAGATGATCATCCTACTCCAAGGATGATAATTTTCACCAAAATTATCAGTCTACCATCAGACGATCGTCTGTTCTATGTACCAAAATGAATTTATAAAGCTGAGCATGGGAATGCCCGCCTCAGCTAGATCATGAAAGAAGTATGAAAAATAATGTATTGTATTGTATTTTATTACAGGTCACCTCTCAGCGATTGAACGAACTTCGGATCCTCCTGATAAAGCATTTCACCCGATAAACGACCTCATACTTTAGGGGGCAACTGTTATAGACATTTTTGTGCCTTACAGCATGAAGCATGAAATGTCCATAATCTAAGGGATCCAAAGTCCCTAAACATGTTGTTCCTACCCCTAGAGGAACAAGGTCAGCAAACCACAACACTGAATAACAGTTCTCCACCTGAAAACACTCAAAAACAAAGCAATTCTGGATCATGTCAACTGCTCCACTGAGCATCTGCGCTGAATGTCAACTGCTCCACTATCTACCTGCGTTGAATGTCAACTACAAACAAGGCTACTTGCGCTGGGCGAGTTTGGACATGTGGCACCGTCATTCCTCAAGGTGTCAATGCCCGGGAAGCTTCCAAAATGACACTTGGATCAGGGAATTCGACTGGTGATGAGTAAGAGGATCTAGATCTCCAAATGGAAGCAAGAACCTCCAAGTGGACTCAAGAACTGAAGAATAACTAAAGTGAGAGAGGACACTAGTCAGCTTCATGCCAGCCTCAAGCTGACTCATCCTTTCTCCAAAACTCCTATATATAGATCTCTCTCATGAGGTCTAGGGAGGCTGGAATCTTGTGAATGTAAAGAATTGCTGTTGGTTTGAGTTTAGAACTATTGGGTGATTTGCTTTGAAGGAGGTGAAGAGGAGATTTCTTTCTGCTGGGAAGGTGATGCTGGATTGGGCCTCTTATGGTTGTATCACTTCCTGAACTTTACTTCTTCCATTAATAAAGCATTTGAGGTTCTTCTATATGCATGTGTCTCAATGATGTATTGTTATACTTGTGTATTTGATTTATTCTAATCCTTGAATCAATTATGAATGTATGCTTCTTGTAGTTTCCCTCTCTTGCCATTTTGCAGGATCTTGGTGTAGCTGGGCCAGTGAAAGAGCAAGGAGCTTAGACCTCCACGAACACCACAAATGAAAAGTCATCACGTGATTCGATGGGTCTTCACCTGGATTTCCATTGAATTTAGGAATGTCAGATGGAAGTTTATGAGGAATCGCTGGCCACCAAGGGGCATAAGCAATCAGATCGTTGGTTAACCGGTGTAGATCGGGTAACTCTAAAGTTGCCACGAATGGTAACTGCTGATTCAGGTTAGGCGAAGCATAACCAGGGTACGATGGAATCGCTTGAGCAGTGGGTCTTTGCATACCAGCATAATGTAATTGGGAAAAGTATCCAATACGGAATGACCCTATCCCACTCTAAGGGTGATAGTTCCTTAGCAACAATCAAAGCAAAGCTATTTGAGATAGCTTCTTTATGAGATGTAAAAGAGGGGAGAAAGAGATCCACTAACCGATGTCTTTCGCTAATGATTGATCCAATCTTCTCTCCTTGCTGCTTGCTCCCAGCTCCTTGCTCTTTCACTGGCCCAGCTACACCAAGATCCTACAAAATGGCAAGAGAGGGAAACTACAAGAAGCATACATTCATAATTGATTCAAGGATTAGAATAAATCAAATACACAAGTATAACAATACAAAATTGAGACACATGCATATAGAAGAACCTCAAATGCTTTATTAATGGAAGAAGTAAGGTTCAGGAAGTGATACAACCATAAGAGGCCCAATCCAGCATCACCTTCCCAGCAGAAAGAAATCTCCTCTTCACCTCCTTCAAAGCAAATCACCCAATAGTTCTAAACTCAAACCAACAACAATTCTTTACATTCACAAGATTCCCGCCCCCATAGACCTCATGAGAGAGATCTATATATAGGAGTTTTGGAGAAAGGATGAGTCAGCTTGAGGCTGGCATGAAGCTGACTAGTGTCCTCTCTCACTTTAGTTATTCTTCAGTTCTTGAGTCCACTTGGAGGTTCTTGCTTCCACTTGGAGATCTAGAACCTCTTACTCATCACCAGTCGAATTCCCTGATCCAAGTGTCATTTTGGAAGCTTCCTGGGCATTGACACCTTGAGGAATGATTGTGCCACATGTCCAAACTCGCCCAGCGCAGGTAGCCTTCTTTGCAGTTGACATTCAACACAGGTAGACAGTGGAGCAGTTGACATTCAGCGCAGATGCTCAGTGGAGCAGTTGACATGATCCAGAATTGCCTTGTTTTTGAGTGTTTTCAGGTGGAGAAATTTTATTTAGTGCTGTGGTTTGCTGACCTTGTTCCTCTAGGGGTAGGAACAACATGTTTAGGGACTTTGGATCCCTTAGATTATGGACATTTCATGCTTCATGCTGTAAGGCACAAAAATTTCTATAACAGTTGCCCCGTAAAGTATGAGGTCGTTTATCGGGTGAAATGCTTTATCAGGAGGATCCGAAGTTCATTCAATCGCTGAGAGGTGACCTGTAATAAGATACAATACAATACATTATTTTTCATACTGCTTTCATGATCTAGCCGAGGTGGGCATTCCCATGCTCAGCTTTATAAATACATTTTTCTGTACATAGAACAGACAATCGTCTGATGGTAGACTGATAATTTTGGTGAAAATTATCATCCTTTGAGTAGGATGATCATCTGCTGCACATGTCAATGTCTTTATTTCCTGAATATATATCACAGCCCGGATGGATGAAACTAGATCCGGGGTCTTCAAACTCGTCCGATATTCACTCTAAGTACAAGTCGATCCATGTGAGAGTTGCGCTGATGTCGAACATGGAAAGACATCGCTTGATTACCGGTCAATGATGTAAATCGTTAACAAGCGCGAGAGGAATCGCCGATAATGATATTGACCCTCAAGGTACTGCAATACAATTCACGTGGTGGGAATAAAGGACTTGGCGTCGAACACCACGCAAAATCTTCTGGTCGAAGGTCATTGATGTATACCTGTCGCCAGAAGTGAGAAAATTGCCATTGAGGCATGCAAGTTTCAAAGTACTGAAGGGGTTGTTCCTAGATCAACTCCTTGGATTATGAGCTGAAGTTGACAAGAAGCGATCCGTCAAAGGAGGGCCTTAATGAATCCCACATCAGTGACACGGAACGGAGCTAATGATTGTGATGGAGGTGAAAACGATCTGTGAAATATGATTCAGGGTGGCGGTCATGAAAGGATGAAAGATGATGTATGGTAGTGGATGGGACACGGTTGACTCTTTCTGAACAACATATCTTGAACATATAACGACACTGATGCGATGGATCGGTAGCATTACCCCAAATGTGGATGGTTTGGCGAGACCATGGTGATGAGACCGGTGAATGAAACAACCCAACCCGATGTGGTACGGAGGAAAAGTGTCATGTTCAAGAGCAACTTGCTACCATTAAAGCTTTGAGGTTCTCCCAATTTTTCCCCAGTCATTTCTGACCAGTACCTCTTTATTTTTGTCAAGCTTGAGGAGGATAACATATGCTTGTTCTATAACCTGCCCTTCGGGCAAGCCCATCGCTATGTTTTAACGAGCCTAGCGATAGGGAAACTCGTTCTCGTCTAAAGACAAGTTTGTCGCTATTTAATCATTTTAACGAGTCTAACGACAAGGAAAACTCGGTCCTTTTCATTTTTAGAGAGTCTGAAAAGGTACATAAAGTTAACTCCAAAATTCCTTTTTCGTCATCTAATCCCTTAACTCCGAAAAAGTATAAAACAATACAGAAGGGATGAGTTTTCGATAACTTTAACGAGCCGAATAAAACAAGCGCTCGACCTTTTTGTGCAATAATCCCTCAGGTCCAAAAAGATTAAAATCTAGAGGAGGGATAGCTCTTCCGGTCCCTTTAACGAGCTGGAAGGCCAAAACTCGGCAATCTTTTCATATTTTACGAGTCAGTTGAAAAGAGCTCAAAGAAGACTCGTCTTTTGAGGAACGAGTGATAAACAGGGATAGCAACTGATTCCAGGTACAGGTTGGAATTTTCTAATCACGGCAGTGTCACAAGGATGGCTAAGTGAAATCACTCTTCGCAGCTATTCTTCAAAATGGGTAAACAATCATATGGAGGTGAACGATCGGCCAAATGAAAGTGGAGGTGGCAGGTGCAAACACGACCAAGGTTTGTATGGCTGATAAACTTACGATCACAGTGGTTATTTACCGGGATAGGTTCATTTTTTAGTTAAAAATGAGCTTAAACACTGGAGGAAACATTGCTCACTGCTTATATTTATTTTTTAACGAGCATGAAGACCGCGTTAAAACTGCTCGGATCTTGCGTTTATTTTTTAACGAGCATGAACTTTATGCTAAAACTGCTCGATTATACCAGTCATAAGATAAGAAATGTCCCCTCAAGATTCTATTTTTTATGGAGCTTCATCTCACTAAGCTTTGCTCCTCTCCTTTCTTTATGCAAGTTTGGAAACGGCTAATCCTACGAGTTTAAAGGGTTAGACCTACAGGTTTAAAGGGAGGACCTAAAAATTTAAAAAATAAATAGTCGTCCCTTGCTTGCACTCCAAAAGGTTTGCATGCCCCCAGGTACAAAATACAATTTCAAGGTTTCCCCTCTTCCTTCTCACCTCTGCTTTTCTTTGGGTGTTCACAGCTACTTGTCGTCTTGCTAGTCCAATTTTAACGATACTTGTCTTCTCGTTAATTTTAACGGGTCTATACGATACTTGTCTTCTCGTCAGCCCAACTTTCAACAGATTTTTCGCAAGATCGCAAGAGAACAGCTACTTGCGACAAGAGACCAACTACTTGCGACAAGAGAAGAACACTACTCAAAGACAAAACATTTGTGTTACGGAGGGAGGCTTACCTCTTTCTAGTTACCCAAAGATTGTCTCGTTAATCTTTCAAACAAAACACTTCCTCGACAATGCCTACCGAAATAGACAAGGGTGAATGACTGGTGCCAAACACGTAACTTTGACAAAAAAATCCTATTCCAGAACAACCCCTCTTCCAACCACGGATGGGGTGCAGACTAGTCATATTCTCTCGCGGAAATTCTACCTTATACCCAAAGTTCCCCTGCCGAAGCAGGCCAGGATGCATGCCCCCTGGTTTCCAGTCCCATCTTTCCGAATCACTCGCATTCATCGGGAAGAAGGACTGGGGGTGGAGACATTTCTTGATTGAATAGACCATTCAGGGTTGGTATGTGACTATTTGCGATGCGTGATCCCGGAAATGAAAGTTGGTCTACGATCTTGACCATTCTTCCTTCGTGTGGAAAACACATTACTCTAAAGAGTGAGGAGACTATTGCTCCCATGCAATATATATAGTCTCGTCCAAGGAGTAGGTTATAATCCAAGGGTCCTTGGACGACCATCACGTTCATTTGAACGGTCTTCCCTTTCAATGTAATGGGCACATTGGGGAGGATCCCTAATGGTCGACTGGTTCCTTTATCGAAACCCGAGAGATTTCTTATCTCAGGCAAAAGCACCGGGGAACCCAGTGCTTTCCAAGCAACAGAGGAAAGGATACTCACGGATGCCCCTTCATCAATGATAGTGCCAGCCATTACCATTCTGTATATTTGGACTATGATTCTGAATGGTATATTGGCTGACAACCGGGGTCTGCCTAGTTGGTTCCAATCAAAGGATACAACCAGGTTGCTTGGTGGTGGGACCGAATACACGGCCGGATATGACCCTGACGATGTTCCTTCCTGCGATAAAGGAATGGGCGCATTGCCCTGATGCTCATCAGAGTCAGTGTTGATGAAAAGAATCTGGATGGTGTCATCCTTATTCTCTTCAGTGAGGGTGTCATTTGAAGATGAATCTTCAGTGACGGTGTCATTTGAAGATGAAACTTCTGAAGGGAGAACCGGGTCAACTGCCGTTTCGACCTTTGGACTTTCGTCCGGTCTGGATTCAGTAGGTTCATTTTCAATGACTGATGCTTCAGCTGACCATTTGAGCGGGCCAGCTGTATTCTCAACCAACGAAGGACTTGGCACGAGTTTTTTGTATCCAGGAGGAAGTCTCAACGGTGAAACCGGACGATCTTCCAAAACTCTCTTCGCTTCATCTAAGAAGGGACAACGGTGGATGGCGTGATCGCCTTCACACAGTCTGCAGGGGGATCTTGCTCCCCCTCTTTGTCTTGAACCTTCACTTTCGTTGGTTGACGGTAAGCATTCAACGTGGCTATCAGAGGTTGATGCTCCCGAACTGTGCAAACGAGGGGACCAGTCCCTTAGTATCCAGGGAATACAGGGACAATCTCTATGGAAGTGGTCTCCTCTACATATGACACATGGCGATTTAGGCCCGGTCTGTGCTGTGTGTGGATTTTTTTCAGATGTCTTTTGCTTGCCCCCAGTTGCCTTAGGCTCCTTCTTCTTCTTCTCTCTCTTCTTCTTCTCCTTCTTCTCCATGGGAGCTTGGCTTTTGCCGGCTCTACCTTGCGAAGATGAAGGATTGGAGGAAGGGTTATAGGAAGTAGAAGGCTGGTGGGCAGCTCTAGACTGATCTAACTGTTGACTCGACTGTTCAGGAACCATGGTGTTCTGAACTACATTGGTTGAGAATAGCCAAATTGGCAGGCCAATTGTCAGTCCTGGAAGCGATAATGTGGCCATGTGGGGCACACCAACTTCTCCCCAAGAGGAGAAAGGACTAGGATTTCCATCATGGGGAATTCCTTGCTTGGTGCGTTCCATGTTCTCAACCTACAAATCAATGCAAGAATAGGAGGTGATTATGTTCCGTTTAAAATAAATTTTATAACGACGCTTTAGACACAACTTGCTTTTTCACTTTTTAAGAGTCGAGAAAAAGCTAAAGATGACTCTAGTCTCCTTCGATGTTTTAACGAGACCGAAGTGACAAATGCTCGGATGGACTTTTTCAGTTATAGAGTTTGAAAAAGGCCAAAAGAAACTACTCTTGAGTTCTAGGCAGAGGGTGTGCCAAACTTTTCACAAAACCACAGAATACGTTTTACGGTACGGGTGGTCGATCTTCGTGAATGCTGTGTTCACTGCATTGCGATCAGTAGGGCGGCCGACACGGCTTCCTATGGATAAAGGCTTTGCTCCTATAGGGGTCTCCCAATATATACGCGACGGTACGTGGGAGCACAAGTCCGTATTGATACTTGTCGCTTCACCGTGGAGGAATCACCCAACCACTCAACGCTAAGATATCACGTTTAATGACACCGGAACACGTCTCTAGCTTAGACCTCTATGTGTTTGCGTTATGTTTCAAAGCATTGTTATGTAAATTCAATTTATTTTAGGTTGATCTTGTTTAGCAGTTTGCCTTTATGGATCACCACGAGATGTATGGTACAACTCCTAAATGCAGTCTAAAGATGGGAAGAAAGCTTTTTCAATCTTTTCAACTTATGAAAATCTTAACTACTGAGGGAAAAGAAAGACAACATCTTTTCACACATATCATAGAGCACACACTAATGCACTTTTTCCTAAATCAACATGCAAGCTGTCAAAATGCACATGCACAATGCAGGTATTTCTTTTCTCTTTCTTAATGTTGGTGTACTACAAAAAGAAAGCTGTTGTATAACTTTGAATTCAATTTCAAGTGAAAGCAACCAAGCTTTTGTCCAAATTCAAAAGACACCTTAAGATTTACTTGTTTCAACACTAGAAATACATAAATTCAAACCATATGACGAAAGCAAAAGCTCAATCAGCTGTGAACAGCAAACAAACTAACTCCTAAGATCAGAACGACACTTATCACAGGTCTAGATCTAAGAGGCCACAGCAAGACTAGTTCACTTTCGTTATGGGAAACTGCAAATGATATAAGAAATACACAAAGAACAAATACAGTTTCTTTATACAACCGAGGCGGAATAGTGGCAAAGAAAGATGGTTTCAGATAGGTACATTGACTGATAACAGGCTACGAAAACAGGGATGAAAACAGGGCAACAGAAAGCAGAGAACCCCAGTTGCACAAGGCAAAACTGGTTCAGCGCAGGTAGAACACTGTCAGTTTGACATTTAGCGCAGGTAGCCCCTTCGGGACCTGCGATGAAATGCAGACTGCCTTCACAGTGCCTGCAATGAAGAGAGAAACTCTCGTTTCTCTTGGTTTCCAGGTTACAGATTTCTCAAAAATCAACAGTTTTTGGCCAAATCAAAGCTAAAAATCAAGTACACACTAAAGGATGATTCAAAGCTCAAAGGAGGATGAAAAGCTATCACTAAGAGCTGTTCAGAGTCCTTGTGGATCAGCTCTTCAAATCATAAACATGCCCAGAAACTGAGCTAGAGTAGCTGCCCTCTACTTTGCATTTGAAAGATCCAAATGCAGTTCGATTCGGTACTCCCTGTGTTTAGGAAATGAATAGCAAAAACACAAACAACCAACAAGATACGATCCCACTTCAAATAAAGCTCTAGTTTTCGCAGAATTATTGTGCGATCTCCCATCGTCGTCCAACGATGAAACATCAGAAGAGTCAATCGTGGACGAAAGTTTGTTTTTGATATCTACAAGCGATGAGTGGTATGGAGATATTATAGTTTATCTCCAAACCCAAAAATTCAGGCCAAACACCTCTCACTCCGAACAAAAATGTATACGATACCAAGCAAAAGACTACATGATCGTCGGTGATACACTTTACCGTCGTGGTATCGATACAGTTATGAGGAGGTGCCTTACCCATGAGGAGGCCGAAAAAGCCCTGAATGAGTGTCATTCAGGCGCGTGTGGGGGGCATCAATCTGGATATGCAATAGCACAAAAAATCTTACGAGCAGGATACTTCTGGCCAACCATGTTCAAAGATTGCATAACCGCAGTCAGAAGTTGCCATGCTTGTCAAATTTTTGATAGCAAAACCAGAAGACCACCCACACCTTTACAGCCGATAGTTGCTGTTGCCGAGTTTTGGCCTTCCAGCTCGTTAAAATGACCGGAAGAGCTATCCCTCCTCTAGATTTTAATCTTTTTGGACCTGAGGGATTATTGCACAAAAAGGTCGAGTGCTTGTTTTATTCGGCTCGTTAAAGTTACCGAAAACTCATCCCTTTTGTATTGTTTTATACTTTTTCGGACTTAAGGGATTAGATGACGAAAAATGAATTTTGGAGTTGACTTTATGTACCTTTTCAGACTCTCTAAAAATGAAAAGGACCGAGTTTTCCTTGTCGTTAGACTCGTTAAAATGATTAAATAGCGACAAACGTGTCTTTAGACATTAACTTGTCTTTACTCGTTATTGGATTTTTCAAATGCAAAGTAGAGGGCAGCTACTCTAGCTCAGTTTCTGGGCATGTTTATGATTTGAAGAGCTGATCCACAAGGACTCTGAACAGCTCTTAGTGATAGCTTTTCATCCTCCTTTTCATCCTTTAGTGTGTACCTGATTGATAGCTTTGATTTGGCCAAAAACTGTTGATTTCTGAGCAATCTGTGACCCGGAAACCAAGAGAAACGAGAGTTTCTCTCTTCATTGCAGGCACTGTGAAGGCAGTCTGCATTTCATCGCAGGTCCCGAAGGGGCTACCTGCACTGAATGTCAAACTGACAGTGTTCTACCTGCGCTGAACCAGTGTGGCCTTGTGCAACTGGGTTTCTTTGCTTTCTGTTGCCCTGTTTTCATCCCTGTTTTTGCAGCCTGTTATCAGTCAATGTACCTATCTGAAACCACCTTTCTTTTCCACTATTCTGCCTCGGTTGTATAAAGAAACTGTATTTGTTCTTTGTGTATTTCTTATATCATTTGCAGTTTCCCATAACGAAAGTGAACTAGTCTTGCTGTGACCTCTTAGATCTAGACCTGTGATAAGTGTCATTTTGATCTTAAGAGTTAGTTTGTTTGCTGTTCATAGCTGATTGAGCTTTTTCTTTCGTCATATGGTTTGAATTTATGTATTTCTAGTGTTGAAACAAGTAAATCTTAAAGGTGTCTTTTGATTTTGGACAAAAGCTTGTTTTCTTTCACTTGAAATTGAATTCAAAGTTATACAACAACTTTCTTTTTGTAGTACATCAACATTAAGAAAGAGAAAAGAAATACCTGCATTGTGCATGTGCATTTTGACAGCTTGCATGTTATTTACGAAAAAGTGAATTAGTGTGTGCTCTATGATCTGTGTGAAAAAATGATGTCTTTCTTTTACCTCAGTAGTTAAGATTTTCATAAGTTGAAAAGATTGAAAAAGCTTGCTTCTCATCTTTAGACTGCATTTAGGAGTTGTACCATACATCTCGTGGTGATCCATAAAGGCAAACAGCTAAACAAGATCAACCTAAAATAAATTGAATTTACATAACAACGCTTTGAAACATAACGCAAACACATAGAGGTCTAAGCTAGAGACGTGTTCCGGCAAAACAAACAAGAGAAGGAGTAAGTTCCTTAATTTGATGAAAAACTAGTGAAAATTCATCAAAAAATGAGCTGAAAAATCAGTTTTCTGAGCCCAACGCAGGCAGAGAGTGTCCCACCTGCGTTGAAGGTCAGGCTGCCTTAAGGCAGCTTGACATTCAACGCAGGTTTCGAATGGGGAACCTGCGCTGAAGTTAGGGCGCCCTGACAAAACCCTTGAGGCTCAGAAAAGCTGGGAAACAGGCACAAAACTGAAAAAAGGAAACCATGAAAAGAAAGAGCTAGGGTTTAGCTCCTACCTGGTCCAGACGGCGCTGAAAATCGTCCGTAGAATCTCCCGGAATCAGCTGGTAAAAAACCAAGGGGGAAGAGGCACCTCTAGAGCTCCAACAAACCAAATGCAAATGAAATGGTAAAATGAGAGGTAAAAACACCTTTTAATGGCTTTTTACGTAGTTCTAAGTGAAATATTAGGGTTATAATCTCATTTTCATGCAAATATTATTCATTTCTAACAAAATTTGTTGCAGCAATTGAGAATGCAGTACTATCCTTGAAAAGAGAAAAGTTATTTATTGTAAAAATCAAAGTTTGACTATATAATCGAGCAGTTTTAGCATAAAGTTCATGCTCGTTAAAAAATAAACGCAAGATCCGAGCAGTTTTAACGCGGTCTTCATGCTCGTTAAAAAATAAATAAAAGCAGTGAGCAATGTTTCCGCCAGAGTTTAAGCTCATTTTTAAATAAAAAATGAACCTATCCCGGTAAATAACCACTGTGATCGTAAATTTATCAGCCATAAAAGCCTTGGTCGTGTTTGCACCTGCCACCTCCACTTTCATTTGGCCGATCGTTCACCTCCGTATGATTGTTTACCCATTTTGAGGAAACAGCTGCGAAGAGTGATTTCACCTAGCCATCCTTGTGACACTGCCATGATTGGAAACTTCCAACCTGTACCTGGAATCAGTTGCTATCCCTGTTTATCACTCGTTCCTCAAAAGACGAGTCTTCTTTAAGCTCTTTTCAACTGACTCGTAAAATATGAAAAGTTTGCCGAGTTTTGGCCTTCCAGCTCATTAAAATGACCGGAAGAGCTATCCCTCCTCTAGATTTTAATCTTTTTGGACCTGAGGGATTATTGCACAAAAAGGTCGAGCGCTTGTTTTATTCGGCTCGTTAAAGTTATCGAAAACTCATCCCTTTTGTATTGTTTTATACTTTTTCGGACTTAAGGGATTAGATGACGAAAAATGAATTTTGGAGTTGACTTTATGTACCTTTTCAGACTCTCTAAAAATGAAAAGGACCGAGTTTTCCTTGTCGTTAGACTCGTTAAAATGATTAAATAGTGACAAACTTGTCTTTAGACGAGAACGAGTTTCCCTATCGCTAAGCTCGTTAAAACATAGCGATGGGCTTGCCTGAAGGGCAAGTTATAGAACAAGCATATGTTATCCTCCTCAAGCTTGACAAAAATAAAGAGGTACTAGTCAGAAATGACTGGGGAAAAATTGGGAGAACCTCAAAGCTTTAATGGTAGCAAGTCGCTCTTGAACATGACACTTTTCCTCCGTATCACATCGGGTTGGGTTGTTTCATTCACCGGTCTCATCACCATGGTCTCGCCAAACCATCCACATTTTGGGGTAATGCTACCGATCCATCGCATCAATGTCGTTATATGTTCAAGAGATGTTGTTCAGAAAGAGTCAACCGTGTCCCATCCACTGCCATACATCATCTTTCATCCTTTCATGACCACCACCCTGAATCATATTTCACAGATCATTTTCGCCTCCATTAAAATCATTAGCTCCGTTCCATGTCACTGATGTGGGATTCATTAAGGCCCTCCTTTGACGGATCGCTTCTTGTCGACTTCAGCTCATTATCCAAGAAGTTGATCTAGGAACACCCCCCTCAGTACTTTGAAGCTTGCATGCCTCAATGGCAAGTTTCTCACTTCCGGCGACAGGTATACATCAATGACCTTCGACCAGAAGATTTTGCGTGGTGTTCGACGCCAAGTCCTTTATTCACACCACGTGGATTGTACTGCCGTACCTTGAGGGTCATCATCATTATCGGTGATTCCTCTCGCGCTTGTTAACGGTTTACATCATTGACTGGTAATCAAGCGATGTCTTTCCATGTTCGACTTCAGCGCAATTCTCACATGGATCGACTTGTACTTAGAGTGAAGATCAAATGAGTTTGAAGACCCTGGATCTAGTTTCATCCATCCGGGCTGCGATATATATTCAGGAAATAAAGACATTTGACATGTGCATCATTGCAGCAGATGATCATCCTACTCCAAGGATGATAATTTTCACCAAAATTATCAGTCTACCATCAGACGATCGTCTGTTCTATGTACCAAAATGAATTTATAAAGCTGAGCATGGGAATGCCCGCCTCAGCTAGATCATGAAAAGCTTGAGGAGGATAACAAATGACCAGTACCTCTTTATTTTTGTCAAGCTTGAGGAGGATAACATATGCTTGTTCTATAACCTGCCCTTCGGGCAAGCCCATCACTATGTTTTAACGAGCCTAGCGATAGGGAAACTTGTTCTCGTCTAAAGACAAGTTTGTCGCTATTTAATCATTTTAACGAGTCTAACGACAAGGAAAACTCGGTCCTTTTCATTTTTAGAGAGTCTGAAAAGGTACGGAAAGTTAACTCCAAAATTCCTTTTTCGTCATCTAATCCCTTAAGTCCGAAAAAGTATAAAACAATACAAAAGGGATGAGTTTTCGATAACTTTAACGAGCCGAATAAAACAAGCACTTGACCCTTTTGTGCAATAATCCCTCAGGTCCAAAAAGATTAAAATCTAGAGGAGGGATAGCTCTTCCGGTCCTTTTAACGAGCTGGAAGGCCAAAACTCGGCAATCTTTTCATATTTTACGAGTCAGATGAAAAGAGATTAAAGAAGACTCGTCTTTTGAGGAACGAGTGATAAACAGGGATAGCAACTGATTCCAGGTACAGGTTGGAATTTTCCAATCACGGCAGTGTCACAAGGATGGCTAGGTGAAATCACTCTTCGCAGCTGTTCCTCAAAATGGGTAAACAATCATATGGAGGTGAACGATCAGCCAAATGAAATATGGAGGTGGCAGGTGCAAACACGACCAAGGCTTTTTATGGCTGATAAATTTACGATCACAGTGGTTATTTACCAGGATGGGTTCATTTTTTATTTAAAAATGAGCTTAAACTCTGGAGGAAACATTGCTCACTGCTTTTATTTATTTTTTAACGAGCATGAAGACCGCGTTAAAACTGCTCGGATCTTGCGTTTATTTTTTAACGAGCATGAACTTTATGCTAAAACTGCTCGAATATATGGTCAAATTTTGATTTTTTTACCATTACTAGCTTTTATCTTTTCAAGGATAGTACTGTATTTTCAATTGCTGCAACAAACTTTGTTAGAAATGAATAATATTTGCATGAAAATGAGATTATAACCCTAATATTTCGCTTAGAACTACGTAAAAAGCCATTAAAAGGTGTTTTTACCTCTCATTTCCTGAATAATATATGTCTTTTATTAATTGGCGACTCCGCTGGGGATCGTATCTTGTTGGTTGTTTGTATTTTTGCTATTCATTTGCTAAACACAGGGAGTACCGAATCGAACTGCATTTGGATCTTTCAAATGCAAAGTAGAGGGCAGCTACTCTAGCTCAGTTTCTGGGCATGTTTATGATTTGAAGAGCTGATCCACAAGGACTCTAAACAGCTCTTAGTGATAGCTTTTCATCCTCCTTTGAGCTTTGAAACATCCTATCAAACCCTCCTGGAAAAAATTCTTCAAACCCTCCTGGGAAAGGGAAACAAATTTTTCCATGTGAAATATGTGATGAAGAGGATCATTACACAAAGAATTGTCCATTCAAAGCTGAGTTAAAGAGGTTCTTTAAAAGTTCCCAAACATCAGCTGTGTTGACTGATCCGTTTCCCAACCCAGGTCAAAATATGGTTGATAGTGGAAATGCTTCCCCGTCTCAAGTGCTTATGTTGTCGGTTTCAAAACAGCAGAATGATGCTTTGATTTCAACAAGGAACAAAGATTACGGGAATCCTCAGCTGTCGAACGACAAAGGTAAATATCAACCAAGTAGTTCGACAACAACTTCGACAGAAGTTGTACCACCCATCATTCCTGAATTAACAATAAAACCGCCAAAGGGTGTAGTACACAAGTCGACATTTAATCCTCGCGCCAGAGCGGCGCAGCATTATAACATTGTGGAAGATTTGGCACAATCGCCATCCTCTATGTCGACTCTTGAGGTACTACAAAATTGTCCAACCCAAAGGCAGGCGTTGTTATCAGCAATTGGTGGGGTTGATCCTAAGGATTCCAATCTAGTATCCTTTGATCACAAAGGATACGATCCTCAGTTACCAGCTCAACTAGCTTTCCTTATTCAAGTGAAAGCCCTCAACAAAACTGTTCACAGAACAATAATTGATGAGGGAGCATCAACATGTATTATGTCGATGAGTTGCTGGAAAACTTTAGGATCTCCGACCTTGTCGCGATCTTCGACGACATTAAAAGCTTTCGACAGAAGGACTTATACCCCCTATGGTATCCTTAATAACTTGAAAGTTGAACTGGGAGGAAAAACAGTAGAAATTGATGTTGATGTCATCGATGGAAATCTTGACTACAACATCATACTGGGTAGACCATGGATTTATGCCATGGCAGCTGTCGTGTTGACTTATTTTAGGAAGATCGCATTCCCATTTGAAGGAGGGATTACGGTCGTCGACCAACAGAACTTCCTCCCTAATGGTTCACAAGTTACAGGAAGCATTCCCATGATCCATGAGAGCAACCATTCGCTTCAAGACATCGGAGTAGGATTATTGAAAGACCCCATATTGATGGGAACTTTCGCGCTACCACCTCCTATTCACATAGGAAATATACCATTTGTAGCAACCTGCAACATGATATCTTCCACGAAGGTCGCAAAAGACAAGGTCGACATGGATCGTGCAATTGTTTTGCCCCCAAGCCCTTTAGAAATATTGTAGCAATCAATGTTTCAAGCATGGGAGGCGAACCCAAATCAACGCTCGTCAAGCGTCTGGGTAGATAGGTCTAGAGAATATGGTACCCAATTAGATCCTTGGTCGAAAGTACATGGGACTGACGAAGGAATCTTACAATCAATGTTGATTGAGGGGGCACCATGGAATGATCACCACCATCGTTCCCTTCTTCCTGAATATGAAGAAGATACTCAACGTGACCTTTATCACCCTTCAGTTTTTGAATTCCTAACAAATACTGTAAATACGGTGGATTCCGAGCGAAACTTATCCAATATTGAAGAGACTATAGCCATAAATATCTCGACTAAAACAAATGTTGTAGAGAATATTTATGTCGGCAAAGGTTGTTCCCCTTCAAAACTGGAAATATACAACGCTCTTTTTCGCGAATTTAGAGATGTCTTTGCTTGGTCATATGATGAAATGCCAGGCATTGACTCGAGTATCATTGAACATGAAATTAAAATGTATCCTGATGTCAAACCAGTAAGACAACGGCTTCGGCAGGTGCACCCCAAGAAAGCCGCTGCCATTAAGGCAGAAGTTGAAAAACTTCTCCATGCTGGATTCATCTACCCAGTTCCTCTAACCGATTGGGTATCGAATATTGTCCCTGTTATGAAGAAACAAGGGACGATTAGAGTGTGTGTCGATTATAGGGATGTAAACCAAGCTTGTCCGAAGGACAACTACCCTACACCCTTCATCGACCAGATAATTGATGAATGCGCCGGATGTGAAATCTTTTCATTTATGGATGGATTTTCCGGGTATAATCAAATAAATATCCGCCCACAGGACGAGTCAAAGACTGCATTTATTTGTCCGTGGGGCACATTCGCTTATCGAAAATTACCCTTTGGTATAGACATTTTTGTGCCTTACAGCATGAAGCGCGAAATGTCCATAATCTAAGGGATCCCAAGTCCCTAAACATGTTGTTCCTACCCCTAGAGGAACAAGGTCAGCAAACCACAGCATTAAATAAAAGTTCTCCACCTGAAAACACTCAAAAACAAGGCAATTCTGGATCATGTCAACTGCTCCACTGAGCATCTGCGCTGAATGTCAACTGCTCCACTGTCTACCTGCGTTGAATGTCAACTGCAAAGAAGGCTACCTGCGCTGGGCGAGTTTGGACATGTGGCACCGTCATTCCTCAAGGTGTCAATGCCCAGGAAGCTTCCAAAATGACACTTGGATCAGGGAATTCGACTCGTGATGAGTAAGAGGTTCCAAATCTCCAAGTGGAAGCAAGAACCTACAAGTGGACTTAAGAACTGAAGTGGGAAAGGACACTAGTCAGCTTCATGCCAGCCTCAAGCTGACTCATCCTTTCTCCAAAACTCCTATATATAGATCTCTCTCATGAGGTCTAGGGGGGCTGGAATCTTGTGAATGTAAAGAATTGCTGTTGGTTTGAGTTTAGAACTATTGGGTGATTTGCTTTGAAGGAGGTGAAGAGGAGATTTCTTTCTGCTGGGAAGGTGATGCTGGATTGGGCCTTTTATGGTTGTATCACTTCCTGAACCTTACTTCTTCCATTAATAAAGCATTTGAGGTTCTTCTATATGCATGTGTCTCAATGGTGTATTGTTATACTTGTGTATTTGGTTTATTCTAATCCTTGAATCAATTATGAATGTATGCTTCTTGTAGTTTCCCTCTCTTGCCATTTTGCAGGATCTTGGTGTAGCTGGGCCAGTGAAAGAGCAAGGAGCTGGGGGCAAGCAGCAAGGAGAGAAGATTGGATCAACCATTAGCGGAAGACATCGGTTAGTGGATCTCTTTCTCCCCTCTTTTACATCTCATAAAGAAGTAATCTCAAATAGCTTTGCTTTGATTGTTGCTAAGGAACTATCACCCTTAGAGTGGGATAGGGTCATTCCATATTGGATACTTTTCCCAACAAAAAATTGGCGACTCCGCTGGGGATCGTATCTTGTTGGTTGTTTGTGTTTTTGCTATTCATTTCCTAAACACAGGGAGTACCGAATCGAACTGCATTTGGATTTTTCAAATTCAAAGTAGAGGGCAGCTACTCTAGCTTAGTTTCTGGGCATGTTTATGATTTGAAGAGCTGATCCACAAGGACTCTGAACAGCTCTTAGTGATAGCGTTTCATCCTCCTTTTCATACTTTAGTGTGTACCTGATTGATACCTTTGATTTGGCCAAAAACTGTTGATTTCTGAGCAATCTGTGACCCGGAAACCAAGAGAAACGAGAGTTTCTCTCTTCATTGCAGGCACTGTGAAGGCAGTCTGCATTTCATCGCAGGTCCCGAAGGGGCTACTTGCGCTGAATGTCAAACTGACAGTGTTCTTCCTGCGCTGAACCAGTGTGGCCTTATGCAACTGGGTTTCTCTGCTTTCTGTTGCCCTGTTTTCATCCCTGTTTTTGTAGCCTGTTATCAGTCAATGTACCTATCTGAAACCACCTTTCTTTGCCACTATTCCGCCTCAGTTGTATAAAGAAATTGTATTTGTTCTTTGTGTATTTCTTATATCATTTGCAGTTTCCCATAACGAAAGTGAACTAGTCTTGCTGTGACCTCTTAGATCTAGACCTGTGATAAGTGTCGTTTTGATCTTAAGAGTTAGTTTGTTTGTTGTTCATAGCTGATTGAGCTTTTGCTTTCGTCATATGGTTTGAATTTATGTATTTCTATTGTTGAAACAAGTAAATCTTAAAGGTGTCTTTTGATTTTGGACAAAAGCTTGTTTGCTTTCACTTGAAATTGAATTCAAAGTTATACAACAGCTTTCTTTTTGTAGTACATCAACATTAAGAAAGAGAAAAGAAATACCTGCATTGTGCATGTGCATTTTGACAGCTTGCATGTTGATTTAGGAAAAAGTGAATTAGTGTGTGCTCTATGATCTGTGTGAAAAGATGATGTCTTTCTTTTACCTCAGTAGTTAAGATTTTCATAAGTTGAAAAGATTGAAAAAGCTTGCTTCTCATCTTTAGACTGCATTTAGGAGTTGTACCATACATCTCGTGGTGATCCATAAAGGCAAACTGCTAAACAAGATCAACCTAAAATAAATTGAATTTACATAACAACGCTTTGAAACATAACACAAACACATAGAGGTCTAAGCTAGAGACGTGTTCCGGCGTCGTTAAACGTGATATCTTAACGTTGAGTGGTTGGGTGATTCCTCCACGGTGAAGCGATAAGTATCAATACGGACTTGTGCTCCCACGTACCGTCGCGTATATATTGGGAGACCCCTATAGGAACAAAGCCTTTATCAATAGGAAGCTGTGTCGGCCGCCCTACTGATCGCAATGCAGTGAACACAACATTCACGAAGATCGACCACCCGTACCATAAAACGTATTCTGTGGTTTTGCGAAAAGTTTGGCACACCCTCTGCCTAGAACTCAAGAGTAGTTTCTTTTGGCCTTTTTCAAAGTCTATAACTGAAAAAGTCCATCCGAGCATTTGTCACTTCGGGCTCGTTTAAAACATCGAAGGAGACTAGAGTCATCTTTAGCTTTTTCTCGACTCTTAAAAAGTGAAAAAGCAAGTTGTGTCTAAAGCGTCGTTATAAAGTTTATTTTAAACGGAACATAATCACCTCCTATTCCTGCGTTGATCTTTAGGTTGAGAACATGGAACGCACCAACCAAGGAATTCCCCATGATGGAAATCCTAGTCCTTTCTCCTCTTGGGGAGAAGTTGGTGCGCCCCACATGGCCACATTGTCGCTTCCAGGACTGACAATTGGCCTGCCAATTTGGCTATTCTCAACCAATGTAGTTCAGAACACCATGGTTCCTGAACAGTCGAGTCAACAGTTAGATCAGTCTAGAGCTGCCCACCAGCCTTCTACTTCCTATGACTCTTCCTCCAATCCTTCATCTTCCTAAGGTAGAGCCGGCAAAATCCAAGCTCCCATGGAGAAGAAGGAGAAGAAGAAGAGAGAGAAGAAGAAGAAGGAGCCTAAGGTGACTGGGGGCAAGCAAAAGACATCTGACAAAAAGCCACACAGAGCACAGACTGGGCCTAAATCGCCATGTGTCATATGTAGAGGAGACCACTTCCATAGAGATTGTCCCTGTATTCCCCGGATACTAAGGGACTGGTCCCCTCGTTTGCACAATTCGGGAGCATCAACCTCTGATAGCCATGTTGATTGCTCACCGTCAACCAGCGAAAGTGAAGGTTCAAGACAAAGAGGGGGAACAAGATCCCCCTGCAGACTGTGTGAAGGCAATCACACCATCCACCGTTGTCCCTTCTTAGATCAAGCGAAGAGAGTTTTGGAAGATCGTTCGGTTTCACCGTTGAGACTTCCTCCTGGATACAAAAAACTCGTGCCAAGTCCTTCGTTGGTTGAGAATACAGCTGGCTCGCTCAAGTGGTCAGCTGAAGCGTCAGTCATTGAAAATGAACCTATTGAATCCAGACCGGACGAAAGTCCAAAGGTCGAAACGGCAGTTGACCCGGTTCTCCCTTCGGAAGTTTCATCTTCAAATGACACTGTCACTGAAGATTCATCTTCAAATGAAACCCTCACTGAAGAGAATAAGGATGACACCATCCAGATTCTTTTCATCAACACAGACTCTGACGAGCATTAGGGCAATGCGCCCATTCCTTTATCACAGGAAGGAACATCGTCAGGGTCATATCCAGCCGTGTATTCGGTCCCACCACCAAGCAACCTGGTTGTGTCCTTTGATTGGAACCAACTAGGCAGACCCCGGTTGCCAGCCAGTATACCATTCAGAATCATAGTCCAAATATACAGAATGGTAATGGCTGGCACTATCATTGATGAAGGGGCATCTGTGAGTATCCTTTCCTCTGTTTCTTGGAAAGCACTGGGTTCCCCGACGCTTTTGCCTGAGATAAGAAATCTCTCGGGTTTCGATAAAGGAACCAGTCGACCATTAGGGATCCTCCCCAATGTGCCTGTTACATTGAAAGGGAAGACCGTTCAAATGAACGTGATGGTCGTTCAAGGACCCTTGGATTATAACCTACTCCTTGGACGAGACTATATATATTGCATGGGAGCAATAGTCTCCTCACTCTTTAGAGTAATGTGTTTTCCACACGAAGGAAGAATGGTCAAGCTCGTAGACCAACTTTCATTTCCGGGATCACGCATCGCAAATAGTCACATACCAACCCTGAATGGTCTATTCAATCAACATTTTTGACATTTATAGAAGATTTTGCGTGGTGTTCGACGCCAAGTCCTTTATTCACACCACGTGGATTGTACTGCCGTACCTTGAGGGTCATCATCATTATCGGTGATTCCTCTCGCGCTTGTTAACGGTTTACATCATTGACCGGTAATCAAGCGATGTCTTTCCATGTTCGACTTCAGCGCAATTCTCACATGGATCGACTTGTACTTAGAGTGAAGATCAAACGAGTTTGAAGACCCCGGATCTAGTTTCATCCATCCGAGCTGCGATATATATTCAGGAAGTAAAGACATTTGACATGTGCATCATTGCAGCAGATGATCATCCTACTCCAAGGATGATAATTTTCACCAAAATTATCAGTCTACAATCAGACGATCGTCTGTTCTATGTACCAAAATGAATTTATAAAGCTGAGCATGGGAATGCCCGCCTCAGCTAGATCATGAAAGCAGTATGAAAAATAATAAATTGAGAGTTCCACTGGGGATCGTATCTTGTTTTCTGAGCTCTTTGTGGGGACTATTTTTGTCTTTGGCGCATTCAAGCTCGTTAAAAAATGAACCCATCCTTGTAAATAACCATTGAGTTTGTAACCTGATCAGCCATAAAACCCTTGGTCGTGTTTGCACCTGCCACCTCCACTTTCATTTGGCCGATCGTTCACCTCCATATGATTGTTTACCCATTTTGAGGAACAGCTGCGAAGAGTGATTTCACCTAGCCATCCTTGTGACACTGCCGTGATTGGAAAATTCCAACCTGTACCTGGAATCTGCTGCTATCCCTGTTTATCACTCGTTCCTCAAAAGACGAGTCTTCTTTGAGCTCTTTTTAAATGACTCGTAAAATATGAAAAGATTGTCGAGTTTTGGCCTTCCAGCTTGTTAAAAGGACCGGAAGAGCTATCCCTCTTCTAGATTTTAATATTTTTGGACCTGAGGGATTATTGCACAAAAAGGTCGAGCGCTTGTTTTATTTGGCTCGTTAAAGTTATCGAAAACTCATCCCTTCTGTATTGTTTTACACTTTTTCGGACTTAAGGGATTAGATGACGAAAAAGGAATTTTGGAGTTAACTTTATGTACCTTTTCAGACTCTCTAAAAATGAAAAGGACCGAGTTTTCCTTGTCGTTAGACTCGTTAAAATGATTAAATAGCGACAAACTTGTCTTTAGACGAGAACGAGTTTCCCTATCGCTAGGCTCGTTAAAACATAGTGATGGGCTTGCCCGAAGGGCAGGTTATAGAACAAGCATATGTTATCCTCCTCAAGCTTGACAAAAATAAAGAGGTACTGGTCAGAAATGACTGGGGAAAAAATTGGGAGAACATTGCTCACTGCTTTTATTTATTTTTGAACTCAAATAAATAAATAAATAAATAAGCATGAACTTTGGAGGAAACATTGCTCACTGCTTTTATTTATTTTTTAACGAGCATGAACTTTATGCTAAAACTGCTCGAATATATGGTCAAATTTTGATTTTTTTACCATTACTAGCTTTTCTCTTTTCAAGGATAGTACTGTATTTTCAATTGCTGCAACAAACTTTGTTAGAAATGAATAATATTTGCATGAAAATGAGATTATAACCCTAATATTTCGCTTAGAACTACGTAAAAAGCCATTAAAAGGTGTTTTTACCTCTCATTTTACCATTTCATTTGCATTTGGTTTGTTGGAGCTCTGGAGGTGCCTCTTCCCCCTTGATTTTCACCAGCTGATTCCGGGAGATTCTGCAGACGATTTTCAGTGCCATCTGGACCAGGTAGGAGCTAAATCCTAGCTCTTTCTTTTCATGGTTTCCTTTTTTAGTTTTGTGCATGTTTCCCAGCTTTTATGAGCCTCAGGGGTTTTTCCATGGCGCCCTAACTTCAGCGCAGGTTCCCCATTCGAAGCCTGCATTGAATGTCAAGCTGCCTTAAGGCAGCCTGACCTTCAACGCAGGTGGGGTACTCTCTGCCTGTGTTGGGCTCAGAAAACTGAGTTTTCAGCTCATTTTTTGATGAATTTTCAACCCATCCCGGTAAATAACCACTGTGATCGTAAATTTATCAGCCATAAAAAGCCTTGGTCGTGTTTGCACCTACCACCTCCATATTTCATTTGGCCGATAGTTCACCTCCATATGATTGTTTACCCATTTTGAGGAACAGCTGCGAAGAGTGATTTCACCTAGCCATCCTTGTGACACTGCCATGATTGGAAAATTCCAACCTGTACCTGGAATCAGTTGCTATCCCTGTTTATCACTCGTTCCTCAAAAGACGAGTCTTCTTTAAGCTCTTTTCATCTGACTCGTAAAATATGAAAAGATTGTCGAGTTTTGGCCTTCCAACTTGTTAAAAGGACCGGAAGAGCTATCCCTCCTCTAGATTCTAATCTTTTTGGACCTGAGGGATTATTGCACAAAAAGGTCGAGCGCTTGTTTTATTCGGCTCGTTAAAGTTATCGAAAACTCATCCCTTTTTTATTGTTTTATACCTTTTCGGACTTAAGGGATTAGATGACGAAAAAGGAATTTTGGAGTTAGCTTTCCGTACCTTTTCAGACTCTCTAAAAATGAAAAGGACTGAGTTTTCCTTGTCGTTAGACTCGTTAAAATGATTAAATAGCGACAAACTTGTCTTTAGACGAGAACGAGTTTCCCTACCGCTAAGCTCGTTAAAACATAGCGATGGGCTTGCCCGAAGGGCAGGTTATAGAACAAGCATATGTTATCCTCCTCAAGCTTGACAAAAATAAAGAGGTACTGGTCAGAAATGACTGGGGAAAAAATTGGGAGAACCTCAAAGCTTTAATGGTAGCAAGTCGCTCTTGAACATGACACTTTTCCTCCGTACCACATCGGGTTGGGTTGTTTCATTCACCGGTCTCATCACCATGGTCTCGCCAAACCATCCACATTTGGGGTAATGCTACCGATCCATCGCATCAGTGTCGTTATATGTTCAAGAGATGTTGTTCAGAAAGAGTCAACCGTGTCCCATCCACTGCCATACATTATCCTTCATCCTTTCATGACCGCCACCCTGAATCATATTTCACAGATTGTTTTCAACTCCAGTAAAATCATTAGCTCCGTTCCGTGTCACTGATGTGGGATTCATTAAGGCCCTCCTTTGATGGATCGCTCCTTGTCGACATCAGCTCATTATCCAAGGAGTTGATCTAGGAACAACCCCTTCAGTACTTTGAAGCTTGCATGCCTCAATGGCAAGTTTCTCACTACTGGCGACAGGTATACATCAATGACCTTCAACCAGAAGATTTTGCGTGGTGTTCGACGCCATGTCCTATACTCACACCACGTGAATTGTACTGCAGTACCTTGAGGGTCATTATCATTATCGGTGATTCCTCTCGCGCTTGTTAACGGTTTACGTCATTGACCGGTAATCAAGCGATGTCTTTCCATGTTCGAATTCAGCGCAATTCTCACATGGATCGACTTGTACTTAGAGTGAAGATTGAACGAGTTTGAAGACCCCGGATCTAGTTTCATCCATCCGGGCTGCGATATATATTCAGGAGGAAATAAAGACTTTTGGACATGTGCAGCAGATGATCATCCTACTCAAAGGATGATAATTTCAGCAGAGAATTATCAGTCTACCATCAGACGATCGTCTGTTCTATGTACAGAAAAATGAATTTATAAAGCTGAGCATGGGAATGCCCGCCTCAGCTAGATCATGAAAGCAGTATGAAAAATAATGTATTGTATTGTATCTTATTACAGGTCACCTCTCAGCGATTGAATGAACTTCGGATCCTCCTGATAAAGCATTTCACCCGATAAACGACCTCATACTTTAGGGGGCAACTGTTATAGACATTTTTGTGCCTTACAACATGAAGCATGAAATGTCCATAATCTAAGGGATCCAAAGTCCCAAAACATGTTGTTCCTACCCCTGGAGGAACAAAGCCAGCAAACCACAGCACTGAATAACAGTTCTCCACCTGAAAACACTCAAAAACAAGGCAATTCTGGATCATGTCAACTGCTCCACTGAGCATCTGCGCTGAATGTCAACTGCTCCACTGTCTACCTGCGTTGAATGTCAACTGCAAAGAAGGCTACTTGCGCTGGGCGAGTTTGGACATGTGGCACAGTCATTCCTCAAGGTGTCAATGCCCAGGAAGCTTCCAAAATGACACTTGGATCAGGGAATTCGACTGGTGATGAGTAAGAGGTTCTAGATCTCCAAGTGGAAGCAAGAACCTCCAAGTGGACTCAAGAACTGAAGAATAACTGAAGTGGGAGAGGACACTAGTCAGCTTCATGCCAGCCTCAAGCTGACTCATCCTTTCTCCAGAACTCCTATATATAGATCTCTCTCATGAGGTCTAGGGAGGCTGGAATCTTGTCAATGTAAAGAATTACTGTTGGTTTGAGTTTAGAACTATTGGGTGATTTGCTTTGAAGGAGGTGAAGAGGAGATTTCTTTCTCCTGGGAAGGTGATGCTGGATTGGGACTCTTATGGTTGTATCACTTCCTGAACTTTACTTCTTCCATTAATAAAGCATTTGAGGTTCTTCTATATGCATGTGTCTCAATGATGTATTGTTATACTTTTCCTGGTGAAAATTCATCAAAAAAATGAGCTGAAAACTCAGTTTTCTGAGCCCAACGTAGGCAGAGACTGTCCCACCTGCTGCGTTGAAGGTCAGGTTGCCTTAAGGCAGCTTGACATTCAACGCAGGTTTCGAATGGGGAACCTGCGTTGAAGTTAGGGGCCCTGGCAAAACCCCTGAGGCTCAGAAAAGCTGGGAAACAGGCACAAAAATGAAAAAGGAACCATGAAAAGAAAGAGCTAGGGTTTAGCTCCTACCTGGTACAGACGGCGCTGAAAATCGTCCGCAGAATCTCACGGAATCAGCTGGTGAAAATCAAGGGGAAGAGGCACCTCCAGAGCTCCAACAAACCAATGCAAATGAAATGGTAAAATGAGAGCAATTGAGAATGCAGTACTATCCTTGAAAAGAGAAAAGCTATTTATGGTAAAAATCAAAGTTTGACTATATAATCGAGCAGTTTTAGCATAAAGTTCATGTTCGTTAAAAAATAAACGCAACATCCGAGCAGTTTTAACGCGGTCTTCATGCTCGTTAAAAAATAAATATAAGCAGTGAGCAATGTTTCCTCCAGAGTTTAAGCTCATTTTTAAATAAAAAATGAACCTATCCCGATAAATAACCGCTGTGATCGTAAATTTATCAGCCATAAAGTCCTTGGTCGTGTTTGCACCTGCCACCTCCACCGTCATTGCCCGATCGTTCACCTCCATATGATTGTTTACCCATTTTGAGCAACAGCTGCGAAGAGTGATTTCACCTAGCCATCCTTGTAACACTGCCGTGATTGGAAAATTCCAACCTGTACCTGGAACCAGTTGCTATCCCTGTTTATCACTCGTTCCTCAAAATACGAGTCTTCTTTAAGCTCTTTTCAACTGACTCGTAAAATATGAAAAGATTGCCAAGTTTTGGCCTTCCAGCTCGTTAAAGGGACCGGAAGATCTATCCCTCCTCTAGATTTTAATCTTTTTGGACCTGAGGGATTATTGCACAAAAAGATCGAGCGCTTGTTTTGTTCGGCTCGTTAAAGACATCGAAAACTCATCCCTTTTGTATTGTTTTGTACTTTTTCGGACTTAAGGGATTAGATGACGAAAAAGGAATTTTGGAGTTGACTTTATGTATCTTTTCAGACTCTCTAAAAATGAAAAGGACCGAGTTTTCCTTGTCGTTAGACTCGTTAAAATGATTAAATAGCGACAAACTTGTCTTTAGACGAGAACGAGTTTCCCTATCGCTAGGCTCGTTAAAACATAGCGATGGGCTTGCCCGAAGGGAAGGTTATAGACCAAGCATATGTTATCCTCCTCAAGCTTGACAAAAATAAAGAGGTACTGGTCAGAAATGACTGGGGAAAAATTGGGAGAACCTCAAAGCTTTAATGGTAGCAAGTCACTCTTGAACATGACACTTTTCCTCCGTACCACATCGGGTTGGGTTGTTTCATTCACCGGTCTCATCACCATGGTCTCGCCAAACCTTCCACATTTGGGGTAATGCTACCGATCCATCGCATCAGTGTCGTTATATGTTCAAGAGATGTTGTTCAGAAAGAGTCAACCGTGTCCCATCCACTGCCATACATTATCCTTCATCCATTCATGACCGCCACCCTGAATCATATGTCACAGATTGTTTTCACCTCCATTAAAATCATTAGCTCCGTTCCGTGTCACTGATGTGGGATTCATTAAGGCCCTCCTTTGACGGATCGCTCCTTGTCGACATCAGCTCATTATCCAAGGAGTTGATCTAGGAACACCCCCCTCAGTACTTTGAAGCTTGCATGCCTCAATGGCAAGTTTCTCACTTCCGGCGACAGGTATACATCAATGACCTTCGACCAGAAGATTTTGCGTGGTGTTAGACGCCAAGTCCTTTATTCACACCACGTGGATTGTACTGCCATACCTTGAGGGTCATCATCATTATCGGTGATTCCTCTCGCGCTTGTTAACGGTTTACATCATTGACCGGTAATCAAGCGATGTCTTTCCATGCTCGACTTCAGCGCAATTCTCACATGGATCGACTTGTACTTAGAGTGAAGATAAAATGAGTTTGAAGACCCCCGATCTAGTTTCATCCATCCGGGCTGCGATATATATTCAGGAAATAAAGACATTTGACATGTGCATCATTGCAGCAGATGATCATCCTACTCCAAGGATGATAATTTTCACCAAAATTATCAGTCTACCATCAGACGATCATCTGTTCTATGTACCAAAATGAATTTATAAAGCTGAGCATGGGAATGCCTGCCTCAGCTAGATCATGAAAGCAGTATGAAAAATAATGTATTGTATTGTATTTTATTACAGGTCACCTCTCAACGATTGAATGAACTTCGGATCCTCCTGATAAAGCATTTCACCCGATAAACGACCTCATACTTTAGGGGGCAACTGTTATAGACATTTTTGTGCCTTACAGCATGAAGCATGAAATGTCCATAATCTAAGGGATCCAAAGTCCCTAAACATGTTGTTCCTACCCCTAGAGGAACAAGGTCAGCAAACCACAGCACTGAATAACAGTTCTCCACCTGAAAACACTCAAAAACAAAGCAATTCTGGATCATGTGAACTGCTCCACTGAGCATCTGTGCTGAATGTCAACTACTCCACTGTCTACCTGCGTTGAATGTCAACCGCAAAGAAGGCTACCTGCGCTGGGCTAGTTTGGACATGTGGCACAGTCATTCCTCAAGGTGTCAATACCCAGGAAGCTTCCAAAATGACACTTGGATCAGGGAATTCAACTGGTGATGAGTAAGAGGTTCTAGATCTCCAAATGGAAGCAAGAACCTCCAAGTGGACTCAAGAACTGAAGAATAACTCAAGTGAGAGAGGACACTAGTCAGCTTCATGCCAGCCTCAAGCTGACTCATCCTTTCTCCAAAACTCCTATATATAGATCTCTCTCATGAGGTCTAGGGAGGCTGGAATCTTGTGAATGTAAAGAATTGTTGTTGGTTTGAGTTTAGAACTATTGGGTGATTTGCTGTGAAGGAGGTGAAGAGGAGATTTCTTTCTGCTGGGAAGGTGATGCTGGATTGGGCCTCTTATGGTTGTATCACTTCCTGAACTTTACTTCTTCCATTAATAAAGCATTTGAGGTTCTTCTATATGCATGTGTCTCAATGATGTATTTTTATACTTGTGTATTTGATTTATTCTAATCCTTGTATTTATTTATTATACATGTCAACTGCTCCACTGTCTACCTACGCTAGGCGAGTTTGGACATGTGGCACAGTCATTCCTCAAGGTGTCAATGCCCAAGAAGCTTCCAAAATGACACTTGGATCAAGGAATTTGACTGGTGATGAGTAAGAGGTTCTAGATCTCCAAGTGGAAGCAAGGACCTCCAAGTGGACTCAAGAACTGAAGAATAACTGAACTGAGAGAGGACACTAGTCAGCTCTCAAGCTGACTCATCCTTTCTCCAAAACTCCTACATATAGATCTCTCCCATGAGGTCTAGGGAGGCTGGAATCTTGTGAATGTAAAGAATTGTTGTTGGTTTGAGTTTAGAACTATTGGGTGATTTGCTTTGAAGGAGGTGAAGAGGAGATTTCTTTCTACTGGGAAGGTGATGCTGGATTGGGCCTCTTATGGTCGTATCACTTCCTGAACTTTACTTCTTCCATTAATAAAGCATTTGAGGTTCTTCTATATGCATGTGTCTCAATGATGTATTGTTATACTTGTGTATTTCTTTTATTCTAATCCTTGAATCAATTATGAATGTATGCTTCTTGTAGTTTCCCTCTCTTGCCATTTTTGCAAGATCTTGGTGTAGCTGGGCCAGTGAAAGAGCAAGGAGCTAGGAGCAAGCAGCAAGGAGAGAAGATTGGATCAACCATTATCGAAAGACATCGGTTAGTGAATCTCTTTCTCCCCTATTTTACTTTCATAAAGAAGAAATCTTAGATAGCTTTGCTTTGATTGTTGCTGAGGTACTATCACCCTTAGAGTGGGATAGGGTCATTCCGTATTGGATACTTTTCCTAACAACAAATTGGCGACTCCATTGGGGATCGTATCTTGTTGGTTGTTTGTGTTTTTGCTATTCATTTCCTAAACACAGGGAGTACCAAATCGAACTGCATTTGGATCTTTCAAATGCAAAGTAGAGGGCAGCTACTCTAGCTCAGTTTCTGGGCATGTTTATGATTTGAAGAGCTGATCCACAAGGACTCTAAACAGCTCTTAGTGATAGCTTTTCATCCTCCTTTTCATCCTTTAGTGTGTACTTGATTGGTAGCTTTGATTTGGCCAAAAACTATTGATTTTTGAGCAATCTGTAACCCGGAAACCAAGAGAAACGAGAGTTTCTCTCTTCATTACAGGCACTGTGAAGGCACTCTGCATTTCATCCTTCGATCCGGGGGGACCATTATGGTCGCCAATTTGTTGTTGGGAAAAGTATGCTGAATGTTTGTCTTCAACTGCTCCACTTTCTACCTGCGTTGAATGTCAACTGCAAAGAAGGCTACCTGCACTAGGCGAGTTTGGACATGTGGCACAGTCATTCCTCAAGGTGTCAATGCCCAGGAAGCTTCCAAAATGACACTTGGATCAAGGAATTCGACTGGTGATGAGTAAGAGGGTCTAGATCTCCAAGTGGAAGCAAGAACCTCCAAGTGGACTCAAGAACTGAAGAATAACTTAAGTGAGAGAGGACACTAGTCAGCTTCATGCCAGCCTCACGCTGACTCATCCTTTCTCCAAAACTCCTATATATAGATCTCTCTCATGAGGTCTAGGGAGGGCTGGAATCTTGTGAATGTAAAGAATTGTTGTTGGTTTGAGTTTAGAACTATTGGGTGATTTGCTTTGAAGGAGGTGAAGAGGAGATTTCTTTCTGTTGGGAAGGTGATGCTGGATTGGGCCTCTTATGGTTGTATCACTTCCTGAACTTTACTTCTTCCATTAATAAAGCATTTGAGGTTCTTCTATATGCATGTGTCTCAATGATGTATTGTTATACTTGTGTATTTGATTTATTCTAATCCTTGAATCAATTATGAATGTATGCTTCTTGTAGTTTCCCTCTCTTGCCATTTTGCAGGATCCTGGTGTAACTGGGCCAGTGAAAGAGCAAGGAGCTGGGAGCGAGCAGCAAGGAGAGAAGATTGGATCAACCATTAGCGAAAGACATCGGTTAGTGGATCTCTTTCTCCCCTATTTTACTTTCATAAAGAAGAAATCTTAGATAGCTTTGCTTTGATTGTTGCTGAGGTACTATCACCCGTAGAGTGGGATAGGGTCATTCTGTATTGGATACTTTTGCATAAAGAAAGGATGATCGGGGTTCATAAAAGAAGATGGCACCTAATCCTGTACTCAGCCTTGTGGGCTTACCAAACGTTGGTAATTTCATAAATGTTTTGTATAACAATACATCATTGAGAAAAGTTATACTTCATTGAGAAAAGTTATACCATGTTGGGAAAAGTATCCAATACGGAATGACCCTATCCCACTCTAAGGGTGATAGTACCTCAGCAACAATCAAAGCAAAGCTATCTAAGGTTTCTTCTTTATGAAAGTAAAATAGGGGAGAAAGAGATCCACTAACCGATGTCTTTCGCTAACGGTTGATCCAATCTTCTCTCCTTGCTGCTTGCTCCCAGCTCCTTGCTCTTTCACTGGCCCAGCTACACCAAGATCCTGCAAAATGGCAAGAAAGGGAAACTACAAGAAGCATACATTCATAATTGATTTAAGGATTAGAATAAATCAAATACACAAGTATAACAATACATCATTGAGACACATGTATACAGAAGAACATCAAATGCTTTATTAATGGAAGAAGTAAAGTTCAGGAAGTGATACAACCATAAGAGGCCCAATCCAGCATCACCTTCCCAGCAGAAAGAAATCTCCTCTTCACCTCCTTCAAAGCAAATCACCCAATAGTTCTAAACTCAAACCAATAGCAATTCTTTACATTCACAAGATTCCAACCTCCCTAGACCTCATGAGAGAGATCTATATATAGAAGTTTTGGAGAAAGGATGAGTCAGCTTGAGACTGGCATGAAGCTGACTAGTGTCCTGTCTCACTTCAATTATTCTTCAGTTCTTGAGTCCACTTGGAGGTTCTTGCTTCCACTTGGAGATCTAGAACCTCTTACTCATCACCAGTCGAATTCCTTGATCCAAGTGTCATTTCGGAAGCTTCCTGGGCATTGACACCTTGAGGAATGACTGTGCCACATGTCCAAACTCGCCCAGCGCAGGTGGCCTTCTTTGCAGTTGGCATTCAACGCAGGTAGACAGTGGAGCAGTTGACATTCAGCGCAGATGCTCAGTGGGGCAGTTGACATGATCCAGAATTGCCTTGTTTTTGAGTGTTTTCAGGTGGAGAACTGTTATTCAGTGATGTGGTTTGCTGACCTTGTTCCTCTAGGGGTTGGAACAACATGTTTAGGGACTTTGGATCCCTTAGATTATGGACATTTCATGCTTCATGCTGTAAGGCACAAAAATGTCTATAACAGTTGCCCCCTAAAGTATGAGGTCGTTTATCGGGTGAAATGCTTTATCAGGAGGATTCGAAGTTCATTCAATCGCTGAGAGGTGACCTGTAATAAGATACAATGCAATACATTATTTTTCATACTACTTTCATGATCTAGCTGAGGCGGGCATTCCCATGCTCAGCTTTGTAAATTCATTTTGGTACATAGAATAGAGGATCGTCTGATGGTAGACAGATAATTCTCTGCTGAAATTATCATCCTTTGAGTAGGATGATCATCTGCTGCAATGATGTACATGTCAAATGTCTTTATATTTCCTGAATATATATCGCAGCCCGGATGGATGAAACTAGATCCGGGGTCTTCAAACTTGTTCGATTTTCACTCTAAGTACAAGTCGATCCATGTGAGAATTGTGCTGAAGTCGAACATGGAAATACATCGCTTGATTACCGGTCAATGATGTAAACCATTAACAAGCGCGAGAGGAATCACCGATAATGATAATGACCCTCAAGGTACTGCAGTACAATCCACGTGGTGTGAATCAAGGACTTGGCGTCGAACACCACGCAGAATCTTTCGGTCGAAGGTCATTGATGTATACCTGTCGCCGGAAGTGAGAAACTTGCCATTGAGGCATGCAAGCTTCAAAGTACTGAGGGGGGTGTTCCTAGATCAAATCCTTGGATAATGAGTTGATGTCAACAAGGAGCGATCCGTCAAAGGAGGGCCTTGATGAATCCCACATCAGTGACACGGAACGGAGCTAATGATTTTAATGGAGGTGAAAACAATCTGTGACATATGATTCAGGGTGGCGGTCATGAATGGATGAAGGACAATGTATGGCAGTGGATGGGACACGGTTGACTCTTTCTGAACAACATCTCTTGAACATATAACGACACTGATGCGATGGATCGGTAGCATTACCCCAAATGTGGATGGTTTGGCGAGGCCATGGTGATGAGACCGGTGAATGAAACAACCCAACCCGATGTGGTACGGAGGAAAAGTGTCATGTTCAAGAGCGACTTGCTACCATTTAAGCTTTGAGGTTCTCCCAATTTTTCCCCAGTCATTCCTGACCAGTATGGTCGCCAATTTGTTGAAATGGTCGCCAGTATGGTGGCCAATTTGTTGAAATGGTCGCCAGTATGATCCCCAGTATGGTCGCCAATTTGTTGTTGGGAAAAGTATCCAATACGGAATAACCCTATCCCACTCTAAGGGTGATAGTTCCTTAGCAACAATCAAAGCAAAGCTATTTGAGATTACTTCTTTATGAGATGTAAAAGAGGGGAGAAAGAGATCCACTAACCGATGTCTTCCGCTAATGGTTGATCAAATCTTCTCTGCTTTCTGTTGCCCTGTTTTCATGCTTGTTTTTGCAGCCTGTTATCATTCAATGTACCTATCTGAAACCACCTTTCTTTGCCACTATTCCGCCTCGGTTTTATAAAGAAACTGTATTTGTTCTTTGTGTATTTCTTATATCATTTGTAGTTTCCCATAATGAAAGTGAACTAGTCTTGCTGTGACCTCTTAGATCTAGACCTGTGATAAGTGTCGTTTTGATCTTAAGAGTTAGTTTGTTTGCTGTTCATAGCTGATTGAGCTTTTGCTTTCGTCATATGTTTTGAATTTATGTATTTCTAGTGTTGAAACAAGTAAATCTTAAGGTGTCTTTTGATTTTGGACAAAAGCTTGTTTGCTTTCACTTGAAATTGAATTCAAAAGTTATACAACAGCTTTCTTTTTGTAGTACATCAACATTAAGAAAGAGAAAAGAAATACCTGCATTGTGCATTTTGCATTTGATAAGTTTGCATGTTGATTTAGGAAAAAGTGCATTAGCGTGTGCTCTATGATCTGTGTGAAAAGATGATGTCTTTCTTTTCCCTCAGTAGTTAAGATTTTCATAAGTTGAAAAGATTGGAAAAGCTTGCTTCTCATCTTTAGACGACATTTAGGAATTTGTATTATACATCTTGTGGTGAACCTTGAAAGGCAAACTTTAAAAAGATCAACTTAAAATATATTGAATGAACCTAACAACGCTTTGAAACATAACGCAAAAACATAGAGGTCTAAGCTAGAGACGTGTTCCGGCGTCGTTAAACGTAGTGACTGTCGATCTCGAAGAAGGTGGGTGATTCCTCCTGAGAGTCGGTGGCACTAATACGGACTTGTGCTCCCACGTACCGTCGCGTATATATTGGGAGACCCCTATAGGCATATATCTTTTATCCATAGGAAGTCGTCTCGGCCTCCCTACTGATCGCAATGCAGTGAACACAGCATTCACGAAGATCGACCACCCGTACCGTAAAACGTATTCTGTGGTTTTGCGAAAGGTTTGGCACACCCTCTGCCTAGATCTCCAGAGCAGTTTCTTTTGGCCTTTTTCAGACTCTATAATAGAAAAAGTCCACCCGAGCATTTGTCACTTCGGGCTCGTTAAAACATCGAAGGAGACTAGAGTCATCTTTAGCTTTTTCTTGACTCTTAAAAAGTGAAAAAGCAAGTTGTGTCTAAAGCGTCGTTATAAAGTTTATTTTAAACGGAACATAATCACCTCCTATTCCTGCGTTTATCTTTAGGTTGAGAACATGGAACGCACCAACCAAGGAATTCCCCATGATGGAAATCCTAGTCCTTTCTCCTCTTGGGGAGAAGTTGGTGCGCCCCACATGGCCACATTGTCGCTTCCAGGACTGCCAATTGGCCTGCCAATTTGGCTATTCTCAACCAATGTAGTTCAGAACACCATGGTTCCTGAACAGTCGAGTCAACAGTTAGATCAGTCTAGAGCTGCCCACCAGCTCTGAAATTACCAACGATTAAACATGTTTTGTATAACAATACATCATTAAGACACATGCATATAGAAGAACCTCAAATGCTTTATTAATGGAAGAAGTAAAGTTCAGGAAGTGATACAACCATAAGAGGCCCAATCCAGCATCACCTTCCCAGCAGAAAGAAATCTCCTCTTCACCTCCTTCAAAGCAAATCACCCAATAATTCTAAACTCAAACCAACAGCAATTATTTACATTCACAAGATTCCAGCCTCCCTAGACCTCATGAGAGAGATCTATATATAGGAGTTTTGGAGAAAGGATGAGTCAGCTTGAGGCTGGCATGAAGCTGACTAGTGTCCTCTCTCACTTCAGTTATTCTTCAGTTCTTGAGTCCACTTGGAGGTTCTTGCTTCCATTTGGAGATCGGTAGCATTACCCCAAAATGTGGATGGTTTGGCGAGACCATGGTGATGAGACCGGTGAATGAAACAACCCAACCCGATGTGATACGGAGGAAAAGTGTCATGTTCAAGAGCGACTTGCTACCATTAAAGCTTTGAGGTTCTCCCAATTTTTCCCCAGTCATTTCTGACCAGTACCCCTTTATTTTTGTCAAGCTTGAGGAGGATAACATATGCTTGTTCTATAACATGCCCTTCGGGCAAGCCCATGGCTATGTTTTAATGAGCCTAGCGATAGGGAAACTCGTTCTCGTCTAAAGACAAGTTTGTCGCTATTTAATCATTTTAACGAGTCTAACGACAAGGAAAACTCGGTCCTTTTCATTTTTAGAGAGTCTGAAAAGGTATGGAAAGTTAATTCCAAAATTCCTTTTTCGTCATCTAATCCCTTAAGTCCGAAAAAGTATAAAACAATACAGAAGGGATGAGTTTTCGATAACTTTAATGAGCCGAATAAAACAAGCGCTCGACCTTTTTGTGCAATAATCCCTCAGGTCCAAAAAGATTAAAATCTAGAGGAGGGATAGCTCTTCCGGTCCTTTTAACGAGCTGCAAGGCCAAAACTCGGCAATCTTTTCATATTTTACGAGTCAATTGAAAAGAGCTCAAAGAAGACTCGTCTTTTGAGGAACAAGTGATAAACAGGGATAGCAGCAGATTCCAGGTACAGGTTGGAATTTTCCAATCACGGCAGTGTCACAAGGATGGCTAGGTGAAATCACTCTTCGCAGTTGTTCCTCAAAATGGGTAAACAATCATATGGAGGTGAACGATCGGCCAAATGAAAGTGGAGGTGGCAGGTGCAAACACGACCAAGGCTTTTATGGCTGATAAATTTACGATCACAGTGGTTATTTACCGGGATAGGTTCATTTTTTATTTAAAAATGAGCTTAAACTCTGGAGGAAACATTGCTCACTGCTTTTATTTATTTTTTAACGAGCATGAAGACCGCGTTAAAACTGCTCGGATCTTATGTTTATTTTTTAACGAGCATGAACTATGTGCTAAAACCGCTTGATTATACCAGTCATAAGATAAGAATGTCTCCTGAAAGATCCCATTTTTTATAGACCTTGCGCCTTACCAAAGCTATGCTCCCTCTCATCCTTTCTTTATGCAAGTTTGGAAATGGCTAATCCTACGAGTTTAAAGGGTTAGACCTACAGGTTTAAAGGGAGGACCTAAAAATTTAAAAAAATAAATAGTCGCCCCTTGCTTGCACTCCAAAAGGTTGCATGCCCCCAGGTATAAAACATCGTTTCAAGGTTACCTCTACTTTTCTGCCATCGAAACTTTCGTTTCACCAGGAGAGGTACCTCTTTCAGGTTACCCAAAGATTGTCTCGTTAATCTTTCAAACAAAACATTTCCCTGGCAATGTCTACCGAAATAGACAAGGGTGAATGACCTTTGTCAAACACGTAACTTTGACAAAAGAATCTTATTCTAGAACAACCCCTCTTCCATCCACGGACGGGGTACGGACTAGTCATATTCTCTCGCGGATAAACAGTAAACAGTAAACAGTGATATGGTCAAAGAGCTTACCAATAGCGCCCCCACTGTTCGCCATCCGGTAACACCAAATCCGGATCACCTCGGAAATCCATACCCACATATGGATACTCGGAAATGACCATCTCCTGGCGCTCGAACCACCTGAAGAAGGCATCAGTGAAAGTAATCTGAGGTTGACCAGCATGCCTAGACATATGATCAACCCACCTCTGCATGCGTGGCTCGGTCGGAGAAGGCAAGTCGAGTATAATATACTGAGGCTGCATCAGTGGGATTTTCTCCAAGGCGAAGGCAGTCAGAATAGAACCAAATCCAAAGTTATTCAGCTTCCCGTCCTTTACCTTGGTCAACTGACTTTTCATCTGAACAAGTACTGCATCACACCAGTTGAATACTTTCGGTTGGAGACACTCCAAAGCGTGCTGCACATAAGATCTGTTGGCAACATGTAGAGCTGCGCTACCGGCCATCCTACCAATGGTATACAGAATGGACCTGAGAGACCTGTCAGTAATCTCGCGGATAACAACCTTTTCGTCTCTGCTCGGCTGGGAACCTTCCCTGAAATACTGGCGGACATAATCTCTCACGGAATTAGTCCCCCGGGCTGAACCTGACAAAGAAATGGGGGCACCTCGCCTTGACAATCCAGTCAAGAAGTAAATGTCCTCTATGGTCAAGGGGATGCATTTTCCCCTAATCTGGAATACTTGGTTAATGGGATCCCAAGCATCAAGCATATACTGTAGCAAAGTAATATGTGCTCTCATGCTAGAGATACGGAAAAACTTCAGCAGGCCACAGTTCCACAGCGCGTTCACCGTGACAGGGTCATGGAGGGCAATCATGTCCTCCTCTTCATGTTCTCGTTCTCGCCATGTAAGGGACATTTTGTTCAAGGTTCCCTACAAAACAAACAAGAGAAGGAGTAAGTTCCTGAGTTTGATGAGAAACTGGCGAAAATTCATCAAAAAATGTGCTAAAAACTCAGTTTTCTGAGCCCAACGCAGGTAGAGAGTGTCCTACCTACGTTGAAGGTCAGGCTGCCTTAAGGAAGCTTGACATTCAACGCAGGTTTCGAATGGGAAACCTGCGCTGAAGTTAGGGCGCCCTGGCAAAACCCCTGAGGCTCAGAAAGACTGAAAAACAGGCACAAAACTGAAAAAGGAAACCATGAAAAGAAAGAGCTAGGGTTTAGCTCCTACCTGGTCCAGACAGCGCTGAAAATCGTCCACAGAATCTACCGGAATCAGTTGGTGAAAATCAAGGGGGAAGAGGCACCTCCAGAGCTCCAACAACCCAAATTCAAATGAAATGGTAAAATGAGAGGTAAAAACACCTTTTAATGGCTTTTTACGTAGTTCAAAGCGAAATATTAGGGTTATAATCTCACTTTCATGCAAATATTATTCATTTCTAACAAAGTTTGTTGCAGCAATTGAGAATGCAGTACTATCCTTGAAAAGAGAAAATCTAGTAATGGTAAAAAATCAAAATTTGACAATATAATCGAGCAGTTTTAGCATAAAGTTCATGCTCGTTAAAAAATAAACGCAAGATCCGAGCAGTTTTAACGCGGTCTTCATGCTCGTTAAAAAATAAATATAAGCAGTGAGCAATGTTCCATCCAGAGTTTAAGCTCATTTTTAAATAAAAAATGAACCTATCCCGGTAAATAACCACTGTGATCGTAAATTTATCAGCCATAAAAAGCCTTGGTCGTGTTTGCACCTACCACCTCCACTTTCATTTGGCCGATCGTTCACCTCCATATGATTGTTTACCCATTTTGAGGAACAACTGCGAAGAGTGATTTCACCTAGCCATCCTTGTGACACTGCCGTGATTGGAAAATTCCAACCTGTACCTGGAATCAGTTGCTATCCCTGTTTATCACTCGTTCCTCAAAAGACGAGTCTTCTTTGAGCTCTTTTCAACTGACTTGTAAAATATGAAAAGATTGCCGAGTTTTGGCCTTCCAGCTCGTTAAAGGACCGGAAGAGCTATCCCTTCTCTAGATTTTAATCTTTTTGGACCTGAGGGATTATTGCACAAAAAGATCGAGCGCTTGTTTTGTTCGGCTCGTTAAAGATATCGAAAACTCATCCCTTTTGAATTGTTTTATACTTTTTCGGACTTAAGGGATTAGATGACGAAAAAGGAATTTTGGAGTTGACTTTATGTACCTTTTCAGACTCTCTAAAAATGAAAAGGACCGAGTTTTCCTTGTCGTTAGACTCGTTAAAATGATTAAATAGCGACAAACTTGTCTTTAGACGAGAACGAGTTTCCCTATCGCTAGGCTCGTTAAAACATAGCGATGGGCTTGCCCGAAGGGCAGGTTATAGAACAAGCATATGTTATCCTCCTCAAGCTTGACAAAAATAAAGAGGTACTAGTCAAAAATGACTGGGGAAAAATTGGGAGAACCTCAAAGCTTTAATGGTAGCAAGTCGCTCTTGAACATGACATGTGGCACAGTCATTCCTCAAGGTGTCAATGCCCAGGAAGCTTCCAAAATGACACTTGGATCAGGGAATTCGACTGGTGATGAGTAAGAGGTTCTAGATTGTGGTGATCCATAAAGGCAAACTGCTAAACAAGATCAACCTTAAAATAAATTGAATTTACATAACAACTCTTAAGATCAAAACGACATTTATCACAGGTCTAGATCTAAGAGGTCACAGCAAGACTAGTTCGCTTTCATTATGGGAAACTGCAAATGATGTAAGAAATACACAAAGAACAAATACAGTTTCTTTATACAACCGAGGCAGAATAGTGGCAAAGAAAGATGGTTTCAGATAGGTACATTGACTGATAACAGGCTGCAAAAACAGGGATGAAAACAGGGCAACATAAATCAGAGAACCCCAGTTGCACAAGGCCTAATTGGTTCAGCGCAGGTAGAACACTGTCAGTTTGACATTCAGCGCAGGTAGCCCCTTCGGGACCTGCGATGAAATGCAGACTGCCTTCACAGTGCCTGCAATGAAGAGAGAAACTCTCGTTTCTCTTGGTTTCCGGGTTACAAATTGCTCAAAAATAAACAGTTTTTGGCCAAATCAAAGCTACCAATCAAGTACACACTAAAGGATGAAAAGGAGGATGAAAAGCTATCACTAAGAGCTATTCAAAGTCCTTGTGGATCAGCTCTTCAAATCATAAACATGCCTAGAAATTGAGCTAGAGTAGCTGCCCTCTACTTTGCATTTGAAAGATCCAAATGCAGTTCGATTCAGTACTCCCTGTGTTTAGGAAATGAATAGCAAAAACACAAACAACCAACAAGATACGATCCCCAGCGGAGTCGGAGATTTTTACCATAAATAACTTTTCTCTTTTCTCTTTTCTCTTTTCTCTTTGATTTATTTGTCCGTGGGGCACATTCGCTTATCGAAAATTACCCTTTGGTTTAAAGAACGCAGGGGCGACATTTCAAAGGGCAATGAATTATGCCTTCCATGACATCAAGAACATTGTTCAACCTTATCTCGACGACCTTCCGGCTCATTCGCGAAAGCGGACTGATCATCCGCAGCATTTAAGAGTGATATTTCTACGTTGCCGACACTACAAGATAAGACTCAATCCACACAAATGTGTGTTTTGCGTCGGTTCTGGTCGTTTACTTGGCTTTGTAGTCTCTAAGGATGGGATTCGTCTCAACCCCTGCAAGGTTCAGGCAATCATTAATTTGCCTCCACCTTCAAATTTGCTTCAGATTCAGAAACTCCAAGGGAAAGAAAACTTTCTGAGGAGGTTCATTCCAAATTACGCAGAACTTGCTAAAGGTTATACTCATCTTTTGAAAAAGGATGTACCTTTCGTGTGGGACCAGGTGGCACAAGCTTCCTTTGATGCTCTGAAAGATTTTCTAGTAAAAGCATCATTAATGTACGCCCAAGACTATCAAAGAGATTTTAACCTGTATCTGGCTGCAGCAGATACGACCATTGCAATGGTTTTAGTTCAAGAAGTCGATGGAATTGAACATCCTATATATTATTTAAGTAAAAACGTAAATGATACAGAAAGTAAATATTCTTATGTTGAAAAACTAGCGCTTGCAGCTGTTCAAGCGATTCAAAGGTTTCGACATTATGTCCTCTTTCGGAAAACTACCATCTTGTCAGATTGCAACCCCATGACTTATATACTGTCGCGACAGTTGCTGGGGGGCAAATATTCAAAATGGATAGCGATCCTTCAAGAGTTTAATTCTGAATTTGTGAAATCCAAATCAAAGAAAGCTCTAGTTTTCGCGGAATTATTATGCGATCTCCCATCGTCGTCCAACGATGAAACATCGGAAGAGTCAATCGTGGACGAAAGTTTGTTTCTAATATCTACAAGCGATGAGTGGTATGGAGATATTATAGTTTATCTCCAAACCAAAAAATTCAGGCCAAACACCTCTCACTCCGAACAAAAACGTATACGATACCAAGCAAAAGACTACATGATCGTCGGTGATACACTTTACCGTCGTGGTATCGATACAGTTCTGAGGAGGTGCCTTACCCATGAGGAGGCCGAAAAAGCCCTGAATGAGTGTCATTCAGGCGCGTGTGGGGGGCATCAATCTGGATATGCAACAGCACAAAAAATCTTACGAGCAGGATACTTCTGGCCAACCATGTTCAAAGATTTCATAACCGCAGTCAGAAGTTGCCATGCTTGTCAAATTTTTGATAGCAAAACCAGAAGACCACCCGCACCTTTACAGCCGATAGTTGCTGTTGGGCCCTTCGCCAAGAGGGGCATCGATTTCATGCAATGTAACCCCACCTCGACCGGGGGGCATGGGTATATTATAGTCGCTGTCGACTATTTTACCAAATGGGCCGAGGCGATGCCTACATTGGATAACACTGGTGAAACAGCTGCCCTTTTCTTTTTCAATCATGTAGTCGCCAGGTTCGGCGTACCACAGGCTATAGTGAGAGATCATGGGTCGCATTTTCGCAATCACATGATGGTCGAATTAGCTGCCAAACTAGGGCTATCTCACGACAGCTCTACCCCGTATTATCCGCAAGCCAATGGACAAGTTGAAGAAATCAACAAGGTCCTGAAGCGTATGTTGCAAAGGATGATTGGGCTTCATAAAAGAAGGTGGCACCTAATCCTGTACTTAGCTTTGTGGGCTTACCGAACATCGGTAAAGAACGCAACCGGGTTCACACCTTTTCAGCTGGTGTATGGCCTAGAAGTAGTCTTGCCAATCCAGTGCGAAATTTCGTCGCTTAAACTCGCAATTGATCTCCTCCCCAGAACTTTGGAAGAAGAGGCTCGTTTATTGGAATTAGTCCAATTGGATGAAACCCGTCGTGATGCCGCTTTGGCTAACGAAGCCCATAAGAAACGAGTCAAGGCTCAGTTCGACAAAAATGTCAAACCCCGTGTCTTCTCAGAAGGTGATTTGGTCTTGCTTTATGACCAAGAATCCGATAAATTGGGAGCAGGTAAATTTAATTCCTTGTGGATGGGCCCCTATATTGTTAAAAGGGTGTTAGGAAAAGGAGCCTACGAGTTAATGGATTATGACGGAATTCCACTGGCGCAACCTCGCAACGGGTTGTACCTCAAGCGTTACTATGCTTAAATAGTAACCTGCATGCTTTTGTTGTATTTTGTTTTCGCTAAAGTATTTGTTCTGGTCGAGTGATCCACCTTTTTTATTTGTGGCAGATGTTGAACCTTCTGGAGACATGTGTTGGATATGCCGACGGGGCGAGTCGTAGTTCGCGGAACCTATCCTCCGCAGCCTGGGCCATTTTTGATCCAAGCGGCGAGTTAGTAAGTTTCAGAGGTGTGTGTATTGGGCAATCAACGAATAACATCGCCGAGTATAGCGCGTTGATAGAACTACTCTCTGATGCCATCACACGTGGCATATGCAGACTAATTGTCAGGCTAGACTCATAGCTCGTAATACTACAACTCAATATTATATATTCCGTTCGCAATCCAGCTATTTATCGCATGTTCCTAAGGGTTAAGATTTTGGAAAGACAATTTGATTCAATTCAATATCAACATATTTCCATAAACTTAAACACATTAACCGACTCATTAGCAAATTATGTGTTAGATAGACATTTGCGACATTTATAAAAGAGACACATCATCAATGATTGTACATATGGATCGTATAACTCAACTAGAATAAAACTCGAAAATCCAAATATATATAAGCTGTTTATAGTTCATACATAACATTCTGTAACCAAGACAAAATTGGTCATATGACCTAAAACTCAAAAAGATGCTAGGGGGCACCCTAGCCTAGTGGTGCTCATGATAGCATGTCACGGCCTGTGCAATCATGCGCAAGAGACGAGTCCATCGTCTAGGCACACCGGTAGTGTGTCGCTGCAGCTGTAAAGGTAACTCATCAATCCTCACATCGGGAATGCCGAGAGTAAGGCTCTCAACCTGCTCCTGCACAGCTGTAAGGGTCTCAGTATCGTCAAGGTCGCGGAGAATAACTCTCCTAGCAGGCTCCACTGCCGGGGCAGCAACTGGCGGTCTCGGACGAACTGCTGGACGGACAAGACCAACATCTGCATGCACCCAAGAGTATGATTAAAATTCTTGATAGAATAAAGCACTACAACATTATGAATAAGAACAGTAAACAGTGATATGATCAAAGGTTCCTGTAAAACAAACAAGAGAAGGAGTAAGTTCCTGAATTTGATGAAAAACTGGTGAAAATTCATCAAAAAATGAGTTGAAAACTCAGTTTTCTGAGCCCAACACAGGCAGAGAGTGTCCCACCTGCGTTGAAGGTCAGGCTACCTTAAGGCAGCTTGACATTCAACGCAGGTTTCGAATGGGGAACCTGCGCTGAAGTTAGGGCGCCCTGGCAAAACCCCTGAGGCTCAGAAAAGCTGGGAAACATGCACAAAACTGAAAAAGGAAACCATGAAAAGAAAGAGCTAGGGTTTAGCTCCTACCTGGTCCAGACGGCGCTGAAAATCGTCCGCAGAATCTCCTGGAATCAGCTGGTGAAAATCAAGGGGGAAGAGGCACCTCCAGAGCTCCAACAAACCAAATGCAAATGAAATGGTAAAATGAGACGTAAAAACACCTTTTAATGGCTTTTTACGTAGTTCTAAGTGAAATATTAGGGTTATAATCTCATTTTCATGCAAATATTATTCATTTCTAACAAAATTTGTTGCAGCAATTGAGAATGCAGTACTATCCTTGAAAAGAGAAAAGCTATTTTTGGTAAAAATCAAAGTTTGACTATATAATCGAGCAGTTTTAGCATAAAGTTCATGCTCGTTAAAAAATAAACGCAAGATCCGAGTAGTTTTAACGCGGTCTTCATGCTCGTTAAAAAATAAATAAAAGCAGTGAGCAATGTTTCCTCCAGAGTTTAAGCTCATTTTTAAATAAAAAATGAACCTATCCCGGTAAATAACCACTGTGATCGTAAATTTATCAGCCATAAAAGCCTTGGTCGTGTTTGCACCTGCCACCTCCACTTTCATTTGGCCGATCGTTCACCTCCATATGATTGTTTACCCATTTTGAGGAACAGCTGCGAAGAGTGATTTCACCTAGCCATCCTTGTGACACTGCCGTGATTGGAAAATTCCAACCTGTACCTGGAATCAGTTGCTATCCCTGTTTATCACTCATTCCTCAAAAGACGAGTCTTCTTTAAGCTCTTTTCAACTGACTCGTAAAATATGAAAAGTTTGCCGAGTTTTGGCCTTCCAGCTCGTTAAAATGACCGGAAAAGGAATTTTGGAGTTAACTTTCCGTACCTTTTCAGACTCTCTAAAAATGAAAAGGACCGAGTTTTCCTTGTCGTTAGACTCGTTAAAATGATTAAATAGTGACAAACTTGTCTTTAGACGAGAATGAGTTTCCCTATCGCTAAGCTCGTTAAAACATAGCGATGGGCTTGCCCGAAGGGTAGGTTATAGAACAAGCATATGTTATCCTCCTCAAGCTTGACAAAAATAAAGAGGTACTGGTCAGAAATGACTGCGGAAAAATTGGGAGAACCTCAAAGCTTTAATGGTAGCAAGTCGCTCTTGAACATGACACTTTTCCTCCGTATCACATCAGGTTGGGTTGTTTCATTCACCAGTCTCATCACCATGGTCTCGCCAAACCATCCACATTTTGGGGTAATGCTACCGATCCATCGCATCAGTGTCGTTATATGTTCAAGAGATGTTGTTCAGAAAGAGTCAACCGTGTCCCATCCACTGCCATACATCATCTTTCATCCTTTCATGACCGCCACCCTAAATCATATTTCACAGATCGTTTTCGCCTCCATTAAAATCATTAGCTCCGTTCCGTGTCACTGATGTGGGATTCATTAAGGCCCTCCTTTGACGGATCGCTTCTTGTCGACTTCAGCTCATTATCCAAGAAGTTGATCTAGGAACACCCCCCTCAGTACTTTGAAGCTTGCATGCCTCAATGGCAAGTTTCTCACTTCCGGCGACAGGTATACATCAATGACCTTCGACCAGAAGATTTTGCGTGGTGTTCGACGCCAAGTCCTTTATTCACACCACGTGGATTGTACTGCCGTACCTTGAGGGTCATCATCATTATCGGTGATTCCTCTCGCGCTTGTTAACAGTTTACATCATTGACCGGTAATCAAGCAATGTCTTTCCATGTTCGACTTCAGCGCAATTCTCACATGGATCGACTTGTACTTAGAGTGAAGACCAAACGAGTTTGAAGACCCCGGATCTAGTTTCATCGATCCGGGCTGCGATATATATTCAGGAAATAAAGACATTTGACATGTGCATCATTGCAGCAGATGATCATCCTACTCCAAGGATGATAATTTTCACCAAAATTATCAGTCTACCATCAGACGATCGTCTGTTCTATGTACCAAAATGAATTTATAAAGCTGAGCATGGGAATTCCCGCCTCAGCTAGATCATGAAAGCAGTATGAAAAATAATGTATGGTATTGTATCTCATTACAGGTCACCTCTCAGCGATTCAATGAACTTCGGATCGTCCTGATAAAGCATTTCACCCGATAAACGACCTCATACTTTAGGGGGCAACTGTTATAGACATTTTTGTGCCTTACAGCATGAAGCATGAAATGTCCATAATCTAAGGGATCCAAAGTCCCTAAACATGTTGTTCCTACCCCTAGAGGAACAAGGTCAGCAAACCACAGCACTGAATAAAAGTTCTCCACCTGAAAACACTCAAAAACAAGGCAATTCTGGATCATGTCAACTGCTCCACTGAGCAGCTGCGCTGAATGTCAACTGCTCCACTGTCTACCTGCATTGAATGTCAACTGCAAAGAAGGCTACCTGCGCTGGGCGAGTTTGGACATGTGGCACAGTCATTCCTCAAGGTGTCAATGCCCAGGAAGCTTCCAAAATGACACTTGGATCAGGGAATTCGACTGGTGATGAGTAAGAGGTTCTAGATCTCCAAGTGGAAGAAAGAACCTCCAAGTGGACTCAAGAACTAAAGAATAACTGAAGTGAGAGAGGACACTAGTCAGCTTCATGCCAGCCTCAAGCTGACTCATCCTTTCTCCAAAACTCCTATATATAGATCTCTCTCATGAGGTCTAGGGAGGGCTGGAATCTTGTGAATGTAAAGAATTGCTGTTGGTTTGAGTTTAGAACTATTGGGTGATTTGCTTTGAAGGAGGTGAAGAGGAGATTTCTTTCTGCTGGGAAGGTGATGTTGGATTGGGCCTCTTATGGTTGTATCACTTCCTGAACTTTACTTCTTCCATTAATAAAGCATTTGAGGTTCTTCTATATGCATGTGTCTCAATGATGTATTGTTATACTTGTGTATTTGATTTATTCTAATCCTTGAATCAATTATGAATGTATGCTTCTTGTAGTTTCCCTCTCTTGCCATTTTGCAGGATCTTGGTGTGGCTGGGCCAGTGAAAGAGCAAGGAGCTAGGAGCAAGCAGCAAGGAGAGAAGATTGGATCAGCCATTAGCGAAAGACATCGGTTAGTGGATCTCTTTCTCCCCTATTTTACTTTCATAAAGAATAAATCTTACATAGCTTTGCTTTGATTGTTACTGAGGTACTATCACCCTTAGAGTGGGATAGGGTCATTCCGTTTTGGAATAGGCAATGTCTACCGAAATAGATAAGGGTGAATGACCTTTGTCAAACACGTAACCTTGACAAAAGAATCTTGTCCTAGAACAACCCCTCTTCCATCCACGGACGGGGTACAGACTAGTCATATTCCCTCGCAGAAATTCTACCTTATACCCAAGGTTTTCTCTGCCTAAAGCAGACCAGGATGCATGCCCCCTGGGTTCCAGTCCCATCTTTCCGAATCACTCGCACTCATTTGGAAGAAGGACTGGGGGTGGAGACATTTCTCGATTGAATAGACCATTCAGGGTTGGTATGTGACTATTTGCGATGTGAGATCCCGGAAATGAAAGTTGGTCTACGAGCTTGACCATTCTTTCTTCGTGTGGAAAACACATTACTCTAAAGAGTGAGGAGACTATTGCTCCCATGCAATATATATAGTCTCGTCCAAGGAGTAGGTTATAATCCAAGGGTCCTTGGACGACCATCACGTTCATTTGAACGGTCTTCCCTTTCAATGTAACAGGCACATTAGGGAGGATCCCTAATGGTCGACTGGTTCCTTTATCGAAACCCGAGAGATTTCTTATCTCAGGCAAAAGCGCCGGGGAACCCAGTGCTTTCCAAGCAACAGAGGAAAGGATACTCACAGATGCCCCTTCATCAATGATAGTGCCAGCCATTACCATTCTGTATATTTGGACTATGATTCTGAATGGTATACTGGCTGGCAACTGGGGTCTGCCTAGTTGGTTCTAATCAAAGGACACAACCAGGTTGCTTGGTGGTGGGACCGAATACACGGCCGGATATGACCCTGACGATGTTCCTTCCTGCGATAAAGGAATGGGCGCATTGCCCTGATGCTCATCAGAGTCTGTGTTGATGAAAATAATCTGGATGGTGTCATCCTTATTCTCTTCAGTGAGGGTGTCATTTGAAGATGAATCTTCAGTGACGGTGTCATTTGAAGATGAAACTTCCGAAGGGAGAACCGGGTGAACTGCCGTTTCGACCTTTGGACTTTCGTCCGGTCTGGATTCAGTAGGTTCATTTTCAATGACTAACGCTTCAGCTGACCACTTGAGCGGGCCAGCTGTATTCTCAACCAACAAAGGACTTGGCACGAGTTTTTTGTATCCAGGAGGAAGTCTCAACGGTGAAACCGGACGATCTTCCAAAACTCTCTTCGCTTCGTCTAAGAAGGGACAACGGTGGTTGGCGTGATCGCCTTCACACAGTCTGCAGGGGGATCTTGTTCCCCCTCTTTGTCTTGAACCTTCACTTTCACTAGTTGACGGTAAGCATTCAACATGGCTATCAGAGGTTGATGCTCCCGAATTGTGCAAACGAGGGGACCAGTCCCTTAGTATCTGGGGAATACAGGGACAATCTCTATGGAAGTGGTCTCCTCTACATATGACACATGGCGATTTAGGCCGGGTCTGTGCTATGTGTGGATTTTTGTCAGATGTCTTTTGCTTGCCCCCAGTCGCCTTAGGCTCCTTCTTCTTCTTCTCTCTCTTCTTATTCTCCTTCTTCTCCAAGGGAGCTTGGCTTTTGCCGGCTCTACCTTGCGAAGATGAAGGATTGGAGGAAGAGTTATAGGAAGTAGAAGGCTGGTGGGCAGCTCTAGACTGATCTAACTGTTGACTCGACTGTTCAGGAACCATGGTGTTCTGAACTACATTGGTTGAAAATAGCCATATTGGCAGGCCAATTGTCAGTCCTGGAAGAGACAATGTGGCCATGTGGGGCGGACCAACTTCTCCCCAAGAGGAGAAAGGACTAGGATTTCCATCATGGGGAATTCCTTGGTTGGTGTGTTCCATGTTCTCAACCTAAAGATCAACGCAGGAATAGGAGGTGATTATGTTCCATTTTAAAATAAATTTTTATAACGACGCTTTAGACACAACTTGCTTTTTCACTTTTTAAGAGTCGAGAAAAAGCTAAAGATGACTCTAGTCTCCTTCGATGTTTTAACAAGCCCGAAGTGACAAATGCTCGGATGGACTTTTTCAGTTATAGAGTTTGAAAAAGGCCAAAAGAAACTACTCTGGAGTTCTAGGCAGAGGGTGTGCCAAACTTTTCGCAAAACCACAGAATACGTTTTACGGTACGAGTGGTCGATCTTCGTGAATGCTGTGTTCACTGCATTGCGATCAGTAGGGCGGCCGACACGGCTTCCTATGGATAAAGGCTTTGTTCCTATAGGGGTCTCCCAATATATACGCGACGGTACGTGGGAGCAAAAGTCAGTATTGATACTTATCGCTTCACTGTGGAGGAATCACCCAACCACTCAACGCTAAGATATCATGTTTAACGACGCCGGAACACGTCTCTAGCTTAGACCTCTATGTGTTTGCGTTATGTTTCAATGCGTTGTTATGTAAATTCAATTTATTTTAAGTTGATCTTGTTTAGCAGTTTGCCTTTATGGATCACCACGAGATGTATGGTACAACTCCTAAATGCAGCCTAAGATGATAAGCAAGCTTTTCAATCTTTCAACTTTGAAAATCTTAACTACTGAGGGAAAAGAAAGACATCATCTTTTCACACAGATCATAGAGCACACACTAATGCACTTTTTCCCTAAATCAAGATGCAAGCTGTCAAAATGCACATGCACAATGCAGGTATTTCTTTTCTCTTTCTTAATGTTGATGTACTACAAAAAGAAAGCTGTTGTATAACTTTGAATTCAATTTCAAGTGAAAGCGAACAAGCTTTTGTCCAAAATCAAAAGACACCTTAAGATTTACTTGTTTCAACACTAGAAATACATAAATTCAAACCATATGACGAAAGCAAAAGCTCAATCAGCTATGAACAGCAAACAAACTAACTCTTAAGATCAGAACGACACTTATAACAGGTCTAGATCTAAGAGGCCACAGCAAGACTAGTTCACTTTCGTTATGGGAAACTGCAAATGATGTAAGAAATACACAAAGAACAAATACAGTTTCTTTATACAACCGAGGCAGAATAGTGGCAAAGAAAGGTGGTTTCAGATAGGTACATTGACTGATAACAGGCTGCAAAAACAGGGATGAAAACAGGGCAACAGAAAGCAGAGAACCCCAGTTGCACAAGGCAAAACTGGTTCAGCGCAGGTAGAACACTGTCAGTTTGACATTCAGCGCAGGTAGCCCCTTCGGGACCTGGGATGAAATGCAGACTGCCTTCACAGTGCCTGCAATGAAGAGAGAAACTCTCATTTCTCTTGGTTTCCGGGTTACAAATTGCTCAAAAATCAACAGTTTTTGGCCAAATCAAAGCTATTAATCAAGTACACACTAAAGGATGAAAAGGAGGATGAAAAGATATCACTAAGAGTTGTTCAAAGTCCTTGTGGATCAGCTCTTCAAATCATAAACATGCCCAGAAACTGAGCTAGAGTAGCTGCCCTCTACTTTGCATTTGAAAGATCCAAATGCAGTTCGATTCGGTACTCCCTGTGTTTAGGAAATGAATAGAGAAAACACAAACAACCAACAACATACGATCCCCAGCGGAGTCGCCAATTTGTTGTTGGGAAAATTATCCAATATGGAATGACCCTATCCCACTCTAAGGGTGATAGTACCTTAGCAACAATCAAAGCAAAGCTATCTAAGATTTCTTCTTTATGAAAGTAAAATAGGGGAGAAAGAGATCCACTAACCGATGTCTTCCGCTAATGGTTGATCCAATCTTCTCTCCTTGCTGCTTGCTCCCAGCTCCTTGCTCTTTCGCTGACCCAGCTACAAAAAGATCCTACAAAATGGCAAGAAAGAGAAACTACAAGAAGCATACATTCATAATTGATTTAAGGATTAGAGTAAATCAAATACACAAGTATAACAATACATCATTGAGACACATGTATATAGAAGAACCTCAAATGCTTTATTAATGGAAGAAGTAAAGTTCAGGAAGTGATACAACCATAAGAGGCCCAATCCAGCATCACCTTCCCAGCAGAAAGAAATCTCCTCTTCACCTCCTTCAAAGCAAATCACCCAATAATTCTAAACTCAAACCAACAGCAATTCTTTACATTCACAAGATTCCAGCCTCCCTAGACCTCATGAGAGAGATCTATATATAGGAGTTTTGGAGAAAGGATGAGTCAGCTTGAGGCTGGCATGAAGCTGACTAGTGTCCTCTCTCACTTCAGTTATTCTTCAGTTCTTGAGTCCACTTGGAGTTTCTTGCTTCCACTTGGAGATCTAGACCCTCTTACTCATCACCAGTCGAATTCCCTGATCCAAGTGTCATTTTGGAAGCTTCCTGGGCATTGACACCTTGAGGAATGACTGTGCCACATGTCCAAACTCGCCGAGCGCAGTTAGCCTTCTTTGCAGTTGACATTCAACGTAGGTAGATAGTGGAGCAGTTGACATTCAGCGCAGATGCTCAGTGGAGCAGTTGACATGATCCAGAATTGCTTTGTTTTGAGTGTTTCCAGGTGGAGAACTGTTATTCAGTGCTGTGGTTTGCTGACCTTGTTCCTCTAGGGGTAGGAACAACATGTTTAGGGACTTTGGATCCCTTAGATTATGGACATTTCATGCTTCATGCTGTAAGGCACAAAAATGTCTATAACAGTTGCCCGCTAAAGTATGAGGTCGTTTATCGGGTGAAATGCTTTATCAGGAGGATCCGAAGTTCATTCAATCGTTGAGAGATGACCTGTAATAAAATACAATACAATACATTATTTTTCATACTGCTTTCATGATCTAGCTGAGGCGGACATTCCCATGCTCAGTTGTATAAATTCATTTTGGTACATAGAACAGACGATCGTCTGATGGTAGACTGATAATTTTGGTGAAAATTATCATCTTTGGAGTAGGATGATCATCTGCTGCAATGATGCACATGTCAAATGTCTTTATTTCCTGAATATATATCGCAGCCCGAATGGATGAAACTAGATCCGGGGTCTTCAAACTCGAGTGATCTTCACTCTAAGTACAAGTCGATCCATGTGAGAATTGCGCTGAAGTCGAACATGGAAAGACATCGCTTGATTACCGGTCAATGATGTAAACCGTTAACAAGCGCGAGAGGAATCACCGATAATGATGATGAACCTCAAGGTACGGCAGTACAATCCACGTGGTGTGAATAAAGGACTTGGCGTCGAACACCACGCAAAATCTTCTAGTCGAAGGTCATTGATGTATACCTATCGCCGGAAGTGAGAAACTTGCCATTGAGGCATGCAAGCTTCAAAGTACTGAAGGGGTTGTTCCTAGATCAACTTCTTGGATAATGAGCTGAAGTCGAAAAGAAGCGATTCGTCAAAGGAGGGCCTTAATGAATCCCACATCAGTGACACGGAATGGAGCTAATGATTTTAATGGAGGTGAAAACCATCTGTGACATATGATTCAGGGTGGCGGTCATGAATGGATGAAGGATAATGTATGGCAGTGGATGGGACACGGTTGACTCTTTCTGAACAACATCTCTTGAACATATAACGACACTGATGCGATGGATCGGTAGCATTACCCCAAATGTGGATGGTTTGGCGAGACCATGGTGATGAGACCGGTGAATGAAACAACCCAACCCGATGTGGTACGGAGGAAAAGTGTCATGTTCAAGAGCGACTTGCCACCATTAAAGCTTTGAGGTTCTCCCAATTTTTCTTCAGTCATTTCTGACCGGTACCTCTTCACCCAATAGTTCTAAACTCAAACCAACAACAATTCTTTACATTCACAAGATTCCAGCCTCCCTAGACCTCATGAGAGAGATCTATATATAGGAGTTTTGGAGAAAGGATGAGTCAGCTTGAGGCTGGCATGAATCTGACTAGTGTCCTCTCTCACTTTAGTTATTCTTCAGTTCTTGAGTCCACTTGGAGGTTCTTGCTTCCACTTGGAGATCTAGACCCTCTTACTCATCACCAGTCGAATTCCCTGATCCAAGTGTCATTTTGGAAGCTTCCTGGGCATTGACACCTTGAGGAATGACTGTGCCACATGTCCAAACTCACCCAGCGCAGGTAGCCTTCTTTGCAGTTGACATTCAACGCAGGTAGACAGTGGAGCAGTTGACATTCAGCGCAGATGCTCAGTGGAGTAGTTGACGTGATCCAGAATTGCTTTGTTTTTGAGTGTTTTCAGGTGGAGAACTGTTATTCAGTGATGTGGTTTGCTGACCTTGTTCCTCTAGGGGTAGGAACAACATGTTTAGTGACTTTGGATCCCTTAGATTATGGACATTTCATGCTTCATGCTGTAAGGCACAAAAATGTCTATAACAGTTGCCCCCTAAAGTATGAGGTCGTTTATTGGGTGAAATGCTTTATCAGGAGGATCCGAAGTTCATTCAATCGCTGAGAGGTGACCTATAATAAAATACAATACAATACATTATTTTTCATTCTGCTTTCATGATCTAGCTAAGGCGGGCATTCCCATGCTCAGCTTTATAAATTCATTTTGGTACATAGAACAGACGATCGTCTGATGGTAGACTGATAATTTTGGTGAAAATTATCATCCTTTGAGTAGGATGATCATCTGCTGCAATGATGTACATGTCAAATGTCTTTATATTTCCTGAATATATATCGCAGCTCGGATGGATGAAACTAGATCCGGGGCCTTCAAACTCGTTCGATCTTCACTCTAAGTACAAGTCGATCCATGCGAGAATTGCGCTGAAGTCGAACATGGAAAGACATCGCTTGATTACCGATCAATGATGTAAACCGTTAACAAGCGCGAGAGGAGTCACCGATAATGATAATGACCCTCAAGGTACTGCAGTACAATTCACGTGGTGTGAATGAAGGACTTGGCGTCGAACACCACGCAAAATCTTCTGGTCGAAGGTCATTGATGTATACCTGTTGCTGGAAGTGAGAAACTTGCCATTGAGGCATGCAAGCTTCAAAGTACTGAGGGGGTTGTTCCTAGATAAACTTCTTGGATAATGAGCTGAAGTCGACAAGAAGTGATTCGTCAAAGGAGGGCCTTAATGAATCCCACATCAGTGACACGGAACGGAGCTAATGATTTTAATGGAGGTGAAAACAATCTGTGACATATGATTCAGGGTGGCGGTCATGGATGGATGAAGGATAATGTATGGCAGTGGATGGGACACGGTTTTCTCTTTCTGAACAACATCTCTTGAACATATAACGACACTGATGCGATGGATCGGTAGCATTACCCCAAATGTGGATGGTTTGGCGAGACCATGGTGATGAGACCGGTGAATGAAACAACCCAACCCGATGTGGGATGGAGGAAAAGTGTCATGTTCAAGAGCGACTTGCTACCATTAAAGCTTTGAGGTTCTCCCAATTTTTCCCCAGTCATTTCTGACCAGTACCCCTTTATTTTTGTCAAGCTTGAGGAGGATAACATATGCTTGTTCTATAACCTGCCCTTCGGGCAAGCCCATCGCTATGTTTTAACGAGCCTAGCGATAGGGAAACTCGTTCTCGTCTAAAGACAAGTTTGTCGCTATTTAATCATTTTAACGAGTCTAACGACAAGGAAAACTCAGTCCTTTTCATTTTTAGAGAGTCTAAAAAGGTACGGAAAGTTAACTCCAAAATTCCTTTTTCGTCATCTAATCCCTTAAGTCTGAAAAAGTATAAAACAATACAGAAGGGATGATTTTTCGATAACTTTAACGAGCCGAATAAAACAAGCGCTCGACCTTTTTGTGCAATAATCCCTCAGGTCCAAAAAGATTAAAATCTAGAGGAGGGATAGCTCTTCCGGTCCTTTTAACGAGCTGGAAGGCCAAAACTCGGCAATCTTTTCATATTTTACGAGTCAGTTGAAAAGAGCTCAAAGAAGACTCGTCTTTTGAGGAACGAGTGATAAATAGGGATAGCAGCAGATTCCAGGTACAGGTTGGAATTTTCCAATCACGGCAGTGTCACAAGGATGGCTAGGTGAAATCACTCTTCGCAGCTGTTCCTCAAAATGGGTAAACAATCATATGGAGGTGAACGATCGGCCAAATGAAAGTGGAGGTGGAAGGTGCAAACACGACCAAGGCTTTTATGGCTGATAAATTTACGATCACAGTGGTTATTTACCGGGATAGGTTCATTTTTTATTTAAAAATGAGCTTAAACTCTGGAGGAAACATTGCTCACTGCTTTTATTTATTTTTTAATGAGCATGAAGACCGCGTTAAAACTGCTCAGATATTATGTTTATTTTTTAACGAGCATGAACTATGTGCTAAAACTGCTTGATTATACCAGTCATAAGATAAGAATGTCTCCTGAAAGATCCCATTTTTTATAGAGCTTGCGCCTTACCAAAGCTATGCTCCCTCTCATCCTTTCTTTATGAAAGTTTGGAAACGGCTAATCCTACGAGTTTAAAGGGTTAGACCTACAGGTTTAAAGGGAGGACCTAAAAATTTAAAAAAATAAATAGTCGCCCCTTGCTTGCACTCCAAAAGGTTGCATGCCCCCGGGTATAAAACATCGTTTCAAGGTTACCTCTACTTTTTTGCCATCGAAACTTTCGTTTCACCGGGAGAGGTACCTCTTTCAGGTTACCCAAAGATTGTCTCGTTAATCTTTCAAACAAAACATTTCCCTGGCAATGTCTACCGAAATAGACAAGGGTGAATGACCTTTGTCAAACACGTAACTTTGACAAAAGAATCTTATTCTAGAACAACCCCTCTTCCATCCACGGACGGGGTACGGACTAGTCATATTCTCTCGCGGAAATTTTACCTTATACCCAAGGTTTTCTCTGCCTAAAGCAGACCAGGATGCATGCCCCCTGGGTTCTAGTCCCATCTTTCCGAATCACTCGCACTCATCGGGAAGAAGGACTGGGGGTGGAGACATTTCTTGATTGAATAGACCATTCAGGGTTGGTATGTGACTATTTGCGATGCGTGATCCCGGAAATGAAAGTTGGTCTATGAGCTTGACCATTCTTCCTTCATGTGGAAAACACATTACTCTAAAGAGTGAGGAGACTACTGCTCCCATGCAATATATATAGTCTCGTCCAAGGAGTAGGTTATAATCCAAGGGTCCTTGAACGACCATCACGTTCATTTGAACGGCCTTCCCTTTCAATGTAACAGGCAAAAGCGCCGGGGAACCCAGTGCTTTCCAAGCAACAGAGGAAAGGATACTCACAGATGCCCCTTCATCAATGATAGTTCCAGCCATTACCATTCTGTATATTTGGACTATAATTCTGAATGGTATACTGGCTGGTAACTGGGGTCTGCCTAGTTGGTTCCAATCAAAGGACACAACCAGGTTGCTTGGTGGTGGGACCGAATACACGGCCGGATATGACCCTGACGATGTTCCTTCCTGCGATAAAGGAATGGGCGCATTGCCCTGACGCTTGTCAGAGTCTGTGTTGATGAAAAGAATCTGGATGGTGTCATCCTTATTCTCTTCAGTGAGGGTGTCATTTGAAGATGAATCTTCAGTGACGGTGTCATTTGAAGATGAAACTTCTGAAGGAAGAACCGGGTCAACTGCCGTTTCGACCTTTGGACTTTCGTCCGTCTGGATTCAGTAGTTCATTTTCAATGACTGACACTTCAGCTGACCACTTGAGCGGGCCAGCTGTATTCTCAACCAACGAAGGACTTGGCACGAGTTTTTTTGTATCAAGGAGGAAGTCTCAACGGTGAAACCGACGATCTTCCAAAACTCTCTTCGCTTCGTCTAGAAGGGACAACGGTGGATGGCGTGATCGCCTTTACACAGTCTGCAGGGGGATCTTGCTCCCCCTCTTTGTCTTGAACCTTCACTTTCGCTGGTTGACGGTAAGCATTCAACAACATGGCTATCAGAGGTTGAAGCTCCCGAATTGTGCAAACGAGGGGACCTGTCCCTTAGTATCCGGGGAATACAGGACAATATCTATGGAAGTGGTCTCCTCTACATATGACACATGGCGATTTAGGCCCGGTCTGTGCTGTGTGTGGATTTTTGTCAGATGTCTTTTGCTTGCCCACCAGTCGCCTTAGGCTCCTTCTTCTTCTCTCTCTCTTCTTCTTCTCCTTCTTCTCCATGGGAGCTTGGCTTTTGCCGGCTCTACCTTGCGAAGATGAAGGATTGGAGGAAGAGTTATAGGAAGTGGAAGGCTGGTGGGCAGCTCTAGACTGATTTAACTGTTGACTCGACTGTTCAGGAACCATGGTGTTCTGAACTACATTGGTTGAGAATAGGCAAATTGGCAGGCCAATTGTCAGTCCTGGAAGCGACAATGTGGCCATGTGGGGCGCACCAACTTCTCCCCAAGAGGAGAAAGGACTAGGATTTCCATCATGGGGAATTCCTTGGTTGGTGTGTTCCATGTTCTCAACCTACAGATCAACGCAGGAATAGGAGGTGATTATGTTCCATTTTAAAATAAATTTTATAACGACGCTTTAGACACAACTTGCTTTTTCACTTTTTAAGAGTCGAGAAAAAGCTAAAGATGACTCTAGTCTCCTTCGATGTTTTAACGAGCCCGAAGTGACAAATGCTCGGATGGACTTTTTCAGTTATAAGTTTGAAAAAGGCCAAAAGAAACTACTCTGGAGTTCTAGCAGAGGGTGTGCCAAACTTTTTCGCAAAACCACAGAATACGTTTTACGGTACGGGTGGTCGATCTTCGTGAATGCTGTGTTCACTGCATTGCGATCAGTAGGGCGGCCGACACGGCTTCCTATGGAAAATGGCTTTGTTCCTATAGGGGGTCTCCCAATATATACGCAACGGTACGTGGGAGCACAAGTCCGTATTGATACTTATCGCTTCACCGTGGAGGAATCACCCAACCACTCAATACTAAAGATATCACGTTAATGACGCCGAACAAACGTGTCTAGCTTAGACCTCTATGTGTTGCGTTATGTTTCAAAGCGTTGTTATGTAAATTCAATTTATTTTAGTTTGATCTTGTTTAGCATTTGCCTTTATGGATCACCACGAGATGTATGGTACAACTCCTAAATGCAGTCTAAAGATGATAAGCAAGCTTTTCAATCTTTTCAACTTATGAAAATCTTAACTACTGAGGGAAAAGAAAGACATCATCTTTTCACACAGATCATAGAGCACACACTAATGCACTTTTTCCTAAATCAACATGCAAGCTGTCAAAATGCACATGCACAATGCAGGTATTGCTTTTTCTCTTTCTTAATGTTGATGTACTACAAAAAGAAAGTTGTTGTATAACTTTGAATTCAATTTCAAGTGAAAGCAAACAAGCTTTTGTCCAAAATCAAAAGACACCTTAAGATTCACTTGTTTCAACACTAAAATACATAAATTCAAACCATATGACGGAAAGCAAAAGCTCAATCAGCTATGAACAGCAAGCAAACTAACTCTTAAGATCAAAACGACACTTATCACAGGTCTAGATCTAAGAGGTCACAGCAAGACTAGTCACTTTCGTTATGGGAAACTGCAAATGATATAAGAAATACACAAAGAGCAAATACAGTTTATTTATACAACCGAGGCGGAATAGTGCAAAGAAATGTGGTTTCAGATAGGTACATTGACTGATAACAGGCAGCAAAAACAGGGATGAAAACAGGGCAACAGAAAGCAGAGAATCCCAGTTGCACAAGCAAAACTGGTTCAGCGCAGGTAGAACACACTGTCAGTTGACATTCAGCGCAGGTAGCCCCTTCGGGACCTGCGATGAAATGCAGACTGCCTTCACAGTGCCCAGCAATGAAGAGAGAAACTCTCGTTTCTCTTGGTTTCTGGGTTACAAATTGCTAAAAAATCAAACATTTTTTGCCAATTCAAAGCTGTCAATCAATTACAAACTAAAGGATGAAAAGGAGATGAAAAGCTATCACTAAGAGTTGTTCAGAGTCCTTGTGGATCAGCTCTCAAATCATAAACATGCCCAGAAACTAAAGCTAGAGTAGCTGCCCTCTACTTTGGCATTCGAAAGATCCAAATCAGTTCGATTCGGTACTCCCTGTGTTTAGAAATGAATAGCAAAAACACAAACAACCAACAAGATACGATCCCTTTTCATGGTTTCCTTTTTCAGTTTTGTGCCTGTTTCCCAGCTTTTCTGAGAGCCTCAGGGGTTTTGCCAGGGCGCCCTAACTTCAGCGCAGGTTTCCCATTCGAAACCTGCGTTGAATGTCAAGCTGCCCTAAGGCAGCCTGACCTTCAACGCAGGTGGGACACTCTTTGCCTGCGTTGGGCTCAGAAAACTGAGTTTTCAGCTCATTTTTTTTGAGAAATTTTCGCCAGTTTTTCATCAAATTCAGGACTTACTCTTCTCTTGTGTGTTTGCAGGAACTTTTGATCAAAATGTCCCTTACATGGCGAGAACGAGAACATGAAGAGGAGGACATGATTGCCCTCCATGACCCTGGTCACGTGAACGCGCTGCGGAACTGTGGCCTGCTGAAGATTTTTTTCCGTAATCTCTAGCATGAACACAGATCACTTTGCTGCAGTATATGCTTGATGCTTGGATCCCCATTAACCAAGTATTCCAAATTAGGGGAAAATCCATCCCCTTGACCATAGAGGACATTTACTTCTTGACTGGCTTGTCAAGGCGAGGTGCCCCCATTTCTTTGTCAGGACGGCCCGGGGGACCGACTCCGTGAGAGATTATGTCCGCTAGTATTGCAGGGAAGGTTCCCAGCCGAGCAGAGACGGAAAGGTTTATTATCCATGAGATTACTGATAGGTCTCTCAGGTCCTTCTGTATACCATTGGTAGGATGGCCGTACGCAGCTCTAATGTTGCCAACAGATCTTATGTGCAGCACGCCTTGGAGTCGCCAATTTGTTGTTGGGAAAAGTATCAATACGAATGACCCTATCCCACTCTAAGGGTGATTGTACCCAGCAACAATCAAAGCAAAGCTATCTAAGATTCTTCTTTATGAAAGTAAAATAGGGGAGAAAAGATATCACAACGATGTCTTTCGCTAATGGTTGATCCAATCTTCTCTCCTTGCTGCTCGCTCCCAGCTCCTTGCTCTTTCACTGGCCCAGTTACACCAAGATCCTGCAAAATGGCAAGAGAGGGAAACTACAAGAAGCATACATTCATAATTGATTCAAGGATTAGAATAAATCAAATACACAAGTATAACAATACATCATTGAGACACATGCATATAGAAGAACCTCAATGCTTTATTAATAGAAGAAGTAAAGTTCAGGAAGTGATACAACCATAAGAGGCCCAATCCAGCATCACCTTCCCAGCAGAAAGAAATCTCCTCTTCACCTCCTTCAAAGCAAATCACCCAATAGTTCTAAACTCAAACCAACAGCATTCTTTACATTCACAAGATTCCAGCCTCCCTAGACCTCATGAGAGAGATCTATATATAGGAGTTTTGGAGAAAGGATGAGTTAGCTTGAGGCTGGCATGAAGTTGACGAGTGTCCTCTCTCACTTCAGTTATTCTTCAGTTCTTGAGTCCACTTGGAGGTTCTTGCTTCCATTTGGAGATCTAGAACCTCTTACTCATCACCAGTCGAATCCCTGATCCAAGTGTCATTTGGAAGCTTCCTGGGCATTGACAACCTTGAGGAATGACTGTGCCACCTGTCCAAACTCGCCCAGCGCAGGTAGCCTTCTTTGTAGTTGACATTCAATCAGGTAGACAGTGGAGCAGTTGACATTCAGCGCAGATGCTCAGTGGAGCAGTTGACATGATTCCAGAATTGCTTTGTTTTTGAGTGTTTTCAGGTGGAGAACTGTTATTCAGTGCAGTGGTTTGCTGACCTTGTTCCTCTAGGGGTAGGGAACAACATGTTTAGGGACTTTGGATCCCTTAGATTATGGACATTTCATGCTTCATGCTGTAAGGCACAAAAATGTCTATAACAGTTGCCCCCTAAAGTATGAGGTCGTTTATCGGGTGAAATGCTTTATTCAGGAGGATCCGAAGTTCATTCAATCGAAAGAGGTGACCTGTAATAAAATACAATACAATACATTATTTTTCATACTGCTTTCATGATCTAGCTGAGGCGGGCATTCCCATGCTCAGCTTTATAAATTCATTTTGGTACATAGAACAGACGATCGTCTGATGGTAGACTTGATAATTTTGGTGAAAATTATCATCCTTGGAGTAGGATGATCATCTGCTGCAATGATGCACATGTCAAATGTCTTTATTTCCTGAATATATATCGTAGCCCGGATGGATGAAACTAGATCCGGGTCTTCAAACTCGTTTGATCTTCACTCTAAGTACAAGTCGATCCATGTGAGAATTGCGCTGAAGTCGAACATGGAAAGACATCGCTTGATTACCGGTCAATGATGTAAACCGTTAACAAGCGCGAGAGGAATCACCGATAATGATGATGACCCTCAAGGTACGGCAGTACAATCCATGTGGTGTGATAAAGGACTTGGCGTCGAACACCACGCAAAAATCTTCTGTCGAAGGTCATTGATGTATACCTGTCGCCGGAAGTGAGAAACTTGCCATTGAGGCATGCAAGCTTCAAAGTACTGAGGGGGGTGTTCCTAGATCAAACTTCTTGGATAATGAGCTGAAGTCGACAAGAAGCGATCCGTCAAAGGAGGGCCTTAATGAATCCCACATCAGTGACACGGAACGGAGCTAATGATTTTAATGGAGGCGAAAACGATCTGTGAAATATGATTCAGGGTGGCGGTCATGAAAGGATGAAAGATGAGTTATGGCAGTGGATGGGACACGGTTGACTCTTTCTGAACAACATCTCTTGAACATATAACGACACTGATGCGATGGATCGGTAGCATTAACCCCAAAATGTGGATGGTTTGGCGAGACCATGGTGATGAGACCGGTGAATGAAACAACCCAACCCGATGTGATACGGAGGAAAAGTGTCATGTTCAAGAGCGACTTGCTACCATTAAAGCTTTGAGGTTCTCCCAATTTTTCCGCAGTCATTTCTGACCAATACCTCTTTATTTTTGTCAAGCTTGAGTAGGATAACATATGCTTGTTCTATAACCTGCCCTTCGGGCAAGCCCATCGCTATGTTTTTAACGAGCTTAGCGAAAGGGAAACTCGTTCTCGTCTAAAGACAAGTTTGTCGCTATTTAATCATTTTAACGAGTCTAACGACAAGGAAAACTCGGTCCTTTTCATTTTTTAGAGAGTCTAAAAAGGTAGGTACATAAAGTCAACTCCAAAATTCCTTTTTCGTCATCTAATCCCTTAAGTCCGAAAAAGTATAAAACAATACAAAAGGGATGATTTTCGATAACTTTAACGAGCCGAATAAAACAAGCGCTCGACCTTTTTGTGCAATAATCCATCAGGTCCAAAAAGATTAAAATATAGAGGAGGGATAGCTCTTCCGGTCATTTTAACGAGCTGGAAGGCCAAAACTCGGGAAACTTTTCATATTTTACGAGTCAGTTGAAAAGAGCTTAAAGAAGACTCGTCTTTTGAGGAAGAGTGATAAACAGATAGCAACTGATTCCAGGTACAGGTTGGAATTTCCAATCACGACAGTGTCACAAGGATGGCTAGTGAAATCAGTCTCGCAGCTATTCCTCAAAATGGGTAAACAATCATATGAGGTGAACGATCGGCCAAATGAAATATGAGGTGGCAGGTGCAAACACGACCAAGGCTTTTTATGGCTGATAAATTTACGATCACATTGGTTATTTACCGGGATAGGTTCATTTTTATTTAAAATGAGCTTAAAACTCTGGAGGAAACATTGCTCACTGCTTTTATTTATTTTTTAACGAGCATGAAGACCGCGTTAAAACTGCTCAGATCTTGCGTTTATTTTTTAAACGAGCATGAACTTTATGCTAAAACTGCTCGAATTACCAGTCATAAGATAAGAAATGTCCCCTGTGAGATCTCTATTTTAAGGAGTTTCATCTTCACTAGCTTTACTCCATATCCTTTCTTTATGCAAGTTCGGAAACGGCTAACCCCAAAACTAGATAAATAACCGCTCTTAGCTTGCACTCCAAAAGGTTTGCATGCCCCCAGGTATAACATACAATTTCAAGGTGCCCCTCCTCCTTCTCACCTCTGCTTTTCTTTGGGTGTTCACAGCTACTTGTCGTCTTGCCAGTCTAATGTTAACGATACTTGTCTTCTCGTTACTTTTAAACGGGTCTTATGCGATACTTGTTCTTCTCGTCAGCCCAACTTTTTAACAGATCTTTCGCAAGACGCAAGAGAAAGCTACTTGCGACAAGAGAGCAGCTACTTGTGACAAGAGAAGAACACTACTCAAAGACAAAACATTGGTGTTATTGAGGGAGGCTTACCTCTTTCTGGTTACCCAAATATTGTCTCGTTAATCTTTCAAACAAAACACTTCCTCGGCAATGTCTACCGAAATAGACAAGGGTGAATGACCTTTGTCAAACACGTAACCCTGACAAAATAATCTTATCCTAGAACAACCCCTCTTCCATCCACGGATGGGGTACGGACTAGTCATATTCCCTCGCGGATATTCTACCTTATACCCAAGGTTTTCTCTGCCTAAAGCAGACCAGGATGCATGCCCCCTAGGTTCCAGTCCCATCTTTCTGAATCACTCGCACTCACGGGAAGAAGGACTGGGGGTGGAGAATTTCTCGATTGAATAGACCATTCAAGGGTTGGTTTGTGACTATTTGCGATGCGAGATCCCGGAAATGAAAGTTGGTCTACGAGCTTGACCATTATCCTTCGTGTGGAAAACACATTTACTCTAAGAGTGAGGAGACTATTGCTCCATGCAATATATATAGTCTCGTCCAAGGAGTAGGTTATAATCCAAGGGTCCTTGAATGACCATCACGTTCATTTTGAACGGTCTTCCCTTTCAATGTAACAGGCACATTGGGGAGGATCCCTAATGGTCGATGGTTCCTTTATCGAAACCTGAGAGATTTCTTATCTCAGGCAAAAGCGCCGGGGAACCCAGTGTGCTTTCCAAGCAACAGAGGAAAGATACTCACAGATGCCCCTTCATCAATGATAGTGCCAGCCATTACCATTTTGTATATTTGGACTATGATTTGAATGGTATACTGGCTGGCAACGGGGGTCTGCCTAGTTGGTTCCAATCAAGGACACACCAGGTTGCTTGGTGGTGGGACGAATCACGACCGGATATGACCTGACGATGTTCTTCCTGCGATAAAGGAATGGGCGCATTGCCCTGATGCTCGTCAGAGTCTGTGTTGATGAAAAGATTCTGGATGGTGTCATCCTTATTCTCTTCAGTGAGGGTTGTCATTTGAAGATGAATTCTTCAGTGACGGTGTCATTTGAAGATGAAAATTTCGAAGGGAGAACCGGTCAACTGCCGTTTCGACCTTTGGACTTTCGTCCGGTTGGATTCAGTAGGTTCATTTTCAATGACTAACGCTCAGCTGACCACTTGAGCGATCCAGCTGTATTCTCAACCAAGCAGGACTTGGCACGGGTTTTTTGTATCCAGGAGGAAGTCTCAACAGTGAAACCGGACGATCTTCCAAAACTTCTTCGCTTCGTCTAAGAAGGGACAACGGTGGATGCGTGATCGCCTTCACAAGTCTGCAGGGGGATCTTGTTCCCCCTCTTTGTCTTGAACCTTCACTTTCGCTGGTTGACGGTAGGCATTCAACATGGCTATTAGAGGTTGATGCTCCCGAATTGTGCAAACGAGGGGACCAGTCCCTTAGTATCCGGGGAAATACAGGGCCAATCTCTATGGAAGTGGTCTCCTCTACATATGACACATGGCGATTTAGGCCCAGTCTGTGCTGTGTGTGGATTTTTGTCAGATGTCTTTTGCTTGCCCCCAGTCGCTTAGGCTCCTTCTTCTTCTTCTCTCTCTTCTTCTCTCCTTCTTCTCCATGGGAGCTGGCTTTTGCCGGCTCTACCTTGCGAAGATGAAGGATTGGAGGAAGAGTTATAGGAGTAGAAGGCTGGTGGGCAGCTCTAGGGACTGATCTAACTGTTGACTCGACTATTCAGGAACCTGGTGTTCTGAACTACATTGGTTGAGAATAGCCAAATTGGCAGGCCAATTGTCAGTCCTGGAAGCGACAATGTGGCCATGTGGGGCACACCAACTTCTCCCCAAGAGGAGAAAGGACTAGGATTTCTATCATGGGGAATTCCTTGGTTGGTGCGTTCCATGTTCTCAACCTACAGATCAACGCAGGAATAGGAGGTGATTATGTTCGTTTAAAATAATTTTTATAACGACGCTTTAGACACAACTTGATTTTTCACTTTTTAAGAGTCGAGAAAAAAGCTAAAGATGACTCTAGTCTCCTTCGATGTTTTAACGAGCCCGAAGTGACAAATGCTCGGATGGACTTTTTCAGTTATAGAGTTTGAAAAAGGCCAAAGAAAACTACTCTGGAGTTCTAGCAGAGGGTGTGCCAAACTTTTCGCAAAGCCACAGAATACGTTTTACGGTACGGGTGGTCGATCTTTGTGAATGTTGTGTTCACGGCATTCGATCAGTAGGGCGGCCGACACGGCTTCCTATGGATAAAAGCTTTGTTCCTATAGGGGTCTGCCAATATATACGCAACGGTACGTGGGAGCACAAGTCCGTATTGATACTTATCGCTTCACCGTGGAGGAATCACCCAACCACTCAACGCTAAGATATCACGTTCAACGACGCCGGAACACGTCTCTAGCTTAGACCTCTATGTGTTTGTGTTATGTTTCAATGCGTTGTTATGTAAATTCAATTTATTTTAAGGTTGATCTTGTTTAGCAGTTTGCCTTTATGGATCACCACGAGATGTATTGTACAACTCCTAAATGCAGTCTAAAGATGAGAAGCAAGCTTTTTCAATCTTTTCAACTTATGAAAATCTTAACTACTGAGGGAAAGAAAGACATCATCTTTTCACACAGATCATAGAGCACACATTAATGCACTTTTTCCTAAATCAACATGCAAGCTGTCAAAATGCACATGCACAATGCAGGTATTTATTTTCTCTTTCTAATGTTGGTGTACTACAAAAAGAAAGCAGTGTATAACTTTGAATTCAATTTCAAGTGAAAGCAAATAAGCTTTTGTCCAAAATCAAAAGACACCTTAAGATTTACTTGTTTCAACACTAGAAATACATAAATTCAAACCATATGACGAAAGCAAAAGCTCAATCAGCTATGAACAACAAACAACTAACTCTTAAGATCAGAACAACACTTATCACAGGTCTAGATCTAAGAGGCACAGCAAGACTAGTTCACTTTCGTTATGGGAAACTGCAAATGATGTAAGAAATACACAAAGAAAAAATACAGTTTCTTTATACAACTGAGGGGAATAGTGGCAAAGAAAGGTGGTTTCAGATAGGTACATTGATTGATAACAGGCTGCAAAAACAGGATGAAAACAGGGCACAGAAAGCAGAGAACCCCAGTTGCACAAGGCCAAACTGGTTCAGCGCAGGTAGAACACAGTCAGTTTGAATTCAGCGCAGGTAGCCCTTTCGGGACATGCGATGAAATGCAGACTGCCTTCACAGTGCCTGCAATGAAGAGAGAAACTCAGTTTCTTTGGTTTCGGGTTACAGATTGCTCAAAAATCAACAGTTTTTGGCCAATCAAAGCTATCAATCAAGTACACATAAGGATGATTCAAAGCTCAAAGGAGGATGAAAAGTACCACTAAGAGCTGTTCAGAGTCCTTGTGGATCAGCTCTTCAAATCATAAACATGCCCAGAAACTGAGCTAGAGTAGCTTCCCTCTACTTTGCATTGAAAGATCAAATGCAGTTCGATTCGGTACTCTCTGTGTTTAGGAAATGAATAGCAAAAACACAAACAACCAACAAGATACGATCCCCAGCGGAGTCGCCAATTTGTTGTTGATCCAATCTTCTCTCCTTGCTGCTTGCTCCCAGCTCCTTGCTCTTTCGCTGGCCCAGCTACACCAAGATCCTGCAAAATGGCAAGAAAGGGAAACTACAAGAAGCATACATTCATAATTGATTTAAGGATTAGAATAAATCAAATACACAAGTATAGCAATACATCATTGAGACACATGCATATAGAAGAACCTCAAATGCTTTTATTAATGGAAGAAGTAAAGTTCAGGAAGTGATACAACCATAAGAGGCCCAATCCAGCATCACCTTCCCAGCAGAAAGAAATCTCCTCTTCACCTCCTTCAAAGCAAATCACCCAATAGTTCTAACCTCAAACCAATAGCAATTCTTTACATTCACAAGATTCCAGCCTCCCTAGACCTCATGAGAGAGATCTATATATAGGAGTTTTGGAGAAAGGATGAGTCAGCTTGAGGCTGGCATGAAGCTGACTAGTGTCCTCTCTCACTTTAGTTATTCTTGAGTTCTTGAGTCCACTTGGAGGTTCTTGCTTCCACTTGGAGATCTAGACCCTCTTACTCATCACCAGTCGAATTCCCTGATCCAAGTGTCATTTTGGAAGCTTCCTGGGCATTGACAACTTGAGGAATGACTGTGCCACATGTCCAAACTCGCCCAGCGCAGTTAGCCTTCTTTGTAGTTGACATTCAACGCAGGTAGACAGTGGAGCAGTTGACATTCAGCGCAGATGCTCAGTGGAGCAGTTGACATGATCCAGAATTGCTTTGTTTTTGAGTGTTTTCAGGTGGAGAACTGTTATTCAATGTTGTGGTTTGCTGACCTTGTTCCTCTAGGGGTAGGAACAACATATTTAGGGACTTTGGATCCCTTAGATTGTGGACATTTCATGCTTCATGCTGTAAGGCAAAAAAAATGTCTATAACAGTTGCCCCCTAAAGTATGAGGTCATTTATCGGGTGAAATGCTTTATCAAGAGGATCCGAAGTTCATTCAATCGCTGAGAGGTGACCTGTAATAAGATACAATACAATACATTATTTTTCATACTGCTTTCATGATCTAGCTGAGGCGGGCATTCCCATGCTCAGCTTTATAAATACATTTTTCCGTACATAGAACAGACGATCGTCTGATGGTAGACTGATAATTCTCTGCTGAAATTATCATCCTTTGATTAGGATGATCATCTGCTGCACATGTCAATGTCTTTATTTCCTGAATATATATCGCAGCCCGGATGGATGAAACTAGATCCAGGGTCTTCAAACTCGTTCGATCTTCACTCTAAGTACAAGTCGATCCATGTGATAATTGCGCTGAAGTCGAACATGGAAAGACATCGCTTGATTACCTGTCAATGACGTAAACCGTTAACAAGCGCGAGAGGAATCACCGATAATGATAATGACCCTCAAGGTACTGCAGTACAATTCACGTGGTGTGAATATAGGACTTGGCGTCGAACACCACGCAAAATCTTCTGGTCGAAGGTCATTGATGTATACCTTTCGCCAGAAGTGAGGAACTTGCCATTGAGGCATGCAAGCTTCAAAGTACTGAAGGGGTTGTTCCTAGATCAACTTCTTGGATAATGAGCTGAAGTCGACAAGAAGCGATCCGTCAAAGGAGGGCCTTAATGAATCCCACATCAGTGACACGGAACGGAGCTAATGATTTTAATGGAGGTGAAAACAATCTGTTACATATGATTCAGGGTGGCAGTCATGAATGGATGAAGGATAATGTATGGCAGTGGATGGGACACGTTTGACTCTTTCTGAACAACATCTCTTGAACATATAACGACACTGATGCGATGGATCGGTAGCATTACGCCAAATGTGGATGGTTTGGCGAGACCATGGTGATGAGACCGGTGAATGAAACAACCCAACCCGATGTGGTACGGAGGAAAAGTGTCATGTTCAAAACGACTTCCTACCATTAAAGCTTTGAGGTTCTCCCAATTTTTCCCCAGTCGTTTCTGACCAGTACCTCTTTATTTTTGTCAAGCTTGAGGAGGATAACATATGCTTGTTCTATAACCTGCCCTTCGGGCAAGCCCATCGCTATGTTTTAACGAGCTTAGTGATAGGGAAACTCGTTCTCGTCTAAAGACAAGTTTGTCGCTATTTAATCATTTTAACGAGTCTAACGACAAGGAAAACTCGGTCCTTTTCATTTTTAGAGAGTCTGAAAAGATACATAAAGTCAACTCCAAAATTCCTTTTTTGTCATCTAATCCCTTAAGTCCGAAAAAGTATAAAACAATACAGAAGGGATGAGTTTTCGATAAATTTAACGAGCCGAATAAAACAAGCACTCGACCTTTTTGTGCAATAATCCCTCAGGTCCAAAAATATTAAAATCTAGAGGAGGGATAGCTCTTCCGGTCCTTTTAACGAGCTGGAAGGCCAAAACATGGCAAACTTTTCATATTTTACGAGTCAGATGAAAAGAGCTCAAAGAAGACTCATCTTTTGAGGAACGAGTGATAAACAGGGATAGCAACTGATTCCAGGTACAGGTTGGAATTTTCCAATCACGGCAGTGTTACAAGGATGGCTAGGTGAGATCACTCTTCGCAGCTGTTCCTCAAAATGGGTAAACAATCATATGGAGGTGAACGATCGGCCAAATGACGGTGGAGGTGGAAGGTGCAAAACACGACAAAGGCTTTTTGTGGCTGATGAATTTACGATCACAGTGGTTATTTACCGGGATAGGTTCATTTTTTATTTAAAAATGAGCTTAAACTCTGGAGGAAACATTGCTCACTACTTTTATTTATTTTTTAACGAGCATGAAGACCGTGTTAAAACTGCTCGGATCTTGTGTTTATTTTTTAACGAGCATGAACTTTATGCTAAAACTGCTCGAATTACCAGTCATAAGATAAGAATGTCTCCTGAAAGATTCCATTTTTTATAGAGCTTGCGCCTTACCAAAGCTATGCTCCCTCTCATCCTTTCTTTATGCAAGTTCGGAAACGGCTAATCCTACGAGTTTAAAGGGTTAGACCTACAGGTTTAAAGGGAGGACCTAAAACTTTAAAAAATAAATAGTCACCCCTTGCTTGCACTCCAAAAGGTTGCATGCCCCCAGGTATAAAACAGAGTTTCAAGGTTACCTCTACTTACCCTCCGCCAAAACATTTGTTTTAATCGAGAGAGGCTTACCTCTTTCAGGTTACCCAAAGATTGTCTCGTTAAAACACTGCTCAATCTTATGTTTATTTTTTAACGAGCATGAACTATGTGCTAAAACTGCTCGGATCTCGCTTTTTTATTTTTTAACGAGCATAAATTCCGCGGTAAAACTGCTCGAAATAAAACCTAAAAATTTAAAAAATAAATAGTCACCCCTTGCTTGCACTCCAAAAGGTTGCATTCCCCCAGGTATAAAACAACATTTCAAGGTTACCTCTACTTTTCTGCCATCGAAACTTTCGTTTCACCGGGAGAGGTACCTCTTTGAGGTTACCCAAAGATTGTCTCGTTAATCTTTCAAACAAAACATTTCCTTGGCAATGTCTACCGAAATAGACAAGGGTGAATGACCTTTGTCAAACACGTAACTTTGACAAAATAATCTTATTCTAGAACAACCCCTCTTCCATCCACGGACGGGGTATGGACTAGTCATATTCTCCTACGGAAATTCTACCTTACACCCAAGGTTTTCTCTGCCTTAAGCAGACCAGGATGCATGCCCCCTGGGTTCCAGTCCCATCTTTCTGAATCACTCGCACTCATCGGGAAGAAGAACTGGGGGTAGAGACATTTCTTGATTGAATAGACCATTCAGGGTTGGTATGTGACTATTTGCGATGCGTGATAACGGAAATGAAAGTTGGTCTACGAGCTTGACCATTCTTCCTTCGTGTGTAAAACACATTACTCTAAAGAGTGAGGAGACTACAGCTCCCATGCAATATATATAGTCTCGTCCAAGGAGTAGGTTATAATCTAAGGGTCCTTGAACGACCATCACGTTCATTTGAACGGTCTTCCCTTTTAATGTAACAGGCACATTGGGGAGGATCCCTAATGGTCGACTGGTTCCTTTATCGAAACTCGAGAGATTTCTTATCTCAGGCAAAAGCGCCGGGGAACCCAGTGCTTTCCAAGCAATAGAGGAAAGGATACTCACAGATGCCCCTTCATCAATGATAGTTCTAGCCATTACCATTCTGTATATTTGGACTATAATTCTGAATGGTATACTGGCTGGTAACCGGGGTCTGCCTAGTTGGTTCCAATCAAAGGACACAACCAGGTTGCTTGGTGGTGGGACCGAATACACGGCCGGATATGACCCTGACGATGTTCCTTCCTGCGATAAAGGAATGGGCGCATTGCCCTGACGTTCATTAGAGTCTGTGTTGATGAAAAGAATCTGGATGGTGTCATCCTTATTCTCTTCAGTGAGGGTGTCATTTGAAGATGAATCTTCAGTGACGGTGTCATTTGAGGATAAAACCTCTGAAGGGAGAACCGGGTCAACTGTCGTTTCGACCTTTGGACTTTCGTCCGGTCTGGATTCAGTAGGTTCATTTTCAATGACTGACGCTTCAGCTGACCACTTGAGCGGGCCAACTGTATTCTCAACCAACGAAGGACTTGGCACGAGTTTTTTGTATCCAGGAAGAAGTCTCAACGGTGAAACCGGACGATCTTCCAAAACTCTCTTCGCTTTGTCTAAGAAGGGACAACGGTGGATGGCGTGATCGCCTTCACACAGTCTGCAGGGGGATCTTGTTCCCCCTCTTTGTCTTGAACCTTCACTTTCGCTAGTTGACGGTAAGCATTCAACATGGCTATCAGAGGTTGATGCTCCCGAATTGTGCAAACGAGGGGACCAGTCCGTTAGTATCCGGGGAATACAGGGACAATCTCTATGGAAGTGGTCTCCTCTACATATGACACATGGCGATTTAGGCCCGGTCTGTGCTGTGTGTGGATTTTTGTGAGATGTCTTTTGCTTTCCCCCAGTCGCCTTAGGCTCCTTCTTCTTCTTCTCTCTCTTCTTCTTCTCCTTCTTCTCCATGGGAGCTTGGCTTTTGCCGGCTCTACCTTGCGAAGATGAAGGATTGGAGGAAGAGTTATAGGAAGTAGAAGGCTGGTGGGCAGCTCTAGACTGATCTAACTGTTGACTCGACTGTTCAGGAACCATGGTGTTCTGAACTACATTGGTTGAGAATAGCCAAATTGGCAGGCCAATTGTCAGTCCTGGAAGCGACAATGTGGCCATGTGGGGCGCACCAACTTCTCCCCAAGAGGAGAAAGGACTAGGATTTCCATCATGGGGAATTCCTTGGCAGGGGCGTTCCATGTTCTCAACCTAAAGATCAATGCAGGAATAGGAGGTGATTATGTTTCGTTTAAAATAAATTTTATAACGACGCTTTAGACACAACTTGCTTTTTAACTTTTTAAGAGTCGAGAAAAAGCTAAAGATGACTCTAGTCTCCTTCGATGTTTTAACGAGCCCGAAGTGACAAATGCTTGGATGGACTTTTTCAGTTATAGAGTTTGAAAAAGGCCAAAAGAAACAACTCTGGAGTTCTAGGCAGAGGGTGTGCCAAACTTTTCGCAAAACTACAGAATACGTTTTACGGTACGGGTGGTCGATCTTCGCGAATGCTGTGTTCACTGCATTGCGATCAGTAGGGTGGCCGACACGGCTTCCTATGGATAAAGGCTTTATTCCTATAGGGGTCTCCCAATATATACGCGACGGTACGTGGGAGCACAAGTCCGTATTGATACTTATCGCTTCACCGTGGAGGAATCACCCAACCACTCACCGATAAGATATCACGTTTAACGACGCCGGAACACGTCTCTAGCTTAGACCTCTATGTGTTTGCGTTATGTTTCAATGCGTTGTTATGTAAATTCAATTTATTTTAAGGTTGATCTTGTTTAGCAGTTTTCCTTTATGGATCACCACGTGATGTATGGTACAACTCCTAAATGCAGTCTAAAGATGATAAGCAGGCTTTTCAATCTTTTCAACTTATGAAAATCTTAACTACTGAGGGAAAAGAAAGACATCATCTTTTGACACAGATCATAGAGCACACACTAATGCACTTTTTCCTAAAACAACATGCAAGCTATCAAAATGCATATGCACAATGCAGGTATTTCTTTTCTCTTTCTTAATGTTGATGTACTACAAAAAGAAAGCTGTTGTATAACTTTGAATTCAATTTCAAGTGAAAGCAAACAAGCTTTTGTCCAAAATCAAAAGACACCTTAAGATTTACTTGTTTCAACACTAGAAATACATAAATTCAAACCATATGACGAAAGCAAAAGCTCAATCATCTATGAACAGCAAACAAACTAACTCTTAAGATCAAAACGACACTTATCACAGGTCTAGATCTAAGAGGTCACAGCAAGACTAGTTCACTTTCGTTATGGGAAACTGCAAATGATGTAAGAAATACACAAAGAACAAATACAGTTTCTTTATACAACCGAGGTGGAATAGTGGCAAAGAAAGATGGTTTCAGATAGGTACATTGACTGATAATAGGCTGCAAAAATAGGGATGAAAACAGGGCAACAGAAAGCAGAGAACCCCAGTTGCACAAGGCCTAACTGGTTCAGCGCAGGTAGAACACTGTCAGTTTGACATTCAGCGCAGGTAGCCCCTTCGGGACCTGCGATGAAATGCAGACTGCCTTCACAGTGCCTGCAATGAAGAGAGAAACTCTCATTTCTCTTGGTTTCCGGGTTACAGATTGCTCAAAAATCAACAGTTTTTGGCCAAATCAAAGCTACCAATCAAGTACACACTAAAGGATGAAAAGGAGGATGAAAAGCTATCACTAAGAGCTGTTCAGAGTCCTTGTGGATCAGCTCTTCAAATCATAAACATGCCCAGAAACTGAGCTAGAGTAGCTGCCCTCTACTTTGCATTTGAAAGATCCAAATGCAGTTCGATTCGGTACTCATTGTGTTTAGGAAATGAATAGCAAAAACACAAACAACCAACAAGATACGATCCCCAGCGGAGTCACCAATTTGTTGGAAGCTTCCTGGGCATTGACACCTTGAGGAATGACTGTAGATGCCCTCTACTTTAAAGCTAGAGTAGATGCCCTCTAGGGTGAATCCAAGTGTCATTTTGGAAGCTTCCTGGGCATTGCACCTTGAGGAATGACTGTGCCACATGTCCAAACTCGCCCAGCGCAGGTAGCCTTCTTTGCAGCTGACATTCAACGCAGGTAGACAGTGGAGCACTTGACATTTAGCGCAGATGCTCAGTGGAGCAGTTGACATGATCCAGAATTGCCTTGTTTTTGAGTGTTTTCAGGTGGAGAACTTTTATTTAGTGCTGTGGTTTGCTGGCCTTGTTCCTCTAGGGGTAGGAACAACATGTTTAGGGACTTTGGATCCCTTAGATTATGGACATTTCATGCTTCATGCTGTAAGGCACAAAAATGTCTATAACAGTTGCCCCCTAAAGTATGAGGTCCTTTATCGGGTGAAATGCTTTATCAGGAGGATCCGAAGTTCATTCAATCGCTGAGAGGTGACCTGTAATAAGATACAATACAATACATTATTTTTCATACTGCTTTCATGATCTAGCTGAGGCGGGCATTCCCATGCTCAGCTTTATAAATACATTTTTCTGTACATAGAACAGACGATCGTCTGATGGTAGACTGATGATTCTCTGCTGAAATTATCATCCTTTGAGTAGGATGATCATCTGCTGCACATGTCAATGTCTTTATTTCCTAAATATATATCGCAGCCCAGATGGATGAAACTAGATCCGGGGTCTTCAAACTCGTTCGATCTTCACTCTAAGTACAAGTCGATCCATGTGAGAATTGCGCTGAAGTCGAACATGGAAAGACATCGCTTGATTACCGGTCAATGACGTAAACCGTTAACAAGTGCGAGAGGAATCACCGATAATGATAATGACCCTCAAGGTACTGCAGTACAATTCACGTGGTGTGAATATAGGACTTGGCGTCGAACACCACGCAAAATCTTCTGGTCGAAGGTCATTGATGTATACCTGTCGCCAGAAGTGAGAAACTTGCCATTGAGGCATGCAAGCTTCAAAGTACTGAAGGTGTTGTTCCTAGATCAACTCCTTGGATAATGAGCTGAAGTCGACAAGCAGTGATCCGTCAAAGGAGGGCCTTAATGAATCCCACATCAGTGACACGGAACGGAGCTAATGATTTTAGTGGAGGTGAAAACAATCTGTGACATATGATTCAGGGTGGCGGTCATGAATGGATGAAGGATAATGTATGGCAGTGGATGGGACATGGTTGACTCTTTCTGAACAACATCTCTTGAACATATAACGACACTGATGCGATGGATCGGTAGCATTACCCCAAATGTGGATGGTTTGGGGAGACCATGGTGATGAGACCGGTGGATGAAACAACCCAACCCGATGTGGTACGGAGGAAAAGTGTCATGTTCAAGAGCGACTTGCTACCATTAAAGCTTTGAGGTTCTCCCAATTTTTCCCCAGTCATTTCTGACCAGTACCCCTTTATTTTTGTCAAGCTTGAGGAGGATAACATATGCTTGTTCTATAACCTGCCCTTCGGGCAAGCCCATCGCTATGTTTTAACGAGCCTAGCGATAGGGAAACTCGTTCTCGTCTAAAGACAAGTTTGTCGCTATTTAATCATTTTAACGAGTCTAACGACAAGGAAAACTCGGTCCTTTTCATTTTTAGAGAGTCTGAAAAGGTACATAAAGTCAACTCAAAAATTCCTTTTTCGTCATCTAATCCCTTAAGTCCGAAAAAGTATAAAACCATACAGAAGGGATGAGTTTTCGATAACTTTAACGAGCCGAATAAAAAAAGCGCTCGACCTTTTTGTGCAATAATCCCTCAGGTCCAAAAAGATTAAAATCTAGAGAAGGGATAGCTCTTCCGGTTCCTTTAACGAGCTGGAAGGCCAAAACTCGGCAATCTTTTCATATTTTACGAGTCAGTTGAAAAGAGCTCAAAGAAGACTCGTCTTTTGAGGAACGAGTGATAAACAGGGATAGCAACTGATTCCAGGTACAAGTTGGAATTTTCCAATCACGGCAGTGTCACAAGGATGGCTAGGTGAAATCACTCTTCGCAGCTGTTCCTAAAAATGGGTAAACAATCATATGGAGGTGAACGATCGGCCAAATGAAAGTGGAGGTGGCAGGTGCAAACACGACCAAGGCTTTTTATGGCTGATAAATTTACGATCACAGTGGTTATTTACCGGGATAGGTTCATTTTTTATTTAAAAATGAGCTTAAACTCTGGAGGAAACATTGCTCACTACTTTTATTTATTTTTTAACGAGCATGAAGACTGCGTTAAAACTGCTCGGATCTTGCGTTTATTTTTTAACGAGCATGAACTTTATGCTAAAACTGCTTGAATCTTATGTTTATTTTTTAACGAGCATGAACTATCTGCTAAAACTGCTCGAATCTTGCGTTTTTTTTAAAGACATAGGCATAGGCATAGCGAAATGACAAGGGCGACTCCGTTGGGGATCGTATCTTGTTGGTTGTTTGTGTTTTTGCTATTCATTTCCTAAACACGGGGAGTATCGAATCAAACTGCATTTGGATTTTTCAAATGCAAAGTAGAGGGCAGCTACTCTAGCTCAGTTTCTGGGCATGTTTATGATTTGAAGAGCTGATCCACAAGGACTCTGAACAACTCTTAGTGATAGCTTTTCATCCTCCTTTTCATCCTTTAGTGTGTACTTGATTGATAGCTTTGATTTGGCCAAAAACTGTTGATTTTTGAGCAATCTGTAACCCGGAAACCAAGAGAAACGAGAGTTTCTCTCTTCATTGCAGGCACTGTGAAGGCAGTCTGCATTTCATCGCAGGTCCCAAAGGGGCTACCTGCGCTGAACCAGTGTGGCCTTGTGCAACTGGGGTTCTCTGCTTTCTGTTGCCCTGTTTTCATCCTTGTTTTTGCGGCCTGTTATCAGTCAATGTACCTATCTGAAACCATCTTTCTTTGCCACTATTCCGCCTCGATTGTATAGAGAAACTGTATTTGTTCTTTGTGTATTTCTTACATCATTTGCAGTTTCCCATAACGAAAGTGAACTAGTCTTGCTGTGACCTCTTAGATCTAGACCTGTGATAAGTGTCGTTTTGATCTTAAGAGTTAGTTTGTTTGCTGTTCATAGCTGATTGAGCTTTTGCTTTTGTCATATGGTTTGAATTTATGTATTTCTAGTGTTGAAACAAGTAAATCTTAAGGTGTCTTTTGATTTTGGACAAAAGCTTGTTTGCTTCACTTGAAATTGAATTCAAAGTTATACAACAGCTTTCTTTTTGTAGTACATCAACATTAAGAAAGAGAAAAGAAATACCTGCATTGTGCATTTTTGCATTTGATAAGTTTGCATGTTGGATTTAGGAAAAAGTGCATTAGTGTGTGCTCTATGATCTGTGTGAAAAGATGATGTCTTTCTTTTCCCTCAATGGTTAAGGTTTTCATAAGTCGAAAAGATTGAAAAAGCTTACTTATCATCTTAGACTGCATTTAGGAATTTGTATCATACATCTCGTGGTGAACCTTGAAAGGCAAACTTTAAAAAGATCAACTTAAAATATATTGAATGAACCTAACAACGCTTTGCAACATAACGCTCATCGTAGAGGTCTAGGTAGAGACGTGTTCCGGCATCGTTAAACGTAGTGACTGTCGATCTCGAAGAAGGTGGGTGATTCCTCCTGAGAGTCGGTGGCACTAATACGGATTGTGCTCCCACGTACCGTCGCGTATATATTGGGAGACCCCTATAGGAACAAAGCCTTTATCCATAGGAAGCCATGTCGGCCGCCCTACTAATCGCAATGCAGTGAACACAGCATTCACGAAGATCGACCACCCGTACCGTAAAACGTATTCTGTGGTTTTGCGAAAAGTTTGGCACACCCTCTGCCTAGAACTCCAGAGTAGTTTCTTTTGGCCTTTTTCAAACTCTATAACTGAAAAATTCCATCCGAGCATTTGTCACTTCGGGCTCGTTAAAACATCGAAGGAGACTAAAGTCATCTTTAGCTTTTTCTCGACTCTTTAAAACTGAAAAAGCAAGTTGTGTCTAAAAGCGTCTAATAAAATTCATTCAATTCAGAAACAAAAATTTCCCCTTTTAATATTTTGGTTGATCGAGTAATCCGCAATAGTGGAAGAAAGTCAATTGAAAACCCGTCGTTCGCGGAGGCTTACGAGTCAACCGTCTTTGTCTCCGGAATCGAAAACAGTACGGACAAAGCGAACTCGTTTAACCGGTTCAAAATCTCCAATAAAAGTTAGAACAAGTGTTCCAAATACATCTGAGGTTCTGGTTACTCCAAACATTTCTGGAAACCCTGCCTCTATAGAAGAAGTTCAACAGCCACAGAAGGACAGTAATACTGATCCTAGTCTGGGGGCAAATACTTGTATAACTGAACCAGTTCCATCTGTAACCGGTCCAGAGAGTTTTGTTCCTCAAACAACTGTCGTTGTCGAAACAACCACTTCTTTGGCACCAGAAATATTTTACGGACCTGACGGTCTTCCTCTTCCACCGGGTTTGATTGCGATAGAGGAAATTGCAGAGGATCCGCAAGCAAGTACTCCAACCCATTTTGGAGTCGGGGTCACTCTATTTCCTTCATCAGAAGTTAATCCACCACAAGTGGAGGTTCCTGTAGAATCGCTAGGCAATCTATTGGATAGACTTAAAATGTCTGAACAACCGTCATCATCTAGGACTGTGTCAAACGACACAGCGACAACAAAAGCCCCTGCCGTCACTCCGACAATGTTTGCCGACATACCAGCTGTCCCAACTAGCTGACAACAGCTAGAAGGAGTCCACCAAGGGACTATTTCGACAATATGGTCTGTTCCAGTTTGTTCATCCGGAGTAATATCCGACAACTCTTATGTTGAGACTCGCCAAATTGATCCATTTGGAGGTCAATTTGGGCAATCCAGTCCCCAAGGACAATCAATCCCCTTGAGTTCCGGGTTGCTACCGTATGGGGGGCAATATGACCTTTCATTACCCCCTCCAGGAGGGTACCCATACGGGAGTTCACAACAGTATTCAGGTTATACTGGAATTGCATCAAGTAGTTGGGTACCTATGCTACCTCAACAACCAAGGGTTGTATATTCTATGCAACAGTGTGTACCTGTGACGAACATCCCAACCACACTGGCTATTGTAACGGTGTCACAAGTTCGAGCGATACCTGTTGCATGTCAACCTCAGATTTCTCAGGTTGTAATGCAACAGCCACTTGACCATGGGTCACAACCACAATCGCCAACATGTGGGGCGACACAGGTCCAAACGGGAACAATTACCCCACACCTCGGTCCAACGGTTAGCGTAGCACAACAGAACATGGCTTCACAACCATGGCTAGTGCAATACCAACAACCACAATTCTAGCAGGTGTACCAAGGTTCTGAGCAGCAGATCTTCGCGAACAGTGGACAGCCGTATATCCAAAATGGTCAAAACCAACCACTTTACAGTGGTCAAGTCCACCAACCGTATCAGTCATACCAACATCAATTACATTATGCTGGTATGCAAAGACCCACTGCTCAAGCGATTCCATTGTACCCTGGTTATGCTTCGCCTAACCTGAATCAGCAGTTACCATTCGTGGCAACTTTAGAGTTACCCGATCTACATCGATTAACCAATGATCCGATTGCTTATGCCCCTTGGTGGCCAGTGATTCCTCATAAAATTCCATCTGACATTCCTAAATTCAATGGAAATCCAGGTGAAGACCCATCGAATCACGTGATGACTTTTCATCTGTGGTGTTCGTCGAACACCCTAAACGACGATTCGATAAGGCTTCACCTTTTTTCAGAGGACATTGACAGGTCCAGCGGCTAAATGGTATATTGAATTACCTAGAGCCTCTTTCGACAATTTTAGTTCCCTGGCCACGACTTTCTTAACCCATTTTCAATTACCGATAAGGTATGAAACGGGAACAGAAATATTAACCAACTTCAAGCAGACAACTGCCACCCATATATCTGATCATATACATGAGTGGCGTCGTCGTCATAGGATGGTGAAAACATGCGTTCCCGATCAGCTGTTAGCTGAATGGTTTATAAAGTTGTTACTTCCTGCTATAACGGAAGATGTGGCCAACGGAGGAGTCGTAATAGAGGAGCAAGTTATCGCTCGTGCACAGTATTTGGACTTAGTTTATACTCAGTCTGGCATGCTCTACGACAAAACACCTGACGCTCCTAGACCAGAATTTTCAATTCCTCCCCCTCCTAAATCCAATAGTGACTCTCATGGCGGTGATGGCGTGATTGGCACGGCAAACGCGAAATCGATAAAGGCTTCATCAAAGAAAGCCCGTAAGAATTCAGATCAAAATGCAAAAGAAGAGATTCTTGCTTCGGAAGTAAATGTCATATTAGCATATAAGGGCAAAGAAACCAATCAGCCAGGAAGCAAGAAGAAACAAAACAAAGGGAAGAAGAAGAAACAGGGTGAATCATCTCCTGGAAAAAATTCTTCAAACCCTCCTGGGAAAGGGAAACAAATTTTTCCATGTCAAATATGTGATGAAGAGGATCATTACACAAAGAATTGTCCATTCAAAGCTGAGTTAAAGAGGTTCTTTAAAAGTTCCCAAACATCAGCTGTGTTGACTGATCCGTTTCCCAACCCAGGTAAAAATATGGTTGATAGTGGAAATGCTTCCCCGTCTCAAGTACTTATGTTGTCGGTTTCAAAACAGCAGAATGATGCTTTGATTTCGACAAGGAACAAAGATTATGGGAATCCTCAGCTGTCGAACGACAAAGGTAAAGATCAACCAAGTAGTTCGACAACAACTTCGATAGAAGTTGTACCACCCATCATTCCTGAATTAACAATAAAACCGCCAAAGGGTGTAGTACACAAGTCGACATTTAATCCTCGCGCCAGAGCGGCGCAGCATCATAACATTTTGGAAGATTTGGCACAATCGCCGTCCGCTATGTCGACTCTTGAGGTACTACAAAATTGTCCAACCCAAAGGCAGACGTTGTTATCAGCAATTGGTGGGGTTGATCCTAAGGATTCCAATCTAGTATCCTTTGATCACAAAGGATACGATCCTCAGTTACCAGCTCAACTAGCTTTCCTTATTCAAGTGAAAGCCCTCAACAAGACTGTTCACAGAACAATTATTGATGAGGGAGCATCAACATGTATTATGTCGATGAGTTGCTGGAAAACTTTAGGATCTCCGACCTTGTCGCGATCTTCGACGACATTAAAAGCTTTCGACGGAAGGACTTATACCCCATACGGTATCCTTAATAACTTGAAAATTGAACTAGGAGGAAAAACAGTAGAAATTGATGTTGAGGTCATCGATGGAAATCTTGACTACAACATCCTACTGGGTAGACCATGGATTTATGCCATGGCAGCTGTCGTGTCGACTTATTTTAGGAAGATCGCATTCCCGTTTGAAGGAGGGATTACGGTCGTCGACCAACAGAACTTCCTCCCTAATGGTTCACAAGTTACAGGAAGCATTCCCGTGATCCATGAGAGCAACCATTCGCTTCAAGACATCGGAGTAGGATTATTGAAAGACCCCATATTGATGGGAAATTTCGCGCTACCACCTCCTATTCACATAGGAAATATACCATTTGTAGCAACCTGCAACATGATATCTTCCACGAAGGTCACAAAAGACAAGGTCGACATGGATCGTGCAATTGTTTTGCCACCAAGCCCTTTAGAAATATTGTAGCAATCAATGTTTCAAGCATGGGAGGTGAACCCAAATCAACGCTCGTCAAGCGTTTGGGTAGATAGGTCTAGAGAATACGGTACCTCATTAGATCCTTGGTCGAAAGTACATGGGACTGACGAAGGAATCTTACAATCAATGTTGATTGAGGGGGCACCATGGAATGATCACCACCATCGTTCCCTTCTTCCTGAATATGAAGAAGATACTCAACGTGACCTTTATCACCCTTCAGTTTTTGAATTCCTAACAAATACTATAAATACGGTGGATTCTGAGCGAAACTTATCCAATATTGAAGAGACTATAGCCATAAATATCTCGACCAAAACAAATGTTGTAGAGAATATTTATGTCGGCAAAGGTTGTTCCCCTTCAGAACTGGAAATATATAACGCTCTTTTTCGCGAATTTAGAGATGTCTTTGCTTGGTCATATGATGAAATGCCAAGCATTGACTCGAGTATCGTTGAACATGAAATTAAAATGTATCCTGATGTCAAACCAATAAGACAACGGCTTCGGCAGGTGCACCCCAAGAAAGCCGCTGCCATTAAGGTAGAAGTTGAAAAACTTCTCCATGCTGGATTCATCTACCCGGTTCCTCTAACCGATTGGGTATCGAATATTGTCCCTGTTATGAAGAAACAAGGGACGATTAGAGTGTGTGTCGATTATAGGGATGTAAACCAAGCTTGTCCGAAGGACAACTACCCTACACCCTTTATCGACCAGATAATTGATGAATGCGCCGGATGTGAAATCTTTTCATTTATGGATGGATTTTCCGGGTATAATCAAATAAATATCCGCCCACAGGACCAGTCAAAGACTGCATTTATTTGTTCGTGGGGCACATTCGCTTATCAAAAATTAACCTTTGGTTTAAAGAATGCAGGGGCGACGTTTCAGAGGGCAATGAATTATGCCTTCCATCACATCAAGAACATTGTTCAACCTTATCTCGACGACCTTCCGGCTCATTCGCGAAAGCGGACTGATCATCCGCAACATTTAAGAGCGATATTTCTACGTTGCCGACACTACAAGATAAGACTCAATCCACACAAATGTGTGTTTTGCGTCGGTTCTGGTCGTTTACTTGGCTTTGTAGTCTCTAAGGATGGGATTCGTCTCGACCCCTGCAAGGTTCAGGCAATCATTAATTTGCCTCCACCTTCAAATTTGCTTCAGATTCAGAAACTCCAAGGGAAAGCAAACTTTCTGAGGAGGTTCATTCCAAATTACGCAGAACTTACTAAAGGTTATACTCGTCTTTTGAAAAGGGATGTACCTTTCGTCTAGGACCAGGTGGCGCAAGCTTCCTTTGATGCTCTAAAAGATTGTCTAGTAAAAGCATCATTAATGTACGCCCCAGACTATCAAAGAGATTTTAACCTGTATCTGGCTGCAGCGGATACGACCATTGCGATGGTTTTAGTTCAAGAAGTCGATGGAATTGAACATCCTATCTATTATTTAAGTAAAAACTTAAATGATACAGAAAGTAAATATTCTTATGTTGAAAAACTAGCTCTTGCAGCTGTTCAAGCGATTCAAAGGTTATGACATTATGTCCTCTTTCGGAAAACTACCATCTTGTCAGATTGCAACCCCATGACTTATATACTGTCGCGACAGTTGCTGGGGGGCAAATATTCAAAATGGATAGCGATCCTTCAAGAGTTTGATCTGGAATTTGTAAAATCCAAATCAAAGAAAGCTCTAGTTTTCGCGGAATTATTGTGCGATCTCCCATCGTCGTCCAACGATGAAACATCAGAAGAGTCAATCGTGGACGAAAGTTTATTTCTGATATCTACAAGCGATGAGTGGTATGGAGATATTATAGTTTATCTCCAAACCCAAAAATTTAGGCCAAACACCTCTCACTCCGAACAAAAACGTATACGATACCAAGAAAAAGACTACATGATCGTCGATGATACACTTTACCGTCGTGGTATCGATACAGTTCTGAGGAGGTGCCTTACCCATGAGGAGGCCGAAAAAGCCCTGAATGAGTGTCATTCAGGCGCGTGTGGGGGGCATCAATCTGGATATGCAACAGCACAAAAAATCTTACGAGCAGGATACTTTTGGCCAACCATGTTCAAAGATTGCATAACCGCAGTCAGAAGTTGCCATGCTTGTCAAATTTTTGATAGCAAAACTAGAAGACCACCTGCACCTTTACAGCCGATAGTTGCTGTTGGGCCCTTCACCAAGTGGGGCATCGATTTCATGCAATGTAACCCCACCTTGACCGGGGGGCATGGGTATATTATAGTCACTGTCGACTATTTTACCAAATGGGCCGAGGCGATGCCTACATTGGATAACACTGGTGAAACAGCTGCCCTTTTCTTATTCAATCATGCAGTCGCCAGGTTCGGCATACCACAGGCTATAGTGACAGATCATGGGTCGCATTTTCGTAATCACATGATGGTCGAATTAGCTGCCAAACTAGGGCTATCTCACGACAGCTCTACCCCGTATTATCCGCAAGCCAATGGATAAGTTGAAGCAATCAACAAGGTCCTGAAGTGTATGTTGCAAAGGATGATCGAGGTTCATAAAAGAAGGTGGCACCTAATCCTGTACTCAGCTTTGTGGGCTTACCGAACATCGGTAAAGAACGCAACCGGGTTCACACCTTTTCAGCTGGTGTATGGCCTGGAAGCAGTCTTGCCAATCCAGTGCGAAATTTCGTCGCTTAAACTCGCAATTGATCTCCTCCCCGGAACTTCGGAAGAAGAGGCTCGTTTCTTGGAATTAATCCAATTGGATGAAACCCGTCGTGACGCCGCTTTGGCTAACGAAGCCCATAAGAAACCAGTCAAGGCTCAGTTCGACAAAAATGTCAAACCCCGTGTCTTCTCAGAAGGTGATTTGGTCTTGCTTTATGACCAAGAATCCGATAAATTGGGAGCAGGTAAATTTAATTCCTTGTGGGTGGGCCCCTATATTGTTAAAAGGGTGTTAGCAAAAGGAGCCTACGAGTTAATGGATTATGACGGAATTCCACTGGCGCAACCCCGCAACGGGTTGTACCTCAAGCGTTACTATGCTTAAATAGTAACTTCCATGCTTTTGTTGTATTTTGTTTTCGCTAAAGTATTTGTTCTGGTCAAGTGATCCACCTTTTTTATTTGTGGCAGATGTCGAACCTTCTGGAGACATGTGTTGGATATGCCGACGGGGCGAGTCGTAGTTCGCGGAACCTATCCTCCGCAGCCTGGGCCATTTTTGATCCAAGCCGCGAGTTAGTAAGTTTCAGAGGTGTGTGTATTGGGCAATCAACGAATAACATCACTGAGTATAGCGCGTTGATAGAACTACTCTCTGATGCCATCACACGTGGCATATGCCGACTAATTGTCAGGCTAGACTCACAGCTCGTAATACTACAACTCAATGGTATATATTCCGTTCGCAATCCAGCTATTTATCGCATGTTCCTAAGGGTTAAGATTTTGGAAAGACAATTTGATTCAATTCAATATCAACATATTTCCATAAACTTAAACACATTAACTGACTCATTAGCAAATTATGTGTTAGATAGACATTTGCGACATTTATAAAAGAGACACATCATCAATGATTTTACATATGGATCGTATAACTCAACTAGAATAAAACTCGAAAATCAAAATATATATAAGCTGTTTATAGTTCATACATAACGTTCTGTAACCAAGAAAAAATTGGTCATATGACCTAAAACTCAAAAAGATGCTAGGGGGCACCCTAGCCTAGTGGTGCTCATGATAGCACGTCACGGCCTGTGCAATCATGCGCAAGAGACGAGTCCATCGTCTAGGCACACCCGTAGTGTGTTGCTGTAGCTGTAAAGGTAACTCATCAATCCTCACATCGGGAATGCCGAGAGTAAGGCTCTCAACCTACTCCTGCATAGCTGTAAGGGTCTCAGTATCGTCAAGGTCGCAGAGAATAACTCTCCTAGCAGGCTCCACTGCCGGGGCAGCAACTGGCGGTCTCGGACGAACTGCTGGACGGACAGGACCAACATCTGCATGCACCCAAGAGTATGATTAAAAGACTTGATAGAATAAAGCACAGCAACATTATGAATAAGAACAGTAAACAGTGATATGGTCAAAAAGTTTACCAATAACACCCCACTGTTCGCCATCCGGTAACACCAAATCCGGATCACCTCGGAAATCCATACCCACATATGGATACTCGGAAAAGACCATCTCCTGGCGCTCGAACCACCTGAAGAAGGCATCAGTAAAAGTAATCTCAGGTTCACCAGCATGCCTAGACATGTGATCAACCCACCTCTGCATGCGTGGCTTAGTTGGAGAAGGCAAGTCGAGTATAATATACTGAGGCTGCATCAGTGGGATTTTCTCCAAGGCAAAGGCAGTCAGAATAGAACCAAATCCAAAGTTCTTCAGATTCCCGTCCTTTACCTTGGTCAACTGATTTTTCATCTGAACAAGTACTACATCACACCAGTTGAATACTTTCGGTTGGAGACACTCCAAGGCGTGCTGCACATAAGATCTGTTGGCAACATGTAGAGCTACGCTACCGGCCATCCTACCAATGGTATACAGAATGGACCTGAGAGACCTATTAGTAATCTCACGGATAATAACCTTGCCGTCTCTGCTCGGCTGGGAACCTTCCCTGCAATACTGGCGGACATAATCTCTCACGGAGTTGGTCCCCGGGCCGTACCTGACAAAGAAATGGGGGCACCTCGACTTGACAATCCAGTCAAGAAGTAAATGTCCTCTATGGTCAAGGGGATGGATTTTCCCCTAATCTGGAATACTTGGTTAATGGGATCCCAAGCATCAAGCATATACTGCAGCAAAGTGATCTGTGCTCTCATGCTAGAGATACGGAAAAACTTCAGCAGGCCACAGTTCCGCAGCGCGTTCACCGTGACAGGGTCATGGAGGGCAATCATGTCCTCCTCTTCATGTTCTCGTTCTCGCCATGTAAGGGACATTTTGATCAAAAGTTCCTGCAAAACACACAAGAGAAGGAGTAAGTTCCTGAATTTGATGAAAAACTGGCGAAAATTCATCAAAAAATGAGCTAAAAACTCAGTTTTCTGAGCCCAACGCAGGCAGAGAGTGTCCCACCTGCGTTGAAGGTCAGGCTCCCTTAGGGCAGCTTGACATTCAACGCATGTTTCGAATGGGAAACCTGCGCTGAAGTTAGGGCGCCCTGGCAAAACCCCTGAGGCTCAGAAAAGCTGGGAAACAGGCACAAAACTGAAAAAGGAAACCATGAAAAGAAAGAGCTAGGGTTTAGCTCCTACCTGGTCCAGACGGCGCTGAAAATCGTCCGCAGAATCTCCCAGAATCAGCTGGTGAAAATCAAGGGGGAAGAGGCACCTCCAGAGCTCCAACAAACCAAATGCAAATGAAATGGTAAAATGAGAGGTAAAAACACATTTTAATGGCTTTTTACGTAGTTCAAAGCGAAATATTAGGGTTTTCATCTCATGATTATGTATTTCTAACAAAGTTTGTTGCAGCAATTGAGAAATGCAGTACTATCCTTGAAAAGAGAAAAGCTATTTATGGTAAAAATCAAAATTTGACTATAATTCGAGCAGTTTTAGCACATAGTTCAGGCTCGTTTAAAAATAAACATAAGAATCGAGCAGTTTTACCGCGGAATTTATGCTCGTTAAAAAATAAAAAAGCGAGATCCGAGCAGTTTTAGCACATAGTTCATGCTCGTTAAAAAATAAACATAAGATTGAGCAGTGTTTTGGCGCATTCAAGCTCGTTAAAAAATGAACCCATCCCTGTAAATAACCATTGAGTATGTAACCTGATCAGCCATAAAAGCCTTGGTCGTGTTTGCACCTGCCACCTCCACTTTCATTTGGCCGATCGTTCACCTCCATATGATTGTTTACCCATTTTGAGGAACAGCTGCGAAGAGTGATTTCACCTAGCCATCCTTGTGACACTGTCGTGATTGGAAAATTCCAACCTGTACCTGGAATCTGCTGCTATCCCTGTTTATCACTCGTTCCTCAAAAGACGAGTCTTCTTTGAGCTCTTTTCAACTGACTCGTAAAATATGAAAAGATTGCCGAGTTTTGGCCTTCCAGCTCGTTAAAAGGACCGGAAGAGCTATCCCTCTTCTAGATTTTAATCTTTTTGGACCTGAGGGATTATTGCACAAAAAGGTCGAGTGCTTGTTTTATTTGGCTCGTTAAAGTTATCAAAAACTCATCCCTTCTGTATTGTTTTACACTTTTTCGGACTTAAGGGATTAGATGACGAAAAAGGAATTTTGGAGTTAACTTTATGTACCTTTTCAGACTCTCTAAAAATGAAAAGGACCGGGTTTTCCTTGTCGTTAGACTCGTTAAAATGATTAAATAGCGACAAACTTGCCTTTAGACGAGAACGAGTTTCCCTATCGCTAGGCTCGTTAAAACATAACGATGGGCTTGCCCGAAGGGCAGGTTATAGAACAAGCATATGTTATCCTCCTCAAGCTTGACAAAAATAAAGAGGTACTGGTCAGAAATGATTGGGGAAAAATTGGGAGAACCTCAAAGCTTAAATGGTAGCAAGTCGCTCTTGAACATGACACTTTTCCTCCGTACCACATCGGGTTGGGTTGTTTCATTCACCGGTCTCATCACCATGGTCTCGCCAAACCATCCACATTTTGGGGTAATGCTACCGATCCGTCGCATCAATGTCGTTATATGTTCAAGAGATGTTGTTCAGAAAGAGTCAACCATGTCCCATCCACTGCCATACATCATCTTTCATCGTTTCATGACCGCCACCCTGAATCATATTTCACAGATCGTTTTCGCCTCCATTAAAATCATTAGCTCCGTTCCGTGTCACTGATGTGGGATTCATTAAGGCCCTCCTTTGACGGATCGCTTCTTGTCGACTTCAACTCATTATCCAAGAAGTTGATCTCGGAACACCCCCCTCAGTACTTTGAAGCTTGCATGCCTCAATGGCAAGTTTCTCACTTCCGGCGACAGGTATACATCAATGACCTTCGACCAAAAGATTTTGCGTGGTGTTCGACGCCAAGTCCTTTATTCATACCACGTGGATTGTACTGCCGTACCTTGAGGGTCATCATCATTATCGGTGATTTCTCTCGTGCTTGTTAACGGTTTACATCATTGACCGGTAATCAAGCGATGTCTTTCCATGTTCGACTTCAGCGCAATTCTCACATGGATCGACTTGTACTTAGAGTGAAGATCAAACGAGTTTGAAGACCCTGGATCTAGTTTCATCCATCCGGGCTGCGATATATATTCAGGAAATAAAGACATTTGACATGTGCATCATTGCAGCAGATGATCATCCTACTCAAAGGATGATAATTTTCACCAAAATTATCAGTCTACCATCAGACGATCATCTGTTCTATGTACCAAAATGAATTTATAAAGCTGAGCATGGGAATGCCTGCCTCAGCTAGATCATGAAAGCAATATGAAAAATAATGTATTGTATTGTATCTCATTACAGGTCACCTCTCAGCGATTGAATGAACTTTGGATCCTCCTGATAAAGCATTTCACCCGATAAACGACCTCATACTTTAGGGGGCAACTGTTATAGACATTTTTGTGCCTTACAGCATGAAGCATGAAATTTCCATAATCTAAGGGATCCAAAGTCCCTAAACATGTTGTTCCTACCCCTAGAGGAACAAGGTCAGCAAACCACAGCACTGAATAAAAGTTCTCCACCTGAAAACACTCAAAAACAAGTCAATTCTGGATCATGTCAACTGCTCCACTGAGCATCTGCACTGAATGTCAACTGCTCCACTGTCTACCTGCGTTGAATGTCAACTGAAAAGAAGGCTACCTGCGCTGGGCGAGTTTGGACATGTGGCACAGTCATTCCTCAAGGTGTCAATGCCCAGGAAGCTTCCAAAATGACACTTGGATCAGGGAATTCGACTGGTGATGAGTAAGAGGTTCTAGATCTCCAAGTGGAAGCAAGAACCTCCAAGTGGACTCAAGAACTGAAGAATAACTGAAGTGAGAGAGGACACTAGTCAGCTTCATGCCAGCCTCAAGATGACTCATCCTTTCTCCAAAACTCCTATATATAGATCTCTCTCATGAGGTCTAGAGAGGCTGGAATCTTGTGAATGTAAAGAATTGCTGTTGGTTTGAGTTTAGAACTATTGGGTGATTTTCTTTGAAGGAGGTGAAGAGGAGATTTCTTTCTGCTAGGAAGGTGATGCTGGATTGGGCCTCTTATGGTTGTATCACTTCCTGAACTTTACTTCTTCCATTAATAAAGCATTTGAGGTTCTTCTATATACATGTGTCTCAATGATGTATTGTTATACTCGTGTATTTGATTTATTCTAATCCTTAAATCAATTATGAATGTATGCTTCTTGTAGTTTCCCTTTCTTGTCATTTTGCAGGATCTTGGTGTAGCTGGGCCAGTGAAAGAGCAAGGAGTTGGGAGCAAGCAGCAAGGAGAGAAGATTGGATCAACAGTTAGCGAAAGACATCGGTTAGTGGATCTCTTTCTCCCAGGTCATTCACCCTTGTCCATTTCGGTAGACATTGCCAGGGAAATGTTTTGTTTGAAAGATTAACGAGACAATCTTTGGGTAACCTAAAAGAGGTACCTCTCCCGGTGAAACGAAAGTTTCGATGGCAGAAAAGTAGAGGTAACCTTGAAACGATGTTTTATACCTGGGGGCATGCAACCTTTTGGAGTGCAAGCAAGGGGCGACTATTTATTTTTTTAAATTTTTAGGTCCTCCCTTTAAACCTGTAGGTCTAACCCTTTAAACTCGTAGGATTAGCCGTTTCCAAACTTTCAAAAAGAAAGGATGAGAGGGAGCATAGCCTAAAGAAGAATCTGCCACAAATAAAAAAGGTGGATCACTCGACCAGAACAAATACTTTAGCGAAAACAAAATAAAACAAAAGCATGCAGGTTACTATTTAAGCATAGTAACGCTTGAGGTACAACCCGTTACGGGGTTGCGCCAGTGGAATTCCATCATAATCCATTAACTCGTAGGCTCCTTTTGCTAACACCCTTTTAACAATATAGGGGCCCATCCACAAGGAATTAAATTTACCTTCTCCCAATTTATCGGATTCTTGGTCATAAAGCAAGACCAAATCACCTTCTGAGAAGACACGGGGTTTGACATTTTTGTCGAATTGAGCCTTGACTCGTTTCTTATGGGCTTCGTTAGCCAAAGCGGCGTCACGACGGGTTTCATTCAATTGGATTAATTCCAAGAAACGAGCCTCTTCTTCCGAAGTTCCGGGGAGGAGATCAATTGCGAGTTTAAGCGACGAAATTTCGCACTGGATTGGCAAGACATCTTCCAGGCCATACACCAGCTGAAAAGGTGTGAACCCGGTTGCGTTCTTTACCGATGTTCGGTAAGCCCACAAAGTTGAGTACATGATTAGGTGCCACCTTCTTTTATGAACCCCGATCATCCTTAAATAACTCTTCACCGGGAGAGGTACCTCTTTCAGGTTACCCAAAGATTGTCTTGTTAATCTTTCAAACAAAACATTTCCCTGGCAATGTCTACCGAAATAGACAAGGGTGAATGACCTTTGTCAAACACGTAACTTTGACAAAAGAATCTTATTCTAGAACAACCCCTCTTCCATCCACGGACGGGGTACGGACTAGTCATATTCTCTCGTGGAAATTCTACCTTATACCCAAGGTTTTCTCTACCTAAAGCAGACCAGGATGCATGCCCCCTGGGTTCCAGTCCCATCTTTCCGAATCACTCGCACTCATCGGGAAGAAGGACTGGGGGTGGAGAAATTTCTTGATTGAATAGACCATTCAGGGTTGGTATGTGACTATTTGCGATGCGTGATCCCGGAAATGAAAGTTGGTCTACGAGCTTGACCATTCTTCCTTCGTGTGGAAAACACATTACTCTAAAGAGTGAGGAGACTACTGCTCCCATGCAATATATATAGTCTCATCCAAGGAGTAGGTTATAATCCAAGGGTCCTTGAACGACCATCACGTTCATTTGAACGGCCTTCCCTTTCAATCTAATAGGCACATTGGGGAGGATCCCTGATGGTCGACTGGTTCCTTTATCGAAACCCGAGAGATTTCTTATCTCAGGCAAAAGCGCCGGGGAACCCAGTGCTTTCCAAGCAACAGAGGAAAGGATACTCACAGATGCCCCTTCATCAATGATAGTTCCAGCCATTACCATTCTGTATATTTGGACTATAATTCTGAATGGTATACTGGCTGGTAACCGGGGTCTGCCTAGTTGGTTCCAATCAAAGGACACAACCAGGTTGCTTGGTGGTGGGACCGAATACACGGCGGGATATGACCCTGACGATGTTCCTTCCTACGATAAAGGAATGGGTGCATTGCCCTGACGCTCGTCAGAGTCTGTGTTGATGAAAAGAATCTGGATGGTGTCATCCTTATTCTCTTCAGTGAGGGTGTCATTTGAAGATGAATCTTCAGTGACGGTGTCATTTGAAGATGAAACTTCTGAAGGAAGAACCGGGTCAACTGCCGTTTCGACCTTTGGACTTTCGTCCGGTATGGATTCAGTAGGTTCATTTTCAATGACTGACGCTTCAGCTGACCACTTGAGCGGGCCATCTGTATTCTCAACCAACGAAGGACTTGGCATGAGTTTTTTGTATCTAGGAGGAAGTCTCAACGGTGAAACCGGACGATCTTCCAAAACTCTCTTCGCTTCGTCTAAGAAGGGACAACGGTGGATGGCGTGATCACCTTTACATAGTCTGCAGGGGGATCTTGCTCCCCCTCTTTGTCTTGAACCTTCACTTTCGCTGGTTGACGGTAAGCATTCAACATGGCTATCAGAGGTTGATGCTCCCGAATTGTGCAAACGAGGGGACCAGTCCCTTAGTATCCGGGGAATACAAGGACAATCTCTATGGAAGTGGTCTCCTCTACATATGACACATGGCGATTTAGGCCCGGTCTGTGCTGTGTGTGGATTTTTGTCAAATGTCTTTTGCTTGCCCCCAGTCGCCTTAGGCTCCTTCTTCTTCTTCTCTCTCTTCCTCTTCTCCTTCTTCTCCATGGGAGCTTGGCTTTTGCCGGCTCTACCTTGCGAAGATGAAGGATTGGAGGAAGAGTTATAGGAAGTGGAAGGCTGGTGGGCAGCTCTAGACTGATCTAACTGTTGACTCGACTGTTCAGGAACCATGGTGTTCTGAACTACATTGGTTGAGAATAGCCAAATTGGCAGGCCAATTGTCAGTCCTGGAAGCGACAATGTGGCCATGTGGGGCGCACCAACTTCTCCCCAAGAGGAGAAAGGACTAGGATTTCCATCATGGGGAATTCCTTGGTTGGTGAATTCCATGTTCTCAACCTACAGATCAACGCAGGAATAGGAGGTGATTATGTTCCGTTTGAAAATAAATTTTATAACGACGCTTTAGACACAACTTGCTTTTTCACTTTTTAAGAGTCGAGAAAAAGCTAAAGATGACTCTAGTCTCCTTCGATGTTTTAACGAGCCCGAAGTGACAAATGCTCGGATGGACTTTTTCAGTTATAGAGTTTGAAAAAGGCCAAAAGAAACTACTCTGGAGTTCTTGGCAGAGGGTGTGCCAAACTTTTCGCAAAACCACAGAATACGTTTTATGGTACGGGTGGTCGATCTTCGTGAATGCTGTGTTCACTGCATTGCGATCAGTAGGGCGGCCGACATGGCTTCCTATGGATAAAGGCTTTGTTCCTATAGGGGTCTCCCAATATATACGCGACGGTACATGGGAGCACAAGTCCGTATTGATACTTATCGCTTCACCGTGGAGGAATCACCCAACCACTCAACGCTAAGATATCACGTTTAACGACGCCGGAACACGTCTCTAGCTTAGACCTCTATGTGTTTGCGTTATGTTTCAAAGCGTTGTTATGTAAATTCAATTTATTTTAGGTTGATCTTGTTTAGCAGTTTGCCTTTATGGATCACCACGTGATGTATGTTACAACTCCTAAATGCAGTCTAAAGATGATAAGCAAGCTTTTTCAATCTTTTCAACTTATGAAAATCTTAACTACTGAGGGAAAAGAAAGACATCATCTTTTCACACAGATCATAAAGCACACACTAATGCACTTTTTCCTAAATCAACATGCAAGCTGTCAAAATGCACATGCACAATGCAGGTATTGCTTTTCTCTTTCTTAATGTTGATGTACTACAAAAAGAAAGCTGTTGTATAACTTTGAATTCAATTTCACGTGAAAGCAAACAAGCTTTTGTCCAAAATCAAAAGACACCTTAAGATTTACTTGTTTCAACACTAGAAATACATAAATTCAAACCATATGACGAAAGAAAAAGCTTAATCAGCTATGAACAGCAAACAAACTAACTCTTGAGATCAGAACGACACTTATCACAGGTCTAGATCTAAGAGGCCACAGCAAGACTAGTTCACTTTCGTTATGGGAAACTGCAAATGATGTAAGAAATACACAAAGAACAAATACAGTTTCTTTATACAACCGAGGCGGAATAGTGGCAAAGAAAGAAGGTTTCAGATAGGTACATTGACTGATAACAGGCTGCAAAAACAGGGCAACAGAAAGCAGAGAACCCCAGTTGCACAAGGCCACACTGGTTCAGCGCAGGTAGAACACTGTCAGTTTGACATTCAGCGCAGGTAGCCCCTTCGGGACCTGTGATGAAATGCAGACTGCCTTCACAGTGCCTGCAATGAAGAGAGAAACTCTCGTTTTTCTCAGGTTCTGGGTTACAGATTGCTCAAAAATCAACAGTTTTTGGCCAAATCAAAGCTATCAATCAAGTACACACTAAAGGATGAAAAGGAGGATGAAAATCTATCACTAAGAGCTGTTCAGAGTCCTTGTGGATCAGCTCTTCAAATCATAGACATGCCCAGAAACTGAGCTAGAGTAGCTGCCCTCTACTTTGCATTTGAAAGATCCAAATGCAGTTCGATTCGATACTCCCTGTGTTTAGGAAATGAATAGCAAAAACACAAACAACCAACAAGATACGATCCCTAGCGGAGTCAACAATTTGTAAATGAATCTATAAAGGTTTTTAACAGATCTTTTTGAAAGGACTGACAATTGGCCTGCCAATATGGCTATTCTCAACCAATGTAGTTCAGAACACCATGGTTCCTGAATAGTCGAGTCAACAGTTAGATCAGTCTAGAGCTGCCCACCAGCCTTCTACTTCCTATAACTTCAGTTATAGGAATCCAATACGGAATCCAAAACCACCTTATCAGTCAAAGCAAATCACCCAATAGTTCTAAACTCAAACCAACAGCGATTCTTTACATTCACAAGATTCCAGCCTCTCTAGACCTCATGAGAGAGATCTAGCACATGTCTCCAGAAGGTTCGACATCTGCCACAAATGAAAAAGGTGGATCACTCGACCAGAATAAATACTTTAGCGAAAACAAAATACAACAAAAGCATGCAGGTTACTATTTAAGCGTAGTAATGCTTGAGGTACAACCCGTTGCGGGGTTGCGCCAGTGGAATTCCGTCATAGTCCATTAACTCGTAGGCTCCTTTTGCTAACACCCTTTTAACAATATAGGGGCCCATCCACAAGGAATTAAATTTACCTGCTCCCAATTTATCGGATTCTTGGTCATAAAGCAAGACCAAATCACCTTCTGAGAAGACACGGGGTTTGACATTTTTGTCGAAATGAGCCTTGACTTGTTTCTTATGGGCTTCGTTAGCCAAAGCGGCATCACGACGGGTTTCATCCAACTGGATTAATTCCAAGAAATGAGCCTCTTCCTCTGAAGTTCCGGGGAGGAGATCAATTGCGAGTTTAAGCGACGAAATTTCGCACTGGATATACAACCCTTGGTTGATGATGAAAAGAATCTGGATGGTGTCATCCTTATTCTCTTCAGTGAGGGTGTCATTTGAAGATGAATCTTCAGTGACGGTGTCATTTGAAGATGAAACTTCCGAAGGGAGAACCGGGTCAACTGCCGTTTGGACCTTTGGACTTTCGTCCGGTCTGGATTCAGTAGGTTCATTTTCAATGACTGACGCTTCAGCTGACCACTTGAGCGAGCCAGCTGTATTCTCAACCAACGAAGGACTTGGCACGAGTTTTTTGTATCCAGGAGGAAGTCTCAGCGGTGAAACCGGACGATCTTCCAAAACTCTCTTCACTTTGTCTAAGAAGGGACAACGGTGGATGGCGTGATCGCCTTCACACAGTCTGCAGGGGGCTCTTGTTCCCCCTCTTTGTCTTGAACCTTCACTTTCGCTGGTTGACGGTAAGCATTCAACATGGCTATCAGAGGTTGATGCTCCCGAATTGTGCAAACGAGGGGACCAGTCCCTTAGTATCTGGGGAATACATAAATTCAAACCATATGATGAAAGTAAAAGCTCAATCAGCTATGAACAGCAAACAAACTAACTCTTAAGATCAGAACGACACTTATCACAGGTCTAGATCTAAGAGGCCACAGCAGGACTAGTTCACTTTTGTTATGGGAAACTGCAAATGATGTAAGAAATACACAAAGAACGAATACAGTTTCTTTATACAACCGAGGCGGAATAGTGGCAAAGAAAGGTGGTTTCAGATAGGTACATTGACTGATAACAAGCTGCAAAAACAGGGATGAAAACAGGGCAACAGAAAGCAGAGAACCCCAGTTGCCACAAGGCCACACTGGGACCTGCGATGAAATGCAGACTGCCTTCACAGTGCCTGCAATGAAGAGAGAAACTCTCGTTTTTCTCAGGTTCTGGGTCACAGATTGCTCAAAAATCAACAGTTTTTGGCCAAATCAAAGCTACCAATCAAGTACACACTAAAGGATTCAAAGTAGGATGAAAAGCTATCACTAAGAGCTCTTCAGAGTCCTTGTGGATCAGCTCTTCAAATCATAAACATGCCCAGAAACTGAGCTAGAGTAGCTGCCCTCTACTTTGCATTTGAAAGATCCAAATGCAGTTCGATTCGGTACTCCCTGTGTTTAGGAAATGAATAGCAAAAACACAAACAACCAACAAGATACGATCCCCAGCGGAGTCGCCAATTTGTTGTTGGGAAAAGTATCCAATACGGAATGACCCTATCCCACTGTAAGGGTGATAGTACCTCAGCAACAATCAAAGCAAAGCTATCTAAGATTTCTTCTTTATGAAAGTAAAATAGGGGAGAAAGAGATCCACTAACCGATGTCTTTCGCTAATGGTTGATCCAATCTTCTCTCCTTGCTGCTTGCTCCCAGCTCCTTGCTCTTTCACTGGCCCAGCTACACCAAGATACTGCAAAATGGCAAGAGAGGGAAACTACAAGAAGCATACATTCATAATTGATTCAAGGATTAGAATAAATCAAATACACAAGTATAACAACACACCATTGAGACACATGCATATAGAAAAACCTCAAATGCTTTATTAATGGAAGAAGTAAAGTTCAGGAAGTGATACAACCATAAGAGGCCCAATCCAGCATCACCTTCCCAGCAGAAAGAAATCTCCTCTTCACCTCCTTCAAAGCAAATCATCCAATAGTTCTAAACTCAAACCAACAGCAATTCTTTACACTCACAAGATTCCAGCCTCCCTAGACCTCATGAGAGAGATCTATATATAGGAGTTTTGGAGAAAGGATGAGTCAGCTTGAGGCTGGCATGAAGCTGACTAGTGTCCTCTCCCACTTCAGTTATTCTTCAGTTCTTGAGTCCACTTGGAGGTTCTTGCTTCCACTTGGAGATATAGAACCTCTTACTCATCACCAGTCGAATTCCCTGATCCAAGTGTCATTTTGGAAGCTTCCTGGGCATTGACACCTTGAGGAATGACTGTGCCACATGTCCAAACTCGGCCAGCGCAGGTAGCCTTCTTTACAGTTGACATTCAAAGCAGGTAGACAGTGGAGCAGTTGACATTCAGCGTAGATGCTCAGTGGAGCAGTTTACATGATCCAGAATTGCCTTGTTTTTGAGTGTTTTCAGGTGGAGAACTGTTATTCAGTGCTGTGGTTTGCTGGCCTTGTTCCTCTAGGGGTAGTGTTACACAGCAATTTGTCACTGTCATCCAGTCAGTATCCCTACTGTGTCATGAAATCACATTCATCATACTCATGCTCTCTGAATTGGCAAAATAACCCACTTTGCCAAAGTTTTTGCTATCAGCGCGACTTTTGTCGAAATAACCGCGCTGATGGGCACTCCATAACAGACCAAATGCGCTGCCAGCGTGGAAGTACACCTGTTTTCCACGCTGATCGAATTTCATGAGCCAGCGCACCTTGCCTTTGTATTGAGTCGCGCTGACATAGCCTTCTCAGTTATTAGGATGCGACGTCAGCGCGTCAGTCGCCTTATAATCCGCGCTGATCCTGTTTGGGCGAATTTGTTCCAACAGCCAGCCTTCCAGATAACTCCAGGTATGGTTGTTGGCTTTGTGAGTATTGACTCCCTTCTATGGCATGGCTGTTCGACCCTTTGTAACCACTTCCCTCAAGGATAAGCTCATCCTTCCACCCTTTTAGGAGGCTCCTTCTCCTATATAAATTTCCACCATTACCATGAGCAACTAGTTTTTGAATAGCTTGGATTGTGTAGAGCTTATAGTGCTCAGATTGCTGCTACTATAGGTATTTGGTGTGCTAAGTGTGGAAGTGATTGATAGCTTAGGGAAGGTTGCTTTGTGTTGCTTGTGTGAGAGAGAGTTTCTTGTCTTGGGAGAATCATTTCCAAAGGTGAATGCTTGAGACGCTTGCTGACTGGCCCCTCCTGAGAAGGATACCGACGTCAAAACATTTGGTTGTACTCTTCTCTGTCCTGATTAATAATCGATGACTGCTATTATTGTTCCATTCTCATTTGTACATGCAATGGTTAAATGTGAATTACATCTTTTCTGACTGATGTATGGTTGCTTTTACTAGATTTCACGCTTGCGTTTGTTTCCTCTTCGTGTGTGCAGGTATCTATTCGCGGGGATCGCGAAGGATTGTGACCAGCCAAGGCGAAGGAGCGAAGGCAGCATCTCTTCATCAAACGACAGCGCAGGAATCCAAGTAGGTGCTCTTTACCTCTTGTTTAATTGTAATTAGGAGCATGCATAGCAGCATTGTTTGATTGTTGCTAGACCCTTGCTGGGCTAGTAGGGATCGCCTCTATCCGTAGAGGGGATTTACCTCTCCAACAATTTGGCGACTCCGCTGGGGAGCTAGATTTTGTCCCTTTTTGTTCATTCTTGCCTTGAGTGTTGTTTTGGTCTCTTTTGAAATTTTGGGGATTAATTATCAGTCTTTTGCGTTTCCTGGGTTGATCTGGGAAATGCCCCTGTTTGATTGAAAGATTGGCCGTTTTGATTTGGGAGTTTTGATTTGCCTGTCACTATTTTTGAGCTCCATCACGGATTTAATTTTAACAGTCGTGCTGACATCGCGCTCACCCTTTTGCAACATCCTGTTCATCGCGTAATTACGATCGGATCAGCGCGGAAAAGACGTGTATAGTCGCGACGTCAGCGCAAATTTCTAGCTTTTGACCCGCGCTGACCTTGGGTTGCTAGCTTAATTCCCGTGACGACTGTGTTTTTCTGAGATCAGCTCGGTTTTTTGGGCAAAAGTCGCGCTGACAGCGCGGGTGGTCTGTGTAAAAATTGCGCTGACATGGGTTTTTAGTGTAAAACTTGCGCTGATTCCTGAAAAGTTGTTTTTATAACTTTATCTCCTGAATTCATCAATCTTTCTTATCCCCTGTTGTTTCTTGTCCCTCATTAGCTTGTTTTGATTGCTTTTGGTTAAGGGACGCTCTCTCTTTGATTTCATTCGAGTGAGTCTTGTGTTTTTAGACCATGTGACCTAGCCCTTTAGAAGTTTCATCGAGAAACCATTTGCTTGGGTTACTTGTCTATTCAAGGTTCATCCACAACCCTCTCATTGATTTGCTTGAGGCTTTTCCACTGCTTGTTGCTGGTTGATTTTTAGTGTCGATTATTTGAACCACTTTTTATGTTGATTCAATTTCTTCACTACCAAGCATAGATCACAATTGTTTGGATCGATCAGTTCACACTTGCTTCCTTCTTGCTCGAATTCCTTTTTGCCTTGTTGGGCTTAGATCACATAGCTCGTGCGGAACTTAGTTCTTCCTTTTGATTTGGAAGCCTTTGTTGGATGTTTTGGGAGCTTTGTGTGCTTTCATTGAGTGATTTGCTTGGTGTTCCTATTCCTCCAAATTCATTTAGATGCTTTGTGCCATTGAAAGAAAATCAAACTAGTAGCTTTGTTTTTGAGAATTGAAAAGGAGAAGAACATTTCATTGATTCGCATTTTCAAAAAAAAAGTTTCCTTTCCTTGCCTTTAGCTGCATTAGGTTGTTTGATTGCTTGTATTCGTTTTGTTTGATCAAAATTCTTTACCTTCTCATAGCTAGAATTCATCGAACAAAATGGTATTATTTGGCATGTAGTTTGCATCTAGGTAATTGTGAGAGAACATACGATAGGGCCTGAAATCGAAACATAATTTCAAGATCAACTATAAAATGAACCGAATGAATCTAAAAACGCATTGGAACTAAACGCAAACATCTAGAGGTCTAGGTTAGAGACGTGTTCCGACGTCTTTAAACATAGTCACTGTTGTTTCACATTATGGTTGGGTGATTCCTCCTTCTGTGACTCGATAGTGGTCTAACACGGACTGCGCTCCCACGTACCGTCGCGTATATAGGGAGACCCCACTAGGTTTTTATCCTTTATCCATAGGAAGCCGAGTCTGCCGCCTTGTGAACCGTAACGCACCGAACACAACATTCGGGAAGATTGACTGCAGTACGGAAAATCCTTGGCTCTCATACGATTGCTGAGGTGTATAAGCAGTTTTACGGGTCGCTTGGTAAACCTTATACCTAGAGTCTCCAGAGCAGTCACTTTTGATCCTTTTCGGACTCCCTAAATGAAAAGGTGCCTATGAGCGTCTTGTCACTTCGTGCTCATTAAATATTCAAAGGAGACTAGAGTCATCTTTTCGTCCTTTTCTCGACTCTTGAAACATGAAAAGGTCAAGTTTGGTTCTTGTGTCTTAAAATTAATTCGGCCACGATAACATCACCTGGTTAGACCTTGTGTGCGTTAGCTTGAGTAGGTTTCATTTTCGTTTGCTATGGCAACTTTTCCAGGATTCACCAACCCAGGGTCCCCCTCTGAAGGGAATCCAGGACAATTCCCTCCCCTTGGGAATGTTGGTGCTCCGTATATGGCGACGTTGTCCCTCCCAGGGTTAACTGTCGGGTTGCCTGTGTGGTTGTTTTCAACCTCTTTGGTCCCTACCGTATCGGCTGTTAGTCCATCAGTCCCTCCACCTGAACAACGTCATGTTGATCCTAAGGTGGATCTCTCCCCTTCGACGCCTACTTCTACGTCGTCCTCTTGTACTTCGCCTGGTGAAATTCTCGATGTGAATAACCAGGGGGCTAAGAAGAAGAAGAGGAAGACCAAGAAAAAGAAGTCCCCTAAGGGAGAGCCTACGCACACAGTCCCCCTCTCAAGTCCAGCTATCCACTCCAATACACCAGAAGTCGGGTCACCTTCTGCTCCTCCGCGGAAGGTTAAGTTTCCTTGTTGATTGTGCAGGGAAGACCATATGCTTCGTGATTGTCCTGGCATTCCCAGGGTATTAGAAGTTTGGTCTCACGATCCGGCCCACCCTTCATCATCCACTGATGATCATGGCGATGCTACCTCGTCAGTTGGGAATGGTAAGGAGAAAGGGAAGCTTCGAATCCCCTGTCGACTTTGTGAAGGCAAACATCCCCTTCACCTTTGTCCACTCATGGATAAAGCCTCTGCTGTGTTGGAAAGTCTTGCTGCTCCTCCGAATCCATTTCCCGCTGGTTATCAACGTCTTTCTACAGCTGTAGATCGCGCCCCTATTGACAAAGAGATCGCTTCAAATTCCCCTTTTGTCCAGGCCCCTCTTCCCGAACCTGGCTGCTCCCAGCCTGTTCCAGACCCGCCGTTGGTCGGAAAGGGCGTTGATTCGAGTTCACCTCCTCTCATGCACCCTATTTCGGAAGAGCAAAATTCTCATGTTCTTCTCGTCTCCTCAGACTCTCCTGAGCTTGATAAAGGCTCTCCTGAAACCTCTTCGGAGAATTTAGATTCGGTTCTTTCCGAGCAGGGGGGCAACCATATGGTTCCCCCACCAAGTAGTTCAGTCATCTCCTCCGACTGGAGTTGTTTGACTACCCCTCCCCTTCCATCCCACGTGCCTTTCTGGGTCACCGCCTATGCCTGCAATATGGCGCTGCCTGGCACTGTGTTGGATGAAGGAGCATCGGTTAGTCTTATGCCCGTTACTACTTGGCAGGCTTTGGGTTCCCCATCGCTTGTACCTATCGCACCGAATCTCACCGCTTTTGACGGAGGAACGAGTCAGCCATTAGGGATCCTTCCAAAGTTCCCTATTACTTTGGGAGGCAAGACTGTCTATATAGACGTCTCGGTTACCCAAGGTTCTTTAGACTTCAGTCTTCTCCTTGGTCGTGATTATGTGTATGCCATGGGGGCCCTTGTTTCTTCACTTTTCCGTGTGGTTTGTTTTCCACACGATGGAAGAATCGTGACGTTCGATCAATTATCGTTCGTTCGTCCACAAGCCCCTCCGGCGCACTCGTCCTTCCCTCCTGGCTTTCATCCACCTGTTGCATCTATCTCACCCCAGATCAACTACGTGGCCACCTCCCCCATGCCTATATCCAGCAATGTCGCCGTCGTGCATAGTGTCCTGGGGGCATTGGGTCCTGACTTCCGAGATATTGACCTCCCACTAGGAGCGCCACTCTTGGAAGCCCCGACTTCCTGTTCATTATGATGAAGTTCGGGCGGAGCATAGTTCACTTTCCTATGTCAAGCTCCCTAAAAAATGAACTTGGGTCTGGTTGGAGCATAGTTCTTATCCTGTGTCAAGCTCCTTAAAAAATGAAACTAGGTGTCCCGAGGATAGTTTTGATCTTATGGCGACCTCATTAAAAAATGAAACAAGGGTTATGAGGATAGTTCTTTTACTGTGTCAACCTCATTAAAAAATGAAACAACTCCCTTTCCAAATCGAGTCTTTTGATTAAGATCTCGTAAAATAAAAGTCGAGTCTTTCCTAGATCTCGAGAGTGAACCTTCATTCCATCCACTTTGTTGAATGCAATGAAGCTGGGGGGGCATGTACCTCGATTTGTGTTATTATGCTGGGGGCATGCGAACTTATAACAAGCATAGTTTTTCGTTTCAAGCTTGTGTAAACATGAAACTGAATCCAAGCAAAGTTCTCCATGGTTCAAGCTTGTGTAAAAATGAACCCATACCTGATTTACATCTCGTGATTGCCTTTTATCTGCTAATTTCTGTTAGATGAACCTTGGTTGTTTCATTCCATTGCTACCATCTCTTTCGCCGACAATATGCTCTCACTTGGTTGTTTATCCTTTCCTGAGGAACCGCAGCGATGAGTGGTTTTATTAGCCAGCCTCTTGACCATTACATGTTTTGAGCAGTTCCACCATTGCCGGAACCAGTTGCTACCCTTTATACCACTCGTTCCTCTAGGAAGAGTCACCTTTAAGCTCTTTTCTGACTCGTAAAATGTGAAAAGATTGCCGAGTATTTTTCCCTTTTTGACTCGTTAAAGAGAATAAAAATGGAGGTCTGCTTTCAGCTCTTTTCCGACCGTTTAAAGATGAAAAGGCCGAGTTCCCTCTTGACTCGTTAAAAGGAATGAGAGGCGGTCTCCTTTAAAGCTCTTTTTTCGACCGTTTAAACTAAAAAAGATTGCCAGGTTTTTATCGTTTCGAACTCGTTATTGGCTCCAAAACGACGTGCTTCTGACCGCTTTTTTACTTTTTCGGGTCGAAGTCACTACTTACGAAAAGTACTCCTCGATCATACTAATCGAGCGGTTCTTTCAAGCATTGTTTTATACTTTTTCGGGCTCGAGAGACACAACTTTACGAAAAAGGACCCCCCTGGAGTTTTCTTTTCTGTTGTCTTTTCAGACTCTCTAAACAAGAAAAGACGCCGAGTTCTTCCTTTGTCAGACTCGTTCAAACTCAATGACATCGGGCACCGTCGAAATGACACTTTTCAAGCATATGCTATCCCCGTCAAGCTTGTCATCCAAAAATAATCGGGGTACCTGCCAGAAATGGTGGGGAAAATGGAACTGTAATCATAGTCGTGTCAGCAGTATGTCGCTCTTGAACATGGCACTCCTCTGCTTCGTGTCTGGGTGGGACCATCTCATCTTGTTTTTCACTAGCCTCCGTGGGTTTGGGTTATCCTATTTGACCTCTCATCTGCTCATTGCCTTGTCACCATGACCCCTGCTCATTTGATGTCAAATACTGCCAAGTCCGCTATCGTGCCGCCGATATGTTCAAGAGAAGTTGACCTCTGCAGAGTTACAACCTACCCTTGACGCCTCACATACTTCTGATTCATCACACTAATCTTCCTTTGTCTCAGGTCGATGATGTGGGAAACATTATGGCCCACCTTCGATCAAGGTTACCTCCTATCGACTTCAGCTCATTATCCAGGACGGTGACTTAGAGACCCCTTCTAGGTACCTTGGAGCCTGCATGCCTCAATGGCAGGTTCTTCGTGTTCGACACGAGGTTTTCATCATTGGCCTCTGATCGAATGATTCCGCGGGTGTTCGACGCCAGCTCATTGATTCGCATGCCGTGGATTGTACCTATAGTACCTTGAGGACCATTGTCATTATTGGTGGACCCTCTCGCGTTTGTTAACAGTTTTCATCATTGACTGGTAATCAGACGATGTTCATGCATGTTCGACTTCAACTCATGTATTCACATGCTTGAACTTGTACTTTGTTCGGATTGGGATGGAGCGCAAGACCCTGGTTCTAGCCTGTTGTGAGCCGGGTTGCGATTTTTGTGGATTGATATTACATGACTCATTGATGGATGGCTGTGACCATACCTGAGTCTTTTAGGATGGTTGCGACCATACCTTGTTATCATCATGGTCTCTTCCGCTGGGTGGTTGCGTCCATACCACAGACCTTTCTTCATATGTCTTTTGGATGGCTGTGCCCATGCCTAGACTACATGTAATCAAGCTATCAGTTGTACATACGTGCAGGTCCTTCCTGGTGGTGTTCCAGTTCAGCAGTTTTGTAAAGCATTTCACCCCTCCCACTCTCTCGGGCTTCATGCTTTAGGGGGCATTTGTTACACAGCAATTTGTCACTGTCATCCAGTTAGTATCCCTACTGTGTCATGAAATCACATTCATCATACTCATGCTCTCTGAATTGGCCAAATAACCCACTTTGCCAAAGTTTTTGCTATCAGCGCGACTTTTGTCCAAATAACCGCGCTGATGGGTGCTCCATAACAGACCAAATGCGCTGCCAGCACGGAAGTACACCTGTTTTCCACGCTGATCGAATTTCATGAGCCAGCGCACCTTGCCTTTGTATTAAGTCGCGTTGACATAGCCTTCTCAGTTATTAGGATGCGACGTCAGCGCGTCAGTCGCCTTATAATCCGCGCTGATCCTGTTTGGGCGAATTTGTTCCAACAGCCAGCCTTCCAGATAACTCCAGGTATGGTTGTTGGCTTTGTGAGTATCGACTCCCTTCTATGGCATGGCTGTTCGACCCTTTGTAACCACTTCCCTCAAGGATAAGCTCATCCTTCCACCCTTTTAGGAGGCTCCTTCTCCTATATAAATTTCCACCATTACCATGAGCAGCTAGTTTTTGAATAGCTTGGATTGTGTAGAGCTTATAGTGCTCAGATTGCTGCTACTATAGGTATTTGGTGTGCTAAGTGTGGAAGTGATTGATAGCTTAGGGAAGGTTGCTTTGTGTTGCTTGTGTGAGAGAGAGTTTCTTGTCTTGGGAGAATCATTTCCAAAGGTGAATGCTTGAGACGCTTGCTGACTGGCCCCTCCTGAGAAGGATACCGACGTCAGAACATTTGGTTGTACTCTTCTCTGTCCTGATTAATAATAGATGACTGCTATTATTGTTCCATTCTCATTTGTACATGCAATGGTTAAATGTGAATTACATCTTTTCTGACTGATGTATGGTTGCTTTTACTAGATTTCACGCTTGCGTTTGTTTCCTCTTCGTGTGTGCAGGTATCTATTCGCGGGGATCGCGAAGGATTGTGACCAGCCAAGGCGAAGGAGCGAAGGCATCATCTCTTCATCAAAGGACAGCGCAGGAATCCAAGTAGGTGATCTTTACCTCTTGTTTAATTGTAATTAGGAGCATGTATAGCAGCATTGTTTGATTGTTGCTAGACCCTTGCTGGGCTAGTAGGGATCGCCTCTATCCGTAGAGGGGATTTACCTCTCCAATAGGTAGGAACAACATGTTTTGGGACTTTGGATCCCTTAGATTATGGACATTTCATGCTTCATGCTGTAAGGCACAAAAATGTCTATAACAGTTGCCCCCTAAAGTATGAGGTCGTTTATCGGGTGAAATGCTTTATCAGGAGGATCCGAAGTTCATTCAATCGCTGAGAGGTGACCTGTAATAAGATACAATAAAATACATTATTTTTCATACTGCTTTCATGATCTAGCTGAGGCGGGCATTCCCATGCTCAGCTTTATAAATACATTTTCCTGTACATAGAACAGACGATCGTCTGATGGTAGACTGATAATTCTCTGCTGAAATTATCATCCTTTGAGTAGGATGATCATCTGCTGCACATGTCAATGTCTTTATTTCCTGAATATATATCGCAGCCCGGATGGATGAAACTAGATCCGGGGTCTTCAAACTCGTTCGATATTCACTCTCAGTACAAGTCGATCCATGTGAGAATTGCGCTGAAGTCGAACATGGAAAGACATCGCTTGATTACCGGTCAATGACGTAAACCGTTAACAAGCGCGAGAGGAATCACCGATAATGATAATGACCCTCAAGGTACTGCAGTACAATTCACGTGGTGTGAATATAGGACTTGGCGTCGAACACCACGCAAAATCTTCTGGTTGAAGGTCATTGATGTATACCTGTCGCCAGAAGTGAGAAACTTGCCATTGAGGCATGCAAGCTTCAAAGTACTGAAGGGGTTGTTCCTAGATCAACTCCTTGGATAATGAGCTGATGTCGACAAGGAGCGATCCGTCAAAGGAGGGCCTTAATGAATACCACATCAGTGACACGGAACGAAGCTAATGATTTTACTGGAGGTGAAAACAATCTGTGAAATATGATTCAAGGTGGCGGTCATGAAAGGATGAAGGATAATGTATGGTAGTGGATGGGACACGGTTGACTCTTTCTGAACAACATCTCTTGAACATATAACGACACTGATGCGATGGATCGGTAGCATTACCCCAAATGTGGATGGTTTGGCGAGACCATGGTGATGAGACCGGTGAATGAAACAACCCAACCCGATGTGGTACGGAGGAAAAGTGTCATGTTCAAGAGCGACTTGCTACCATTAAAGCTTTGAGGTTCTCCCAATTTTTCCCCATTCATTTCTGACCAGTACCTCTTTATTTTTGTCAAGCTTGAGGAGGATAACATATGCTTGTTCTATAACCTGCCCTTCGGGCAAGCCCATCGCTATGTTTTAACGAGCCTAGCGATAGGGAAACTCGTTCTCGTCTAAAGACAAGTTTGTCGCTATTTAATCATTTTAGCGAGTCTAACGACAAGGAAAACTTGGTCCTTTTCATTTTTAGAGAGTCTGAAAAGGTACGGAAAGTTAACTCCAAAATTCCTTTTTCGTCATCTAATCCCTTAAGTCCGAAAAAGTATAAAACAATACAAAAGGGATGAGTTTTCGATAACTTTAACGAGCCGAATAAAACAAGCGCTCGACCTTTTTGTGCAATAATCCATCAGGTCCAAAAAGATTAAAATCTAGAGGAGGGATAGCTCTTCCGGTCCTTTTAACGAGCTGGAAGGCCAAAACTCGGCAATCTTTTCATATTTTACGAGTCAGATGAAAAGAGCTTAAAGAAGACTCGTCTTTTGAGGAACGAGTGATAAACAGGGATAGCAACTGATTCCAGGTACAGGTTGGAATTTTCCAATCACGGCAGTGTCACAAGGATGGCTAGGTGAAATCACTCTTCGCAGCTGTTCCTCAAAATGGGTAAACAATCATATGGAGGTGAACGATTGGCCAAATGAAATATGGAGGTGGCAGGTGCAAACACGACCAAGGCTTTTTATGGCTGATAAATTTACGATCACAGTGGTTATTTACCGGGATGGGTTCATTTTTTATTTAAAAATGAGCTTAAAATCTGGAGGAAACATTTCTCACTGCTTTTATTTATTTTTTAACGAGCATGAAGACCGCGTTAAAACTGCTCGGATCTTGCGTTTATTTTTTAACGAGCATGAACTTTATGCTAAAACTGCTCGAATATATGGTCAAATTTTGATTTTTACCATAAATAGCTTTTCTCTTTTCAAGGATAGTACTGCATTCTCAATTGCTGCAACAAATTTTGTTAGAAATGAATAATATTTGCATGAAAATGAGATTATAACCCTAATATTTCGCTTAGAACTACGTAAAAAGCCATTAAAAGGTGTTTTTACCTCTCATTTTACCATTTCATTTGCATTTGGTTTGTTGGAGCTCTGGAGGTGCCTCTTCCCCCTTGATTTTCACCAGCTGATTCTGGGAGATTCTGCGGACGATTTTCCGCGCCGTCTAGACCAAGTAGGAGCTAAACCCTAGCTCTTTCTTTTCATGGTTTCCTTTTTCAGTTTTGTGGCTGTTTCCCAGCTTTTCTGAGCCTCAAGGGTTTTGCCAGGGTGCCCTAACTTCAGCGCAGGTTCCCCATTCGAAACCTGCGTTGAATGTCAAGCTGCCTTAAGGCAGCCTGACCTTCAACGCAGGTGGGACACTCTCTGCCTGCGTTGGGCTCAGAAAACTGAGTTTTCAGCTCATTTTTTGATGAATTTTCACCAGTTTTTCATCAAATTCAGGAACTTACTCCTTCTCTTGTTTGTTTTGCAGGAACCTTTGATCAAAATGTCCCTTACATGGTGAGAACGAGAACATGAAGAGGAGGACATGATTGCCCTCCATGACCCTGTCACGGTGAACGCGCTGCGGAACTGTGGCTTGCTAAAGTTTTTCCGTATCTCTAGCATGAGAGCACAGATCACTTTGCTGCAGTATATGCTTGATGCTTGGGATCCCATTAACCAAGTATTCCAGATTAGGGGAAAATCTATCCCCTTGACCATAGAGGACATTTACTTCTTGACTGGATTGTCAAGGCGAGGTGCCCCCATTTCTTTGTCAGGTACGGCCCGGGGGACCGACTCTGTGAGAGATTATGTCCGCCAGTATTGCAGGGAAGGTTCCCAGCCGAGCAGAGACGGCAAGGTTGTTATCCGTGAGATTACTGACCGGTCTCTCAGGTCCATTCTGTATACCATTGGTAGGATGGCCGGTAGCGCAGCTCTACATGTTGCCAACAGATCTTATGTGCAACACGCCTTGGAGTGTCTCCAACCGAAAGTATTCAACTGGTGTGATGCAGTACTTGTTCAGATGAAAAGTCAGTTGACCAAGGTAAAGGATGGGAAGCTGAAGAACTTTGGATTTGGTTCTATTCTGACCGCCTTCGCCTTGGAGAAAATCCACTGATGTAGCCTCAGTATATTATACTCGACTTGCCTTCTCTGACTGAGCCACGCATGCAGAGGTGGGTTGATCACATGTCTAGGCATGCTGGTCAACCTCAGATTACTTTTACTGATGCCTTCTTCAGGTGGTTCGAGCGCCAGGAGATGGTCTTTTCCGAGTATCCATATGTGGGTATGGATTTCCGAGGTGATCCGGATTTGGTGTTACTGGATGGCGAACAGTGGGGCGCTATTGGTAAACTCTTTGACCATATCACTGTTTACTGTTCTTATTCATAATGTTGCTGTGCTTTATTCTATCAAGACTTTTAATCATACTCTTGGGTGCATGCAGATGTTGGTCCTGTCCGTCCAGCAGTTCGTCCGAGACTGCCAGTTGCTGCCCCGGCAGTGGAGCCTGCTAGGAGAGTTATTCTCCGCGACCTTGATGATACTGAGACCCTTACAGCTGTGCAGGAGCAGGTTGAGAGCCTTACTCTCGGCATTCCCGATGTGAGGATTGATGAGTTACCTTTACAGCTGCAGCGACACACTACCGGTGTGCCTAGACGATGGACTCGTCTCTTGCGCATGATTGCACAGGCCGTGACGTGCTATCATGAGCACCACTAGGCTAGGGTGCCCCCTAGCATCTTTTTGAGTTTTAGGTCATATGACCAATTTTGTCTTGGTTACAGAACATTATGTATGAACTATAAACAACTTATATATATTTTGATTTTCGAGTTTTATTCTAGTTGAGTTATACGATCCATATGTACAATCATTGATGATGTGTCTCTTTTATAAATGTCGCAAATGTCTATCTAACACATAATTTGCTAATGAGTCGGTTAATGTGTTTAAGTTTCTGGAAATATGTTGATATTGAATTGAATCAAATTGTCTTTCCAAAATCTTAACCCTTAGGAACATGCGATAAATAGCTGGATTGCGAACGAAGTATATACCATTGAGTTGTAGTATTACGAGCTGTGAGTCTAGCCTGACAATTAGTCGGCATATGCCACGTGTGATGGCATCGGAGAGTAGTTCTATCAACGCGCTATACTCAGTGATGTTATTCGTTGATTGCCCAATACACACACCTCTGAAACTTACTAACTCGCTGCTTGGATCAAAAATGGCCCAGGCTGCGGAGGATAGGTTCCGCGAACTACGACTCGCCCCGTCGGCATATCCAACACATTTCTCCAGAAGGTTCGACATCTGCCACAAATAAAAAAGGTGGATCACTCGACCAGAACAAATACTTCTTCCGAAGTTCCGGGGAGGAGATCAATTGCGAGTTTAAGCGACGAAATTTCGCACTGGATATACAACCCTTGGTTCGACATCTTCCGTTCACAATCCAGCTATTTATCGCATGTTCCTAAGGGTTAAGATTTTGGAAAGAAAATTTGATTCAATTCAATATCAACATATTTCCAGAAACTTAAACACATTAACCGACTCATTAGCAAATTATGTGTTAGATAGACATTTGCGACATTTATAAAAGAGACACATCATCAATGATTGTACATATGGATCGTATAACTCAACTAGAATAAAACTCGAAAATCAAAATATATATAAGCTGTTTATAGTTCATACATAACGTTCTATAACCAAGACAAAATTGGTCCTATGACCTAAAACTCAAAAAGATGCTAGGGGGCACCCTAGCCTAGTGGTGCTCATGATAGCACGTCACGGCCTGTGCAATCATGCGCAAGAGACGAGTCCATTGTCTAGGCACACCGGTAGTGTGTCGCTGCAGCTGTAAAGGTAACTCATCAATCCTCACATCGGGAATGCCGAGAGTAAGGCTCTCAACCTACTCCTGCACAGTTGTAAGGGTCTCAGTATCGTCAAGGTCGCGGAGAATAACTCTCCTAGCAGGCTCCACTGCCGGGGCAGCAACTGGAGGTCTCGGACGAACTGCTGGACAGACAGGACCAACATCTGCATCCACCCAAGAGTATGATTAAAAGTCTTGATAGAATAAAGCACAACAACATTATGAATAAGAACAGTAAACAGTGATATGGTCAAAAAGTTTACCAATAGCGCCCCACTGTTCGCCATCCGGTAACACCAAATCCGGATCACCTCGGAAATCCATACCCACATATGGATACTCGGAAAAGACCATCTCCTGGCGCTCGAACCACCTGAAGAAGGCATCAGTAAAAGTAATCTGAGGTTGATCAGCATGCCTAGACATGTGATCAACCCACCTCTGCATGCGTGGCTCAGTCGGAGAAGGCAAGTCGAGTATAATATATTGAGGCTGCATCAGTGGGATTTTCTCCAAGGCAAAGGCAGTCAGAATAGAACCAAATCCAAAGTTCTTCAGCTTCCCATCCTTTACCTTGGTCAACTGACTTTTCATCTGAACAAGTACTGCATCACACCAGTTGAATACTTTCGGTTGGAGACACTCCAAGGCGTGCTGCACATAAGATCTGTTGGCAACATGTAGAGCTGCACTACCGGCCATCCTACCAATGGTATACAGAATGGAACTGAGAGACCTATCAGTAATCTCATGGATAATAACCTTGCCGTCTCTGCTCGGCTGGGAACCTTCCCTACAATACTGGCGGACATAATCTCTCACGGAGTCGGTCCCCCGGGCCGTACCTGACAAAGAAATGGGGGCACCTCTTCTTGACAATCCAGTCAAGAAGTAAATGTCCTCTATGGTCAAGGGGATGGATTTTCCCCTAATATGGAATACTTGGTTAATGGGATCCCAAGCATCAAGCATATACTGCAGCAAAGTGATCTGTGCTCTCATGCTAGAGATACGAAAAAACTTCAGCAGGCCACAGTTCCGCAGCGCGTTCACCGTGATAGGGTCATGGAGGGCAATCATGTCCTCCTCTTCATGTTCTCGTTCTCGCCATGTAAGGGACATTTTGATCAAAAGTTCCTGCAAAACACACAAGAGAAGGAGTAAGTTCCTGAATTTGATGAAAAACTGGCGAAAATTCATCAAAAAATGAGCTGAAAACTCAGTTTTCTGAGCCCAACGCAGGCAGAGAGTGTCCCACCTGCGTTGAAGGTTAGGCTGCCTTAGGGCAGCTTGACATTCAACGCAGGTTTCGAATGGGAAACCTGCGTTGAAGTTAGGGCGCCCTGACAAAACCCCTGAGGCTCAGAAAAGCTGGGAAACAGGCACAAAACTGAAAAAGGAAACCATGAAAAGAAAGAGATAGGGTTTAGCTCCTACCTGGTCCAGACGGCGCTGAAAATCGTCCGCAGAATCTCCCGGAATCAGCTGGTGAAAATCAAGGGGGAAGAGGCACCTCCAGAGCTCCAACAAACCAAATGCAAATGAAATGGTAAAATGAGAGGTAAAAACACTTTTTAATGGCTTTTTACGTAGTTCAAAGCGAAATATTAGGGTTTTCATCTCATGATTATGTATTTCTAACAAAGTTTGTTGCATCAATTGAGAAATGCAGTACTATCCTTGAAAAGAGAAAAGCTATTTATGGTAAAAATCAAAATTTGACTATAATTCAAGTAGTTTTAGCACATAGTTCAGGCTCGTTTAAAAATAAACATAAGAATCGAGCAATTTTACCGCGGAATTTATGCTCGTTAAAAAATAAAAAAGCGAGATCCGAGCAGTTTTAGCACATAGTTCATGCTCGTTAAAAAATAAACATAAGATTGAGCAGTGTTTTGGCGCATTCAAGCTCGTTAAAAAATGAACCCATCCCTGTAAATAACCATTGAGTATGTAACCTGATCATCCATAAAACCCTTGGTCATGTTTGCACCTGCCACCTCCACTTTCATTTGGCCGATCGTTCACCTCCATATGATTGTTTACCCATTTTGAGGAACAGCTGCGAAGAGTGATTTCACCTAGCCATCCTTGTGACACTGCCGTGATTGGAAAATTCCAACCTATACCTGGAATCTGCTGCTATCCCTGTTTATCACTCTTTCCTCAAAAGACGAGTCTTCTTTGAGCTCTTTTCAACTGACTCGTAAAATATGAAAAGATTGCCGAGTTTTGGCCTTCCAGCTCGTTAAAAGGACCGGAAGAGCTATCCCTCTTCTAGATTTTAATCCTTTTGGACCTGAGGGATTATTGCACAAAAAGGTCGAGCGCTTGTGTTATTCGGCTCGTTAAAGTTATCGAAAACTCATCCCTTCTGTATTGTTTTACACTTTTTCGGACTTAAGGGATTAGATGACGAAAAAGGAATTTTGGAGTTAACTTTATGTACCTTTTCAGACTCTCTAAAAATGAAAAGGACCGAGTTTTCCTTGTCGTTAGACTCCTTAAAATGATTAAATAGCGACAAACTTTCCTTTAGACGAGAACGAGTTTCCCCATCGCTAGGCTCGTTAAAACATAGCGATGGGCCTGCCCGAAGGGCAGGTTATAGAACAAGCATATGTTATCCTCCTCAAGCTTGACAAAAATAAAGAGGTACTGGTCAGAAATGACTGGGGAAAAATTGGGAGAACCTCAAAGCTTAAATGGTAGCAAGTCGCTCTTGAACATGACACTTTTCCTCCGTACCACATCGGGTTGGGTTGTTTCATTCACCGGTCTCATCACCATGGTCTCGCCAAACCATCCACATTTTGGGGTAATGCTACCGATCCATCGCATCAGTGTCGTTATATGTTCAAGAGATGTTGTTCAGAAAGAGTCAACCATGTCCCATCCACTGCCATACATCATCTTTCATCCTTTCATGACCGCCACCCTGAATCATATTTCACAGATTGTTTTCACCTCCATTAAAATCATTAGCTCCGTTCCGTGTCACTGATGTGGGATTCATTAAGGCCCTCCTTTGACGGATCGCTCCTTGTCGACATCAGCTCATTATCCAAGGAGTTGATCTAGGAACACCCCCTTCAGTACTTTGAAGCTTGCATGCCTCAATGGCAAGTTTCTCACTTCCGGCGACAAGTATACATCAATGACCTTCGACCAGAAGATTTTGCGTGGTGTTCGACGCCAAGTCCTGTATTCACACCACGTGAATTGTAATGTAGTACCTTGAGGGTCATTATCATTATCGGTGATTCCTCTCGCGCTTGTTAACGGTTTACATCATTGACCGGTAATCAAGCGATGTCTTTCCATGTTCGACTTCAGCGAAATTCTCACATGGATCGACTTGTACTTAGAGTGAAGATCGGACGAGTTTTAAGACCCCGGATCTAGTTTCATCCATCCGGGCTGCGATATATATTCAGGAAATAAAGACATTGACATGTGCCGCAGATGATCATCCTACTCAAAGGATGATAATTTCAGCAGAGAATTATCAGTCTACCATCAGACGATTGTCTGTTCTATGTACAGAAAAATGTATTTATAAAGCTGAGCATGGGAATGCCCGCCTTAGCTAGATCATGAAAGCAGTATGAAAAATAATGTATTGTATTGTATCTTATTACAGGTCACCTCTCAGCGATTGAATGAACTTCGGATCCTCCTGATAAAGCATTTCACTCGATAAACAACCTCATACTTTAGGGGGCAACTGTTATAGACATTTTTGTGCCTTACGGCATGAAGCATGAAATGTCCATAATCTAAGGGATCCAAAGTCCCTAAACATGTTGTTCCTACCCCTAGAGGAACAAGGTCAGCAAACCACAGCACTGAATAAAATTTCTCCACCTGAAAACACTCAAAAACAAGGCAATTCTGGATCATGTCACCTGCTCCACTGAGCATCTGCGCTGAATGTCAACTGATCCACTATCTACCTGCGTTGAATGTCAACTACAAAGAAGGCTACCTGCGCTGGGTGAGTTTGGACATGTGGCACAGTCATTCCTCAAGGTGTCAATGCACAGGAAACTTCCAAAATGACACTTGGATCAGGGAATTCGACTGGTGATGAGTAAGAGGTTCTAGATCTCCAAGTGGAAGCAAGAACCTCCAAGTGGACTCAAGAACTGAAGAATAACTGAAGTGAGAGAGGACACTAGTCAGCTTCATGCCAGCCTCAAGATGACTCATCCTTTCTCCAAAACTCCTATATATAGATCTCTCTCATGAGGTCTAGAGAGGCTGGAATCTTGTGAATGTAAAGAATTGCTGTTGGTTTGAGTTTAGAACTATTGGGTGATTTGCTTTGAAGGAGGTGAAGAGGAGATTTCTTTCTGCTGGGAAGGTGATGCTGGATTGGGCCTCTTATGGTTGTATCACTTCCTGAACTTTACTTCTTCCATTAATAAAGCATTTGAGGTTCTTCTATATACATGTGTCTCAATGATGTATTGTTATACTTGTGTATTTGATTTATTCTAATCCTTAAATCAATTATGAATGTATGCTTCTTGTAGTTTCCCTTTCTTGCCATTTTGCAGGATCTTGGTGTAGCTGGGCCAGTGAAAGAGCAAGGAGCTGGGAGCAAGCAGCAAGGAGAGAAGATTGGATCAACCGTTAGCGAAAGACATCGGTTAATGGATCTCTTTCTCCCCTATTTTACTTTCATAAAGAAGAAACCTTAGATAGATTTGCTTTGATTGTTGTTGAGGTACTATCACCCTTAGAGTGGGATAGGGTCATTCCGTATTGGATACTTTTGCCAACAACATAAGAACCGTCCTCGACTCTTCATTTTTTAACGAGGTTGACATGAGATAGGAACTATCCTCGAAGTTTTAGATCCATTAGAAATAGAAGCTTTCATATTCCACTGTGGCCACTTCCGCCGGACTACTTGGAGGCGGTAGGGCAAAAGTAGCCATTAAAGCAGGGTCTTTTAGGAGACCTACTCCGATATTTTGGAGTGAATGATTGCTTCCATGGATCATTGGAATGCTTCCCGTAACTTGCGAGCTGTTGGGGAGAAAAGTTCGTTGGTCAACGATTGTAATTCCTCCTTGGAGGGGAAATGCAATCTTCCTAAAATAGGTCGACACAACAGCTGCCATGGCATATATCCATGGTCTTCCTAGTAGGATGTTGTAATCAAGATTCCCATCGATGACTTCAACATCTATTTCTACCGTTTTTCCCTCTAGTTCAACTTTCAAGTTACTTAGGATACCATATGGGGTATATGTCCTTCCATCGAATGCTTTTAATGTCGTCAAAGATCGTGACAAGGTTGGAGATCCTAAAGTTTTCCAGCAACTCATCGACATAATGCATGTAGATGCCCCCTCATCAATAATTGTTCGGTGAACAGTTTTGTTGAGGGCTTTCACTTGAATAAGGAAAGCTAGTTGAGCTGGTAACTGAGGGTCATATCCTTTATGATCAAAGGCCACAAGATTGGAATCCATTGGGTCAATCCCACCTATTGCTGATAATAAAGCTTGCTCTTGGGAGAAGCAATTTTGTGGTACCTCAAGTGTCGACATAGCGGACGGCGATTGGGCCAGGTCCTCTATCTGTGCTATTTTCGCACAAGGATTAAATGTCGATTTGTGTACTGCTCCCTTTTGCGACTTTATCATTGCCTTAGGAACGATGGGTGGCACAACTTTGGTCAAAGTTGTTGTCGAACTACTAGGTTGTTCATTAGCCTTGTTGTTCGACAGCTTTGGATTCCTGTAATCTTTATTCCTTGTCAAAGCATCATTTTGCTGCTTCGATACAGACAACATAAGCACTTGGGATCGGGAAGCATTTTGATTAGCAACCAGATTTTGACCTGGGTTGGGAAACGGATCAGTCAATACTGCTGGGGTTTTTGAACTCTTAAAGAGTTTCTTCACTTCAGCTATATGTGGACAAACTTTCGTCCAATGATTCTCATCGCATATATGACACCCTGCCGGGGGTTTCCTTTTTCTCCCTTTCTTTTTCTTCCTGCCCCCTGGTTGCTTCAGTTGTTTGCCCTTGTCGGTCGACATGGCATTTACTTCTGAGGCAAGAAGTTATTCATTTGCATTTTGACTAGAAATTTTGTGTTTTCTAATCACGCCATCGCTGTCGTGAGGGTCATTTTTTGATTTAGGAGGAGGAGGAATTGAGAATTCCGGTCTAGGGGCATCAGGTATTTTGTCGTAGAGCGTGCCGGACTGAGTATAGACCAAGTCCAGATATTGTGCACGAGTGATAACCTGCTCTTCCGTTACGACTCCCCCCTTTGCCACATCTTCCGTGATGGCAGGAAGTAATGACTTGATAAACCATTCAGCTAATAGCTGATCGGGAACGTACATTTTTACCATCCTACGACGACGTCGCCACTCATGTATATGATCAGATATGTGGGTGGCAATCGTCTGTTTGAAGTTGGTACAATCGCCGTCCGCTATGTCGACTCTTGAGGTACTACAAAATTGTCCAACCCAAAGGCAGGCGTTGTTATCAGCAATTGGTGGGGTTGATCCTAAGGATTTTAATCTAGTATCCTTTGATCACAAAGGATACGATCCTCAGTTACCAGCTCCAAGTGACAAATGCTCGGATGGACTTTTTCCGTCCAAATATACATGATCCGATGGAGTATCAAATGCTCGGATGGACGAGCCCGAAGTGACAAATGCTCGGATGGACTTTTTCAGTTATAGAGTTTGAAAAAGGCCAAAAGAAACTACTCTGGAGTTCTAGGCAGAGGGTGTGCCAAACTTTTCGCAAAACCACAGAATACGTTTTACGGTACGGGTGGTCGATCTTCGTGAATGCTGTGTTCGCTGCATTGCGATCAGTAGGGCGGTCGACACGGCTTCCTATGGATAAAGGCTTTGTTCCTATAGGGGTCTCCCAATATATACGCGACGGTATGTGGGAGCACAAGTCCGTATTGATACTTATCGCTTCACCGTGGAGGAATCACCCAACCACTCAACGCTAAGATATCACGTTTAACGACGCCGGAACACGTCTCTAGCTTAGACCTCTATGTGTTTGCGTTATGTTTCAATGCGTTGTTATGTAAATTCAATTTATTTTAAGGTTGATCTTGTTTAGCAGTTTGCCTTTATGGATCACCACGAGATGTATGGTACAACTCCTAAATGCAGTCTAAAGATGATAAGCAAGCTTTTTCAATCTTTTCAACTTATGAAAATCTTAACTACTGAGGGAAAAGAAAGACATCATCTTTTCACACAGATCATAGAGCACACACTAATGCACTTTTTCCTAAATCAACATGCAAGCTGTCAAAATGCACATGCACAATGCAGGTATTTCTTTTCTCTTTCTTAATGTTGATGTACTACAAAAAGAAAGCTATTGTATAACTTTGAATTCAATTTCCAGTGAAAGCAAACAAGCTTTTCTCCAAAATCAAAAGACACCTTAAGATTTACTTGTTTCAACACTAGAAATACATAAATTCAAACCATATGACAAAAGCAAAAGCTCAATCAGCTATGAACAGCAAACAAACTAACTCTTAAGATCAAAACGACACTTATCACAGGTCTACATCTAAGAGGTCACAGCAAGACTAGTTCACTTTCGTTATGGGAAACTGCAAAGGATATAAGAAATACACAAAGAACAAATACAGTTTCTTTATACAACCGAGGCGGAATAGTGGCAAAGAAAGGTGGTTTCAGATAGGTACATTGACTGATAACAGGCTGCAAAAACAAGGATGAAAACAGGGCAACAGAAAGCAGAGAACCCCAGTTGCACAAGGCAAAACTGGTTCAGCGCAAGTAGAACACTGTCAGTTTGACATTCAGCGCAGGTAGCCCCTTCGGGACCTGCGATGAAATGCAAACTGCCTTCACAGTGCCTACAATGAAGAGAGAAACTCTCGTTTCTCTTGGTTTCCGGGTTACAGATTGCTAAAAAATCAACAGTTTTTGGCCAAATCAAAGCTATCAATCAAGTACACACTAAAGGATGAAAAGGAGGATGAAAAGCTATCACTAAGAGCTGTTCAGAGTCCTTGTGGATCAGCTCTTCAAATCATAATCATGCCCAGAAACTGAGCTAGAGTAGCTGCCCTCTACTTTGCATTTGAAAGATCCAAATGCAGTTTGATTCGGTACTCCCTGTGTTTAGGAAATGAATAGAAAAAACAAAAACAACCAACAAGATACGATCCCCAGCGGAGTCGCCAATTTGTTGTTGGGAAAAGTATCCAATACGGAATGACCCTATCCCACTCTAAGGGTGATAGTTCCTAAGCAACAATCAAAGCAAAGCTATTTGAGATTACTTCTTTATGAGATGTAAAAGAGGGGAGAAAGAGATCCACTAACCGATGTCTTCCGCTAATGGTTGATCCAATCTTCTCTCCTTGCTACTTGCCCCCAGCTCCTTGCTCTTTCACTGGCCCAGCTACACCAAGATCCTGCAAAATGGCAAGAGAGGGAAACTACAAGAAGCATACATTCATAATTGATTCAAGGATTAGAATAAACCAAATACACAAGTATAACAATACACCATTGAGACACATGCATATAGAAGAACCTCAAATGCTTTATTAATGGAAGAAGTAAGGTTCAGGAAGTGATACAACCATAAAAGGCCCAATCCAGCATCACCTTCCCAGCAGAAAGAAATATCCTCTTCACCTCCTTCAAAGCAAATCACCCAATAGTTCTAAACTCAAACCAACATCAATTCTTTACATTCACAAGATTCCAGCCTCCCTAGACCTCATGAGAGAGATCTATATATAGGAGTTTTGGAGAAAGGATGAGTCAGCTTGAGGCTGGCATGAAGTTGACTAGTGTCCTCTCTCACTTTAGTTATTCTTCAGTTCTTGAGTCCACTTGGAGGTTCTTGCTTCCACTTGGAGATCTAGACCGTCTTACTCATCACCAGTCGAATTCCCTGATCCAAGTGTCATTTTGGAAGCTTCCTGGGCATTGACACCTTGAGGAATGACTGTGCCACATGTCCAAACTCGCCCAGCGCAGGTAGCCTTCTTTGCAGTTGACATTCAACGCAGGTAGACAGTGGAGCAGTTGACATTCAGCGCAGATGCTCAGTGGAGCAGTTGACATGATCGAGAATTGCTTTGTTTTTGAGTGTTTTCAGGTGGAGAACTGTTATTCAGTGCTGTGGTTTGCTGACCTTATTCCTCTAGGGGTAGGAACAACATGTTTAGGGACTTTGGATCCCTTAGATTATGGACATTTCATGCTTCATGCTGTAAGGCACAAAAATGTCTATAACAGTTGCCCCCTAAAGTATGAGGTCGTTTATCGGGTGAAATGCTTTATCAAGAGGATCCGAAGTTCATTCAATCGCTGAGAGGTGACTTGTAATAAAATACAATACAATACATTATTTTTCATACTGCTTTCATGATCTAGCTGAGGCGGGCATTCCCATGCTCAGCTTTATAAATTCATTTTGGTACATAGAACAGACGATCGTCTGATGGTAGACTGATAATTTTGGTGAAAATTATCATCCTTGGAGTAGGATGATCATCTGCTGCAATGATGCACATGTCAAATGTCTTTATTTCCTGAATATATATCGCAGCCTGGATGGATGAAACTAGATCCGGGGTCTTCAAACTCGTTTGATCTTCACTCTAAGTACAAGTCGATCCATGTGAGAATTGCGCTGAAGTTGAACATGGAAAGACATCGCTTGATTACCGGTCAATGATGTAAACCGTTAACAAGCGCGAGAGGAATCACCGATAATGATGATGACCCTCAAGGTACGGCAGTACAATCCACGTGGTGTGAATAAAGGACTTGGCGTCGAACACCACGCAAAATCTTCTGGTCGAAGCTCATTGATGTATACCTGTCGCCGGAAGTGAGAAACTTGCCATTGAGGCATGCAAGCTTCAAAGTACTGAAGGGGGTGTTCCTAGATCAACTTCTTGGATAATGAGTTGAAGTCGACAAGAAGCGATCCGTCAAAGGAGGGCCTTAATGAATCCCACATCAGTGACATGGAACGGAGCTAATGATTTTAATGGAGGTGAAAACAATCTGTGACATATGATTCAGGGTGGCGGTCATGAATGGATGAAGGATAATGTATGGCAGTGGATGGGACACGGTTGACTCTTTCTGAACAACATCTCTTGAACATATAACAACACTGATGCGATGGATCAGTAGCATTACCCCAAATGTGGATGGTTTGGTGAGACCATGGTGATGAGACCGGTGAATGAAACAACCCAACCCGATGTGATACGGAGGAAACGTGTCATGTTCAAGAGCGACTTGCTACCATTAAAGCTTTGAGGTTCTCCCAATTTTTCCCCAGTCATTTCTGACCAGTACCTCTTTATTTTTGTCAAGCTTGAGGAGGATAACATATGCTTGTTCTATAACCTGCCCTTCGAGCAAGCCCATCGCTATGTTTTAACGAGCTTAGCGATAGGGAAACTCGTTCTCGTCTAAAGACAAGTTTGTCGCTATTTAATCATTTTAACGAGTCTAACGACAAGGAAAACTCGGTCCTTTTCATTTTTAGAGAGTCTGAAAAGGTACATAAAGTCAACTCCAAAATTCCTTTTTCGTCATCTAATCCCTTAAGTCCGAAAAAGTATAAAACAATACAAAAGGGATGAGTTTTCGATAACTTTAACGAGCCGAATAAAACAAGCGCTCGACCTTTTTGTGCAATAATCCCTCAGGTCCAAAAAGATTAAAATCTAGAGGTGGGATAGCTCTTCCGGTCATTTTAACGAGCTGGAAGGCCAAAACTCGGCAAACTTTTCATATTTTACGAGTCAGTTGAAAAGAGCTTAAAGAAGATTCATCTTTTGAGGAACGAGTGATAAACAGGGATAGCAACTGATTCCAGGTACAGGTTGGAATTTTCCTATCATGGCAGTGTCACAAGGATGGTTAGGTGAAATCACTCTTCGCAGCTATTCCTCAAAATGGGTAAACAATCATATGAAGGTGAACGATCGGCCAAATGAAAGTGGAGGTGGCAGGTGCAAACACGACCAAGGTTTTTATGGCTGATAAATTTACAATCACAGTGGTTATTTACCGGGATAGGTTCATTTTCTATTTAAAAATGAGCTTAAACTCTGAAGGAAACATTGCTCACTGCTTTTATTTATTTTTTAACGAGCATGAAGACCGCGTTAAAACTGCTCGGATCTTGCGTTTATTTTTTAACGAGCATGAACTTTATGCTAAAACTGCTCAATTATACCAGTCATAAGATAAGAATGTCTCCTGAAAGATTCCATTTTTTCTAGAGCTTGCGCCTTACCAAAGCTATGCTCCCTCTCATCCTTTCTTTATGCAAGTTCGGAAACGGCTAATCCTACGAGTTTAAAGGGTTAGGCCTACAGGTTTAAAGGGAGGACCTAAAAATTTAAAAAATAAATAGTCGCCCCTTGCTTGCACTCCAAAAGGTTGCATGCCCCCAGGTATAAAACAGAGTTTCAAGGTTACCTCTACTTACCCTCCGCCAAAACATTTGTTTTAATCGAGAGAGGCTTACCTCTTTCAGGTTACCCAAAGATTGTCTCGTTAATCTTTCAAACAAAACATTTCCTCGGCAATGCCTACCGAAATAGACAAGGGTGAATGACCTTTGTCAGACACGTAACTTTGACAAAAGAATCCTATTCCAGAACAACCCCTCTTCCAACCACGGACGGGGTACGGACTAGTCATATTCTCTCGTGGAAATTCTACCTTATACCCAAGGTTTTCTCTGCCTAAAGCAGACCAGGATGCATGCCCCCTGGGTTCCAGTCCCATCTTTCCGAATCACTCGCACTCATCGGGAAGAAGGACTGGGGGTGGAGACATTTCTTGATTGAATAGACCATTCAGGGTTGGTATGTGACTATTTGCGATGCGTGATCTCGGAAATGAAAGTTGGTCTACGAGCTTGACCATTCTTCCTTCGTGTGGAAAACACATTACTCTAAAGAGTGAGGAGACTATTTCTCCCATGCAATATATATAGTCTCATCCAAGGAGTAGGTTATAATCCAAGGGTCCTTGAATGACCATCACGTTCATTTGAACGGTCTTCCCTTTCAATGTAACAGGCACATTGGGGAGGATCCCTAATGGTCGACTGGTTCCTTTATCGAAACCCGAGAGATTTCTTATCTCAGGCAAAAGCGCTGGGGAACCCAGTGCTTTCCAAGCAACAGAGGAAAGGATACTCACAGATGCCCCTTCATCAATGATAGTGCCAGCCATTACCATTCTGTATATTTGGACTATGATTCTGAATGGTATACTGGCTGGCAACCGGGGTCTGCCTAGTTGGTTCCAATCAAAGGACACAACCAGGTTGCTTGGTGGTGGGACCAAATACACGGCCGGATATGACCCTGACGATGTTCCTTCCTGTGATAAAGGAATGGGCACATTGCCCTGATGCTCGTCAGAGTCTGTGTTGATGAAAAGAATCTGGATGGTGTCATCCTTATTCTCTTCAGTGAGGGTGTCATTTGAAGATGAATCTTCAGTGACGGTGTCATTTGAAGATGAAACTTCCGAAGGGAGAACCGGGTCAACTGCCATTTTGACCTTTGGACTTTCGTCCGGTCTGGATTCAGTAGGTTCATTTTCAATGACTGACGCTTCAGCTGACCACTTGAGCGAGCCAGCTGTATTCTCAACCAACGAAGGACTTGGCACGAGTTTTTTGTATCCAGGAGGAAGTCTCAACGGTGAAACCGGACGATCTTCCAAAAATCTCTTCGCTTCGTCTAAGAAGGGACAACGGTGGATGGCATGATCGCCTTCACACAGTCTGCAGGGGGATCTTGTTCCCCCTCTTTGTCTTGAACCTTCGCTTTCGCTGGTTGACGGTAAGCATTCAACATGGCTATCAGAGGTTGATGCTCCCGAATTGTGCAGACGAGGGGACCAGTCCCTTAGTATCCGGGGAATACAGGGACAATCTCTATGGAAGTGGTCTCCTCTACATATGACACAATCACCACTGGGGACCGTATCTTGTTGGTTGTTTGTGTTTTTTGCTATTCATTTCCTAAACACATGGAGTACCGAATCGAACTGCATTTGAATCTTTCAAATGCAAAGTAGAAGGCAGCTACTCTAGCTCAGTTTCTGGGCATGTTTATGATTTGAAGAGCTGATCCACAAGGACTCTGAATAGCTCTTAGTGATATCTTTTCATCCTCCTTTTCATCCTTTAGTGTGTACTTGATTGATAGCTTTGATTTGGCCAAAAACTGTTGATTTTTGAGCAATCTGTAACCCGGAAACCAAGAGAAACGAGAGTTTCTCTCTTCATTGCAGGCACTGTGAAGGCAGTCTGCATTTCATCGCAGGTCCCGAAGGGGCTACCTGCGCTAAATGTCAAACTGACAGTGTTCTACCTGCGCTGAACCAGTGTGGCCTTGTGCAACTGGGGTTCTCTGCTTTCTGTTGCCCTGTTTTCATCCCTGTTTTTGCTGCCTATTATCAGTCAATGTACCTATCTGAAACCACCTTTCTTTGCCACTATTCCGCCTCAGTTGTATAAAGAAACTGTATTTGTTCTTTGTATATTTCTTCCATCATTTACAGTTTCCCATAACGAAAGTGAACTAGTCTTGCTGTGGCCTCTTAGATCTAGACCTGTGATAAGTGTTGTTCTGATCTTAAGAGTTAGTTTGTTTGCTGTTCATAGCCGATTGAGCTTTTACTTTCGTCATATGGTTTGAATTTATGTATTTCTAGTGTTGAAACAAGTAAATCTTAAGGTGTCTTTTGATTTTGGACAAAAGCTTGTTTGTTTTCACTTGAAATTGAATTCAAAGTTATACAACAACTTTCTTTTTGTAGTACACCAACATTAAGAAAGAGAAAAGAAATACCTGCATTGTGCATTTTTGCATTTGATAAGTTTGCATGCTGGATTTAGGAAAAAGTGCATTAGTGTGTGCTCTATGATCTGTGTGAAAAGATGATGTCTTTCTTTTCCCTAAGTAGTTAAGGTTTTCATAAGTCGAAAAGATTGAAAAAGCTTGCTTATCATCTTAGACTGCATTTAGGAATTTGTATCATACATCTCGTGGTGAACCTTGAAAGGAAAAATTTAAAAAGATCAACTTAAAATATATTGAATGAACCTAACAACGCTTTGCAACATAATGCTCATCGTAGAGGTCTAGGTAGAGACGTGTTCCGGCGTCGTTAAACGTAGTGACTGTCGATCTCGAAGAAGGTGGGTGATTCCTCCTGAGAGTCGGTGGCACTAATACGGATTGTGCTCCCACGTACCGTCGCGTATATATTGGGAGACCCCTATAGGAACAAAGCCTTTATCCATAGGAAGCCGTGTCGGCCGCCCTACTGATCGCAATGCAGTGAACACAACATTCACGAAGATCGACCACCCGTACCGTAAAACATATTCTATGGTTTTGCGAAAAGTTTGGCACACCCTCTGCCTAGAACTCCAGAGTAGTTTCTTTTGGCCTTTTTCAAACTCTATAACTGAAAAAGTCCATCCGAGCATTTGTCACTTCGGGCTCGTTAAAACATCGAAGGAGACTAGAGTCATCTTTAGCTTTTTCTCAACTCTTTAAAACTGAAAAAGCAAGTTGTGTCTAAAAGCGTCTAATAAAATTCATTCAATTCGGAAACACAAATTTCCCCTTTTAATATTTTTGTTGATCGAGTAATCCGCAATCGTGCAAGAAAGTCAATTGAAAACCCGTCGTTCGCGGAGGCTTACGAGTCAACCGTCTTTGTCTCCGGAATCGAAAACAGTACAGACAAAGCGAACTCGTTTAATCGGTTCAAAATCTCCTATAAAAGTTAGAACAAGTGTTCCAACTACATCTGAGGTTCCGGTTACTCCAAACATTTCTGGAAACCCTACCTCTATAGAAGAAGTTCAACAGCCACAGAAGGACAGTAATACTGATCCTAGTCTGGGGGCAAATACTTGTATAACTGAACCAGTTCTATCTGTAACCGGTCCAGAGAGTTTTGTTCCTCAAACAACTGTCGCTGTCGAAACAACCACTTCTTCGGCACCAGAAATATTTTACGGACCTGATGGTCTCCCTCTTCCACCGGGTTTGATTGCGATAGAGGAAATTGTAGAGGATCCGCAAGAAAGTACTCCAACCCATTTTGGAGTTGGGGTCACTCTATTTCCTTCGTCAGAGGTTAATCCACCACAAGTGGAAGTTCCTGTAGAATCGCTAGGCAATCTATTGGATAGACTAAAAATGTCTGAACAACCGTCATCATCTAGGACTGTGTCAAACGACACAGCGACAGCAGAAGCCCCTGCTGTCACTCCAACAATGTTTGCCGGCATACCATCTGTCCCAACTAGCTCACAACCGCTAGAAGGAGTCCACCAAGGGACTATTTCGACAGTGTGGTCTGTTCCAGTTTGTTCATCCGAAGTAATATCCGGCAACTCTTATGTTGAGACTCGCCAAATTGATCCATTTGGAGGTCAATTTGGGCAATCCAGTCCCCAAGGACAATCAATCCCCTTGAGTTCCGGATTGCTACCGTATGGGGGGAAATATGCCCTTTCATTAACCCCTCCGGGAGGGTACCCATACGCGAGTTCACAACAGTGTTCAGGTTATACTGGAATTGCATCAAGTAGTTGGGTACCTATGCTACCTCAACAACCAAGGGTTGTATATTCTATGCAACAGTGTGTACCTATGACGAACATCCCAACGACACCGGCTATTGTAACAGTGTCACAAGTTCAAGCGATACCTGTTGCATGTCAACCTCAGATTTCTCAGGTTGTAATGCAACAACCACTTGACCATGGGTCACAACCACAATCGCCAACATGTGGGGCGACACAGGTCCAAACGGGTACAATTACCCCACACCTCGGTCCAACGGTTAGCGTAGCACAACAGAACATGGCTTCACAACCATGGCTAGTGCAATACCAACAACCACAATTCCAGCAGGTGTACCAAGGTTCTGAGCAGCAGATCTTCGCGAACAGTGGACAGTCGTATATCCAAAACGGTCAAAACCAACCACTTTACAGTGGTCAAGTCCACCAACTGTATCAGTCATACCAACATCAATTACATTATGCTGGTATGCAAAGACCCACTGCTCAAGCGATTCCATCGTACCCTGGTTATGCTTCGCCTAACCTGAATCAGCAGTTACCATTCGTGGCAACTTTAGAGTTACCCGATCTACACCGGTTAACCAACGATCTGATTGCTTATGCCCCTTGGTGGCCAGCGATTCCTCATAAACTTCCATCTGACATTCCTAAATTCAATGGAAATCCAGGTGAAGACCCATCAAATCACGTGATGACTTTTCATCTGTGGTGTTCGTCGAACACCCTAAACGACGATTCGATAAGGCTTCGCCTTTTTTAGAGGACATTGACAGGTCCAGCGGCTAAATGGTATATTGAATTACCTAGAGCCTCTTTCAACAATTTTAGTTCCCTGGCCACGACTTTCTTAACCCATTTTCAATTACCGATAAGGTATGAAACGGGAACAGAAATATTAACCAACTTCAAGCAGACAACTGCCACCCATATATCTGATCATATACATGAGTGGCGTCGTCGTCGTAGGATGGTGAAAACATACGTTCCCGATCAGTTGTTAGCTGAATGGTTTATAAAGTCGTTACTTCCTGCTATAACGAAAGATGTGGCCAAGGGAGGAGTCGTAACAGAGGAGCAAGTTATCGCTCGTGCACAGTATTTGGACTTAGTTTATACTCAGTCCGGCATGCTCTACGACAAAATACCTGACGCTCCTAGACCAGAATTTTCAATTCCTCCCCCTCCTAAATCCAATAGTGACTCTCATGCCGGTGATGGTGTGATTGGCACGGCAAATGCGAAATCGATAAAGGCTTCATCAAAGAAAGCCCGTAAGAATTCGGATCAAAATGCAAAAGAAGAGATTCTTGCTTCGGAAGTAAATGCCGTATCAACAGATAAGGGCAAAGAAACCAATCAACCAGGAAGCAAGAAGAAACAAAACAAAGGGAAGAAGAAGAAACAGGGTGAATCATCTCCTGGAAAAAATTCTTCAAACCCTCCTGGGGAAGGGAAACAAAATTATCCATGTCAAATATGTGATGAAGAGGATCATAACACAAAGAATTGCCCATTCAAAGCTGAATTAAAAAGGTTCTTTAAAAGTTCCCAAACCTCAGCTGTGTTAACTGATCCGTTTCCTAACCTAGGTCAAAATATGGTTGATAGTGGAAATGCTTCCCCGTCTCAAGTACTTATGTTGTCGGTTTCAAAACAGCAGAATGATGCTTTGATTTCGACAAGAAACAAAGATTATGGGAATCCTCAGCTGTCGAACGACAAAGGTAAAGATCAACCAAGTAGTTCGACAACAACTTCGACAGAAGTTGTACCACCCATCATTCCTGAATTAACAATAAAACCGCCAAAGGGTGTAGTACACAAGTCGACATTTAATCCTCGCGCCAGAGCAGCGCAACATTATAACATTGTGGAAGATTTGGCACAATCGCCGTCCGCTATGTCGACTCTTGAGGTACTACAAAATTGTCCAACCCAAAGGCAGGCGTTGTTATCAACAATTGGTGGGGTTGATCCTAAGGATTCCAATCTAGTATCCTTTGATCACAAAGGATACGATCCTTAGTTACCAGCTCAACTAGCTTTCCTTATTCAAGTGAAAGCCCTCAACAAGACTGTTCACAGAACAATTATTGATGGGGGAGCATCAACATGTATTATGTCGATGAGTTGCTGGAAAACTTTAGGATCTCCGACCTTGTCGCGATCTTCGACGACATTAAAAGCTTTCGACGGAAGGACTTATACCCCATACGGTATCCTTAATAACTTGAAAATTGAACTAGGAGGAAAAACAGTAGAAATTGATGTTGAGGTCATCGATGGAAATCTTGACTACAACATCCTACTGGGTAGACCATGGATTTATGCCATGGCAGCTGTCGTGTCGACTTATTTTAGGAAGATCGCATTCCCGTTTGAAGGAGGGATTACAGTCGTCGACCAACAGAACTTCCTCCCTAATGGTTCACAAGTTACAAGAAGCATTCCCATGATCCATGAGAGCAACCATTCGCTTCAAGACATCGGTGTAGGATTATTGAAAGACCCCATATTGATGGGAAATTTCGCGCTACCACCTCCTATTCACATAGGAAATATACCATTTGTAGCAACCTGCAACATGATATCTTCCACGAAGATCGCAAAAGACAAGGTCGACATGGATCGTGCAATTGTTGTGCCACCAAGCCCTTTAGAAATATTGTAGCAATCAATGTTTCAAGCATGGGAGGCGAACCCAAATCAACGCTCGTCAAGCGTTTGGGTAGATAGGTCTAGAGAATATGGTACCTCATTAGATCCTTGGTCGAAAGTACATGGGACTGACGAAGGAATCTTACAATCAATGTTGATTGAGGGGGCACCATGGAATGATCACCACCATCGTTCCCTTCTTCCTGAATATGAAGAAGATACTCAACGTGACCTTTATCACCCTTCAGTTTTTGAATTCCTAACAAATACTGTAAATACGGTGGATTCCGAGCGAAACTTATCCAATATTGAAGAGACTATAGCCATAAATATCTCGACCAAAACAAATGTTGTAGAGAATATTTATGTCAGCAAAGGTTGTTCCCCTTCAGAACTGGAAATATATAACGCTCTTTTTAGTGAATTTAGAGATGTCTTTTCTTGGTCATATGATGAAATGCCAGGCATTGACTCGAGTATCGTTTAACATGAAATTAAAATGTATCCTGATGTCAAACCAGTAAGACAACGGCTTCGGCAGGTGCACCCCAAGAAAGCCGCTACCATTAAGGTAGAAGTTGAAAAACTTCTCCACGCTGGATTCATCTACCCGGTTCCTCTAACCGATTGGGTATCGAATATTGTCCCTGTTATGAAGAAACAAGGGATGATTAGAGTGTGTGTCGATTATAGGGATGTAAACCAAGCTTGTCCGAAGGACAACTACCCTACACCCTTCATCGACCAGATAATTGATGAATGCGTCGGATGTGAAATCTTTTCATTTATGGATGGATTTTCCGGGTATAATCAAATAAATATCCGCCCACAGGACCAGTCAAAGACTGCATTTATTTGTCCGTGGGGCACATTCGCTTATTGAAAATTACCCTTTGGTTTAAAGAACGCAGGGGCGGCGTTTTAGAGGGCAATGAATTATGCCTTCCATGACATCAAGAACATTGTTCAACCTTATCTCGACGACCTTCCGGCTCATTCGCGAAAGCGGACTGATCATCCGCAACATTTAAGAGCGATATTTCTACGTTGCCGACACTACAAGATAAGACTCAATCCACACAAATGTGTGTTTTGCGTCGGTTCTGGTCGTTTACTTGGCTTTGTAGTCTCTAAGGATGGGATTCGTCTCGACCCCTGCAAGGTTCAGGCAATCATTAATTTGCCTCCACCTTCAAATTTGCTTCAGATTCAGAAACTCCAAGGGAAAGAAAACTTTCTGAGGAGGTTCATTCCAAATTACGCAGAACTTGCTAAAGGTTATACTCGTCTTTTGAAAAAGGATGTACCTTTCGTCTGGGACCAGGTGGCGCAAGCTTCCTTTGATGCTCTGAAAGATTGTCTAGTAAAAGCATCATTAATGTACGCCCCGGACTATCAAAGAGATTTTAACCTGTATCTGGCTGCAGCGGATACGACCATTGCAATGGTTTTAGTTCAAGAAGTCAATGGAATTGAACATCCTATCTATTATTTAAGTAAAAACTTAAATGATATAGAAAGTAAATATTCTTATGTTGAAAAACTAGCACTCGCAGCTGTTCAAGCGATTCAAAGGTTTCGACATTATGTCCTCTTTCGGAAAACTACCATCTTGTCAGATTGCAACCCCATGACTTATATACTGTCGCGACAGTTGCTGGGGGGCAAATATTCAAAATGGATAGCGATCCTTCAAGAGTTTGATCTGGAATTTGTAAAATCCAAATCAAAGAAAGCTCTAGTTTTCGCAGAATTATTGTGCGATCTCCCATCGTCGTCCAACGATGAAACATCAGAAGAGTCAATCGTGGACGAAAGTTTGTTTCTGATATCTACAAGCGATGAGTGGTATGGAGATATTATAGTTTATCTCCAAACCCAAAAATTCAGGCCAAACACCTCTCACTCCGAACAAAAACGTATACGATACCAAGCAAAAGACTACATGATCGTCGGTGATACACTTTACTGTCGTGGTATCGATACAGTTCTGAGGAGGTGCCTTACCCATGAGGAGGCCGAAAAAGCCCTGAATGAGTGTCATTCAGGCGCGTGTGGGGGGCATCAATCTGGATATGCAACAACACAAAAAATCTTACGAGCAGGATACTTCTGGCCAACCATGTTCAAATATTGCATAACCGCAGTCAGAAGTTGCCATGCTTGTCAAATTTTTGATAGCAAAACCAGAAGACCACCCGCACCTTTACAGCCGATAGTTGCTGTTGGGCGCTTCGCCAAGTGGGGCATCGATTTCATGCATTGTAACCCCACCTCGACCGGGGGGCATGGGTATATTATAGTCGCTGTCGACTATTTTACCAAATGGGCCGAGGCGATGCCTACATTGGATAACACTGGTGAAACAGCTGCCCTTTTCTTTTTCAATCATGTAGTCGCCAGGTCCGGCGTACCACAGGCTATAGTGACAGATCATGGGTCGCATTTTCGCAATCACATGATGGTCGAATTAGCTGCCAAACTAGGGCTATCTCACGACAGCTCTACCACGTATTATCCGCAAGCCAATGGACAAGTTGAAGCAATCAACAAGGTCCTGAAGCGTATGTTGCAAAGGATGATCGGGGTTCATAAAAGAAGGTGGCACCTAATCCTGTACTCAGCTTTGTGGGCTTACCGAACATCGGTAAAGAACGCAACTGGGTTCACACCTTTTTAGCTGGTATATGGCCCGGAAGCAGTCTTGCCAATCCAGTGCGAAATTTCGTCGCTTAAACTCGCAATTGATCTCCTCCCCAGAACTTCAGAAGAAGAGGCTCGTTTCTTGGAACTAATCCAATTGGATGAAACCCGTCGTGATGCCGCTTTGGCTAACGAAGCCCATAAGAAACAAGTCAAGGCTCAGTTCGACAAAAGTGTCAAACCCCGTGTCTTCTCAGAAGGTGATTTGGTTTTGCTTTATGACCAAGAATCCAATAAATTGGGAGCAGGTAAATTTAATTCCTTGTGGATGGGCCCCTATATTGTTAAAAGGGTGTTAGCAAAAGGAGCCTGCGAGTTAATGGATTATGACGGAATTCCACTGGCGCAACCCCGCAACGGGTTGTACCTCAAGCGTTACTATGCTTAAATAGTAACCTGCATGCTTTTGTTGTATTTTGTTTTCGCTAAAGTATTTGTTCTGGTCGAGTGATCCACCTTTTTTTTGTTGCAGATGTCAAACCTTCTGGAGACATGTGTTGGATATGCCGACGGAGCGAGTCGTAGTACGCGGAACCTATCCTCCGCAGCCTGGGCCATTTTTTATCCAAGCGGCGAGTTAGTAAGTTTCAGAGGTGTATGTATTGGGCAATCAACGAATAACATCGCTGAGTATAGCGCGTTGATAGAACTACTCTCTGATGCCATCACACGTGGCATATGCCGACTAATTGTCAGGTTAGACTCACAGCTCGTAATACTACAACTCAATGGTATATATTCTGTTCGCAATCCAGCTATTTATCGCATGTTCCTAAGGGTTAAGATTTTGGAAAGACAATTTGATTCAATTCAATATCAACATATTTCCAGAAACTTAAACACATTAACCGACTCATTAGCAAATTATGTGTTAGATAGACATTTGCGACATTTATAAAAGAGACACATCATCAATGATTGTACATATGGATCGTATAACTCAACTAGAATAAAACTCGAAAATCAAAATATATATAAGCTGTTTATAGTTCATACATAACGTTCTGTAACCAAGACAAAATTGGTCATATGACCTAAAACTCAAAAAGATGCTAGGGGGCACCCTAGCCTAGTGGTGCTCATGATAGCACGTCACGGCCTGTGCAATCATGCGCAAGAGACGAGTCCATCGTCTAGGCACACCGGTAGTGTGTCGCTGCAGCTGTAAAGGTAACTCATCAATCCTCACATCAGGAATGCCGAGAGTAAGGCTCTCAACCTGCTCCTGCACAGCTGTAAGGGTCTCAGTATCGTCAAGGTTGCGGAGAATAACTCTCCTAGCAGGCTCCACTACCGGGGCAGCAACTGGCGGTCTCGGACGAGCTGCTGGACGGACAGGACCAACATCTGCATGCACCCAAGAGTATGATTAAAAGTCTTTATAGAATAAAGCACAACAACATTATGAATAACAACAGTAAACAGTGATATGGTCAAAGAGTTTACCAATAGCGCCCCATTGTTCGCCATCCGGTAACACCAAATCCGGATCACCTCGGAAATCCATACCCACATATGGATACTCGGAAAAGACCATCTCCTGGCGCTCGAACCACCTGAAGAAGGCATCAGTAAAAGTAATCTGAGGTTGACCAGCATGCCTAGACATGTGATCTACCCACCTCTGCATGCGTGGCTCAGTCAGAGAAGGCAAGTCGAGTATAATATACTGAGGCTGCATCAGTGGGATTTTCTCCAAGGCAAAGGCAGTCAGAATAGAACCAAATCCAAAGTTCTTCAGCTTCCCGTCCTTTACCTTGGTCAACTGACTTTTCATCTGAACAAGTACTACATCACACCAGTTGAATACTTTCGGTTGGAGACACTCCAAGGCATGCTGCACATAAGATCTGTTGGCAACATGTAGAGCTGCGCTACCGGCCATCCTACCAATGGTATACATAATGGACCTGAGAGACCTGTCAGTAATCTCACGGATAACAACCTTGTCGTCTCTGCTCGGCTGGGAACCTTCCCTGCAATACTGGCAGACATAATCTCTCACAGAGTCGGTCCCCCGGGCCGTACCTGACAAAGAAATGGGGGCACCTCGCCTTGACAATCCAGTCAAGAAGTAAATGTCCTCTATGGTCAAGGGGATAGATTTTCCCCTAATCTGGAATACTTGGTTAATGGGATCCCAAGCATCAAGCATATACTGCAGCAAAGTGATCTGTGCTCACATGCTAGAGATACAGAAAAACTTCAGCAAGCCACGGTTCCGCAGCGCGTTCACCGTGACAGGGTCATGGAGGGTAATCATGTCCTCCTCTTCATGTTCTCGTTCTCGCCATGTAAGGGAAATTTTGATCAAAGGTTCCTGCAAAACAAACAAGAGAATGAGTAAGTTCCTGAATTTGATGAAAAACTGGTGAAAATTCATCAAAAAATGAGCTGAAAACTCAATTTTCTGAGCCCAACGCAGGTAGAGAGTGTCCCACCTGCGTTGAAGGTCAGGCTGCCTTAAGGCAACTTGACATTCAATGCAGGTTTCAAATGGGGAACCTGCGCTGAAGTTAGGGCGCCCTGACAAAACCCCTGAGGCTCAGAAAAGCTGGGAAATAGGCACAAAAATGAAAAAAGGAAACCATGAAAAGAAAGAGCTAGGGTTTAGCTCCTACCTGGTCCAGACGGCGCTGAAAATCGTCCGCAGAATCTCCCGGAATCAGCTGGTAAAAAACCAAGGGGGAAGAGGCACCTCCAGAGCTCCAACAAAGCAAATCCAAATGAAATGGTAAAATGAGAGGTAAAAACACCTTTTAATGGCTTTTTACGTAGTTCTAAGCGAAATATTAGGGTTATAATCTCATTTTCAGGCAAATATTATTCATTTCTAACAAAATTTGTTGCAGCAATTGAGAATGCAGTACTATCCTTGAAAAGAGAAAAGCTATTTATAGTAAAAATAAAAGTTTGACTATATAATCGAGCAGTTTTAGCATAAAGTTCATGCTCGTTAAAAAATAAACGCAAGATCCGAGCAGTTTTAACGCAGTCTTCATGCTCGTTAAAAAATAAATAAAAGCAGTGAGCAATGTTTCCTCCAGAGTTTAAGCTCATTTTTAAATAAAAAATGAACCTATCCCAGTAAATAACCACTGTGATCGTAAATTTATCAGCCATAAAAAGCCTTGGTCATGTTTGCACCTGCCACCTCCATATTTCATTTGGCCGATCGTTCACCTCCATATGATTGTTTACCCATTTTGAGGAACAGTTGCGAAGAGTGATTTCACCTAGCCATCCTTGTGACACTGCCGTGATTGGAAAATTCCAACCTGTACCTGGAATCAGTTGCTATCCCTGTTTATCACTCGTTCCTCAAAAGACGAGTCTTATTTAAGCTCTTTTCATCTGACTCGTAAAATATGAAAAGATTGCCGAGTTTTGGCCTTCCAGCTCGTTAAAAGGACCGGAAGAGCTATCCCTCCTCTAGATTTTAATCTTTTTGGACCTGAGGGATTATTGCACAAAAAGGTCGAGCGCTTGTTTTGTTCGGCTCGATAAAACTATCGAACATTCATCCCTTTTGTATTGTTTTATACTTTTTCGGACTTAAGGGATTAGATGACGAAAAAGGAATTTTGGAGTTGAATTTATGTACCTTTTCAGACTCCCTAAAAATGAAAAGGACCGAGTTTTCCTTGTCGTTAGACTCGTTAAAATGATTAAATAGCGACAAACTTGTCTTTAGACGAGAACGAGTTTCCCTATCGCTAAGCTCGTTAAAACATAGAGATGGGCTTGCCCGAAGGGCAGGTTATAGAACAAGCATATGTTATCCTCCTCAAGCTTGACAAAAATAAAGAGGTACTGGTCAGAAATGACTGGGGAAAAATTGGGAGAACCTCCAAGCTTTAATGGTAGCAAGTCGCTCTTGAACATGACACTTTTCCTCCGTACCACATCGGGTTGGGTTGTTTCATTTACCGGTCTCATCACCATGGTCTCGCCAAACCATCCACATTTGGGGTAATGCTACCGATCCATCGCATCAGTGTCGTTATATGTTCAAGAGATGTTGTTCAGAAAGAGTCAACCGTGCCCCATCCACTGCCATACATTATCCTTCATCCATTCATAACTGCCACCCTGAATCATATGTCACAGATTGTTTTCACCTCCATTAAAATCATTAGCTCCGTTCCGTGTCACTGATGTGGGATTCATTAAGGCCCTCCTTTGACAGATCACTCCTTGTCGACATCAGCTCATTATCCAAGGAGTTGATCTAGGAACACCCCCCTCAGTACTTTGAAGCTTGCATGCCTCAATGGCAAGTTTCTCACTTCCGGCGACAGGTATACATCAATGACCTTCAACCAGAAGATTTTGCATGGTGTTCGACGCCAAGTCCTTTATTCACACCACGTGGATTGTACTGCCGTACCTTGAGGGTCATCATCATTATCGGTGATTCCTCTCGCGCTTGTTAACGGTTTACGTCATTGACCGGTAATCAAGCGATGTCTTTCCATGTTCGACTTCAGCGCAATTCTCACATGGATCGACTTGTACTTAGAGTGAAGATCAAACGAGTTTGAAGACCCCGGATCTAGTTTCATCCATCCGGGCTGCGATATATATTCAGGAAATAAAGACATTTGACATGTGCATCATTGCAGCAGATGATCATCCTACTCCAAGGATGATAATTTTCACCAAAATTATCAGTCTACCATCAGACGATCGTCTGTTCTATGTACCAAAATGAATTTATAAAGCTGAGCATGGGAATGCCCGCCTCAGCTAGATCATGAAAGCAGTATGAAAAATAATGTATTTTATTGTATTTTATTACAGGTCACCTCTCAGCGATTGAATGAACTTCGGATCCTCCTGATAAAGCATTTCACCCGATAAACGACCTCATACTTTAGGGGGCAACTGTTATAGACATTTTTGTGCCTTACAGCGTGAAGCATGAAATGTCCATAATCTAAGGGATCCAAAGTCCCTAAACATGTTGTTCCTACCCCTAGAGGAACAAGGTCAGCAAACCACAACACTGAACAACAGTTCTCCACCTGAAAACACTCAAAAACAATGCAATTCTCGATCATGTCAACTGCTCCACTAAGCATCTGCGCTGAATGTCAACTGCTCCACTGGGGATTGAGCCTGAGCTACGACGACGACGACAACGACGACGCCACTCATGTATATGATCAGATATATGGGTGGCAGTTGTCTGCTTGAAGTTGGTTAATATTTCTGTTCCCGTTTCATACCTTATCGGTAATTGAAAATGGGTTAAGAAAGTCGTGGCCAGGTAACTAAAATTGTCGAAAGAGGCTCTAGGTAATTCAATATACCATTTAGCCGCTGGACCTGTCAATGTCCTGCCGTTTCGACCTTTGGACTTTCGTCCGGTCTGGATTCAGTAGGTTCATTTTCAATGACTGACGCTTCCGCTGACCACTTGAGTGAGCCAGCTGTATTCTCAACCAACGAAGGACTTGGCACGAGTTTTTTGTATCCAGAAGGAAGTCTCAACGGTGAAACCAGACGATCTTCCAAAACTCTCTTCGCTTCATCTAAGAAGGGACAACGGTGGATGGCGTGATCGCCTTCACACAGTCTGCAGAGGGATCTTGTTCCCCCTCTTTGTCTTGAACCTTCACTTTCGCTGGTTGACGGTAAGCATTCAACATGGCTATCAGAGGTTGATGCTCCCAAATTGTGCAAACGAGGGGACCAGTCCCTTAGTATCCGAGGAATACAGGGACAATCTCTATGGAAGTGGTCTCCTCTACATATGACACATGGCGATTTAGGCCTGGTCTGTGCTATGTGTGGATTTTTGTCAGATGTCTTTTGCTTGCCCCCAGTCGCCTTAGGCTCCTTCTTCTTCTTCTCTCTCTTCTTCTTCTCCTTCTTCTCCATGGGAGCTTGGCGACTCCGCTGTTTAGTTCCCCAGCGGAGTCGCCAATTTGTTGTTGGGAAAAGTATCCAATACGGAATGACCCTATCCCACTCTAAGGGTGATAGTACCTCAGCAACAATCAAAGCAAAGCTATCTAAGATTTCTTCTTTATGAAAGTAAAATAGGGGAGAAAGAGATCCACTAACCGATGTCTTTCGCTAATGGTTGATCCAATCTTCTCTCCTTGTTGCTTGCTCCCAGCTCCTTGCTCTTTCACTAGCCCAGCCACACCAAGATCCTGCAAAATGGCAAGAGAGGGAAACTACAAGAAGCATACATTCATAATTGATTCAAGGATTAGAATAAATCAAATACACAAGTATAACAATACATCATTGAGACACATGCATATAGAAGAACCTCAAATTCCTTATTAATGGAAGAAGTAAAGTTCAGGAAGTGATACAACCATAAGAGGCCCAATCCAGCATCACCTTCCCAGTAGAAAGAAATCTCCTCTTCACCTCCTTCAAAGCAAATCACCCAATAGTTCTAAACTCAAACCAACAGCAATTCTTTACATTCACAAGATTCCAGCCTCCATAGACCTCATGAGAGAGATCTATATATAGGAGTTTTGGAGAAAGGATGAGTCAGCTTGAGGCTGGCATGAAGCTGACTAGTGTCCTCTCTCACCTCAGTTATTCTTCAGTTCTTGAGTCCACTTGGAGGTTCTTGCTTCCACTTGGAGATCTAGAACCTCTTACTCATCACCAGTCGAATTCCCTGATCCAAGTGTCATTTTGGAAGCTTCCTGGGCATTGACACCTTGAGGAATCACTTCCAAACTCACCCAGCGTAGGTAGCCTTCTTTGCAGTTGACATTCAACGCAGGTAGACAGTGGAGCAGTTGACATTCAGCGCAGATGCTCAGTGGAGCAGTTGACATGATCCAGAATTGCCTTGTTTTTGAGTGTTTTCAGGTGGAGAACTTTTATTCAGTGCTGTGGTTTGCTGACCTTGTTCCTCTAGGGGTAGGAACAACATGTTTAGGGACTTTGGATCCCTTAGATTATGGACATTTCATGCTTCATGCTGTAAGGCACAAAAATGTCTATAACACTCTCAACCCAAGTTTTATTATCAATTTAATTACCTCTGTTTCTAACATCATTTACCCTTGATGTGAATTTACCTGGTTTTCATATCTTCATTATATTTATTAATTTATTTATTTTTAGTTATTCCATGGGTGCCAAGTTTGGTCTTGCCCTTCAAGGACTTCTCTTGAAGTTCTAAGGGTGTCACACCTAACAGTTTATTTGTGATGCCATGGGTGCCAAGTTGGTTGTGCCCTTCAAGAAATTCCCTTGAAGCTCCAAGGGTTCCACGCCTAATAATTTATTTATGATTCCAAGGGTGTTAAGTTGGTTGTGCCCTTTAAGAAATTCCCTTGAAGTTCCAAGGGTGCCACACCACTTGCCCTTCAAGCATTTAGTGACTACGAGAGGAAAGTATAGGTGCAACAACGGAGACCACTATCATCTCTTATGTTGTCTTCTATAGTGAGACTAATGGTGTCAGGGATAAAGGAATTCGCCTCAATGTGTGCCCCCGATAAAATCCCCATGAGCAACCCAACTTTGGGACCTGCCCTCATGACATCGTGATATTCAAGGCAAAGGTGTTTCAAACTTTCCAACCCAAGTCACACCGGGAGTGCTAGTGGGTTAGATTAGGGACCCTGCCCCACCCTTCCCATGCAGTTCCATCCAATTGTACAACACCGTCACCCATATGTGATTCATCCAGTCAAGAAACAAATTTGTGCCCACAACCACTGACATATCATCAGAATATAGATAAACATATATACCAAGTTTCAAAATTGACTTAGAATTTTCATCAAACCAGGTGTTGTCAACTCGTCATATGCGAGTGCCTCTGGTGGTTTCCTGCCATACTCAATAATCATCAGTAATAAGGTTTCTCGGTGCTAGTCATTGTCATAATAGCATCATCAACATCACCTAGTCATTCGCATCACTGTTCATTGTGAACCATAACTAATGCAAGTAGGTAACATAGGGGACACATCCATCATGACTATCATCATTATAACATTAATGGAAACATACATATCCATCAAAGCTATCATCATCATGATATCAATAGAGAGCCTACATATCCTTTACTACCATCATCATAACAAATTCAATAGAAACCAAACATAACCATTTATGCTACAATCATCATAATATCAATAGAGAACATACATAAACATCACAACCACTAATATCACAACCACTAATAATAGAGTCATGTGTCTAGATCCTCAACTTGAGGTCCTCAAAGAATAATGTATGGACCTTAGGGCTAAATAAATGTTAATTTCATATCACTGTTAGTCAACCATAGTGGGGCACTACAATAGATGATTTTGGAAATTACATTCAAAAAGATTCATTGCAAATTTTAGAAATTACATCACGAGTAATACCTAAGAATACTAGAAAAACTCCAAGAAAAGCAGAACATCGATACAGAAATTCCAATTGGAAACTTTACTCCTATATAGTGCACATGAGTATACATATGTTTTTTTCCATAGAGTGAGGATTTACCATATGACACTTGAATTTTGATATCCAAACAAAGCCAATTAAAAGTTTCACACTTTTTAATATTTAAAATATATGTGACAAAAAATTGAGATGAAGACACTCTAACAAAATATTGTATTCCAATGAAGACACTCTAACAAGATATTGTATTCCAATGAACAAATTAACATTAAAAATTTAAAAGTATAAATGATAAATGGAAAAAATTATATATACGTTAAGAAATAAAATGAAAAGTAAGCATCAAGACTCGTGATTTTTGATATACAAACAAACCCAATTAAGAGTTTAATATTTTTTAATATTTAAATATAAGTTACATGAAATTGAGATGAAGACAATATAACAAAATATTGTATTCCAACGAGCCAACTAACAATAAAATGTTACAAGCCTTTAATTCGCCCCAAAATAATATTTCCTATTCCAAGCCCACACTTTCCATTTACAATAATTAAGTCTTCTTCCCTAGAGGACAAATTTCAGACTAAGCCCAAATTTAAGGGCCTACCTTTAATATTTTGCATAATACAATTCACAACTTAAAGTACATAGAGTGACCAAATGGAAGTTGACGTCAAAGTCAAAGCTTCAGTTCAGCATTGTGCAAATTTTACAGTATACACGGTGCCTAGATCCATACTAACCCCAAAATCAAGCTCTTAATTCAACTATTTTGCATAGCCCATTTTACGACAAGTATCCTCAGTGGCCAATGCTAGCTGCAACAAGCATCTTAGAACTCATATGTTATTCATAAACAACTAAAATTATAATTACTCAAATGAAAATATACAGAAGTCATTAAGAACTATAAGTTCTTAAATAAGAGAGCACCGAAAATAGACCTTTCTTCACACACATGGAAAATACATATCACTAGAAAAATAATATTGACATCAGCAAATCTTCCATGACAACAGAAACTACCATGAATTTAAAGGCGACTTTCTAGTGAAAATACAAAACATTGGAATTACCAATTAACATATACATAATTTCTTAATGGATTCAATCCTTGTAAACACATAATTGCCCAAAGCAAGTTAACATAACGATCTAGCAGTCACCTCAAGCTAGAATGTCATTTGACAGCTAGAATTTTGGGTCTATCTACAATTGATATTGTGGGAAACGCCATCCTTTTATTTTTTTTTGGACCTCGGAAGTCCCTTTTGGATTTCAATTCAGACTATGGCACCATGTCCTCAGAAGCTTCCTTTACAATTGTGATTATGTGGCCATCATTGATTTGTATGCAACCCATCGTAATTATCCTACTATGTGATCATGGACAATATCCTAATGCTCATGCCCTTTGGAATGACACTTCGAGCTCCCTTACCTTACTTTGTAGGGACAATTTCAATTCTTAGAGCAATATGAACTGAACAATACGAGATTCAGAAAATTTGGAATCTTTGTGTTGGTATTTGGCTTTATTCCCAGTCCATCTATATAACTCTTACAGAGTCTCTCTAAGATTGGTATTTATCTTTGAACCTAGTACATATATAGAACTCCTAAAAATTCTCTGTTCTAGGAGAAGAGATGATCTCATCCTAAGTCCCCCCATCGAATTATGTTCATACTTATGCTATTCTACCTACTCTAATCTATATTTTACCTTAATTTTACTTGTCATCTACCATAATGATACGTTTTATAATAATTTGAAGAATATTTCTCACTCACAATATATTTGATTGAGAAATTAATTATCCCAAAACATACACAAGCTATCGGGAGAACCGCGACATCGTTGGGGGATTGGAGAAGGGATTCGCATCACAGATCCAGGAATTGATGAGGATTTTTCTAGACGCCAATCAACGACATAGTATTAAACTAATCGGACAATTCATATTGGAAATTATGGGGTATAGGAAGTTTTAAATGCAATCTTCCATTGGAATTTGTGATCATATACAACTTGATCTGACATGCACTTACAAGAAGAGGGATATGTTCTTTCTACTTCCATTTTCTTTTGCGATTCTCGACACCCAATTTGCTTCACTGTGTGGGGTGTTTTCAAGCATATCTATAGAAAGCATGGGTGATATTTTAAAAAGTAGGAATGAAGATGATCTGGCTCCCAAGTTGTCAATATCATGGAGGAGGAATGTGTTAGTAATGAGTGCACTTCCTTATGTCAACAATGTTCCTCACCTCAGAAATCTGATAGGAAATGGTTCTTGCTCTAGCCTCGTCTCAACCCAGTTATAGATAGACCAAAACCCACGCTGTCTTCCTATGGAGTTGTCATTGTTTTCCATATCTATGGTAGTTTTCAAGGTTCCCACTATGGTGAGCATCTATGAGCACTAAAAAGTTAAATGCTTGGTCGAACTGGGTACACTTCCCCCTTCTTCAGCAGTGATTGATGTAATTACGACTTATTTTACCACAATTTCATCTCTCCAAGACCACACTGGGGAAATTTCATCCCGTTGATGTTGAAATTTTTTTTACTATGAAGCAAGTCCACCCATAACACTTATGCTCCAATTGTTTTGTTTCTCTCAACTCCCAAGCAGTTTCAGACTCTCAGTCTCTAGTCCCGCAGAATATATTACAGGATTTTTATTATGCCATAAAACTTCTGATCACATCCATTGAATTTTTGTTTGAATTAGCAAATCCAATTAGTATAATAATAAATCCAAGGTTAGGATTGACTTGGAATTATCATTTCATATTTCATTTTCACAAAATTACTTGGCGCAGACAAATACCAGCCATGCTGGATTACAAACTAAAAAAGTAACAACAAACTTCCCGCTCTTAAACCATGGGTCAGATTTTATTGATGTCGAATGCAAGTGAATGGTATTTTTCATCTTGTAATAAGTAAATACATATGCATGTGTTAGGTGGGTAATGAAAATGGAGTAACAATATTTCTTCCAGTATATTCGGTCCTTAAACATGGGCTACCCGTTAAATTTTTTATTTTCTATTCATACAAGAATATTATAATGAACTTCAATTAACATGTCCCTTATCTTTGAAAAACATATATTAATTTTCTCAAAGATCTAGAATATTGGCAGCTTCCCTTTTAATAGTTTCAAAAACCTTTTAGTAATAATAATAATAAAACAAATTTGTAGACTATTTCCTGATATCCATTAAACTAAACAACCAAATTTTTTGACTATTTATATCTAACACCAAATATATTTCTAACGAAATTCTTAATAGATTTGAAACTTGTTGAGATGTCAAACATCTATGTTTTAAAATGGAACCAAAACTCCATTGACTGGAGGACACATCAGTGGCATTTGGAAGGATAGGAAATTGGTGAATGGTTGTTCGAACAATATAGTGTGGGAAAATATTTTGACAAAAATTGGGAAAGCAAGATTAGAGTGCCCAAAAGATATATAAGGCTACCATTTTTCTTTTTACTATCGGTGTCGATGGCTAACTTCCATTTCATGTCAACTTCGTTGCCTTTTTCCCTCCTCCCTTGTGGCTCTCACTTGTGGCTCTGGCTCATTTCGTCTCAACTTCATTGCCTCTATCTTTCTCTGCATGGAGGGTGAGGAAGAAGTGAACTGTAAACTCAAAGATATTATGTAGAAAACAAGCTAGGGTGTAAGGATCTATCCCTGACATGTAAGTGCCAGATCATCTTAAGTTTGAACTGCTTGTTTGGTTGTTTTAGGGGATATTGTAGGGCCTTGTCATTGGTGGAAATTGAAAATTCGATGTATTACAGTTGTTTATTCATGGTGTTACACACTTTATCTTATAACTTATACAAACGTCAGGTAGTAATAACATAAGCTATGGCTTGTGGTCATACGACCATAGAGCAAGTGATAAATCCGAACATTTGACCTCATTAATAGGTTAGATCCTGACCCATTAACCATTATTGAAAGTAATGGGATACTGTAACATCAAAACGAAAGAAAATGGTATTTGTTTACCATAGATCAACAAGGACGGGGTTGAATAAATCATACTGTCAACCTCAACAATAATATGACTAATTTCTTGACTCAGTTGGATGGTGGGTTTATTGCCCGATCAAATTGTCACACCAGTTCAGACTTCCCGAAACAAAAGTTCCCTTCTGCCCTACACCAAGATAACCCTCACTTAGTCTTCGGCAGGTTTTCCTTAATATTTTTGACAAACTCCACCATGGGAGCAGATGAAGCATGCCTACAATTCATTAATGGCATATCGCAGGGTAGAGAGAAACTTTTCCTTAAGGAGTGTGCCATACTAAACACTTGTCCTACCTTTGTCCCTCCCTTTAGAGTAATTATCCTTCAACTGCATGCAATTTCTCCTCCAGTACTCTGTAACATTGTATGGTTCCTAGTACTTCAAAGTCACAATGGAGCATTACTTTCTGATGCTTAATTGCAGGTGGAGTAATCTTCTGTTTAAGCTTACAGGGAATTTTCCTTTACTTAGATATAATGTAGGCTGCAAAGTACTCATCTTCTTCCTAGGTGTCGTTTCTCGTCTCTCCTCTTCGCCACAAGCACTTATCCACTACATCACTAATGTTTCTTGCTTCCCTCCCCTATCTAAAGCATCCATCGATTATGAAGGGGGGTCATCACAATTGCAAGTTGGTTTAATTCTCCCCATGGCATTAGTATGAATTCCCTTTCATTTTGTCTATAGAGGGGTTTTCATATGTTGTGACTTTTGTCAAATTTTCTGCATCATTGGTTTTGGTTGTTAGAAAAATATTATATATGACAGAGAAATGCAAGACATATAATATGCGGAAAAAAACAAACACATAAAAACAGAGAGACACGGATATACGTGGTTCACCCAATTTGGGCTACGTCCACTCCGAATAGCCAGTCATTCCATTATATTATCCAGCAAAATGAAGAGACACAACCTACAGTAGATCTGCTGTAATATCCTCTGTTTTCTCTCATAGTCTCACCTCTCTATTTCTCGCTCTGAGAATACACATATATTCAACAGCCTCAATACAATACCCTCATACAAAGAGAGTGGTTGCCTTCTAGGGCAAAAAACCCTAAACTAAACGTAAATTCTACCATCAGACCATCTACCTAATGAATGGCCTAGATTGACTAGAAATTACTATACTTTTACAAGGCAATTTTACATCTGTTTTTAGCTTCGGGGGCGCTGGCCCTGAAACCCCCGCCGGGGGACTGCTGGCCCCCGGACCCCCCCAATTGGGGGTTATGGTGCCCCCCGAACCCCGCGGGGGGGGGGCAAGTCCCCCCCTCGCACGCCCCTGCATGGAGGGGTGTACAATATTCGTAGGTATACATCCCGCTGAAACAAAGACCTCTAAATTAGGATGATAATCATGCTCCACACCCAACAATCTCCCACTCGGAGAATGATTGGAGCAAATCCACTGCTGCTTCATTTGCTGGACAATGACTCCTCTTTGGACTTGGTTGTTTCTCATCTTCATCGTCATCCTTGAAGACTAATTGAAACTGAGCACATTCTTAGTTTCTCCCTGGTTACAAGTTTTGTTAGCATATATGTAGGATTCTTGCTAGTGTGTATCTTTTCCAGCTTCAACTCTGCATCTTCCAACACTAATCGTATGAAATTGTACTTGAGGTATATGTGTTTAGTCCTGGAATGAAATGTTGAGTTTTTTGCAAGATGAATGGCACTTTGGCTCACTGTATAACGTGCCCATATCATGCTTCTTACCCAATTCATCCATAAACCTTTGTAACCAAATCATTTCTTTACTAGCCTCTGTAGCAGCAACATACTCTGCTTCTGTTGTTGAAAGTGCAACAACACTTTGGATTTTTGAAACCCAACTCGCAGTTGTTCCACCTATAGTAAATACATATCTTGTAGTGCTCCTCCTGTTATCTCTATCACCTACCATATCTGCATCAACATATCCCTATAGAGAATTGTTTGAACCACCAAATCATAATGCTTGATTTGTGGTACCTCTCAAATATTTGAGAACCCATTTCACTGCCATCCATTGTTATTTTCCTAGATTGTTCATGTACCTGCTTACAACTCCCACTGCATGTGCAATATCAGGCCTTGTGCAGACCATTGCATACATTAAGCTTCCAATTGTTGATGTATATGGAAATTTAGACATGTAATCCATGTCTTCTTGGGTCTTTGGGCACATCTCCTTACTATGTTTGAAATGGCTAGCAAAAGGTGTACTAACCGGTTTTGCATTGTGCATATTAAATATTTTCAACACCTTTTGTATGTACTTATTCTAAGACAATGTTAATTTGTGATTTTTCATGTCTCTAGTTATTCTCATACCAAGGATTTGTTTTGCAACTCCCAAATCCTTCATTGCAAATGAATTTGCCAATTTTCTTTTGAGCACATTTATTTCCTGCATGTTAGACCCTGCAACAAGCATGTCATCTACATACAATAACAATATAATATAGTTGCCATCATTTTTCTTTTTTAGATAAGCATAATGATTAGAGTGACATCTAGTATAACCTTGTTTAGACATAAACTTGTCAAATTTTGGATACCACTGTCTTGGAGCCTGTTTTAAGCCATACAAGCTCTTCTTCAACCTACACACTAGTTTCTCCTTGCCTTTTACCTCATATCCTTGTGGCTGCTGCATATATATCTCTTCCTCCAAATCCCCAAGGAGAAAAGCTATCTTTACATCTAACTTCTCAAGATGCAAAACTTCAACTGCTTCTAGACTTAAAATAGTTCTGATTGAAGTCATTTTAGGAACAGGAGAAAATATTTCATCAAAATCAATACCTTTCTTTTGTCCAAACCCCTTCACGACAAGTCTAGCTTTGTACCTCTATTTTCCTCCATCTTCTTCCTTCAGCTTGTAAACCCATTTATTTTGAAATGTAGTTTTAGCTACAGGCAACTTGACTAGTCCCAAGTCTGGTTATGCATTAAGGAGTCCAGATCTTCTTCCATGGCTAACTCCTACTTCTTCCTACTTTCAACCCGCATTTCTTCTTCATAACATTTGGGTTCACCAGAATCAGTCAACATAAATAATATAATGAAGGAGAGTATCGTTCAAGGGGTATACTTATCCTAGTAGATCTTCTAACACCACTTTCGGGTGTTTGGGGTACCTGTTACTGTTGTGGTGGTTGTTGTTGTTGTGGTTGTTGATTATTATTATTTTCATGCATCTTTACTTTTTTAGTGATCCCATCAAGAACTATGTATTCCTTGTTTTCTTTTCCTACAACTGATTCTTATACAAGACCTTTTCATTGAATATTATATCTCTACTCCTAATGAATTTTTGATTTTCATAATCGTATAAGTGATAACCAAAATCATTAACACCATATCAAATAAAGGTACATTTCTTTGATTTTGCCTCAAGCTTTGTTCTATTTTCTTTATTAATATGGACAAAGTTCTCACGACCAAAATGCTTTAAAAAAGGAGTAGTTTACCTTTTTACCAGTCCATGCTTCCTCTGGAATACCACCATCCAAGGAGCTTGAAGGCTCTCTATTTATTAGATAAACAATAGTATCTATAGCATCTGCCCAAAATTGTAAAGGCAATCCTGCATGATATCTCATGCACCTTGCACGCTCCATGATTGTTCTGTTCATCCTTTTTGACACGCCATTTTCTTGTGGTGTTCTTGGAACTGTCTTCTCTCTATGAATTCTATGCTCTGAATAGTACCTATCAAACTCTTTGCTAAAATATTCACCTCCATTTTCTAATCTGAGACACTTCAATTTCCTTCTTGTCTCAATCTTAACCAAATCTTTCGATTTATTGAAGGTATCAAATACATCAGATTTATTTTGAATACAATAAATCCAAGTTTTTCTAGTTGCATCATTAATAAAAGTAACATACTAATGAGAGCCACAGAGAGATGATACCTGAGTAGGTCCCCATACATCTGTATGCACAAGCTCTAATTTTTCGCTATTCTTTTCTTTCCCAACTCTGAGAAATTTGACTCTCTTCTGTTTTCCTTAAATGCAATTCTCACAGAAGTCCAAATCAACATTCTTCAAACCTGACAACAAATTCCTTGAGTGAAGAATCTTCATCCTCTTCTCACTCATGTGTCCGAGCCTATGATGCCATAATGTTGCATCTACTCTTTTGGAAGTTAAAGCATTAACAAAGTTAGAAATACCATTGCATAAATACAATGTACCGACTTTTTCACCTTTTGCTATTACCAGGGCTCCTTTGGTAACCTTCCAGGCTTTATCTGTGAAAGTTGTCACACAACCTTCACCGCCCAACTGCCCTATTGAAATCAGATTTTTCTTTAGATTTGGAGCATGCCTTACCTCCTTTAGTAGCCGTTGGCTTCCATTCTGTTGTTTTACAAGAACCTTACCCATTCCAACAATTTTACAGGGTTTATCATCACCCAAACGGACTTGTTCAAAATGTCCTTGAACATAGTCATGAAAATATTTCTTATCAGGTGTGGCATGGAATGAGGCCCCTGAATCTACCACCCAAGAATCAATAATATTTTCGAAAGAATGAATCAAAGCATCTTGTAACACCTCACCTATCACATTTGCTTCATCATTGTTTTCTTCCTGTGCATCTCCTTTTTTAACCTTTTGAGATCTACAATATTTCTTTAGGTGTCCTTTCTTTCCGCATTTCTAGCACACTATCCCCGATCTAGACTTGGATCTGCCTTTCCTTCATTTACTGTGATATCCTGAGCTCTTTCCTCTTTCCATTCATCTTCCCCTAGACTCTGCACTCAAAGCATTACTCGATGTCCCACCAGAGCTTTTCCATCGCATTTCCTCACTAAGGATAGCACCAACAACATCATCAAACTTTAAAGTACTAGATCCAGAAACATAGTTACTAATGGCCATTACTAAACCATTCCAACATTTTGGCCATGAGCACAAGAATAACAAAGCTCTAACTTCATCATGAAATTTTACCCGTCTGCAACAGATCCACCTTCCGACATCTTCATATTAAATAACCATTTCATAAGAGATACCTTGTTTGAGGCTGAGGGTTTTTCATATAGTTTCACCAACACCTAAATCAAACCCTCTGTCATTGTTTCCTTCGAAATGTTGAAGGCGACTGGCACTGCAAGTCACAACCGTACTATTCCGAGTGCCTTTCTATCGAGAATGTTCCATTATTCATCTATCATAGCTTCCAGCTTCTTTGTTTTTCTGCTCAGTGGTAGGTACAGATCTTTCTGATACAGATAATCTTCCATTTGCATCTTGCACAGCAGGAAGTTTTGGCCGTTAAATTTCTCGACCCTAAACTTACCATCTTCCACCATTGCTCCCACTCAAATGAGAAACCCTCCTTTCCTGCAAGTTTATCAGCCAAATAGACCTTCGGCTCTGTTACTAGTTGTTAGAAAAATATTATATATGGCAGAGAAATGAAAGACATATAATATGCGGAAAAACACAAACACATAAAACCAAAGAGACACAGATATAGATGGGTCACCTAGTTTAGGCTACGTCCACCCCGAACAGGCAGTCCTTCCTTTCCGTTATCCAGCAAAATTAAGAGACACAACCTACAACAGATCTGTTGTAATATCCTCTGTTTTCTCTCACAGCCTCACCTCTTTGATTCTCCCTCTGAAAATAAACATATATTCAATAGCCTCAATACGATACCCTCATACAAAGAGAGGGGTTGCCTTCTAGGGAAAAAAACCATAAACTAAACATAAATTCTACCGTTAGATCATCTGCCTAATGAACGGCCCAGATTGACTAGAAATTACTATACTTTTACAAGGCAATTTTACATCTGTTTTTAGCTTCAGGGGCAGGACCGCTAGCCCCCGAACCCCCCAACCAGGGGGGATGGCCCCCCCCCGAACCCTCGCGGGGGGGGACAAGTCACCCCCTGCCCCCCTTGCATGGAGGGGTGTACAATCTTCCTGGGGTATACATCCATTTGAAATAAAGACCTCTAAATTAGGATGATAATCATGCTCCACACCCAACACTCTCTGCCACAAGCACTTATCCACTGCATCACTAATGTTTCTTGCTTCCCTCCTCTATCTAAAGCATCCATTGATTATGAAGGGGGGTCATCACAATTGCAAGTTGGTTTAATTCTCCCCATGGCATTATTATGAATTCCCTATCACTTTGTCTGTAGAGGGGTTTTCGTATGCTGTGACTTTTGTCCAATTTTTTGCATTGTTGGTTTTGGTGGTGATATTATCCTTAGTTGAAGTGTCTTGCATTTACTCCGTGTGAATTTAGTTTTACGCTTGCTCAAAGGCCTTGAAGATAGTCTTGCAGCTAGTTTACATAACCTTTATGCTACACTTCTTTGAGCAACTATGCCACCTCAATAGAGAATGGCAAGTCATAGGGGAGGCTTTGGCAACAAGTATATCTCTGAGTCGAGGTGACTGTTTGGATGGAACTTCGCAGCAACTATGTTTGACAAAAAGCCTCAGAAATTAGAAAGAAGATTCATAGACTTGAATCTCGAAAAGTTGGGGAAAAAGCATATTTTTCAGATTTTGAAGTGGGAAATCTAGAATTCCAATGGATTCCATACGTTGACAAATATAGAAAGAGAAAATTGCACTTCTTACATTTTGTTGTAGGTTACCAGCAGTGGAATTCCTTATTTCGTTTGGTTATATGAGACAAACAAGTGGACCACTACAAGATATTTGGATGTCAGGAGGATTTAAAATGCATTCAATATTGTTTGGAGAAGCATTCAATATTGTTTGGATGAGATTCGCATACGTCTGCAAAGGGTGGAGACTGACTTGGAATTATCATTTCTTGTTTCACTTTCACAGAATTACTCGAAGCAAACAATTACAAGCCATGGCGGATTAGAAATTACAAATGTAACAACGAACTTCACGCTCTTAAACCATGGGTACTGTGCATTTCGTAATAAGTCAATATATATGCATGTGTTATATGGGTAATGAAAATGGAGTACTTCTTTATTTCCTATTCATACAGGAATATTATATTGAACATTAATTAACCTATCACTTATCTTCGAAAAATGTATATTAATTTTCTTGAAGCTCCAGAGCATTCGCGGCTGCCCTTTTAACAGCTTCAAAAACCTTTTAATAATAATAAAAAACAACAACAAATTTGAGAGTATTTCCCTATGTCTATAGTTTTTTTGATGGTTACCTAGTTGATCCTGCCAGTGGTCATATGCTTGTCTCAAACATTAAGCCATGCATGTCTAAGTATTAAACTAAACAAAACAAATTTGTCGATTATTTCTATTTAACATCAAATGTCTTGCCAACAAATTTCATACTAGATTTAAGATTGGATGAGATGGAAAAATCTCCATTTTAAAATGGAACCAAAACTGCATTGACTAAAAAACATATAAATGACATTTAGAAAAATAAGAAATTGGTGAATAGATATTAGAAATAATGGATTGTAGATTTCTGTGGTTAGGTTTTTTAGAATCTGAACTCGGATATTCCACAGTTTTCATCTTTGCTTTGTCGCGTTTCGAGCCTAGACCAAGACTCATCATCAGGACTTGCTTTACAAAGGATAGAGACAGTAAAGATAAATAAGGTTAGGTTGAGATGTCAATTCTGAGAGCCGACCAGCCTAATGATTTGAATAAACTAGATTTTTTAATATTTTAATTACAATCCTAATATATTAAGCTCTTTTTAATTTTGTTAGAAAGATATATCATATTTATTTTGATTATGAATTTTTTTTAATGTTTAATCATTTAATTTTTCAAAATAATCTAGTTCCAAATGTGGTATTCCTTTGGTATACTCTAAACCTTTAAGAATAATTGCTAATCATTAATATAATTGGATTATTTAACTAAATAGGAACGAAACACAAACTTGTTAGAGTGGTCAAAATTTATGTGGTTCAATGTACCTTTTAAAGGAAAATATTACACGCACTCCCCCAGGCCGGTCACATTAGATGGAATTTAAGTGGAACGATCATGTAACAGCTTGCCGACATTAGATGGAATTTAAATGCAACGATCATTGTACTGCCAACTGCTGACCAGCCTGTGCTTGCGTTCTATAAGAGATATCAAATCAGCGTACAGAGCCGCCGGAACTCGACGACAAAATGTCATAATCCGTCGAATATAATAACATGATTGACGTCAGCTTTCAACGTATACAGCTTCTGGAGCCGGATAGCCATCGTTTCGCAGTTGTCTATAACACGCGACTCTTTGAAAGTATTTTAGGCGGGTTTTTCCTGTCGAAATTTAGCAGGAATTTATTGGAATCGCAAGTTTGATAGTTAGTTTCTGCACAATGAAAGCATCCCAACCGTTTTCGAGGGTGCTGAATCCAAATATGCAGTTAAAAAACCATTTTAACTGCAACAAATCAAGATTTAACCTCAATTTCTTTGGCCGGATTCTGTCACCGGGATCTCCAAAAAATCGCCCATCGTTTCTAATAAGGATGGCCGTAACACCGGAATGGAATTTGATGGGAAAAGTGCTCGCATTTTTGTCAATCGGAAGGTGTTTTAGATTTGAATTTATATATTAAATTGTAGACTCACCAGTTATATTATACATAAAATTAAGTACAAACAAGGGAGATGCCAAGAATTTGACTAATACCATAATGGATTAAAAATATTAAATAATAAGAAATCAGAATTTCAGTGAAAATTATATCACCTAATTTGAAAAAAACACAAGAAAAAAGAGGAAAAACAAAAACAAAGAACACCTTGTGCCCATATTTTCACATGTTTAGCGGTCTTCACCGGGTTACTTGAATTCTTAGCCAAAGCATTGGAGTGGAATATGACATATATGTTCTCCCACATGTGGACAGCAGCCTGGTATTAGAAGCAGGACGGCTATACATAAGCGTGATATTATTGTATTCGAAACAGGACGGCTATCCGTGAGACACGGGCTGCTGTTAGCCATGAAAACTACTGGGTTCCATTCAGCTTTTGAAGATTACGATGGTTGGGTGCAATTTAAATCGTGGATGCACATGTGGGAGTTGATTCAAAACGAGATTGTCTTAAGTTTGATATAATTGGGGGCTCTCCACGTGGATTGAGTTGAAGTGTCACTGTGTGCATGTCTGATGGGTGTTGGACGTTGAAATGAGCGGTGTAAACAATCCGAGACGTGATCATCTTGAATTGTTCCCGCAAACATTATTATGCTAAGAAAAATAGATATACAGTCCAACGCATTATAAACTTCACTATCGATTCTGAAAACTACGGGAGATTATTATGCTAAGAAAAATAGATATACAGTCCAACGCATTATAAACTTCACTACCGATTCTGAAAACTACGGGAGGAAAAATAGATATACAGTCCCAACGGATTATAAACTTCACTATCGATTCTGAAAACTACGGGAGATTTCTACTGGACAATTGTTTTTGGTGTTACCACACAAGCATGTCGATAAGTTAAATTATGAAGGGGCAGAAAAGGTAGCAATAAACATATGGTTAACCTGTTACTTCAAATTTCTTTAATAATTTCAAGGTTGGACAAATATATTAACATGAAATCACATGGCTTGACAAGGCGTTGAAGCGTGTCCTTTCACATAATTGCCAGGTTTGGCTTTAGTGGGTGCAGGAATAAGAGATATAATACAGCGATTAAATATTTTTTCTTCCCTGGATCTGATTTATGAGATTGTTAATTTGTCCGATGATGGAGAATTGGAGAATAAGGGTGAGATTACTGTAAATCGATTTCAAACATTAAAATTTTATATATCGGAGTTGGTGATAATTTTGATTTATTTTATTTATATTTTTTTATATTATTGACATATAGATGAATCCCTCCAGAAAACTATTCAGTCATATATTTTTTATTTTAGTTAATAATTTTGTAAATGTGAGATAATCTATAAAATTATTATTAAAATCATCATTCCCAAAAAGAAATGGGTTTTAGCATTTTTTATGTAGTTGTAATTTTATATTTTCTATTTGGAAGACTATTTTATTTAAATTACTAATTAATAATAAAAGCTATTATAATTATTTTATTTTATATAAAAAACACACACACATATATATATACATATTGTTTATGTTTATATTTTCAAAATGTTTTAATTAGCTTTGATATTTTTTAATTCAGAAACATGCAAAAGTAGTTGAAAATACACACACACAAACACACACAGATATATATATATATATATATATATATATATATATATATATATATATAACGTTTATGTTTATATTTTCAAAATGTTTTAATTAACTTTGATATTTTTTAATTCAGAAACATGCAAAAGTAGTTGAAAATAAACCTTCATACACTTAGAGCCTGAAACACATAGCTATCCTTGTTTTTTGGGTGTTTCACATAGCCATTTATATAGTTTTTCTTCTCAATAGAAGGACCCTTTGTAATTTTGCTTTTTGCTAGGTGGTATGTGACCCTTGTTTCAGCATCATTTCTCTATTTATGTAATGGCAATTGCTTTTACTAGAACAAATGCTCTTTCTATAACTTCTCATATGTTTATAATATAAATCTTGCTTTTTTTTACGAAAAAAACTTAGAGTCTGCTTTAAAATTGTTACAGTTATGTAATAATTTATACAATTTAATTGTTAGATATTATTTTTATAATATAAGAAACGTGCAATAATAATGCACTTTAATTAGTGATAAAAGTGATGTGAAATTATGTCAATTAAGACATGTAAGTTTCAATTTCTCACTCATAACATGATGTATGGAGGTAACCACTTATGGAAAAGAAAACAAGTCATAACCTCCGGAAATATAATGATAATGTTCAAACAACTAACCCACTTGGGATCCCTCTATATATATAAAATAAAAACAACTGAATGTGTAATAGCTCTATATAAACTATATCTTAATACAAATAATATGTATAATAATTATATATTAAAAAAATTAAACTAAAAATAAATAAATTTATAATATTTTAAAATATGACATTTAATATATATATATATATATATAATTTACTCATATTTTTTAATTAAAAAAATATTAAAAACTTCATTTTAAAAGTTAAATTAAAATTAATTTAAAAAATAATAATGAGATTGTTAATAGTGAAAAAGTGAAATATGCTCACTTGGTTTAGTGATTGATATTAAACCTTATTATCATGCCTAATTCCTTAAATGGTTAATCTATAGTTATAGTCGACTTATGTTATAAAAATAAAAATATTAAAAATAAAATAAATATTTTAATTTATGTCTATTTTAAATAATATAATTTTATATTTATTTTCATACTTTTATTTTGATTTGGCGGTTTTAGTTTGGAAGGTCCCTAACGAGTCTCTCATTCATTTATATTGGGAAGAACAAATGAATTGAGAGTGGACAAAACCAAGTAGACTCACTATAAGTGATTCAATCACCATGTTATAAAAGTTTTTGCATGCTTTGTGACATTGTCTATCCACTTACAACTTCAATATATAGGAAAAGATGGATTATGGTAGATAGATTAAGATTCATAGACAATGACACCTCACAACAACCCTAGTCCTCTTCTCCTTCTAAGGGTGTATACATCTAGCAATGGATATAAGTTTCTAAATATAGAGGAAGAAAAAAGACAACTTAAATGTTTATGGAACTATATTTGGAAGTCTTCCTTCAAGAAAAGTTGTTTGTGTGGTGTTCATTCATGAATAAACTATTAACATGGGATTGATTACAAAACATGAATTAGGAGAGACTTGAAAGATGTTCTCTCTGCAAACTTACTAAGGAGATAAAATGCTCATTTGATCATGAGTTGTGACTATTCAAAATAAGTGTGACTACAAGTGGAGTTACTAACAACATTAAAATATATGATCATGTGATTCTATTAAAGTAGATTTGAGAAATTGTTAAATGTATCCTAAAAAAAGGCTATTAATGATCTTCCATTAATGGTGGCACGAAATATGATTATCTAGAAGCCTTTCATATTTTAACAAAAAATAAATTCCTCTGAAAAAGTGTGTAACCAATGAGCTCAACAACATATTGACCATTTATTGTGGTATAAGGAAAAAAACAAAATGAAGTTGGCGCTTCAAGAACAAATTGATAAGAGATTTCTCTAATATCTTTTTGAAGAGGCGTCATAAGGAGATACTACTATATGTGGGGGCGGGGGTTCTATTAAATTTAGGGAAGCATTTTTAGGGAAAGATTGGGGGAGGTGTTAGATAATTATTCATTTGATGACACTAAAACTAGTATTTTTGGTGGTAAATGAAAAAAAAATTAACAGTTCAATGGTTTTTTTTACGATTCTCAAGTTTTCATGAGATTAATAACTGATGAACAAAGATGTCACAATGTGTCTCGGAAGAGGTCAAAATTTTTGAAGTATTTTCCAATCATATTTATCTTTGAGAGAAATATGGAAGTTGATAGTTTATGAAAAGTTGGAGATATGATAGAACATGGTAAATGGATGATAATAAAAATAGGAATTTGAACATTTTGTAATATTCTCACTCTATTTTCCTTCACTTAATGGTAGAAGCAAGAGATTATTCTCTCCTAAATATTTCGTATATCTAATCAAATCTTATTCTTTATCAATTTTTATCATACTATTTACTCTATTTATAAATATTGAAGTTATATATCTAGAATAAAAAGGATATCAATTTTTGTTTATGTAAAGTAGTGAATTTTTTTTTTATTAAATGTGAAAATGAGAAAAAATAATTTTGTATTTAAACTTGTATCTATAAATGTGACATCTTTCTCTATTTACTTTATAATACCTTCCTTTGATTACCCCTTATTTTCTTTTCTTTCGGGTATTATCTCTCTTACCCAGTTTCCCATTAATTTTTTTTTTACATACCTAACTGTGCGTGTGTAATTATAACATGTATCCTAACTCGACAAGATTACAAATGACACCTCCACTATTTAGATTCAATTTATAATACCTTCCTTTGATTACCCCTTATTTTCTTTTCTTTCGGGTATTATCTCTCTTACCCAGTTTCCCCATTAATTTTTTTTTACATACCTAACTGTGCGTGCGTAATTATAACATGTATCCTAACTTGACAAGATTACAAATGAGACCTCCACTATTTAAAAGTCATGTACAAATTCCCTTTTGGTATGTAATATATCAATGGTATTAAATAATTTGAGCAATATTCTAACCATGGCACTTTCCTAACGTTACCATATGCTTTTTCCTTTATGTTCATTTTAAATGTTTTATTATTATAAGGTTTCAGGTGGAGGGAACCTTCCCCTTGTACCCTATGGTATTTTTTTATAATTTGCAGATATAACTTCCTAATCTATTATTAAGAGATTTACGTGCCATTTTCGCAAAGTTAATAGTACTTCACCTTAATTATTTTCAGTGTTAAGATTTATTACTCTTTATTTTACCTTGATGTATCTCCCTTGATTCGAGCGATACAATATAATGTTTAACTTATTAACCATAAGTTATAACGCCATGGTCATATCCACACATTAATAGTCTAACCTTGTTATTAATTATATTCACTGGTTGATATTTAACCTTTGATTATCTTGTACATACCTTATACTTTTGGCTTATTTATGATCCCCTAAGCGATCATGCCTTGGAAACAAAAATCGCCACTCCATTGAAGCCATGTTGGCCTTCTTCACGTGATGGGTTAAGAGATCTCAGGCATCGTTCGACGATCAAGATTATAGGAGGAAAGATCAACAGTAGGGATTATCCACTTCCAACCCTAAGCCATTTTTCCCATGACCAAAACCTCATTCTACCACATTCTTCGCTGCTCTCGCTGCTGGGAAGTCTGGCAGAGTCACTCTATCTATTTTCTATGGGTTAGAGGTTTCGGTGGCTTTCAACGATATTTTGGTGTTGACTTGGTTCATATGCGCTCATAATTGGCACGGTCCTTTGTTTACAGATAATTTGTTAGCCAGTATTATGATTTCTTGGGCATATTTACTATAGGTAGTTATGGAATATTACATTGTTCCTCGAGATTGTCGTTCAAATTATCATTCCTTTTATCTCTGTGGTGGCTATGCAGGTGAAACTTTCCTCTGGGAAACCTTAGTTTCCACCTCCGTTGCTTTATGGTATGGTAGGTGTGATTCAGGTAAGACTTCCCATATACGCCCTTTTCTTTTTACTTAGAAACGTGTTAAGATGGTGCACCGTGCTTATTCTGAATATAATTTTTCCTTATGCAGGGTTTCGAAATGAAGATATGTGTTTCCTAAATGAGATCCGAAGGTTTTGGGTCCCTTTCTCAAGTGGTTTATCAATGAAATACTAGTTGCATTCATCCTAGGGTGTGGTGTTTTATGTTGTTAAAAAAACGCTTCCTAGGGTAAATATTATATCTTGATTCTAGGCATTTTTTTCTTCTTCTTTAGTTGAATTTGCTCTATTCAAGATTTTGTTAACAATTTGCTACTCCTTACGACTATTATCTAGTTGTGATAGGTTTTAGGCGTCAATTTCCGGTTTTTCTTCTGTTATAATAGGTAAGCCCTTTCTTCTTTTCCCCTTTACTATTATCAGTCATGAATGGTTTTGAAGATGCTAATGTATGATGCTAATGCTTGGTCTCCTTTGTTATAATTTTGTAGGTAACCGTTGTCCCTCTAGTTAAAGTTTCTCTCTAATATGCGAATGGAATTTTCCCCCTAATGGTCATCTTCGCCTTTATTCTAGTTCCATGTCGGTTGAAACCCCAATCATTTCGAGCAAAGTTGGGTATTGGGGAGTGCTATGAAATTTTTAAATTATTTTACCTGAAAAATTGCTTCCAACAATTTTGTTGGTAGTGCTTGTGACCAAGGTGCCAAGGTGCCTTCACTGTGGATTTTACTCTAATTTATTCTCCACTATGGAGACTTATATATTTGAATTAACTTGCCTTCAGTGTGGATTTTACTCTAATTTATTCTCCACTAAGGAGACTTATATATTTGAATTAACTTGTAGCGAAATGACAAATTTATGAAGGGGTATCATGATTTTTTTTAGAAATCGTTAATACTTGTCTTCATTCGAATTGTTTACATGCTTTTCGATATTTAAATGGGTTTGACATTGTAACAGTTCTCATGAGAAGTTCATGTAATAAAAGTTAATAAAGGAAAAATAAGACCATGGTTAAGGGACACTTATTCTAAGCTGAATGTTGGGCAAATATATCGTAGTGGGCATCATTGAATGTGTGTTTTCGATAAGGAAAATTGACAAAGGCTAAGGAAAAGGAATTAAAAGGCAAAAAGACATTTTTGGCACATTTATTTATGAAAACAAAGGAAATTAGGAGAAACGTAAGGTGAAAGGTCACAGGTTGCATGTGAGGAGGAAATTGAAGGAAAATAATGGAAAATGAAGAAATTAGAGACCTCATACATAAAAAGACTTCTGGGGATCAGTTCATGGCTTTTGTCAAGTTCAAGTTTAGAGTTGTATCATTATTCTCTCTCTCTCTCTCACTCTCTTGGTCACTTAGAGTTTTCTTGGAGCACTCTAACTTTGGATCAAGGAAGGAAAAGGAAGCGAAGGGAAAGGAACGCAAGAAAGGATCAAGGAAAGGAAAGCAGGATCAAGTAACTTTAGCATGAATACTTGCATATAACCTTTTGCATGTGTTGTTTCCTAGCTAGTTTGGACATGCATGGATTTTCATGTTGGTGTAAATTTCTCTTATTGTCGGTGGAATGGTTTTTTCGGGTTATGACAGTGGTTTTCAACCTACACTTGCCTTTCTTTGGATGCCATGGTGTTTGGATGTTTATTTTGTGTTTTGATCTTCGGTTTTCTAGATGGATTTTAGAATTCAGGGCGGAGGTGGTCTCAAGTTACATTCCCAATGGCCTAGGAATCCCTTGACCCGTTTTGGCAGGATACATGGTAAAGCCTGAGGGATATCTCTCGGTTTAGGGCCTAGTTATATGGGTTTGGATTGTGGTAAAGCCTAAGAGACAAGGAGACAAAAAATTCCTTAAGGATAGAGATGAATTAATGATGGCATTCCAAGTTTTGTTCGGTTGTGATCGGAGAAAATATTTTGGTGTGATCACAGTTTGATGAGGGTGGAGGTGGTTTAAACTTTGGATTCCCTTGGTTGTTTTATGATATCCCACCTTCATGCTTGGAATATAGCATAGAGATGACTCGTTGAAACAAATATTTTGTTCAGCCATGTCTAAGGTCAGGTGTTACGTGGAAGTCCCAAACCTGGTCAGATTTGCCTATGATTAATAAAAGCTAAGATGTCTTACTTTCACACTGATTTATATGTGGATTTAATGGATGCCTTATCTCCGATATCTACATTGTTTTATTATAATTATAAGCATGGTTAAATGTCTAGTTCATGTCATGGTTGTTTCATGTATTTACTTGTAATCATTAAATAGATGGATGTAAGGCCTAGTTGATGATGTAGTAGTTCAATGGAGAAGGAGGTCATCCCTGTGGTTATGTTTCATAAGTTGTTTCAGTCATTTATGCTATGTCTTTTATCATAGACCTTTAGGTTGCATTGATGCTAAGTGTTTGACAAAATATCACTCCGAGTTAGGGATGATCAAGCCTAGTCTTGAGGTTGATTTTGATTTATCAGCATTGTTATCATGTCCTTAATGAATTATGAAGGTTCTAGCAATTTCTAGGTAGAGGATGAGATTCTAGGCTAAAAAAGTGGCTTAAATCTCAGGGTCATTGGCACATAACTAGAAATTTTGGTCCACAATCGATGGCAGGCAAGTCTATGAGAGAGACTTTAGGTTGCTGGTCACTCCCTTGCCCATAGCATGAGAGATACTTTAGGTTGTTGGTCACTCCCTTTCCCATAGCATGAGAGCGACTATGGCCTAATATTTCTAGAACAACAATGGGACCTAGGGAAAGGTTGTATGAGTGGATGACTTGCCTCCTAAGGGTTCCGTTGATGATGTTGGATGGTTTTACGTGATGTTCCATCGACTCCACTTTGTTAAGGTCACATAGGAGTTCAAATCATATCATAGTAGCCTCTTGTCTCATGTTTACGCTGGTTGTCATGGGTACTTTGGGTAGACCTCGAAGGGGGTGTTATAGATTGGTATCAGAGCATGGTTCACCCCTCAGACTAGATGGGTGGTGTGTGTTGGTCACACATGCATGTCAGTTGCATGTGTGACTCTTCCACTTGTGTTCCATGTTCTTGTTGCATTACATCATGTTGATCATGGTTGTAGTAAGGTTATCATGAGGAAATTGATGTGATTTTGTGGAATGTAACATTAGAAGTATATGACTGGTTACTTGATTATATGCAACTTATATGTAGATTGATTTTACGCATCTTGATTATAGCCTTATATGTTCGGTTTCTCTCTTGATTATTTATTATATGTATCAATCTTGTAGGTTGGTTACAAGAATTGATTGCTTATGGTTGACTACATGCGGTTATGCATATTTGTAGTTGATTAGGCATTGGTTATGCATGTTGATGGTTGCATGTGTCAATGTGTATGATGGAATAATGGTTGTTGTCATGCATAAGTTCATAACATGTATTGATGTTTGGACCCTACCCAGAAGGATGTTTATGTGTTGATGCATTTATTTGATATATTTTCTATATGTTATTATGATTATGTTATATATGTATCACGTTGATTTGATGATATTGCAAACAAGGTATCCCCCTCAAATTATGCTAAGGTACATTGGTTTATTGTAATTGGTTTAGCTAACATAGTATGTCTTGCTGAAAAGAGATCAAATGGCTAGCAAGGTGGTAGGCTACATACAATATCCCTATGCATCAGATGAGCAGCGTGGTGTGGAGAATTCTTCTGATTTGGCAGACAAATTGAGAATATTTCGGGAAGAAATAGGGATTTGCAAAGCAGATAGTGATAAAATCATGTAGGCATAAGAGAAACAAGAAGAGGTGAATGCAATACTACTTAAGAGTCTGTCAGAATTAGAGTGAAAGGGACCACTTCGGATCAGCGATGGGCAAGTGGATATCACTAATGGAGAATATGGTAGTAGGTATTATAGTATACACATGGCTTATGGTGGGAAGATGTCAAATAGATCTGACATGATCAGAGATGGCAGTTTGTTGGACACTTTAGATACGAGAGGTATTGGACACATATTCTATACTAGTTCTGTTTTTTATAGACATCCTGATCATCATCGCTATCATCCTTATAGGAGGATTGATAGGGGATACTTGTTGGATGATTTCAAGAAATCGAAGCCACCCACTTTTGATGGAGAGATGAAGAAATCAAAAGATACAGAGGCATGGCTTCCAGGAATGAGGAAATTCTTCCGATTGCATGACTATTTAGAAAACATGAAAGCAAGGATAACCTTTTCAGTCTGAAAGGTAAAGTAGATATTGGTGGGAATATGTGAAGAATTTCAAAAGTAAACATGACGGATATTTGACTTGGCATGTGTTTGAAAGGATCTTCAAGAAGAAGTACTTATCAGAGAGGTACTATGATGACATACCTAAGGAGTTTTATGAGTTGTGGATGGGTTCCATGACAAATGATGAGTATCCTAGCAATTTTTTAGAGCCTTTGAGATATGTGACTTACCTCAAGGAGGAGAAGGCAAAGGGTGAAGGATTCATATAAGATTTAGTTCGATGAGCCTAGATCATTGGAGGAGGTCATTTGAAAGTTGAACCATTATTATGTGTAGTTGAAGTCCAAAGTTGAGTTGAAGTGTGACTTGAAAGGAAATGAGAAAGGTAAAGGAAAATGGCCACTAAAGTAAGGAAGACATCAAGATGCAGGTGAGAAAGAAAATGGAGTTCCTCACAATAGATTCAATACAACTGAGAAAGGACATGGAGAGCAGTAGGCTAGAGGTGGTGGCAGAGAACCATTGTAATGTTGGATATGTCGTAAGGATCATCGTAAGAAGGATTGTCCATAGTATCAGTGTGGTGGTAGACCTCATATCTATAGTGCTCAAAAGGTGCATACAATTGGTGATGTTGGTCATAACATTCCTCGGATCTATGCAGCTATGGAAAATAAGTAGGTGGACCATCAGGCATCGATCCTTGAGATGGATGGTAAGATTTGTGATCAAGTTGTTTCTATTTGAATTGATCCTAGATCTAACTATAGCTATATTAATCCTTACCTCATTGATAACTGTTGTTTGACAAAAGAAGTGAATGCAAAATATTCATTGGTATAGTTGGTTGTAGGTAAGAAGGAGTTTACCATTGGGTAAGATCTTGTGCATTTGAGTTAAATGGTATCGATATAGCATCAAACTTAAATTTGTTTCCATTTGGGATCGTATAACATGCTTTTAGGTATGGATTTATTATACCTTCACATAACCAAAGTGGATTTCTTTGATAAGGTTGTTTAGTGTGTGGATGATAGTGGGGGAAAGAGGAATTTGCAGGGAAAGAAGAAGATTACACTAGGGAGGATGGTTACCACTATGTAGGCTAAACCAAGTAGAAGAAAAGGTTGTGTGATGTTTATAGTGCACATTTCTAGTGACAAGGGTAACAAGGTTGTGGATGGAGATGTGTTGAGTAGGTTCCATGTTTTGTATCAGTTTTAGAATGTATTCCCTGAGGACATTATAGAGTTTACACCTCACAGGGAAATAGATTTCTCTATTAAGCTAGTGTGAGGGGTGGCTCCAGAATCAAAAGAACCTTACAGGATGAGCACAACTGAGTTGGTAGAGTTGAAGTTGCAGTTAAAGAAGATGCTTGACAAGGGATACATTAGGCCAAGTGTATCGCCTTGGGCCACACCCTCATTGTTCGTAAAGAAGAAATATGGTACTCTCATATTGTGCATTGATTACAGGCAATTGAATAAGGTAATGATCAAGAACATGTACCATTTACCAAGGATTGAAGATTTGTTTGATCAGTTATAGGGAGCAACAATATTCTTTAAGATCGACTTGAGATCGGGATACCATGAGGTATGCACCAAGGAAGAGGATATCTTCAAGACTACATTCAAGACTATGTATTGGCATTATGAGTTTTTTGTTGTTCCATTCGGTTTGACCAATGCACCAGCCACTTTTATATGTTTGATTAATAGTTTATTGCTTCCTTATGTGGACAAGTTTGTTATTGTATTCATTGATAACATACAGGTATATTCTAAAAATGAGGAAGAGAATGTCGAACATTTAAAAGCGATGTTGAATTTGATAAGAGAGCATCAGCTGTATGCTAAGCTTGGAAAGTGTAGCTTCTTTGAGACCAAGGTAGACTACCTGGGACATGTTGTAACCATGGAAGGAATTGCAGTAGATCTAGCAAATATAAGGGCCATCATGGAGTGGGAAACTCCTAAGAATGTAGATGAGGTGAGATAATTTATGGGATTGGTAGGTTACTACAGGAGGTTCATCAACAACTTCTCACGCATTGCACACCCTATCACATCATTGCAGAGGAAAGGTAAGAAGATTTAATGGACAGAGGAATGTGAGGATAGTTTTGAGCATCTTAAGAAGTTTTTGACACATGCACCAATGCAGATAAAGATTTCAAATTCGGACCAAGAGTTTGTAGTGTGTATAGATGCTTGTAAGAGATCACTTGGTGGAGTTCTGATGCAATAAGGATAGGTAGTGTGCTACTAGTCACAAAAATTGAATGAGGATGAGCAAAACTACCCAACACATGAACTTGAGTTAGCAATAATCATACTTGCATTGAAGATGTGGAGGCACTACCTTCTTGACATGAGATTTTTACTGATGAGCGATCACAGTGGGTTGAGGTATTTGTTTTACCAGCCAAATATAAATGTCAAGCAAGCTAGTTGGATGGCCACCCTTAGAGAGTTCTACTTTGAGATCAAATACATCAAAGGGAAGGATAACCGAGTTCAAAATGCTCTTAGTAGGAAGGTACAAGTAAATCATATAGTAGCCATGAGATCTAATGGGACAAAGTTATAGGATAAGATCTTGCAGGCAAGACAATAGGATGAAAAATACATTGAGATCATGCACAGGTTATAGTGTAGTATAGGTAAAAGTGTAGGTACATGTAGAGGTGATCAGGATGCAGACTATCATCTCAAAGAATATGGATTAGTGAAGTTTCGAGACAGGATCTATGTCCTGAATTGCAGTGAGATCAAGAAGCTTGTCTTGAGAGAGTTACACGTCAAGGCATACTCGGGTCATTCAGGATATCATAAGACATTGACAGTGGGGAAGAAGTTCTACTATTGGCTGAATCTAAAGAAAGACGTGGCAGAGACTGTGGCTAGATGTTTAGATTGTCAGTGGGTAAAGGTGGAATGAAAGCATATAAGTGGTATACTATAGCCTATTCTGATTTAGGAATGGAAATGGCAGGTCATTTCCATGGATTTCATCATAGGTCTTCCGAAGAAAATAAAGAAACATGACTATATTATGGTCATGGTTGATAGGTTCAGCAAGGTAGCTCACTTCATTCCAGCGAAGACTACATATTCAGCTAGTGAGGTAGCATAGGTTTTCATCAGAGAGATAGTGAGACTGTATGGTGTCCCAAAGAAGATTGTGTCAAACAAGGATGCGAATTTCACTTCCAAGTTTTGGAAGGATCTATATGCATGCTTGGGTAAATATTTGGCCTTCAGTATAGCTTATCATCCGCAGACATATGGTCAGATAGAGAGGGTGCACATGATTTTGGAGGATATGTAGAGGATGTACACGATGCACCAGTAGAGGAAATGGGAGGAGTATCTTCCTTTGGTTGAGTTGGCATACAATAATGGTTATTAGGAGTCATTGAGGATCAGTTCACTTGAGGAATTGTATGGGGGGAGTTGTAATACTCCCATCAGCTCGAGTGATCTAGCGAACAAGGTGCTTATTGGACTGGATATGCTGGTAGATATGGCACAAGAAATATAGGCTATAAGGAGGAATCTAAAGGCAGCAGAGGATAGGAAGAAAAGTTATGCAGATCATCACAGGTTATTCAGGGAGTTTCAAGTTGAGGATAATGTGTATTTTCACATAAATCCCAAGAAAATCTCTTTGAGGATTGGTTCATGTGCCAAGTTTGCACAGTGATATTGTGGGCCTTTTGAGATCCTTGAGAGGATTGGACCAGTGGCATATTGACTTGCATTGCCTCCATCTTTGAAATTCCATGATGCTTTCCATATTTCATTGATTAAGAAATATATAATGGATGTTTATCATGTTATTGATTGGTCTATATTGGAGTTCGAGCAAGAAGGAGAGTTCCAACCGGAGCCTCAGTGCATACTATAGTGGAAACATCTCATGCTTAGCAATAGAGCCATAGAGAAAGTTAAAGTGAATTGGAAGCACTTTGGGCCTAAAGAAGCTACATGGGGGACTGCGGATCAGATGCAGGCCCTATATCCTTCATTGCTTGCTGGCTGAGGCAAAGAAATTTTGGTTTGATTTTGGTATATGTTTAGCATATGTTTTGCTGATGTTATGAAATATGTATGTATATGTATATAAATGTAAATACTTCCATGAGATAAGTTATAAATATCCAATAAGCGGTCTGGGTGTCATGTTATTATGGTTGTTATATTGTCATGTTGTCATGATGTTTTTCTCTTGAGAAAGTCTTTCATGGTAAATACTGCAATGAGCTAAGTTATAAAGCTCCATGGGCAGTACATTTGATTTTCAGTGGTTTTGCTGAGGTCATGGTGTGGTTTAACACTGAGGATGGCGTTCCCTAAGTGGGAGGGTTCTGTAATAGCCCTTGTGAAAAGTTCATGTAATAAAAGTTAATAAAGGAAAAATAAGGCCATGGTTAAGGGACACTTATTCCAAGATGAATGTCAGACAAATATATCCTAGTGGGCATCACTGGATGTGTGTCTTAACTAACGAAAATTGGTGAAGGCTAAGGCAAAGGCATTAGAAGGCAAAAAGGCATTTTTGGCACATTTATTTATGACATTAAGGGAAATTAAGAGAAATATAAGGTGAAAGGTCACATGTTGTATGTGAGGAGGAAATTCAAGTAAAATAATGGAAAATGAAGAAATTATAAGCCTCATGCATAAAAAGGCTTTTGAGGATCAATTCATATCTTTTGTCAAGTTCAATTTTGGAGCTCTCTCATTATTTTCTCTCTCTCTCTCATTCTCTTGGTCACTTAAAGTTTTCTTGGAGCACTCTAAGTTTGGATCAAGGAAGGAAAATAAAGCAAATGGAAAGGATGGAAAGCATGGATAGAGGAAAGGAACGCAGGATCAAGCAACTTCAATAGGAATACTTGCAGGTGACCTTTTGCATGTGTGATTTCCTAGCTAGTTTGGACATGCATGACTTTGCATGTTTGTGTATGGTTCTCTTGTTGTCGGTGACATGGTTTTGCCAGGTTATGACAATGGTTTTAAGCCTAGATTTTACTTTTTCTAGATGCCATGGTGTTGGGATGTTTATTTCGGTTTTTTATCTTTAGTTTTCTAGATGGATTTCAGAATCTAGGGTGGAGGTGGTCTCAAGTTCCATTCCCAAAGGCTTAGGGATCCCTTGACCAGTATTGGTAGGATACACACTAAATCCTAAGTGATATGTATCATTTTAGGGCCTAGCAATCAGGGTTTGGACTGTGATAAAGCATGAGAGACAAGGAGACATAAAATTCCTCAGGGATTGTGATGGATTCCGGATGTTATTCCCAGTTCAACTTGGTTGTCATCGGAGCACCAATTTTCATGTGATCACAATTTGATTAGGGCGGAGGTGGTTTAACCTCTAGATTCCCTTGGTTTTTCTATGAGATCCCACATTCATGATTGGAATATGGAATGAGGATGACTAGCTAAAAGAAAGATTTCATTTAGCGATATCTATGGTCGAGTGGTACGTGGAAGTCCCCAACCTAGTGAGATTTTCCTATGATTAATAAAAGATAATTTCTCTTATCTTTCCACTAATTTATATGTGGATTTAATGGTTGTCTTATCTCTGATATTTACATGGTTATAAAAATGGTTAAATGATTGGTTCATGTCATGGTTATTTGATGTATTTACTTGTAATTGTTAAATGGATGGATGCAAGATCTAATTGATGATGTAGTAGTTCAATGGAGAAGGAGGTGATCCTTCTGGTTAGGTTTCATAAGTTGTTTCAGTCATTTTTGCTTTGTCTTGTATCCTAGACCGGTAGGTTGCATTGAAGCCAAGTGTTCGAAATAATGTCAGTCCTGGTTGGGGATGCTAGGGCCTAGTACTAAGGTTGATTTTGATTTATCAGCATTGTTACCATGTCCTTAATGAATTCTAAATTTTGTTTCAAGTTATGGGCAGAGGCCGAGATTCTGGGCTAGAAAAGTGGCTTACATCTCAGGGTCATTGGCACATAATTGGAAAATTTGGTCTAGAGTCAGTGATAGGTAGGCCTGTGAGAGTGACTTTATGTTTTTGGTTGCTCCCTTGCCCATAAAATGAGAGAGTGACTATGGCCTAAGAGATCGAGAACAACTTTGGGACCGAGGGAGAGGCTTTTGAGTGACTGACTTGTCTCCTTAGGTTTATGTTCATGATGTTGGATGTTTAGGTTTAGGAGGTCAAATCTGATCATAGTAACCTCTCATCTCATTTTTACCTTGCTTGTCATGGTTACTTTGGGTAGACCTAGGAGGGGGTATTACAGATTGGTATCAGAGCATGGCTTACCCCTCAGACTGGATGGCTGGTCTGTGTTGGTCATGAATGCATGCTAGTTGCATGTGTGTCTCTTACACTTGTGTTCCATGTGCTTGTTGCATTGCATCATGTTGATCATTGTTGGAGTAAGGTTATCATGAGGAACTTGATGTGATTTTTTAGAATATAACATCAGAAGTGTATGACTGGTTACTTCATTATATGCATCTTGATTGTTGAAAATAGAAATAAGAAATGCTAAAAATAGAAATGATAAAAATAGCATTTCTATAAATAGCATTTCAGGATATACTCCAACTCTGTTGGAAATAGAAAAAAATAGAAATTCTTAAAATAGCATTGCTATAAATAGCATTTCGGGATATATTCCACTTTCGATTTGTCCTTGAATCAAAATTGAGAATCAAAATTCGAATTTAGTCCCCCAAGCTATTTGAAAAATAATTAATTAGTTCATCTTGAGTTAATTAGTTGGAGAAATTCAAACATGAAGTCTTTGTGAAGACATGCGATAGTTATCCCTTTGATTGAGGAAGTTATCCCTTAATTAAGGAGATAAAGATGAGTTGTATTTGAGTTGTAATTAGTTAGCTCAGTTAACTGAGTTAAGTCCAGTTAGATTAGTTCCAAACAGTTTGTGGAACTAATTGTGAGTTCAGTCAGTTAATGCATGCATGGATGCAACTAGTGTTCTCCAGATAACTGAATATTCTCTCATAAATAACTCATGCATGTCAATTCAGACAGAGACCTAATTGAGATTAAAGACAAGGACATTGTACTATTAGTTGGAGGAATTTTCCTATAAAGGAAACTCATCCATGAAGAACGAATTATCTCCTTCAGGATTTTGCAGTTATTTCAGAGGTCAGTGCTGTGTGTGAGGTGATTATCACACAGGTTGCAGCTAGAGGACCCAGGAGAAACTGCACAAGGAAATAGGAGTCTTGGAGGATTGAAGGAAGACATATGTGTTGTCTATTCTATCTATGAGCAGCAGTGAGGGATTGTACTAACAGCTGGATAGCTTGTGAGCTAAAGCTTTGTGTAATCCTGAGATATTTCCATTTGTATGATAATATAGATAGTGGGGTTTTTAGCTGAGGCTTTCCCTAGATTATTCTTCTGTGTTTCATGTGTGATTGAATCTTCTTCTCTGCTATATGTGTTCTGGTTGATCTTGATCAAATTCGATTAAGCTTCGGCAAGTTTATTTTTAGAAGTAGATCAAGTATTTTTCTTTAGTTACATTGCATTATCAGGTGATCTACAGTGAGAATTTCTACATGGTATCAACGCAAAGGTGATCAAAGCAGAGAACAATATACAAAGAAGGAAGAAGTTCAAAGTTTGAAGTTCTTGATTGTCAGTACAAAATCGATTTCTTATCACATCTCAAAGCTCACCAATGGCGTTCAATGGCTTGAGACTCGAGTATGCCCTGGATGGCAGCTTGAATTACGTAGCCTGGAAGGATCGCATGGAAGCGGTATTAGAGGACAATGGTTTGAAGGACTTCATTGATCAAGAATTCCCTAAGCCAACAGCAGTTAATGCCCAAGAGTTGGTGGAATGGAAGAAATGTGTGGCAAGAGCGAGGAGGATTCTTCTGGAGGGAGTTCGAGACCATATTGTCTCAAGCCTCCATGGCAAGGAGACATCGTTTTCAATTTGGAAGACATTGAAGGATCTATATCAGAATAGCAACGATCAGAAGAAGCTGGCACTGAAAGACAAGCTTCGGAAAATCAAGTGTGAAAAGGGCGACATGATCTCTACATATATGAACAAGCTCACCACCTATAGAGATGAGCTTGGAAGTGTAGGAATCACGACAGCCGATGATGACATGGTGAGTCTTGCTCTCCTCGGTCTTCCTAAGAGCTAGCATAGCTACCAGGACTTAGTGGATGGACGAGAGAAACTGCTAGATTGGGAACGACTTTCGTCGGATATGATGCAGGAGGAGATCAGGAGGAGTACCAGAGATGGTTCTTCATCCAAGGAGGATGAAGAAAATCTAACCTTAGTCAGTAACGCAGGGAAAGGGAAGGAGAAGGATTCTCATTCCAAATCAAGTTCTTCCAATGGTGGGAAGAAGATTGACAAAACGAATGTGTGATGCTTTAATTGTCATAAGGTGGACCATTATGCAACTAATTGTCCATTGAAGAAATCCAAGAAGGGATCGTCGGAAGGATCTGAAGCTGAGGCACTATCCTCTCAGTTTGAATTGGATTTTATCCTCATGGCATGCTTGGTTTCATCGATGAGGGGTTGTGGTTGGTTTCTTGATAGTGGAGCCTCATTCCACATGACCAACGATAAGAGTTTATTTAGTACCTTGGAGGAGAAGGACCTCCAGATGCGCATAGAGATGGCCGATGATGGAAAGTACCATGTTTTAGGTGAAGGTACGATTGTGTTTCAGAGGGAGCATGAAGCTCGCATCCCCTTGACAGATGTGAAGTATGTGCCAGGACTGAAGAAGAACTTAGCATCGATCACGATGTTGGAGGACAAAGGCTATGATGTAGTATTCAGTAAGGGAAAGGTTTTCCTTAGACACATCACCACAAGACAGGTGAAGGAGATCGGTTCACGAATCAAGAACCTGTATGCTCTTGAGGTTCAAGATGCATACAAGGCCTTGAGGAGCAAGGAAACTATTAGAGACTTAGTGGTTGAGAGCGAGATTAAATTACCTCCCAACATGCAGCACCAGAAGAAGTCTCAGACAATTGTGGAGGAGCCACAATTGGTGAAGCAACTTTAGGAGGTTGTGTAGTAGCCACAACTCAAGAAGTCGGGAGGAGATCGAGTGGAGGCATCCACTCATGCAGAGACCTCCAGTAGGGGAAAATTTCAAGCCAAGTGGGCAGAGGGATCACATACAGCCATACCTCTAGGTGTGAGGTGGGGCGATGTGAAGTGATAGTCCCAAGAAGGCTGAAATAGGGGCAGCATCCTTGAGGTACCCAATCTCTATGATTAGACCTTGCTACAGGAGCCTTGATGAGGAGTAGCAGGATTGGCTGAGTGGGTAGAGACAGATGTGGATGGAGTGGTGGAGGGAGCTTCAGCATCAGAGGGTGTTTCTAGCCCAACAGGGAGGTCAGTTGGGAGATTAGTTACTTAGTTCTCAGTAATTGAGTTACAGTACAGCATTGGGTATTACGATGCAACATGATGAGAGGAGGTGCAGTGCGGATGCAGTGCTAGGAGATAGAACCAGCAGCAACATGGATGCAGTAGGAGGAATCAGTGATTGATGCAGTCAAAGATCAAAGTGACAAAGGCTAGAGAAGTCAGAAGCTGAAGAGAACAGTGGTGCAGAGTTTTTCAGTCGAAAGAGGCAATAGCAGTTAGATACTTTGATGACAGAGGCATCATTCTGATTCAGGTTGGATATTTTTTGTGTTTCTAGAATTGTTGGAGCAACAACACTGGAGAGAAGTGTTGCATGCAAAACATTCCAAAGGTTTAAGATCGGGTTCGAGTTCAATGCCTTTCTTGTTGAGAGGGAGTGTTGAAAATGGAAACAAGAAATGCTAAAAATAGAAATGATAAAAATAGCATTGCTATAAATAACATTTCAGGATATACTCCAACTCTGTTGGAAATAAAAAAAAATAGAAATGCTAAAAATATCATTGCTATAAATAGCATTTCGTGATATATTCCAATTTTGATTTGTCCTTGAATCAAAATTGACAATTAAAATTCGAATTTAGTCTCACTAGTTATTTGAAAAATAATTAATTAATTTATCTTGAGTTAATTAGTTGGAGAAATTCAAACATGAAGTGTTTGTGAAGACATGCAATAGTTATCCCTTTGATTGAGGAAGTTATCCCTTAATTAATGAGATAAAGATGAGTTGTATTTGAGTTGCAATTAGTTAGCTCAGTTAATTGAGTTAAGTCTAGTTAGATTAGTTCCAAACAATTTTTGGAACTAATTGTGAGTTCAGTCAGTTAATGCATGCATGCATGCAAATAGTGTTCTCCAGATAATTGAATACTGTCATAAATAACTCATGCATGTCAGTTCAGATAGAGACCCAATTGAGATTAAAGATGAGGACATTGTACTATTAGTTGCAGGAATTTTCCTATAAATGAAACTCATCCATGCAGAAGGAATTATCTCCTTCAGGATTGCGCAGTTATTTCAGAGGTCAGTGTTGTGTGTGAGGTGATTATCACACATGTTGCAGCTAGAGGACCCAGGAGAAACTGCACAAGGAATTAGGAGGCTTGGAGGACTGGAGGAAGGCATATGTGTTGTCTATTCTCTCTATGAGCAGCAGTGAGGGATTGTTTCGTGAGATGGATAGCTTGTGAGCTAAAGCTTTGTGTAATCCTGAGATATTTCCACTTGTATGATAATACAAATAGCGAGGTTTTTAGCTGAGGCTTTCCCCGGAGTATTCTTTTGTGTTTCATGTGTGATTGAATCTTCTTCTCTGTTATATGTGTTCTGGTTGATCTTGCTCAAAATCGATTAATCTTATGCAAGTTTGTTTGTAGAAGTAGATCAAGCATTTTTCTTTAGTTACATTGCATTATCAAGTGATCTACAGTGAGAATTTCTACATTGATTATATGCATCTTAATTACATCCTTGTATGTTGGGTTGCACTCTTGATTGTTTGATTACATGTATCAACCTTGTAGGTTGGTTACATGACTTGATTTCTTATGGTTGATTACATGAGGTTATGTGTATGTGTATTTGATTAGGCATTTCATATGCATGTTGACGGTTGCATGTGGCAATGTGTACGATGGAATAATGGTCATTGTCATGCATAAGGTGATAGCATGCATTGTTGATATGGCCTTACATTGATGATTGGACCCTACCTAGAAGGATGTTTATGTGTTGATCCATTTATTCGATAGATGTATATATTATACTATGATTATGTTATATATGTATCATGCTAATCTTATGATATTGTAGACAAGGTTTCCTCCCCGAATTATGCTAAGGTATGCTGCTTTATTGTAATTGATTTAGCTGACATAGTATGCCTGATAGCAAAGAGATTAGATGGTTAGAAAGGTGGTAGACTACATAGAATATCCCTATGCATCAGATGAACACGATGGTGGGGGGTATTCTTCTAATTTGGTAGACACATTGAGAAGCTTTCTAAAAGAAATAAGGAGCTGCAAAGCGGAAAATGATAAAATCATGTAGGGACAAGAGAAATGGGTAGAGACGAATGAAATACTACTTTAGAGTTTGTCAGAATTGCAGGGATAGGGACTGCTTCGGATCAACCATGGGAAAGAGGACATAACTAATGGGGCATATGGCAGTAGGCCTTCTAGTAGACACAAGTATTATGGTTGGCACATGTCAGATAGATCCGACTTGATAAGATATGGCAGGTTGTTGGACACTCGAGATAGGAGAGGTACTGGACACAAATACTATTGTAGTTTTGGTTCTGATAGACATCTTGATCATCATCGCTCTTATCCTTATAGGAGGACTGATAGGGGATACTTGTCAGATGAGTTTAGGAAAGAGAAGCTACCTACCTTTAATGAAGAGATGAACAAATCACAGGATGTAGAGGCATGTCTGCTTGGCATGAGGAAATTATTTCGATTACATGGCTATTTAGAAAGCACGAAAGCAAGGATATCCCTTTTCAGTCTCAAAGGTAAAGAAGATATTTGGTGTGAAGATGTGAAGAATATCAAAGGTATACATGAGGAATATTTGAGTTGGCATGCATTTCTAAGGCTCTTCAAGAAGAAGTACTTCTCAAAGAGGTACTATGATGACAGAGCTAAAGAGTTTTATTAGTTGCAGATGGGTTCCATGACAAATCATGAGTATACTAGCCAGGTTTTAGAGTTGTTGAGATATGTGCCTTACCTCAAGGTGGAGAAGGCCAAGGTTCATAGATTGAAGAATGGACTGCCAAGAACATACATAGACCAAATTGAGTTTAATGAGCCTAGATCATTGGAGGAGGCCATATGATTGTTGAAGCATTGTTATAATCAATCGAAGCACAAAGTTGAGCCAATGCATGGCTTGAAAGGAAATCGGAAAGCTAAAGGAAAGTGGACAAAAAAGCAAGGAAGACCTCAAGATGGAGGTCAGAGAGAAAATGCATTTCGTTACAGGAGATTCAATACAACTGAGAAAGGACATGGAGAGTAGTAGGCTAGAGGCACTGGTAGAGAACCATTGCAGTGTTGGATATGTGGTAAGGATTGTCCGTAGTATCCATTTGCTAGTAGACTCCAAATCTATAGTTCTCAGGAGGCCCATACAATTGGTGATCTTGGTCATAGCATTCCTCAGATCTATACGGTTGTGGACAATAGGCAGGTGGAACATTAGGCATCGATCATTGAGATGGATGATAAGCTTTGTCATCAAGTTATTTATATTTTGATTAATCCTAGATCTAACTATAGTTATATTAATCCTGACCTAGTGGATAAGTGTGGTTTGACAAAAGAAGTGCATGAAATATCTTGGTTGGTATAGTTGGATACAAGTACAAATAAGCGAGTTCACCATTTGGTATAATCTTGTGCATTTGAATTAAATGGTATGCTTACAATAGCACACTTGAATGTGTTTCCACTGGGATCGTATAACATGCTTTATGGTATGAATTGGTTATACCTTCACATAACCAAAATGGATTTCTTCGAGAAGGCCATTGAGTGTGTGGATGATAGTGGGGGAAAGTGGACTTTACAAGGAAAGAAGAAGCCTACACCAGTGAGGATGGTTACCTCTATGGATGCTAGGAGAATTCATAGAAAAAGTTATGTGATGTTTGTAGTGCACATTCCTAGTGACAAGGGTAAGGAGGTTGAGGATACAAATATGTTGAGAAGGTACCTAGTTTTCCAGGAATTTCAAGATGTATTCCCTGAGGACATTACAAAGTTGCCACCTCACTGGGAGGTATATTTCTCTATTGACCTAATGCTAGGGGTAGCTCCAGCATCAAAAGCACCTTACAGGATAAGCACACCTGAGGTGGTAGAGTTGAATTTGTAGTTAAAGGAGATGCATGACAAGGGATAAATTAGGCCAAGTGTATCACCTTGGGTGCACCAATGTTTTTCATAAAGAAGAAATATGGTACTCTCAGAGTTTTTATTGACTATAGGCAGCTAAAGAAGGTAACGGTCAAGAACAGTGACCCTTTTCCAATGATTCATGATTTGTTCGATCAGTTAAAGGGAGAAACAATATTCTCTAAGATTGACTTGTGGTCGGGATACCATCAGGTACACATCAAGGAAGAGGATATCTTCAAGACTGTGTTTAGAACTAGGTATGGGCATTATGAGTTTGTTGTTGTTCCATTCGGTTCAACTAATGCTCCAACTACATTTATGTGTTTGATGAATAGTGTATTGTGTCCTTATCTTTACAAGTTTTTTATTGTATTGTTTGATGACATACTAGTATATTCTAAAAATTAGGAAGAGTATGCTAAACATTTAGTAATAGCATTGAGGTTGCTAAGAGAACATAAGTTTTATGCTATGCTTAGCAAGTGTAGCTTCTTTCAGATTGATGTACACTACTTGGGATATGTTGTTACCAAGGAAGGAATTGTAGTAGATCCAGAAAATAGAAGGGCCATCATGGAGTCGAAAGCTCCTAATAATGTAGATTAGGTAAGATCATTTATTGGATTGGTAGGTTACTATAGGAGGTTCGTTAGGAACTTCACACACATTGCATACCCTATCAGATCATTGCAGAGGAAAGGTAATAAGTTTGAATGTATAAAGGAATGTGATAATAGTTTTGAGCAGCTTAAGTAGTTGTTGACACATGCACCAATGCTAAATATTATGGATCTGGACTAGGAGTTTGTAGTGTGTATAGATGCTTACAAGAGAGGACTTAGTGGAGTTGTCGTGCAAGAAGGAAATGTAGTGTGCTATGAGTCACAAAAACTGAATGAGCATGAGAAGAACTACCCAACACATGACCTTGAGTTAGTAGTGATCATACATGCTTTGAACATGTGGAGCCACTATCTTCTTGGCAGGAGATTTGTATTGATAAGCGATCACAGTGGGTTGAGGTATTTGTTTTACCAACCAAATCTAAATTCCAGACAAGCTAGATGGTTCACCACCATTAGTGAGTTCGACTTCGAGATTAGATACATTGAAGGGAAGGAGAACCAGGCTGCAGATGCTCTTAGTAGGAAGGTACACGTAAATCATACAACAACTATGAGCTCTTATGAGACATAGTTGTAGGATAGGATCTTGCAAGAACAACAATGGGATGCCAAATACATGGAGATCATGCACATGTTACAACAGAGTACAGGTACAGGCACAGGTGATAATGATGTAGATTATCATCTGACCACATATTACTCGGTGAGGTTTCGAGACAAGATCCATGTGTCGAATTGTAGTGATCTCAAGAAGCTTATCTTGAGAGAGTTACACATCAAGCCGTACTCGGGTCATCCAGGATATCAGAAGACATTGGCGGCGGTGAAAAAGTTCTACTATTGGCTGAATCAAAATAAGGAAGTGGTAGATTTGGTTTCTAGATGTTTAGATTATCAATAGGTAAAGGTGGAATGCAAGCATCCAGGTGGTCTAATACAACCTATTCTGATTCCAGAATGGAAATGGGAGGTCATTTCCATCGATTTCATCACAGGTGTTCTGAGTAAAGTGAATCAACGAGATTTTATTATGGTCGTGGTTGATAGGTTGAGTAAGGTAGCTCACTTTATTCGAGTGAAGAATACATATTTAGGTAGTGAGGTAGCACAGGTGTTCATTAGAGAGACAGTGAGACTGCATTTTGTCCCAAATAAGATTGTGTGAGACAGGTATGCGAAGTTCACTTCCAAGTTTTGGAAGGAGCTATTTGTAGGCTTGGGTACAGAGTTGGCATTAAATACAACTATCATCCATAGATAGATGGTCAAAGAGAGAGGGTCAACAAGATTTTGGAGGATATGTTGAGGATATACGTGATGCACTAGTAGAGGAAATGGGAGGAGTATCTTCCTTTGGTTGAGTTCGCATACAAAAATGGTTATAAGGAGTCATTCAGGATCATTCCATTTGAGGCATTGCATGGGTGGAGTTGTAATACTCCCATTTGCTAGACTAATCCAGTCAACAGGGTTCTTTTTGGACCAGATATGCTGGCAGACATGGAGTAGGAAATGTAGGTTATAAAGAGGAATTTAAAGGCAGTGTAGGATAGGCATAAGATTTATGCGGATATGCCAAGGGTATTCAACGAGTTTCAGGTTGGGGAGCACGTCTATTTATGCATCAAGCCCAAGAAAATCTCTTTGAGGATTGGTTCATGTGCCAAGTTCGCACCACGATATTGCGAGCCTTTTGAGATCCTTGAGAGGATTGGACTAGTGGCATATCGGCTTGCACTACTTCCAACAGTGAAAGTCCCTGATGTTTTCCATATTTCATTTCTTAAGAAGTATACAAAGGATGTTCATCATGTTATTAATTGGTCTGTATTGTAAGTGGAGCAAGAAGGAGAGTTACAGCTGGATCCTCAGTGCATAGTGAAATGGAAACATCTCATGCTTATGAAAAGAGCCATAGAGCAAGTTAAATTTCATTGGAAGCACTTTAGGCCTAAAGAAGCTACACGAGAGATGGAAGATCAGATGCGGGTCATGTATCCTTCATTGTTTTCCAGTTGATGCAAATAAATTTTGGTTTGATGTTGGTATATGTTTGGAATATGTTTTGCTGATGTTATGGTATATGTATGTATATGTATATGGATGTAAATACCACCATGAGCTAATTTATAAAGCTCCAATTATTGGTATGGGTGTCATGTTATTATGATTGTTATATTGTCATGTTGTCATGATGTTTTTCTCTTGATAAGGTATTTCATTGTAAATACTACGGTGAGCTAAGTTATAAAGCTTCATTGGTAGTATGTTTTTTATTCAGCAGTTTTGTTGAGGTCATGGTGTATTTTAATATAGAGGACATTGTTCCCTAAGGGGGGTGGTTCTGTAATAGACCCGATGAAATGTTCATGCAATAAAAGTTAATAAAGGAAAAATAAGACCACGGTTAAGGGACACTTATTCCAAGCAGAATATTGGGAAAATATATCCTAGTGGGCATCACTGAATGTGTGTTTTGGCTGAGTAAAAATGGCAAAGGCTAAGGGAAAGACATTAAAAGGGAAAATTTCATGTTTGGAATATTTATTAATGAAAACCAAGGAAATTAGGAGAAATTTAAGGTGAAAGGTCATCAGTTGCATGTGAGGAGGAAATTGAAGGAAAATAATGGAAAATGAAGAAATTAGAGGCCTCATGCATAAAAAGACATACAAGGATTAGTTCATGGCATTTGTGACAAGTTTGGATCTCTCTCATTATTCTCTCTCTCTCTCTCTCTCTCTCTCTCTATCTCTCTCTCTCTTAGTCACTTAGAGTTTTCTTAGAGCATTCAAAATTTGGATCAAGAAAGGAAAGCAAGCAAAGGGAAAGGAAGGCAAGAAAGGATCAAGGAAATGAAAGCAGGATCAAGCACCTTCAGCAGGAATACTTGTAGGTGACCTTTCTCATGTGTGATATCCTAGATGGTTTAGAATGTGTAATATCCATTATCAAGAATATACCTCAAACACAAACAAGATCCAACTAGAGATGGACTAGGAGGGCATTTACCAGATATGTCGCCTCTAAAAAGAGGACGAGATCCGAAGGCTACCTAGCCCTTCCCAGACTCTGTCTAAGAGTATAATAGTAACACACAAGTGGTATAATAGCCAAAAATGCTCTAGGAGAGACCAATAACAATGATACGATATATATCAAATAAATCATAAGCATATACACAAGAAATGCAGAGAGAATGCAAAGCCATTTTATTATACCGAGTAATAAAATGAGTACAAGAGGTGATCAGGAAGATGGCACCTTTGCTTGCACTAGGCAAGTGAAGAAATACACTAAGAATAGCAAAGGAATGGCCCCTCTCTGATCTGCATCCAAGTTGCTGGGAAACTGTTATGCTGCTGCTGGTGCTAGAAATCAAATGAGGATTTGGGGCTGCTACCCTCCTCAGAAAAGGCTAAAACTCTGGAATCAGACTCTATTCAAGAAACCCAGAGAAACCCAGAAAGCTCTCCTGGAATGGCCGACCCCTGAAAATCAACCCCTTGGGGTTCTACGCAGTCTCTTAGTGCTCTGTGCTACCATTAAATGGAACCCTCCAGAAATATGCCTGAAACCCCTTCCAAAACTCTCCAGCTGCAAGGGTTGATCCCTTGATCTATCTCTCAGCACAACACATATTGCAAACCTTCAAACTAGAACTGCATCCCTCTCATAGTACTGTGCAGTCCTTAAGAGTTGCGTCCCTCTCCTAGTGTTGCGAAGTCCTCCAAAATGCTTCCAGTACTACTGTTGAAATGCTGATGTATCTACTGATGAAATGCCAATGGAAATACCTTGCCTGAGCAGACACTCGAAGTCCCCTGGGGCTAAGGGTGAGATCTCCGAACAGAGACACTCAATGCACTAAACAGTGTTGTAGACTAGTTAAACAGCCAACGTGCTCTAAGTCGAAATGACTATCAAAAATGCTCATAACAGAATGATCAAAATGTAGGGGCTCCTCTCTCATTTATAGTCTTTACCTCTCTCAATCCCAATGCTCACCTCCTCTTGCGTGATTCCCCTCTTCCCACATGTGTCTTCCCTCCTATGCAGTCCCTCCATGTGTCTGCGTGGGCACCATTTCTATGTCCCCCTTTGGCCCCCTTGGCTTCCCTTTAAGTCACAATGTTGTGCTACTAGGAAGTGACTTTTTATTCCAAAAAAAGTGAGTTATCTCCCCCTTCCTCACTTTTTTTATTTACATATAACTATAGAAGGAAAAATTTGGACAAAATCGAATATTCCAATTAGCCATGGCTAATTAGGAATATTACAGTCTCTCCTAGAAAAATGTTGCTTGTCCTCAAGCAACTGAAGTGATGGATGCTGTAACATCTTCTCACTCTCCCAAGTGGCATCCTCATCCAACAAATTCTTCCATCTCACCAAGAATTCCCGGACTGTCCTGCTCCATAGCTGCCCCTCCCTGGTATCAATGATAGCCTCCAGCTGCAATACCAAATGCCCCTCATCATCCATGGGTGGTAGCTCATCTGTCATCGTCACCTGCTACCCCAATGCCTTTTTCAGGCATGATACATGAAAATTGTTATGAATCTTGTTGCCTTGGGGCAGCTCCAACTCATATGCAACCTGCCCAATCCTGTGTATCACCCTGTATGGCCCATAAAAGTGGGGCTTGAGCTTCTCAGCCTCCTTCTGCTTCAGTGACGACTGTCGGTATGCTGTAATCATAGGTATACCATGTCCTGTACCTCCAACTATCTCTCCACCTGACCCTTGTCGGCATACAGCTTCTTCTGATTCTGTGTTGTAGCCATGTTATCCTTGAGAGCTCGGAGGATATCCTGACTCTCTTGGATCCAAATCTTGGCTCTAGGAGCCCTGCTATCACCAAACATCACGTCAACAAAAGATAAAAGATGATACCCATACAAGGCATAGAATGGTGACATACCAATGGACATGTGATATGAAGTATTGTAGCAGTACTCCCCCAGATGCAACCACTTCAGCCATGCTCGCTGCTGCCCACTAACATAGTTACACAAGTAGCCCTCCATCCACTTGTTCATTATCTCTGTCTGCCCATCTGTCTGTGGGTGATAGCTGGTACTCGGTGTCAACTCTGTCCCCACCAATCAGAAAAGCTCCTGCCAAAACCCACCCATAAAACGGTTGTCCCTATCACTTACGATGGTCTTAGGAAGACCATGTAGCCTGAAGATCTCCAGGAAGAAGAGCTTAGTCACTTGTGGTACTGTATAATGTGCAGATATGACAAAGAAATGTGTGTACTTCGTTAACCGATCAACGACAACAAAGATATAATCCTTGCCCTGTACCATGGGCAACCCTGTGATGAAGTCCATCGAAATACTCTCCCATTTCCCCTCCGAAATGGGAAGAGGCTGCAATAATCTTGCGGGATGGCTCATCTCCCCCTTGTTCCTCTGGCAAACATCACACTCCCTAATATGCTGTAGTACGTCCTCCTTGAGGCCCTTCCATGAGAACCTCTCTCTAATGGCCCTGTAGGTTTTGGTAAACCCTTGATGGCCTGCCAATGGTGAGTCATGTGATGCCTGGAGTATCCTCTTCTTGAGCTGAGACCCATCAATCAAGAAGATCCAATCCTTGTAATAGATGATCTCATCGATCACCCTGTACGTATCATTTGTCACCTGCTCGTCCAGAATCTCACATGCAAACCTGTCCTTGGAGTACTCTACTAAGAGTCGAGCCCTCCAGTCTGTATCTAAGCTCATAAGAGACAATGTGGTTGGTCTACGTGAAAGGGCATCTACTACCACGTTGTTCTTGCCCTTGACATACTCAATGTCAAAGTCATATGCTTGGATCTTACTGATCCACTTCTGTTGCCTCTCCTATAACTACTTCTGCTACAAAAAGAACTTGAGGCTGTTGTGATCAGTCCTCACCCTAAACCTGTTGCCCACCAATTACTGCTGGTACTTAGCCAATGCATGCATGATGGCCAGCATCTCCTTGCCGTATATAGAATACAACCTCTCGTGTGGAAGGAGCTTCTGGCTTTCAAAGGCTATAGGGTGACCTCCCTGCATCAACACTGTGCCCATCCCATCTCCCGATGCATCACACTCCAAAACAAATGGTTGCGTAAAATCTAGCAATGCAAGCACTGGGCAGTTGCTCATAACCTCCTTGAGCCTGTCAAAGGCTCACTGCGTTTTATCCAACCAACTTAATGTCCTCTTCCTTGTCAAGTCTGTCAGGGGTGCAGCAAGTTGTGAGAAACCTTTGATGAACTTTCGATAGTACGTACAAATGCCAATGAATCCTCAAAGTTTCATCACGTTTCTCGGCTCCGGCCATTCTCTGATGGCCCTGATCTTCTCCTCGTCGACTCTCACTCCGTCAACCCCTATGATGTGTCCCGGATATAACATCTTTGTCAACCCAAACTCACACTTAGAGAGTTTGGCATAGAAATGTTGCTCCTGTAAGATACGTAATACTATCTCAATGTGCTAGATATGCTCCTCCCAAGTCCTATTGCAAACGAGAATATCATCAAAGAATACCAACTCAAACTTCCTCAAGTGACTATGGAAGATGTGATTCATGTAGGACTGAAATGTAGCTGGGGCATTGGTTAGCCCAAAAGGCGTCACCAAGAACTCAAAGTGCCCATAGTGACACCTAAAGGCGGTCTTGGGAATGTCCTGCTCCCTCAAGTGAATCTGATGGTACCTCGATCTCAAATCAATGATTGAGAAGAAACGTGCCCTTCTCAACTCATCCATCAACTCATTGATCTTAGGTATGGGGTACCTGTTCTTCAGGGTCTTCTTGTTTAGGGCCCTGTAGTCAATGCACATCCTCAGCGTACCGTCCTTCTTCTTCACCAGCACCACAGAAGAAGCAAAAGGACTCGTGCTCAGTCGAATGTGCCCAAGAGCTAACAAATCCTAGATAGCCCTCTCAATCTCATCTCGATAGGCCTTGGGGTGCCTATAGGGGGTGGTGATCACTGCCTGTATGCCCTGCTCTAGCTCAATGGTGTGTTCAAACCCCCGATCTGGTGGCTGTCCTGGTGGAATCTCCCCAAACACTATGGCATACCGATCAAGGATGGACTGTATCTCTGGATGTATCGACTGCCCTGTAGTCCCTGCCTCTGATGCATGCAGCTCCACTGCCCACTTTATGTTTCCCTTCCAGAAGACTGCCTCCATCCGATGAGCCGAAACAGTCTGAGGTGGATATGTGTGCTGTCCCCATATGTTCTCATGCCTCCCTGTCTTCTCATCATCCCACTCCATCTCTAGGGTCTTCCAATCTGTCGTGACATTCCCCAGAGTGATAAGCCACTGAACACCCAATGTCATGTTGGCATCCAGAATATCAACCACGAAAAAGTGGTCAATTAATGTGTAGGTGCCCATCATCACTGAAAGCTCTGGAACATAACAAGCACACGTCATGGTATGATCTCCTGGGACCAAGACTGAAAACCCATCAAATCTCTCTCTCTGTATACCTCTCCTCTCAACCATCCGTGCATCAATGAAGTTGTGGGTTGCTCCACTATCAACCAAAACTGATACTCACTGGCCATGTAATGTCCCTCGTATGCGTAGCATCAAATACTTGGGAACTCCTCACAATGCTGCAAGGGCCCCTCCGGCGGGTGCAAATGATGCACCTCCTGCTGCCGGTGGTGGAGGTGGTAAACGTCCCTATACGTCATGGCTATCTCTAGCCTCCCCATCATCCTCGTCATCCTCTTCTCCACTGCTCTTAGAGAAGACCTCAATAAAATGTGCTTTTCCAGTAGCACATCTATGTCCCGGTGCCCACGGTTCCTGACATGTGAAGCACAACCACTTCTTCTTCAGCTCCTTCCTGGGATCATCATCAAGCTTTACTCATCCTAAATTCCCCTCTGGAGGTGGAACCCTCACGCCCTTCCCCTTAGACTGGAAAGTCTGTCTCTGGGGGTAAGGTGTCTAGGTCCTGGGTAAGACATCCTATAAGTCCTGGGTCCTACTGAAAGCATCCTAGAGTGTGGTTGGTCTAGTGGATGGGACTAGACCCCGAAGTGGCTCTACTAACCCCTCAGCATACATATAGACCCTCTGTGCCATGGATAGGTCTGGCACCATCACGGAGACCCTCAAGAAATCTTCAATGTAGGTCTCTGGGCTCCATGTCTATTTGAGCCTCGTCAGTTCAACAAAATGCTGCTCTGGATCCCTCCGGTCAAATCTCTCCATCAATCTCCTGATAAACTTAGCATATGTCGTCACTGTAGAATGCTCGAGTGTAACCATCCCATGAAACCACCAATCCTGGGCCTCACCATCCAAATGCAATGTTGCCACCTTGATGGCCTCTGTCTCTAACATCTGGTTAAGCTAGAAATAAATGTCCAGCTTCTCCACCCAAGACTTTGTCGAACTGTTCGATGAACCATCAAACATAGGCAAGTGGAATCTACTCGCTGCACGGTGGGTGTCACCATCATGGTAATGCTGGTACCCTCTGTGATGGTCGCGGGGTCTGCTATCCCACTGGAGCTGAACAAAATCTTTGAATGAGAGGGCATCCCTAAACTCCTGCCCATAGGCCTAGTACTCTGCAAAATAATCGCCCATGTGTCCGGGCTTTGCCTCCTGCTGGGCTACGGCCCCCGTGTCTGCTCCTAAGAAAGTGAGCATGGTAGAGCGTGTAGGGGCATGTGATGCCACCTACTGCGCAGTATCACACTGCTCTGGCAAATGGTGGGATGCGCCCAATCCCTCACCAACTTAGAAAACCCATGGGCTCTTACGCTCTCTGGCCTCTACTATCGTGAACCTCTACCCCATCAGCTCAATCTGCCTCGACAGATCCTGCACTGATTTGAGGAGCATATCCGCAAATCTCTTCCCATCATCATCTGCCATTGGAGCCTCTTGCTCTGTGTGCACTACATGCTCCTCCTGTTCTCCGTCTACTACTGGAACATAATCTCCCTCTTCGTAAGTGTTCTCCAACCTATGCCCAGAGTCTCTGTATCTCCGACCTCTATAACAGATATAGGGTTTTTCCCCTGGTGTCATAGATTGCTAGCTCCACAGGCTGATCTAGATCTATGCTCTGATATCATTGTAATATCCCTTTTCAGGAATATACCTCAAACACAAGCAAACTCCAACCAGAGATGGACTGGGAGGAAATTTACTGGATATGTCACCTCTAAAAAGAGGACGAGATCCGGAGGCTACCTGGCCCTTCCCAGACTCTATCTAAGAGTATAATAGTAATGCACAAGTGGTATAATAGCCAAGAATGCTCAAGGAGAGACCAATAACAATGATACAATATATATCAAATAAATAATAAGCAGATACAAAAGAAATGCAGAGAGAATGCTAAGCCATTTTATTATACTGAGTGATAAAATGAGTACAGGAGGTGATCAAGAAGATGGCACCTCTACTTGCACTAGGCAAGTGAAGAAATACACTCAGAATAGCGAAGGAATGGCCCCTCTCTGATCTGCGTCCAACCTGCTGGGAAATTGCTATGTTGCTGCTGCTAGAAACAAAATGAGGATTTGGTGCTGCTCCTCTCCTTAGAAAAGCTTGAAACTCTGCAATCAGACTCTACTCAAGAAACCCAACAAAACCCAGAAAACTCTCCTAGAATGGTTGACGCTCGAAAATCACCCCCTTGGGGTTCTGCGTAGTCTCTTAGTGCTCTGTGCTGCCACTAAATACAACCCTCCAGAAATATGCCTAAAACCCCTATCAAGAACTCTCCAGCTGCAAGGGCTGATCCCCTGATCTATCTCTCAGCACAACACATACTGCAAACCCTCAAACCAGAACCGCGTCCCTCTCACAGTACTACGCAGTCCTTCAGAACTGCGTCCCTCTCCTAGTGCTACACAGTCCTCGAAAATGCTGCCACTACTGCTGCTGAAATGATGATGTATCTACTACTAAAATGCCAATGGAAATTCCTTGCCCAGGCAGGCACTCGAAGTCCCCCGGGGCTAAGGGTGAGATCTCTGAATGGAGACACTCAATGCATTAAACAGTGTTGCAGACTAGCTAAACAGCTAGCATGCTCTAAGTCGAAATGACTATCACAAATTCTCATAACAGAATGATCAAAATGAGGGGGCTCCTCTCTCATTTATAGCCTTTGCCTCTCTCAATCCCAAGGCTCACCTCCTCCTGCGTGATTCCCCTCTTGCCACGTGTGTCTTCCCTCTTGCAGAGTCCCTCCATGTGTCTGCATGGGCTCCATTTTTGCGTCCCCCTTTGGCCCCCTTGGCTTCCCTTTAAGTCACAACATTGTGCTAATGGGAAGTGACTTTTTATTCAAAAAAAAGTGAGTTATGTCCCCCTTCCTCACATTTTTTATTTACAAATAACTATAGAAGGCAAAATTTGGACAAAATCGAATATTCCAATTAGCCATGGCTAAATAGGAATATTACAGAATGCATGAATTTTCATGTTGCGGTATGGTTTTGTTACTATCGATGGCATGGTTTTGTCAGGTTATGACAGAGGTTTTCAGCCTAGCCTAGCCTTTTTGTGGATGCCATGGTGTTGGGATATTCACTTCATTTTTTGAGCTTTGGTTTGTTGGATGGATTTCAAAATCCAGGGGAGAGGTCATCTCGAGTTCCATTACCAAAGGCCTAGGAATCCCTTGACTAGAATTTGTGGGATACATGGTAAAGCTTGAGGGATATGTCTTAGTTTAGGGCCTAGTGATCTGGGTTTGGATTGCGATCAAGCCTGAGAGACAAGGAGACGAAAAATTACTCAAGGATAGTGATAGATTCCGGATGGAATTCCAAGTTCTGTTTGGTTTTGATCAGAGCACCGGTTTTGGTATGATCATGGTTTGATGAGGGTGGAGGTGGTTTAACCTCTAGATTCCCTTACTTGTTCTTGGATTATTTTTTCTATGATATCCGATATTCATTCTTGGAATATGGAGTGGGGGTGATTGGCTGAAATAAAGATTTGGTTTAGGCATGTGTTATAGACATGTTTGGGCACTGCAACCCCAATCATAAATGTCCATAAAACAAGGGCTCCTAAGCCCCTAAAAGTTTTGTTCCAACCCCTAAAAGAACAAGGTCAGCTGATTACATCATCTCCCAGAAGTTCTCCATGAAAAACTACTCAAAATTGGTCAAAACTGGACCATCTCACCTGCTCCATGGTCAAAGTGCGCTGCATCCCACCTAAATGCACACGGGAGGTGCGATGCATACTGAAAAGCCCTTCTATGGGGTGCGATGGGCGAGAGTGGACAAATGGCAGAGTCAATTTGTGAGGTGGAAGATCATGGAATCTTCCAGAAACTTCTACTGTGACACTTGCCTCTCTGCATTCGCCCAGGGATGAGTAAGAGATCATCAATCTCCAAGTGGAATCAAGAACTATCAGAGAGAGGACACTAATCAAATCTCAGAAGCTGACTCACCCCCCTTGCAAACATCTATATATGGATCGCTCATCCCAGAGATCCAGAGGCTAGAATTTTGTATCTTGTAAGGAAGTGATGTTGGTTTCTTGGTGTAACATCATAGTGTTGGGTGATCTAAGCTTTTCATGAGGTGAAGAAGGGCTTTCTTGCTGAGAGAATGACGCTGGGTCAGAACAATTCGTTGTAATCCTCTTTGCTATTCTTGATATTAATAAATCTATTCAAGTTTTCCTCCACATTCTTGTATGATTGATGATATATGCATTTGTGTGGTCAATATATATCTGGTCCTATGTTGTTTATGATAGTAGATCTCTGTTCTTGGATAATGTTATGCTGCTTTGATTCCACAGGTGCTCTTTGAAGCTGGGTAGACGAGGAAGCGAGTGGCAAAGATCTATGAGAAGGGAGAGGAATCAAGCAAGGAACCAAGCGCAAGACAGAGGTTGGTCTCCTTTGTTCCCCTCTTGTCTACTTCTCATAAAGGAAAACGAAAGTAGTTTTAGTTTGTTTGCTTCTAAGATAGCTACCAGTCTTAGTGGGACTAGCAACTCTTCATAGACACTAGATTTCCTGATAACAAAATGGCGACTCCACTGGGGAGCGAATAGATTGTTTGTTTGTCTATATTTGTTTGCTTTATAAACTTACAGACGGAGCCTGAAGTCAAGCCATCTAGCCTTCGAACTGCATTTGCTATGCAAGTGCAAAGTAGATCAATGCTTCTTCAGTCTATCTCCAGGTTTTGTTAATGAACTAAACAATTGATTTACAAACTCTCTAATTTCCCTTGTGGTGGCTCAAGTAACCTCTTTAGATCTACCCCTGTGATTTATTTACTGATTACCACTTGCTCGGCCTAAATCCCTGAATTGTGCTGCAAAATGTGATCAAGAACTAGATCAAAAGTCTCACACTGTACCATCACACCCTCTCTTCAAGGATATCAGTATGCATCACACTTCCCGTGTGCTGTAGGTGGGATGCATACTGGAATCCCTGTGTAACAGGTGTGCTGATCATAAAAGGCTAATTTTGCCTCCAGACTTTGGTTTTTCTTCACTCTTTCCAGCTCTATTAAAGAGTTTTGCTGTCTGTAGTCAGTATACCTCTGTTGGAAACCCCCTTCCTTGCCATTATTCTACCTCCATTGTGCAAAGAACTATAATTTTTTTTATGTATTGTGATCCATTTTCAGTTCTCTTTTACAAAGAAGTAGCGTAATTGAACTGTCGTTTCTTGATTTGGAAGTGTCGCAAGTTTCGTTTTCAGTCATAGAAGAGAATCTGATTGTTCTTGATAGTCGATTACACTGTTACTCTTGTATTTGATTTGAATTAGTAGTTTTTCAAGTGTCGAAAGCAAGTTTTCAATTCCAAATCGCAAAGTTCTGCCATTGTCTTCATTTTTTCTTGAAAAGAAGCTTGTTAGTAATGTCGCTTTGAAAAATAATTCAAATTTGCGCTTAGCTTTCCTTTTATCATTCACACATTAAGAAGGCTGAAAACAAATACATGCATGTGCATTTGCATTTATACTGTTTGTTGGTTTGATTTAGGATAGTGCATATAGTGTGTGCTCTCTGCTCTATGTTGAAAGAATATCATCTCTCTTTCTTTAGTAGCTAGGATTTTCATTGCAAAAAGAGGATTAAACGATTGTTTATCATCTTAGATTGCATTTTAGGAATTGTATATCTACATCACGCGGTGAACCTAAAAGGCAAATTTCTTAAACAAGATCAACTGTAAAATAAATTTAATGAATCTAAAAACGCTTTGGAACCTAACGCACAACATTTAGAAGTCTAGGCTAGAGACGTATTCCGGCGTCGTAAAGCCTGGTAACTGTTGTTTTCATTGCTGGTTGGGTGATTCCTCCACTTTGAGACGATAAGTGCCAGTACGGACTTGTGCTCCCACGTACCGTCGAGTATATATTGGGAGACCACAATAGACTATATCCTTTATCCATAGGAAGCCGTGTCTGCTGCCCTATCGATCGCAATGCACTGAACACAGTATTCAGAAAGATTGACTGTCGTACTGTAAAAGGTATTCTGCAGTTTTGTGATTGGTTTCGTAATCCCTCTGTCTAGATTTCCAGAGTAGTCTCTTTCGTTCCTTTTCAGACTCCTTAAAGGAAAAGGTCCATCTGAGCACTTGTCACTTCAAGCTCATTAAAAATCGAAGTCGACTAGAGTCATCTTTTGTTTTTTCTCGACTCTTAAAAATTGAAAAGACAAGTTGTGTCAAAGCGTCTAAAATTCATTTAATTCGGAAACATATTTCCCCTTGATTTTTAGTTGATCGATTAATCCGCAATCGTGGAAGAAAGTCAATTGAAACCCCGTCGTTCGTGGAGGCTTATGAGTCAACCGTCTTTGTCTCCAGAATCAAAACTGTTACGGACGAAGCGGACTCGTTTAACTGGTTCAAAATCCCCTGGTAAAGTTGGAACAAGTGTTTCGACATCATCGGAGGCTCCAGTTACTCCAACCATTTCTGGTATCTTTACCTTTATAGAAGAAGTTCTGCAGCCACCAAAGGACAGTAGGGTTGATCCTAGTGTGAAGGTAAACACTTGTATTACTGAACCAGCTCCATCTACAGCTGATTCAGAAGGTGTTATTCCCCAAACATCTGTCGCTGCAAAATCTATACCTTCTTCGATGCTGGAAATATTTTACGAACCTGACGGTCTACCTCTTCCACCTGGTCTGATTGCTATAGAAGAGATTGTGGAGGATCCTCCATCTAGTACTCGATCACAATTTGGAGTCGAGATCACCCTATATCCTTCTTCATCAGAAATTAGTCTACCATTATCGGAAGCTCCTGTAGAATCGCTAGGAAATCTTTTGGATAGACTAGAAATGTCTGAACAACCGTCGACATCTAGTACTGTGTCATCTAACACAGTGATGGCAGAACTTCCTATTGTCACTCCAACAATGTTTGCTGGCATACCATCTATCCCAACTAGCTCTCAATCGCTAGATGGGGCCCACTCAGGGGCTATTTTGATAGTATGGTCCATTCCCGTTTGCTCATCCAGAATGATATCCGGAAGCAGTCCAGTCCTCAGGGCAAACCATTCCTTTAAGTACCGGATTACTGCCGTATGGGGGGCAATATACCCTTTCATTGTCTCCTCCGAGAAGACAACCATACGACAGTTCACAACAAAATTCAGGTTATGCTGGAATTACATCTAGCGGTTGGGTGCCAATACTACCTCAACAACCAAGAATTGTATATTCGATGCAACAATGTTTACCTATGTCAAATATACCAACTACGTCAACTATTATGACGGTGTCGCAAGTACAAGTGTTGCATGTTGTATGCCAACCTCAGGTTTCTCAGGTTGTAATGCAACAACCTCTTATCCCTACGACTCAACCACAATCGCCAACTAGTGGAATGACATAGGCCCAAACGGGTACGATTACCCCTCATCTTGGTCAAACAACCAGTATTGGACAACAACACATGGCTTCACAACCATGGCTGGTGCAATATCAACAACCGCAATTCCAACAAGTTTACCAAGGATCTGAGCAACAAATCTTTGCAAATAATGGGCAGTCGTATACTCAAAATGGTCAAAATCAACCATTCTATAATGGTTATGCCCATCAACCTTACCAAAGTTACCAACATCAAATGCATTATGCTGGTATGAAAAGACCAACTGGCCAGGCGATTCCAACTACATTTATGTCTTAGCATGGATCATCTGCAGGTATTGCCTCCAAAGCCAATAGAAATATTGTAGCAATCAATGTTTTTGGCATGGGAGGCAAACCCAAATCAACGCTCATCAAGCATTTGGATAGATAGGTCTAAGGAATATGGCACCCCTTCAGATCCTTGGTCACAAGTGCATTACACAGATGAAGGAATTGTTCAGTCAATGATAATTGACAGGGCGCCATGGGAAGATTACCACCATTGTTCCCATCTTCCGGATTGTCAAGAAGATACTCCTGATGACCTTCATCATCCTACAGTTTTTTATTTTCTATCAAATACTGTAAACACGGTGGATTCCGAGCGAAACTTGTCCAATATAGAAGAGACTATTGCCATAAATATCTCGACCAAAATAGATGTTGTAGAGAATATTTATGTTGGCAAATGTTGTTCTCCTTCAGAACTGGAAATATACAAAGTTCTTTTTCATGAATTCAGAGATGTCTTTGCTTGGTCATATGATGAAATGCCAGGCATTGACTCGAGTATAGTTGAACATGAAATAAATATGTATCCAGATGTCAAACCAGTACGACAACGACTACGGCAGGTGCACCCCAAGAAAGCCACTGCCATCAAGGCAGAAGTTGAAAAAATTCTCCATGCTGGTTTTATTTACCCGATTGCTCTAACTGATTGGGTATCGAACATTGTTCCTGTAATGAAAAAATAAGGAACGATTAGAGTGTGCGTCGATTATAGGGATGTAAATCAAGCTTGTCCAAAAGACAACTACCCTACACCCTTCATTGACCAGATAATTGATGAATGTGCCGGATGTGAAATCTTTTCATTTATGGATGGATTCTCCGGGTATAATCAAATAAATATTTGCCCACAGGACCAGTCAAAGACTGCATTTATTTGTCCGTGGGGCACATTTTCATATCGCAAGTTACCCTTTGGTTTAAAGAACACAGGGGCAACATTTCAGAGGGTAATGAATTATGCCTTTCATGACATCAAAAACATCGTTCAACCATATCTCGACGATCTTTCGGCTCATTCGTGAAAGCAGACCGATCATCCGCAACATTTAAGAGCGATATTTCTACGTTGCCAACACTACAAAATACGACTCAATCCGCACAAATGCGTGTTCTGTGTCAGTTCTGGTCGTTTGCTTGGATTTGTAGTCTCAAAGGACGGGATTCGTCTCGACCCATGTAAGGTTAAGGCAATCATAAATTTGCCTCCACCTTCAAATTTACTTCAAATTCAGAAACTCCAAGGGAAAGCAAACTTTCTTAGGAGGTTCATTCCAAATTACGCCGAACTTGCTAAAGGTTATACACGTCTATTGAAAAAAGAAGTACCCTTCATCTGGGATCAGGTCGCGCAAGCTTCCTTTGATGCTTTAAAGGAATCCCTAATGAAAGCATCATTAATGTACGCTCCTGATTATCAAAAAGACTTTAACCTATATCTGGCTGCAGCGAATACAACCATAGCAATGGTTTTAGTTCAAGAAGACAATGGAATAGAACATCCCATATATTATTTGAGTAGAAACTTAAATGATACAGAAAGCAAGTATTCCTACGTTGAAAAGCTAGCTCTCGCAGTTGTTCAAGCGATACAGAGATTTCGACATTATGTCGTCTTTCGAGAAACTACTGTTTTGTCAGATTGCAACCCCACGACTTATATATTGTCACGACAGTTGCTGGGGGGAAATATTCAAAATGGATAGCAATTCTTCAAGAGTTTGATCTGGAATTTCTAAAATCAAAATCGAAGAAATCCCTGGCTTTTGCTGAATTACTATGCGATCTCCTATCGTCATCCAATGATGAAACATCTGAAGAAACCATCGTGGATGAATATTTTTTTATGATATCTTCAAGCAATCCGTGGTATGGAGATATAATCATCTATCTCCAAACCCAAAAATATAGGTCTAATACCTCTCGCTCGGAACAAAAACATATTCGATACCAATCAAAAGACTACATGATCGTTGGTGATACACTTTACCGTCGTGGTGTCGACACAGTTCTGAGGAGGTGCCTCACCCATGAGGAGGCTGAAAAAGTCCTGAATGATTGCCATTCAGGCGCGTGTGGGGGGCATCAATATGGTTACGCTATGGCGCAAAAATTTTTACGAGCAGGATACTTCTGGCCAACAATATTCAAAGATTACATAACCGCAGTCAGAAGTTGCCATGCATGTCAAATTTTTGGTAGCAAAATCAGAAGACCACCTGCACCCCTGCAACCAATAGTTGTTGTTGGGCCATTCGCCAAATGGGGCATAGATTTCATGACATGTAACCCCACCTCGACCGGGGGGCATGGGTATATCATAGTCGCGGTAGACTATTTTACCAAATGGGCCGAGGCGATGCCTACATTAAACAACACCGGCGAAACAACTGCCCTTTTCTTTTTCAATCATGTAGTCGCCAGATTCGGCGTTCCACAGGCCATAGTCACAGATCATGGATCACATTTTCGTAATCACATGATGGTTGAATTGGCTGCCAAATTGGGGTTGTCCCACGACAGCTCTACTCCATATTACCTGCAGGCCAATGGACAAGTTGAAGCAATCAAAAAAGTCCTGAAGCAGATGCTGCAAAGGATGATTGGAGTCCACAAAAGGAGTTGGCACCTGATCCTGTACTCAGCCTTGTGGGCATACCGAACATCGGTAAGGAATGCAACTGGGTTTACACCCTTTCAACTAGTGTATGGCCTAGAAGCAATCTTACCAGTTTACTGCGAGATCTTGTCCCTCAAACTCGTAGTCGACCTTCTCCCCGGAACTTCAGAAGAGGAGGCTCGTTTCTTGGAACTAATCCAATTGGATGAAACCTGTCGTGATGCTGCTTTGGCTAACGAAGCCCATAAGAAATGAGTCAATGCACAGTTCAACAAGAATGTCAAACCCCGTGTCTTCTTAGAAGGTGACTTGGTCTTACTTTACGACCAGGAATCTGATAAATTGGGAGTAGGTAAATTGAAGTCTTTGTGGATGGGCCCCTACATTGTTAAACGTGTATTAACAAAAGGGGCCTACGAGTTAGTGGATTATGACGGGATTCAACTGGCGCAACCCCGTAACGGGTTGTACCTTAAGCGTTACTACGCATGATTCAGTGTAGTAACCCCTATGCTTTTGTTCCATTTTTGTTTTCGCTAAGGATAATTGTTTTGGTCAAGTAATCCACTTTTTACATTTGTTGCAGATGTTGAACCTATTGGAATCATTTGTTGGATATGCCGAAGGAGCAAGTCGTAGTTTGCGGAACCTATCTTCTGCGGCCTAGGCCATTTTTTATCCAAGCGACGAGTTAATAAGTTTCAGAGGGGTATGTATTGGTCGTTCAACAAATAACATCACTGAATATAGCGCATTGATAGAGCTTCTCTCTGATGCCATCACACATGGCATACGCCGACTTGTCATTAGGCTAGACTCACAACTCATCATCCTACAACTCACTGGTATCTACTTCGTCCGAAATCCAGTTATCTATCGTATGTTCCTAAGGGTCAATATTTTGGAAAGGCGATTTGATTTTATTCAATATCAGCATATTTCCATAAACTTAAACACATTAATAGACTCATTGGAAAATTATGTGTTAGATAGACATTTGCAACATTTATAAAAACAAGCATCTCATCAATATTTGCATCAGGATCATGTAACATAACCAAAATAAAACTCCGAAAATTAAGAATATATATATAACTGTTTATGGTTTACACATAATGTTCTGTAACCAAGACAAAACTGGTCAGATGACCTAAAACTCAAAATGCTAGGAGGCACCCTAGTCTAATGATGCTAGTGATAACAAGTCACTGCCTGTGCAATCATGCATAAAAGCCTAGTCCATCAACTCAGCACGCCGGTAGTATGTCGTTGCAACCTCAGAGGCAGCTCGTCAGTCCTCACGTCCAAAATACCAAGAGTGAGGCCTTCAACCTGATCCTGCAATGCTGAAAGAGTCTCAGCCACATCAAGGTCGTGAAGGATAGCCCTTCCCACAGCCTCTCCTGCTGGAGCGGCAGCTGACACTCTCAAGCGTACTACTGGGCGAATTGGTCCAACACCTGCATGAGCACATGAGTTTTGATTAGTCTTGATAGAAGAAAGCACAAGAACATTATAAAAAGAAATGATAAACAGAGATATGGTCAGAGAATTTACCGATGGCACCCCACTGCTCGCCAGCCGGCAGCACCAAATCCGGGTTACCCCGAGAATCCATACCAGCATATGGATACTCAGAAAAAACCATCTCCTGACGATTGAACCACTCGAAGAAGGTATCAAAAAAGGAAACCTGGGACTGACCAGCATGTCTGGCCATAAGGTCAACCCATCTCTGCATCCGTGGCTCAGTTGGTGGAGGTAAACCAAGTGAAACATACTGCGGCTGCATCAGCGGGATCTTTTCCAAGGCAAAAGCGGTCAAAATCGAACCATATCCAAAGTTCTTCAATCTTCCGTTTTTTACCTTGGTTAGTTGTTCTTTCATCACAGAGAGTACTGCATCACACCATTTGAACACCTTTGGTTCAAGGCATTCCAAGGCATATGGCATATAAGACCTGTTGGCCACATGAAGAGCCGCACTACTAGCCAGTCTAGCAAAAGTGAACAGAATGGTCCTCAAGGACCTGTCAGTGACGTCTCAGATCTTATCTTACCGTCCTTACTCGGCTAAGATCCCTCTCTGCAATACCGACGAATATAATCTCTCACGGATTCACCCCCATGGGTCGAACCTAATAATGAGATAGGGGCACCACGCCTCGATAAGCCGGTCAAAAAAAAGATGTCCACGATAGTCAAAGGGATGGATTTTCCCCTAATCTAGAACACCTGGTTGGTAGGATCCCATGCATCGAGGAAATATTGCAACAAGTTGATTTGTTGCCTCATGCTAGAGATGCGAAAAAACTTGAACAGGCCACAGTTCCGCAGTGCATTTACCGTAACCGGATCATGTAAAGCAAGCATGTCCTCTTCTTCATGCTCACTTTCTCGCCATGTAACAAGCATTTTGCTCCAATGAATCTCTGAAAACAAACAAGAGAAGAGTCAGGATCCTGATTTGGTGAAAAACAGGCAAAAATTTCCATGAAAAACTGTGCACAAGTTTCCCTCCTTGCGCCCATCGCACCCCCAGTAGTGTACTGGGTGGGATGCATGCTGACTGGCCAATGGCCAAGCCAGCATGCATCGCACCTTTTGATATAGGAAAGGTGCGATGGAAACATGCTCAGAATTCAAAAAGGAAAGAATGAAACGGAAGAGCTCAAGTTTAGCTCTTACCTGGTCTAGACGGAGCCAAGAATCGTCCACAGAATCTCCCGGAATCAGCTAGTGAAAATGAAGAAGGAAAGCACCTCCAAAGCTCCAACAAACCAAAGTTCAAATGAAATGGTAAAATGAGAGGCAAAACCCACTTTTAAATTACTTTTCACGTAATTCAAGTAAAATATTAGTGTTTTGACTCATTTTTCAAGCATATATTATTCGTTTCTAACTAGTTTGATGAAGCAATTGAATAGGCAGTACAACCTTTGAAGGAATAAAGTTGTCAATGGTAAAATCAAGGTAATCAATGACCATTATATCGAGCAGTTTTTTTTGTGGAGTTCAAGCTCGTTAAAAATTAAACATAAACAGTGAGCAAATGTTTCCCCCAGAGTTTAAGCTCATTCATTAAAAAATGAACCAATTTCCGGTAAATAACCATCGTGAATTTATATCATCAGCCTTTGAAGCCTTGGTCCTGTTCTCATCATCACCTCCACTCTGTATTGGCCAATCATTCACCTCCATTTGATTGTTTACCCTTTTTGAGGAACAACTGTGAAGAGTGATCCTGTTAGCCATCCTTGTAACACTGCCGTGATTGGAAAATTCCAAACCTTACCTGGAATTAGTTGCTACCCGAATTTATCACTCGTTCCTCGAAAAACAAGTCTCCTTTAAGCTCTTTTCATCTGACTCGTAAAATATGAAAAGATTGCCAAGCAATTGGCCTCTCCAGCTTATTAAAGTGACCGGAAGTGCTATCCCTTCTTTAGATTTTAATCTTTTTGGACCTGAGGGATTATTACACAAAACGATCGAGCACTTGTTCTATTCGGCTCGTTAAAATTACCGAAAATTCATCCCTTTTGTATTATTTTATAATTTTTCGGACTTAAGGGATTATATGACGAAAAATGATTGTTGGAGTTTTCTTTACATCCCTTTTAGACTCTCTAAAATCGAAAAGGATCGAGTTATCTTTGTCGTTAAACTCGTTATAACCGAATAGCGATAAACTTGTCCATACCGACAAGAACGAGTTTCACTATCGCTAGGCTCGTTAAAACATAGCGATGGGTTTGCCCGAAGGGAAAATTATAGAACAAGCATATGTTATCCTCCTCAAGTTTGACAAAAATAAAGAGGTACTGGTCAGCAATGACTGGGGAAAAATTGGGAAGAAAACTTGAAGAAACTTTATTGGTAGCAAGTTGCTCTTGAACATGACACTTTCACTCCGCATCCGAGTCGGGTTGGGTTGTTCCGTTCACTGGTCATATCACCATTGGTCCATCACACCATCCACATTTGGGGTTAATGCTACCAATCCATCATGTCAGTGTCACCGATATGTTCAAGAGAAGTCGCTCAGAGAATTCACCTGTGTCTCATCCTCTGCAATACATTTACGCTTCATTCTTTCATGACCGCCACCCTGAACCTTATATCATCAGATCATTTTCACCTCCATTAAAATCATTTGCTCCGTTTCGTGTCATAGATGTGGGATTCACTAAGGCCCTCCTGTGACAGGTCGCTTCTTGTCGACATCAGCTCATTATCCAAGAAGTCGACTTAGGGACAGCCCTTTCAGTACTTTGAAGCTTGCATGCCTCAATAGCAAGTTTCTCACTTCCAGCAACAGGTTTACATCAATGCCCTTCGACTGAAAGATTTTGCGTGCTGTTCGATGCCATGTCCCTTATTCACACCATGTGAATTGTACTGTAGTACCTTGAGGGTCATCATCATTATTGGTGATTCCTCTCGCGCCTGTTAACATCCTACATCATTGGCTGGTAATCAGGGGATGTCTTTCCATGTTCGACTCCAGAACATCTCTCACATGGATCGACTTGTACTTTGAGTAAAGATCGAACGAGATTGAAGACCTCGGATCTAGTTTCATCCATCCAGGCCATGATATATATTCAGGAAAATAAAGACATCAAATGTACATCATTGCTGCACAGATAATCATCCAACCTAAGGGATGATGGCTCTACCAGAATCATCAGTCTGCACACGGACGATTGTCTGTCTTATGTACATGAAAATGAATTTATAAAGCTGAGCATGGGAATGCCTACCTCAGCTAGATCATGAAAATATTATGAAGATAATGTATTGTATTGTATCTTATTACAGGTCGCCTTCCATCTTGAAAAAACTTCAGATCCTCATGATAAAGCATTTCACCCGACATCAAAATATTAACAACCTCATGCTTTAGGGGGCAACTGTTATAGACATTTTTGGGCACTGCAACCCAAATCATAAATGTCCATAAACCAAGGGCTCCTAATTCCCTAAAAGTGTTGTTCCAACCCCTAAAAGAACAAGGTCAGTGGATTACATCATCTCGCAGAAGTTCTCCATGAAAAACTACTCAGAACTGGTCAAAGTGCGTTGCATCCCACTTAAATGCACATGGGAGGTGAGATGCATACTGAAAAGCCCTTCTATGGGGTGCGATGGGCGAGAGTGGACAAATGGCAGAGTCAATTTGCGAGGTGGAAGATCATGGAATCTTCGAGAAACTTCTCCTGTGACACTTGCCTCTCTGCATTCGCCCAGGGATGAGTAAGAGATCGTCAATCTCCAAGTGGAATCAAGAACTATCAGAGAGAGGACACTAATCAAATCTCAGAAGCTGACTCACCCCCCTTGCAAACATCTATATATGGATCCCTCATCCCAGAGATCCAGAGGCTGGAATTTTGTATCTTGTAAGGAAGTGTTGTTGGTTTCTTGGTGTAACATCATAGTGTTGGGTGATCTAAGCTTTTCATGAGGTGAAGAAGGGCTTCCTTGTTGAGATGATGACGCTGGGTCAGAACAATTGGTTGTAATCCTCTTTGCTATTCTTGATATTAATAAAGCTATTCAAGTTTTCCTTCACATTCTTGTATGATTGGTGATATATATGCATTTGTGTGGTCAATATATATCTGGTCCTATGTTGTTTATGATAGTAGATCTCTGTTCTTGGATAGTGTTATGCTGCTTTGATTCCACAGGTGTTCTTTGAAGCTAGGTAGATGAGGAAGCGAGTGGCAAAGATCTATGAGAAGGGAGAGGAATCAAGCAAGGAACCAAGCGCAAGGCAGAGGCTGGTCTTCTTTGTTCCCCTCTTATCTACTTCTCATAAAGGAAAGCGAAAGTAGTTTTAGTTTATTTGTTTCTAAGATAGCTACCAGTCTTAGTGGGACTAGTAGCTCTGCATAGACACTAGATTTCCCGATAACAGCATGTTTATGGTATGGTGGTACATGGAAGTCCTGAACCTGGTTAGATTTTCCTATGATTAATAAAATCTAAGTTCTCTTACTTTTTCATTTATTTATATGTGGTTTTAATAGGTTTTTTTATCTATGATATTTAGATGGTTTTATTCCGGTTATAACAATGGTTAAATGGTTAGTTCATGTCATGGTTCTTTCATGTATTTACATGTAACTGTTAAATGGATGGATGAAAGTCATAATTGATGGTGTAGAAGTTCAATGGAGAAGGAGGCAATCCTTCTGGTTATGTTTCATAAGTTTTTTCAGTAATTTATGCTATGTCTTATATCCTAGACCTGTAGGTTATATTGATGCCAAGTGTTTGACAGAACATCAGTCCTAGTTGGGGATGCTCATGCCTAGTCCTAAGCTGAATTTTAATTTATCAACATTGCTACCATGTTCTTTATGAATTATGAAGGTTGTAGAAAGTTCTAGGCAGAAGCTGGGATTTTAGGCTAGAAAAGTGGCTTAAATCCCAGGGTCATTTGCACATAAATGACAATTTTGGTCCACGGTCACTGGCAGGCAGACCTGTGAGAGCGACATTAGGTTGTTAGTAGCTCCCTTGCCCATAACATGAGACAGACTATAGCCTAAGATGCAGAACAATAGTGGGACCCAGGGACAAGCTTTATGAGTGGTTGACTTATCTCCTGAGGTTTGTGTTGATGATGTTGGATGATTGTACGTGATGTTCTGTCGATTCCACTTCCTTAAGGTCACATAGGAGGTATAATGTGATCATAGTAGCCTCTTGTCTCATGTCTACCCCAATTTTCATGGTTTCTTTGGGTAGACGCAAGAGGGGGTGTTACAAACACCCATTGGATTTTCTTTATCTACCACTTTGTCTCTGATTTAGTTTACGAAGTATAACTTCGATAGTTAATATATTATGATATAATTTTCTTGATTCATAATTTATCCCATTTATAATTATGATATTCTCTGAATGATTTCATCCATATAACATTTTCGTTCGTTGTTGGCTTACCAAAGTCCTCTCTTGTGTTTTCATAAATTTGGGTATTTTGAGTTGTTCACTATTTTCTTAATGAACCCTCTTTTGTGATTTCAAATATTCTGAGTTGAAATGAATATTTGTCCTTCTTATAGAGGCTAACTTAGAGTATAATTATAATACACTCATCATTTTCTACCAATTTAATTCACAGGATACTTGGTAGTTTCTAGTATAGGATACAGTGGTATTTATTTACATTCTACCATCGGATTCAAAAAATAAAAAATTGGCTTACTATAATTATGGTAAAAACACCACTTTCATGCTTCCTTACAGTGCAGTGTCTCCTAGTCTAGCTAAAACTGGTTACTAAAATAATTACTCTTGTTCTTTCAAAGTGAGTGTAGTGTGTCTCCTAGTCTAGCCAGAATTGGTTACTAAAATAATTACTCTTTTTCTTTCAAAGTGATTTCGGTTGACTAAATTTGAAGAATAAGAATCTATCTTGATGAAACTAACAATCTGTGAAATTTTATAATTCCTCTTAGTTAGTTATTAATTTGTCCATCTCTACAAATACATTTCTGTTAATTTCCAGATTATACTAGACCTTTAAAAATTAGTAGAGGGATCATGTTTATATTCATACTCTTTTTCTATAAGTAATGCCTCACAAAGCAGTATGTTTCTTAAGTCATAGAATTTTGACATACTCTATTACAGGTGCATGCACTTAAAATACTTACATACCAATTGTAATATTTATTCATGACTTGGTTGTATAAATTGGAAAAAATCCTACTAATATGAATTGGAATTATGGAACTTTCCTTGTACGAAGTTCATATCTTCAGTATCTACTGAGAATGAAATAGGGCCCATTTACTTGAAAATTCTACAATAATGGTAACCCTATAGTAAATAAATTACTCTTTTCCATTCTCATGCTAATAGGGTGTTTACCATGAACATTAAAATTATCTAACATAAAAGAAAATATTGTCACATATCTACAGGAAACATAGAAGAGTACAATTCCAAAATGATCCGGGTCTTGGGGGAGGCCCCCAAGATCTGAAAAATTGAAATGCCAAAAGAAAATAGGAGAACATGCAATTAAAAACCCATAAACAATTTTTGTTATTAAAACAAATAATAACTGTAAAGACTACATTGTGGCGGGTAATCTGTGCTTTTACAAAATGTGACTTGTTACTTATAAACTTTTTTGGTCACAATACCATAGGTAAATTCCATGGGTGGGTAAATACCATGGGTGGATTTCACTTTCAATACTGTGGGTAAATTCCATGAGTGGATAAATACCATGGGAGGATGAATACCAAGCGATGACGCCATTCACTATACCATGGGAAAATACTATGCATAAATGAATACCATGGGTGGATGCCATTTTTCATTCGGATCAAAAAATTCCAAAGTGCAAATATACCCTTTTTCCTAAACTATGATCACAGGATAATACATATTACCCTCATAAATCAAATTCTTCATACTATTCTAATTTCTTGTTGTACGAAAAGTGAGAATAAACTTTACCAAATCTTCGAACATTATAAACAAAGAAAATAAAAACCTAACCAGTTATATTGTAGATAGGGTACAATTGAAAATAGAACAATGTCTCCACCCAACCATAGAATTGAGTTCGTTTGGTTCATCCCCAAGTTGATATTTTCTTGCTTGGGTAACAACAACCTCGTTGATCCCTCCCATAGCTAGTTTATACCCTTCCTTCAAGATAATTGTTCCCTTTTTGTAGTGTCCCATTTTTGTGGGCTTTATTGCTCGCTTGCCTAATATTTTCCTTAAAATCTTGCCTTTTTCTCCCGCGGTGCTTTAAATGCAACCAACTTAGTATCTTTCCTAAACTAAGCCCTTCAAAGGGATTTTCCTCTCCCATCCCTTAGCCTTATCTAGAATTTTTATAGAATCGTTCTCTTGAAGGATTTATCTAATCTCATTAGCAATGACATATTGCATGTTTTTTTGCACTTTTTGGCAAGCAATCTCATTCTCAAGTGTCTCCTCCCAGTGCCTAAGTTTCAGTCATTTTATTGATAAATAAAATACTTATTTACAATAGTTTTCTTCCAAATTATATTCATAAATTTTCTGCCATTATGTTGTACCGGCTGCAACACCCTCCAAAATTTTGGCTTATACTTGAATTTTGGAGCCTACTATGGATCTTGTGATCGGTAATTCCTTAGGCACTTATTGGTAAGTTGATCATCTCAAACTCCCTTCTCCGATCTTAAGAGTCATTCACGTTTTTATCTTTATATAGTATGTGTTATCTTTAGGCATGGAGATTATCGCCTGTCATGAAAAGAGAAGTTTGTTCTAATTCAAGGGGAAATATTTGTGAGAATGGGTCATTCTCATCACATAGACATGTTTCACACTCATTTCACATAATATTTCACAATTGTCACCTTTATCCTCTCAAATTATATCATCAGAGCCGTGCTTGTCATAAGCTACCAAAAAGGTTGTTTCATTAAGTGAAGTATGTTTTTATATGTTCTGAATAGTCTATGTTGTATCACTAAGTGTTAAAGCGTGTGATCATAGTAAATTTCTATCAGTGTTCACATCAGTTCGACTGATACCACACTTAGCCAAATTCCAAAGTTTCCCTAGCAAACTAGCCTCAACCATCTTTCCTGAACTACACACTTCGCATCTGCAACCCTCAGGATTTTCCCTTCCATGTTGGAATTGCATAATGTGTAGAAATATCGCCTCCCTTGGCATCCAAAACTACGCAATGGATTCCTCCAGTGTCCTTCCCTTAGCTGGAACCCACTATCACTAGAAACTACACAATTTTTTCCCTCAGGCATCTCAGGTGCCCAGTCCACCTTGCCTCCTGAAACTATGCAGATGTGTCCTACCAGGGCCTTATCCCATAGCTGTCACTGTCCTCTTAAATTGCACAATCCTATCTCTCAGTGGCCACTAAGAAGGATGACATTCTAGATGACTGTCAAGGAGATGAGGAGAAGATATAAGGTGACCAAGGAACCTAGGGTATGATAAAAGATTGGGACCACATGAAGACTCAATCTGATCCATAACCCTTTGGAGGGTCAGTATGGAAAACAAAACACATATTTTGAATTATACCTCTTAGTGTAGAATGAAGGACCAATTATCGTTTTCATATAATTATGGCTTCAATGACATGCATGGTTGCAAGCACTGATAGTCATTCCATGTGTTTCGTCTAAGTGCCATGTTCCCTTTCGCTTGTTGGATCAATTGCTGTCTTTTGGCATGTTTGGTTGTATGTCATGTTTATGAGCCTTTATGGTGACCTAGAAGGTTCGTCTTTGTGTATACGAGTTTTCCTAAGCACTCATGCACAAAGTTTTAAGAACTGTCCCACAAATTTCGTCACGGTCTTCCTAAAGTCTATCACAAGTGTTGTACTTGTTTCTTTTTTTTCTAAATAGTCTCACATGGGGTAATGTTTTGTCTTGTTATTCCAGTGGTCTATGCTACCATGTCATAGAAGTATGCTATGTGTGTGATCAGAATTTCAAGTTCCTCACAAGTTCATCTGGCCCCCACACTTAGCCATTTTTCCGAAAATCCTCCTAATTGGGGAACTCTCTTTCACTAGACATACACTGAACTACACACTACATAGTCTTAGTCCTCAGTGATACAACCTTGCTTCCTAGAACTACACAGTGCACAGTCACTGTCCCCCAGGGCAGTTGTACTGTGCAAGCTCAGAGTTCAGTAGATTACCTTCATCCCCATAATTGTGTTGTAGATTCTCCTAGCACGACCTGAACTGCACATTTCACAAGATCAATGATCAAGCTTGCTCCCTACCTGATGGGACCTTGCAATGTGTAGAGATCCAAGCCTACCTTGCCTCCCAAAATTGTGGAGAAGTGTCCCCCAATGTCCTCCCTCAACCGGGACTCACTGATCTCAAAATTGTCCAAATATGTCCTCTAGGCCCCTCCACGACAAGTCCTTCCTTTCCTTTGAACACTATGTAGACATGCCTCCCAAGGTCCCATATTGTAGCAGCCACTAATGGTCTCAATTGTGAAATCCTATTTCCTAGTGGCCTCTGCACAATTTTTCCTTACAGTGAAGATTGTGCTCATGATTTCCTTAACCAAGCCTAAGTTGCACTCTGCGCAGTATCAGTGGCTAGTCTCTCTTCCTGTCACCTGGAACTGTGAAATGCGTAGTTACTAGGCCCTCTTTCCCAGCCTATCACATGCTCCTAGCTTAGCCCATGGATAACAGTGCATCATCTTAGACTAGGGATTTTTTGGATTTGATGGCATCCCGTCATGAGTGAATTGCAGGAACAGGTACACTGCTAGATCATGATGAGATTATGAAGAAGGAGAAGGAGGAGTGAACAAGCTAAAAGACTCACTTACAATTGGATGGACTGAGAAACTTATCAAGCACAAGGAAAGGGAACACATGCATGCAATCACCTCTCAAGAACAATTATCATTGAAGACCCCACCTCATCAAGATATGTAAAGGGAGAAGACGAAACACATCCAAAAACGTATCCATCACTCAACAACAACAACATCTTGACATTTCCACCTTAGCAAGCTAGTCCATGTTAGCAGTGTCATTTCAAGTCATGTCATGAGTTGTCAAAGGCCACATCACTATTATGGGCCATGTCTATCATAAATCAAATCTAATGTAAAGTGGAAGTCAAATTGACACACATGAATATGAAGATTCATGTCAATTAAAAAGTCATAGTAAGTTGAAGAATCATGAGGGTAGTCAAAGAGTCACAAGGGTCAAGCATCACCTTTGGTTATATATACCCATGTATGAGCAAAGGAATTTTCACGTGCGCTAATCCCACAAAGAATAGATAGTTTCAGTCATTCGTTTGAGTTGCATGGAGTGGCTTCAATGTCTAACTACTAGGGCTAGTGATGTGTGATGTAAATATGTGTCTTGGAACTTTTTCTTAATACATAAGCATGTTCAGGCCAACACGTTTCCATGCATGACTTGTGGATGTTTGTAAGACTATTCTTTGAGAATTTGTAATTCATTTTTGTTTCATATGTATTAAGATAGTTGAAATATTTCATTTGTTTTAGTGCTTACCTTGTTGGGAATGTGTTGTATTGGTTATCACTGTTGTCTCATTCTTGTGGACAACTGCACAAGATACTAGAAATACATTTCTCGCTCATTGGCTATAACGATCGTCACATCCGTTGTGGTCTATTCTACTAGATGGTGGATGAATCTTTCCATGTACTTTGGTTTTAATGACTTCCACATTTGTTGTGGGCTATCTCGCTGGATGCTAGACAAACCTTCCTAGTTTGTGTGTGTCTCTTCCTAGGTGGTAATATTATCTCTCACTTAGAGGCTCACTTTTCTTCCCCTTTTCACAATAAGAGAACCTTGACATAGTTGCATTGTACACTTGCTAGGCACACTTACCTTGTTTTTTAAAGATCCCATTGCATCACCCTCTCGTGTTGATAGCTAGATCCAAGGTACACCTTTGAGGATTCAACAACCGAGCCTTTATAATGGATGAGACTTCTAAACCAAATGATGTGAGGATTATTTGTGACTTCATATTGGGGAGATCCCCTTAGTTGATAGATTTCAAGCACCGTCAACAAAATGGCACAAGAAGAAAGGCCAGACGACAGGATGAGCCCATTACATATGGTTTGAATTTCTTATGTAAAATGGCTCAGACAAAAATCATACTCTCTGGGTGTTTGTCCAATTTCCCCTTTATCAATTTTCATTCCTTGATGAGCCTCTCAATCAATTGTCCCAGTTAAAGTTTGATGGTGAGGATGGAACATCCATAACTGAGCACATTTCTGATTTTCTTAAATTTTGTGAATCTTATGAAATCGATGATGAAGATTTTTTTTGTGTTCTTTCTTCCTCACCCTTGAAGGTCATGCTAATCGGTGGTGCCATACCTTTCCACCTGCTTCCATCCATTCCCTTCATCATTTCCTTAAGGAAATCCATCAATATTTCAACAAGTATAACTACAGAGATGTTTGTGGAAGGATCAATATTTTAAGAATGAAGCCTGATGAATAAGTTGAGGATTTTTCTTATCAGTTCCTCTACATCTATTATGAAATTACAAAAGACGATTTTAATTTTGAATTCTTCAAACAAGAGTTTGAGTGCTTGGTTTTTATCGCTTCACACAGTGAGACTGAACCTCCTAGTTTTCCTTCTTCCCCAACTCTTGTGAATCATGAGGCACCTCAAATTTCAGAGGAGGAGCTTACTACCCCTTTCTTTCTTTGTCATCCTCCTTTTCCAATCTTGATGAGGGGGCCTCCTTATCGTGATTGTAAAGTTGAAAAGTCTATGAATCAAATTCCCAATCCATCCTTATTCTTCTCCTTCCTTTCATGAATAAAATTCAATGGAGGAAAATTCAGAATGGATTATGAGGCCTATGGCGAAGACTAACTCTTCCACTCTACAAGGTGATGTCACTATTCATAACTCGAGTCTCAAAAATGATATGGATTTATTCCATCCTCTATAATCTTCAAGCCATGACTATTTGTACCATGATATACTTGAGAAATCTATTCCATTAGCTAGCCTTACACACTCGCTTGATTTTCATGCTCTTGGTTCAAATTACGATGAGGTACAAGGCAGTCAAATTACACGCATAGAGGAGATGAAAGGTCAATACACTTTCAATATTTCCTCTTTGTTTCAAAATCTTCAGTGTAAAAAAAACGAGTTTCCATTTTAGAATGATTCTCAATCTGTGAATCTCAGTGGAAAATCCATTACAATCAATTCTTTCGATCAAACCCCATCCTTTGGAAGTAATCATTACAATGATGTTAACTCTATTTTTGTATGGCGTGATGAATGCCCAAGCACATCATATGATCCTTTGGTTCATCATGAATATTTTAATTTAGATCTAGAATATGCTTCGCTAAAAGAAGATGTTCATATCGAAACTTCCCCTTCACCTCACTATCCCTTGCATCCTACCATTCACAACACATCCACCTGTGATGGAGATACTCCATGTTATTTTCTTTCTTCATCCAATGAGTTATCTCCTCGATTGAAACAAGATGGTGAGGTTGTCCATGATGAAACTGAAAATAGTCAAAGCATAGAGAACTCGTCTCGCCCCTCATCATATCTTCTTTTCCATGAAGACAACTCTTCAAATCCATTTTCTCATGAGATATCACCAATTCATTTATCTTTGAATGTACTATGAGATGAGCGTCTCAAATTGAGTAATATAATTTTTATTGAAGCTGAGAATCTTGGTGAAACCTGCGATAGAGATGGTTTCCATCCAGAGAGTAGTTTTGAAATTAGAAACAACAACCACCCTCAAACCATGCATGATCTTGTTCAAGCTTGAAAATACAATTCTACAATCCTGGAAATTTCACGAACCTATCGGGGAGTCGAGGCACTTCAACTTTCATTGATGATTATGTCAAGATCTCACAACTCTGGTAAACCACCCAAACTAAATCAGATCTGGCGTTTCTCGCATAATTAGCCTATCTGTATGGTTTCACTCGATGTGGACTTTTTGCATTAAAAATGTTTGGTATTCTGGGTGTGATATTTTTAATTTTCAATATTTTACTTATTACCAAATTCACGAATTTGTTGTGCAGGTCATTTTCTTCATGTAAATCCCTCACATTAAAATCGAGTTGGGAATGTCTATCTCTTCTGAAGTCATGGAATTGTGAATTTTATCATCTCAAAAACTATGTTTGCCTACAAGAATCATGCTTATGTAATTTCTCCCTTAATGGTCAACTCCTCGATATTCTTGTGAATCTTGTATTGCAAATTTGTTCTCACATCATACTAGAAATATCCCTGTGTGATCATAAATGCACAAGTTGTCTCGTGATTCAACTTCTTCTCCATTGACCATGCCTCAATCAGTTTCATGCATTCACGGTGCTAACATCCTTTTTAAACTCTTTTGATGACTATGACGCTTATGCAATTAGTCACCAGTTGCAACAAGGTGGTCTGTCATATTAGGATCACAAGGAACTTGGTTCAATTATTAAGGGAATTTGCAAGATTGTTCAAATTAATTTTTCTTCACTTATTGCAAACCGGGAATCTAATGCTGCAACTAGCTCATCTGATCATTACTGTATCTTGGGTCACTGTCATTTGGCTTATCATTTTCCCATCAACACATCCAATGAAATTTGTTTCACACTCTTTGATCTTCATTGTTTAGCATCTCTCTATTCAGATTTCTGTCAAGTACGTAAGGCATTCGCTGATGGTTATGACAGGTTCTCACTGTCTTGACATGATTGTCGAGAATCATTAGATCTATTTTCCCTTACAATATTCCCATCGTGATCTTTCCCCTCAAATCAAAATTCATATTTTCGAATATCATGAGGATTTCAAGAGGGCCATCATGAATTTTAAAATCCTATCATTAAATTGTTGAAACAAACATACTTGGAAAGCTATGTTGTAGATAACAAGTTTCAATCCTTCCTCGTGCTTTCTAAGAAGCTCGATGTAGATGACGACATATCCATAAGAGGCTTCTAAGGTCTATTAAAAAATGGTATTCATCAAAAGGGTAAGCATGTGGATAGGGTTAAATTAGTGGCTATGACACCTCTCTACCCACAAGTAGGACCTTCCATTTCTTATGCATTTTTTCAAGTTTTTGTATCTTTTGTTGCACACTACTTTATATCTATTTTAATCGTTCATATCTTTGTGGATGAAGTTCGGGAAAAATCACGATGGCTTCATTGGAAATTTCATTACATGTAACCCCAACCTTCTAGATGTTAGGTTAGGAGTAGGATTAGCTGCATCATTAGTTTTCCCTTTCTTGCACTCATTTTTCACTTATTCTCCATAGTCTGTCCTCATTTCCTTGTTCTGATTCTATATCATGTTTTATTTAGTAATCTCGTTCTCTTCTCTTTTGATTTTGTTTACTGGTTTTGTTTCTTCATTCTTTTGCTTTGATTCCTTCCTTGTTCAGTTTTCCTTTTGTTCCATTATGTGAATAAGTGTTGTTCCTAGGAATGTTTTCCTTCCAAGTGTGTATCTGGCTCAAGTTCAAAGAGTCTTATGACACTTCAACATTTTGCCAGTCCTGTGTCTGGCTTCCTTGTAATTGGTTGTATCTTTTAGTTGATGAAGTTATTATAGAAAATAAAATCCATCCTTAAGGAGAGCTTTGGTCCAACCATGAACCTATGTCCAGTATAGGAACCTCATGCCTATACTTAGTTTTTTGTGTTGGTGTTTTCAAGCTTATCTAACTAGTAGAAATGGGAAAGGGGAATAATCTAAATGAGAAAACCCAAATCAGAGGTCTTTATATGATTATTTGAAGGAACAACCTCTCTTGCTCTCAATAAGTTTGGATCGCTCTTCCACCCCAAAATAAATAAGTGTCGATGCACAATTATCTTTCAAAAATAAATGAAGGTGAAAGAAGAGAAAGGCTTCCTGCACAGAGAAGTGAAGCAGGAAACTCCATCGGGGCATTGTCCAGAATCACTGGTAGTGGAGAAATGTTCCTTTTTTTTGTGACTCCATCAGGGTATTTTCCAGGCCTGATGGTAGTAGAGCAACACCAGAGCTAAAAAACTATACTTTGAAAATATTAAGCTCGCGAGCTAAAATACCCTTTCTAGTTCAAAACACTCTGATCTTGTTGAATCTTATTTTGTGTTCAACTGAGAGGGTACAAAGGGGACCATGTCTTCCCATGGGGTAAAAGGAGAAGCCAAATTAATCTGTACGATGAATCAATACTCCGTGAAGGACCAAGGCCCTACACTAAAAACAAACCAAGACAAAGAAGTTGAATTCAACCAGTGTGTCAGCAAGTATGCAACGCTCTCCAAAATTTTGGCCTATAATGGAATTTTGGAGTCTATTGTGGATCTGATGAACCATATTTCCTTAGTAACTTATTTGTAAGATGATGATTTCAAACTTCCTTCTCTATTCTTAAGATTCATTCACATTTTTATCTTTATATAGTATGTGTTATCTTCAGGCATGGGGATTATTGCTTGTCATGCAAAGGGAATTTTGTTCTACTTCGAGGGGAATTCTTTGTGAGAATGGGTTGTTCTCATCACATAGACATGTTTCACACTCATTTCACACACTGTTGCACAAGTGTCACCTTTATCCTCTCAAATCCTATCATCGGAGCCGCACTTGTCATAAGCTTCCACAAAGGTTGTTGCATTAAGATAAATATGTTTTTATATGTTCTCGATGGTCTATGTTGTATCACTAAGTGTTTAAGTGTGTGATCATAGTCAATTTATATCACTGTTCACATTAGTTCCATTGATCCCACACACAGCCAAATTCTAGAGTTTCCCTAACAACCTAGCCTCATCCATCTTTCCTGAACTACAGAATTTGCATATGCAACTCTCAAGGCTTTCCCTTCCCTACTGGAACTATGAAATGTGAAAAAAGGCTAGCCTCCCTTGGTATCCAAAACTAAATAGTGGCTTCCTCTAGTGTGCTTCCCTTAGTCGGAACCAACTGTCTCCAGAAATTGTGTTGTTTTGTCCCTCATGCATCTCAGCTACCCAGTGCAACTTGCTTCCTGAAATTGCACAGATGTGTCCTCCCAGGGCCTTATCCCATGGCAATCACTTCCCTCTTAAACTGCACAATATCGTCTCTCAATGGCCACTAAGAAGAATGACATGCTAGATGACTCTCAAGGAGATGAGGAGAAAATATAAAGAGACCAACGAACCCATGGTATGATAGAAGATCAAGACTGCATGAATGACTCCATCTGATGCATAACCCTTTGGAGGGTAGGTATGGAAAACAAAGAACATATTTTGAAATATACCTATTAGTGTAGCATGAAAGACCTCTTATCATTTTCATATCATTATTTCTTCAATGAAATGCATGGTTCCAAGCAATAGAAGTCATTCCATGTGTTTCCTCTAAGTCTCCTACTCCCCTTCGCTTGTTGAATCAATTGTCGTCTTTTGGCATGTTTGGTTGTCATGTTATGTTTGTGAGCCTTTCTGGTTACCTTAAAGGTTAGTATTTGTGTATACAGGTTTTCCTAGCCATGTAAACACCTGTCGCACTCATATGCAAAGTTTTAAGCATTTTTACGTAAGTGTAATCATGGTCGTCCTAAAGTATATCTCAAGTGTCGCAACTGTCACTTTTTGCTCTAGAAAGTCTCACAGAAGGTATTGTTTTTTCTTGTTATTTCAGTGGTCTATGTTTCCATGTCATCTAAGTATGCTAAGTGTGTGATCATAATTTCAAGTTCCTCACAACTTCACATGCCCCCCACACTTAACCATTTTTTCTAAAATCCTCCAAACCCAGCAACTCTCTGTCACCGTACCCCGACTGAATTGCAGACTATGTAGTCTCAACCCTCAACGATGCAACCCTACTACCTGGAACTGCACGATGCATAGTCGTTTTCCCCCAGGGCAGTTTCACTCCACAATTATAGAGCTAAGCAGGTTTCCTTCATCCCCAGAATTGCATAGAAGATTCTCCTAGCTGGACTAGAACTACGCATTTCACAAGGTGTGTCATCAACCTTCCTACCTTCCTAATGGAACCCTGTAATGCATAGAGATCCAAGCCTACCTTGCCTCCCAAAACTGCACAAAAGTGTCCCGATGTGTCCTACCTTAGTTCGGACTCACTGATCTCAAAAACTACGTAGATTTGTCCTCAATGCCCCTTTGCTGCATAGTCCTGCATTGCCTCTAAAAACTATGTATACATGCCTCGCAGGGTCCCATCTTGCAGCACCCACTAATGGTCTAAACTGTGAAATCTTGTATGCCAGTGTTCTCTAGGAAATTTTTCCTGACAGTGAATACTATGCTCAAGATTTCATTAGCCAAGCCTGAGTTGCGCTCTGCGTGATCTCAGTGACCGTCTCTCTCCCTATCACTTGGAACTACACAATGTGCAGTTACTGGTCCCTCATTCCTAGTCTATCACCTACCCTAGGCTTATTCCATGGATAACAATTCGTCATATTAGACTACAGAGTTTTTAGATTTGATCATGAGTGAATTTCAGGAACAAGTACATTGCTAGATTATGATGAGATGATGAAGAAGGAGAAGGATGATCAAACATGATAGAAGACTCACTTACAGCTTGATGGACGAAGAAGCTTATAAAGCATAAGTAAAGGGAACACATGTATGAAACTACCTCTCAAGACCAAAGGTCATTGAAGACCTTGCATCATCAAGCTATGTGGAGGAGAAAAGAAACCACATTCAAGAACACATCCATCACTCAACAAAAACAATGGCTTGAAATTACCACCTTAGAAATCTAGTCCATGTAAGTACTGTCATGTCAAGTCGTGTCATGAGTTGCTAAAGTCCACATCACTATTATGGGCCATGTCTATTGTAAATCAAATGTAATTTAAAGTGGAAGTCAAATGGACACACATTAATGTGAAGAGTTATGTCAGCTGAAAAGTCATAGGAAGTTGAATAGTCATGACGGTAGTTGAAGAGTCATAAGGGTCAAGCATCACCCTTGGTTATATATACCCCCTCATTGTATGAGGAAAGTAATCTTTGCCTTGGCTCCTCCCACAAATAATAGAGAGTTTCAGTCAGTTCTTTGAGGAGCAAGGAGTGTATTCATGTCCCTCTACTAGGGCTAGTGATGTATGATGTAAATATGTGTCTTGGAAATTTTGCTTAATATAGAAGAATTTTCATGCCAGCGCATTTCCATGTATGAATTTTGGAAATTTGTAAGACTGTTATTTGAGCATTTGTAATTCATATTTGTTTCACATGTACTAACATAGTTGAACTATTTCGCTTTTTTCATTGCTTACCTTGTTGGGAATCTGTTGTATTGGTTATCACTATTGTGTCATCCTTATGGAATACTCTGCAGGATACTAGATAGACCTTTCTTGCCAATTGGTTATAACAACTGTCACATCAATTGTGGACTATTCCCCTGGATGGTGGATGGATCTTTCCCTGTACTTTGGTTTTAATGACTACTAGATCCATTATGGACTATTCCACTAGATGTTGGACCAACCTTCCTAGTTCGCATGTGTCTCTTCCTGGGTGGTATTATTACCTCTCAGTTAGAGGCTCACTTTTCTTCCCCCTTTCGTAGTAAGAGAACCTTGACACAGTTAAATTGTACACTCACTAGGCACACTTACCTTGTTGTTTGAAGATCCCATTGTATCACTCTCAAGTGCTGAAAGCTAGAGCCAAGGTAGATATTTGAGGATTCGGTAACCAAGCCTTTAACTGGATGGGAATCCTACACCATACGATGTGAGGTCTATTTGGGACTTCATATCGAGGAGATCCCCTTGGTTAGTGGATTTCAAGCACTGTCAACACATTATTATACACATAGGTATTTAACAAAAACAAAACAACACTAAATAGTAGAGGGATATTTCATCCTTCGCCCCTCTTATGCACATCGTCCTTGGTGTTTAGTTAATAGGTATTTTTTGCTAAAATAGTGTTGGAAAATGTTTCTACATTCATCTTCTTGCTCCCAAGTAGCCTCCTTGGGAGTGTAATGCTTCCACTGCACTTTAATCTGACTCGATTCTGAAGACAAATCTCTTTTCAATCGAGAATACAGAATGGTTCTGCCATGAACTCTCCTTGAGGTTCCACCTGTAACATTTTCCAGTCAATAACATGAGACGTATCATGTACCTACTTTTTAAGTAAGGAAACATGAAAAAAATTACATACTTTAAGATCATTGGTTAGCACTAGTTGATAAGCTATAGGTCCTACTCTATCCAAAATTTCAAATGGCCCATAAAACCGTGGCACCAATTTTAGACAAGCGCCCATTCATAATGTAATTTTTTTCTAGGTTTTACTCTTAAATAAATATTCTCCCCAACTTTAAACTCTTTTTGTGATCTCTTTTTGTCTGCATAACTCTTTTGTCGGTACTTTGTTCCTTTCATATTCTCATGAATTCTTTGAATTGTCTGTTCCATTTCCTCTAGTGCATCTGGCCTAAGAATCAACCTATCCTTTGGTTGACTCCAATTGGGTGGCGTAAGGAATTTTTTGCCATACAAAGCTTCAAAAGGGCTCATTTTTATGGATTCTTGATAACTGTTATTGTGGGAAAATTTGGCTAAATGCATAAAATCCTCCTATTTTATATGCTTGTCCATAACATACATTCTGAGCATATATTCTGGAAACTGGTTTGTTCTCTTAGTTTTTCCATCCATTTGATGATGGTATGATGTGTCGAAATTCAATTTGGTTCCCGTGCCTCTGAATAATGCCTTCCAAAAGTTTGAGGTGAATCTGGCATCCCGATCTGAGACTATCATCTTAGGTATTCCATGGAGTCGAGAAAGTGAGTTGCTTTACTTAAAGTATCCACGACCACCATGATGGAGTTATGGTGTCCTTTTGTTCTAGGTAACCCTGTAATAAAATCTAAGGAAATTATTTCCCACTTCCATTAAGGAGCAAGTATGTGATTCAACAACCCAGCCAGGTGTTGATGCTCAAACATTAACTGTTGACATTCTAGACAATTCGTTAAATATTTAGCCACTTCTTTCTTCATTCCCCACCAAAAGAATTTTTTTCTTAAAGTTGTGACCATATTTTGGTATCCTGGGTGCTCTGCATAAGGTGTCTTATGATATTCATCAAGTATCAACTATTTCAAAGCATGAACATTAGGGATATATAATCTATTTTTGTAAACCATAAATTTTTCAACATTTTCTGCATAACCGGGAAGATCAATTTTCTATAATTTTTGTTGGATTTATAAATATTTCGGGTCAGTAGCGATGGAGTTTCTAATTTTCTCTAGAAAATTTGTCTTAATACTACTAACAGACACTTCCATTAGATTATAGGCATGCCTTCTCAAATCGTCTACTATCTTTTTCTCTTTCCCCTTTATGTGTTTTATGTCAAACTCGAACTCACTAAGAAACACCATCCATCTAGATTGTATAACATTTAAATCTAGTTGGCTAAAAAGGTATTTCAAGCTAATATTATCTGTTGTTAGAATACATTTTTTTCCTAGTAAATAATGCCTCCACATTTTTAAGGCATGTATGACAACATCTAGCTCCAGATCATATACGGCATAATTTTTTTCATGGGTCTTCAATTTCCTAGATTCATATGCTATTACAGAATTACCTTGCAACAAACATCCCCCTAGTCCTTCCATGCAAGCATTAGTGAAAACTACGAATTCTTTATTTGGATTTTCTAATTTCAAGATGGGAGTTGTTGTAAGTATTTGTTTATGTTTATGAATTTTTTTTTACATTCTGTAGTCCATTCAAACTTTACCCCTTTTCTCTGTAAAGATGTAATGGGATGAGCTATTTTATAGAACCCTTCTATAAATCGATGATAATACCATGCAAGTCCCATAAAATACCAAACAACAAACATATTCGTTGGTGAAGGCCGGTTAACCATGGATTTCACCTTCTTTGGATCAACTTCCAGTCCTTCCTTTAAATAGTGTGACCAAAGTATTGTATTCTAGGTTTGTAGAACTCACACTTGTTGAATTTGGCATACAAGTGATTTTATTTTAATGTTTACAACATCAATTTCAGGTGTTCCTTATGCTCTACCTCATCTTTTAAATATATTAAGATATCATCAATAAATACCAACATGAATTTATCCAAATACTTGTTAAGTATTTTGTTCATTAAGCATAATAAAAGTTGTCAGGGTGTTGGTAAGGACGAATGGTAGCACTACAAAGTTATAGTGTCCATATCTGGTCCTAAACGTTGTTTTATGAACATCCTCCTATTTCATTCTTAATTGATGATATCCTATCCTAGATTCGCCGATATGGGACAATGGGTACTTTTTCTTGATGGTTAACTTGTTTAACTGTCGGTAATTGTTGGGTCGTGGAAAAGGAATGTTTTTTATTCTCATTTACTTGATTAATCATATGGTTTTCATGAATTTTCTCTCGTCTTGAACATATTCTCGAAGAAAGACCATGAAAAATGAATAAAGAGCAATGTTGAACAAGTTACATGCTTTTAGCATTAAAAGCCTAAGTTTTCGCTTGTTTATGTGCAGGATGACTGGATTGGAAAATTGTTGTTCCTTTGGATAAGGCAGCAATGCCAAGAAAGGAAGATGTCATTATTACAGTTGCGCAGGCCAAGCTAAAGGCATGAGGAAAAACATGGAATTGATGTGGAAAATCTGATTATTCAACCGAGCAATCCTGAGGATCTTCCGATCCTCAGGATAAGCTCTGATTTTGCTAGCATTTCATAGAGAATATATAACGCTAGTAGATGAAAATAGAACAATAAATTTTGTAATCATTGTTAATTTCCAGCAAGACTATGAATGCAGATTCAACCTTAAGGGTTGTAGTGATTTTGTAATTTCTTTTTGACAATTAATGAAAAACTTGGAGTTTCACATTAAATCTGTGTTTTGAGCTTCTATAGCAATTCCTTCTAGAGGCTTTTGGCCTAGTCGATGGAAGATGTACTGCTCATTTGTATTATGTTAATGATTCCTTACTATTAAAGGTTTATAGTGCCATTCCTTTTATAGGTTAAGATAGATTAAGTTTTATATCTTGGTTAGTATCGTTTTTATAATTTACAAAAAAGTAAGTTTTTTATATGATTGTTGTTTCCTCTCCGTATATTCTTTCTGCAATTACTTATAGCTTTGGATGCTCCTTATGATTAACATGATTTTAGTAGTTTCCTTTAATACATGTGGATTCGATTATTTAGTTTGATTTCCTTTTGGCATTTAGAATATTAGATTGAGGTCTTTGTCTGAAGTAGTTTGCAATTGATTTATCTTTCCAATTTTAAACCGTAGAATAATATTTGTTTTTCATTTGAATTTCTAGAGTCAATGAGCTATTGAGCAATTGTTTATTTCTGCAATGATTAGTTAGGCTTTAGGATTAATTACCTACATACCAATCTCTGATCGTACATAGATAGTGCTCACAACCTTGAAATTAAAAAATGAATCCTAGGCTAACATATTAGTGTAGTATTAATATTGATTTATAAAGTCATCTTAGTGCACCAACAATAATCAATGCACATTTTGAACGTGCCATATTTTTTTTAACAAATAACACAAGTGACCTCCATGGTGACACACTACTCCTGATGTAACCTTTATCTAACAACTTTTGTAGCTACATGCTCAGCTCCAACAACTCAAGTGGACTCATCTAGTAAGGTTCTCTAGACACTGGGGTTGCACTAGGTACCAAATTGATGGTAAAGTATAGATCCCTATGTTGCGGTAAATGGGGAATATCCTTTGAAAAAGAATCTTGAAAATACTTAATAATGGGTAGAGTATCTAAGGTTGGCTCCTGACTTTTTTGTTTACCCTCTTCTACATGAATCATGAATAATTGACAGCCCTTCCGCATACTCCTTTTCATTTGCACAAATGAAATTTACCATAGTGATATGGGCTTTGCCACCCACTGAATTGTTTGTGTTTTTCCTTGCAGATTCACATAACTGATTATTTTCTCTAGGAAATTTATTATGGTTCCCTGTTTCTCAAGCCAATACATACCTATTAGTATGTCATATGATCTTAAGCGGAGGAAATTTAGAATTAATTTTGTTAAGTAGCCATTTAAATTAAGGGGATATTGCCTTACCTGGTTTGTTACCCTTCTCTTGGTGCCAACGGCCAGCGATACCAGCCAATAAGTTTTATATTTTTCAATTTTATGTTGACATTTTCCCACCATATGAGGTCCAATGTAACTTAAACTAGCCCCAAGATCAATTAAAATAGAAATAGGTTGGTTCGAGAGAGTACCTTTGATCTCAATCATAGTTGGTTGATGTTTCGCTTGTTTGTCCTGTAAGGAAGCACTTATTCTAGGAATATTCCTAGTAATATCATTCATGGTGGTGGCTTCTTGTACAACTTGAATATTTTGAACAAATATGGGATTATGTGGACAATCTCTCAGCAAATGAGGTTCTCCACCTCCCCAACATTTCAATGGTTCTCTTTCTTTATCTCCATTGTTCTTCTTCCCATCTAGATTCATAGTTTTTTTATCTAGCTTGAGATTGTGTCGGATGGTTGATATTCCCCTTGCTAAAGTTTTTTCCTTAATGATCCTTACATAAAAAATTTAGATAACCTAGTTTCCACCATTTTGCGCTAATTACAGATTTATTTATGTCCTTATTTGACCAAAATTTAAAATTTTCTCCCTTGCTTTTGAACTATTGGCAACACAACCTAGCTTTTCTTAAAACCTCTTCCATTTCCTTCGGATTGTCAAAATCAATCCGATCTTTGTACACTGTAGGTGGAAAATTCACAAACCATTGTATCTTATATTTTTCTTCTTTAATGTAGGGTACATATCACAAAAAATTGGTAAACTTTTCCACAAAATCATCCGTCCTGAGTTTCCCCAACCTTATTTCATGGAACTCCTTGGCACGGTCATCATAATACTGTTCACTCAAATATTGATTTTTAAACCGTTTCTGAAACTCCTTCCATGACATAGTCCTTTCCTCAAGTAAATGCACACATTTAGCCTCTCCCCACCAGAGAGAAGCCTTACATTGCGGTTGGTAAATGGATAATATGACCTTCAAGTTTATCTCGTACTTGTAGACTTGAAAATATTTGGTCATATAAAGTAACCATGCCTTAGCGTCCTCTTCCTCTTCGCCGTCAAAAGTAGGGGGTTTAATCTTTCCAAATTCTTCTTGTATTTTAGTTTGCTTCTTTCTCTTTTGAATCCTAGGGTATGACCTATTATAATGCCCCCCACTTTCGAATGGTTCAAACTCTATGGCCCTTTTGACTACTTTTTCCATTTCATGTTCCACTGTCTTATGGCTAGAATTTTCAGTCAACCCTCTAATCATTCTTTCTTTTTCCTCGCTGGCTTTTAGCAATTTCTCATTGTTTCTCCTTAAGTATGCGAGTTCCTGTTGCAAATTCCTAATGACATCCATGAATTGGGTAGTTTCTGGGGTGACCCCCTCTCCCAATTCAACATACAGATTTTCACCTTGAGTGTTGGCTAGAGAATTCTCAGTTATTATGTTGTTGGATCGGACCACTGTCATACCTTGCAATTACATAGGATCCAAGTTGATTTTATCCTATATAATTGTGTTAGATTTTTTGTTTAACTTACTGCAGTTCTTTTTATTCCTCTGGGGGTCCCTAGGCCGAGTGGTGTTGTTGGGCTCTGATACCATATGTCATGTACCCAATTTCCCCATTAAATTTTTTATTTTTTTACATACCTAACTATGCGTAATTATAACATGTATCATACTTCGAGTGGATTACATATGTCACCTCCACTATTTAAAAGTCATCTACAAATTCCATTTTAGTATGTAACATACTAGTGTTATTGAATAATTCAATCAAGGTTCTAGCCATGGACGTTTCCTAATGTTACCATATGATTTTTCCTTTATGTTCTTTTTAAACATTTCATCATTATAAGGTTGCAGGTGGAGGGAACCTTCCCCATCCTCCGTATGGTATTTGTTTATAATTTGCATATACAACTTCCTAGTCTATTGTTAAGAGATTGACATGCCCTTTTGGCAATCTAATAGTACTTCAACTTATTTTTTTTCATCGTTAATATTTACTACTCACTATTTTACTTCTATGTATCCCCCTTGACTTTAGTGATACACTATAATGTTTAGTGTCTTAACCATAAGGTATAACGCCATGGTCGTAGTAGAACATTAATAGTCTAACCTTGTTATTAATTATATTTTATGGTTGATATCTAACCTCTAATGAGCTTGTACATATACTATCTACTTTTGTCTTATTTATGATCCCCTAAGCGATCATGCCTTAGAAGCAGAACTCACCACTCCGTTGATGCCACGTTGGCCTTCTTCACGTGATGTGGTGAGGGCTCTTGGGCATCGTTCGATAGTCAAAATGACGTGAGGAAATATCAACGGTAGGGATTATCCACTTCCAACCCTAAGCCATTTTTCCCATGATGAAGACCTCATTCTACCACATTCGTAGCTGCTCCCAGTGCCTGGTAGTCTCGCATAGTCACTATGTCTTTTTCCTATGGCGTTAGAGGTTTCAATGGCTTTTAGCGATCTTATGGTGTCAATTTGGTTTAGATGTGCTCATAATTGGCATGCTCCTCTATTTACAGGTAATTTGTTACCCATTATTATGATCTCTTGGGCAAATGTACTATAGGTAGTTATGGAATATAAAATTGTCCCTTTGAATTTTCTTTCAAATTATCATTCCTTCTAACTCCACGGTGACTATGCAGGTGCAACATTCCTCTGAGAAACCTTTGTTTCCACCTACGTAACTTTATGGTATGGTAGGTATGATTCAGGTAAGGCTTTCCATATACGCCCTTTTCTTTTTACTCAGCAACATGTTAAGATGGTGCACCATAATTATTTTGAGTACAAATTTTCCTTATTCAAAGTTTTAAAAAGAAAATACGGGTTTCCAAAATGAGGTCCCCGGGTTTAAGGTCCCTTTCTCCAGTGGTTTTTCAACAAAATACTGGTTGTATTCATCCTATGGTGCGGTGTTTTATGTTCTTCAATGAATGATTCCCATGGTAAAGCTAATTTCTTGATTCCAGTTTTTTTGTCTTCTTCAGTTAAATTCTCTCTATTCAGGATTTTGTTAACCATTTTCTACTCCTTACGACTATTCTCTAGTTGTGATAGGTTACAAACGTCAATTTCAGGTTTTTATTTTGTTATAATAGGTAAGCCCCTTGTTTTTATTTATTTATTATCATCAGTCATGACTGGTTTAAAAGACGCTAATGTATGATGCTAATGCTTGGTCTCCTTTGTTATGCTTTTGTAGGTAACCACTGTCCCTCTGCTTAAAGTTTGGGTGTAATAAGAAAATGGAATTCATACCCCTAATGGTCGTCTTCGCCTTTGTACTAGTTCTAGGTCAGTTGAAACCCCAATCATTTTAAGGAAACTTGGGTATTGAGGAGTGTTATGAAAATTTTAAATTATTTTACCTGAAAACCTATTTCCAACAATTCTATTGGTAGTTCCTATGAACAAGTTGCCTTAACTGTGGATTTTACTCTAATTTTCTTCTCCACTAAGGAGAATTCTATATTTGACTTAATTTGTAACTAAATGAAAAAGTTATGAAGGGGAATCATGTTTGCTTTTGGAAATACTTAATATTAATCTTCATTCAAACTGTGTACACATTTTTTGATATTTAAATGGTTTTGTCACCCACCATATTTTCTTTATCTTCTACTCTGTCTCTCATTTAGTTTATGAAGTATAACTTCAATAGTCAAGATATTATGATACACTTTGGTTGATTCATAATTTATCCCATTTATAATTATGATATTCTCTGAACGATTGTCTCTATATAGTGTGTTGGTTCATTATTGTAAAAACATCATTTTCATGTTGCCTTAAAGTGTAGTGTGGCTCCTAGTCCACCTATAATTGGTTACTAAAATAATTATTGTTGTTCTTTCACAATGATTTCGGTTGACTGAATTCGAAGAATAAGAATCTATCTTGATCAAACTAACAAGCTGTGAAATTTTATCATTCCTCTTAGTTAGTTGTTAATTTGTCCATCACTACAACTACCTTTCTGTTAATTTCTAAATTATAATAGACCTTTAGAAATCAGTGGAGGGATCTTGTTTATATTCTGACTCCTTTCCTTTAAGTAATGCATCACAAAAAATTATGTTTCTTAAGTCACAAAATTTTCAACATACTCTGTTACGGTGCATGCAATTAAAATAATTACATACCAATTGTAATATTTATTCATGACTTCGTTATATAAATTGTAAAAAAACATACTAATATGAATTTGAACTCTGGACCATTCCTTGTACAAAGTTCATATCTTCAGTATCTATTGTGAACAAAACAAGGTCCATTTACTTGCAAATTCTAAGATAATAGTAACCTTGTAGTAAACAAACTACTCGTTTATATTCTCATGCTAATAGGGTATTTAACATAAAGATTAAAATTATCTAACATAAAAGAAATATTGTCGTGTATCTACAGGAAACATAGAAGAGTGCTTTTCCAAAATTCCAAAGTGCAGATATACCTTTTTTCCTAAACTAAGATCACAAGATAATATAGATTACCCTCATAAGATCAAATTATTCATACTATTATAATTTATTGTTCTACAAAAGGCAAGAATAAACTTTACCAAACCTTCAAACATTATAAACAAAGAAAATAACAGCCTAACCAGTAATACTGCAGATAGGGTGCGCTTGAGAATAGAACACTGTCTCCAACAAACCTTAGAATTTAGTACCTCTAGTTCACCTCCAAACTGAGATTTTTCTACCAAGGTAACAAGAACCTCATTGATCCCTCCCATGGTTAGTTTATACCCTTCCTTCAAGATAATTGTTTCCTTGTTGCAGCGTCCCGGTTTAGTGGTCTTTATTGCCCACTTGCCTAGGCTTTTTCCTTAACAACCCACCTTTTTCTCCCACGGTGCTTTAAGTGCAACTAACTTAGCATATTTCCTCAGCTAAGCCCTTCTAAGGGATTTTTCTCTCCCATCCCTTAGTCTTATCTAGAATTTTTATAGAATTGTTATCTTGAAGGATTTATCCAATCTCATTCTTGAATATCTCCTCCCAATTCCTAAGTTTCAATCATTTTACTGATAAAGAAAATTCTTATTTACAAAAGTTTTTTTCCAAAGTATCTTCATGGATTTTCTGCCATTCTTATACACATAGGTATTTAACAAAAAAAAAAACTACATAGTAGAGGGATATTACACTACATATATATATATATATAGTTTGACAAAAAATCGTAATTATATTCAACCAAAAAACAGGGAACAAAATTACATTTGGCAGATTCCGAAAGAAATAGATCAAATCAGCCTTTTGGTCAATGCGTAAAAAAGAGAAAAAAAAATAATTAAAGGTCACATAAAATTGTTGGGGCTAAGCGTAATAATAATCTCTCTCTCTCTCTATCTATATATCCAAACACTTTATTATTACAGTCTCTTCATATCAATCACATTATCCACATGTTTTCAAACAATGTTAGTATCATTAACATAACATCAAGTCAATGCCAAAGGTTCTTTTAAATCATTTATTCACAGCTACATTTAGGCAGGTCCAATCATACCAAGCTCGGTTTGTCAAATGGAGAATAGAGAAATAGTGGACCTGTTCAACCTCCGTAAACAAAGCCTAACTAAAGCAATGCATATCAAGGGATTGAAGTGCTTCGATTGAGCTAATCTTGGCCATATATCTTGTGTTTGTAGGAAAATTCAACACAATGAGAGAAAATGACAACATAGAGGTAATCACCCATAATACAATTGTACAATACCAATTAAATTAGGTTTTGAGATTGAATCTGTCACAAGACAAGATCTCAATGACACATGAAACATGACCTCCATCCAATCATAAAGCAGGCCATTATCAATGATAGTTAATCTAGTATGGATTAAAATGTTATATTTCAATTTTAATGACAACTTTACCCCCTATCCTTTAGCCAATAAAATAATTTCTTGGTACTTAAAAGTACATATCACACAGTCAAGTTATTCCATATGATTTCACCCTTTTTTTAACTATCTTGCAGTGGTTTCTTTTCATGAATTCATGTTTTCTCTTTCTAACACTACTCCAATGCCTTGTTGGGCCATGAATAATCCAGTGTGTATATCCAAAACAAATCAAACAATCAGTATGCATGTACATACACCTCCTATACATGAATCATAAATGGAGGTTACAATATTCTCAAACTCCACAACCTCTTAATTTCTAGGGAACTATGCATACCAGGGTTTGAACCTAGGTCATCAACATGTTGACACCCCACCTTAAACATTAGATCACAACCTGGTAGAAAAAATAATATAATTCATTCATTGGAAACAAGATCAATTATCAAATTCATTAAAATAAATGCCAGAATAGTTTATGCAACAATTGTTATGTTTCCATATTAAAAACCTCACAGTAATATCAATGCAATCTGACAGGAAAACTTCTCCAATATTGCTTGGTAGGAAATAGTTGTACAAAAGGCATCCTAGATTGTATGATTGTAAATCAATTGGAATAGATTTCTAGATATCATTTTATTGAAACCAATTATCCTTGTGCACAACAATCTCAATTACAAGTACCTACTTAGCCAGCCAATATGGTTGAAGCATCACATTGACCTAACAACTAGTTGTTGCATGGTTTGTTATTCTGTCTCTACTTAATTTGTGCTTGTTCATTATTACACAATTTTTTTTATTTCCATTCAAAAACTTGGCTCATTTTCCTAAAAAGAAAGAGAATATGACTTAGGAAAGTCTACTTACACCATCCTCCACACATATTAAAAAAAATTGCATTTAAAACACAAGACCAAGAAACAAAATTTAAACTTTCATGTTCTTATTATCTTGAAACTCTACCTAACAACAATTTCACTTTCGATATGCCTCCTCACCGTAATGAGAATTCACCGTGAACGGAAATAGAGTTTTCATTGTAAGTTATGATATATATCTTTCTTTTACTTTCATCACATTATGTTCTTCGATTAAAATGGTTAAAGAGCTCTAATTTGTTAAAGGTTCTTATGCAATCTCCTAATGAAATCAAAGATGAAAAATATCCATGTCATCATAAAACAAATATAAATACAAGCATGCAATGATTACAAGTATGAAATAAATTGCATTAAATGCATAATCAATAATCACCCCACGTGCAATGAGTGAATAGCGAAGAAAACATGCATTGTGAATAGATGTATCTCAATAACATTGTTTTGCAAAATGACAGATTCCACAAACTCATAGATTTGCATGCTCAATTTGTTGGATATCAAGATCTGATGAGGGAGAATGAGGGTTTTTTGCATGCACATGATGCAACGTAGCAAAATGAAGCAAAAAGCATGATATTAGTGTATCTTAAAGCCAATCTTATTAATGATTTATTGCATTTAACATCACAACGCTATTTTAATATTATACATAAGTTGGGTTGAATTAGCACTGAGGACCTTGAGGAATAAGTATGGAAATGTGTGCATATGAAAGGACAAAAGATGATTGCACTCTGTAAGCATAATCTCTTACTTCTTTTAAAGTCATTACAATCATTCACTACTTGTGAGCATTTGGTGAGTTTTCACTGATATTAGTCATGTTCCGACTGATATTTCCAATGTCAACGATCAGATTCAAAGAAAATAAAAGAATGATAGATATGAAGATATGCTTCATTTCTTACAAGCCACCATCGGGAAAAAATGTTAAACACACATGGGCAACAAGAATAATCTGAAGGATAAAACGTGAGAGTACAATTTTTATTAACAAGAGATATACATTTATAGTACATTATGTGACCATTGGGTTCCACATCCCAAGGTCTCTTGGACTTCTTTTCGTCTATTCAGCTTCCACACTAACCCATTGAGGATTAGGTTTTCAACATTCCCCCCCTTAATCTAAAGGGTTATGTATGAGTCCAAGAAGAGAGCTGTAATAAAAAATGTGCAAAAATGCATGGCAGCAGTAGGCTGAATGTGCTCTCTGAAATGTTGGTATAAAGGGTGGTGGTTTAAGGATGACCACCAACACTGGAACGCTTAGTGCAGTTCCTGGAACTCTTCCAAAACTGGCAAGAAGTTGAAGTCTTCTACTAGAGGAAGTGCTCCTATTGTTTTGAAGAAGGGAACCTTCAACCATAAAAGGGAGGTCTCACCTCGCATAAAAGGGATAACTTCAACGTGAAAAAGGAAGTCTCAACCTGTGATGGTTTAAGGATGACCAACAACTCTGGAATGCTTAATGCAATTCCTAGAACTCTTCTAAATCTGGCAGGAAGCTGGTGTCTTCTGCTAGAGGAAGTGTCCCCAATTCTATTCCTGGAATTTTTCCGAAACTGGAAAGAAGCTGAAGTCTTTTGCTAGAGGAACTGTCCCAGATTACCAACTAAAGGCATGCTCAGGGGCATCTTTATTTCTGGCTACAACTTTGAATCTGGTATTGCAGGTTGTGGCTCAAGCTCATTTGATGTGACTTTGAAGCTTGTAGATGACCATCATTTCCTCCGCTGTTAGATACAAGGTGAGATGATGAAGAAAACTAAACTGTAAGACTGTTCAATCCTCTGGAACAAGTTCTGACATGTGATTGGAATATCTTCTTGGCTATTGATGCCCATTGCCAAGAAGCGATCCATCCAAGATGAAACTTTGTTCTTGCAGGACGTTTGTTTCTGAAGCATTCGTGTGAAGAATGGGTGGTATTATGACAGTGCTTACATGGATGAAGATCAAAACAGTGATCTTTCAAATGGCCAACTCGGTCACAGTGTTGGCATTTCACATTCTATTGTTGTTGCTACTGCTGTGGAAGAGGGGCAAAATCTGGAACAACTGGATGTGAACTGTCATGAAGGAATACATCACTCTGAAACTGAATGGGCTTTGAGTAGTTTGGAATATGAAAGGACAAGTCCTTCTCATATCCAAGACCAGTTCTGTGCTTGTTGTGGACAAGCTGTTCCCAAGGTCTGATGATGGGCTTGGGAAGTGCAGAATAAGTTTCTGCATCTACATGTACAATTGCTGCGTTATTGGGTACTAAATCTGAATCAACTGTAACGTTATTGACTTGCTTCTCATTGGTTGCAATCTCAATGTTCTGAATAGAAACATGTTCAGAATGACTTCTCTGTTTTAATTCTTCTTGCTGTAGCTGAGATTCGAGCTCCAAAAAATCAATTTTCTCTTGTGCATTTTGTAGATAGACCTGAATGTCTATGAGAGAAACTTTGCTGACTTTTAATGTATCATGATTAGTAGACAATATGAGAGTTTTGAGGAATTCTAATACTTCACTGATTCTATCCATTTTATTTTTCAATGTCAGATTTACACCTTAAAGACTGATCACAACTACTATTCAATGCAGAAAAGCAATACCCACTCACAGTACATAGCAATATCCTTTATAAATGTCAGCAAATGATCAATGTGCAACTAGCAAGCACCAATTACAATCCATTACATAAAAAATAAGGGTTTACTCATGACCTACATTACGTTCTGACAATACAACTGAAAAATCAAGGAATCAATGCACTATAATGAGTTTTAAATACAATGCCACAACTGGGGTAGCAGTCGAATCAAGGAATCAATGCACTATAATGAGTTTTAAATACAATGCCACAACTGGGGTAGCAGCAACTGTAAACTTGCTTGGATCTTTCAAATACTCCTTCAGTTTCAAAGCAGAAATGATGGCTATCAAAACTTCAACAATTATAGCACCATGTCATGGACAGGACTTGAATTTTCATATATAAATACTTTGACTAAGGTACAAATCAATATTCTCTGATCTCGCCACTTTCTTCAAAGAAAACAACAGTCCACCGCAAGAAACCCAACCAGAATAACTGAGAGAAAACCACAAAGAGAACTGAGTTTGTATGCTTTGGTCCACTATAGTATTTTAACAAACAGTTTGTGTATCAAATGAATTAAGACATCATTCTTCGAACAACATTGGGAGCCAACCATCCGTTTCTCAGATTAACCTCCACCATGAAATTCAATATCTAGTAGCTTATAGTGCCTTCATTCAAATGTAATGCTAGCCAGTTCAATTCTCTTTTACTTCAAGCGAAACCAAGCCTTCAAGGGAAACACTCAAAGCCAACGGAAAGAAGCCCTACAATGCCAGCCAAAAGCTCGAGTAGACCATGGTTCCTGATCAGAAGAAGTCTTGATTTCAGAGAAAAAGAATGCATAAATGCCCAAATTTTCTACTCATCAATCTTAGGCAATATCAAGTGCACATATATATGGGCAGTATCTCAATGTAAAAAACCATACACCAGAAATATCATACAAAAAGTTCCACTCAAACTGATTTTGATTTTCAACGACTCAGAAAAGGTCGATAGAGGGAATCCCAGGCCTCCTTAGATAGGACCCTTAAAGTAGTCCACGATATCATATTTTTTTTTTATTGGAGACGTTAGGGTAGCCAGTTCACCAAAGAGTCATCGGCCACGCCAACACCCATGGGTTAAAAACATTTACAAGGCCTTAGATGTCACAGGCATGCTGACATGCCATGCCCGATAAATAACAAAAATGGCTTTTGAAATTCATTGGCCATAACATGATTACCACTGAGGAACATCCAACAGAATTTCACAACTCTATATGAAAGGCAGGTGTCAATGTAAAAAAACAGAAGAGAAATCGCAGTGGCACCACAATGATATGAAGTGATATATATATATTACGTGTTGCATGTAACAACATTCAACCAATGTAATATGACCCACCAAACTGAGAGTAGGTTATGCATATACCAAGATTGTGTTGTTATATTACGGGACATGGAGTCAAAGTGTGGGAGGAGATTGCGCTCTCATATGGAGGTGTGTCATATCGGTGAAACCTTAGGTGTGGGAGTAGAATAATGGAATTCATATAAATATATACCGGAACAGAAAGTGGTATTCCAGGACAGCAGGTGCGATGTCGCTGGTGTATGGTTGTATATGGGCGAGCACAGTTAGCAGAACTGCATGCCTGAAGCAGAATACTATACCATATCAATAGAACACGTATACAATGGAATGCATATACTGCATATCAATGGAACGTGTGTATTAATGGAATGCTGGTCATCAGGGTCTGAGACAACATATGCAGTGACACACCAACATATCATTCCTACATATCTTGTCAACAGAACCTTGTGGGATCGTCGCACGTCTACTGTTACTCCCAACAAGGATATCTTCTACGTGGTATCGCTCCTCCATTTCAACAAACCTTATCCAGAGGGGCCTCCTCTCCTAGTTGTCCTCGATCAGAATAACGTCGTTCTTGAGGCAGACTTCCGTTGTCAATTCTTTTGGCAGCCCAAATAGGCACAGGAAAAGGAACTCGTCCCTCTACACATCAGCGACTCGGTTCCCTCAAATAAAATACTCAGCCCCTTCAACAGTCAGTGAAATGCAGTCATGCACCAAAGTCGCAATACACTGCTTCAACGCTCGAAAAACTTCCCGGAGAGTGCACCAACCACAATACAGGAATGCATAGTCTCTATTTAGCGCAGAGAAGTAATGCGGCCAGAGGATTCAGGACAGAGTATGTGGCAGGAAAATAGGAGTTACAGGAGAATCTAAAATGTCTATGAGGCCAGCAGCGTGGAGAGGGCAGCGTATGGAGGCCAGTGGCGTATATGGAAGCCCAACAGTCCAAATTCACAGTCTTAGCACAATTCGAGCAGCGTAGTAGGACTATGTCAGAGGAGCGAGGGAGGTTATAAAATTGGCAGAAAAATCCATGACAAACTGACATTCTTCTTAAGAAAATAATACCATGTCAGAGAATAATGGTAAATCACAGCGCTGTTATACCAGTGACACCAGTACGTAGATTTTGATAGGCTGTAGGTAGGAATACATTGCGTAGTTGCATATCTGATGCGCTCAACTAACATAATAAATGGTCAGGTAATGAAGACTAGGCCAACACTATTCAAGGCAACTCAGACCAGTTGCGCAGGGAATAACAACATGACAATTTTATTTTATTTTTCTTTTTCTACCTAAGCCATAAACTGTGAGGAAGAAAACTACACAGACCACACATCATGGCTCTGATGCCATGTTAAACACACATGGGCAACAAGAATAATTTGAAGGATAAAACATGAGAGTACAATTTTTATTAACAAGAGATATACATTTATAGTACATTATGTGACCGTTGGGTTCCACATCCCAAGGTCTCTTGGACTTCCTTTTGTCTATTCAGCTTCCACACTAACCCATTGAGGATTAGGTGTCCAACAAAAAAATCCAAACATCAATTTATGATGGCCATTTATGCATATTTATGACCAACAAATGTGAAAATTTAGACATTAATACATGAATAAGGAAGGTGTTCCACATCTTACCCAAAATGAAGCCATGTAACCAGTCACACCACTGATGAGGAGAGTACCAGATACGTTGAACAAAGGAAGAAGGGAATTTTTTTATCTCATTGAAAACTGAGTTCAAGACTATGCTTCTCCTCCCAAATTTAGACTAGGTTGCTTTTTAATCATTCTTGAGGACCAGTCAATGCAAGCCAGGTTTCAAGCTTGAGAGGATTGCTTCCGAGGCCAAAACTATTCTGCTAAACAACATTATTTTAGTGCTTAGATCTAGTACAGTCACATTGAAAAACCCCATTTCAATAATTTCCATCCAAGGACTTGCATGAGGTTCAATAGAGTTTCGACATATCTTTATGGTTAGCCACGAAGCTTAATCAGGCCCATTTATTATAGTTTATCTCAAATTAGAAAAATATTTGTTAAACATTTTTTCAGGCTGGGAATATACCATCATGGTGGAGGAAATCCTCTTCTAAAGAAGTGAAGAAGAATGGAAGTAAATATAATTTACTTAATTATTTGTGTTTTCGAAATCTAAAATTCTCATCAGAAGAAAAGGAAAGCTTCCAATATTTAGGAGATTCTAGGTGATACATTATTAATACAACTTTAGATATTGGTTCAATACATAGAGCAAACTTTCCATCACATTTCCATTCTACCTATATTTCACATTCTGAGATTTTTGTTGAAAGGCCACATGGGAAACCACTTACCCTGCCATTAGCACTATAATGTGTAGAACCTGGGATCAGTTTGAATTAGCCATCTAGGAATAGGTCTAGAAGATCATATCCATGTTTTCTTCCTTAACTCAATCAAGTTTTGAGAAGATTGGCTATTGTGGATATAGATTGAGGCTTATGTTATACATTTGTTTCAAGCGTGAGATCTATAGGTAGTGATAAACCTACAAGGTTGGAGTAGGACGATGGCTCTATGCTGAGTCTGATCTCTCTCACTTAGACTACCTTCTCTTTTGTCCTAAACTGATTGAATTTCCTTTCGTGATAAAGCCCTTTAGGTCTCAATGTTGCACCTAGGAGCTCCGATATGACCAGTCACATCTCCCGTGCCAGACCCCCGTCTTTCTTTTGGAAACAAACCTTTATTAACTTATTCTAGTAGTACACCTTGTGGCCTTGATTGATTTTTTTGTTTCCTTTTTGGAGTGTTTTTTTTTGCTGTTCCCTCCATGGAACAACACATTTAGAGTTTGTTGCGCATACAACCACCACCCTATTAAAACCTGCTCTTGTGGCAAATTTGAATGGGTCTCCTAAAAGTTTGATCTTTCATTTCTCCGAATGACAACTCTTCGAATGATCTATTTTTAACCCAGGGATTTTAACTCTCTGCTGAGTCAAATATTCAACTCTTAAGGGTTAAAACCCGCCCGAATAAATCTCTACGGCGTGACTCATTTATAACCCAGTCTATCCCTTAATTCATATCTTTCATCAGGACTTTTTCAATCCTCATAAACCTTCTATCGCGTCTTTATTTCTATTATAAGGCTTTTGTAATAGAAATACTTTGCAAGCGTATTTAAATTACCATTTCTGTGCTTTTTCAGTCTTTATACGTTTCTCGATGCTTGCCTTATCACTATCACAATCTCTCAATTTCCGCGGTTACACTGTGCATTCCTCTTTTGCATCAGATAAATGATGATCTTCTGGACTTAAAATGCAATTAACCATGTCCATACCCTTTCAGGTCCATCGTTACATCACTTATCGCAATCACTTGTCCACTCCCCAATTGCAAATCACAATTAGCAAGACCAGGGGTAATGTTGCATGTGACTACCTACTGAGATGTGCAATTGCGACTTGATCACATCGCAACCTTGGCTGAACCAGGGGTTGATTCTTTCACACTTGTTCCTTTTGATTTTATAAAAGCTTTATTTAGGGAAAGATTTTTGTTTTTAGGCATTTATATTATATTTTCATAAGCATAGATGATGTTGATTATTTCTGCAGGTGAGAACCAAGAGAGGGCAAGCAAGGTCGAAGAGCGGATGTGTAAGCATCAAGAATGGCTCCGGGTAAAAAATGCATGAGCAGATCCAAAGAATATATATATATATATATATACATATATACATCCGTATATATATGTATACATACATACATACATACATACATACATACATACATACATACATACATACATACATACATACATACATACATACATACATACATACATACATACATATATATATATATATATATATATATATATATATATATATATAGATATATGCAGGTGTACTCTATTTAAGATTCGGCCTTAAGCATTCACAGTTAGGTTTCCATGCGTTACCTATGTATTCCGAAAGTGATGATGTCCCGGGTTTCATCATGAAGAGATGGCACACAGTCATTCTCCTTTCCTTCAGCATCCATTCATTCCCCCCAGGAAATAGAATTCTTCAGCAAATGTGACCTCGACATGTTAGTGGTTTCACTGACCGTTCTTCATCTTTATATTTTTATCTGTATATTGAAAAGGGGAGGAAGGTGGAAAGTCAAGCGGAAGACGAAGGGTTAACCTTTTTTGCATAAATATTACCTCCAGAGATGGGAGGAGGACTTTTTTTTGTCACAACTGGGGTCAATTTTATTGTGCTACTAAAGAAGACTATTTCAATCAAGAAGAAGCCCCTTTTTCAGATTCATTTTCCTTTTTCTTTTATGTTTGGAATCAGGGTGTTGTGATTGGCATGAGGATATATATGTTTTGTTTTTGTGCACAATGAGAATAGACAGTTCGTGAATAGTCTTGGTTATTCAAATATAATTTGTTACCATGGTTAATTCATGAGCGGTTGCTAATTCGAAACCTTGTTAAACATCAGTTGCAAGTTTTATTTGTACGGAAAGGAATGTGTATTCCTGTATGAGTAATTAGATTACAATTAAGATTTAATATAGCCTTGTTCATCTGTGAACTAGTGATTGATTCATTTGGACTTGGAATCTATATATGATTTTTAGTCTCTTTTTTGTTATGCTCCTGCAGGATAGATTAGAATAGTTAGAACTAGCATAAGTAGGTAGAATCAATGTAGATAGGACTTGATACATACAGGTTAGCTCTTTCTTTTATTGATCTAATTGAAGTCTTCCTCCAAGAAGCAATCTTTCAACACCTATAACAGTTTACGAGATCCTTTAAAACCCGTTGGAACTAGCCACTCCAAACGAAAGTGGATCTAATTGGGGTCTGCGATCAGGCTGGTTCCCTTTGTTGGCACAATGAACATTAGCCATGTCAACAAAAGGTATGGTTAGAATATCTAAAACATACCATTTTTAGAAGAAAAATATTTAAATCCTTCTATGTTGCACATCAAAAGGTAGTTGTGGAAAGAAAAACATAGCATTAGAATGTGTGGCCACTTTTAGTCATCAATTACTAGCTAGATAGAAAGTAAATATTTGCTATGTATGATGAAAAAGGGATTATAAAAAGAAAAACTAGTTTGCCTTCCTCAAATTTCAGCAAGGGTTAGTCAGAGGGTTTTTGTGACAGGTAAATGTATTATATGCTTTGATTTTGTTCAATATTGACAAAAAAAGATGAACACTGTGGATTATCCGAATTCTATCTCTCAAAAACCACTCCACAGAAACCTGCAATCCAAAAATGCTTTGATTTTGTTCAATATTGAGCAATTTTGGGAAGGCAAAGTGTTTATGAGGGAATTCTAGGATTTATATTATATTTTTGCATAGAGTTCAAAACTTCAATTATTTCGTTCAAGGACCCATAGCCATATGGATTGTGTGGAGATGGGTGCCAGACATAGCTATCTGAATTTATCATAGTCAACACCTAACATGATCTCTTGATAGGGTTGTTATAATTGTAGATAGAGGACATTCAAACACACGAGAAGTTGAAGATGAAGATCGAAGTTTCTCTAGAGAGATTCAATATCAAGATTGTTCTTGATTGGAGTTTCTGGCACTGTATTGTAAAGATCTTAATCGACCTAGGAGGAATTTGGCGTATTCTTTAAATGAAAACCTTCACGGAGTTGTGTCAATTTTTTTTTTTGAAATGGTTGTCCAACAGTTCGGCGTAACAGAACCCCATTCCTTGCATGCCATTACATCATAAGTCTGGTGCTCAACAAAACTCTAAATCACTCTGGGATAAACTAGAAAACTAGAGGATAATGGACAATCTCTAAACTTCATGTGATTCTCAGTTTTTAGATAGCTACCGGTACCATATCCTAATTGTTTGAAAAATTACCGGTACAGTATTGGCACATGCGGATATTTATCTGTTTGTCCCTCCAAAATGATAAATGCAATAGAAATACAACCCAAGTCTATCCCAGTATCATCAAATATAGGCTAATACTTATTTATGACAAAGAAACTTCCAGCAAAGTTGGTGTTCAGAGGGTATGGTGAGACGCTTGATTCGCCTGCCACCTGTTATGGCTTTCCTCTGAACCTAACCCTGTTAGAGAGAAATGTATGTTGAAGAGTTTATAGAATTATTCATGTTATGCCGAATGTGAAGCACCTCTGGAAAATCGTAGCCCTCTTCCATCAGGATTGGAATATAAACATAGTTACCGATCAAATGAGAAATGAGCTGGTATTCATATTTTTGAGGTAAAAAGATTTTGAAAAATGGTGATGGGAGAATACGTTATTTATTTTTTTAGCATATTTTTAGAACTTTAAATATTCTTATGTATAAAGTATGAACATTTGTTTTAAAATGTTAGTGATTTTCATCTTGATTTTGAAAAGTGTTGATGCAGCATTAAGACATTTTTTTAAAGAGTTTATTTATGACATCTTCAATTTTTTTGATATAACAAGTATGAACACCTTTTTTAAATGTTAGTGATATTCATATTGATTTTGAAAAGGGTTGATGCAACATCAACCCCTTTTCTTTAGAGGGATTATTTTTTAGACTTTGAATTTTCTATTGTATTAAGTGTGGATATTTTTTTAAATGTTTGTGATTTTCATGTTGGGAATAAAACATAAAAAAAAAGACCAAAAAAACTCAAATAATAAAAAAAAATATATAAAAAAAACCTTAAAAACACCAATAAAAATGTAAAAATAAAACAAAATTAAATTGTAAAAATAAAAGCAATTAAACAAAAATTAAAAATTAAAAATAAATAAAAAAGGGAAAATATTTCAAAAAAACATAAAATTTAAAGAGAAAATCTAATTATTAATAATAAAAAAAAGAAATATATCCATAACGATTTTTTTAAGTTCAAAAAATAAAATACAACCACATAATAATAATTAAAAAAATACCTCAAAAAAATTATAAAAAATAAATAAAAAAATTAAAAGAAATAAATGAAAAAAAGTTAAATTAAAAAACTAAAAAAATAATAATAACAATTATAAAATAAAAATTTGAAAAATTCAAAAAAAAAAATAATTAAATTGAAAAACAAAAAAAACAAATCAAAACCAAACTCTATATATATATATAGATATTAAAAAAATGAAAGTTTATATATATATATATATATATATATATATATATATATATATATATATAAAGTTAATAAAAAAGAATAAAAAATAAAAAAAATTTGGCCACCCATCTGGGAATCGGTTTGCCATCCCTCGAGTGGGGTTGGCCACAGGCGCAGGTCGGGAGGCAGCTGCGTGTATCTTGCCTCCCTTTCGTGCTCATGGCCAACTGCTTTGATGGATGCTGAATTTTTATTTTTATTATTATTTTTTTTTAATTTTTAATTTTTAATTTTTTTATTGTTTTATTTTGATTTTTTTGATTTTAATTTTTTTTTATTATAAATTTTTTAATTTTAATTTTTAATTGTTTTTTTTTAAATTCAATTTAATTTTTAAGTTATGTATTTTTTTTATTTAAAAAAAATGTTTTGTATTTTAAAAAAAAATGTTTTTTATTTAAAAAAAAAATATTTGAAAAAAGTGTTTTTATTTTTATTTTGTTAATTGTTTTATTTTCATTAAATTATGTTTATTTTTGTTTATTTTACTTATTTTATGATATTTTTAATTTTCTTTTGAAATTTTTTGTTTTTTATTTTTTGTTTTTTTGTCTAATTTTTTATATTTATAAGTTAGTTTTATGTTTTTTTTTCACATTTTTTTTTAATGTTTTTTTTGTCTACTTTTCATAGTTGACTTTTTTGTCTTCTTTTAAAGTTTTTTTAATGCTTTATTTTTTGTTATTATATAAAAAATAATTATGTCTTTTTTTTAATTGTTTTTTTCTATATTTGATTTTTTCGTGTTTTTTATTAATTTTTGTGTTTCTTTTACAATTTTAATTTTTTATAATATTTTTTTTGCTTTTGATTTTTTAATGCTTTTTCAATATTTGAATTTTTGTTTTATTTTTTATTATTTTGTGTGTTTTTTATTGTTTTTCTTTTTTTAATATTTAAAATTGTTTTTCTTTTTATTATATTTTGTCTTTTTTTTCATTGTTTTTTTTAATCAATATTTAAAAAATATATATTTTATATTAATTTTTGTGTTTCTATTTTTATTTTTTTTCAATATCTGAATTCTTGTTTTCTTTTGAATTTTTCATTTTGATTTCTTTATACATTTAGTTTTTTATTTTCATTTTTTTCTACAGGCTCTATGTCGATGCTCATCTAACAACTTGATCCCATTATGGGCAATTTGATAGTTGATTTTAAAATGTTCGTTATAATGAATCGAGTTTGCCTCCACAATGTATCTATTTCATGGTTGGTCTTTAAGTTTTCATTACAATATGTTGAGTTCACCTACACAACACGTCAATTTGATGGTTGATTTATAAATTTTTGTTACAATGTATCAAGTTGTCTTAGGCTAATATTTTAAAAGTGATATATATATTTAGCATTTAAAAAATAAATTACTCTTGGTTGTTCATTTTTAATGTTTTTTATCATATTTTTTTTTCATAATCTCATGCTTGAAATATTTTGAAAACTTGAGATTCTTTTGTAGTCATAATCTTTGGTTTTAATTGCATGATTAAAAATTGTCAAGATTTTAATGTTTTTCTAAGTCATGATATTTTATCTTTAATGCTATAGTCGAAAACAATTACAATTTCAAGGTTTTTTAGAGTCAAGATATTTTATCTTTAACAACATGCATGGAAATAGTTGGAATTATCAGGATTCGAGACATGATATTTTATCTTTAACATCACGTCTGAGAATTGTTGGAATTTTAAAATTTTTCAAAGTCCTGATATTTTCTCTTTAACTCCATTGCTAAAACATGCGAAAATTGTAACTCGATTTTTTTTTTTCGAGAATAAACAATTTTTTTAAGGGTGTTTTTTTCATCCATTTAAAAAAATGGATTTTACTTCCATTTAAAAAAAATGTTGAAAATTTAACCTGAAAAAAAACATTGTTCTAGCATAAAAAGTTTTCATTGTTGGGTTGTTTTTTCATGTTTTCTTGAGGTAATAGTTCCCGTTTCATTAGTAACTATGTTTATAGCCGAGGGATGGAGTGTTGGTCATAGAGTTGTCTCATGTTGGTCATATCGTTAGCTTATATTTTATGAGTTCCAGTAGTGACCACTCCACGCTACAGGTGAAGGCCGATGCTAACTAAGAAACTCATTTCAAAAGTTCATCATGCTTCGTTATGGAAATCTCCCATCCAGTGCTCTGTAGAAACATCATCATTTCACTCGTCCGAACCATAATGAATCTTTTTAGGGGATAGGGTAGGTTTGGGTTTTAATCTAGTAGTATCGTTCATATCTAATTTGGTTTATTAGTAACCTTTGTTTCGTGAAATATTTTTTCATGACATCGATGCCTTTGATCTAGAGATTGATTTAGCTAGCTAACTAAGTTTACTATTACCACACATGCCACTTGTATGCTTCTGTATAAGGTATAAGATCAGTGACTACTCATGCCAATTTACATTCTACTACATATGAAAACATAGCCAGAATTCTAAAAGTAGATATTAAATATTTCAATACAAGCATCAATTACATAATAATTTTGAATAAAATCGCAGAACACATAATAGGATAGAATAAAAATCATTAGTGGAGTAGGATTGAATAAAAATAATCAGTGGAGTACTTGGAAGTTCACACCTACTCGCCATCCAACCTATAAATAACTTCCTCTAGTTCACCCCCGAGCCGAGAGTACTTGCCCATGGATCGACAACCTCTTATTTATCTCTTCAATGGATATTTAATTAATTTTTTCATGATATGGTTTCCGGTAGTGGCATCCCACTTTTATGGATCTCTTTATCCACTTGCCTAGGATTTTCCCATAAAAGCTCACCTTTCTCTCCTGCGAGGCATTTATGTTTGTTTTTTTTTTCAAAATTAGCATCTTTCACCAGCTAAGTAGCTTAATGGATATTTCTTTCCCATCCACTATTCTTATATAGAATTTTATATAGGATTATTATCATGGAACAGTTATCCATTCCCATTCGCCAGTGGGATTTCATTTGGCAAGAGTCTCATCTCTAGGTGTCTCATTTTCCAAGCATTTAAATTTCCTTTTATCTATTTGGTAATAAAATATTTTCTTCCATTTTCACCCTAGCCCTAGCTTTTCTGCTATAACTCAATCTAACTTTGCCCAACATGATAGCAATGGAGGGGTGTTACACCATTGTCGAAAACAACCCATAAATTTCTAGAACTAAGTCTAAGGTAATGAAGATTCTATATGATAATAAAGCTAGATATTTCTTATAAGTTTCCAAACACATGATAGAATTTCATCAAAAACATGGTAAACATGATAATCTACAGGTAATGAATGCATATATGTTCAAGTTCAACAAGGAATCATAAAAAAATCCCAATGCCCTCTCAAACGAATTGCAAGAACTTATCAAATCATGAACAAGATCCATAAGAACAGAATAGCATTTAATTATGCATATAACCAGAATAATTCCATGAAAAAACAATCATAAAATCAACACAATAATCCATACAAGTGTTCATTGATCATAATAAGAAAATAACTCATATTAACAAATGCCAATGAAGTCAGGGACTTCCATGTACTAGTCGACCATATATTGGGCTGAAAAAAATATCTCTTTCAATCAATCGCCCATATGCCTTATTCCAAACATGAATGCAGGATCATAAGGATTAAAGAAAAATAGAGCCAATGAGAGCTTCTAGGGGTGAAACCCCCTGAACCCTCAACCATAGCAATTTCACCTAAACCGGTCCAGAAATCACTATCCCCAAACAAGCTTGGATGTCACTAACTTTCTTCACGAAATCTAGAGGAATTTTCCTATCTCCACCCATATGTCAAGAGTTCTAGGACAAATCTTGTCTCCACCCTTAATCTTTGAGAATTTCCCAAGACCAACTCACGAGGATCCAAAGTGTACTGTCCATCGAAATCTTAAACTAAATATGTAACCCATAACACCATGTGTATCTAATAAATGGAAAGGCAAGGCTAGGAAAACCCCATGTTGGTCATAGCAAAGAAACCAAATAACCAAATGCATGCACCATCCATTCGAATCTCAACAATGAAATCACACATGAAATTTGTTACCTGCATTGTCCTCTTATTGTAGTTGCTTTTCCAAACTTTTCCTTGTGCTCCCTTTCTCTCATTTTCTTTCCTGATTTTCCAAGTGCTTCCTCTCTCTTCCCTTAGGTCTCACTTTCTGAAAATGATTAAAGTTAGAACTAACAAAAGTTGTGAATTTTTTCTCTAATTCCTTTTTATCATTGATGTTTTATCTCTTCCTTTCCTTTTTCCTTTTCTCTTTCATTTTTCTCTAATTTCTCTCTATTTTCCCTTCCATGCATATTTGTGTCTCTTCATCTTCCTTTTCTCATACTAAATTTCCATTTATTTTCTTTCCTTTGCCAAATTCCATAGCCATTAATAAACCACAAGTGATGCCCACTATAGTGTTTTCCCATCCATACAACTTGGAATATGTGTCCCATGACATTGGTTTTATTTATTTAGATAGAAAATCGACCTAGGGTTGTTAGAAACCCCTCCCCCCTGAGGGAACACCATCCTTGGTGTTCTATGAAACATACAACTAGAAAAACATATTTCTTATGGAGATTTATAACATAGATCGATGCAATATTTACAATGAAAACTATTTAAAACCATGACAAACATATCAATTATTGAAGCTTTATAACACATCTTGTTGTGGTATTTATAGTGACACACACACACACACACACACATCTATATATATACATATCAAACTTATTTGCATCTACCAATGAATAAAAAATGATGTAACATCTACATCTAATCAACCATCTCCCATGTAGCTTCATCAGGTCGAAATTGCTTCCACTACACTTTAACCTACTCTATTGATTTGTTCCAGAGCATGATTTATTTCTACTACAATATGCATTATGGATTTGGCTAGAACTCTTCCTCTAGTTCCACCTACAATACATACCAATCAATCACATGATCAACATCCTACACATATCCCTTAAGAAACGAAACATGGGAAAAATCATGGACTTTCATTGTTGGTGGCAATGCAAGTTTGTAGAACATTAGTCCAATCCTCTCAATGATCTCAAGAAGCCTGCAATGTCAATGTTCCAACTTTGCACAAGACCTAATCCTCAAGGAGTTCCACTTAGGTTTGATGCACAAGTAAACATGCTCCCCAACATGAGACTCCATAAATTCTCTTCTAGGCCAATCTTCATAACTCTTCTACATGTCTTTTTCTACCTTCAAATTCCTTTTAATAACATGCATAACCTGCTCCATCTCAACCAACTATCTCGTCCAATCAACACTTGTTCACTAGATCACTTCAGCTTCTAGGAGTATTAATACTCTTCCCATAGAGAGCCTCAAATGGACTCATCTTCAAGGATTCCTGATGCCAATTATTGTAATACAACTTTACTAGTGGAATATACTCTCACTTCCTATGTTGAGGCATGATATAAATCATCAACATATCTTTAACAATCTTGTTAATCCTCTTTTTTTTCTTGTCTTCATGTAGATGATAATATGTGTTGAAGGCTAACTTTGTACCCAATCCTGCAAACAATTCCTTCCAAACCTTGGAAGTGAACTTTGCATTTCCATCTGATATAATCCTCTTGGGAACACCATGAAACATCACTCTCTCCCTAATGAAGATCTGAGTCACTTCACTAGCTGAATTAGTACACTTCACTGGAATGAAGTGAGCTACCTTTCTCAACATATCAACCACAAGCATGATGGAAAGATGTTTCCTTGATGTCTTTGGAAAACATGTAATGAAGTCCATGGAAATGACCTCCCATTTCCATTGTAGACTCAGAATAAGTTGCAACAAACCAGTTGGATTCTTGCATTCATATTTTACTGGCTGATAATCCAAACATCTTCCAACAATATCAACCACCTCTTTCTTCAAATTTGGCCACTAATAGAGCTTCTTAACAATTGTTAAATTCTTATGGTGTCTCAAGTGGCTTGAATATGGCTTAAAATGAAGCTCTTTCAAGATAAGCTTCTTTAACTCGTTGATCTCTGGCACATAAATCCTACTCCTAAATCTGTCCAATCCATTTATTTTGAGATGATAATCATCATCCATATCACCTTCACCATGTTAGTGCAATATTTTCTTCAGCTCCAACTACTGATACTTCTCATCATGTTCTCGTGCATGCATGATTCACTCTTATAAATCTATCACATGAGATATCACAACTAAAATATGATTCACCTGCACTCTCCTACTGAGAGAATATGCAACCATGTTCTTTTCTCCCTTGATGTAACTGATCTCAAAGCCAATCTCACTAAGAGTAGCCAACCATCTATCTTTCCTTGTATTTAGATTGGATTGGTCAAACAAGTACCTCATCCAGCTATGATCCCTAATCAAAACAAACCTCCTGCTTAGGAGATAACGTCTCAACATCTTCAATGCATGAATGATAATTGTTAGTTGAAGATCATGAGTCACATACTTCTTCTCATGCTAATTCAACTTCCTTGATTCATACCAAACCACCTCTCCAACTCACATCAGTACTGCACCAAGTCCTTCCATGCAAGCATCTATGCAAATTGAAAACTCCTTATGAGGATCTACAATCTTCAAAACTAGAGCATTTGTAAGTAACTACTTCAACTATTCAAAACTAGTTGCACACCAAGGATAATTTTAGGGGCGAATGTTCGCCCTTTGGCGAAATTAAGGGGTTTTAAATTTTTAGTGGGCGAATATTTTGTATCATAGTACATTTTTACAAATCACCTCAAATAGCCCACCTTATTTTAAGGGAGAAGGTAAAAAAGGTAAATTTAGCCCTTGAAATTAGGACTTACAACCTTCCATTCGCCCATTTTCAAGAATAGGTTTTATTTAAGTGAATCCATTCGCCCATTTTCAAGAATAGGTTTTATTTAAGTGAATCCTATGGGTCAAATACCATATTATAAAAGAGGTATGGTAAATTAATAAAAATATAAATAAATGAGAGGTATGGTAAATAAATAAAACATTATTTATATTTACTCCATAAGTCACCTTATATAATGTAAGGGTGTAAACAAATAAAAATATAAGTGGAGGTATGGTAACTAAATAAAACGTCTTTTTATACTTACTCAAAAGGTATGGTAAATAAATAAAAATATAAATAAACTAGACGTATCGTAAATAAATAAAACCTCTTTTTATATTTAGTCCATAATTCTCGTTCTATTTATGAAGGCTCAAGAAAGAGGTTTTATTTAAGTGAATCCTATGGGCCAAATACCATATTTGTAAAAGAGGTATGGTAAATTAATAAAAATATAAATAAACGAGAGGTATGGTAAAAAAATAAAACATTTTTTTATATTTACTCCATAAGTCACCTTATATTTACGAACACTCAAAAATGGGTTATATTTAGGTGAAACCTATGGCCAAAATACTATGGGACAAATACCATGGACTAGATTGTTATTAATACCATGCAAAAAACCATTATTAACCCTAATATTAGAATTAATAAAAATAAAAATGGCACATGGTATTGACCCATGGTATTCACCAAAATGGCACATGGTATTGACCCATGGTATTCACATGGAATGTAGCCTATTTAAATGGGGGAATTAAACCAGCATGTAGCCTATGCTAAGATTCACTAGGAATTTACAAAGTTTTATTATTTAGTGAAAGACTTGCCAAGATCTTACAAGATTTTATAATTGAGTAAAATATTCGCCATGCCTAGTAAGAGATTCGCCAAAAAATTATATATACATATTATATTATTGATAAAATCGCCTTCCATTTTTCCTATATACCATGGAGATTCGCCCATTTATTATATTTATAAATTTAGGGGGGTTCTTAAAATTTTCCCTATTGCACACTCTTCAGTCCATTCAAACATCTTCCCTTTCCTCTACAAATATGTGATAGGATATCCAATATTTGAAAAATTCCTTATGAACCGCCTGTAATAATCTGCTAGTCCCATGAACGATCTCACCTCATCGACATTCCTGGGAACTGGCCACTTCATGATAGCCTTAATATTTTCCAAGTCAACTATTATCCCTTGCTTGGAAACAACATGTCCCAAGTAATGGATTTGAGTCTGAAAGAAATTGCAGTTGTTGAGCTTGGAATACAACTGATGCTCTCTCAACAATATCAATATCATTGTGAGGGTCTTTCCATTCTCTTCCTCATTATTGAAATATACCAATATATCATCAACAAATACTATCACAAACCTTTCCAGATAAGGGTGCAACACACTATTCATCAAACACATGAAGGTGGCTAGAGAATTGGTAATACCAAAAGGAACCACCATGAACTCATAGTGCCCATACCTTGTATGTAATTAAGTTTCCTAGATGTCTTCTTCTTTGATGCACACTTGATGATATCTTTATCGCAGATCAATCTTTGAAAACACTACAACCCGCTTCAACTGATAAAACAAATCATCAATCCATGGCAAATGATACCCATACTTGATAGTCACCTTGTTCAATTATCTATAGTCAATGCACAATCTAAGAGTACCATCCTTCTTCCTTACAAACAACACTGGTGCATCTCAAGGCGACACAATTGGCCTTATGTATCCCTTATGAAGCATCTCTTTAAGTTGCAACTTTAGTTCCACCAATTTTAGAGTGCCCATCCTATATGGTGCCTTAGTTGTTGGTGCTGCTCCTAGTACCAAGTCAATAGAATATTTTACCTCCCTATGAGGTGGAAGCTCTGGAATATCTATAGGAAATACATCTTAAAACTATTGCAAGACATGATACTTCCTCAAGGCTCTAGTATTCTCTTCCTCTTTCCCTATGTCACTGGAATCGTGTAATGCAAACAATAAACATTCCTTCATGCAACAAGACTTGTCTTTCATAGCTATAACCATTCCCATTGATGTAGGCTTCTTCTTTCCCTGCATGATTTTCTTTTCTCCATCATCATCTACGCACTCACTAGCCTCGCCATAACAATCCACCTTAGTCTTGTCAATGAAAAACCAATCCATGCCTAAAATAATGTTATATGATCCAAAAGGAAGCACATTTAGATGCATTTATGTAGGAATACCATTAAGATAAAATGCATAAGATCTCTCCTAATTCTGAATTCTTTTCTTGGTCCATGTAGCCAAATACACCAACCAAGATTTCACATGCACTTTCTTATTCTACTGGCACTGATCCACCAGGTCAAGGCTAATATAGTTATAACTAGATTCAGGATTAATCAAAATAGAAAAAAATTGATCACAAAGCTTAAATTCCATCTCGATAATCGTTTTTTGATGGTTTTCCTACCTATTATCCACTGCTGCATAAATATGGGGAATACTGTGGCCTACATCTCTAATGGTTCGTGCCTCTTGAGCACTATAAAACTAAGGTATGCTACCCTGATGAAATGGGAACTATCTCTTATGATTCTCTCTACCACATGTTCAACTCCTCGAAGGTTTCCTTCTGTTTCCTTTATTTTGTTGCTCCACAGGTTAAGACCCATGTCCTCTCTCAACTGCATTGAACTTCTTATGAGGTGCCACATTATCCTTCAGACCTGCATCCTCAGATATTCCTCACTTATTAGGCAATTTTCCTTCAGTATTCTCATTACCTTTCGAGTCTCTCTTGAATTTAGGCTTGCACCTTAACTACTCATAACAATGCTTCAACTTTCCAATGAATCCCTCCAATAATTGAGGCTCATCATACTCAATTTGATCATTGAATGCTAATGGAATTCCATTTATGAACCTTGGGACCTTTCTCCTCTCATCTTAAGCTAGGTAACATACCTTAGTAACTCAATAAATTTAGTCGTGTATTCATAATATTTCATGGAAACCATCTTGAGCTCATATAATTCCTTAGCCTTTCTGTCGTAACACCTCTTAGAAAAGTACTTCTTCCTAAAGATTCTTTCAAACTCATTCCAAATCATCTCATCTTCCCTGATTCCTCTAACATGATTAACATCCTCCCATCATATGCCTTCCCTTCCCTTGAGACTGAATGTGGCTATCTTAGCTTTCGTGTTCTTTGAATAATCATGCAATTTGAGCAACTTCTTCATCCAAAGCATCCATGTTCCTATATCTTTTGATTTCTTCACTTTTCCATTAAAAGTAGGAGAATTGGTTTTCTTGAACTCTTTTGGAAAATATCCCCTCTCACTCCTCCTATAAGGATGTTCGCAGTGATCATGATGATGTCTCTTGAAATGAGATCTAGAATAGAATAAATGAGTGTTGATCGCCTTGTCAGGTGTATCCAAGGATCTTCCACCTCTCACTATATATTCCCTGTACATCATGTACCCCTTCTGAGACCTACTTCCATCTGGACCATTTGTCTTTTCTTCCTGACCTTCATTGGTCCCCAGCTTTCCTTTCTTGTACAAATATGATAAGGTCTGAAGAATAACTTCATTAACCTTAACTTTCTTTTCCTCAGCTCTAGCAAGCCTTTTCTATGCCTCAATCAACTTCTCAATTTTTCCTTGAAACTCACAATTTTTTCCTTCAAACTTCTCAATGTGTCTACGAAACTAGAAGAATTTCTCTCTCCCTACTAATCAACTGACATCTCCTATCCTATCAAGGTCTCTTCCAGCCTGTACGATTACTCATATGAATTATACTCAACTATTCTTCTCTTCATCTCTTGTCCTTCTATTTCTTGCAATCTTCCATCATTATCTATATAGAAAATAATAAAAAAGACACGTCATGTTATCTCAGGGGAGGCTATTGCATCTGCACAGGCCAATCTAGATTAGCAAGATACAACATCACAAGCATAACAAATCGTACATGGATATCATAACCATAATAATAATTAGCTAACATGCATGGATGATAAACACATAAAAAATTGACATGCATGCATAACAAAATGCATTTACCCTGAGGTCTAGTGCTGCAAACATGCTCTCATACCACCTTGTAACCACCCCATCCCACATTTACCTGCTTTTACAAGCTCTCTAGGTAAACATGAGATAAGAGTTAATAAGACATGACCCAAAATCCAAGTTCCAATTACGGAAATGGGGTCTAATAACCAGAAGCTTACTGAAACCCCTCAAGGACATCAGATCACCTAGTTGTTAGAGCACAATCCCTAGTGCTTAGACCCTAAACTGAAACTTATTTTTAACTAAGATCACAACCCAAGTGCATGCATCATCCGTTGTCACTACGGCTAGAAGGATTTAGGCGCATTCATAGGCCTCCCTTTGTGCTATTGCAGCCAAAATCTCCTAGTTCCACGCTTTCAACTGTGAAACCAGTGCGCCACTTTTTCAAGGCTAGCCTACAGGCCACTTCCTAGAACAACCCATAATTTTCCAGAACTAATTTTAAGGAAATGAACAATCTATATGATAAGCAATAAAGATAGATCTTTCTCATAAGTTTCCAAACACATGAGAGAATTTTGTCAAACACATGGTAAACATAAAAAACTATAGGTCACGAAGGCATATATGTAAAAGTGTCCTTAAATTCACTAGGAAACATCAAGAAGGATCAATTCCCTCTCAAACTAGGTTTATAAACACTAATTAGACCATGCATTCACATAACCATTCAATAACTTATGAATTCATGAACAAGATCCATAATAAGATCACACCATTTAACCATGCTTATAACCAAAATATAACTAGAATAAATCCATGAAAAATGAGCCATAAAATCAACACAAAAATCCATACAAGTCCTAATTGATAACAATAATAAAATAACTCACATTAACATATGAAAATTCTAACCAAGTCAGTTACTTCCATGTACCAACAGACCATAGATTGGGTTGAACCAAATATCTCTTTCAGCCAATAACCCTTGTGCTATATTACAAGCATGAATGTGGGATCATATGGGTTAAACCAAAATAGAACCACCTAGGGCTTCTAGAGGCCAAACTACCTCAACCCTCAACGATAGTGATTTCCCCTAACCTAGTCCAGAAATCACTATCCCCAAACAAGCTTGGATGCCTCCAACTTTCTTCACTACATCCAAAGGATTTTTTGTGTCTCCACCCATCCATCAAGAGTTCTAGAGGAAAGCCCATCTCCACCCTTGACCCTCGGGAATCTCCCGATACCACTTCACCAGGATCCAAAGTATATCGGCCATCCAAAGCTTAAAGTAAATAAGGAACCCATAACAACATGGATATCTAAGAAATTGCAAGGCAAGGTTGAAAACCATTACCAATCTAGCAAAATGCAATGTAAATGAAAACAAAGAAACCAAATAACCAAATGCATGAACCATTCATTTGAATCTCAACAATGAAATCACACATGCAACCTATTACCCGCAATGTCCTCTTGTTGTAGCTATTTTTCCAACCACTTCCTTATGTTCCCTTGATTTCATTTGTTTTCTTGCTTGTCCAAGTGCTTCCTCTATCTTCCCTTAGAGCTCTCTTTTTTAAAATGATCAAAGCTAGGATTGAAAAAAGCTATGAACTATTTTTCCAATTCCTTTTTATCATTGATGTCTAGTCTCTTCCTTTCATTTTTCCATTTTTCTTTCCATTTACCTTTTTGTTTCATTTTACTCTAATTACTTTCTAATTTCCCTTGCATGCATATTTGTGTCTCTTCATCTATCTTTTCTCTTATTCTCCTTTATTATCATATTAAATGTCCATTTATTACCTCTTTCCTTTGCCAATACCTTTTTTTATTTCCATAGACACTAATAAACCACAACCGATGCCCACCATAGTTTTTTCCCCTCCATTAAGCTTGGAATATATCCCATGACCTTGGTTTTATTTATTTACATAGAAAATAAACCTAGGGTTATTACAGGTTCCTCCTGTACAAAATTCCAATCAACAACATGAGAAATATTATGCACATTTTTTTATTAAAGAGAAACATGAAAAATATTTTGTACTCTAATGTTTTCCAGCCAGCTGATAGGCTACTAGGCCTGTTGAAGCCAATACTTTGAATGGCCCATAGTATCTTTCTATTATCTTGACATAACTTCCTAGTTTTAGTTTTATTATTTTAAGCTTAACTCATAGGTGGACATGGCCTCCTACATTGAACTTTATGGGTCTCCTTTCTAGGCCTCTGTCACACTTTTATCAGTCTTGTGCGAGATTCAAATTATTTCTTTCCTTTAGTAAAAACTGTTCTAATTCTTTGAGCATGTCAGAACCCAGCATCATCTAATCCATACTATTATCACAAGTCTCTGATGATCTACATTTCTTTCCATATAACACCTCAAAGGGGCTCTTTTTTAAAGAAAATTGATGCCCATTATTGTATGCAAATTCAACCAGATGTAGATATTCCTCCCATTTCTTAGGCTTGTCCACAACATACATCCTAAGCATATCCATTATAATCTAGTTTTTCTTCTCTATTTGTCCGTCTGTTTGTGGGTGATAAGTAGTTCTCAAACTTATTTGAGTTCGCAAGCCTTCAAACAAACCCTTACAAAAGTTTCCTATAAATTTTTGGTCTCTATCTCACACCATAGTCCTTGGGATTTCGTGTAATCTAAATATCTCCTTTATAAAAATATATGTTGTATTAAAAATTTGATAGTTGGACTTTATGGGGATGAAATGGGCCTCTTTAGTCAATTTGTTGACCACTACCATAATAGAGCCATATTTCCTTATCATCGTAAGGATCCCGATAATGAAATACATAGTGATGGTTTCCCATTTCCATTTGGGTATATGTAGGGGTTGTAGTAGTCCTCTGGGATGCCATTGTTTAGATTTAACTAGTTGGAACTACATGGATATCACTATGTATTATGTGATCTCATTTTCCATGTTTGGTCAGTGATAGTCCATTTTTCTGATGTAAGCATTTTTTAGTAACATGGGTGCTTGGAGTATGGGCTTCTATGAACCTATTCTAGTAATAATTTCTTTAAATATGCTAAATAGAGTAAAAATATTGTATTTTTGTATTTATCTACCCTTCCTTAATGCATTCCCAACCCTTATTTAGCATTTATGTTTTGTTGTTTGCACATTTTTCTTTAATTTTCTAGTTTTTTGTCATTTTCATATATGATTTTAATTCTTGCTAGAAAACCTGTTTTATACTGACTGGTGTATGTGGCTTGTAGTAGACTTATCTTTGTACCAAAAACGTCTACAACCTTGCTTTTGTTTCCTTCTATGGGTTTGATTTTTAAATCATACTCTCTAATAAAGGACAACCCTCTAACCTATCTAGCATTTCGGTTAGGAAGGCAAAACAAGTACTTTAGCTTGTTTTTGTTTGTCACCAACACAAATATTCTCCCAATGATATAACAACGACACATTTTTTGGGCATGTATAATTGGTACCAGTTCTAAATCATGTGTGGCATAATTTTTCTCATGTTCCTTCAATTTATGGGACTCGTAACAAATCACATGTCCTTCTTGTGACAAAAAACTTCCTAATGCATTGTTATAGGCATTAGTGTACATGGTCAAATATTGGTAAGGATATGTGATTCTTAAGAGGAGGGAAGTGGTAAGAAAGTGCTTACGTGTGTTAAAACTTTCTTGGAATTTAACGGTCCGATTAAACTTGTGACCCTTTTTCTATAATGGAGTTATAAGAGACACGATCTTTGGGAATCCTTCTATAAATATTTTATAGTACTTGGTTTATTAGAGGAAATTTCAACCTAAGAGTGCCCATGAAATATTTAGGTAATTTCCATTTCATAATATATAAATCAATCAAAACCATTTTAAATTTAAAAAGAAGTACATGTATATATTTTGAAGGGAAAAGAAGAAAAACTACTTTTTTCAATTGTATTTTTCGCTTATCTCCTTATAGGTTTACTCAAATTTCAAGTGTAGGAACTCATTGGATGTGGAAATGCTTTTTTTAGAAGATCCATGCTAATAAAAATTGAATATACATTTAAAAGCGTGTTGAGAAAAATTTTCTAATGTATCTTTGATTTTTATCGATGTGGGTCTTCTCAAAAGTATGCATAATGGGTACTCATTAAATGTGGAATTTAATTCTGCATCCAACGAGTGTCTAAAATTGAAATTTTAGTAAAACTATATGGATATAAGCAAAAAAAATCAATTAAAAAGTGTAGTTTTTTCTTTTCCCTCCAAAATCCATCTCTCTTATTTTATTATTTTAACTATTATTTTATTATTTTCCTTCGGTGGATACTTTTAGGCTAAAATTTCCTCTAATGATCACCATGAAGGATTAGGTGTCCACTATGTCAATAGTTAATGGCCAATATATGATGTATTTCACCTTTCTTCAGGTCTACTGCTATCCTCTTTTTAGAAATGGCATACCACAATTATTGTATTTCCTACTGATAAAATTCATAGCTATTGAACCTTGCATATAAATGGTGATCCCTTAATATCTGCTACACTAATATTAAGTGTTCATTATGTTATTTTTCATTCTTTGAGTAGATCAAGATATTGTCTATAAATATTAGGACAAACTGTTTGTTGAAGATGTTGTTCATCAAGCACATGAAAGTGGTTGGTGCAATTGTTAACCTGATGGGATGACTATGAACTCGTAGTGCCCATAATGAGTTCGATATGAATGTCTTCTTCCTTAATTATTATTTGGTGGTAGCTTGATCTCAATTCTATTTTAGAAAAGACCCTTGTACCCTAGACTTGGTCAAATAGGTTGTCAATCCTTGGTAGTGGGTACCTATTTTTAATCATCATCTTACTTATTTTCTTGTAGTATGTGCATGGTCTTAGAATCCTGTTCTTATTTCTTGTAAAGGAAATAAGTTATCCCCATGGTGATACGCTAATTATTATAAACTTATTTTCTAACAATTCTTGTAGTTTTAATTTTAGTTTCATAAGTTCTAGTATGTTGATCCTATAGGGAGACTTGGAGATAGGTGTTGAACCTAGTATTCGATCTATAGTGAAATCGATGTTGCATTTAGGTGGTAGCGCTAGAATTTCTTCTTGAAACATGTCCCTAAATTCCTTGAGGACGATAAAGTCTTCAATACTGGGTTTGCCTTTTTTCCATTCTATCAATCAACTAAACAACCTAAGTTTTACAGACTTTGCTAACACGTTTCTTAATTTGTAGCAAAAAAATATGTCTTAGTGTTATTGGTCTAGGTATTCCTTTGATTGTCCTTCCATTCCCTTCATAGTCCACATAATCAAAGGTATTATCTAAGCAATTTACTATTACCTTGTGCTTCTCCATCTAGTCCATGCAGATCAACACATTCTATGATCCCAATGACAAGACATTCAAAAACATGGTAGTTTGTAATCCATTCATTTCTAGGGCACAATATGGGGTTATTTCTATGGCCTTCCTTTTACTCTCAGTGGCCAGTTTCACTAGCCATGCTTTTTTATGTTTTATTTTTCTTAATTGAAAACCTTCTACAACCTTAGGTGACACATAAATATAACTAGAACATGGGTCTATAAGGATTGTAATAGGTTTAGTATTTGTCCTACTGCCTATTTCAACCATTGACGATTGATATTATACCTGAAAATCATCTAGGGATGCACTGATCCAAGGAATGTCCCAAGCTACATCATTAGCCATGGATGCCTCTTGGATATTGTGTATGGTTGATTTATCATCCCCTTTTATGTGTGGGAATTTTTGGTATTTTTCCACTAAACGGTGGCATCGCCATTTAACTGGTAAGTTGCTAGAATGAATTTCGGGCTATTGGAATATTGATGAACTTGGTAATATTTTCTCATATTTGTCAACAAAACTTCTACTTTTTCTTTGGAATACCCTTCAAACATTGGTGGCCTCATTTTCTTAAAATCCCCTTTCATCTCTCCTTCCCTACTTCTTTTTGTTGAAATTTATTGTTCTTTATATTCACTATTGTCTAATGATTCAGTTCCAATATTATTTCTGTCTATTTCATTTGATGATTCATCTCCTAGATAACGAGGTTCATTTATTTTTAAGTGTTGTTCAGGAGTTGTTTCCTCAGTTTTATAGTTTTTCCCATTATTTTTTATCTTTGTTGCATCATTGAGGCTTTTCAACAACACTACATTTATCCTTTGTTGTTCCTCTTGTTCTTTTTTTGTTTTCTAGCTACATCCCTAGTAGGAGTTTGTTATCAGTTGTGTACATTTTTATTTCAGTTTGCATGCTCTTCATAGTTTCTAATAAGATTGACTGTAGATCTTGAATACCTTGATGCCTATAATTCAGTATTTAAACATATACCTTGAATCTCTCCTTCTCCCTCAACCATTTAACCTATAAGAGTGGTAATAGAACTTCATTAATTATTTTGGTTTCATTTTCTTCTTCTTCATTTTTTTTAGTTTGCTTCATTCACTCTATGCCCATGAAGGTTTGAATGTTGTCAACCTAGGTTCTCATAGCATTTGTGACATCTCTCTATTAAATTTATAATACCTCCTTATGAATACCTCTTATTTGTTTTTGATAATGGTATCAATTATATCCAATTCATATCCTCATTCATGCACTTATACACTACGTAATATTCAAAATAAGGTCGTTGACCCACCATAACCATGTTGCCATTTTCACTCTCGTGCAATTACTCAAGTCAAGGTCTTGAGACCACTACAAGACATACTTTGGTTTTATTATACTCATACATAGTTTTTCACTCACTACTCTGAGTCATTATGTACCCTCGTGGAGGTGGATAGTCCACGTGGACCACCAAAAGAGTTGGTGTCTCATCAGGCCACGTTGCAATAGGTCTTTGGGTGAACTTGCTTTGCAAGGATTTTTGACAGCATGAGATGTTTCTTGGTATTAATTCTTCCTTTGCTCACACCCAGTCATGTTCTTAGGCTTACGTAATCCATTAGATGGATAAATGAAGGGACAACCCTTTCTTTCCCTAACACAAAGTTGATAGTGCTGAAATAATAACTCATTTCCAAGCCTAGCCAAATCAATCTGAGGTTCAGATATGTCTAAGGAAGTGGATAGTGGATTTATTTTTTTGCGACATGTTCACGTCTATGGTTTGGACATATTCCCTATTTGAGTTATGGTTCATTGTTTGTTGTGCTCATTTCTCTATGGCTACAAGAATTTCACTTCAAAGCTAAACGTCTATGTGTTTTGTTTTTTTTCTAGCTTATTGTCATTTCCCTCCCCCTTCCTGTACTTTGTAGCTTTGAGTGCCAACACCAAAGGGTTACCCATGTTGTTCTGATCTTTTTATGACTCATTTTGACTCTAAATATATGCAATGTACAAAGGTCTTGTGGGAGATGGACAATGATAAATGTAAACCTGGCCATATTTGTAATCTATGGAATTGTTCTGCATTTTCAGTACTTATATTTCATGACATAGGCTTCTACTTGGTATTGTTGGATAATAGGTTTATCGTTCGAAAGCGAGAGTCACACAATCCTTCACTGCAGACCGAGGCAAGGGGGTAGGCTATCTTGCGGACCATCTCCTCTACCCCATTCTTACCCTAAGTACGATCATGAGAGGATGGATACTCCTCTTCTTTGCTCATTTCCTTGCATGGTTCTAATTCATATTGGTTGCTTATATCTTATTTCTGGTTGTCTTTCGTTTTTAATGAACTATCAAAAGTCTCTCAGAAATCGTTTATGTAATATTTGGGAGAGAGTTACACCCTACAAACCCCATTCATTGTATTTGTAATATTAATTTTGACAATTTCCCATCGATGTTTTAATTTAAGGACATTGTTTTTTTAATGTTTTTTGGTTATTAATTATGGGTTCTCCTTTCGGTAATTTCTTTTGGCCAGATAAGGTATGAGTATTTTCCCATAACACTGTGATTCCACCACTCTATATTATCAACTTCTACATGTATGGTGTATAGACTCCTAATATGAAAAGTTTTATGGTTTCTTCCATTCTATATTACTAATTTATATCTATGGGTTCTAAATTTATGAAGCTTTTAATATAAAATGTATACCAACCTTTATTGGATTTCACACTCTTCAATTTGAGGTTTTCTCATCTTTGGCTTCGGTCTTTTTCCACTACGGGGTTTTGGTGGGTTGGTCTTTAGACAACCCTAGCCCTAATTTTTCCTTTTTGTGCCACGTAATTTCTTTTCTCCATTACCACTCAATTTCTGGGTGAACATAGTAGATGATTTTTTGTTTTGTTAAGAGGGATTAACTACACTCTTGATTTTCCCCTCGCCACCTTTTTCTTAATTCATTCGACGTGGCATACCTCAAGACAACCCATTCTTCTAGAATTTATAGCGTCAAAGGTTATCACTTGACCATTCTTAGGTGTACCCAAAAGTTATTCATGCTTTCGAATTCCTGTAAGCATTATTGAAATTTTTCCTTGTTTATGATGAGTCCCTTGCCTTTTTTATGTTTGTTATAAATATCAATGTATTTTTTGCTATGACTTTTAACATTTACCCTCTTTCATACTTGTAGATTAGTCTGCAACCTCACATTGTTTTGGGTCCACTCGGGTCATCTACAATCACAATTTTCTCTTTAATTCAATAGTGGTACCACCCTTAGTTTTGCTTTCTTGTATCATAAAAGATACAATAAAAAAAAAGGAAAGAGCCAATACAGGATTGACATGAAATAAGCTTCTACATTCATGAAACCATGTGGTTCCTTCGGAGAGTGGTAGGTTTCTATTGCGATAATTTTTAGTGTATGAAACAATTCCAAAAGTATTAATGTGAACATTGTAAATTTATATTTTTATCCTTTCTTATGGCATTAGGATCTAACTCAGGGATATTCTACTTGGCGATTGGGGGAAAGGAATATTGGAGGGTTACATCCTTTTTATAGACCCCCTTCCCACCCCCTCCTTTTAACCCATATCGGCATTCCCTTTGGTATAGGAGGAAAATCCCCCCATCTCAATGATACATTGTCCACTTTTTCCCTCCCCATCTACCTAGTTGGTGAAATTATTGTCATGATTACGGATTTGACACTTTAACATTTTATTATGGAATTTCTACATTATCCATACTTTCAACCATATGAAACATTAAGCACTACTCTAGACATGAAATTTAGAGGAAAGATTAATCCCTACCCAATAATAAATTTGGTAATCAACCTGCAAGTTAATTATTTCTTATCTAACGAATAATAACATTTTCAACAATGTGTTCCAATTATATGATATGAAATACTCGTAATAATGAAATAAAATTACCTCATGAGTTAATATAGGATGTAGATATCTTATATGAACAATAATAATAATGAATTAACACCTACTACTAGAGCACATGCATTAAGGATTAGAAGAACACATGACCAAATGGGCAATATAGATTAATGAGTGATGTTCCACCCGTTTGCAGTTGATTAATAAACCAAACTTACTTTTGGAGAAACCTTGAAGCATGGGTTGTGATTTTATAGAAACTATGAATTCCTTGTTTATTGTTATTTTTGTAGATTTTATTTTCAACCAATAGATGCTGGAAATCACAATTGTAGCCTCAACCTAGCACATCTACTAGTGTTCACACAACTTCAGACTCGTTCATCTTTTCCTCAGGTAATTATACACTTAGCTTGACCCCTCCTAGCCTCATATCATCTAGAAAACCTCCCACTATTAATTATTTAATGCCTAGGATGTTTTCCACCATGAGGCCATATCTCTTTTGTCCTAGGTGGCCCTTAAAATATGTCGTTTGTCCTCCATCCAAATTTCTTTTTTAGAGAATGAGAGTTCTTAGGCTTGCCATTAGTCTTCCACAATTTGTTATGAGTAAGGAAAAATCCATTCTATAAAATCACAATCCATATTCATTAACATCTTTCATCAAAATGTATCTGTTTATTTATTATTATTGAAATCAAACTCTTTACCATATTTATTACAATGTTTGTGCCCAATACCTTAAGTCACATAATAATTCAATTTTTTTTTTAATAAACATTTTGGATGCATTACCATAAAAATTTAAAATTTCTCAAATAATCACAAAAAATAATAAAATAATAAAAAAAACATATAAGAATATATAATTTCTTCCAGTATTTCAAACCAATAATAAAATAATAAAAATTATTGTTTAAAAACAATAATAAAATAATAAAACTTAATTTAAAATAACCGCACAAAAAAATTGAAATCTTCACACTTTTATCCTTCGTAATACCAATACTATTACAACTGTCATAATACCAAAATAACCTTGGAACAAAATTAGCCCAATTTAATCATATTTATGTTTTGTTATTTTAACCCGTGGAACTCTATCACAATGAATTACATTAAGTTTTCAACAATATCGTTCACAAAATTTCACCCATAACATCCCAAGTTAGTTTATATATTTTAATACAAACTTCGTTTAAGATGTTTGTGTATTATTAACGAAACTATATGCATGTCACCTATGTTAAACTTGTGTAATTTTCGGTAATGTCCCACCGCCATAGCAATGGTTACCCAACCGCTTCGACATACTCACTTTCAACAACTATTGTCTTATATTCCCGTCTTTCATTCATCAGGATTCAGATTGAACTCCCCTCCAAATTCTTGTTCAGGCACACAAATGTAAGCTTGCACACAACCCTATTATCAAAATCTCTCTTGTCCGGTGTCCACGTTTTATAAGGATATCAAATCACCGTACGGAACCGCCGGAACTCGAGGACAAAAAGGCTACAATCCATTCATTTTATAAATAAAATACCATGACAACGATGATAAACTTTATCCTGTTGCGCTTGTTTCGTTCGTTCCATGCTCCAACCCGTCAGCAATGTCGTTCTGGATATACTGCGCCAAGCTTCGCATGCTAAATTCAAACTTATGATGTGACCTCTCCCCGAGGCATATTCCATTGGTCCGTATCTGTATTGTCGAATGGTTATGTTTAAATCTCGAAAGGGCAGGTTGATTGATTGATTTCCCTCTCTTAGCTCGGTAACGTGGAAAAATAATGGTGTCATATTCGTGAATCATGCGAAAGGAAGGGACAAATCCAAGAATGTTACAACTATCCACAATTATGTTCCATTGACAACAATTCCTGTGACAGTTATGGTTTATATATTAGCACTCGCAACATTGTTCGTAGTGTCTCTGTACTCGTACCCAACTGGTGTTTATTTAGTTTGACTTGTGAGGTAAAACATTCCAATGAAGTGAGATATGTATGCTGTCTCACACCTCCACAAGGTCACGTGACTCACGTCAAGCTACCTGACACAAAACGCTGAACATTTGTTGGAGTAGAAGCGAGGCAGCTATCCATAATCCATGGATTGTTGTTGGCGACCACCACTACTGGGCTCCTCTCACCTCTTAATAATTGAAGTTCAGTACAATGTAAAGGAGCCTACCCAATTCGACAGCGTGCATTACTGAACATCACTATTTCTTCTTCCGCAAATAAAATAAATGTTGATGCACCCTTGGGAATGGACTGAAAATGAAACTCTTCCAAATTTAATATGATGGTACATTACGGCTGTGTGTGTATATTGAGGCTGAAGTGCCTGCAGGCCTACTTGGTGCTGGACATTGAAATGAGCGGAGTGGACGAGATTATCTCGGCTTTCTCTAGCAAGCATAAAGAGCTTATTCATGCTTTAAAAAAATAACTTGTGATCGCATGCATCTTAACCCTCCCATCGATTCTCAAAACTATATGAGATTATAGTTGTTTCTGGTGTGGTATTGAAAGCATACACCAGTAGTTTCGCATTTAGATTTGCACTGATCAAGAATATATCTCAATCTAAGTATGAACACCAATAGGAAACTAAGGAAGAATTAACTGGCTAACAAATATGAGTATACAAAAGGATATACTACCTTTTTAATGAAAAAATCCAAGTAAGGATCGGGAAAAGTTAAAAAGTTCAATATAATTGAGGACAGTTAACTAGGGAAGAAATATGAGTAAACAAAAAGATATGCTACCTTTTTAATGAAAAAATCCAAGCAAGGATCGGGATGTTAAGTGTGAAGCCAAATTCATGCAGGATTCTAGATCCTTCTACAGTGCCAATAGTTTCTAGATCAGATCTTTCTAGATCTCCATGATTCTAGATCTTTCTACACCACCATTAGTTTTTAGATCATTCCAGATCTCCATCTGAATCACACACACGATTCTAGATCCTTCTTCTACCTCTATAAATTTGTAATTTCTCTGGCCAAGGAAAGCAAGCCAAGGCCCAATCATGTTATGTAATGCAAAGTGATTTCTATTCTCCAGTGATTGTTATATCTATTCCGGTGTTTCTCACTAAGTAATCTTGTTGTTTCTCCATTTCTCTGTCTCTATGAATTATTCTCTGCTGTCTGATTTAACAACTTGTATCAAAGCTAGGTTCAAATATCCACCGTGCAAAGCCGCTTAGTGCCATTGCCTTGCTCTAGCAGCATTCGTTAAAATGTATGTTGGTTGTTACCCCTGGAGCTGTTGAAGGATCTGTCCAGGAAATAGCTGAGGAACTTTGGAATTAAAAGATAGTTGCTCCAAGAAAAACAAGGTCATGGACCTATGTTGAAACGTGTTGCTGGAGTTTGAAACATGGAGATCCATGGAGTTTGGAGTTGAAATGTGGTGTTCGTAAGTTTTTTTTACATCAAGCTTGCACATATACGTCAAGTTTTTTCTCAAACCAACATATGTATGTGTGAAATGTGAAAAGGTTAAAACATTATATATGTTTTTATATTTATTATGAAACATATATAATTATATGTTGGAATTTTGAAAAGTATATTTTAAAAGGGAGTAGGAATTTTGAAAAGGGTATTTTGAAAGGAGGAAGGTAATTATTACTAAATTTGAAAGAGTAATAATTAAAAATTTATTTTTAAGTAGAGTTTTTGTGTTTTGGGGTGTGAATTTTATTGAAAATGGAGACAACATTTACAGATATGGAGAAGTTGAGCGGGGCTAATTTTTCCCTATGCAAATCATAGATGGAGGATATACTGATTTTAAAGGATCAGTGTTTGTCGATTGAGGGCACAACAAAGAAACCCTCATCGATGACAAATGAAGAGAGGAATAAGCTAGATAGAAAGGTGATTGCAACAATCCGCCAAAATTTAGCAAAGAATGTGTATTTCAGTGTGTCTGGAGAAAAGACGGTTGAACGATTATGGAAGAAGCTCCATGATCTATATGAAAAAAACACAACATCAAACAAAATGTTATTGATGAAGAAGCTTTATAATCTCAAAATGAAGGAGAGTGCTTCAGTTGCTGAGCATTTGAATGCATTTAATATTATTACTAATCAACTTGCCTTTGTTAAAATCATTTTAGATGATGAAATTAGAGCTATTTTGCTAATGTGTTCTATGCTAGACAGCTCGGAAAATTTAATTGTAGCTATGAGCACATCAACAACTACAGGGACCCTGAAGTTTCATGATGTTAGCAGCAGTTTAATGAATGAGGAGTTGCGATGCAAGTCAATCGCAGAAAACTAGGGAGGAGAGGCTCTAGCTCTAGCTGATCATGGTAGGAGAATGGATCGAGGCCGGCAAGGGCGATCAAGATCGAGAGGCCGATCAAAATCAAGGAGAGGAAGGATCATCTACTTTCATTGTGGAAAACCCAGGCACATGAAGAAAGAATGTCAATTCTAGAAGAAAGGACAAAAGGATCAGAGACCGTCTAGTACAAATCACAAGTCATACAGCACAAATGAAGGTGAGATTACTGTTGTAGCCACATATGGTGATGTGTTGTTACTGTTTCATTAGTGGATGCATGTTTATATACATCTAGTAGTAGCTTTGATTGGATCCTTGACTCTGGGGCATCTCACCATGTAACCCCATGCAAAGATAGTTTTGTTTCATATAATCCTGGTGATTATGGTAGAGTGCATTTGGGAAATAATAACTTTTATAGTATTGTTGGAGTGGGAGATGTCGAGATCAATATGAAAGATGGACAAGGTATATTGTTAAAACAGGTCAGGCATGTACCAAAAATGCACATGAGTTTAATCTGTATGGGACGATTAGATGATGAAGGCTATTCGACAACCTTTGGAAAAGGAGGCTGGAAAATTAGCAAAGGTGCATTGGTCATGGCCAAAGGACCCAAGACAGGAACATTATACACATTGAAGACACTGATAGGAAAATCAGATTTGGTTACTGTCACAAAAGAAGGAAATTTAGTAGATTTGTGGCATAAGCGTTTGGGTCATATGAGCGAGAAGGGATTAAAAATCCTTGTTGGTAAAAATTTATTGCCAAGTTTGAAATCCTACAATCTTGATATTTGTGAGAATTGTATATATGGTAAACAAAGAAGGGTTTCATCCCTTAGAGGTGGCCATGACAGAAAGAAAAATGTGTTAGAATTGGTACACTCAGATGTGTTTGGGCTTGTTAACATCAACTCATTAGGAGGAGCATCATATTTTGTAACATTTATAGATCATGCATCTAGGAAAGTTTGGGCATATCCTACGAAAAATAAAAATGAAGTGTTTGGAATATTTCAAAAATTCCATGTTGCTGTTGAAAGAGAGACTAACAAATTGCTGAAGTGTTTAAGAATAGATAATGGTGTAGAATATTGCTGAAATGCATTCAAGGAATATTATAACAGGTTTGGCATAAAGCATGAGAAGACTGTGCCTGGTACTCCTCAACAAAATGCTGTCATAGAAAGGATGAATCGCACCATTATGGAAAAGGTGTGAAGTATGTTGTCCAATTCTGGTTTGGAGAAGAATTTTTGGGTTGAAGCAGTCAGGACCACTTGCTACCTCATAAATAGATCTCCAACTACAACCTTGGATGGTGGTATCCCTGAAGAAGTTTGGACTGGCAAGAATTTGAATTATTCTCACTTGAAAATCTTTGTATGTGAAGCATTCGTACATATTCCCAAATAAAATAGAACTAAGCTAGATGATAAATCTATGAAATGCATTTTTTTGGGATATACAGATGAAGATCTTGGTTATCGTCTATGGGAACTAGTCAAACATAAAATTATTAGAAGCATTGATGTTATATTTAATGAGTCAGAAATGTTCAAGAGGACTGTAGGTAAGTTGGAGGTTAAGAAGGTTATTAACAGGTTTGAAGAGCAGCAGGAAAACATACCACCAATACAAGAAAATGAACAACAAATTTAGGAGCATGAAGAACAACAAGTGGAAAATAATGAACAACAAGAGGAAGGAATCTTGCAAGAACCTTTACAGGAGATTCAACCTGATAATGCACCACCACAGTTGGTTCGCAGATGTTCTAGGCCTCATAATCCTTCACAAAGGTATCCTCCTTCAAACTGTATTTTGTTGATTGATGAAGGTGAACCTAATTGTTTTCAAGAAGCCTGTAAAGTCGAGCACAGTAAAGAATGGAAGAAAGCAATGGAAGAAGAAATGAAGTCTTTGTGGGAAAATAAACCTCCCAAAAGGTAGAAAGGCTCTACAAAACAAATGGGTGTACAGGAGTAAGCATGAAGGTGACAAAAAGAAGGAGAGGTATAAAGCAAGAGTCGTGGTGAATTGTTTTTCCCAAAAAGAAGGTATTGACTTCACTGAAATTTTCTCACCTGTTTTTAAAATGTCATCCATTAGAGTCATTCTTCGTCTAGTTACTGCTTTAGACCTAGAATGTGAATAGTTAGATGTAAAAATTGTATTCCTTCATGGTGAATTGAAGGAAGAAATTTATATGGACCAGCCAGAAGGCTTCATAGAAAAAGGCAAAAAAGGCCTTGTTTGTAGGTTGAAGAAGAGTCTCTATGGGTTGAAACGCGCACCTCGACAATGGTACAAGAAATTTGATTCATTCATGTTGGAACACGGTTTTCAGAGGTTGGAAGCTGACCATTGTATCTATATCAAGAGGTATGATCAAGGAAAGTATATCATATTATTGTTATATGTGGATTACATATTGATTGTTGGGCATGATAAGAATAAGATCAATAAGTTGAAGAAAGATTTGGGTAGAAAAATTGCAATGAAGGATTTGGGACCATCACAATAGATATTGGGCATGCAGATTATGAGTGACAGGAAAAACAAAAAGTTGTGGCTGTCACAAGAAAAATATATCAAGAAGTTGCTTGACAGGTTTAATATGAAGTATGCCAAGCCAATTGGTACACCCCTTGCAGCCCACTTCAAGTTGAGTACTGAATTATGTCCTAGTAATGCCAAAGAAAAAGAAGAGATGAGTAGAATTCCTTATGCTTCAATAGTTGGCAGTTTGATGTATGCCATGGTATGCACACAACCAGACATTGCATATTCAGTGGGAGTAGTGAGCAGGTTCCTTACCAATCGAGGCAAACAACATTGGCAAGTAGTAAAATGGATTTTAAGGTATCTCAAGGGTACTAGTCATTATTGTTTATGTTTTGGTCATGATGAGACTGTGCATGAAGGATTTAGAAATGCAGATATGGCTGGAGATATGGATACCAGAAAGTCCACTATAGGTTATTTGTATACATTTGCAGGTGCAGCAGTATCTTGGGTGTCAAGGCTATAAAGAATAGTAGCCCTCTCTACACCAGAAGCAGAGTACATAGCTGCAACAGAAGATTGTAAAGAGATGTTGTGGATGCAGCGATTTCTAGGAGAAATAGGAATAAAGCAGGACAAGTATGTGTTATATTGTGATAGTCAGAGTGCCATTCACTTGGCGAAAAACCCAGCATTTCATTCAAAAACCAAGCACATTGACTTAATGTACCATTGGATCCGGCATGTGTTGGAGGAAGAACAATTATCCTTGGAAAAGGTCCATACAGATAGGAACCCTGCTGATATGCTCACTAAGATTCTATCACGAAATAAGAATGAGTTATGTAGAGGTATGGTAGGACTCGGTGTGACTTGATCACTCTTATTTGGCTTCAAGTGGGAGAATGTTAAGTGTGAAGCCAAATTCATGCAGGATTCTAGATCCTTCTACATTGCCAGTAGTTTCTAGATCATTCCAGATCTCCATCTAAATCACACACAAGATTCTAGATGCTTCTTCAGCCTCTATAAATTTGTAATTTCTCTGGCCAAGGAAAGCAAGCCAAGGCCCAAGCCTGTTATGTAATGCAAAGTGATTTATGTTCTCCAGTGATTCTTTTAACTATTCCGCTATTTTTGACTAAGTAATCTTGTTGTTTCTCCATTTGTCTGTCTCTGTGAATTATTCTCTGCTATTGCCATCTAAGTCTCTGAGTATAAATCCGTTGCGTGTTATGTATGTCTGATCTAACACGAGAAAAGTTAAAAAGTTCAATATAATTGAGGAAATATTGATAAAGTGAAATTATACATATAAGCAAGGGCTGGGAAAATCAAGAAGTATAAAATATATATTGATGAATTGTTGGGTAAATCAATAAGTATAAAATATATATTTATGGTCAAATATATATTTAGGGTCGGTATTGTTGTTGAGTTTTTTTAGAAGAGTACAACTAATATACAGTGGGATAAGCTTGGACATAAAACTAGGACATCAATTATTATGGCTAACTTTCGAACTAAGGAAACAAAGAAATGCAGTGCCATGGTTTAAGCAAAAACAACCTCTCGATAAACAAGTTCGCGTTGCACACGACATACCTACCGAATAAAAGTTTCCATGTTAACATGGATTGAAGCGATAACAAATATCTTCCGCCCTCCGTCTTCTCATTTTTTCGATGCCCAATAATACGCTTTGAAACAAGGCATGGCAAGTGCATAAGCATCTATCAACAACATTAAAGGGAGCATCAGTAGTGAGGACAACTTTTCGGTAGCTTACCTAATGGACTCAGATGAAGACTCAATAGTAGAGCCGGTAGCCATCCAAAGCAATCTTATGATTAGTTTCCCTAGCCTATGATTCATTAGTTAAGCTCATCTTGGAACACAACACCTAGATTAGTGTTCTTTTAGTGGGACATGGGTCATTCCTACTAGCATGGTAATAATAAATCCAACTCTTGTGTCACTACTTCCAGAGCTTATGCTTTTGCAGTGCTGTGCCTTGGATTATAGTTTCCTTGCTTAATCATGGCTGGCTTCAGTATAATATTGATTTTTTATTAATTAGTATGCTTTAATTTACTTTTCCGGTGACTAGCTTCAAGCATAACTTGTAAGCAAGCAGCTTAATATGTGCATAAAAGCATGGTTTACGAGCATACTGCACTGAAATTAGTAAAGGTAAAACCCTTATTGAGAAACATTAGCTGGGAGTTAGAAATAAAATTACATATCATGGCCTATTTATCTGAATTAGTCCATATGACTAACCAACTACTTAGAAAGTTCCAATGTGCCTAAAAGCATGGTTTACGAGTATACTCGACTAAAATTAGTGAATGTAAAACCCTTATTGAGAAACATTACCTGAGAGTGATAAATACAATTACAATATTATGTCCTATTTATGTGAATTAGTCCATATGACTAACCAGCTGCTTAGAAAGCTCATTACTACTACAAGGCATAGGATCTATGTAATTAAGTTTGGTTTACAAGGCATAGGATCTATGTAATTAAGTATGATTTACGGTTTCATATGATCTACGTAATTAAGTATGGTTTGCGGTTTCATTAGCACAGGTAATTAGTTTCTATTTTATTTCTATTAGTTCCCAAAGGCAAATGCGTCAATTAGTAATTAATGTACTTTGTAACTGGATAACACCTTAAACCGGTGTTATCCATGAAAAATTGGAACAAAAGAGTACTCTATACATCATTTCTTCTATCTAACACTTCAACTACTAATCAACCAAGTTTTTTATATTTTGAATGCCAACGAATATTTCTTCGTAATTTGCCATAGCGTATGAACACCCCTCAAAATATTCAAGTTATTTAACACTTCAACTATTAATCAACCAAGTTTTTTATATTTTGAATGCCAACGAATATTTCTTCATGAATTTGCCACAGCATATGAACACCCCTCAAAATATTCAAGTATTTAAATAACACATGGGTGGCATTTATAGGTTGAAATCGCAGGCAACCAAGGTTTTGATATCGAGTGAATATTTTCTGGTGTGTTTGCTTTGCTCTAACGAGAAATTATATAGAGAAAAGTGGATGCAGCCTACGCCTAATGCCCGTCCAGGTCTTGCCATATGAGTGTAGACTAAAAAATCGAAACCCATCACCATATTGAGATTATGAATCTCAATAATCTCAAGCCAAAGCAAGGCAATCAAACTAGTTCCTTTAAACATAGATTCAATGAGACTATCTGAGGCAGGCTACTGGCTGGGTGAGAGAATAAATTAGCTTCTGCCGAGAAAGGGGGGAAACCAACAACAATCCAATGCTTTCTGATTTGGTTTTGCAAACCAAAAACGCATTGTGGAAGCAATACCCTTTTGCAAACCAAAAAAACATTGTGGAAACGATACCCTGGCATCTAGACCGGAAACAACATAGGAATTATAGGCAGCCACACCGAAATAAAGTGGTTTCTGGGTTTCACATTCCAATTCCTTCCTGTCGGGCTTCTAGCTTTTAGTGTCTCAATGGCCATCGCTATCGCTTCAATGTGAAATTTTGAAATTGCATAGGGATAAATATAGGTAAGGTATTTTACCTATATTCATGATCTAGTTAATATCTCTGGTTATATCCATGATCTAGTTAATATCTCTAGTAAAATCATGAGCAGAAAGCCAAAAGTCTAATTTATTTTTGCATTTAGCATTCATAACTTGAGGTTTTTTTATTTTTTTAATGAAAATATTTCTGGTAAAATCATGAGCAGAAAGCCAAAAGTCCAACTTATTTTTGCATTTAGCATTCATAACTTAAGGTTTTTATATTTTTTTTAATGAAAAACATCTATATATTTAATTATTCAAACAGAAATGCAAAATATGAAAAATATGTATGCATTCGAAATTTCTCTAACATAACAAAAAATATATAGTTTTCCTCATATCAGTCATATTATTACATTTATCCATATAGCAAAAATGTCATTAAGGTCCTATATAAAGCAAAAACAGGTTGTATTTGAATAAAACCCTGTAATATTCTCTTTGTTCTCATAAATCTTCTTGTTTTGATGAGATTGTTTTCATCAAAATAAAGATGTGGCTTTTCTATCGAATTTGATTGTTTTCACAATAGTATACTCTGCCCACCCCGCACAGAGGACCAAACTTGATTGTTGAGGAAAAACGTAAGGTAATGCTAAATGGAAACCAACAAATTTTTGCACAAAATGTTCAAAAAGTTTATGCTAAGAGAAAATAAAATCACTGCAAAAAAAATTTGCAAAATTAAAATTGTTGCATGCAGAAAATAAAAATTCTAATTTTTAGGCTTTAAAATTGTTTTTACCTTTCTACTCCATGCAGGGGAAGCTGAAGAGAAGAATAATTTATGATGGGCCTCTATTCTTAGCATCGATAGAAATCGATTTGCAACAACACAACTAGGCTTTGGAGTTTACCTGAGTAGCTGAAGTTGAATAGTGAAGACCAACCGAAGTTGAACAGCGAAGCCTTTTTCTAGCTTGCTTCCCTGCTTTGATGTGGCCTCTTTCGTGTGCCCTGCCATCCCTTTCCTAGTTTGCTTCCTTGCTTTCATGTGCCTTACTTGCTTTCCTTTGCCTCGTGCCTTACTTGCTTGCCTTTCATTGTTTGTCGATTTAATCCCCATGGTGATCCCCACGCCGGGCTTGCAACACTTCCAAATTCAAAATTAAGTTTTTCTGCCTCAAACGATAGTGTTGTTGTTTCCACCTTCTCTCAAACCTCTACCACATTAACCTTGGCTATTTGATTAAGTATAATAACATAGAAAATTGTTGGAATAACATAGAAAATGGTTTGCATGACCAGTTTATGTTTTGTGACACGTGGCAAAACTCTCAGAGGAGGTGGCAGCAGTAGTTGAGAGGTGGTAGCAAGAAGTTGACACAATTTCATGACAAGGAGATGATTGAAACTTTGGCTAAATTGTAATTCTATGAAAATTAATTTTACATAAAATGTTGTGAACTAATGCTAGTCAAATTTAGCATTAATCAACTTCGTCTTTGGTTCATGTTTTAACTTTACAATAAGACTCCAAAGACTTCAGTGCCAATGATTGGCCAGTTAAGAAACTTGTCAATATTTAATAGCTTGGAAATTTGCTTTATAAAATTTGAATGGAAAACCTTAGGTTAAAACACATATTTAATAGCTTGGAAAAAAACATTTATAAAATATGAATGGAAAACCTTAGGTTAAAATTATTGTTTTAATGGAAAGTAACGCTGGGAGAGCGACATCGATCACTATATACCTACTACCCTTTGGGCAGGTATAATAAGGTCGTGAATAAGTAATTTTAATTTGAAAACTTAAAAATAGCACAATCCCATATAAGCTTAATTATATATCAATACATTAAGTGTATAGTAAGATTTAATCTTAATACCAAATTGTAATATTACTTAATATTTTAAATTTTAATATAAATTTTATATATTAAACACTTTATATTATAAACCTTATTCAAAGTAGTAAGAAGTAAATTTTGATTTACTAGTGAATTTTAATTTGTTATAACAAGTATAAATATAATTATCCTAACTTAATTAACACCATATAAAACTACATTTGATATATCACTGGTATGTATTCTATTCTTATCATAAGTAATAAGTAGTCAATCTAAGTCATGGCCATTATCAACAGATGATAACTATGCAAGCAAATCTTGTTTGCAAAACATCTAAACCATCTCTTGTATCTATATTTGCACCTTAATTTTCTTTGATACTAATTTGATCTTTGATATATGTATGATAGTAAATCAATATTGTATATAGCAAGAGACTAAACAAATTTTATAATAGCTTACTTATTTTCATATTCTAATTCTCTGGGATAGGATAATAATTCTAATCTTAAATATTTAGAAATATGTAGTTTTCTTTCTGTAACTTGTTTTTGCTCATTTTCTTTCTATTAATTTTCAAATTTAAATAATTTCTGTTAATTTTAACTAATATAAACATTTTTAAAATTACAATTCACCAAAAAACCACTCTTCCCTCCAAAATTTGTCTTATTTTCAAAACTTCACCTTAAATCACTCCCTGATTTTACAATTTATCTAATTCATTTAATAATTAATATATATTTTAAAATTAAATATTAAAAATATATTAAATTTATCTTAATATAAATATATTTAAAATTTCAATTACACATCAAATTTGTGGACTTCACAACCCAAATTCTTTCTTCTCTAACCTTCTCAACTTTCTAAACCCTTAAAAGCAAACTTTCTAAACTCTTAAAAGCAATAATGAAATTGCTAAACTTTCTAAACCTCAGAGACAACCGTGAAATTGAAAAACAAAAAATTGTGATCTATGCCTCCATTATGCTCTACCCATGTGGATATCCCATAAACTATGAACCCTATTTGTATTTTCTATATACAAGATTTGATAAGTGTAGACGAATGTTTGCCTAACTATTTAATATATTAATGAAAATTCCTAATTTTCATATTTTGTTTTTGTAATATCAGCTAATTTGATAACTATATCTTAATGTTATAAATTTTATATTATGAATTATATACATATATAATTTAATATATTACACATTTTATAGTGTAAATCTTAATCTACATAATCCAGAATAAATATTCATTTTCCAATTAATTTTATATTATGAATTATATACATATATAATTTAATATATTACACATTTTATATTGTAAATCTTAATCTACATAATCCAGAATAAATATTCATTTTCCAATTAATTTTAGTGTGCTAACAACTTTCAATAACATTATCATAAATTAACCAACACCATATAAAACTATAATTTGTATATAACTTGTGCATATTCTATTCATATATTCATAGTGAACTAACTATGCAGCAAAATCTTGTTAGTAAAACATCTAAACCATCTCTCTTGTATCTATACTTGCACCTCAATTTTCTTTGATACTTAATTTGGGCCCTGATATATGTATGATGGTAAATAACACCTCAAACATTCAATTACATGACTGTATTCATTGTATATAGCATGAGATTAAATAAATTTGCTACTGAATGGATCATCTTCAGCAACTCTATTTATTAAAGAAATCAGAAATGAAATTGGTCACATACTTTTTATAATCAAAATTCTTATTCCATAAGATAAGTGGGTGTTTCGACATCAACATGTAAAACAAAGCCAATGCATATACAGTGAGGAATAATAGTTCCTTCTGATGATGAAATAGACTGCATAAAAGAATGGCCAACAATGGTATCCTCTTGTAATGTGAACCTCAGTTGCTTAATTAAAAAAATTGTAATATATTGATCATTGTCTCGAAGCATATACTTGTTCAGTTAAGAGGAAGTAAGTTAAAGAGACTTATTATCATATTAGTTAACTACAAACAAAAAAATTTAAAATTCTATGGAACCTGTTTAATTTGAGGCCTATAATTATGGTATAACAAATTCTAAGTCAAGATTACAGTAATCACATTCCAACTTCTTGGAGCATGGGAATATAAATTCAACAAAATATTAATACACTTATTCATATAGATACAAACTCATAACCAAATTGAAAGAGTGGCACTATAACTCCTTCCTACCAATATAGTTGATAGCATAAGATCAAAAGGAGACATTAAATCATTTAGAAGCCTAGAATTCATGAAGCGAACCTGCATCAAGACAGTCACATACTGAACATGTCAACCTTAACCTGTTAACAGTTCATGAGTAAGTGGTAGTGTCCTTATCGGATCTCTTACGGTAATGTAATGGGTTCTTGAGTTAAAGTTAAATTTACAGTGTACGACTTGCATGTTGGGGAAACATGCAAATGTAGCAGGAATGGGTATACAACTCATCAACCTGTAAATAAGTAGTTAATTTCATTAGTCACAACCATCAAGTAGATGCATGTAGTGTTACTCTTTGTCTCTGCGTGCGTAATTAAAACTATCGATTTTAAAAGAGGCCGTAAGCGTAACAGAGTATAGTCCATTGGAATAATGCCTCAAAGGATAACACATAATGATGATAATTATTGAAACGGGCGCATTGCTAAATGAATTGAAACAGATGAACATGTGAATGCACGGAACACACAATGTCAATTGGATTTTATTATTAAAATATCATGAGTAATGTGTAAGATGATAGTTGTTTGTGGAATCATAGCTCTTATTTAGTCAATATAGGATGAATATTCCATTATTATTAAATTTTATCTATTTATTAAATAAAATATTAAAAAATATGTAAATTATAATATGTCTATTATTTTAATTCTTAGGTGTATAGTAGATATTTAACCTTAACATTAAACATAATATTAAAAACTTCAATATTAACCATAATATTATAAACCATAGGATCATAAACTTTATTTTATAAATTCTATATATTAAATCTATTTTAAACTATATACACTAAACACCCTATATCATAAATCCTATATTGTCAAATCTATATATTAAACTTATTTTAAATTATATATACTAAACGCCCTATATTATAACGGGGAATGAAATTTTCTTTTTGTAACATGTTATAACACGCTTAAATACCATTGTCATAACTTGACAATAAATAAAATTGCAATCTTTATATAACTTGTGTGTATCTAATCATAGCCTCAATAATCTGTACTTAAATTAAGCTATAGAAGTTATGGACAAGTGATAACTATGAAAGCAAATTTGGTTTGTAAAACATCTAAACCATCAAACATCTTAGCCATCTCTCTTATCTATACTTTGACCTCAATTTTAACTAAGTTGAACATTGATATATGTGTTGAGGATAATGCTTAAACTAAGCTATGTAATTGCTCACAAATTAGCCAACAAATTTTGTGTTCTGAGTTATCAGAATTAGGGCAGCAAATTAATAGATGTAGTCCGTTTTCATTCAACAACTTATTAGGAATAGTAGATTAGTCAGATAATGGATAATCAAATTAGAAATATGTCGGCTATATAATAATGTATCATTGCTCCTATGAAGATATGAGATTCCAATGAGAGTTTAGCTCATGGATTGAGAATCAGACTTCTCTTATTTTTGTTCATTAGTTTTTTTTTTTTTTATGTTTTCATATGTATGTTCTTGATAGATTTAACATGGTATCATAGCTAGGTTAAGGGAGATTATTTATATGTAAAGTGTGTGTTGTTGGCAGGAGGTTTCAAAATTTTGTGAAAGCCATTAGCAAGAGTTTTCATAATTTTGTGAAGCCTGTGCAGATTCAAGTTATTGGTGGGAGTGCTCAACAGTTAGCAGCAATGGCCAACAATATGAATATTTCTCAGCCACAAATACCAGTGTTTAAAGGTGATAACTTTGGTTTTTGGAGCATTAAGATGAAAAAATTATTTCTCTCACAATATTTGTGGGATTTCGTAGAGAATGGTTATATAGAATGAGATGCTCAAACACTTGCCCATTGGACTCAAGACCAAAGAACGCAACTAAAGGAAAATCATAAGATAGATTCAAAGGCTCTCTTCTTAATCTAGCAATGAGTGCATGAATTTATTTTTCCAAGACTAATTGGAGTAAAAAATCAAAGGAGGCATGGGATGCTCTGCAGCAAGCACATGAAGGAAGTCATAAGGTAAAAATTGTTAAGTTGCAGTCATTAAGAAGAGTATTCGAAACCTTGTGCATGCAAAACTCTCAATCTATTCAAGATTTTCTCACTAGAGTTATGGGTATAGTGAATTAAATTAGGTCTTATGGAGAAGATTTAAAAGATCAAGAAATTGTTGAGAAGATTTTATGAAGTTTGCCTGCAAAATTTGATGGGGTTGTTGTTGCTATTGAGGAGTCTAAGGATCTAACTCACTTGTCTGTGAATGAGCTAATGGGGTATCTTCAATCTCATGAGCAAAGAATCAATATATCTTTTGAAAATTCTATTGAGAAATGTTTTCAAGCAAGACGAAGTATTTTCAAAGACAAAAGTGGTTCCTCTCATGAGGAAAGCCAAAACACTTTTGGAAGAGGAAGAGGAAGAGGACAAACATACAGAGGAGGCAGAGGCAGTGGAAGATTTTTTTCTACATACAACAAAGGAAAAGGTAATGATGACAGTGATGGAGGTAAAATATTTAATAAATCCCAAGTTCAGTGTTTTTATTGTAAAATATTTGGCCATTATGAAAGAAATTGTTGGAAAAAACAAAAACAACAAGCTAATTTTTCTGAAGAAAAAGAAGGGGTTTCCACCTTATTCTTGGCTTCTCATTCACCTAATAATGTTTCCAAAGAGGTGTGGCTTATGGATAGTGGTTGCAGCAATCACATGATAGGAAACAAAGATGGCTTTGTAGAGATAGATGAATCTACAAAATCTAATGTACTATTGGGAGATGACAAGCTAGTTGAAGCTAAAGGTAAGGGAACAATTGTTGTGAAGACAAAACAAGGAAAACCAAAGCATATTAACAATGTTTTATAAGTTCCTGGTCTAGCACATAATTTTTTGAGTGTGGGTTAGCTCCTTGAAAAGGGATATTTAATTGTTTTCAATGACAAGCAATGCATAATCTATGATAAAAATGATCACAGTAAAATTATTGCTAAGACTAATATGCTGCAAAACAAAATTTTTTCTTTCAATCTCCCTTGTGAAGCAAGTACAACATTAAATGTTGCTTATGATGATAGTTCCTGGCTATGGAACATAAGGTATGGAAATTTCAATATGAAAGGCTTGAAATTGTTATATAACAAGCAAATGTTAAAAGTGTTACCACTTATTGGTTCTATTGATAAAGTCTGTGAAGGGTGTATTCTTGGTAAGAAACATAGAGATTCATTTCCACTAGGAAAGTCATGGAGAGGAAGTAAACCATTGGAACTAGTGCATGCATATATATGTGGTCCTATACAAGCTTTGTCTCTCAACAAAGATAAGTATTTCATTATTTTTGTGGATGATTTTAGTAGAAGAACATGGGTATATTTCATTAAATAAAAATCTGATGCATTTGTCATATTTCAACAATTTAAATCACTTGTGGAAGAACAAAGTGGTTATTGTCTAAAAACATTATGCACAGATAGAGGGGGAGAATTCACTTCTAATGAGTTTGATTCTTATTGTAAAATGAATGGAATTCAAAGGCAATTGACAACTATTTATACTCCCCAATAGAATGACTTTGTTGAAAGTAAGAATAGAAAAATTGTTGAGATGGCTAGGAGCATGATGAAAGGTAAAAACCTTCCAAACATTTTTTGGGTTGAAGCTCTAGCTACATCTTTTTATTTTCTTAATAGATGCCCAAAAAGAAGTGTGAAAATTATTACCCCTTAAGAAGTATGGTGTGGAAGAAAACCAAATATTTCTCATTTACGAGTCTTTGGTTGCATTGCCTATGCTCATGTTCCTACTGAAAAGAGAAGAAAGCTTGATGATAAAAGTGTGAAATGCATTTTTATTGGATATTGTGAGGAAACCAAAGGTTATAGATTGTACAATCCAGAAGGTAAAAAATTAATGATTAGTCATGATGTGTTATTTGATGAGAAAGAAGAATGACAGTGACATCATGATGTGCAACAACAAACTCCAGGTATTGTTGTACAAGAAGATGAATCTTTTGTTTCTGCAAATTCATCAAGTAATCAAAATACTTCAGAGGCCACATCCACTCAACAATCTTCTATTACTTCAAGTCCTGTTTCAAGTCTAAGTCCTCCTCTGAAAAAGACAAAATCTTTAAATGAAATTTATGGTTATACTAATTTTTCTTTGATGTCTTAGATTGAAGCAGAGCCAAGATGTTTTGAAGATGCAGTAAAAGAGTTAGTTTGGTGCAAAGCAATGGATGAAGAGATGGTAGTAATTAAAAAGAATGAAACAGGGGAGCTTGTGGATCCTCCTAGTGAAAAGGAAGTCATTGGGGTGAAATGGTTGTATAAAACCAAGTATGCAGCTGATGGATCAATAAAAAGGCACAAAGCAAGGTTAGTAGCAAAGAGATATGCTCAAGAACTAGGTATTCATTACAATGAAACATGTGCTCTTGTTGCAAGATTTGATACAATCAGAACTGTTTTGGCATTGGCAACACAATATAAATGGTTAGCTTATCAATTTGATGTTAAATGAGCCTTTATAAATGGTGAGTTGAAAGAAAATGTATATGTTCACCAACCCCAAGGATATGAAGAAGTAGGAAATATACACGAAGTCTACAAACTAAAAAAGATTCTTTAAGGGCTTAAACAAGCTCCAATTGAATGGTACAATAGAATTGACACTTAGTTTTTGAAAAGGTGGTTTAATATAAGTGAAAATGAACACACATTATATGTCATGTCAAATGGTAATGATATAATAATTGTGTGCTTATATGTAGATGACTTGATATACACATTTTCAACTAATTTGTTAGTGGAAGAGTTGAGGGAGGCTATGATGATTAAATTTGAAATGACTGATTTGGGTTTTCTCCATAATTTTCTTGGCATAGAAGTGACACAGACAAATGATGGAATTTTTATTTCACAAGAAAAATATGTTTCATATCTTCTTAAAAGATGGAAAATGGGAAATTGTAAACCCATAATCACACCCATGAATACAAATGAAAGATTTTCTGTAGAAGATGGAGATGAAAAGGTAGATGCTCAATCCTATAGGAGTCTAGTAGGAAGTCTTTTGTATCTTACTACCACTAGGCTTGATATTACACATGCAGTAGGCTTTATTTCCAGATTCATGCAAAGTCCAAGTAAGATTCATTTTGGAGCAACAAAAATAATTTTGAGGTATGTCTGTGGAACAAGAAATTATGGAATTTGGCATAATTCATCAAGTAATTTTGGGTTGGTTGGTTATACAAACAGTGACTGGGCTCAACCTTTTGATCAGAGAAAAAGCACTTCACGTTATGTATTCAACCTTGGATCAGGTGCAGTATTATGGTGTTCAAAGAAGAAACCAACTATTTCATTGTCTTATACAGAGGCAGAGTATATTGTAGTAGCAACAACGACATGCGAAGCAATTTGGTTGAAGAAAGTATTGTTAGACCTAAAACAAGAACCAAAATATGCCACATCTATTTACTGTGATAACTTGTCTACCATTGACATAACTAAAAATCCAATGTTTCATAATCACACCAAAACAATTTGATATCAAATATCATTTCATAAGAGACTATGTGGCAAAAGGAGAAATTGAAATAAAGTTGTGTACAACAAATGAACAACTTTTAGATATATTTACCAAAGCACTACCTAAAGGGAAGTTCGAATACATGAGTGATATGCTTGGAATCACCCCATTAAGCATTAAGGGGGTGTTGAGGATAATTCTTAAAATAAGCAATGTAATTGGTGACAAATTAGCCACCAAATTTTTTGTTCTCAGTTATCAGAATTAGGGCAATAAATAAATTATTAGGGAGGGTAGATTAGTCAGATAAGGGATAATCAAATTAGAAATATGTGGGCTATATAATAATGTATTCATTGCTCATATGAAGATATGAGACTCCAATGAGAGTTTATCTCATGGATTGAGAATCATAATTCTCTTATTTTGTTCATTTGTTTTGTTTATGTTTTCATATGTATGCTCTTGATAGATTTAACAATATGTATGACAGTAAACAACAGTTGAAATATTCAACTTAATTGTATGCATTGTACATAGTATGAGAGTAAATAAATTTGATAGTAGCTTACTTATTTAACTGATAAATGTACAAATGACATCTGAAATATTCAACTTGATTGTATGCATTGTATATAGAATAAGATTAAATAAATTTGATAGTATCTTCTTACCTTATCCAATTCTGCTATTGTTAAATGGCGTGATTGAATCCATCATCCTCCTCAACCCCAATTATTAAAGAAACCAGAAATGATGTTAGTCACATATTTTTTATAATAAAAGTTCTTATTCCATAAAATAACTTGGTATTTAGACCTAAACATGTAAAACAAACAATTTACACATATCTATGCAATGAGGAATAATAGTTCCATCTGATGATGAAATAGACTGCTTAAAGAAATTGCACAATGGTATCCGCTTGCAACGTGAACCTCTGATCATTCAAGTTTCCAAGCATATACCTGTTCCAATTAAGAGGAAGGGAGTAAGTGTGAGTAAGTTAAGACACTTATTAATCCTACTTATGTAGTGCATCCCATACCACTTGATTAATCTGGGGTCTATAATGATATATAAAAAATTCTAAATAAAGATTACAGTACTCACATTCACATTCCAGCTTTTGGAACATGGGAATATAAATTCAACCAAATATTAATAAAATTCGTGAATTATTTATATAGATACCAACTCATAACCAGATTGGAAGAGTGGCACTATAACTCCTTCCTAGTAATATAGTTGATAGCATAAACAAAAGGAAACATTAAACCATTTAGGAGTCTAGAATTCATGAAGGAAAACTACATCAATAAGGTCACCTACTGGACATGTCAACCTCGTCGTGTTAATGGCATAGTCAGTGGTAACATGTCAACCTCGTCCTCTTATTGGTACAGTCAGTGGTAGTGTCCTTATCAGAGCTCTTATGGCAATGCAATGGGTTCGTAAGTTGAGTTAATCCTTACAGTGTATGACTTGCATGTTTGGGAAACATGCAAGTGTAGAAAGAATGCGTATTTAACTCATCAGCTTGTAAATAAGTAGTTTACTTCATTAGTCACAACCCTTAAGTAGAGTCACGTAGTGTTACTCTCTCTCTCTTTGTGTGTGTAGTTATAGCTATTGATTTTAAAAGAGGAGATCGTAAGCATAACAGAGTATATAGTGTACTCGAATAATCCCTCGAAGGATAATGCCGAATGATGATAATTATTGAAATAGATGGAGTGTTAACTGAATTGAAATAGATTAGTCACACTGTTGTTATGAATTTTATTATTAAAATATTATTAGTAACTTGTTGGATTTTATTACTTGTTAGGTGTTAGTGAAATCACAATTCTTGATTTACTTAAAGATGTCTAGTTAATATTAAATATTGTGTTTATATTAAATAAAATGTACAGAAGAGATGGTAATGAGGTGTATTTTCAAGTCACTCTCTCATGTAAAAGTCATTTTTTCGAAATTTTATGGGGAAAAATCCAACCATGTTAAGGGTTGGTGGGGTTGAGGGTCCCCTAATTTTGAGGGCTTAGGTGATTTTGACTTTAGATGCCCAAGGGCCAAGCCTCATGGAATATCTCTAGAACTCAAAAAAATTGAGATGTAATCTATAGAGAACTCAAACGATTTGACAAACAAAAAATAAAATAAAATATTAAAATATGCAACTACCTACCTAATTATTAGGCTTAATGTAGAGATCTAGATGTAACCTATGGAGAACTCAAACAATTTGACAAACAAAAAATAAAATAAATTATTAAAAATATGCAACTCATGATATGCCTATCTACTTAATTATTATGTTTATGGTAGATATATAACCCTAATTAAACCCTAATATTAAACCCAATATTATAAACTTTAAATACCTTATATTACAAACCCTAATATGAATAGTCACAACTCATGATATGCATATCTACCTGATTATTAGGGGTATGGAAGATATCTAAAGCTAATATAAACCCTAATATTAAACCCAATATTATAAACCTTAAGTACCCTATATTACAAACCCTAATATGAATAGCCACAAATAAATTTTCCCTCTTGAAGCTAATTTTAAAGTATTATAATAAGTATAAATATCATTGTCATGACTTAACTAGCACCATTTAAAACTGCAATTGATATATAACTTGTGCCTATTCTAATCACATCTTAAATGGTGCATAGTCAAACTAAGGGATAGACATTATCAAAAAGTGATAACTATGAAAGAAAATCTTGTATATATGTAATACATCTAAAGTAGCCAATCCTATTTGTAAAACATCTAAACCATCTCTTTGATACCTATTTGCACCTCAATTTTCTTTAATACCTAATTTGAACCTTGATATATATCTGATGGTAAACCATACTTCAAATATTTAACTTTGATTGTATGCATTGTATATAGCACGATATTAAATAAATTTGATAACAAGTTATCTTATCAACTTTTATATATTGATATTAGGCTATCTTATCAACTTTGACGATCAATAACGCCTCAATTATTCAACTTAATTTTATGTGTTTTATATAACATGAGATTAAATAAATTTGATAGTAGCTTACTTATCTTCTCCAAGTCTAGTAGTGTTAAATGACTTGTGATCATCTTCTAACCCTAATTATTAAAGAAATTACATATGAAGTTGATAACATATTTTTTATAATCAAAGTTTTAATTCCATAAAATAAATATGTGTTTGTAGATCAACATGTAAAACATGGTCACTACACATATCTATGCAATGAGGAATAATAGTTCCATCTGATAATCGAATAGACTGCTTAAAGGAATTGATAACAATTATATCCTCTTGTAACGTGAACCTTAATAGCTTCATCGAAAATTGTAATATCCTCTTGTAACGTGAACCTTAATCGCTTCATCGAAAATTGTAATATACTGATCATTCAAGTTTCCAAGCATATACTTGTTGGATGTAAGAGGATGTGAGTAAGCTAAGACACTTACTATCATATTAGTTAAGTAGAAACAAAATAATACTACGTATGTATTGTATCTCATAGAACTTGCTTAATTCGGGGTCTATAATGATGGTATAACAAATTCTATGTCATGATTACTATACTCACATTCCAATTTTTGGAACATGGGAATTTAAATTCAACAAAATATTAATATAACTCATTAATTATTGTTATAGATAACAACTCATAACAAGATTGGAAAACCGACCGTATAACTTCTTCATAGTAAATATAGTTGATAGCATAAATAAAAGGAGACATTAAATCATATAGGTGTCTAGAATTCATGAATAACATCACGTACTGAACATGAACATGTCAACCTCGACCTGTTAGTGGTACAGTCAGTGGTAGTTTCCTAATCGGATCTCTTATGGTAATGTAATGTGTTTGTAAGTTAAGTTATTCCTTACAGTGGGTTGGGGAAACAATATGCAAGTGTAGCAAGAATGTGTATATAACTCATCATCTTGTAAATTTACAAGTACTTAACTTCATTAGTCATAACCCTTAAGTAGATTCACGTAATGTTATTCTCTATCTCCACGTGTAACTCTTGATTTTAAAAGAGAAGACTGTAAGGTAACAGATTATAGTGGAGTGTAAGAATCCCTCGAAGGATAATGCCGAATGATGATAATTATTGAAACAGATGGACGGGTAAATGAATTGAAACTGACGGATGGATAAACTCACCCAACCATATAGTGTTTTTTGGATTTTATTATTAAAATATCGTTTCTAGTGTGCAAAATGATAACGGTTAGTGAAATCACAACCATTGAGCTCACCGGAAGAAGAATATACCCCTAATATTAAATCTGGTGGGTCAATTAAATAAAATAATAAAAATCTAAATATTAAAATAGATATGTCTACCATCTTAAATATCAACAATATTTAAGCCTGGTTAAATTAAACATAATTACAAAAATAAGATATTCTTTATATTCATAAATATATTTATGTGAATTTATTGCCTTCTACCAAAATAGTTAAAATTCATATGTAATGAAATATATTTATCACTATTATTTATTCATTATTATTTACGCATTTTAAGCACAAAATTAGGTAAGAACAAAAAAATGTGTAGAATTATGAGCACCAAAAATATATGCATGTCATCGCAGATGAATAGACAGTCAATTTTATTATTAACATTTTAAAACTAACAATTTTGAATTTAGTTAAATATTAAAAATAATAAATTCGTTTTTAATTTGATAATAAATTTGACAAATTTAATGTGTTGTTTAATGTTTATATTTATAATTTTAATGTGCATACTAATAATAGATTCATATTTTCATATGATTTGATACTAATTATATTTAAGGTTTTTTTAATATTGGTTTGATGTACTTAATATTAATTTAGCTGAAAGTAAGTATTCTTCTTTAGTCATTAGTTAAGAAGGAAGGAATTATAATTCAAAGATTTTAGGAAAATACAAACTATATCGGATAACTCATAAATGTATTAACCTATCTAGAATCTAGAGAAATTACATAAGGTATGAAGAAGGTCATAACATTGGGTATTAGTGGATAGAATTTTTTATAGTAATATTTTATTTTTATTAATATATAATCGTTTATTAAAAATAGACTTCAAATGGGTAGAAAATAAGGTGAAATAATCCATTGGGGACTAATTTACATTTTTTATGCCATTTTGTTTTATTAGAGTTTAGAGATGACTTCACAGTTAACCATATAAACAAGGTGAATAGATGTGATGTAGCATAGTCCTTGCTTCTATCACTAATTAATTGATCAAAGGAGTGTTTGTTGTGCATTTCTTTCGTTTCTGGATAGCTTTCTCCACCCACATAGTCATTTTCTTGTATATAAGTTATTAAATATTTAGAGTTAGTCATTTTCTTGTATAGTTATTAAATCTTTATTCAGGATTGTTTTTCACACCATTTTATCTTTTGTTCGAAATTATTATTTGCTTTAGCTAAAATATATTAAAATGAATCTATTCATTGCTAAAGGATAAAAGAGCTATTTATTGCTAAAGGATAAAAGAGCGGAGCATATGCACTTGTACTCACAATGAGACTTACAAAATAAGTTCATCAACAAAGAAACTGGAAAATGCGAACTAGAAATCGACAACGGTGAATTGTTAATGTGGGAGTCACATTTCATTTTTCTTATCCAGCATTTGCTATATGTTGTTATGACTTTTTCCATAGACACATAACAAAAATTACCTTGCAACATATTAAAAATCTCTAAAGCTTCTATTGTATGCACTTCTGCATTCAACCAAATAAATTATAAACAATATCAAAAGGCATTACAAATAAAAGACTTCTCTACATTTTCCTCATCCCACTAAAATTTTTCACATGCATTTGTTCTTAGCATAATATCCATACACAAATAACCATATCCGCACAGCTCCTTCACTAAATAATATTTTAAAAGTCCGTTTCACGGAAGAAGATTTCAAGTTTCAATTGTACAATTGTCCTTTCCTCTGCCACTATACAAAATAAGTTCATCAACTACAAAAATAACAAATATGAACTGAAAATTAGAAAAGGTGAATCGTTAATGCGAGATTCGCATTTCATTTTTATTATTCTGCATTTGCTATATGTATAGCTTTACAAAACAATTCCATCAATTAGGAAACTAGAACAACAAATGTGAATCGTTAATGTGGGATTTATATTTCATTTTTATTACTTCGTATTTTCTATATCTTTTTATTACCATTTTTTCATACGAATAACAAAAATTTCCTTGTAGCATCTTACTAAACTCGCAATATTCCAACATATGCAATTTTGCATTCAACTAGCTGAATTAAAACGAATATCAAAAGCCATTACAATTAAAAGGTTTCTCTACATTTTCCTCATCTTGCACAAATTTTTCACGTGCATTTGTTCTTCGCACAATCTTCATACACAAATAACCATCTCCATGCAACTCCTTCCCTAGATAATAATTAAAAAGCACGAATAAGCATCTCATGCAACTCCTTCCCTATATAATAATTAAAAAGTATATTGTGCAGAAGAAGATTTCAAGATTTAATTGTATGGTGGTCCTTGCTTTTACCTCAGCCTATGTTTGCATTAAAGGCTTTTATTTCCAATAGTCTAGTATTAAAAATGAATATTTTATGCTTATATTAATGATAATATTTCAAATTTGAATAATTAGGCATATGTGCAGTAATGCGGATGAGCTGTGTTGTGTAGAGGAACCTTTCAATGTGTTTCTAAATAGTTTTATCCACACAGCTAGTCATTTTCTTGTATATAAATTATTAAATTCTTATTCAAGTGTTTTTCACACTTGCATTTTCTTTTTATTTCCGCCTTTGTTTTCTCGTATGTATGTTATTAAATCCTTATTTGAGAATTTTTTTAAGACTTGCATTTTATAGTTATTTCCTTCCTTGCACCACTTCTTTCGCACAAGCAGTAGTCATTTGACTTATGTTCATAATTATTTTTTTTTCTGAGTAAAGACTATTCTATTATGTATAAAAAAGAGGAAAAAATATTTACAGAGAGGTTTGAACCTCTGAGGGGGCTATAGCCTGCCCTCTATCAAAAGAACTGCTGCATTCAGCTCTTAACCGTCTGTTTACATAGATGAAAACTAAGAGCCCAAAACTCAATAGAGCTAGATAGGATCTATACTTTGTTTCCCGCCACCCTATTACAAAATACATTTCTATGCGGCTATTACCAAAAGCTGGAAAGCCAGACTCATAAACTGGGAGACGATAAAAGACTATACTGAAAAATACCAGAGAGCATACCCACTGAGAAATACATTCAAACAAAAAACCACAGTCCTGAGATGTCTTGCTGAGACGGAGAGAGTTATGCCTGAGGTGGCAAGTCTGCATCTTCATCGTTGGCTTTGCAAGGAGAGCTGATCCATTCAACCATCACATTGTCTTCTACTTCCATATTATTGCAGCCTGGAGGCATCACCAGATGCAGTACATTGCCTGAGAAATGCGTCGGTGCACAAGGAATGATCTCCTCATGAGAAGAGGTTTGCTGATGTCGCGAGTCCTCTTGATGACCTTCAGCCTGCTGCGCCTCTGGAATATTGAGGATATCCCCTGCCATGCTTCCTTGAGAGTCCCTAGAATTCTGAGAGAGAGACCTGTCCTTGGATTGTTCATCAGAGCCTGAGAGATCATCTTCTTCCTCTGAGAAGATGACTGTGATGATAGCAGAGATAGTAGGCTTGTTTAGCTTGCTTTTAAATTTGAATCGGGAAGAGTGGAAAGAACTGTTGAGGGATGGACCAGAGTGGTCGGATGATGGTGAGGCCGGCGAGACAGAAGCTAGCGGGGAAATGCGTCGAGGAACAGGTCCTCCCCTACCTCTAACACCTCCACGAGTTCCTGAACTACTACCCCTCCGGGAAATTCCTCGACGCCGGGCCATAGCAGCGATGATTAATAAACTGAGAGGACGAAAGGGTTGAAGGAGGAAGAAATACGACCTGCCCCAATCTAAAATAAATAGGAGATAGCAGTACTCAGAGTAGAAGGCGCCCAGGGAAAGCTCCGCACAGATAGAAATCAGAACCACTAAAGAAATCCCAGTACTGACGGATTGAATCCCACACTCTGCCCAAACAACTTCAACAGATACCGTAACAAGACCTATTACAATTATAAACCAAAGGAAAAAAGACTGACCATACCAGATGCGAGCCAGAAGAACCGAGACCAAATGCCTGAAGCTGGCTAGATGCGTGCATCTATGGAGCCATGGTGGCTTCCAAGTGCTCAGCCCTACACCTAAATTCTGAGAACCAATCCGACCGGGAATGTCTCTGCTTGAATGAGCCAGAGAGAATGTCGAGGTCAGAGCAATTGAATCGCAGCTTGTGCTCACCATCTTGAAGAACTTACTCCGCATGCCGTGAACCCAACGCCTCATTAATGAAATTAAATGCGCTGCCAGAAATCGCCAACTTGCTCCGCAGTGATGCCAGATGCCGGCGTCGCTCGCATGAGCATTAACATCTCATAAAATCACCCACATCTGGGTACTTATGTTCATAATTATTATCTATTTTAGTTAAAATAAATTAAAATGAAACTATTTATTGGTAAAGGACAACATTGTGGAGCATATGCACTTGTCTGCACAATGAGCCTTACAAAACAAGTTCATTAGCTAAGAAATCAACAAATACAAATCAGAAATCAACAAAGGAGAATCATTAATACAGGATTCAAATTTCATTTTTGTTATTCCAAATTTTGTATATGTCATTTTTACCATTTCCAAAAATGCATAACAAAAATGACCTTCCAACATCGTATTTCAGGTCCGCAAAGATTTTGTATGCATAGATAGTTGTTTTTTCGTTTAATCTCTCAAGCTTCCATTGTATGCACTTCCACATTCAACTAACTGAATTAAAGCCAATATTAAAAAACATTACAGTTAAAAATATCCTCTACATTTTCCTCATTTCGCAAAGATTTTGTATGCATAGATAGTTGTTTTTTCGTTTAATCTCTCAAGCTTCCATTGTATGCACTTCCACATTCAACTAACTGAATTAAAGCCAATATCAAAACACGTTACAGTTAAAAATATCCTCTACATTTTCCTCATTCCGCACAAATTTTGTACATGCATTTGTTCTTTTCATAACATCTACACATGAATAACTATCCGTGTACAACTCCTTCCCTAGATAATAATTAAAAAGTCAATTATGTGGAAGAGGCTTTTAAGATTTCATTGTACAGTTGTTTTTGTCTCTATCTCTATTTAATTGATTATGTTTGCATAAAGTTTTTCAGCCTACGTTCACATTAAATTCATTTATTGCCAATAGTTGAGTATTAAAAATGAATAATTTATGCTTATATTATTGATAATATTTTAATTATAAATAGTTATGCATATGTGCAGAAGTGCAAATGATTTGTATTGTGATGAGGAATATTTCAATGTGTTGATCACCTCACATAGCACAAAAGGCTTTGTATGGTTAAAATTTTATTTAGTATTGAATAAGGCATATTTTCTCATTAACATTTTCTATGCTTAATTATTATTTTATTGATTGTATATGATAAGGAAAGTCAAGGATGCATGGCCTGGGAAAATAAAAACCTTGGAACAATACCCTATGCACCACCCAACACAATGGAAACTAAAAATATTAATCATCTCGCAAAGATACATAGCTCTAAAATAAAAATCCATAGGCAACTACTCTTCTACACAAACTTCATAATCTGCATAATAAAATCATTGCACAAGTTATCGATGCCATTTTTTTTGTTTTCTTGGGTGGAGGGAGTTTATTGTAAGGAAGTGCGGAAAAAACACTTTTTCCACACAAAATCTCCATGGTGGGTGTACGTACATACATCGTTATTATTTTTGGTATTATTAAGGTCACTTTTGTTGCTGCTTCTTCCAAGGAAAACAAAGCTAAAGAAGCAACATCCCGTATTCTCCCGCACATAACCCATCTTCCAAAATTTTTATCGTTAATAGAAAATTCATATGCCTCCAATGTAACCCAATTATCCACTCAGGGCAAAAAAAATCCCACATATTAACACCAATATTTTAACAATGCTCTATGCACGACCCTGCACATTGGAAATCAACAATATTAATTATTCTGTAAGGATTCATAGCTATAAAAATAAAATCTCTACGTAGCTGCTCTACCGCACATGTATATGATTTGGAAATTTGTAAAAGTATCTCCACTCAACGTAAAATCAATATTTAAACAATGCCCTATGATAACCCCTCACAATGGAAATTAACGATATTAATAATTTTGAAAAGATTTATAGGTATAAAATAAAAATCTCTACGAAACGGCTCTTCCACACATACGTCATACTCTACATAGTATATAATGCATATTTGTTTGTCTCTATAGCTAATTAAGTGAGGTTCTCATTTCACCCACATTTTTGTCTCAACGCATGGGTTAGATTGTGCCAGAGCAAGTAGTTATTTTAGTAAATCAATGAGGTATACAAAGTTATTGCTAATATTTTAATTGTAAATATTTCAAATATTTGTTTCTTCAAGCTCTTGTGTGAGCGAATATATACACTTTGTACTAACTTCTAATATTAATGATCATATTTTAGTTATAACTACTGCTATTTAAGTGATTATGTACTAAACCACATTAATATTGAATGTGGGTGTGGTTGTGAGCGTATATTTCACCCACATTTTTATGTTAGACTATGCATGTTCCTCTCTACTTTCTCCGCACAACAATGTCTACAAAGCTTCATCTGTGCATGCTATATCTTTATTCTTCTATTCATATATCTAAATATGTTTCAAATAAGAAATTTGTGAGGAATTACATAATAAGTGTATTGTGCAGAGGAAGTTTCCAATGCGTGGAATGTCACACTTCACACTAAAGGTTTTTATTGCTAATATTTTAGTATTAAACAATGCATATTTGTTGTTCGCAATAAGACCGAGGTAACTACTAGACTTATGCGATATTTTTGTTAATATTTTAGCGATACATAGTGTATATCCATCTGCGCTTGCATCCAATTAAGTGGGGTCTCAATTTTCTCTACATTTTTGTCATAGCCTATGCTTGTTCCGCATTGGCTACTTCACCCAATGATATTTGCACAACTTCTTCCAAAAACGCTATATCTAGAGACATATGTGAAGTTATTACTAATACTTTTAAATGTCAATAATTCTTATTTTAAAATATTTCGAATATTTGTTTGTTTAGTCTCTTGTGTATATGCTCTTTGTGTGAATTTTCGTATTTTTCACTAAGTGCTAATATTATATATGATATTTTAGTTAAAAATAATGCATATCATTACTGAATTTAGTAAAGCGTAGGTCATGCAGTAATTTCAGAATAAAAAAGACACCTTCATATAGCTTTGACGACAACAACTTTTCAAGAAACACTTTTATTGTTAGTATTATTGCTAATACTTTAATTATAGATAATTCATATGAGTAGTAGTTTGAGTAAAGGTTATGTGGAATGCACAAAACGTTAAGTAAAAAACCACATTTCATTGAACAAAAGCTTTGTTTGTAAGGAGAAGTTTAATGTACGTAAAAAGTTTTCTGCGGAGCTCCACACTTCACATTAAATTTTATTATTGCTAATATTATTGGTAATATTTTAGATTGGAGAATTCAAGTTTTGCATCATTAGAAAAATTCGTAGTTCGTGATTAAGTGATTTAATCAAATATGAACTCAAATGAACTGTAGTGAGCAATAATGTTAGTTTTTATTTTAATCAATAATGAAATATGAGATATAAAACAAATTTTCAAACCATATGGTCAAATACAAATAATAATTGTTATCATAAAATCAATATAGTCAAGTGGTTTTGATTGCAAAATAGTTAATGTAGTTCAATTTGTAAATGGAAACTAGTTCACAACGTGTTTATATTCAAGCGCAAGCATTAAAACCAATTTTTGTCATCCAGATCAGAACTAATTTAATTTAATTTGTATCTATGATTTTTGGATTTATAGTTTTTTAAGTATGATATTCCTCATGTAATTCTTTGACTGCACAAAAGAAAATTGTTGTGGTCAGCACAATGTTTCCTTGTAGTATTCTACTATTAAGAGATATATGTCTAGAATTCCAAATGATTGCCAAATGTTCAGTTTCGTTTAAGGAAACAACACAAGTCTAAATGTAACAAAAAAGTTGAAAGCATGTTTTTGCAAATATATAGAAACCACTATGTTAGAATAAATTGTCAATGAGCGTGGACATAACTCAGATTTATATGAGAGCATATTCAAAACATGTTCAAGAAAAAATTTCTAAATAGAATTGCAATTGTCGAAAGAAAATTGTAAAGTAAATGGATTTGTTGCAGTGGAAATTGGTGTTTCGCATCCTCGGACAATATTTGCTACTAGAAAAAAAAATCTATAAGATGTATTAAGAGTCCCTTACTTGTTGAAGAAACACACTAACCTTTATTTTAATGTAGTCCTCGTCAGCGGCAATTGTGACTTCCAGTTTCACATTTTTGGTGAAAATCTAATTTTCAATTTCTCTAGTTTCTTCCTGCATGTTGATAACCGACCTCGCCTTCTTCTTATCGACCTTGGAGAAAGTAATTCACCATGTTTCAATATGTTCTAGAGTAAAATTAGTGATGCTATCAAAATATGCTTCCATTTTTTTTTTCCTCATGCAATTGAATTTGTAACATGTTCTTTGAATTTAACTCGTAATCTTGCAGCAAGCCCCGACCATCTAAGTATTTTATAATGTCAATTTCCATAAAATATATATCCTCTATGCTTTTATATACTTCACTACAAGAAGACTTGATATTCTCAATTGTAGTGACCCTTTCCGCTCATCCACCTTCAAATTGCTTCACTCATTCAACATTTGGTAATTGTTGGTTATGCTTTTAGAAATCAAAGAGTATTGCTAGCCTATGTTTAAAAATATTTAATTCATTATCAACAAATTTTGTGTATTATGTAAGATTACTATTAACGAAGTCCGTAAATTTTGTTATTTTCTCTTGCAAACATATTAAATCAGAAACTTCTTGTGAGACATCTTCAATAATTCTAAGCTTTCGCATATGTTCTAAAAGATATATGTATTCAATGCATTAAGCATATTCATAGCATTTTTTTTAATGTTTGCAGTGTTGCAATAGTAGGACTTGACAATGGAGGTGATTCTACTGCCAGCGGAGTCATTAATAAATCAACTAGATTTTTAATGTGTTGTAGTTATTTTAATTTCCTTTTCAACATATGATTTTCTGCAATTATATTGGGAACATCAAGAGTAATTGCATCATTTGTAGATTTTTGCATTACCATGAGCCCCATTATATCAACAGTAGAAAGATTAATATCCACGTGTTCTTGATCAATAATATTTTAATTTTCAAGATTTACCTTTTCAACTCTTAATTTTTTGTTGGTTTTGTGATACTTTGCATTTTGCAATATGACAGGAAATTCATCAAAAATAATTTCCTCTTCTACAATTTGGTCCATTATTTTCTATTTTTTTTCTAAACAAGTAGCAACCCAATTAGGTTGTTCATTACTATCACTTTCTACGTCTATAGGATGTTCAATGTTTTCTCTATTGACAACACTTTTGAACTTGGATATTTGAATTGTATTCGTTTGGTTTGGACAATTTTCCAGAACCAAGATTTCTTCTCTTTGCTCGGGTTATGGATGACGCTGCACCCGTAACATGTGCTTTAGGTGAATATTCTTGTGTAGTATTTAGCGATTTCTGTTTTTCTTTTTCCTCAGCTATTCTTTGGGAATTCATTATCTATATTTTCTACTTTATTTCTTACAAATTTCATAAACTATGTGTTGTGTGGACATATTTTCTTGTACGTTATGACATGCAAAAATTGCACTCGTTCTTTCTTGGCATGCAATTTAAGTTATTAGGAAAAAGTAAATGCACATACCAGAGGAAAAAGAGAAAGAAATAGTGAATTGATAAGATGCAATGAGAAAATAAAAATCCCTAAACAATTCTGCACAAAACAAAATACGTTGTAGAGAGAATTGTGAAAGAACCCGAGCAATTGAGAAAATGAATTATTGCTTATTACTAAATCTTCTAAGAAGTGAGACCAAGAATGTATTCTCTAGAGAAATTTTTTGTGTTTTTGTTCTTTGTCGTTTCGAGATTCAAATATCACTTTATTGATTATATAATTTGAAATATATTGGTTAATTTAACTCTTATTTATATTCTTCTCCAATGTTGTGTAAATTTGTAATTTGTTGTTGCAAAGTCAATTTCTAGTTATTGCTATTTTTTCATCTACAAAATACTAGATGCGACATTCTTAATAAATAGCAATTGAAATTATCAAATCCAACATTTACAATAAGTAATAGAAATAAGTATGAATATTGAAAAACCATCTTCTTCACTAACAATGTATTTTTTTGTTGGCTTAATATCATTGAAATATGTGTCATACAAACAGAAATTGTGATACAATATAAGATCATTCTGTACCTATACTACATTTGAAACTGTTTTCTGATGCATTTTTCGTATTAAATTGCCCAAAATTTTCAATGATTTCTTGACAACCATAAAAGTTTTTGAAATGGCTAATACATATATGTATAATAACAGAAAATATTCATGACAATTATGACAATTAGCTTTGAAACTATCAACAATAATTGTTAACAGTCATAAATGAATATCATGCGTAGACGTGTTTCACTAGTTTATAACAAATTGATTTAGTTCTCGAGCTCGCCCCCACTGGTAAATCTTTTACGAGTTGTTTTATTTTGATACTAAAAAAGCTAATTGTCTATCAAGGAAACAAATTTTCCTAAAAAGTTAATTAGTGTAGGATTTTGGCAAAAATCATGACGAAATTTCCATAATCTTCCAGACAAATGTATCACTTTCTAACAATGATTTTCAATTACTAAAGCCATTAATCATGATTAATAGTGTGATGTTAGTATTCCTCACTGCCATTATTCTGTAGTTGTTACCAGATTCAGATCTAATATCTAATTTATTGACACGTTTAACACTTTCACTAAATAACAATTGAAAATTTCAAAGCAAACGTTAGAGGTAGATGGTGAAATAAATTTGGAATTTCAACAATTGTTTTCTTTCTTAATTTGGTAACGGTTGTTTCTTTAATGTTGTCGATATACATGTAATAAAAAGTAGGAATATACAAAATAAAATAAATACAAGTTCATTGTGATCATGTACATTATTGTTTAGCTATTCAATATGACGGTACAACATTATCGTGTAGTGACCCACAGAAAAATGCCAAAATGTTTTACGTTTAATCTAGTAATAAAGGCCCTTAATTAATTTTTTTATTGACATTAAATCATGCTGCTAAATAGTGGAATATAGCTTACTTTTCATAGTGCTCAATATGTTTTTTATTTTCATTAATACTGGACAAAGCTTTGGGAATAGTCAAAGCACTGTCAAACATGCATTTGTTTCTAGATATGCACAGCCATTTCTACATAGCTACTTGTGTATTCAATAAAATCGTTCAATGGACACAATCAAAGAATTCCAAACATGTATTTTTCCTCTGAATATTCTTCTTATGAATAAAATCTACACCATTCAGCAATATCAAGAGAATAATAACACCTTTGCATAGTTTCTACCGCATACAATTGTCATAAGGATCAATGTTACTAAATAATAATTATTACAATTGCATCAGAAATTGGTTTTACATTTTTGAAAAAAAAGCATAATGGTTTCAAATATGTGCAAAAGGATGGTGTTACAAATGTGTGGAAGGATGATGTCTAGAACAAGGAACATCAAATTATGTATTCACATGCATCTAGACTTCAACATCACTCTACACAGTAAAATCTCCCCACAAGGGTTGGCAGAGTATGGACACGTTATCTTTAATACAATTTGTCTTCCTAAGTGAAAATATGTTGTTTTTCATTAACTACTTTGCACTCTTTATTTTTTGTCTGAAAAGCTACAAAATTACTAGTTGGACGAAAACAGTAATCAAAGAAAGATCAAAACCATATACCGTATCAAATCTCATTTATCAATTTTATTGCATATTGTAGTGGGTTTTCGCCAAATAAATATTTGTGTTTATGACATATTTTATCTCATAACTATCATAATAATAACACATAATGTTCAAACTGCTGAAAGAATTCTCTATGTTGCGATAAAGAAACTTGGTATTCTCACCTAGCATCAAAAAATTAATTAAAAGAAAGTACTATTATTAATATCCATTCTTAGTAAATCCACACACAATGACGTTATCATATCTAGTTGCAAGTATATTGATATGCACTCTGTATTTTTTTTCCAAACACCCATGGAACTACTAGTTGAATGCAAAAAGAAATTGCAAAAAGATCAAAACCATATAGAACATCAAATTTCATTTATCAATTTTAGTGTTGCGTATTGTATCGGGTTTTATCTGAATTAATATTCGTGTTTATGACATATTATATCTCGTAACCATCATAAAAATAGTAGATAACATAAAACTACTGAAAGAATTCTCTACATTCCCTGTAAATAAACTTGGTATTCACACTTAACATGCAAAAATTAATTAAAGGAAAGTACTACTATTAATATCCATTTAGTAAATCCACATGCAATGACATTATTATAGCTAGTTGCAAATATATCGATCAAGTTGTATCTATCAATATTATAAAATACCCTTTTCGATATTTATTCAGTGAATTCAAGTATATGTTTCTTTTAATAGACCAAATTTAGGATTCTATTCATTTGCCCTAGATTAGAGAAAAAGCTACAAGCATTGGTTGGGTGTGCTCTTGGTGTTGGTGCTGGTGTGTCCCTTGCTAGTATAGTTACTGATAGTATTGTTGGTGTACTAAAAGGAAGCTCGTATATATATGTAATTAGTGAGAGAAATTAGTGATAGACACAGAACATGAGGAGAAAGTATACTTAACGAATTAGAGATTAGGTCCAGAATATTTCTTGACTGAGTGATATGTTGTTATTTTAATGAGAATGAAATATGGATTGGATGGTAAGGTTGTTTTTTTAAGCAGTCAGTTGTGCGCTACTATTTGGTATTAGCCTTCTGGAAAATGTTATGCAGATGTGCTTGTGCATATACAAAGTCAGTGGCTTTTTTTATTATTAGTAGGTTTTATTTGCAATTCTTCCCATGTGCATTTGTATTTTATTATTATTATTATTATTATTATTATTTATGAATGTATTTCACAACTAGAAAAATAGTTATGTGAAGAAAGTTGTGTGGTAGTAGCTGTGGAGAACTTGTTCTCTTAAAAAAGCATGATCGGAAAAGAAAAAATGCAAGTGCATAAATATAAATAGCTTTTCATGCCTTGATTACAATGTTAATTACTGATTTTCATGCAATTTGATTTTGATACTCATGTTTTTTATTCGAGAGCTTCTTCCTGCAAATTTTTCATGATAACATTTACAAAATGTAATTAGTATTATTTAGGAATACTGGTTGCATCTCTTACTTTTATTGCATTTATATTTGAGGAAATCGGGAAATTTGAAAAGAAGAGCATATGATAAGTTGTAATTCTACAATCGAAAGTGTCTTTTTACTTTGTCAAAAGAAACCTTACATTTTTTTTTTTTATATAATTTTTTAACTGATGAACTCAATTCCTTTAGTATTGAATAATACGAGTAGAATCACCAAATGTGCAATTATCTAATCCAAAATTGGCATATAGTAAAACAATTTTACAAAGTGAATGTCCTAAATGATCTTGATATTGATTTCTAAAGAGTATGAAACTTATCTACCATAAGTAATAGAAAAATTACAAGATTTATGAAAATCACTGCTTAATGAATAACATTAAAATAGATAGTAGAAAAACGTCATTTTATATCATTAATAATGATAGTAGTTAATGTCATTTCATATATGATTTGTTTAGTTATGACATAATTAAATCAGTTGCAAGTTCCAATAGGGAATGATTTCAACATTAGATATCAAATCTTGTTATTTGCAAAAAAAAAAATGTTAATTTTCATTTTCTATCATCTACAAATAAAATAATAGAAGAAATTGCAAATATTTTTCAAACCTATATGAAATTATTCGAAGTTAAAAAAACATGGTCTCTGCTATTGGTATTATAACAAACTAAAATACTTCATTCGTGTTGAAACAACTATAGTCATGTTCATATTGTAATTACCATAGTTTGTATAGTAGCAATTGTATTCACATTCAAATTATAATTACCATATTTATGATCAAAGTAAACATCAAAGCTGAAACAAATTTCTCACAATCAAAAAAAGTTACCAAATATCCATTTTTTTTTTTATCAACAAAATCACTGTTATGTTCAGATTGTTCACAAAACTGATAAACAATGTTATAATTTGCACAAAAAAGTGATTTTTTAACAATAAGGTATATAATTTGAATAACAATAATACTATATGGTTACTCATAATAGTTGTCTTTTCAATAGCAACATTTTTTCTGACATCACAATTCACTAGCATATCCATGGTTTCCATTGCAGTTCTTTTGCCACTTTAACTTTATGTTCTTGCATTTCAATAAAATAACAATTATTGCTATGAAATTAATTAAATACATATAATAAATGACAACATGACTTTGAAATAGAGATATGGGAAAAAAAATAAGAAGAATAAGGAGAAAAAATATGTTAATATGTAATACCCTTCCGTTGCGATAAAACCACTCTGGTTAGACTGAGTGGGTGGCAGAAAAGGCAAAGAAGAATATTGAATTAATTATGTAAATGAATAATTCTTAATAAATAAATAAATAAGTTGTAGGTATCTTGAATGAGATGCCTAGAAACGAGATTCTTGTCGAAATAAACTCAAGATAAAAATCTCATTGATAAGGGAGATTTGATTATTCTTCATGATAAGTACTCTAGAATAAAATTATAGGTAAGCTTAATGGATGGGAGAGAAATATCTATTAAGTTTCTTAGCTGGAGAAATATGATAAGCTTAGAAAATCCTAAAAGCATTGCAGGAGAGAAAGGTAGGCTTTTATGGAAAATCCTAGGTAATTGGATAATAAAATCCACAAAAGCGAGATGCCCCTAAAAGAAACCTTACCATGAAAGAAAGTTATTAAATACCAGTTGAGGGAATCAACAAGAGGTTGTTGATTTCAGGGGTAATAGAGTCTCAGCTTGGGGGTGAATTGAAGGAAATGATTCTAGGTTGGATGGAGAGCAGGTGTGAAATTCCAAGTACCCTACTAGTGATTTTATTTAACATTGAGGATTTAATTTCTTAATGAAACAAAATTTCATATGGGGATTGAAAATTCTGAACTATGTATGAGTTAGAGGTAGTTGATGCTCTGTACATTTGATCCCCCTAGGATTGAATAATTTAATTTGTTTTTTTTTTTTTAAATCTGAACAATTTTAGGTGTGATTCCTTATGTACGATATGATTTTATACCGATCGTTTCTTCTCAGCTAGATTCTTTTATTGATGAAAAACTTGGAGTAAATCATTCAGGATTTTCCTAGTTGCAAGTAAACCTTGTTAAATTAACACAACATAGGGGAGACTTTCTCTAGTATATGTGCCAAGTCTTAACTTAGTGTCCCCGCACCTTTGTCTTTTGCTATTTCTACAATTTATTTTGCATGACCTTCAAGGATATCAAAGTAAAATGTTATTTTCTCTTTTTAAAAATGGCAGCAAGCTGCCTAAGCTGTAGGACTCTAGATAACTATAGAGGGGAAAGGTATTTAATTTTATTGGTGCCACGATATTCAAATAGAATATTGTTGGTCATATTTACCTCGCCTTCCACTCTTATTTTACCAGATTTCAGTATTCATCCATTTCTTCTGTAAAATGGAATAATGAAAGCAGTGTGCTAAGGTAGAGACTAGAGTACGACATGATCTGTTTAACAGAGAAAGAGGGAAAGAAGAAAAGGATTTGTTTGATTTCTATATCTGAAATACATTAGTAGCGAAATTTGATCCCAAGACAACTCGATCGAGAGGGAACACTGATGCCGTATAATATGATTCGTCGGGGTAAATGAGAGAGGAAACTTCTAGATTTTACATTTTTCGTTAGCCAATGAAAAGCCAAGGAGTGAAAACTGCCATCAGACCCTATCTAATGAATATCAAGGAGAAAATGCCACCATCAGACCCTAGCCAATGAATAACCAGGGAGTGAACACCGCCATCAGACCCTAGCTATGCTGCTGAGATTCCTGTGTAATGCATCATACTCATGTGTAATAGACAATTAAATTGGTAGCGTGGGCAAAACTGATTCATTATTCGGTTTGTTTGGTTTCTTTGGAAATAAATTGTTAATTTTATTACTCCTCTAAAATAGATCAGTGTTCTCTATTCTTGATATTATATGCGTTGATTTCGAATCAGATCGAACTATGTTGATACATGGCTACTGGGTCATAAATAGAGTAATAACATTGAAAAATGTGGTGAGATTTTTCAAATCAAGGCTCCGTGCATTCCCATAGTGATCCATGAAAGGATAAGTCCTTGTAGTTAATTTGTGGAATTGGTATGATGGGCATAGACATAAATAAAATAGGGTAAATATGATTTGAATCATTGATGGAAACAAGTGAGTTCATAGTTACATTGAAGATAGAGCAAGTTCTGAGTATTAAGAGGTATCACAAAGGGGATAAACTTCTGTAAATGAAGGAAGGTGATTGAAAAATAAATCTAGATCTCGAGAAAGTATCAAGTAGAAATGGAATACGAGAACAATGTAATAATGGTAGCAACCACTCGTGTAGCGTCTTGGCACTAGAATAGCTTTGGTCCATCTATTTGGGAAAGGAACAACATAAATCTGTTACATTTCCAAGTTAGTGTGTCATGTTTGTGGAGGTATGAACAATTGGCACAAAGAAATTGTGTTCGTGGTGGTTACCTACAAGTACGAGCACATGCATGTCTTGGTGGGATGAGCACTCGAGCGGATCTTTGTATTCTCCAAGATGGTGTTCCTCTTTCTCGGTGGATGCCACATAGGGTCTACGACAGGTTGCACCATCATGCCTTGCCACCTAATTCAATCAAATGGGATGTGTTGAATTACAACTTGATCTGTAAGTGCATAGTTGGTCTTGCGGTGGCTAGTCCTCTAGTTGTATGGGGTGCTAAAGAGGCTGGCATGTTTGTTGATACCTCCAATCAGATGAATGCTAATGGAATGGCTGATTCTATGAAACCTTAGAAGATGCGCCTGAAATTTTCTATGAGAGGAAAATGCTTATCTGTCTAGCAGCAACGCCATGAGTTCCTGGACATGCCTGCAAATCGTAGGTAGTGACTAAATGTTGACCTCTCTTCCAGTAGTGTAGGGTAAAGGGAATTGTGATCTCTTTCATGCTCTTTATATTTTAAAATAGAAAATAGGTGCGCTTATTCATGCGGTGTGGAGGTTCGCTACGTATCTTATCAGAGCTATAGGTTTAATACTGGAACCTATGACTACCCTCAACTGCAAGATATAAATTAGTAATAACTAGATTGATTTGAAAATGGCTCGTTATTCATTGGAATAACTGAATCAGAAAATATCAAAGTAGGATGTGATATACATAGTGTTTGGTCTAAAATGCGGATGCAAATTAAAGTTTCATTTACTATCAATCCGGGTAAGTAAACTTCGAAAATCGTCCAATATATATGGACTTCGGGAAAAACTAAACTAAGCTAGGTGAAGAAATGCCAAAGCTCCCCTATAGGAGGTCTTTCATTGGGATCTCCAACACCTATTTAGTTGTTTAACAAAATGAAATCTAAAGACATTGTGACAAGTGTAAGAAATATTAAAGCTCCCTTATAGGAAACTGTTCATTAATATTTCTAATCATCTTAATTAACAACTATTTAAACTAATGAAATTAAAGAACTTAAACCTAATTCTGATTGATTGCATGAAATATTAAAGCTCTCTTACAAGAGGATATTCATTTATATCTCAAGCATATACTTCAGAAACTTAAACTAATGAAATCAAACATTAAATAACGTATCAGATTCATTGAAAGAAACATTAATACTTTCTTATGAAATTTCATTCGTTAATATTTTAAACATATGAACCTAATGAAATTTACAAACAAACATAAAATGAAAGCTTACCAAAACAAAAGTGTACTTGCTAGACAATGGGGGCCCTTCCAAGGATTCACAAGCACATCAAAAGAGAAGTCAAATGTAGAAGATCAAAGAAGCTCCATTTTATTTATCATCAATTTCAAATTGAAATTACAAGTTCTACATTCCAAGAGGTTCTAAAATCTCCATTATAGTCATTCTAAATTCGGTCTTTTCATTACAAACTTATAAGATCCTAAGGTTCTAAATTCTAACTTTTCAATTCTAAATTCTAAATTCTGAAATTACAAATGAAGGAGATAACACTCCTATTTATAAAAAACTTATGATAACAAACTCATAAATGTGGATCCACTATTCCCTCTTAAAATCCACATATCTCTCAACCAATGGTGACACATAACCCTATCCTCCATGATCTTCTCCATGAGGTCCATGATCTTATCCATAAGGTTCATGATCTTCTCAAATTCGAATTTGAACATAGAGTGTCACATAAGGGTGCATTATAAGCTTCCTTTGTACCTACACATATCAACAAAGTCATTCCAATTGTTAGGTATAAGTATAAGCATATTATTTTTTAAAGTTTAACCAAAAATTCACTTAAAAATACTAAGAATTAATGATGATTGGGAAAACACAAAGGTAACCCATATAATGATGAAGGTGAAGCGGATATGATGACATGGTGGTGGAAAAGAGGTGAGAAATTGTGTGAATGGAGCAAAAGTGGATGTATTTTAAGGATAATTCTTTGGCCCAACATACCCCCAAACTGAAGGTATTGCATGTCCTCATGCAATCTATTACATTACTTTTTGATACTTGAGCTTTGGCTTAAACTCTACATGATATCATTTACTTAACTTTTGCAAAGTGTTTTTGATGAATTGCAACTTGGTTGGTTCTTGTGTTTCAACCATATTTTGTTTGTTGCATTCAAGTTTAATGTATGATCTTTGCATATTGATAATGTGATTTTTATTGCAGAGTATTTTTGTTGGAATGCATCATGGTTGGTTCTTGTGTAACAACCATGATTGTGTTGGCATCCAATTAACTTTTAAATACTTTTTACAAAGCCATTTATATGCTCATGATGATGTAATAGTAAATATATTTGGAAAGTATGTGGGTTTTAGAATGTGATATATGAATATGGAAAAATATGAATGTGACAAAGTATGAATGTAAATATATCCTTCCCCCAAACTAATGGTTTTGGCAGTTGTGTGAAATGAGGAAAGGAAGTTTTTTTCCAAAAATTATCATTCTATCTTTCAAGGAATTAAATGGTTAAAAGTTAGAAAATATCATTTCTCAACTTACCCTTTCAAAAATTGATGAGAGTTGTGCATGTGTGGCTGCAAAATTTTGATCATAGTCTTCTTTACTTGGTTGTGAAAATGGTGGATGAAATCAAAAAAGTAAATCTTTTATTGTTGTTGCATCTACTAATAAATCTTTTGCTGGATCTTCTGTTCAATGTTCAAAATCTGCTGCTGAATGTTGCTGAAAATGTGTAAGGCTTGGAAGGTATAAAAAATTTAGAATTTACACTCCCCCCCAACCTTATCTATTGACTTGTCCTCAAGTCATTTACATCAAAAACTGAAAAGTAATGAAAGTGATTCTACTTCCTTTGCTACAAAATGATTGGTCTTCAAGTCTTCAATGCTCATTGGCACAATTCTTGTCATGTGAATAAATGTTTCAGTGTCGAACATAACAAGAAATTGTTAACTTAATGGCCATTGATGGATGCCACTAGTCAACACGAGAGCTCCCAACTTGGATGTGGATGAGAGTCAAGATGCCCTGAACACATTGTTCTAAGTATGAATGAATTTGTTTTTGTCAAATACTTAGAATTTCCTATGAACAATGGACATTGACTTATTTCATTGTTTATCGGCATGATAGCTTGCCCTTAAGGCATGCAAGCTTCAAGGTGTTTTTACAAAAATATTGGCTCAAGGACTATGTAATCAATGGTGTATGGAAGCAAGGTTTTATTTGCAAGTGTAGGAAAAAGGAATCTAACAATGAATATGTAAAGTGGAACAAAAATCTTGTAGATGAGCTTCGCTGGTTTTACTGGTGGGTTAACATTGATGAAAATCTAATGAAGTGTATGTCGATTGTGAGAAATGGATAATGTCTCTTAATTTCTAGGGCACTATGCATACCAGGATTTAAACCTAGGTTTTCAACATGTTGACACCCCACCTTAAATATTAGATCACAACTTGGTAGAAAAAATAATATAATTCATTCATATAGTTTATGCAATAATTGTTATGTTTCCATACTAAAAACCTGACAGTAATATCAATACAATGTCACAGGAAACTTCTCCAATATTGCTTGGTAGGAAATAGTTGTACAAAATAGGCATCCTATATTGTATGATTGTAAATCAATTGGAATAAACTTCTAGATATCATTTTATTGAAACCAGTTATCCTTGTGCACAACAATCCCAATTGCAAGTATCTACTTAGCCAACCAATATGGTTGGAGCATCACATTGACCTAACAGCTAGTTGTTGCATGGTTTGTTATTGTCTCTCTACTTACTTTGTGCTTGTTCATTATTACAAAATTTTTAGTAGTATTTCCATTCAAGAACTTGGCTCGTTTTCCTAAAAAAAAACAGAGTATGACTTAAGGAAAGTCTACTTACACCATCCAACACACATATTAAAAAAAAATTGCATTTAAAACACAAGACCAAGAAACAAAATTTAAGCTTTCGTGTTCTTATTATCTCAAAACTCTACTTAACAACAATTTCACTTTCAATACCCCTCTTGACCGTAATGAGCATTCACCATGAACGGAAATAGAGTTTTCATTGTAAGTTATAATATATATCTTTCTTTTACTTTCATCACATTATGTTCTTCGATTAAATTGGTTAAAGAGCTCTAACTTGTTAAAGGTTCTTATGCAATCTCTTAAGGAAATCAAAGATGACAAATATCCATGTCATCATAAAACCAATATAAATACAAGCAGCAATGATTACAAGTATGAAAGAAATTTCATGAAATGCATAATCAATAATCGCCCCACGTGCAATGAGTGAATAGCAAAAAAAACATGCATTGTGAATAGATGTATCTCAATAACATTGTGTTGCACAATGACACATTCCACAAACTCATAGATTTGCATGCTCAATTTGTTGGATATCAAGATCTGATGAGGAAGCATGAGGGTTTTTTGCATGCACATGATGCAAGGCAGCACAATGAAGTGAAAAGCATGATATTAGTGTATCTTAAAGCCAATCTTATTAATGACTTATTGCATTTAACATCACAACGCTATTTTAATATTATACATAAGTTGGGTTGAATTAGCACTGAGGACCTTGAGGAATAAGTATGGAAATGTGTGCATATGAAAGGACAAAACATGATTGCACTCTGTAAGCGTAATCTCTTACCTCTTTTAAAGTCATTACCATCATTCACTACTTGTGGGAATTTGGTGAGTTTCGAGATAAATTGGTGAATTTTGCCCCATTTTACCCATAGGTGCATGGAACATCCAAGCACCACCTTCACTTTAGGAAATTAGTCATGTTCCGACTGATATTTCCAATGTCAATGATCAGACTCAAAGACAATAAAAGAATGATAGATATGAAGATACACTTCATTTTTTACAAGCCACCATCGGGAAAAAAAAACCCCAAACTTCCGTTTACGATGGCTATTTATACATATTTATGACCAACAAATGTGAAAATTTAGACATTAATACATGAATAAGGAAGGTGTTCCACATCTTGCCCAAAATGAAGCCATGTAACCAGTCACACCAGCGATGAGGAGAGTACCAGATACGTTGAACAAAGGAAGAAGGGAACATTTTTATCTTGCGATGAGATCGAGAACTGAGTTCAAGACTATGCTTCTCCTCCCAAATTTAGACTGGGTTGCATTTTAATCATTCATGAGGCCCAGTCACCCCAAGCCAAGTTTCAAGCTTGAGAGGATTGCTTCTGGGGCCAAAACTATTCTGCTAAACAACATCATTTTAGTGCTTAGATCTAGTACAATCACATTGAAAAACCCCATTTCAATAATTGCCATCCAAGGACTTGCATGAGGTTCAATAGAGTTTCGACATATCTTTGTGGTTAGCCACGAAGCTTAATCCACTACAACAAAACAGGCAATTTGCGCCAGATTTAGCACCAGATTCTAGTGCATTTTTTTCTCAATTGGGATGAGCAGCCTGGCGCTAAATCTGGCTCTATTGTACAATTTTTAATGCGTCCTTTTTTGCACCAAATTTTGCATCTTTTTTACGCCAAATTTTCCATCCTTTTTTGCATCATATTTTGCACCAAGATTTTCATTTGGTTTTACAACAGGTTTTGCTTCTAGTTTTGTGCCATTTTTTTGCATCTATTTTTGCATCATTTTTTGCTTCCTCTTTTGTGGCATTCTTTGCTTCTATTTTTGTGTCATAATTTGCATCGATTTTTACACCATCTTTGACATCTTATTTAGTGCCTTTTTTACATCCAGTTTGTGCCAGTTTTTGCATCTGGTCTTATGCCATCTTTTGCTTCTAATTTTGTACTTATTTTTACATGTATTTTTGTGCCAATTTTTGTGCCTTTTTTTACACCATCTATTCCATCCAATTTTGCACCATATGTTGAATCTGATTTAGTGCCAAACTTTCCATGCATTTTTGCACCATTTTTTGCATGCACTTTTGCATTTTATTTATCTCCCTTTTTTGCATCCTATTTTGCACTATATTTTGCATTTAATTTTGCATCATTTGTTGCATCCATTTTAGCATCATTTTTAACACCATTTCTTGCATCCAATTTTGCATCCTTTTGAGCATCTAAATTTGCATCCTATGTTGAACCATATGTCGCATCCACCTTTGCATCCCATTTTGTGTCTATTGTTATGTTCATTTTTGAGCCATTTTTTCGTCTACTTTTGCATTTGTTTTTGCACCACGTTTTGAATGATTTGTTGCATCATTTTACATCCAATGTTTCATCTCAATTTGCATCCAAATTTGAGTCATTTTTATGCCCATTGTTGCGCCAATTTTTCTTCTTTTCTGTCCAATTTTGCACCATTTTTTATGTCCAAATTTGCATCCTTTTTGGTATCTAATTTTTCATCTTTTTTGTCTTCCAAATTTGCATCCTTTTTTTTGCCACATTTTGGGTCCACATTTGCATCTCATTTTGCACCTAGATTTTAGTTGGATTTTTCATCTAGTTATGCATCATCTTTGACATCCTTGGTTTCACCCTTTTTTAGTCCCATTTTGCATCTTGTTTTGTGTCTTTTCTTACATCTTTTTTGCATCCTAATTTTACACCATTCTTTGCATCCTCATTTTGGTGTCCATTTTTGCATCCTTGTTTGCACCCAATTCGGTATCCTTTCATATGCCCTATTTTATTCCCTTATTTGTGTCTAGTGTTGCACCCTTTTTTAATTTTACTTTAAAAACCTTTTTGTGTCATTGTTTGCATATTGTTTTGATGGCTAGTTTAACATCCAATTCTACTCCCAATTTTGCATCCATGGTTAAATCCACTTTTGGCTTCTTGTTTAGAGTTTTACTTTTATTTCCATTTATGACCCCCCTCTAAGGGTTCATTTTACTAAGTTCATTTACATAGTGAAATATATTAAAGTTTCTAAATATCATTTTGCTGTAGGATTTAATACATGGTTAGATGAAAATAAAACCCTCTCAGTTTATCTCGGAAACCTAGGACAAACCAATTAGGAGAAAGGTTGTTCTAAGGCTTAGGATTCTTAGTAGATCAAGATGTAGAGTATAGATTAAGAAAAAGAGAATGAATTCTTGTGAGTCCTCGCATGCAGGTCTTCTTGGAGTTTTTAGTATAGCCAAGAAGTGCTCCTAGCTAGCTCCAAAGCTTGGTCCTACACATAAGAGAGAGAATAAAGCAACCTTCACAGCATAATATCTTGATAATCAAAACTATCAAAAACATATAAATATTATTGAATAAATAAATATAAACCAAAAACCCATACATCCATTAGTTAAATAGAAGAAGTAAAGAATGAATAGAAACATATGGAAGGAAGAACAACTTATCTATATGAATAAAGGAGTTGGAGGAAAGTTACAACAATCAGATATAGTTGCAACATCACCTCCCCCAACTCATAGCTCCAAAACTCTCCCTCTCAAGATAGATCTCAACAGCGTGACAATACAAAATTCCCATCATTTTTTCAATGGCCAAGCCTCTAATATATAGGAAAGTGAAGGCTATGAAGATTTCCAAAATTCCTCATTAGTTCAATTTGGGAAAATCTTTTGGGTGAATAATTTTTCCTCATATAAAAAAGGAATTTTCCACTTTTTAGATGCTTTTGTGCTTAGGAAAAAGCTTCCCCATGCTTTATGGCTCTTTCCCGCTTTTGTATGCTTTTATTTTTTAGGAAAAAGCTAAAAATGAGGATAAAGATATTACATTCCACCATATGAGTTTCTGAAAGTGACCAAGAGTGTCAAATTCAAATTCTAGTTTGCTTATGTTTTAGTTTTTTTTTTTAATATATATTTAGTTTTAGTATTTTTTTATTTTCTAGAAAAATATATTTAGTTTTTGGTATGTTTTTCTATAAGAAAAATTATATTTTGTTTTTATAAAAATGGATTTTAAACATTCCATTCATGCTAAATTTGTGATTTTATGATAGGAGTTTAAATTATATATAAAAAAGTAACTTAATGTCATGTGTTGTGTCGCTAAGATGGGTGTTATACATCTCTTCCTTGCTAAGTTATAGAATGTGCTTGGGTTTTATTAATGCAATAAAACTAATTATGTTCTTCATGATATCTTGAAATGTTCATCTTGAACCAGACTAATAAAACAATAAAGTTAAAATAGGTTTGCCTTTGTCCTTTATAGATCTTTGTCCCCATTAATCTTGGTCTTAATAGATTAATTGTCTTGTGGTGGCCTTGAGTGGTCACTTCCATTAGTTGCATGCTTTATAGTTTTCTGTTAGTGACATTTTTTAGGCTTGATAATATGTTATTTAATTTATTAAAATGTGTTATTGTCCATATTATTGTTAAATATTAATATTAAATATGCTTATTTTTTAGCATGTTTTAGCAAAACGTTCCCAAAATGTTTATAGATTGTATTTTATAATGCAATGATTCTTTGCTTGATGAAATTGTTTTGGATATTTTTTTTAATGATTCATTGATTGATGAAATTGCTATGGATATTTTTTTTAGTATATTAAATTGTATGTGATAAAGTCAAAAATCACCTCTTTTTTAGATTTTCATTGGTCAATTTCCCTTAAGGCCATCAAGTTCACCATTTGGCCCTAGGTTAAGGAAATATAGGAGTCATGAAGTGGAATTGTCCAAGCACTTAAATCTTGAGACATGTTTCTTTTTAGTCACGTTATACTTCCTTTCTATGTAAATTCTCGATGAAAATAGTCTTGGAACATGAGGGGCATCAATAGTAAAGGAAAACAAACTCCTAAAAGAAAAATGGTACGCAAAGCACCCATAAATAATGTTGATATAAGAAGCAAAAATATTAAGTGAGGTTCTACCTCATATAATTAGAAAATGGGGGAGGAATTTCCAAGTAGTAGTGATTGATGCTTAGAGATACTTGGGTGGAATGGTTATTATTTGAAATGATTAAGACATCAAGGTTACCAATATGTTTACCTCTTTTCGCATTATGACAATACAATTTTAGTTAATTGACATTGAGGACTACTACCATGTATCCAATGTCTATGACTCCAATATCGCAAATGGAAAACCTCTATTTCTCAATTCTATTTCTAGCACAAGTAATTTATACTCCCCATCTCCATGGATTACTGGGAGTGACTTCAATATTATAAGTGTCTCGAGGAAAAGAAAGAATGAATCGCAATGTTTAACAAGATATTTTGCAAGCTATACCATTAAAGCCACAAAGTAGTCTCCATTAAAGTTGTCAAGCAATGAGTCTCCAACCCACACATGTGGATCAATGAGATGTAATACATGTGTGTGTGGTTACTAACTCAATACACCTCTATAATAACTCCACAAACTTATGTATTTCACTCTGTCACATAAATTGACAGTAGTGTGACATAAGTAAACCTAGAGTAGACATGAAAGCCTTAGGAAACAAGCATTCCCTAGATCCTCAATTAGGTGCTTAAATGATGAAGTGAAAATGCAAGGAGAAAAGAGGAATTCATGATTTAACCATCACATAGATGTGATCAAGTGTGACTAGGAGTGGATATATTCATATATTTTCCAAAGAGGGAGTGAATACATGAGTTACCATTTATTGGCCCTTATTTTTCTTTCTTTTTCATTTTCTTATATATAGGACTTAGGGAATAAGGTTTTCATAAGTTTCGCACAACTCATATAAGATTTACATGAATTTTCACTTCAACCTTAGAGTTTAGACTTAGATAAATCAATATAGTGTATCTTTAATGATTTTGGCTTTCACTTTTTTATTTTATTTCATCACAAATGACAAAATGGGAAATATTTTGCCACAAATCTATGAATGCTTAATCAGAAAGGCGTCATGTGATGAAAACAAATTAATGATGTTGTTCTCTACGAAAATGATGGGCATTCTTGAGAAAATTTTATGCTTGTGGATGTCTCCTCCCTGGTTGAGAGGGAGTGAGGGTAGACACCATGTTATCCATGTGTCATGTACTATGGCCAGGACTAACAATCGTAAGCCTATTAAAGACACTAGTAGGGATAATGGTGGATTGGATAAACATTTTGGACCAATATTCTTTGAGAATTTGGACTTTGACTAGGACTAATCGCCATAAGTCAAGTACATTAATCCAAGATAAGAATAGTCATGAGGATTGACATTTTCTAGTGTCAAATATTATGATAGTGGATTAGGAAATGATCATGTGAGGACATACCTGGTAAACATCCTCGTGGGGTAAGTGCCTTGAGAGGCAGTGGTGTCCAAATTTATGCCTCCCAACATTGTGCTGTGAACACAAAATTAGTTGCAAAACTGGACGAATCAAAAGTGGATGTAAAAGTAAATTCGAAATGGGATGCAAAAAACATAAACAATATTTGATGCAAACTTGGACACAAAATAAGATGCAAATATGGATGCAATAGTGGAAGAAAATGTGGGTTTCAATGATAGGCATAAGATATGGCACAAATAATAGCACAAAAAAGGTGGATGTAATAATAGACACAAAAAATATGCAAACTTAGATGCAAGACAAGATGCTATAAGGGATGTAAAAGTCGATGCAAACACGGGTGCAACATGAGAAACAAAATTGGATGCAAAATATGGATGAAATGGAAGTACATGCAAAAGAATATACAAAATGAGATGCAAAACCCAACACAAAAGTGGATGCAAAAATAGATGAAATATTTTATGCAAAAGAGGATGTGAAGATGGATGCAAAATTGGAAGCAAGCATGGTTACAACAGTAAGTAGAAAACATGGAACAAATTTTGTTACAACAAAAGTAGATGTAATGATAGATGCAAAAAAAGAAGCAAATGAAGATGAAAAATAGGATGCCAAAAGGGATGTAAAAGTGGGCGTAAACATGGGTGCAACAATGGATGTAAAATAGGATGCAAAAGTTGATGCAACAAAATTCTATGGAAAAGTAGATGCAATACGAGACACAAAACCTGGTGCAAATCTTGACGCAAAAGTGGATATAAAAAGGGATTAAAAATAGATGTAAAAGTTGATGAAAACCTAGATGTATATGAGGATGCAATCGTGGATGCAAATTTAGAAACAAAAAAAGCTGCAAAGGGAGGTGTCAAACTAGGTGCAAATAATGGCATAAGAAAAATGGATGCAATAGTGGACACAATAACAGATGAAAAAGAGAATGTAAATATGGATGAAAAACAAGATGTAAAAGTCAATGCAACAAAAGTAGATGCAAAATTAGTTGCAAAAACTAGACACAAACCTCGATGCAAAACTTGGCACAAAGGGGATGCAAAAAATATGCAAAAATGGATGCAAAAAATGATTTAAAAAATGATGCAAAAGAGGATGCAAGAGATGATGCAAAAGTTGATGAAAGTGTAGGCGCAAAAAGTGGATGCAATAGAGGATGCAAAAGATGGTGAAACAAAATTAGGTGCCAAACTTGATTCAAAACATGGTGCAAAGGATAACACAAAACTTGGCATAAAACGTGGCGTAAAAATTGGTGTAAAATCTGGTGCAAAAACTATTACAATACTTGGTGCTAAACTTGATGTAAGACTTGGTGCAAAACTCGGTAAAAACTTTGCATCACGTTTTGCACCATATTTGATAAATGGACACAAATAGCACCAAAAATGGTCTCTAGATGCAAAAAAGGAAGCAAAAAGGGATGCTAATCACAGGGTTTTGTTGTAGTGATCAGGCCCATTTATTATAGTTTATCTCAAGTTAGAAAAATATTTGTTAAACATTTTTTCAGGTTGGGAATATACCATCATGGTGGAGGAAATCCTCTTCTAAAGAAGTGAAGAAGAATGGAAGTAAAGATAATTTATTTAATTCTTTGTGTTTTTGAAATCTAAAATTCTCATAAGAAGAAAAGGAAAGCTTCCAATCTTCAGGAGATTCTAGGTGATACATTGTTAATACAACTTTAGATATTTGTTCAATACATAGAACAAACTTTCCATCACATTTTCCTTCTACCTATATATCACATTCTCAGACTTTTGTTGAAAGGCCACATGGGAAACCACATATCCTGTCATTTGCACTATAATGTGCAGAACCTGGGATTAGTTTGAATTAGCCATCTAGGAATAGGTCTGGAAGATCATATCCATGTTTTCTTCCTTAACTCAATCAAGTTTTGAGAAGGTTGGCTATTGTGGATATAGATTGAGGCTTATGTTATACATTTGTTTCAGGCATGAGATCTATAGGCAATGATAAACCTACAAAGTTGCATCAGGACAATGGGTCTATGCTGAGTATGATCTCTCTCACTTAGACTGCCTTGTCTTTTGTCCTAAACTGATTGAATTTCCTTTCGTGATAAAGCCCTTTAGGTCCCAATGTTGCACCTAGGAGCTCCGATATGCCCTGTCACATCTCCCGTGCCAGCGGCCCCCCCCCCCCCCTTTTTTTTGGAAACGAACCTTTATTAATTTATTCTAGTAGTACACCTTGTGGCCTTGATCGATTTTTTGTTTCCTTTGCCCCATATATAATTTTTTCACATATCATATGCAATGGTTTCCAAGGTTATGCGGCTGCAGCTTGGTTTAAAGGAAATATATCCGTATGATAATATTGAAAAGGGCACGATATTACAATCATTGCATTACATGCATTGTTTTAATTAGTTCAATTGTTCCTCCAATACATTGACATGTTCATGCATTTTGAGAGCTAGCATGTTTAATTATCTTTCATGATATCGGTTTGTTAGCTGTCATTATTTCCATTCAAGGTCTATTTGTATGCAATGATGGTGGGGATTGAAGCAGCGCATGATAAGCACGTGAAGACTATGAGTTGGAGAAGTTTAAGTGGTGGAGAAATAGGTAGGCTTCAGTGATATGAAGGGAGGAATTAATACATTAAAGCAAGGTGTAGCGGAGATAGATATAGACCTTAGCGCCAATCTTTGTTTCACTTGGAAACATTAGAGTCAAATTTTTAAAGGTGTTGTGGCCACAACCACTATCCATTTTTTTGAGTGTTTTTGCCACCTGCTATTCCCTAAAGGAAGCAACTATTGTTCCCTAAAAGGAACAGTTGTTGTTCCCTAAAGGGAACAACACCTTTTTGGAGTGTTTTTTTTTTTTTGTTGTTCCCTCCAGGGAACAACACATTTAGAGTTTGTTGCGGCCACAACCACCACCCTATTAAAACCTGCTCTGGTGGCAAATTTGAATGGGTCCCCTAGAACTTTGATCTTTCATTTCTCCGAATGACAACTCTTCGAATGATCTATTTTTATCCCAGGGATTTTAATGCTCTGCTGAGTCAAATCTTCAACTCTTAAGGGTTAAGACCCCCCCTGAATAAATCTCTGCAGCGTGATTCATTTATAACCTAGTCTAGCCCTTCATTCATATCTTTCATCAGGACTTTTTCGATCCTCATAAACCTTCTATCGCGCCTTTATTTCTATTGTAACGCTTTTGTAATAGAAATACTTTGCAAGCGTATTTAAATTACCTTTTCTGCGCTTTTTTGGTCTTTATACATTTCTCGATGCCTGCCTTATCGCTATCACAATCTCTCAATTTCCACGGTTACACTGCGCATTCCTCTTTTGCATTAGATAAACGATGACCTTCTGGACTTCAAATGTAATTAACCACGTCCATATCCTTTTAGGTCCATCGTTACATCGCTTATCGCAATCGCTTGTCCGCTCCCCAACTGCAAATCACAATCGGCAGGACCAGGGGTGATGTTTCATGTGACTGCCTGTTGCGATGTGTGATTGCGACTCGACCACATCTCAACCTTGGCTAAACCAGGGGTCAATTCTTTCACACTTGTTCCTTTTGATTTTATAAAACTTTATTGAGGGAAAGACTTTTGTTTTTAGGCATTTATATTATATTTTCGTAAGCATAGATGATGTTGATTATTTCTGCAGGCTAGAACCAAGAGAGGGAAAGCGAGGTCGAAGAGCGGATGTGTAAGCATCAAGAATGGCTCCAGGTAAAAAATGCATGAGCGAATCCAAAGAATATATATATATATATATATATATATATATATATATATATATATATATATATATATATATATATATATATATATATATGTATGCAGGTGTACTCTATTTAAGATCTGGCCTTAGGCATTCACAGTCGAGTTTCCATGTGTTACCTGTGTATTCCAAAAGTGATGATGTCCCGGGTTTCATCATGAAGAGATGGCACATAGTCATTCTCCTTTCCTTCGGCATCCATTCATTCCCCCAGGAAATAGAATGCTTGAGCAAATGTGACCTCGACATGTCAGCGGTTTCACCGACCGTTCTTCGTCTGTATATTTTTATTTGTATATTGAAAAGGGGAGGAAGGTGGAAAGTCAGGGGGAAGATGGAGGGTCAATATTTTTTGCATAAATATTACCTCCAAAGATGGGAGGAGGACTTTTTTTGGCAGAACTGGGGTCGATTTTATTGTGCTACTAAAGAAGACTATTTCGGTCAAGAAGAATCCTCTTTTTCAGATTCATTTTCCTTTTTCTTTTATGTTTGGAATCAGGGTGTTGTGATTGGCATGAGGATATATATGTTTTGGTTTTGTGCACAGTGAGAACAGATAGTTCATGAGTAGTCTTGGTTATTCAAATATAATTTGTTACCATGGTTAATTCATGAGCGGTTGCTGATTCGAAACCTTGTTAAACATCAGTTGCAAGTTTTATTTGTATGGAAAGGAATGTGTATTATTGTATGAGTAATTAGATTACAATTAAGATTTAATACAACCTTGTTCATCTGTGAACCAGTAATTGATTCATTTGGACTTGGAATCTATATATGATGTTTAGTCTCTTTTTTGTTATGCTCCTGTAGGATAGATTAGAATAGTTAGAACTAGCATAAGTAGGTAGAATTAGTGTAGATAGGACTTGATACATATAGGTTAGCTATTTCTTTTATTGATTTAATTGAAGTCTTCCTCCAAGAAGCAATCTTTCAACACCTATAACAGTTTATGGGATCCTTTAAAACCCGTTGGAACTAGCCATTCCAAACGAAAGCGGATCTAATTGGGGTTTGCGATCGGGTTGGTTCCCTTTGTTGGCACAATGAACATTAGCCGTGTCAACAAAAGGTATGGTTAGAATATCTAAAACATACCATTGTTACAAGAAAAATATTTAAATCCTTCTATGTTGCACATCGAAAGGTAGTCGTGGAAAGAAAAACATAGCATTAGAATGCGTGGCCACCTTTAGTCATCAATTACTACCTAGATAGAAAGTAAATATTCGCCATGTATGATGAAAAGGGGATTATAAAAAGAAAAACTAGTTTGCCTTCCTAAAATTGCAGCGAGGCTCAGTCAGAGGGTTTTTGTGAAAGGTAAAATGTATTATATACTTTGATTTTGTTCAATATTGAGCAATTCTGGGAAGGCAAAGTGTTTATGAGGGAATTCTAGTATTTATATTATATTTTTGCATAGAGTTCAAAACTTCAATTATTTCGCTCAAGGACCCATAGCCATATGGATTGTGTGGAGATGGATGCCAGACATAGCTATCTGAATTTATCATAGTCAACACCTAACACGATCTCTTGATAGGGTTGTTACAATTGTAGATAGAGGACATTCAAACACGCGAGAAGTTGAAGATGAAGATTGAAGTTTCTCTCGAGAGATTCAATATCAAGATTGTTCTTGATTGGAGTTTCTGGCACTGTATTGTAAATATCTTAATCAATCTAGGAGGAATTTGGCGTATTCTTTAAATGAAAACCTTCATGGAGTTGTGTTAGTTATTTCTTTTTTTGAAGTGGTTGTCCAACAGTTCAGCGTAACAGAACCCCATTTCTTGCATGCCATTACACCATAAGTCCAGTGCTCAACAAAACTCTAAAGCACTATGGGATAAACTAGAAAACTAGAGGCTAATGGACATTCTCTAAACTTCATGCGATTCTTAGTTTTTAGATAGCTACCGGTACCATATCCTAATTGTTTGAAAAATTGTCGATACAGTATTGGCACATGCGGATATTTATTTGTTTGTCCCTCCAAAAAGATAAATGCAATAGAAATACAACTCAAGTTTATCCCAGTATCATCAAATATAGGCTAATACTAATTTATATGCTGAATTTATGCAAGTCGATTTATTTTCATCATTATTTATGACAAAGAACCTTCCAGCAAAGTTGGTGTGCAGAGGGTATGGTGAGACGCTTGATTCGCCTGCCACCTGTTATGGCTTTCCTATGAACCTAACCTGTTAGAGAGAAATGTATGTTGAAGAGTTTATAGATTTATTTGTGTTATGCCGAATGTGAAGCACCTTTCGAAAATCGTAGCCCTCTTCTATTAGCGTTGGAATATAAACATAGTTACCGATCAAACGAGAAAATGAGCTGGTACTCGCTTTTTTGAGGTAGAAAAAAATCACCCGATTTTGAAAAGTGGTGATGCAGCATTAAGACATTTTTTTAAAGAGTTTATTTATGACATTTTAAATTTTTTTAATGTAGCAAGTATGAACACCTTTTTTAAATGTTAGTGATCTTCATATTGATTTTGAAAAGGGTTGATGCAAAATCAATCCCTTTTGCTTAGAGGGCTTATTTTTTACACTTTGAATTTTCTAATGTATTAAGTGTGGATATTTTTTCAAACGTGTGTGATTTTCATGCTAAAAAAAAAAAAAAAAAACATGACAAAAATACTCAAATAATAAAAAGATATATTTAAAAAACTAAAAAACCACCCATAAAAATGTAAAAATAAAAAAAATTAAATTGAAAACATAAAAACAATTAAACAAAAAATTAAAAATTAAAAATTAAAAATAAATTAAAAAAAGGAAAATATTTCAAAGAAACATTAAATTTAAAGAGAAAATCTAATTATTAATAATAAAAAAAGAAATATATCCATAACTATTCTTTTAAGTTCAAAAAAATAAAATACAACCACATAATAATAATTAAAAAAATACCCCAAAAACTATATATATATATATATATATATATATATATATATATATATATATATATATATATATATTAAAAAAACGAAAGTTTATATATATATTTAAAAAAAAATAATAAAAAAGAATTTAAAAAAAAAAATCGGCCACCCATCTAGGAATCGGCTTGCCATCCCTCGAGCGGGATTGGCCACGAGCGCAGGTCAGGAGGCAGCTGCATGCAGCCCACCTCCCCTTCCGTGCTCATGGCCAACTGCTCTAATGGGTGCCGAATTTTTATTTTTATTATTTTTTTTTATTTTTGATTTTTATTTTTTTATTGTTTTATTTTGATTGTTTTATTTTTAGTTTTTTTATTTTAATTTTTATTTGTTTTTTTTTTTTAATTCAACTTAATTTTTAAGTTATGTATTTTTTTATTTAAAAAAAATGTTTTGTATTTAAAAAAGGAAAGGTTTTTTATTTAAAAAAAAATTATTTAAAACTAAAAACTATTTTTTATTTCAAAATAATGTTTTTATTTTTATTTTGCTAATTGTTTTATTTTCGTTAAAGTATGTTTATTTTTGTTTATTTTACTTATTTTATGATATTTTTAATTTTATTTTGAAATTTTTTATTTTTTGTTTTTTTATAATTTTTTATATTTATAAGTTATCTATTTATTTATTTATTTATTTTTATTTTTTCCGTGTTTTTTATTAATTTTTGTGTTTCTTTTACTGTTTTTAATTTTTTATAATGTTTTTTTTCTTTTGTATTATTTTTTGTGCTTTTTCAATATTTGAATTTTTTTTCTTTTTTTGTGTCTTTTTATTGTTTTTCTTTTTTTAATATTTAAAATTTGCTTTCTTTTTATTAATATTTTGTGTTTTTTTCATCGTTTTTTTTATCAATATTTAAAAAGAAAATATTTTATATTAATTTTTGTGTTTTTATTTTTCTTTTTTTTCAATATCTGAATTCTTGTTTTCTTTTGTATTTTTCATTTTTATTTCTTTATACATTTAGTTTTCTATTTTGGTTTTTATTTTCATTTTTTTCCTACAGGATCTGTGTCAATGCTCGTCTAACAACTTGATCACATTATGGGCAATTTAATAGTTGATTTTAAAATGTTCGTTATAATGAATTGAGTTTGTCTCCACAATGTATCTATTTCATGGTTGGTCTTTATGTTTTCATTACAACGGGTCGAGTTCACCTACATAGTGTGTCAATTTGATGGTTGATTTATAAATTTTTGTTGCAATGTATCGAGTTGTCTTAGGATAATATTTTAAAATTGATATATATTTAGCATTTAAAAAATAAATTCCTCTTGGTTGTTCATTTTTAATGTTTTTTTCATAATGTCATGCTTGAAATATTTTGAAAACTTGAGATTCTTTTGTAGTCATAATCTTTGGTTTTAATTGCATGGTTAAAAATTGTCAAGATTTTAATGTTTTTCTAAGTCATGATATTTGATCTTTAATGCTATAGTCGAAAACAATTACAATTTCAAGGTTTTTTAGAGTCAAGATATTTTATCTTTAACAACATGCATGGAAATAGGGACATGATATTTTATCTTTAACATCATGTTCGAGAATTGTTGGAATTTTAATGTTTTTAAAAGTCTTGATATTTTCTCTTTAACTCCATTGCTAAAACATGTGAAAATTGTAACCCGATTTTTTTTTGTTATTCGAGAATAAACAATTTTTTTTAAGGGTGTTTTTTTCATCCATTTAAAAAAATGGTTTTTACTTCCATTTAAAAATAATGTTGAAAATTTACCCAAAAAAAAAACATTGTTCTAGCATAAAAAAACATTGTTCTAGCATAAACAATTTTCATTTTTGGGTTGTTTTTTCATGTTTTCTTGAGGTAATAGTTCCCGTTTCATTAGTAACTATGTTTATAGCCAAGAGATGGAGTGTTGGTCATAGAGTTGGCTCATGTTGGTCATAGCATTGCCTTATATTTTATGAGTTCCAGTAGTGAGAACTCCACGCTACAGGTGAAGTCCGATGCTAACTAGGAAACCCATTTCAAAAGTTCATCATGGTTTGTTCTGGAAATCTCCCATCCAGTGCTCTGCAAAAACATCATCATTTCACTTGTCTGAACCATAATGAATCCTTTTAGGGGATAGGGTAGGTTTGGGTTTTAATCTAGTAGTATCGTTCATATCTAATTTGGTTTATTAGTAACCTTTCTTCCGTGAAATATTTTTTTCATGACATCGATGCTTTTGATTTAGAGATTGATTCAGCTAGCTATCTAACATTACTATTACCACACATTCCACTTGTATGCTTCTGTATAAAGTATAAGATCAGTGATTACTTCTGCCAATTTACATTCTACTACATTTGAAAACATATCCATAATTCGAAAACTAGATATTAAATATTTCAATACAAGCATCAATTACATAATAATTTTGAATAAAATCGTAGAACACATAATAGGATAGAATAAAATTCATTAGTCGAGTAGGATTGAATAAAAATAATCAGTGGAGTACTTGGAATTTCACACCTGCTTGCCATCCAACCTATAAATAACTTCCTCCAGTTCACCCCCGACCCAAGAGTAATTTCCCATGGATCAACAACCTCTTATTTATCTCTTCAATGGGTATTTAATTCATTTTCTCATGATATGGTTTCCGGTAGCAGCATCCCACTTTTGTGGATCTCCTTATCCACTTACCTAGGATTTTCCAATAAAACCTCACCTTTCTCTCCTACGAGGAATTTATGTTTGTTTTTTTTTTCAAACTTAACATCTTTCACCAGCTAAGTAGCTTAATGGATTTTTCTTTCCCATCCACTATTCTTATCTAGAATTTGATCTAGGATTATTATCATGAAATAGTTATCCATTCCCATTCACCAGTGGGGTTTCATTTGGAAAAAGTCTCATCTCTAGGTGTCTCATTTTCCAAGCATTTAAATTTCCCTTTATCTATTTGGTAATAGAATATTTGCTTCCATTTTTTCCCTAGCCCTAACTTTTCTGCTATAACTCAGTCTAACTTTGACCAACATGATAGAAATGGGGGGTGTTACACCACTGTCGAAAAAAACCCATAAATTTCTATAACTAAGTCTAAGGTAATGGCGATTCTATATGATAATAAAGCTAGATATTTCTCAGAAGTTTCCAAACACATGATAGAATTTCATCAAAAACGTGGTAAACATGATAATCTACAAGTCATGAATGCATATATGTTCAAGTTCAACAAGGAATCATAAAAAAATCCCAATGCCCTTTCAAGCGAGTTGCAATAACTTATCAAATCATGAACAAGATCCATAAGAATAGAATATCATTTAATTATTCATATAACCAGAATAATTCCATGAAAAAAAAAGCATGAAATCAACACAATAATCCATACAAGTGTTCATTGATCATAATAAGAAAATAACTCATATTAACAAATGCCAACTAAGTCAGGGACTTCCATGTACCAGTCGACCATATATTGGGCTGAAAAAAATATCTCTTTCAATCAACCGCCCATATGCCTTATTCCAAGCATGAATGCAGGATCATAAGGATTAAACAAAAATAGAGCCAATGAGAGCTTTTAGAGGTGAAACCACCTGAACCCTCAACCATAGCAATTTCACCTAAACCAGTCCAGAAATCACTATCACCAAACAAGCTTGGATGCCACCAACTTTCTTCACGAAATCTAGAGGAATTTTCCTATCTCCACCCATATGTCAAGAGTTCCAGGACAAATCCCATCTCCACCCTTAACCTTTGAGAATTTCCCAAGACCAACTCACGAGGATCCAAAGTGTATTGTCCATCGAAATCTTAAACTAAATATGTAACCCATAACACCATGGGTATCTAATAAATGGAAAGGCAAGGTTGAAAAACACTATTAATCTAGGAAAACCCCATGTCGGTCATAGCAAAGAAACCAAATAACCAAATGCATGCACCATCCATTCGAATCTCAGCAATGAAATCACACATGAAATTTGTTACCTGCATTGTCCTCTTATTGTAGTTGCTTTTCCAAACTTTTCCTTGTGCTCCCTTTCTCTCACTTTATTTCCTGATTTTCCAAGTGCTTCCTCTCTCTTCCCTTAGGTCTCACTTTCTGAAAATGATTAAAGTTAGAACTAACAAAAGTTGTGAATTTTTTCTCTAATTCCTTTTTATCATTGATGGTTTATCTCTTCCTTTCCTTTTTCCCTTTTTCTTTCATTTTTCTCTAATTTCTCCCTATTTTCCCTTCCATGCATATTTGTGTCTCTTCATATTCCTTTTCTCATATTAAATTTCCATTTATTTTCTCTTTCCTTTGCCAAATTCCATAGCCATTAATAAACCACAAGTGATGCCCACTATAGTGTTTTCCCATCCATACAACTTGGAATATGTGTCCCATGACACTGGTTTTATTTATTTAGATAGAAACTCGACCTAGGGTTGTTAGAAACCCCTCCCCCTCGATGGAATACCATCCTTGGTTTTCTATGAAACATACAACTAGCAAAACATATTTCTTATGGAGATTTATAACACAGATCGATGCAATATTTACAATGAAAACTATTTAAAACCATGACAGACATATCAATTATTGAAGCTTTATAACACATCTCAATGTGGTATTTATAGTGACACACACACACACACACACACACACACACATCTATATATACATATCAAACTTATTTACATCAACCAACGAATAAAAAAGGATGTACATCTACATCTAATCAACCATCTCCCATGTAGCTTCATCAGGTTGAAATTGCTTCCACTACACTTTAACCTACTCTATTCATTTGTTCCAAAGCATGATTTATTTCTACTACAATATGAATTATGGATTTGGCTAGAACTCTTCCTCTAGTTCCACCTACAATACATACCAATCAATCACATGATCAACATCCTACACATATCCCTTAAGAGACGAAACATGGAAAAAATCATGGACTTTCACTGTTGGTGGAAATGCAAGTTGTAGAACATTAGTCCAATCCTCTCAATGATCTCGAAAAGCCCACAATGTCAAGGTTCCAACTTGGCACAATACCTAATCCTCCAGAAGCTCCTCTCAGGTTTTATGCACAAGTAAACATGCTCCCCAACATGAGACTCCATAAATTCTCTTGTAGGCAAATCTTCATAACTCTTCTACATGTATTTTTCTACCTTCAAATTCCTTTTAATAACATGCATAACCTGCTCCATCTCAACCAACTATCTCGTCCAATCAACACCTTGTTCACTAGATCACTTCAGTTGCTAGGAGTATTAATACTTTTCCCATAGAGAGCCTCAAATGGACTCATCTTCAAGGATTCTTGATACCAATTATTGTAATACAACTCTACTAGTGGAATATACTCCTCCCACTTCCTATGTTGAGGCATGATATACATCATCAACATATCCTTAAGAATCTTGTTAATCCTCTTTGTTTTCTTGTCTACCTGTAGATGATAATATGTGTTGAAGGCTAACTTTGTCCCCAATCCTACAAACAATTCCTTCCAAACCTTGGAAGTGAACTTTGCATTTCCATCTGATATAATCCTCTTCGGAACACCATGAAACCTCACTCTCTCCCTAATGAAGATCCGAGTCACTTCACTAGCTAAATTAGTACACCTCACTGGAATGAAGTGAGATACCTTTCTCAACATATCAACCACAAACATGATGGAAAGATGTTGCCTTGATGTCTTTGGAAAACACGTAATGAAGTCCATGGAAATGACCTCCCATTTCCATTGTAGACTTAGAATAAGTTGCAACAAACCAGTTGGATGCTTACATTCATATTTTACTGGTTGATAATCAAAACATCTTGCAACAATATCAACCACCTCTTTCTTCAAATTCGGCCACTAATAGAGCTTCTTAACATTTGTCAAATTCTTATGGTGTCTCGAGTGGCTTGAATATGGCTTAAAATGAAGCTCTTTCAAGATAAGCTTCTTTAACTCGTTGATCTCTAGCACATAAATGCTACTCCTAAATCTGACCAATCCATCTATTTTGAGATGATAATCATCATCCATATCACCTTCACCATGTTAGTGCAATATCTTCTTCAGCTCCAACTACTGATACTTCTCATCATGTTCTCGTGCATGCAGGATTCACTCTTATAAATCTATCACATGAGATCTCACAACTAAAATATGATTCACCTGCACTCTCCTACTGAGAGAATATGTAACCCTGTTCTTTTTTCCCTTGACGTAACTGATCTCAAAGTCAATCTCACTAAGAGTAGCCAACCATTTATCTTTCCTTGTATTCAGATTGGATTGGTCAAACAAGTACCTCATCCAACTATGATCCCTAATCAAAACAACCTCTTGCCCAGGAGATAACGTCTCAACATCTTCAATGCATGAATGATAATTGCTAGCTAAAGATCATGAGTCACATACTCCTTCTCATGCTAATTCAACTTCCTTGATTCATACCAAACCACCTCTCCAACTCACATCGGTACTGCACCAAGTCCTTCCATGCAAGCATATGTGCAAACTAAAAACTCCTTATGAGGATCTGCAATCTTCAAAACTAGAGCATTTGTAAGTAACTACTTCAACTATTCAAAACTAGTTGCACACTCTTCAGTTCATTCAAACATCTTCCCTTTCCTCTACAAATATGTGATAGGATAGCCAATATTTGAGAAGTTCCTTATGGACCACCTGTAATAATTTTCTAGTCCCATGAACGATCTCACCTCATCCACATTCCTGGGAACTAGCCACTTCATGATAGCCTTAATATTTTCCAGGTCAACTGTTATCCCTTGCTTGGAAACAACATGTCCCATGTAATGGATTTGAGTTTGAAAGAAATTGTAGTTGTTGAGCTTAGCATACAACTGATTCTCTCTCAACAATATCAATATCATTATGAGGGTCTTTCCATTCTCTTCCTCATTATTGAAATATACCAATATATCATCAACAAATACTATCACAAACTTTTCCAGATAAGGGTGCAACACACTATTCATCAAACACATGAAGGTGGCTAGAGAATTGGTAATACCAAAAGGAACCACCATGAACTCATAGTGCCCATACCTTGTATGTAATTAAGTCTCCTAGATGTCTTCTTCTTTGATGCACACTTGATGACATCTTTATCTCAGATCAATCTTTGAAAACACTACAACTCCCTTCAACTGATCAAACAAATCATCAATCCATGGCAAATGATACCCATACTTGATAGTCACCTTGTTCAATTATCTATAATCAATGCCCAATCTGAGAGTACCATCCTTCTTCCTTACAAACAACACTGGTGCATCTCAAGGTGACAAACTTGGCCTTATGTATCCCTTATGAAGCATCTCTTTAAGTTGAAACTTTAGTTCCACCAATTTTAGAGTGCCAATCCTATATGGTGCCTTAGTTGTTGGTGCTGCTCCTAGTACCAAGTCAATAGAATATTCCACCTCCCTATGAGGTGGAAGCTCTGGTGCCTTAGTTGTTGGTGCTGCTCCTAGTACCAAGTCAATAGAATATTCCACCTCCCTATGAGGTGGAAGCTCTGCAAGACAGGATACTTCCTCAAGGCTCTAGTATTCTCGTCCTCTTTCCCTATATCAGTGGAATCATGTAATGCAAATGATAAACATTCCTTCATGCAACAAGACTTGTCTTTCATAGCTATAACCATTCCCATTGATGTAGGCTTCCTCTTTCCCTACAAGATTCTCTTTTCTCCATCATCATCTAGGCACTCAATGGCCTCGCCATAACAATCCACCTTAGTCTTGTCAATGAAAAACCAATCCATGCCTAAAATAATGTTATATGATCCAAAAGGAAGCACATTTAGATGCATTTATGTAGGAATACCATTAAGATTAAATGCACAAGATCTCACCCAATTTTGAATTATTTTCTTGGTCCATGTAGCCAACTACACCAACCAAGATTTTACATGCACTTTCTTATTCTACTGGCACTGATCTAGCAGGTCAAGGCTAATATAGTTATAATTAGATCCAGGATTAATCAAAATAGAAAAAAATTGATCACAAAGCTTAAATTCCATCTTGATAATCGTTTTTTGATGGTTTTCCTACCTAGTATCCACTACTGAATAAATCTGGGGAATACTCTGGCCTACATCTCTAATGGTTTGTGCCTCTTGAGAACTATAAAACTAAGGTATGCTACCCTGATGCAATGGGAAATATCTCTTATGATTCTCTCCACCACATGTTCAACTCCTCGAAGGTTTCCTTCTATTTCCTTTATTTTGTTGCTCCACAGGTTAAGACCCATGTCCTCTCTCAGCTGCATTGAACTTCTTATGAGGTGCCACATTATCCTTTAGACCTGCATCCTCAAATATTCCTCACTTATTAGGAAATTTTCCTTTAGTATTCTCATTAGCTTTCGATTCTCTCTTGAACTTCGGCTTGCACTTTAACTACTCATAACAATGCTTCAATTTTCCAATGAATCCCTCCAATAATTGAGGCTCATCATACTCAATTCAATCCTTGAATGCTAATGGAAGTCCATTGATGAACCTTGGGACCTTTCTCCTCTCATCTTAAGTTAGGTAACATACCTTAGTAACTCAATAAATTTAGTCGTGTATTCATAATATTTCATGGAAACCATCTTGAGCTCATATAATTCCTTAGCCTTTCTGTCATAATACCTCTTAGGCAAGTACTTCTTCCTAAAGAGTCTTTCAAACTCATTCCAAATCATCTCATCTTCCCTGATTCCTCTGACATGCTTAACATCCTCCCATTTTATGTCTTCCCTTCCCTTCAGACTAAATGTGGCTATCTTGGCTTTCGTGTTCCTTGAATAATCATGAAATTTGAGCAACTTATTCATCCAAAGCATCCATGTTCCTACATCTTTTGATTTCTTCACTTTTCCATTAAAAGTAGGAGAATTGGTTTTCTTGAACTCTTCTGGAAAATATCCCCTCTCACTCCTCCTATAAGGATGTTTGCGGTGATCATGATGATGTCTCTTGAAATGAGATCTAGAATAGAATAAATAAGTGTTGGTCGCCTTGTCAAGTGTATCCAAGGATCTTCCACCTCTCACTATATATTCCCTGTACATCATGTACCCCTTCTGAGACCTAATTCCATCTGCACCATTTGTATTTTCTTCCTGACCTTCGCTGGTCCCCAGCTATCCTTGCTTCTACAAATATGATGAGATCTGAAGAATAACTTCATTAACCTTAACTTTCTTTTCCTGAGCTCTAGCAAGCCTTTTCTATGCCTCAATTAACTGCTCATTGTTTTCCTTGAAACTCACAATTTTTTCCTTCAAACTTCTCAATGTGTGTACCAAACTAGGAGAATTTCTCTCTCCCTACTAATCAACTGACATCTCCTATCCTATCAAGGTCTCTTCTGGCCTGTACGATTACTCATATGAATTATACTCAACTATTCTTCTCTTCATCTCTTGTCCTTCTATTTCTTGCAATCTTCCATTGTTATCTATATAAAACATAATAAAAAAGACACATCATGGTATCTCAGGGGAGGCTATTGCATCTGCACAGGCCAATCTAGATTAGCAAGATACAAAATCACAAGCATAACAAATCATACATGGATATCATAACCATAATAATAATTAGCTAACATGCATGCATAATAAACACATAAAAAATTGGCATGCGTGCATAAAAATATGCATTTACCTTGAGGTCTAGTGCTGCAAACACGCTCTCATACCACCTTGTAACCACCCCATCCCACATTTACCTGCTTTTACAAGCTCTCTAGGTAAACATGAGATAAGAGTTACTATGACATGACCCAAAATCCAAGTTCCAATTATGGAAGTGGGGTCTAATAACCAGAAACTTACTGAAACCCCTCAAGGACATTAGATCACCTAGTTGTCAGAGCACAATCCCTAGTGCTTAGACCCTAAGCTGAAACTTATTTTTAACTAAGCTCACAACCCAAGTGCATGCATCATCCATTGTCACTGCGGCTAGAAGGATTTAGGCACATTCACAGGCCTCCCTTTGTGCCATTGCAGCCAAAATCTCCTAGTTCCATGCTTTCGGATGTGAAACTAGTGTCACTTTTTCAAGGCTAGCCTACAAGCCACTTCATAGAACAACCCATAATTTTCTAGAACTAATTTTAAGGAAATGAACAATCTATATGATAAGCAATAAAGATAGATCTTTCTCATAAGTTTCCAAACATGTGAGAGAATTTTGTCAAACACATGGTAAACATAAAAAACTACAAGTCACGAAGGCATATATGTAAAAGTCTCCTTAAATTCTCTAAGGAAACATCAAGAAGGATCAATTCCCTCTCAAACTAGGTGCATAAACACTAATTAGACCATGCATTCACATAACCATTCAATAACTTATGAAATCATGAACAAGATCCATAACAAGATCACACCATTTAACCATGCTTATAACCAAAATATAACTAGAATAAATCCATGAAAAATGAGTCATAAAATCAACACAACAATCCATACAAGTCCTCGTTGATAACAATAATAAAATAACTCACATTAACATATGAAAATTCTAACCAAGTTAGTTACTTCCACGTACCAACAGACCATAGATTGGGTTGAACCAAATATCTCTTTCAGCCAATAACCCTTGTGCTATATTACAAGCATGAATGTGGGATCATATGGGTTAAACAAAAATAGAACCACCTAGGGCTTCTAGAGGCCAAACCACCTCAACCCTCAACCATAGTGATTTCCCCTAAACTGGTCTAGAAATCACTATCCCCAAACAAGCTTGGATGCCTCCAACTTTCTTCACTACATCCAAAGGAATTTTCATGTCTCCACCCATCCGTTAAGAGTTCTAGAGGAAATCCCATCTCCACCCTTGACGCTTGGGAATCTCCCAATACCACTTCACCAGGATCCAAAGCATATCGGCCATCCAAAGCTTAAACTAAATAAGGAACCCACAACAACGTGGATATCTAAGAAATTGCAAGGAAAGGTTGAAAACCATTACCAATATAGCAAAATGCAATGTAGATGAAAACAAAGAAACCAAATAACCAAATGCATGAACCATTCATTTGAATGTCAACAATGAAATCACACATGCAAACTATTACCCGCAATGTCCTCTTGTTGTAGCTATTTTTCCAACCATTTCCTTATGTTCCCTTGATTTCATTTGCTTGCTTCCTTGTCCAAGTTCTTCCTCTATCTTCCCTTAGAGCTCTCTTTTTTAAAATGATCAAAGCTAGAATTGACAAAAGCTATGAACTATTTTTCCAATTCCTTTTTATCATTGACGTCTAGTCTCTTCCTTTATTATCATATTAAATGTCCATTTATTACCTCTTTCCTTTGCCAATACCTTTTTTTATTTCCATAGACACTAATAAACCACAACCGATGCCCACCATAGTTTTTTCCCCTCCATTAATCTTGGAATATATCCCACGACCTTGGTTTTATTTATTTACGTAGAACATAAACCTAGGGTTATTGCAGGTTCCTCCTGTACAAAATTCCAATCAACAACATGAGAGATATTATGCACATTTTTTCATTAAAGAGAAATATGAAAAATATTTGTACTCTAATGTTTTCCAGCCAGTTGATAGGCTACTCGGCCTATTGAAGTCAATACTTTGAATGGCCTATAGTATCTTGCTATTAGCTTGACATAACTTCCCAGTTTCAGTTTTATTCTTTTAAGCTTAACTCATAGGTGGACATGGCCTTCTACATTGAACTTTATGGGTCTCCTTTCTAGGCCTTTGTCACACTTTTATCAGTCTTGTGCGAGATTCAAATTGTTTCTTTCCTTTAGTACAAAATATTCTAATTCTTTGAGCATGTCAGAACCCATCATCATCTGATCCATACTATTATCCCAAGTCTCTGATGATCTACATTTATTTCCATATAACACCTCAAAGGGGATCATTTTTAAAGAAAATTGATGCCCATTATTGTATGCAAATTCAACGAGATGTAGATATTCCTCCCATTTCTTAGGCTTGTCCACAACATACATCCTAAGTATATCCACTATAATCTAGTTTTTCTTCAGTATTTGTCCATCTTTTTGTGGGTGATAAGTAGTTCTCAAACTTAATTGAGTTCACGAGCCTTCAAAAAAACCCTTACAAAAGTTTCCTATAAATTTTTCGTCTCTATCTCACACCATAGTCCTTGGGATTTCGTGTAATCTAAATATCTCCTTTATAAAAATATATGTTTATTAAAAATTTGATAGTTGGACTTTATGGGGATGAAATGGGCCTCTTTAGTCAATTTGTTGACCATTACCATAATAGAGCCATATTTCCTTATCATCGTAAGGATCTCGGTAATGAAATACATAGGGATGGTTTCCCATTTCCATTTGGGGATATGTAGGGGTTGTAGTAGTCCTCTGGGATGCCATTGTTTAGATTTAACTAGTTGGAACTACATGCATATCACTATGTATTATGTGATCTCATTTTCCAATTTTGGTCAGTAATAGTCCATTTTTCTGATGTAAGCATTTTTTAGTAACATGGGTGGTTGGAGTATGGGCTTTTGTGAAACTATTCCAGCAATAATTTCTTTAAATATGCTAAATAGGGTAGAAATATTCTATTTTTGCATTTATCTACCCTTCCTTATTGCATTCGCAACCCTTATTTAGCATTTATGTTTTGTTCTTTGCACATTTTTCTTTAATTTTCTAGTTTTTTGTCATTTTCATATATTATTTTAATTCTTGCTAGAAAATCTGTTTCATACTGACTGGTGTATGTGGCTTTTGGTAGACTTATCTTTGTACTAAAAATGTCTACAACCTTGCTTTTGTTTCCTTCTATGGGTTTTTTTTCGAAATCATACTCTCTAATAAAAAACAACCCTCTAATGTACATTAGCTTGTTTTTGTTTTTCACCAACACAAATCTTCTCCCAATGATATAACAACGCCACATTTTTTGGGCATATATAATTGGTACCAGTTATAAATCATGGGTGGCATAATTTTTCTCACGTTCCTTCAATTTATGGGACTCATAACAAATCACATGTCCTTCTTGTGACAAAAAAACTCCTAATCCATTGTTATAGGCATTAGTGTACATGGTCAAATATTCGTAAGGATATGTAATTCTTAAGATGAGGGAAGTGGAAAGAAAGTGCTTAAGTGTGTTAAAACTTTCTTGGAATTTAAGGGTCTCATTAAACTTGTGACCCTTTTTCTATAATGAAGTTATAGGAGACACGATCTTCGGGAATCCTTCTATAAATATTTTATAGTACTTGGTTTATTAGAGGAAATTTCAGCCGAAGAGTGCCCATGAAATATTTAGGTAATTTCCATTTCATAATATATAAATCAATCAAAACCATTTTAAATTTAAAAAGAAGTACATGTATATATTTTGAAGGGAAAAGAAAAAAAACTACTTTTTGGAATTGTATTTTTCACTTATCTCCTTATAGGTTTACACAAATTTCAAGTGTAGGAACTCATTGGATGTGGAAATGTTTTTTTAGAAGATCCATGCTGATAAAAATTGAATATACATTTAAAAGCGTGTTGAGCAAATTTTTCTAATGTATCTTTGATTTTTATCGATGTGGGTCTTCTCAAAAGTATGCATAATGGGTACTCATTAGATGTGGAATTTAATTCTGCATCCAACGAGTGTCTAAAATTGAAATTTTAGTAAAACTATATGGATATAAGAAAAAAAATTCAATTAAAAGGTGTAGTTTTTTCTTTTCCCTCCAAAATCCATCTCTCTTATTTTATTATTTTAACTATTATTTTATTATTTTTCCTTCGGTGGATACTTTTAGGCTAAAATTTCCTCTAATGATCACCATGAAGGATTAGGTGTCCACTATGTCAGTAGTTAATGGCCAATATATGATGTATTTCACCTTTTTTCAGGTCTACTTCTATCCTATTTTTAGAAATGACATACCACAATTATTGTATTTCCTACTGATAAAATTCATAGTTATTGAACCTTGCATATAAATGGCGATCCATTAATATCTGCTACACTAATATTAAGTGTTCATTATGTTCTTTTTCATTCTTTGAGTAGATCAAGATATTGTCTATAAATATTAGGACAAACTTATCTAGATGTTTGTTGAAGATGTTCTTCATCAAGCACATGAAAGTGGTTGGTGCAATTGTTAACCTGAATGGGATGACTATGAACTCGTAGTGCCCATAATGAGTTCGAAGTGAAGTTTTATGAATGTCTTCTTCCTTAATTATTATTTGGTGGTAGCTTGATCTCAATTCTATTTTAGAAAAGGCCCTCGTACCCTAGACTTGGTCGAATAGGTTGTCAATCCTTGGTAGTGGGTACCTATTTTTTAATCCTCATCTTACTTATTTGCTTGTAGTATGTGCACGGTCTTAGAATCCTGTTCTTATTTCTTGTAAAGGAAATGAGTGATCCCCATGGTGATACGCTAATTATTATAAACTTATTTTCTAACAATTCTTGTATTTTTAATTTTAGTTTCATAAGTTCTAGTATGTTGATCCTGTAGGGAGACTTGGAGATAGGTGTTGAACCTAGTATTCGATCTATAGTGAAATTGATGTCGCATTTAGGTGGTAGCGCTAGAATTTCTTCTTGAAACATGTCCCTAAATTCCTTGAGGACGACAAACTCTTCAATACTGGGTTTGCCTTTTTTTCTATTCTATCAATCAACTAAACAACCTAAATTTTACAGACTTCGCTAACACATTTCTTAATTTGTAGCACAAAAATATGTCTTAGTGTTATTGGTCTAGGTATTCCTTTGATTGTCCTTCCATTCCCTTCATCATCCACATAATCAAAGGTATTATCTAAGCAATTTACTATTACCTTGTGCTTCTCCATCTAGTCCATGCAGATCAACACATTGTACGATCCCAATGACAGGACATTCAAACTCACGGTAGTTTGTAATCCATTCATTTCTAGGGCACAGTATGGGGTTATTTCTATGACCTTCCTTTTTCTCTCAATGGCTAGTTTCACTAGCCATGCTTTTTTATGTTTTATTTTTCTTAATTGAAAACTTTCTACAACCTTAGGTGACACATAAATATAACTAGAACATGGGTCTATAAGGATTGTAATAGGTTTAGTATTTGTCCTATTGCCTATTTCAACCATTGATGGTTGATATTCTACCTGAAAATCATCTAGGGATGCACTGATCCAAGGAATGTCCCAAGCTACATCATTAACCATGGATGCCTCTTGGATATTTTGTATGGTTGATTTATCATCCCCTTTTATGTGTGGGAATTTTTGGTATTTTTCCACTAAACGGTGGCATCGCCATTTAACTGGTAAGTTGCTAGACTGAATTTCAGGCTGTTGGAATACTGATAAACTTGGTAATATTTTCTCATATTCATCAACGAAACTTCTACTTTTTCTTTGGAATACCCTTCAAACATTGGTGGCCTCATTTTCTTAAATTCCCCTTTCATCTCTTCTTCCCTGCTTCTTTTTGTTGAAATTTTTTGTTCTTTATATTCACTATTGTCTAATGATTCAGTTCCAATATTAATTCTATCTATTTCATTTGATGATTCATTTCCTAGATAACGAGGTTCATTTATTTTTAAGTGTTGTGCAGGAGTTGTTTCCTCAATTTTATAGTTTTTCCCATTATTTTTTAGCTTTGTTTTATCATTGAGGCTTTTCAACAACACTACATTTATCCTTTGTTGTTCCTCTTGTGCTTTTTTTGTTTTCTAGCTACATCCTTAGTAGGAGTTTGTTATCAGTTGTGTACTTTTCTATTTCAGTTTTCATGCTCTTCATAGTTTCTAATAAGACTGACTACAGATCTTGAATAACTTGATGCCTATAATTCGGTGTTTAAACATATACCTTGAATCTCTCCTTCTCCCTCAACCATTTAACCTATAAGAGTGGTAACAGAACTTCATTAGTTATTTTGGTTTCATTTTCTTCTTTTTCATTTTTTTTGTTTTCTTCATTCACTATATGCCCATGAAGGTTTGAATGTTGTCAACCTAGGTTCTCATACCATTTGTGACATCTCTCTATTAAATTTATAATACCTCCTTATGAATACCCCTTATTTGTTTTTAATAGTGGTATCAATTATATCCAATTCATATCCTCATTCATGGACTCATACACTACGTAATATTCAAAATAAGGTCGTTGACCCATCGTAACGATGTTGTCATTTTCACTCTCATGCAATTAGTCAAGTCAAGGTCTCGAGACCACTACAAGAGATACTTTGGTTTTATTATACTCATACATAGTTTTTCACTTACTACTCTGGGTCATTATGTCCCCTCATGGAGGTGGATAGTCCACATGGACCACAAAATGAGTTGGTGGCTCATCAGGCCACGTTGCAATAGGTCTTCCGGTGAACTTGCTTTGCAAGGATTTTCCATGTCATGAGATGTTGGTTGGTATTAATTCTTCCTTTGCTCACACCCAGTCATGTTCTTAGGCTTATGTAATTCATTAGATGGATAAATGAAGGGACAACCCTTTCTTTCCCTAACACAAAGTTTATAGTGCTAAATTAATAGCTCATTTCCAAGCCTAGCCAAATCAATCTGAGGTTCAGATATGTCTAAGAAAGTGGATAGTGGATTGATCTTTTTTCGACATGTTCACGCCCAGGGTTTGGACATATTCCATATCTGAGTTATGGTTCATTGTTTGTTGTCCTCATTTATCTATGGCTCCAAGAATTTCACTTCGAAGCTAACTATCTATGTGTTTTGTTTTTTTTCTAGCTTATTGTCTTTTCCCTCCCCCTTCTTGTACTTTGTAGCATTGAGTGCCAACATCAAAGGTTTACCCGTGTTGTTCTGATCTTTGAGTATCACTCATTTTGACTGTAAATATATGCAATATACAAAGGTATTGTGGGAGATGGACAATGATACATGTAAGCTTGGCCATATTTGTAATCTATGGAATTTTTCTGCATTTTCATTACTTATCTTTCACGACATAAGCTTCTACTTGGTATTGTTGGATAATAGGTTTACCGTTCGAAATCGAGAGTCACACAATGCTTCACTGCAGACCGAGGCGAGGGGGTAGGCTATCTTGCGGACCAACTCCTCTACCCCATTCTTACCCTAAGCACGATCATGAGAGGATGGATACTCCCCTTCTTTGCTCGTTTCCTTGCATGGTTTTAATTCATGTTGGTTGCTTATATCTTATTGCTGGTTGTCTTTTGTTCTTAATGAATTATCAAAAGTCTCTCAGAAATCGTTTATGTAATATTTGGGAGAGAGTTAACACCCTACGAACCCCATTCATTGTATTTGTAATATTAATTTTGACAATTTCCCATCGGTGTTTTAATTTAAGGACATTGTTTTTTTAATGTTTTGTGGTTATTAATTATGGGTTCTCTTTTCGGTAATTTATTTCGGTCAGATAAAGTATGAGTATTTTCCCATAACACTGTGATTCCACCACTCTATATTATCAACTTCTACATGTATGGTGTATAGACTCCTAATATGAAAAGTTTTATGGCTTCTTCCATTCTATATTACTAATTTATATCTATGGGTTTTAAATGTATGAAGCTTTTAATATAAAATGTATACCAACCTTTATTGGATTTCACACTCTTCAATTTGAGGTTTTCTCATCTTGGGCTTCGGTCTTTTTCCAGTACGGGGTTTTGGTAGGTTGGTCTTTAGACAACCCTGGCCCTAATTTTTCCTTTTTGTGCCACGTAATTTCTTTTCTCCATTACCACTCAATTTCTGGGTGAACACAGTAGATAATTTTTTCTTTTGTTAAGAGGGATTAACTACACTCTTGATTTTCCCCTCGCCACCTTTTTCTTAATGTCATTCGACATGGCATACCTCAGGACAACCCATTCTTCTAGAATTTATAGCTTCAAAGGTTATCACTTGCCCATTCTTAGGTGTACCCAAAAGTTATTCATGCTTTCGAATTCCTGTAAGCATTATTGAAAATTTTCCTTGTTTATGATGAGTCCCTTGCCTTTTTTATGTTTGTTATAAATATCAATCTATTTTGTGCTATGACGTTTAACATCTACCCCCTTTCATACTTGTAGATTAGTTTGCAACCTCACATTGTTTTGGGTCCACTCGGGTCATCTTAAATCACAATTTTCTCTTTAATTCAATAGTGGTACCACCCTTAGTTTTGCTTGCTTGTATCATAAAGGATACAATAAAAAAAGGAAAGAGCCAATATAGGATTGACATGAAATAGGTTTCTACATTCATGAAACCATGTGGTTCCTTCAGAGAGCGGTAGGTTTCTATTGCGATAATTTTTAGTGTATGAAACAATTCCAAAAGTATTAATGTGAACATTGTAAATTTATATTTTTATCCTTTCTTATGGCATTAGGATCTAACTCAGGGATATTCTACTTGGTGAGTGGGGGAAAGGAATATTGGAGGGTTACAACCTTTTTATAGACCCCCCTCCCACCCCCTTCTTTTAACCCATCTGGGCATTCCCTTTGGTATAGGAGGAAAATCCCCCATCTCAATGATACACTATCCACTTTTTCCCTCCCCATCTACCTATTTTGTGAAATTACTGTCATGATTAGGGATTTGACACTTTAACATTTTATTATGAAATTTCTACATTATCCATACTTTCAACCCTATGAAACATTAAGCACTACTCTAGACATGAAATTTAGAGGAAAGATTAATCCCTACCCAATAATAAATTTGGTAATCAACCTGCAAGTTAATTAGTTCTTATCCAACAAATAATAACATTTTTAACAATGTGTTCCAACTATATGATATGAAATACTGGTAATAATGAAATAACATTACTTCATGAGTTAATATAGGATGCAAATATCTTATATGAACAATAATAATAATGAATTTACACCTACTACTAGAGCACATGCATTAAGGATTAGAAGAACACATGACCAAATGGGAAATATAGATTAATGAGGGATGTTCCACCCGTTTGCAGTTGATTAATAAACCAAACTTACTTTTGGAGAAACCCTGAAGCATGGGTTGTGATTTTATAGAAATTATGAATTCCTTGTTTATTGTTAGTTTTGCAGATTTTATTTTCAACCAATAGATGGTGGAAATCACAATTGTAGCCTCAACCTATCACATCTACTAGTGTTCACGCAGCTTCATACTCGTTCATCTTTTCCTCGGCTAATTATACACTTAGGTTGACCCCTCCTAGCCTCATATCATCTAGAAAAGCTCCCACTATTAATTATTTAATGCCTAGGACGTTTTCCTCCATGAGGCCATATATCTTTTGTCCTAGGTGGCCCTTAAAATATGTCGTTTGTCCTCCATCCAAATTTCTTTTTTAGAGAATGAGAGTTCTTAGGCTTGCCATTAGTCTTCCACAATTTGTTATGAGTAAGGAAAAATCCATTCTATAAAATCACAATCCATATTCATTAACATCTTTCATCAAAGTGTATCTCTTTATTTATTATTATTGAAATCAAACTCTTCACAATATTTATTACAATGTTTGCCATCCAATACCTTAAATCACATAATAATTCAATTTTTTTTTAAAAAACATTTTAGATGCATTACAATAAAAATTTAAAATTTCTCAAATAATCACAAAAATAATAAAATAATACAAAAACATATAAAAATATATAATTTCTTCCATTATTTCAAAACAATAATAAAATAACAAAAATTATTGTTTAAAAACAATAATAAAATAATAAAACTTAATTCAAAATAACCGCACAAAAAAATTGAAATCTTCACACTTTTATCCTTCGTAATTCCAATACTATTACAACTGTCATAATACCAAAATAACCTTGGAACAAAATTAGCCCAATTTAATCATATTTATGTTTTGTTATTTTAACCCGTGGAACTATATCATAATGAATTACATTATGTTTTCAACAATATCGTTCACAAAATTTCACCCATAACATCCCAAGTTAGTTTATATATTTTAATACAAACTTCGTTTAAGATGTTTGTGTATTATTAACGAAACTATATGCATGTCACCTTTGTGTAATTTTCGGTAATGTTCCACCGCCATAGCAATGGTTACCCAACCGCTTGGACATACTCACTTTCAACAACTATTGTCTTATATTCCCGTCTTTCATTCATCAGGATTCAGATTGAACTCCCCTCCAAATTCTTGTTCAGACACACAAACGTAAGCTTGCACACAAAAAGGCTATAATCCATTCATTTTATAAATAAAATACCATGATAACGATGATAAACTTTATCCTGTTGCGCTTGTTTCGTTCGTTCCATGCTCCAACCCGTGAGGAATGTCGTTAGGGATATACTGCGCCAAGCTTCGCATGCTAAATTCGCACTTATGATGTGACCTCTCCCCGAGGCAGATTCCATTGGTCCGTATCTGTATGGTCGAATGGTTATGTTTAAATGTCGAAAGGGCAGGTTGATTGATTGATTTCCCTCTCTTAGCTCGGTAACGCGGAAAAATAATGGTGTCATATTCGTGAATCATGCGAAAGGAAGGGACAAATCCAAGAATGTTACAACTATCCACAATTATGTTCCATTGACAACAATTCCTGTGACAGTTATGGTTTATATATTAGCTCTCGCAACATTGTTCGTAGTGTCTCTGTCCTCGTACCCAACGGGTGTTTATTTAGTTTGACTTGTGAGGTAAAACATTCCAATGGAGTGAGATATGTATGCTGTCTCACACCTCCACAAGGTCACGTCAAGCTACCTGGCACAAAACGCTGAACATTTGTTGGAGTAGAAGCGAGGCAGCTATCCATAATCCATGGATTGTTGTTGGCGACCACCACTACTGGGCTCCATTCACCTCTTAATAATTGAAGTTCAGTACAATGTAAAGGAGCCTACCCAATTCGACAGCGTACATTACTGAACATCACTATTTCTTCTTCCGCAAATAAAATAAATGTTGATGCACCCTTGGGAATGGACTGAAAATGAAACTCTTCCAAATTTAATATGATGGTACATTACGGCTGTGTGTGTATATTGAGGCTGAAGTGCCTGCAGGCCTACCTGGTGCTGGACATTGAAATGAGCGGAGTGGACGAGATTATCTCGGCTTTCTCTAGCAAGCATAAAGAGCTTATTCATGCTTTAAAAAAATAACTTGTGATCGCATGCATCTTAACCCTCCCATCGATTCTCAAAACTATGTGAGATTATAGTTGTTTCTGGTGTGGTATTGAAAGCATACACCAGTAGTTTCGCATTTAGATTTGCACTGATCAAGAATATATCTCAATCTAAATATGAACACCAATAGGAAATTAAGGAAGACTTAACTGGCGAACAAATATGAGTAAACAAAAGGATATACTACCTTTTTTATGAAAAAATCCAAGTAAGGATCGGGAAAAGTTAAAAAGTTCAATATAATTGAGGACAGTTAACTGGGGAAGAAATATGAGTAAACAAAAAGATAGGCTAATTTTTTAATGAAAAAATCCAAGTAAGGATCGGGATGTTAAGTGTGAAGCCAAATTCATTCATGCAGGATTCTAGATCACATCTTTCTAGATCTCCACGATTCTAGATCTTTCTACACCACCATTAGTTTTTAGATCTCTGAATCACACACAGGCTTCTAGATCCTTCTTCTACCTCTATAAATTTGTAATTTCTCTGGCCAATGAAAGCAAGCCAAGGCCCAAGCTTGTTATGTAATGCAAAGTGATTTCTATTCTCCAGTGACTGTTATATCTATTCCACTGTTTCTAACTAAGTAATCTTGTTGTTTCTCCATTTGTCTGTCTTTGTGAATTATTCTCTGCTATTGACATCTAAGTCTCTGAGTATAAATCCATTGTGTGTTATGTATGCTATGGTCTAAGAACTTGTATCAGAGTTAGGTTCAAATATCCATCGTGCAAGCCACTTAGTGCCATTGCCTTGCTCTGGCAGCGTTCGTTAAAACGTTGGTTGTTACCCTTGGAGCTGTTGAAGGATATGTCCAGGAAATAGCTGAGGAACATTGGAATTAAAAGACAATTGCTCCAAGAAAAACAAGGTCGTGGACCTATGTTGAAACGTGGAGTTTGAAACGTGGAGATCCGTGGAGTTTGGAGTTGAAATGTGGTGTTCGGAAGTTTTTTTTACATCAAGCTTGCAAGTTTTTTCTCAAACCAACATATGTATGTGTGAAATGTGAAAAGGTTAAAACATTATATATGTTTTTATATTTATTATGAAACATATATAATTATATGTTGGAATTTTGAAAAGTATATTTTAAAAGGGAGCATGAATTTTGAAAATAGTATTTTAAAAAGAGGAAGGTCATTATTACTAAATTTTAAAGAGTAATAATAAAAACTTTAAAGTGGAGTTTTTGTGTTTTGGGGTGTGAATTTGATTGCAAATGGAGACAACAGTTACAGATATGGAGAAGTTGAGCGGGGCTAATTTTTCCCTATGGAAATCATAGATGGAAGATATACTGATTTTAAAGGATCAGTATTTGCTGATTGAGGGCACAACAAAGAAACCCTCGTCGATGACAAATGAAGAGTGGAATAAGCTAGATAGAAAGGTGATTGCAACAATCCGCCAATATTTAGTAAGGAATGCGTATTTCAATGTGTCCAGAGAAAAGACGGTTGAACGATTATGGAAGAAGCTCGATGATCTATATGAAAAGAACACAACATCAAATAATATCTTCTTGATGAAGAAGCTTTATAATCTCAAAATGAAGGAGAGTGCTTTTGCTCAGCACTTGAATGCATTTAATATTATTACTAATCAACTTGCCTTTGTTAAAATCATTTTAGATGATGAAATTAGAGCTATTTTGCTAATGTGTTCTATGCTAGACAACTAGGAAAATTTAGTTGTAGCTATGAGCACTTCAACAACTACAGGGACCCTGAAGTTTGATGATGTTAGCAGCAGTTTAATGAATGAGGAGTTGCGACGCAAGTCAATTGCAGAAAACCAGGGAGGAGAGGCTCTAGCTCTAGCTGATCATGGTAGGAGAATGGATCGAGGTCGGCAAGGGCGATCAAGATCGAGAGGCGATCAAAATCAAGGAGAGGAAGGATCATCTACTTTCATTGTGGCAAACCCGGGCACATGAAGAAAGAATGTCATTTCTGGAAGAAAGGACAAAAGGATCAGAGACCATCTAGTACAAATCACAAGTCATCCAGCACAAATGAAGGTGAGATTACTGTTGTAGCCACAGATGGTGATGTGTTGTTATTGTTTTAGTAGAGGATGCATGTTTATATACATCTAGTAGTAGCTTTGATTGGATCCTTGCCTCTGGGGCATCTCACCATGTAACCCCATTCAAAGATAGTTTTGTTTCATATAATCCTGGTGATTATGGTAGAGTGCATTTGGGGAATAATAATTTTTGCAGTATTGTTGGAGTGGGAGATGTCCAGATCAAGATGAAAGATGGACAAGGTATATTGTTAAAACAGGTCAGGCATGTACCGAAAATGCACATGAGTTTAATCTCTATGGGACAATTGGATGATGAAGGCTATTCGACAAGCTTTGGAAAAGGAGGCTGGAAAATTAGCAAAGGTGCATTGGTCATGGCCAAAGGACCCAAGACAGGAACATTATACACAGTGAAGACACTGATAGGAAAATCATATTTGGCTACTGTCACAAAAGAAGGAAATTTAGCAGATTTGTGGCATAAGCGTTTGGGTCATATGAGCGAGAAGGGATTAAAAATCCTTGTTGGTAAAAATTTATTGCCAAGTTTGAAATCCTACAATCCTGATCTTTGTGAGAATTGTATATATGGTAGACAAAGAAGGGTTTCATTCCTTAGAGGTGGCCATGATAGAAAGAAAAATGTGTCAGAATTGGTATAGTCATATGTATTTGGGCCTGTTAACATCAACTCATTAGGAGGAGAATCATATTTTGTAACATTTATAGATCATGCATCTAGGAAATTTTGGGCCTATCTTACGAAAAATAAAAGTGAAGTGTTTGGAATATTTCAAAAATTCCATGTTGTTGTTGAAAGAGAGACTATCAAATTGCTGAAGTGTTTAAGAACAGATAATGGTGGAGAATATTGCTCAAATGCATTCAAGGAATATTGTAACAGGTTTGGCATAAAGCATGAGAAGACTGTGCCTGGTACTCCTCAACAAAATCGTGTCACAAAAAGGATGAATCGCACCATTATGGAAAAGTTGTGAAGTATGTTTTCCAATTCCGGTTTGGAGAAGAATTTTTGGGCTGAAGCAGTCAGGACCACTTGTTACCTCATAAATAGATCTCCAACTACAACCTTTGATGGTTGTATCCCTGAAGAAGTTTGGACTGGTAAGAATTTGAATTATTCTCACTTGAAAATCTTTGTATGTGAAGCATTCGTACATATTCCCAAAGAAAATAGAACTAAGCTAGATGATAAATCTATGAAATGCATTTTTTTGGGATATGAAGATGAAGATCTTGGTTATCGTCTATGGGAACCAATCAAACATAAAATTATTAGAAGCATTGATGTTATTGTTATATTTAATGAGTCAGAAATGTTCAAGAGGACTGTAGGTGAGTTGGAGGTTAAGAAGGTTATTGACAGGTTTGAAGAGCAGTAGGAAAACATACCACCAATACAAGAAAATGAACAGCAAATTTAGGAGCATGAAGAACAACAAGCGGAAAATAATGAACAACAAGAGGAAGGAATCTTTCAGGAACCTTTACAGGAGATTCAACCTGATAATGCACCACCACAGTTGGTTCGCAGATCTTCTAGGCCTCATAAGCCTTCACAAAGGTATCCTCCTTCAAACTGTATTTTGTTGATTGATGAAGGTGAACCTAATTGTTTTTAAGAAGCCTGTAAAGTCGAGCACAGTAAAGAATGGAAGAAAGCAATGGAAGAAGAAATGAACTCTTTGCGGGAAAATAAAATTTGGGAGTTGGTAAACCTCTCGAAAGGTTAAAAGGCTCTACAAAACAAATGGGTGTACAAGAGTAAGCATGAAGGTAATGAAAAGAAGGAGAGGCATAAAGCAAGACTGGTGGTGAAATGTTTTGCCCAAAAAGAAGGTATTGACTTCACTGAAATTTTCTCACCTGTTTTTAAAATGTCATCCATTAGAGTCATTCTTGGTCTAGTTACTGTTTTAGACCTAGAATGTGAACAGTTAGATGTAAAAACTGCATTCCTTCATGGTGAATTGGAGGAAGAAATTTATATGGAGCAGCCAGAAGGCTTCATAGAAAAAGGAAAAAAAGGCCTTGTTTGTAGGTTGAAGAAGAGTCTCTATGGGTTGAAATAGGCACCTCGAAAATGGTACAAGAAATTTGATTCATTCATGTTGGAACATGGTTTTCAGAGGTTGGAAGCTGACCATTGTATCTATATCAAGAGGTATGATCAAGGAAAGTATATCATATTATTGTTATATGTGGATTACATATTGATTGTAGGCATTATAAGAATAATATCAATAAGTTGAAGAAAGATTTGGGTAGCAAATTTGCAATGAAGGATTTGGGACCAGCACAACAGATATTGGGCATGCAGATTATGTGTGACAGGAAAAAAAAAAGTTGTGGTTGTCACAAGAAAAATATATCAAGAAGTTGCTTGACAGATTTAATATGAAGGATGCCAAGCCAGTTGGTACACCCCTTGTATCCCACTTCAAGTTGAGTACTGAATTATGTCCTAGTAATGACAAAGAAAAAGAAGATATGAGTAGAATTCCTTATGCTTCAACAGTTGGCAGTTTGATGTATGCCATGGTATGCACAGAACTATACATTTCATATTCAGTGGGAGTAGTGAGCAGGTTCCTTACCAATCCAGGAAAACAACATTCGCAAGTAGTAAAATGGATTTTAAGGTATCCCAAGGGTACTAGTCATTATTGTTTATGTTTTGATCATGATGAGACTGTGCATCAAGGATTTACAAATGCAGATATGGTTGGAGATATGGATACTAGAAAGTCCACTACAGGTTATTTGTATACATTTTCAGGTGCAGCAGTATCTTGGGTGTCAAGGCTATAAAGAATAGTAGCCCTCTCTACAATAGAAGCGGAGTACATAGCTGCAACAGAAGATTGTAAACAGATGTTGTGGTTGCAGCGATTCATAGGAGAAATAGGAATAAAGTAGGACAATTATGTGTTATATTGTGATAGTCAGAGTGCCATTCACTTGTCGAAAAACCCAGCATTTCATTCAAAAACCAAGCACATTGACTTAAAGTACCATTGGATTCAGCATGTGTTGGAGGAAGAACAATTATCCTTGGAAAAGATCCATACAGATAGGAACCCTGCCGATATTCTCACTAAGATTCTACCATGAAATAAGCATGAGTTATGTAGAGGCATGGTAGGACTCGGTGTGATTTTATCACTCTTATTTGGCTTCAAGTGGGAGAATGTTAAGTGTGAAGCCAAATTCATGCAGGATTCTAGATCCTTCTACACTTCTAGTAGCTTCTAGATCATTCTAGATCTCCATCTAAATCACACACAGGATTCTAGATCCTTCTTTATCCTCTATAAATTTGTAATTTCTCTGGCCAAGGAAAGCAAGCCAAGGCCCAAGCCTGTTATGTAATGCAAAGTGATTTATGTTCTCCAGTGATTGTTTTATCTATTTCGCTGTTTCTGACTAAGTAATCTTGTTGTTTCTCCATTTGTCTGTCTCTGTGAATTATTCTTTGAGTATAAATCCATTGTGTGTTATGTATGCTCTGATCTAACACGAGAAAAGTTAAAAAGTTCAATATAATTGAGGAAATATTGATAAAGTGAAATTATACATATAAGCAAGGGCTCGGAAAATCAAGAAGTATAAAATATATATTTATGAATGGTTGGGTAAATCAATAAGTATAAAATATATATTTATGGTCAAATATATATTTAGGGTCGGTATTGTTGTTGAGCTTTTTTAGAAGAGTACAACTAATATACGGTGGGATAAGCTTCGACATATAACTAGGACAACAATTATTATGGCTAACATTCGAACTAAGGAAACAAAGAAATGCAGTGCCATGGTTTAAGCAAAAACAACCTCTCAATAAACAAGTTCACGTTGCACACAACATACCTACCAAATAAAAGTTTCCATGTTAACATGGATTGAAGCGATAACAAATATCTTCTACCCTCCGTCTTCTCATTTTTTCGATGCCCAATAATACGCTTTGAAACAAGGCATGGCAAGTGCATAAGCATCTATCAACAGCATTAAAGGGAGCATCAGTAGTGAGGACAACTTTTCAGTAGCTTACCCAATGGACTCAGATGTAGACTCAACAGTACAACTGGTAGCTAGCCAAAGCAATCTTATGATTAGTGTCCCTGGCCTATGATTCATTAGTTAAGCTCATCTTGGAACACAACACCTAGATTAGTGTTCTTTTAGTGGGACATGGGTCATTCCTACTAGCATGGTAATAATAAATCCAACTCTTGTGTCACTATTTCCAGAGCTTATGCTTTTTCAACGCTGTGCCTTGGATTATAGCTTCCCTACTTAATCATGGCTGGGTTCAGTATAATATTGATTTTTTATTAATTAGTATGCTTTAATTTACTTTGCTGGTGACTAGCTTGAAGCATAACTTGTAAGCAAGCAGCTTAATATGTGCCTAAAAGCATGGTTTACGAGCATATTGGGCTGAAATTAGTAAACGTAAAACCCTAAAAGCATGGTTTACAAGCATACTGCACTGAAATTAGTAAAGGTAAAACCCTTATTGAGAAACATTGGCTGGGAGTTAGAAATACAATTACAATATCATGGCCTATTTATGTGAATTAGTCCATATGACTAACCAACTGCTTAGAAAGTTCCAATGTGCCTAAAAGCATGGTTTACGAGTATACTGGACTGAAATTAGTAAATGTAAAACCCTTATTGAGAAACATTGGCTGAGAGTGATAAATACAATTACAATATTATGGCCTATTTATGTGAATTAGTCCATATGACTAACCAACTGCTTAGAAAGCTCATTACTACTACAAGGCATAGGATCTATGTAATTAAGTCTGGTTTACAAGGCATAGGATCTACGTAATTAAGTCTGATTTACGGTTTCATTTACGGTTTCATATGATCTACGTAATTAAGTATGGTTTACGGTTTCATTAGCACAGGTAATTAGTTTCTATTTTATTTCTATTAGTGCCCAGAGGCAAATGCGTCAATTAGTAATTAATGTACTTTGTAACCGGATAACACCTTAAACCGGTGTTATACCTGAAAAATTGGAACAAAAGAGTACTCTATACATCATTTCTTCTATCTAACACTTCAACTACTAATCAACCAAGTTTTTTATATTTTGAATGCCAACGAATATTTCTTCGTAATTTGCTATAGCGTATGAGCACCCCTCAAAATATTCAAGTTATTTAACACTTCAACTATTAATCAACCAATTTTTTTTATATTTTGAATGCCAACGAATATTTCTTCATGAATTTGCCACAACATATGAACACCCCTCAAAATATTCAAGTATTTAAATAACACATGGGTGGCATTTATAGGTTGAAATCGCAAGCAACCAAGGTTTTGATAGTGAGTGAATATTTTCTGGTGTGTTTGCTTTGCTCTAACGAGAAATTATATAGAGAAAAGTGGATGCAGCCTACGCCTAATGTCCATCCAGTTCTTTCCATATGAGTGTAGACTAAAAAATCGAAACCCATCACCATATTGAGATTATGAATCTCAATAATCTCAAGCCAGAGCAAGGCAATCAAACTAGTTCCTTTAAACATAGATTCAATGAGACTATCTGAGGCAGGCTACGGGCTGGGTGAGAGAATCAATTAGCTTCTGCCGAGAAAGGGGGGAAACCAACAACAATCCAACGCTTTCTGATTCGGTTTTGCAAACCAAAAACACATTGTGGAAGCAATACCCTTTTGCAAACCAAAAAAACATTGTGGAAACGATACCCTAGCATCTAGACCAGAAAGAACATAGGAATTATAGGCAGCCACACCGAAATAAAGTGGTTTCTGGGTTTCACATTCCAATTCCTTCATGTCGGGCTTCTAGCTTTTACTCTCTCAATGGCCGTCGCTATCGCTTCAATGTGAAATTTTGAAATTGCATAGGGATAAATATTGGTAAGGTCTTTTACCTATATTCATGATCTAGTTAATATCTCTGGTTATATCCATGATCTAGTTAATATCTCTGGTAAAATCATGAGCAGAAAGCCAAAAGTCTAACTTATTTTTGCATTTAGCATTCATAACTTGAGGTTTTTTTATTTTTTTAATGAAAATATTTCTGGTAAAATCATGAGCAGAAAGTCAAAAGTCCAACTTATTTTTGCATTTAGCATTCATAACTTAAGGTTTTTATATTTCTTTTAATGAAAAACATCTATATATTTAATTATTCAAACAGAAATGCAAAATATGCAAAATATGTATACATTTGAAATTTCTCTAACATAACAAAAATTATATAGTTTTCCTCATATCAGTCATATTATTACATTTATCCATATAGCAAAAATGTCATTAAGGTCCTATATAAAGCAAAAACAGGTTGTATTTGAATAAAACCTTGTAATATTCTCTTTGTTCTCATAAATATTCTTGTTTTGATGAGATTGTTTTCATCAAAATAAAGATGTGGCTTTTCTATCGAATTTGATTGTTTTCTCAATAGTATACTCTGCCCACCCTGCACAGAGGACCAAACTTGATTGTTGAGGAAAAACGTAAGGTAATGCTAAATGGAAACCAACAAAGTTTTGCAAAAAATGTTCAAAAAGTTTATGCTAAGAGAAAATAAAATTACTGCAAAAAAAATTGCAAAATTAAAATTGTTACATGTAGAAAATAAAAATTCTAATTTTTAGGCTTTAAAATTGTTACCTTTCTACTCCATGCAGGGGAAGCTGAAGTAGAAGAATAATTTATGATGGGCCTCTATTCTTAGCATCGATAGAAATTGATTTGCAACAACATGACTAGGCTTTGGAGTTTACCTGAGTAGCTGAAGTTGAATAGTGAAGACCAACCGAAGTTGAACAACGAAGCCTTTTTCTAGCTTGCTTCCCTGCTTTGATGTGGCCTCTGTTATGAAACCAGCTCAAGAAAATATAGAAAAGAAAGATCAACGCCTTAGAATTCAGCCTCTTCGAGGGGGCAACCTCCTTTACATTACATAAATGAACAATTCTTGGATGATACAAATGACAAAACCTCCTTTCTATATATAGGAGTCTAAGGAGTCACAATATAATCCATCCGACCTAACAATAATAATATAAAGCCACAAAAATAACAATAGAGGGATTCTATGGGGCACAGAAATAACAATATGGGGGTAATAGGGGCACAACAATATAAATAAGGGGTATAACTACAATAGTAATGGGGTAATCACTAGTATTATAGGGACCCAACATGCCCCTCTCCTTCAAAAAAGTGTTGTCCTCAACGCTTGAGCAGTTCTGGATACTTCTGCATAAAATTCTCATCCTCCCATGTGGAATCTTCAGCGGATAAGTTCTTCCACTTGATAAGATACTCTGAAATTGATCGATTTCGTAGCTGTCGAGTTCTTGTTTCTGTGACTGCTTCTGGTTCCAATATAATTTTTCCTTCCTCGTCAAGTTCTGGCAATATTGTTTGAACTGGGAGCTTGTCGCCTATAACCTTCTTTAAACATGAAACATGGAAAACTGGGTGCAATCGAGAAGCTGCAGGAAGCTCCAATTTGTATGCCATAGTACCAATCTTTTCCAACACCTTGTACGGACCATAATACTTTGGTGATAATTTATTATCCTTCTTAGCTTGCTTTAGGGACATTTTCTTATATGGTTGTAGCCGTAGGAATACCCAATCACCTACATCAAAACTTCTTTCACTGCGATGTTGATCTGCCTGTTGTTTCATTCTATTTTGTGCCAACACGAGGTTATCCTTTAAGAGTTGGAGGACTTGTTGTTGATGTTCGATGTGATGTTCCACTGCCTGAACCTTAGAATTTTCTCTTAAATATGATGTGATTGATGGTGGTTGATACCCATAAAGTGCCATAAATGGGGTCATTTTTGTTGCTGTATGGAAGGAAGTGTTATACCACCATTCAGCCAGAGGCAACCATTTGACCCATTGTGTCTGTTTATCAGATACAAAGCAACGAAGATATCCTTCCAAACATTTGTTTACTATCTCAGTTTGCCCATCAGATTGAGGATGATAAGATGAGCTATGAGCTAACTGAGTACCAAGACAAGAAAATAATTCTGTCCAAAAATTTCCAGTGAAAATGGGATCTCTGTCACTTACAATAATCTTTGGGTTTCCATGTAGCTTTTGAACTGTTTCCATAAATGCAGTAGAAACTGTACTGGCTTTAAATGGATGTGATAATGCACAAAAGTGTGCATACTTGGTAAGTCTGTCAACTACCACCATGATGACACTCTTTCCCTCAGACTTGGGTAAACCTGTGATAAAATCCATTGAAACCTCCTCCCAACGTTGGCTTGGAATGGATAAAGGTTGTAATAGACCCGGTGTCTTAATTGTTTCAACTTTATTTTGTTGGCAAACCAAACATTCCGCCACAAACTTTTGAATATCTGATTTAAGGCCATCCCAAAAAAATTCCTTCTTAACCCTGTGGTAAGTTTTTAAAAATCCTGAGTGCCCTCCTAAGGGAGAAGTGTGCAATTCCATAAGAATCTTTTGTTTTAGCTGGGAATTCTTACAGAGGTATAAGCGATCTTTGTACCATAACGAATCATTTTTCCAGCTAAATGTATCAGAAGTACTGGAATCTTGTTGTAGCTTTCGAATAAGTGCCCACACTTCTTCGTCATTCTTCCATTCCTCCTTTGCTTCGTTTATCCAATCTGGTTGGATAATAGAAATGGCACACAACAATGCTTCCACATCCTCATCCTTTCTTGAGAGTGCATCTGCCACCACATTTTGCTTCCCTTTTTTGTAGATGATTTCAAAGTCATAACCCAACATCTTTGTGACCCACTTTTGTTGCTCTTCAGAGGATAATCTTTGTTCTAAAAAGTATTTAAGGCTATCATGATCCGTTTTTACCTTGAAGTGTCTTCCCATTAGGTAGGGTCGCCATTTCTTAAGTGCATGGAGTATTGCCAACATTTCCTTCTCATAAATAGCTTTGCTTAAAAACTTTCCCTTGATTGGACGACTTTCAAAAGCAATGGGTCTTTCATCTTGCATTAGAACAGCACCAATTCCATTTCCTGAAGCATCACATTCCACAATAAAGGTTTTTGTGAAGTCCGGTGTAGCTAAGACCGGTGCTTGGCACATTGCCTCTTTAAGATGTTTAAAGGCCTTTGTTGCTTTCGAAGTCCATGAAAATGAATCTTTCTTCAATAATGTTGTTAGAGGTGCTGCTATTCTCCCATAATTCTTAACAAACTTGCGATAATACCCTGTCAACCCAAGAAATCCTCGCAGATGCTTTATGGATGTGGGGATTTTCCATTCCTTAATGGCTTTAATTTTGCTAGGGTCTACCTTAACTCCTTCATGAGATACAATATGACCCAAATATTCCACCTCCTGGACTCCAAAGAAACATTTGGATCTTTTTGCATATAATTGTTTCTCCTCCAATAGTTGTAGCACCTTGTCAACATGTTCAACATGATCCTTCCAAGACTTGCTGTAGATTAGTATATCATCAAAAAATACTAACACAAATTTTCTAAGGAATGGTTTGAAAATTGAATTCATCAAACCTTGAAATGTTGAAGGTGCATTGGTAAGGCCAAAAGGCATGACCAAAAATTCATAATGACCCTCATGAGTTCTAAATGTCGTTTTCGGAATGTCTTCAATCTTCATTCTGATTTGATGATATCCCGAACGAAGATCCAACTTGGTGAAGTAAATTGATCCATGCAATTCATCCAGTAATTCATCAATGACAGGAATGGGGAACTTATCTTTAATAGTGAGCTTGTTGAGCTCCCTATAATCTGGACACATGCGCCATGATCCATCCTTCTTGTGCACCAATACTACTGGAGCTGAGAAAGAACTTTGACTCGGTTGAATTATACCAGCCTCTAGCATTTCTGCAACCATACGTTCAATTTCACTTTTTTGGACATATGGATATCTGTACGGCCTGATGTTTGGAGGAACACTTCCTGGAATCAGATGAATAGCATGATCATGATCACGCATAGGTGGGAGACCTTTGGGAGTCTCAAATACCTTGGAATGATTGTCCAGGACTTTTTGGAGATCTGGAGAAATAGATGATTCCAATGTGGAAACATCTAGCGAACATAATTGTGCAATTACACCTCTTTGCTCCTTTTTTAGAAGCTTTGTCATGCCATTAGAGCTGATTATCTTTCCTGGTTTCCCTGCAATACCCCTTAATTCAACTTCCTTTCCTTCCACAGAAAATTTCATGAAAAGTTCTTGAAAATTAAAAGCTATTGTACCCAAGGATTGTAGCCATTGGACTCCTAGTACAACATCAACACCTCCCATTGGAATGGAAAGCATTGGGCTAGTCAATACATATTCTCCCATGGATAGCTTGATATTATGGCACTTTCCAGAACAATTTATTGTTCCTCCATTTGCAATCATCACTTGACACTCTGGTGCTGGATATAGGAAGCAATTCAATTCTTTTGCTACCCTACAATGAATAAAATTGTGGGTGCTTCCTGAATCAATCAACACTATTACCTTTTTCTTCTTGATTTGTCCTTCTATCTTGATGGTTTGAGGAGTGGTAATTCCCGCCAATGCATTACAAGATATGGTCGGATTTATTTGTTCTTCATCTAGGCTTTGTTCCTGGAATATATCCTCTTCTTTTGACCTTTCTTGCTCCTTTTCTTCTTCCTCTTCACAATCTATGTAGAATAATTTCTTCTCAGCACACTTATGACCTTTTGTGTATTTGCTATCACAATTGTAACAAAGCCCTTTTGCTCTTTTTTCTTCCAATTGTTGTGGTGTCAACCTTGTAGGTTGTGGAAGACTATGGGCAACAACACTTCCGTCTTTATAGTTGTGAATGGTATGCTTCCTAGTTGCCATAATTTTGCTTTCCATTTTTCTTGCTAACCTGAATGCCTTCTCTAATGAATCAGGTTCCCAAAGGCGCACATCATGTTGGATATTATCCTTTAAAGACCCTATGAACACATCAATCCTATGCTCCTCTGGAATATCTTTTACCCTTATGTTCAATTTTTGGAACTCCTCAATGTGCTCCATTATTGAACCCTTTTGTTTGAGACTTATCAATTGGCTAAAAAAAGTGTTGCTTTTTGTATCCTCATAATGTGCTATCAATTCTTTCGTAAAAATTGCCCAAGTGATAAATTGTTTACGAGAACAAAGCCATTGATACCATACAAACTGATTTGGTTCCAAATATAAAGTTGCCATACGTACCTTTTGTGTGTTTTGCACATTATTGAGATCGAAGAATTGCTCCATCTGTAATATCCATGTGGCGGGATCCTTGCCATCAAACTTCCTCATATCGATTTTTGGAATATGGTGGGTCTTCGATCCAACATTAGAGTCTATGGAATCATGATTAACATTTCTTTTGTTCACATCATGAGTTTCCTTTACAACCTTTTCACCATTAGTAAGTATTTCTTGTAGAAAATTTGTCAAATTTGTCTTCAAATCTGCCATGTCTGTCTTCAAATCTGTCCTCAAATCTGTCTTCAGATCATCCATCTTAGCTTCCATGCCCTTTATCTTAGATTCCACGCCATTTATCTTAGATTCCACGCCATTTATCTTAGCATCTGTTAGCTTTTGTGAGCGTGACATTTGTTGCACTTGTTCTTGTAATTTTGATATATCATGTAGCATTTCTTCCTCTTCTTCATGAGTCATGCTAGAGCTTTCAGGTTCCTTACTAGGTGTTTGCATTTTCTTTCCTCGGGGCATCAGTTACTGATAATAATGCTTTACTATGCCCTTTGAATTCCTTCAAACCAAGCTTATGCAAAAATTAAAAAAAAACTACAGACCTTTTTTTTACTTTGTAGAAGCCTGATATTGAATCTGATGTATCTCTGTAATTTCGAATCATCCAGTTCTGAAATTGTGACCTATAGTAGCCTTGTATGTCCTCTTTCCAATGCCACTAGTCTGATCCAAATTGGATTATCCAAGAAAGAGTTATGCACAATCTCCCGCAGTGACCTGATTATAGATTATTTTAGTAGAGCGAACTTGTATGAAGTGCCACGTGTCACTGCTTCAACATTTGACTCTGAAAAATATATAAAAAAAAACTACAGTCCATCCTCTTTCTGTACCTTCTTACAAAATTTCAATCCGATGCTCAGGAAGAAAGTTATGACGATTTTATCCAGGTCACCTGTTTTGAGTGTAATTCAGGAGTCTGCAAAAAGACCAACTTCCTCAGATCATATCTCTGAAAATATCGCGCGAAAAGCTCTGAAATTCCGACCCAAGGTTCAGCATGATTTATTCTCAAATGGGTCTTTTTTGCGACTTCTGAAACGTCACAGAAAAAACGTTATAGCGAAAATGCCACGATGACCTATTTGGAGCAGCGAAACCCTAGAATCCAAAGCTCTGATACCAAATGTTATGAAAGAAGCTCAAGAAAAAATAAAAAAGAAAGATCAACGCCTTAGAATTCAGCCTCTTCGAGGGGGAAACCTCCTTTACATTACATAAATGAATAATTCTTGGATGATACAAATGACAAAACCTCCTTTCTATATATAGGAGTCTAAGGAGTCATAATATAATCCAGCCGACCTAACAATAATAATACAAAGCCACAAAAATAACAATAGAGGGATTCTATGGGGCACAAAAATAACAATATGTGGGTAATAGGGGCACAACAATATAAATAAGGGGTATAACTACAATAGTAATGGGGTAATCACTAGTATTATAGGGACCCAACAGCCTCTTTCGTGTGCCCTGCCATCCCTTTCCTAGTTTGCTTCCTTTCTTTCATGTGCCTTGCTTTCCTTTGCCTCGTGCCTTAGTTGCTTGCCTTTCATTGTTTGTCGATTTAATCCCCACAGTGATCCCCACGCTGGGCTTGCAACACTTCCAAATTCAAAATTAAGTTTTTCTGCCTCAAACGATAGTGTTGTTGTTTCCACCTTCTCTCAAACCTCTGTCGCATTAACCTTGGCTATTTGATTAAGTAGAATAACATAGAAAATTGTTGGAATAACATAGAAAATGGTTTGCACGACCAGTTTATGTTTTGTGACAGGTGGCCAAACTCTCAGAGGTGGTGGCAGCAGTAGCTGAGAGGTGGTAGCAAGAGGTTGACACAATTGCATGACAAGGAGATGAGTGAAACTTTGGCTAAATTGTGTTTCTATGCAAATTAATTTTACATAAAATGTTATGAACTAATGCTAGTCAAATTTAGCATTAATCAACTTCATCTTTGGTTCATGTTTTAACTTTACAATAAGACTCCAAAGAATTTAGTGCCAATGATTGGCCAGTTAAGAAACTTGTCAATATTTAATAGCTCAGAATTTTTTTTTATAAAATATGAATGGAAAGCCTTAGGTTAAAACACATATTTAATAGCTTGGAAAAAGACATTTATAAAATATGAATGGAAAACCTTAGGTTAAAATTATTGTTTTAATGGAAAATAATGCTGGGAGAGTGACATCGATCACTATATACCTACTACCCTTTCGGCAGGTATAATAAGGTCGTGAATAAATAATATTAATTTGAAAACTTAAAAATAGCACGATCCCATATAAGCTTAATTATATATCAATACATTAAGTGTATAGTAAGATTTAATCTTAATACCAAATTGTAATATTACTTAGTATTTTAAATTTTACATTTTAAATTTTAATATAAATTTTATATATTAAACACTTTATATTATAAACCTTATTCAAAATAGTAAGAAGTAAATTTTGATTTACTAGTGAATTTTAATTTTTTATAACAAGTATAAATATAATTATCATAACTTAATTAACACCATATAAAACTGCATTTGATATATCACTGGTGTGTATTCTATTCTTATCATCAGTAATAAGTAGTCAATTTAAGTCATGGCCATTATCAACAGATGATAACTATTCAAGCAAATCTTGTTTGCAAAACATCTAAACCATCTCTTTTGTATCTATATTTGAACCTTAATTTTCTTTGATACTTAATTTGATCTTTGATATATGTCTGATAGTAAATCAATATTGTATATAGCATGAGATTAAATAAATTTTATAATAGCTTACTTATTTTCATATTCTAATTCTCTGGGATAGGATAATAATTCTAATCTTAAATATTTAGAAATATGTAGTTTTCTTTCTGTAAGTTGTTTTTGCTCATTTTCTTTCTATTAATTTTCAAATTCAAATAATTAATTTTAACTAATATAAACATTTTTAAAATTACATTCACCAAAAAAACCACTCTTCCCTCCAAAATTTATCTTATTTTCAGAACATCACCTTAAATCACTCCCTTATTTTACAATTTATCTAAATTCATTTGATAATTAATATATATTTTAAAATTAAATATTAAAATTATATTAAATTTATCTTAATATAAACATATTTAAAATAAATTTTAATATAAACATATTTAAAATAAATTTCAATTACACATATGTGGACTTCACAACCCAAATTCTTTCTTCTCTGGCCTTCTCAACTTCCTAAACCCTTAAAAGCAAACTTTCTGAACTCTTGAAAGCAATAATGAAATTGCTAAACTTTCTAAACCTCAGAGACAACCGTGAAGTGAAATTGAAAAACAAAAAATTGTGATCTATGCCTCCATTATGCTCTACCCATGTGGATATCCCATAAACTATGAACCATATTTGTATTTTCTATATACAAGATTTGATAAGTGTAGACGAATGTTTGCTTAACTATTTAATATATTAATGAAAATGCCTAATTTTCATATTTTTTTTTTGTAATATCAGCTAATTTGATAACTATATCTTAATGTTATAAATTCTATATTATGAATTTTGTATATAAAATTTAATATATTACACATTTTATATTGTAAATCTTAATCTACATAATCAATAATAAATATTCATTTTCCAATTAATTTTAGTGTGTTAACAACTGTCCATAACATTATCATAAATTAACCAAACCATATAATAAAACTATAATTTGTATATAACTTGTGCATATTCTATTCATATATTCATAATGAACTAACTATGCAGCAAAATCTTGTTAGTTAACATCTAGACCATCTCTCTCGTATCTATTCTTGCACCTCAATTTTCTTTGATACTTAATTTGAGCCCTGATATATGTATGATGGTCAATAACACCTCAAACATTCAATTACATGACTGTATTCATTGTATATAGCATGAGATTAAATAAACTTGCTACTGAATGGATCATCTTTAGCAACCCTATTTATTAAAGAAATCAGAAATGAAATTGGTCACATACTTTTTATAATCAAAATTCTTATTCCATAAGATAAGTGGGTGTTTGGACATCAACATGTAAAACAAAGACAATGCATATACAATGAGGAATAATAGTTCCTTCTGATGATGAAATAGACTGCATAAAATAATTGCCAACAATGCTATCCTCTTGTAATGTGAACCTCAGTTGCTTAATTAAAAAAATTGTAATATATTGATCATTGTTTCGAAGCATATACTTGTTCAGTTAAGAGGAAGTAAGTTAAAGACACTTATTATCATATTAGTTAACTACAAACAAAAAAATTTAAAATTCTATGGAACCTGTTTAATTTGGGGCCTATAATTATGGTATAACAAAATCTAAGTCAACATTACAGTAATCACATTCCAATTTCTTGGAACATGGGAATATAAATTCAACAAAATATTAATACACTTATTCAGATAGATACAAACTCATAACCAAATTGAAAGAGTGGCACTATAACTCCTTCCTAGCAATATAGTTGATAGCATAAGATCAAAAGGAGACATGAAATCATTTAGAAGCCTAGAATTCATGAAGCGAACCTGCATCAAGACAGTCACATACTGAACATGTCAACCTTAACCTGTTAACAGTTCATGAGTAAGTGGTAGTGTCCTTATCGGATCTCTTACGGTAATGTAATGGGTTCTTGAGTTAAAGTTAAATTTACAGTGTACGACTTGCATGTTGGGGAAACATGCAAATGTAGCAGGAATGGGTATATAACTCATGAACCTGTAAATAAGTAGTTAATTTCATTAGTCACAACCATCAGGTAGATGCATGTAGTGTTACTCTTTGTCTCTGCGTGCGTAATTAAAGCTATCGATTTTAAAAGAGGCCGTAAGCGTAACAGAGTATAGTCCATTGGAATAATGCCTCAAAGGATAACACATAATGATGATAATTATTGAAACGGGCGCATTGCTAAATGAATTGAAACAGATGAACATGTGAATGCACGGAACACACAATGTCATTTGGATTTTATTATTAAAATATCATGAGTAATGTGTAAGATGGTAGTTGTTTGTGGAATCATAGCTCTTATTTAGTCAATATAGGATGAATGTTCCATTGTTATTAAATTTTATCTATTTATTAAATAAAATATTAAAAATATGTAAATTATAATATGTCTATTATTTTAATTCTTAGGCGTATAGTAGATATTTAACCTTAACATTAAACATAATATTAAAAACTTCAATATTAACCATAATATTATAAACCATAGGATCATAAACTTTATTTTATAAATTCTATATATTAAATCTATTTTAAAGTATATACACTAAACACCCTATATCATAAATCCTATATTGTCAAATCTATATATTAAACTTATTTTAAATTATATATACTAAACACCCTATATTATAATGGGGAATGAAATTTTCTTTTTCAAACATGTTATAACACGCTTAAATACCATTGTCATAACTTGACAATAAATAAAATTGCAATGGATATATAACTTGCGTGTATTCTAATCATAGCCTCAATAATTGGTAGTTAAATTAAGCTATAGAAGTTATGGACAAGTGATAACTATGAAAGCAAATCTGGTTTGTAAAACATCTAAACCATCAGAGACCTTAGCCATCTCTTTTATCTATACATTGCCCTCAATTTTAACTAAGTTGAACATTGATATATGTGTTGAGGATAATGCTTAAACTAAGCTATGTAATTGCTCACAAATTAGCCAACAAATTTTGTGTTCTGAGTTATCAGAATTAGGGCAACAAATTAATAGATGTAGTCAGTTTTCATTCAACAACTTATTAGGAATAGTAGATTAGTCAGATAATGGATAATCAAATTAGAAATATGTCGGCTATATAATAATGTATCATTGCTCCTATGAAGATATGAGATTCCAATGAGAGTTTAGCTCATGGATTGAGAATTAGTTTTTTTTATGTTTTCATATGTATGTTCTTGATAGATTTAACATGGTATCATAGCTAGGTTAAGGGAGATGATTTATATGTAAAGTGTGTGTTGTTGGCAGGAGGTTTCAAAATTTTGTGAAACCTGTGCAGATTCAAGTTATTGGTGGGAGTGCTCAACAGTTAGCAGCAATGGCCAACAATATGAATATTTCTCAGCCACAAATACCAGTGTTTAAAGGTGATAACTTTGGTTTTTGGAGCATTAAGATGAAAAAATTATTTCTCTCACAATATTTGTGGGATTTCGTAGAGAATGGCTATATAGAACAAGATGCTCAAACGCTTGCCCACTTGACTCAAGACCAAAGAACGCAGCTAACGAAAAATCATAAGATAGATTCAAAGGCTCTCTTCTTAATCTAGCATTGAGTGCATGCTTTTATTTTTCCAAGACTAATTGGAGTAAAAAAATCAAAGGAGGCATGGGATGCTTTGCAGCAAGCACATGAAGGAAGTGATAAGGTAAAAATTGTTAAGTTGCAGTCATTAAGAAGAGTATTTGAAACCTTGAGCATGCAAAACTCTCAATATATTCATGATTTTCTCACTAGAGTTATGGGTATAGTGTATTGAATTAGGTCTTATGGAGAAGATTTAAAAGATCAAGAAATTGTTGAGAAGATTTTATGAAGTTTGACTGCAAAATTTGATGGGGTTGTTGTTGCTATTGAGGAGTCTAAGGATCTAACTCACTTGTCTGTGAATGAGCTAATGGGGTATGTTCAATCTCATGAGCAAAGAATCAACATATCTTTTGAAAATTCTATTGAGAAATCTTTTCAAGCAAGACGAAGTATTTTCAAAGACAAAAGTGGTTCCTCTCATGAGGAAAGCCAGAACACTTTTGGAAGAGGAAGAGGAAGAGGACAAACATACAGAGGAGGCAAAGGTAGTGGAAGATTTCTTTCTACATACAACAAAGGAAAAGGTAATGATGACAGTGATGGAGGTAAAAGATTTAATAAATCCCAAGCTTAGTGTGTTTATTGTAAAAGATTTGGCCATTATGAAAGAAATTGTTGGAAAAAACAAAAACAACAAGCTAATTTTTCTGAAGAAAAAAAAGAGGTTTCCACCTTATTCTTGGCTTCTCATTCACCTAATAATGTTTCCAAAGAGGTGTGGCTTATGGATAGTGGTTGCAGCAATCACATGATAGGAAACAAAGATGGCTTTGTAGAGATAGATGAATCTACAAAATCTGATGTACTATTGGGAGATGACAAGCTAGTTGAAGCTAAAGGTAAGGGAACAATTGTTGTGAAGACAAAACAAGGAAAACCAAAGCATATTAACAATGTCTTATAAGTTCTTGGTCTAGCACATAATTTGTTGAGTGTGGGGCAGCTCCTTGAAAAGGGATATTTCATTGTTTTCAATGACAAACAATGCATAATCTATGATAAAAAAAAATCACAGTAAAATTATTGCTAAGACTAATATGCTGCAAAACAAAATTTTTGCTTTCAGTCGCCCTTGTGAAGCAAGTACAACATTAAATGTTGCTTATGATGATAGTTCCTGGCTATGGAACATAAGGTATGGACATTTCAATATGAAAGGCTTGAAATTGTTATATAATAAGCAAATGTTCAAAGTGTTACCACTTATTGGTTCTATTGATAAAGTTTGTGAAGGGTGTATTCTTGGTAAGAAACATAGAGATTCATTTCCACTAGGAAAGTCATGGAGAGCAAGTAAACCATTGGAACTAGTGCATGCATATATATGTGGTCCTATGCAAACTTTGTCTCTCAACAAAAATAAGTATTTCATTATTTTTGTGGATGATTTTAGTAGAAGAACATGCGTATATTTCATTAAAGAAAAATCTGATGCATTTTTCATATTTCAACAATTTAAATCTCTTGTGGAAAAACAAAGTGGTTATTGTCTAAAAACATTATGCACAGATAGAGGGGTAGAATTCACTTCTAATGAGTTTGATTCTTATTGTAAAATGAATGGAATTCAAAGGCAATTGACAACTATTTATACTCCCCAATAGAATGGCTTTGTTGAAAGTAAGAATAGAAAAATTGTTGAGATGGCTAGGAGCATGATGAAAGGTAAAAACCTTCCAAATATTTTTTGGGCTGAAGCTCTAGCTACATCCTTTTATTTTCTTAATAGATGCCCAAAAAGAAGTGTGGAAATTATTACCCCTTATGAAGTATGGTGTGGAAGAAAACCAAATATTTCTCATTTAAGAGTCTTTGGTTGCATTGCCTATGCTCATGTTCCTACTAAAAAGAGAAGAAAGCTTGATGATAAAAGTGTGAAATGCATTTTTATTGGACATTGTGAGGAAACCAAAGGTTATAGATTGTACAATCCAGAAACTGAAAAATTAATGATTAGTCATGATGTGTTATTTGTTGAGAAAGAAGAATGACAGTGACATCATGATGTGCAACAACAAACTCCAGGTATTGTTGTACAAGAAGACGAATCTTTTGTTTCTGCAAATCCATCAAGTAATCAAAACACTTCAGAGGCCACATCCACTCCATCATATTTTGTTACTTCAAGTCATGTTTCAAGTCTAAGTCTTCCTCTGAAAAAGACAAAATCTTTAAATGAAATTTATGGTTATACTAATTTTGCTTTGATGTCTTAGATTGAAGCAGAGCCAAGATGTTTTGAAGATGCAATAAAAGAGTTAGTTTCGTGCAAAGAAATGGATTAAGAGATGGTATCAATTAAAAAGAATGAAACAAGGGAGCTTGTGGATCCTCCTACTGAAAAGGAAGTCATTGGGGTGAAATGGTTGTATAAAACCAAGTATGCAGCTCATGGATCAATACAAAGGCACAAAGCAAGGTTAGTAGCAAAGGGATATGCTGGAGAACTAGGTATTCATTACAATGAAACATGTGCTCTTGTTGCAAGATTTGATACAATCATAACTGTTTTGGCATTGGCACCACAATATAAATGGTTAGCTTATCAATTTGATGTTAAATGAGCCTTTATAAATGGTGAGTTGAAAGAAAATGTATATGTTCACCAACCCCAAGGATATGAAGAAGTAGGAAATATACACAAAGTCTACAAACTAAAAAAGACTCTTTATGGGCTTAAACAAGCTCCAATAGCATGGTACAATAGAATTGACACTTAGTTTCTGAAAAGGTGGTTTAATAGAAGTGAAAATGAACACACATTATATATCAAGTCAAATGGTAATGATATAATAATTGTGTGCTTATATGTAGATGACTTGATATACACATCTTCAACTAATTTGTTAGTGGAAGAGTTGAGGGAGGCTATGATGATTAAATTTGAAATGACTGATTTGGGTTTGCTCCATTATTTTCTTGGCATAGAAGTAACACAGACGAATGATGGAATTTTTATTTCACAAGAAAAATATGTTTCAAATCTTCTTAAAAAATGGAAAATGGGAAATTGTAAACCCATAATCACACCCATGAATACAAATGAAAAATTTTCTGTAGAAGATGGAGATGAAAAGGTAGATGCTCAATCCTATAGGAGTCTAGTAGGAATTCTTTTGTATCTTACTACCACTAGGCTTGATATTACACATGCAGTAGGTTTTATTTTCAGATTCATGCAAAGTCCAAGTAAGATTCATTTTGGAGCAACAAAATAATTTTGAGGTACGTATGTGGAACAAGAAATTATGGAATTTGGCATACTTCATCAAGTAATTTTGGGTTGGTTGGTTAGACAGTGACTGGGCTCAACCTTTTGATCATAGAAAAAGCACTTCACGTTATGTATTCAACCTTGGATCAGCTGCAGTTTTATGGTGTTCAAAGAAGAAACCAACTATTTCATTGTCTTGTACAGAGGCAGATTATATTGTAGCAGCAACAACAACATGTGAAGCAATTTGGTTAAAGAAAGTATTGTTAGATCTAAAACAAGAACCAAAATATGCCACAACTATTTACTGCGATAACTTGTCTACCATTGCCATAACTAAAAATCCAATGTTTGATAATTGCACCAAAACAATTTGATATCAAATATCATTTCATAAGAGACTATGTGGCAAAAGGAGAAATTGAAATAAAGTTTTGTACAACAAATGAAAAGCTTTTAGATATATGTACCAAAGCACTACCTAAAGGGAAGTTCAAATACATGAGTGATATGCTTGGAATCACCTCATTAAGCATTAAGGGGGTGTTGAGGATAATTCTTAAAATAAGCAATGTAATTGCTGACAAATTAGCCAACAAATTTTTTGTTCTGAGTTATCAGAATTAGGGCAATAAATAAATTATTAGGGACAGTAGATTAGTCAGATAATGGATAATCAAATTAGAAATATGTGGGCTATATAATAATGTATTCATTGCTCATATGAAGATATGAGACTCCAATGAGAGTTTATCTCATGGATTGAGAATCATAATTCTCTTATTTTTGTTCATTAGTTTTGTTTATGTTTTCATATGTATGCTCTCGATAGATTTAACAATATGTATGACAGTAAATAAAAGTTGAAATATTCAACTTAATTGTATGCATTGTACATAGTATGAGAGTAAATAAATTTGATAGTAGCTTACCTATTTAATTGATAAATGTATAAATGACATCTGAAATATTCAACTTAATTGTATGCATTGTATATAGCATAAGATTAAATAAATTTGATAGTATCTTCTTACCTTATCCAATTCTGCTATTGTTAAATGGTCTGATTGAATCCATCATCCTCCTCAACCCCAATCCTCCTCAACCCCAATTATTAAAGAAACCAGAAATGATGTTAGTCACATATCTTTTATAATAAAAGTTCTTATTCCATAAAATAACCTGGTATTTAGACCTAAACATGTAAAACAAACAATTTACACATATCTATGCAATGAGGAATAGACTGCTTAAAGAAATTGCACAATGGTATCCGCTTGCAACGTGAACCTCTGATCATTCAAGTTTCCAAGCATATACCTGTTCCAATTAAGAGGAAGGGAGTAAGTGTGAGTAAGTTAAGACACTTATTAATCCTACTTATGTAGTGCATCCCATACCACTTGATTAATCTGGGGTCTATAATAATATATAAAAAATTCTAAATAAAGATTACAGTACTCACATTCACATTCCAGCTTTTTGGAACATGGGAATATAAATTCAACCAAATATTAATAAAATTCGTGAATTATTTATATAGATACCAACTCATAACCAGATTGGAAGAGTGACACTATAACTCCTTCCTAGTAATATAGTTGATAGCATAAACAAAAGGAAACGTTAAACCATTTAGGAGTCTAGAATTCATGAAGGAAAACTACATCAATAAGGTCACGTACTGGACATGTCAACCTCGTCGTGTTAATGGCATAGTCAGTGGTAACATGTCAACCTCGTCCTCTTATTGGTACAGTCAGTGGCAGTGTCCTTATCAGAGCTCTTATGGCAATGCAATGGGTTCGTAAGTTGAGTTAATCCTTACAGTGTATGACTTGCAAGTTTGGGAAACATGCAAGTGTAGAAAGAATGTGTATTTAACTCATCAACTTGTAAATAAGTAGTTTACTTCATTAGTCACAACCCTTAAGTAGAGTCACGTAGTGTTATTCTCTGTCTCTTTGTGTGTGTAGTTATAGCTATTGATTTTAAAAGAGGAGATCGTAAGCATAACAGAGTATATAGTGTACTCGAATAATCCCCCGAAGGATAATGCCCAATGATGTTAATTATTGAAATAGATGGAGTGTTAACTGAATTGAAATAGATTAGTCACACTGTTGTTATGACTTTTATTACTAAAATATTATTAGTAACTTGTTGGATTTTATTACTTGTTAGGTGTTAGTGAAATCACACTTATTGATTTACTTAAAGATATGTGGTTAATATTAAATATTGTGTTTATATTAAATAAAATGTATAGAAGAGATGGTAATGGGGTGTATTTTCAAGTCACTTTCTCATGTAAAAGTCATTTTTTTAAATTCTATGGGGAAAAATCCAACCATGTCAAGGGTTGGTGTGGTTGAGGGTCCCCTAATTTTGAGGGTTTAGGTGATTTTGACTTTAGATGCCCAAGGGCCAAGCCTCATGTAATATCTCTAGAACTCAAAAAAATTGAGATGTAATCTATAGAGAATTCAAACAATTTGACAAACAAAAAATCAAATAAAATATTAAAATATGCAACTATTTACCTAATTATTAGGCTTAATGTAGAGATCTAGATGTAGCCTATGGAGAACTCAAACAATTTGACAAATAAAAAATAAAATTAATTATTAAAAATATGCAACTCATGATATGCCTATCTAATTAATTATTATGTTTATGGTAGATATATAACCCTAATTAAACCCTAATATTAAACCCAATATTATAAACTTTAAATACATTATATTACAAACCCTAATATGAGTAGTCACAACTCATGATATGCATATCTACCTAATTATTAGGGGTATGGAAGATATCTAAAGCTAATATAAACCCTAATTTAAACCCAATATTATAAACCCTAAGTACCCTATATTACAAACCCTAATATGAATAGCCACAAATAAATTTTCCTTCTTGAAGCTAATTTTAAAGTATTATAATAAGTATAAATATCATTGTCATGACTTAACTAGCACCATTTAAAACTGCAATTGATATATAACTTGTGCCTATTCTAATCACATCTTAAATTGTGCATAGTTAAATTAAGGGATGGACATTATCAAAAAGTGATAACTATGAAAGAAAATCTTGAATATATGTAATACATCTAAACTAGAAAATCTTATTTGTAATACATCTAAAGTAGCCAATCCTATTTGTAAAACATCTAACCCATCTCTTTAATACCTATTTGCACCTCAATTTTCTTTGATGCCTAATTTGAACCTTGATATATATCTGATGGATTTTAACCTTGATATATATCTGATGGTAAACCATACTTCAAATATTTAACTTGATTGTATGCATTGTATATAGCACGATATTAAATAAATTTGATAACAAGTTATCTTATCAACCTTTATATATTGATATTAGGTTATCCTATCAACTTTGATGATCAATAACGCCTCAATTATTCAACTTGATTTTATGTGTTTTATATAACATGAGATTAAATAAATTTCATAGTAGCTTACTTATCTTCTCCAAGTCTAGTAGTGTTAAATGACTTGTGATCATCTTCTAACCCCTAATTATTAAAGAAATTATTAAAGAAATTAGATATGAAGTTGATAACATATTTTTTATAATCAAAGTTCTAATTCCATAAAATAAATATGTGTTTGTAGATCAACATGTAAAACATGGTCACTACACATATCTATGCAATGAGGAATAATAGTTCCATCTGATAATGGAATAGACTGCTTAAAGGAATTGCTAACAATTATATCCTCTTGTAACGTGAACCTCAATCGCTTCATCGAAAATTGTAATATACTGATCATTCAAGTTTCCAAGCATATACTTGTTCCATGTAAGAGGATGTGAGTAAGCTAAGACACTTATTATCATATTAGTTAAGTAGAAACAAAATAATACTACGTATGTATTGTATCTCATAGAATTTGCTTAATTCGGGGTCTATAATGATGGTATAACAAATCCTATGTCATGATTACTATACTCACATTCCAATTTTTGGAAAATGGGAATTTAAATTCAACAAAATATTAATATAACTCATTAATTATTGTTATAGATAACAACTCATAACAAGATTGGAAAACCGACCGTATAACTTCTTCATAGTAATATAGTTGATAGCATAAATGAAAGGAGACATTAAATCATATAGGTGTCTAGAATTCATGAATAACATCACGTACTGAACATGTCAACCTCGACCTGTTAGTGGTACAGTCAGTAGTTTCCTAATCGGATCTCTTATGGTAATGTAATGTGTTTGTAAGTTAAGTTATTCCTTACAGTCGGTTGGGGAGACAATATGCAAGTGTAGCAAGAATGTGTATATAACTCATCATCTTGTAGATTTACAAGTACTTAACTTCATTAGTCATAACCCTCAAGTAGATTCACGTAATGTTATTCTCTATCTCCATGTGTAACTCTTGATTTTAAAAGAGGAGACTTTAAGGTAACAGATTATAGTGGAGTGTAATAATCCCTCGAAGGATAATGCCGAATGATGATAATTATTGAAACAGATGGACGGGTAAATGAATTGAAACTGACGGATGGATAAACTCACCCAACCATATAGTGTTTTTTGGATTTTATTATTAAAATATAGTGTTTTTTGGATTTTATTATTAAAATATCGTTTCTAGTGTGCAAAATGATAACGGTTACTGAAATCACAACCCTTGAGCTCACTGGAAGAAGAATATACCCCTAATATTAAATCTGGTGGGTCAATTAAATAAAATAATAAAAATCTAAATATTAAAATAGATATGTCTACCCTCTTAAATATCAACAATATTTAAGCCTTGTTAAATTAAAAATAATTACAAAAATAAGATATTCTTTATATTAAAATATATTTATGTGAATTTATTGGCTTCTACCAAAATAGTTAAAATTCATATGTAATGAAATATATTTATCACTATTATTTATTCATTATTATTTACGCATTTTAAGCACAAAATTAGGCAAGAATAAAAAAATGTGTAGAATTATGAGCACCAAAAATATATGCATGTCATCGCACATGAATACACAGGCAATTTTATTATTAACATTTTAAAACTAACAAATCTGGATTTAGTTAAATATTAATAATAATAAATTTGTTTTTAATTTGATAATAAATTTGACAAATTTAATGTGTTGTTTAATGTTTATATTTATAATTTTAATGTGCATACTAATAGTAGATTCAAATTTTCATATGATTTGATACTAATTATATTTAAGGTTTTTTTAATATTGGTTTGATGTACTTAATATTAATTTAGCTGAAAGTAAGTATTCTTCTTTAGTCATTAGTTAAGAAGGAAGGAATTATAATTCAAAGATTTTAGGAAAATACAAATTATATCGGATACCTTATAAATGTATTAACATATCTAGAATCTAGAGAAATTACATAAGGTATGAAGAAGGTCATAACATTGGGTATTAGTGGATAGAATTTTTTATAGTAATATTTTATTTTTATTAATAAATAAGCGTTTATTAAAAATAGATTTCAAATTGGTAGAAAATGAGGTGAAATAATCCATTGGGGACTAATTTAAATATTTTTATGCAATTTTGTTTTATTAGAGCCTAGAGATCATTGCTCAGTTAAGTATCTAAACAAGGTGAATAGATGTGATGTAGCATAGTCCTTGCTTCTATCACTAATAAATTGATCAAAGGAGTGTTTGTTGCGCATTTCTTTTGTTTCTGGATAGCTTTCTCCACCCACATAGTCGTTTTCTTGTATATAAGTTATTACATATTTAAAGCTAGTCATTTTCTTGTATAGTTATTAAATCTTTATTCGGGAGTGTTTTTCACACATTCTTTTTCTCATTATTATTATTTGTGCACAACGTTTTTAGCACAATTAGTAATCATTTTATCTTTTGTTCGAAATTATTATTTGTTTTAGCTAAAATATATTAAAATGAAATTATTCATTGCTAAAGGATAAAAGAGCTATTTATTGCTAAAGAATAAAAGAGCTATTTATTGCTAAAGAATAAAAGAGCGGAGCATATGCACTTGTACTCACAATGAGACTTACAAAATAATTTCATCAACAAAGAAACTGGAAAATGCGAACTAGAAATCGACAACGGTGAATTGTTAATGTGGTATTCACATTTCATTTTTCTTATCCCACATTTGCTATATGTTGTTATGACTTTTGCCATAGACACATAACAAAAATTACCTTGCAACATATTACAAATCTCTAAAGCTTCCATTGTATGCACTTCTGCATTCAACCAACTAAATTATAAACAATATCAAAAGGCATTATAAATAAAAGACTTCTCTACATTTTCCTCATCCCACTAAAATTTTGCACATGCATTTGTTCTTCGCATAATATCCATACACAAATAACCATATCCGCAGAGCTCCTTCACTAAATAATATTTTAAAAGTCCATTTCGCGGAATAAGATTTCAAGTTTCAATTGTACAATTGTCCTTTCCTCTGCCACTATACAAAATAAGTTCATCAACTACGAAACTAACAAATATGAACTGAAAATCAGCAAAGGTGAATCATTAATGCGAGATTCGCATTTCATTTTTATTATTCTGCATTTGCTATATGTATAGCCTTACAAAACAATTTCATCAATTAGGAAACTAGAACAACAAATGTGAATCATTAATGTGGGATTCACATTTCATTTTTATTACTCTGTATTTTCTATATATTTTTATTACCATTTTTGCATACGAATAACAAAAATTTCCTTGTAGCATCTTACTAAGCTCGCAATCTTCCATCATATACAATTTTGCATTCAACTAGCTGAATTAAAACGAATATCAAAAGCCATTACAATTAAAAGGTTTCTCTACATTTTCCTCATCTTGCACAAATTTTTCACGTGCATTTGTTCTTCACACAATCTTCATACACAAATAACCATCTCCATGCAACTCCTTCCCTAGATAATAATTAAAAAGCACAAATAAACATCTCATGCAACTCCTTCCCTAGATAATAATTAAAAAGTATATTGTGCAGAAGAAGATTTCAAGATTTAATTGTATGGTGGTCCTTGTTTTTACCTCTTTTTATTTTATTCTCTTTGCATAAAGCTTTTCAGCCTATGTTTGCATTAAAGGCTTTTATTTCCAATAGTTTAGTATTACAAATGAATATTTTATGCTTATATTATTGATAATATTTCAAATTTGAATAATTAGGCATATGTGCAGTAATGCGGATGAGCTGTGTTTTGTAGAGGAACCTTTCAATGTGTTTCTAAATAGCTTTATCCACACAGCTAGTCATTTTCTTGTATATAAATTATTAAATTCTTATTCAAGTGTTTTTCACACTTGCATTTTCTCTTTATTTCCACCTTTGTTTTCTCATATGTATGTTATTAAATCCTTATTTGAGAATTTTTTTAAGACTTGCATTTTCTGGTTATTTCCTTCCTTGCACCACTTCTTTCACACAATGACTAATCATTTGACTTATGTTCATAATTATTATCTATTTTAGTTAAAATAAATTAAAATGAAACTATTTATTGGTAAAGGATAACATTGTGGAGCATATGCACTTGTCTGCATAATGAGCCTTACAAAACAAGTTCATTAGCTAAGAAATCGACAAATACAAATCAGAAATCAACAAAGGAGAATCATTAATACGGGATTCAAATTTCATTTTTATTATTCCACATTTTCTATATGTCATTATTACCATTTCCAAAAATGCATAACAAAAATGACCTTCCAACATCGTATTTCAGGTCCAGAAAGATTTTGTATGCATAGATAGTTGTTTTTTCATTTAATCTCTCAAGCTTCCATTGTATGCACTTGCACATTCAACTAACTGAATTAAAGCCAATATCAAAACACATTACAGTTAAAAATATCCTCTACATTTTCCTCATTCCGCACAAATTTTGTGCATGCATTTTTTCTTTTCATAACCTCTACACATGAATAACTATCAGTGTACAACTCCTTCCCTCTATAATAATTAAAAAGTCCATTATGTGGAAGAGGCTTTTAATATTTCATTGTACAGTTGTTTTTGTCTCTATCTCTATTTAATTGATTATGTTTGCATAAAGTTTTTCAACCTACGTTCACATTAAATTCTTTTATTGCCAATAGTTGAGTATTAAAAATGAATACTTTATGCTTATATTATTGATAATATTTTAATTATAAATAGTTATGCATATGTGCAGAAGTGCAAATGATTTGTATTGTGATGAGGAAGATTTCAATGTGTGGATCACCTCACATAGCACAAAAGGCTTTGAACAAAAGCTTTTTTTGTAAGGAGAAGTTTAATGTACGTAAAAAGTTTTTTGTGCGGAGCTCCACACTTCACACTAAATTTTTTTATTGCTAATATTATTGGTAATATTTTAGATTGAAGAATTCAAGTTTTGCATCATTAGAAAAATTCGTAGTTCGTGCTTAAATGATTTAATCAAATATGAACTCAAATGAATTGTAGTGAGAAATAATGTTAGTTTTTATTTTAATCAATAATGAAATATGAGATATAAAACAAATTTTCAAATCATATGGTCCAATACAAATAATAATTGTTATCATAAAATCGATATAATCAAGTGGTTTTGATTGCAAAATAGTTAGTGTAGTTCAATTTGTAAATGGAAACTAGTTCACAATGTGTTTATATTCAAGCAAAAGCATTAAAATCAATTTTTCTCATCTAGATCGGAACTAATTTAATTTAATTTGTATCTATGATTTTTGGATTTATAGTTTTTTAAGTATGATATTCCTCATGTAATTCTTTGACTGCATGGAAGAAAGTTGTTGTGGTCAGCGCAATGTTTCCTTGTAGTATTCTACTATTAAGAGATATATGTCTAGAATTCCAAATGATTGCCAAATGTTCAATTTCGTTTAAGGAAACAACACAACACTAAATGTAACAAAAAAATTGAAAACATGTTTTTGGAAATATATAGAAACCACTATGTTAGAATAAATTGTCAATGAGCATGGACATAACTCAGATTTATACGAGAGAATATTCAAAACATGTTCAAGAAAAAATTTCTAAATAGAATTGCAATTGTCGAAAGAAAATTGTAAAGTAAATGGATTTGTTGCAGTGGAAATTGGTGTTCCTCATCCTTGGACAATATTTGCTGCTAGAAAAAAGAAAATCTATAAGATGTATTACGAGTCCCTTACTTGTTGAAGAAACACACTAACCTTTATTTTAATGTAGTCCTCATCAGCCGCAATTGTGACTTCCAGTTTCACATTTTTGGTGAAACTCTATTTTTCAATTTCTCTAGTTTCTTCCTGCATGTTGATAACTGACCTTGCCTTCTTCTTATCAACCTTGGAGAAAGTAATTCACCATGTTTCAATATGTTCTAGAGTAAAATTAGTGATGATATCAAAATCTGCTTCCATTTTCTGTTTTTCCTCATGCAATTGAATTTGTAACATGTTCTTTGAATTTAACTCATAATCTTGCAGCAAGCCCCGACCATCTAAGTATTTTGTATTGTCGATTTCCATAAAATATATATCCTCTATGCTTTTATATACTTCACTACAAGAAGACTTGATATTCTCAAGTGTAGTGACCCTTTCCACTCATCCACCTTCAAATTGCTTCACTCATTCAACATTTGGTAATTGTTGGTTATGCCTTTAGAAATCAAAGAGTATTGCTAGCCTACGTTTAAAAATATTTAATTCATTATCAAAAAAAATTGTGTATTCTGTAAGGTTACTATTAACCAAGTCCGTAAATTTTGTTATTTTCTCTTGCAAACATATTAAATCAAAAACTGCTTGTGAGACATCTTCAATAATTCTAAGCTTTCTCATATGTTCTAAAGGATATATGTATTCAATACATTAAGCATATTCATAGAATTTTTTTAATGTTTGAAGTGTTGCAATAGTAGGACTTGACAATGGAGGTGATTCTACTGCCAGTGGAGTCATTAATAAATCAACTAGATTTTTAATGTCTTGTAGTTATTTTAATTTCCTTTTAAACATATGATTTTCTGCAATTATATTGGTAACATCAAGAGTAATTGCATCATTTGTGGATTGTTGCATTACCATGAGCCCCATTATATCAACACTAGAAAGATTAATATCCATGTGTTCTTGATCAATAATATTTTAATTTTCAAGCTTTACCTTTTCAACTCTTAATTTTTTTTGTAGGTTTTGTGATACTTTGCATTTTGCAATGTGATAGGACATTCATCAAAAATAATTTCCTCTTCTACAATTTGGTCCATTATTTTTTATTTTTTTGCTAAACAAGTAGCAACCCAATTAGGTTGTTCATTACTATCACTTTCTACGTCTATAGCGTGTTCAATGTTTTCTCTATTGACAACACTATTGAACTTGGATATTTGAATTGTATTCGTTTGGTTTGGACAATTTTTCAGAGCCAAGATTTCTTCTCTTTGCTAGGGATATGGATGACGCTGTACTTGTAACATGTGCTTTAGGTGAATATCGTTGTGTAGCATTTAGCAATTTTTGTTTTTGTTTTTCCTCAGCTATTCTTTGGGCATTCATTATCGATATTTTCTACTTGATTTCTTACAAATTTCATAAACTATGTGTTGTGTGAACATATTTTCTTGTACGTTATGACATGCAAAAATTGCACTCGTTCTTTCTTGGCATGCGGAAAAAGTAAATGCACATACCAGAGGAAAAAGAGAAAGAAATAGTGAATTGATAAGATGCAATGAGAAAATAAAAATCCCTAAACAATTCTGCACAAAACAAAATACGTTGTAGAGAGAATTGTGAAAGAACCCAATCAATTGAGAAAATGAAAACAACTGAGCCGACGGATTTGGGACTGAGCCAGATGATGCTAGCGCTGGGGGCAGGCGGGCTTTGACAGGCTTTATCACGCTACGCCGACTTCTTCGACTGGAACTTGAATGGGCTATGATGCTGCTGACTCTTATGCTACTATAGACTCAAAGCCCTCTTCATTTATATCCCGGAAATAGAAAGCTATACGGCGTCCGCCGCTCCAAACTCTTTCTTTGCCATGGACTTGGATATGCCAAGCAAGTGAAACCGCGCTCTTGTCTCACCCCTCCCTCATCAATGTCATCTCATGTTATATATGAGACCAACTGGATCAGTGTGGTTTTCGTGGTATCTCGTACTTATTGAATATTACTAAATCTACTCAGAAGTGAGACCAAGAAAGTATTCTCTAGAGAATTTTTTTGTGTTTTTGTTCTTTTTCGTTTCCAGATTCAAATATCACATTATTGATTATATAATTTCAAATATCTTGGTTCATTTAACTCTTATTTATATTCTTCTCCAATGTTGTGTATATTTGTAATTTGTTGTTGCAAAGTCAATTTCCAGTTATTGCTATTTTTTCATCTACAAAATACTAGATACGACATTCTTAATAAATAGCAATTGAAATTATCAAATCCAACATTTACAATAAGTAATAGAAATAAGTATGAATATTGAAAAACCATCTTCTCCACTAACAACATATTTTTTTGTTGGCTTAATATCATTGAAATATGTGTCATACAAACAGAAGTTGTGATACAATATAAGATCATTGTGTACCTATACTACATTTGCAACTGTTTCTGATGCATTTTTCATATTAAATTTCCCAAAATTTGTCAATGATTTCTTGACAACCATAAAGGTTTTTGAAATGGCTAATACATATATGGATAATAATAGAAAATATTCATGAAAATTATGACAATTGGCTTTGAAACTATCAACAATAATTGTTAACAGTCATAAATGAATATCATGCGTAGACGTGTTTCACTAGTTTATAACAGATTGATTTAGTTCTCGAGCTCGCCCCCACTGGTAAATCATTTATGAGTTGTTTTATTTTGATACTAAAAAAGCTAATTTTCTATCAAGGAAACAAATTTTCCTAAAAAGTTAATTAGTGTAGGATTTTGGCAAAAATCATGACGAAATTTCCACGATCTTCCAGACAAATGTATCACCTTCTAACAACGATTTTCAATTACTAAAGCCATTAATCATGATTAATAGTGTGATGTTAGTATTCCTCACTGCCATCATTCTGTAGTTGTTACCAGATTTAGATCTAATATCTAATTTATTGACACGTTTAACACTTTCAATAAATAACAATTGAAAATTTCAAAGAAAACGTTAGAGGTAGATGGTGAAATAAATTTCGAATTTCAACAATTGTTTTCATTCTTAATTTGGTAACGGTTATTTCTTTAATGTTGTCGATATACATGTAATAAACAATAGGAATATACAAAATAAAATAAATACAAGTTCATTGTGATCATGTACATTATTGTATATCTATTCAATATGACGGTACAACATTATCGTGTAGTGACACAAAGAAAAATTCCAAAATGTTTTACGTTTAATCTAGTAATAAAGGCCCTTAATTAATTTTTTATTGACATTAAATCATGTTGCTAAATAGTGGAATATAGCTTACTTTTCATAGTGGTCAATATGTTTTTTATTTGCATTAATTATGGACAAAGCTTTGGGAATAGTCAAAGCACTGTCAAACATGCATTTGTTGCTAGATATGCACAGCCATTTCTAGATAGCTACTTTTGTATTCAATAAAATCGTTCAATGGACACAATAAAATAATTCCAAACATGTATTTTTCCTCTGAATATTCTTCTTATGAATAAAAGCTACACCATTCGGCAATATCAAGAGAATAATAACACCTTTGCATAGTTTCTACCCCATACAATTGTCATAAGGATCAATGTTACTAAATAATAATTATTACAATTGCATCAGAAATTGGTTTTACATTTTTGAAAGAAAAACATAATGGTTTCAAATATGTGCAAAAGGATGGTGTTTCAAATGTGTGGAAGGATGGTGTCTAGAACAAGGAACATCAAATTCTGTATTCACATGCATCTAGACTTCAACATCGCTCTACACAGTAAAATATCCCCACAAGGGTTGGCAGAGTATGGACACGTTATCTTTAATACAATTTGTCTTCCTAAGTGAAAATATGTTGTTTTTCATTAACTACTTTGCACTCTTTATTTTTTGTCCGAAAAGCTACAAAATGGCTAGTTGGATGAAAACAGTAATCAAAGAAAGATGAAAACCATATACCGTATCAAATCTCATTTATCAATTTTATTGCATATTGTAGTGGGTTTTAGCCAAATTAATATTTGTGTTTATGACATATTTTATCTCATAACTATCATAATAATAACACATAATGTTCAAACTCCTGAAAGAATTTTCTATGTTCGCGATAAAGAAACTTGGTATTCTCACCTAGCATCAAAAAATTAATTAAAAGAAAGTACTATTATTAATATCCATTCTTAGTAAATCCACACACAATGACGTTATCATATCTAGTTGCAAGTATATTGATATGCACTCTGTATTTTTTTTCCAAACACCCACAAAACTGCTAGTTGAATGCAAAAAGAAATTGCAAAAAGATCAAAACCATATAGAACATCAAATCTCATTTATCAATTTTAGTGTTGCGTATTGTATCGGGTTTTATCTGAATTAATATTCGTGTTTATGACATATTATATCTCATAACCATCATAAAACTAGTAGATAACATAAAACTAACTAAAGAATTCTCTACATTCCCTGTAAATAAACTTGGTATTCACACTTAGCATGCAAAAATTAATTAAAGGAAAGTACTACTATTAATATCCATTCGGTAAATCCACATGCAATGACATTATTATAGCTAGTTGCAAATATATCGATCAAGTCGTATCTATCAATATTATAAAATACCCTTTTCGATATTTATTCAGTGAATTCAAGTATATGTTTCTTTTAATAGACCAATACTTAGGATTCTATTCAGTTGCCCTAGATTAGAGAAAAAGCTACAAGCATTGGTTGGGTGTGCTCTTGGTGTTGGTGCCGGTGTGTCCCTTGCTAGTATAGTTACTGCTAGTATTGTTGGCGTACTAAAAGGAAGCTCGTATATATATGTAATTAGTGAGAGAAATTAGTGATAGACACAGAACATGAGGAGAAAGTATAGTTAACAAATTAGAGATTAGGTCCATAATATTTCACGACTGAGTGATATGTTGTTATTTTAGTGAGAATGAAATATGGATTGGATGGTAAGGTTGTTTTTTTAAGCAGTTAGTTGTGCACTACTATTTGGTATTAGCCTTCTGGAAAATGTTATGCAGATGTGCTTGTGCATATACAAAGTCAGTGGTTTTATTATTATTAGTAGGTTTTCTTTGCAATTCTTCCCATGTGAATTTGTATTTTGTTATTATTATTATTATTATTATTTATGAATGTATTTCACAACTACAAAAATAATTATGTGAAGAAAGTTGTGTGGTAGTAGTTGTGCAGAACTTGTTCTCTTAAAAAAGCATGATCGAAAAAGAAAAAATGCACGTGCATAAATATAAATAGCTTTTCATGCCTCGATTACAATGTTAATTACTGATTTTCATGCAATTTGATTTTGATACTCATGTTTTTTATTTGAGAGCTTCTTCGTGCAAATTTTTCATGATAACATTTACAAAATGTAATTATTATTATTTAGGAATACTGGTTGGATCTCTTACTTTTATTGCATTTATATTTGAGGAAATCGGGAAATTTGAAAAGAAGAGCATATTATAAGTTGTAACTCTACAATTGAAAGTGTATTTTTACTTTGTCAAAAGAAACCTTATAGTTTATTTTTTATAATTTTTTAACTGATGAACTCAATTCCTTTAGTATTGAATAATATGAGTAGAATCACTAAATGTGCAATTATCTAATCCAGAATTTGCATATAGTAAAACAATTTTACAAAGTGAATGTCCTAAATGATCTTGATATTGATTTCTAAAGAGTATGAAACTTATCTGCCATAAGTACTAGAAAAATTACAAGATTTATGAAAATCACTGCTTAATGAATAACATTAAAATAGATAGTAGAAAAACGTCATTTTATATCATTAATAATGATAGTAGTTAATGTCATTTCATATATTATTTGTTCAGTTATGACATAATTAGATCAGTTGCAAGTTCCAACAGGGAATGATTTCAACATTAGATATCAAATCTTGTTATTTGCGAAAAAAAATGTTAATTTTCATTTTCTATCATCTACAAATAAAATAATAGAAGAAATTGCAAATATTTTTCAAAGCTATATGAAAGTACTTGAAGTAAAAAAAAAATGGTCTCTGCTATTGGTATTATAACAAACTAAAATACTTCATTCGTGTTGAAACAACTATAGTCATGTTCAAATTGTAATTACCATAGTTTGTATAGTAGCAATTGTATTCGCATTCAAATTGTAATTACCATATTTATGATCAAAGTAAACATCAAAGTTGAAACAAATTTCTCACAATCAAAAAAAGTTACCAAATATCCATTTTCTTTTTTATCAACAAAAGCACAGTTATGTTCAGATTGTTCACAAAACCGATAAACAATGTTATAATTTGCACAAAGAAATGAGTTTTTAACAATAAGGTATATAATTTGAATAACAATAATACTATATGGTTACTCATAATAGTTGTTTTTTCAATAGCAACATTTTTTCTGATATCGCAATTCACTAGCATATCCATGGTTTCCATTGCAGTTATTTTGCCACTTTAACTTTATGTTCCTGCATTTCGGTAAAATAACAATTATTGCTATGAAATTAATTAAATACATATAATAAATGACAACATGACTTTGAAACAGAGATATGGGCAAAAAAATAAGAAGAACAAGGAGAAAAACTATGTGCATATGTAATACCCCTCCGTTGCGATAAAACCACTCTGGTTAGACTGAGTGGGTGGCAGAAAAGGCAAAGAAGAATATTGAATTAATTATGTAAATGAATAATTCTTAATAAATAAATAAATAAGTTGTAGGTATCTTGAATGAAATGCCTAGAAACGAGATTCTTGTCGAAATAAACTCAAGATAAAAATCTCATTGATAAGGGAGATTTGATTATTCTTCGTGACAAGTACTCTAGAATAAAATTATAGGTAAGCTTAATGGATGGGAGAGAAATATCTATTAAGTTTCTTAGCTGGACAAATATGATAAGACTAGAAAATCCTAAAAGCTGTTGGAAATAATATTGAGAGGGGGGGGTGAATCAGTATTATCAAATTCTTATCAATCTATCTTCCTTATTTATACTTTGAATAATTCTTCAAATATTGATCATTACTTTGTATGTCAGTATCATAAAATAATGAGTAGGAACATGAAAAGCAAATAGTCACACAAAAGAACACCAGATATAAGGTGGAAACCCAATGTGGGTGAAAACCACCTGCTGCAATATGTCTCTATCTTTTTTCAATTAGAAACATCTTTTACAATGATTTTGTACTGGTGCGGTCCTTTACCAGTACGCGGGCTACAACCTGCAGAGAGCTACAACCCTCTCTCGTTCTCCAGCTTCTCCTGGAAGGGAACTACAACCCCCTTAGCTCTTGTACTAGCCAAGATACTAGTACATAGGTGCTGGCCTACTGAAGGCTACAACCTTCTCTTTCTTCCAGGGACCACGTTTCATAAATTTTCAGACTCGATCCATGAACATCAATCAATCATCAAGTATATCTGCATCAAATAATCTCCTTTTCCCAATTAGCACTGAATCAAGTAAACACTTCTCTGACAGTTGTACCCAGAACACAGTAACAGTAACCACACACCAAATTCTGAACCCAAAATACTGCAGCAATAGATAGAGGCAGCTAGATCATAATTTAAAGATATACGCTACTTCAACAACCTGAAACCTGCATGCAGATCTATAAAGGATAATTCCTTCTTTCAAATATTCAGACACTAATTAACCCAAATTGTCAAATTTATAGATCAAGCATGTGCCTCATATAACCGATCAAAATCATGCAAAGATACTATTATTCAAGCATAAAGATTATGACCCATCAAAAGAACTTATCCTTCTTTATGCGCTAAGGTTCCTCCTTCATTCAGATCCAGATTTGCACCATAACCCAATCACAAATATTTCAGATCTAGAACTTATTAGATATTCAATTCATTCGATGATGCTTTGCCAAATGATCTCCTTCCTCTTTTATAGTCTTAGGCCTTCCACAATACCACGGTCCAAAACCATAGGATCAAAAAATTGTTGGACTAATACCATGAACCAACCATGAAAGAGCGTGAGATCAATACTTTTGGATGCAATACCATGAGCCAAAACCATAGGATCAAAAACTATAGGACTAATACCATGAACCAACCATGAAAGTGCGTGAGATCAACACTTTTGGATGCAATACCACGGACCAAAACCATAGGATCAAAAACTGTCGGACTAATACCATGAGCCAACCATGAAAGTGCGTGAAATTTTCTCTTCATGAAAGGAACTTTTCTCTGCATGAAAGTGCGTGAACTTTTTCTCTACATGAAATAAACTTTTCTCTACATAAAAGTGCGTGAACTTTTCTCTCCATGAAATAAACTTTTCTCTGCATAAAAGTGTGTGAACTTTTCTCTACATGAAATAAACTTTTCTCTGCATAAAAGTGCGTGAACTTTTCTCTACATGAAATAAAATTTTCTCTGCATAAAAGTCCGTGAACTTTTCTCTACATGAAATAAAATTTTCTCTACATAAAAGTGCGTGAACTTTTCTCTACATGAAATAAACTTTTCTCTGCATAAAAGTGCGTGAACTTTTCTGCACTATAATTTATCATCTGAGATGAGTGGGTTGCCATCAAGTACAACATATTTATCATAATGTCAACAATCTCCCCCTTTGGACTTGATGGCAACAACAACCAATCACTCTCCCCCTTTGACATCAAGGGCAAAGGGTTATGCTCCCCCTAAGAACATGCTCCCCCTGACTATAAACCAGATCTGCAAATAAGAACCATAATCCATCAAACACCATAAATGACCATGAAAGAGATAGAGACGTATTGCAGCAATATTCAGACCAGCATCCATGATATCCTTTTGTACTTCCTCCATAATGCCAACAATGCATGATATGCTCCCCCTGAACATGTGCCATTCGGTCTCTGACCAATCCGCAACCCAGCACATGTACGCATATACTTCAGATGAACCTTGCGTACAACCAACAATCAGAAGAGATTCAACAACAAGATGATGCATCAACAACCCCCAGCTTTTGCCTGAGGTATTCAAAGGTCTCCCTAGGCAATGGTTTGGTGAGTATATCAGCAACCTGTTCCTTGGAAGGAACATACTCCAACTTGACCTTTTGTTCAAGCACTTGTTCCCGGAGAAAGTGATACTTGATTGGTATGTGCTTGGTTTTTGAATGCATGACTGGGTTCTTTGAAATGCTGATTGCACTTGTATTATCGCATAAGATGGAGATGGGTGGTGTACAAGTGATTTGAAAATCCTGCAAGGTCTGCATCATCCAAAGGAGTTGAGTGCAGCAAGATGCAGCAGCAACATATTCTGCTTCAGCTGTAGACAAGGCAATCGAACTCTGTTTCTTGCTAAACCAAGATACTAATCTGGAACCCATAAAGAATGCACCACCACTTGTGCTCTTCCTGTCATCCACGCTTCCGGCCCAATCTGCATCAGTATAAGCATGAAGTGTGAGATCTGTATCTCTAGGATACCATAAGCCATAATTTTGAGTCCCTTAAAGATATTTGAAGATTCTCTTTACTGCATGAAGATGAGTTTCCTTTGGATTTGCTTGAAATCTTCCAACTATTCCCACTGCATGCATGATGTCTGGTCGAGTACCTGTCAAATAAAGTAGACTTCCAATCATAGATCTGTAGGTTGGTTGATGTACTGCTGCTGATTCATCATTTGCATTGAGGCTACATCCTGTGACCATGGGTATACATACTGGTTTTGCATCTTCCATGCCATATTTCTTCAAAATCTTCTTGAGATACTTGGTTTGAGACAAGAAGATCCCTCCTTCCTTTTGTTGGATTTGCAGGCAAAGAAAATATGTCAATTCTCCAAGCAAGGACATTTCGAATTATTTCTGCATCACCAAGGCAAAGCTTTGACTCATATATTCTTCATTGCTACCAAAGATAATTTCATTTACATACACAACAAGTATCAACAATTTGTCATTTTCAATTTTTATATAAAGATTTCTATCTGCTGATCCTTTTGAAAAACCTTGTTGATGAAGATATTTGTCCAAACGATAGTACCAAGCCCTTGGATCTTGCTTAAGACCATAGAGAGCCTTTTTCAATCTGCATAAAAGATTTGGATCATTTCCAAGAATGAAACCATCTAGCTGCTCAATGTATACTTCTTCTTCTAAGTCTCCATTCAGAAAGGCTGATTTCACGTCCATTTGAAATAATTTGAACTTTTGAAAGCTTGAGAGAGCAAGGAACACTCGGATGGCCTCAAGTCTTGCAACAGGAGCAAAAGTTTCTTCAAAATCTATTCCTTCTTGCTGCGCATACCCTTTACAAACAAGTCTGGCCTTGTTTCTAATTACTTCCCCATTTTCATTCAACTTATTTTTGAAGACCCATTTTGTCCCTATAACATTCTTATCCTTTGGTCTAGGAACCAACTCCCAAGTGTTGTTCTTTTCGATCTGCTCAAGTTCTTCATCCATTGCTTTGACCCAACATTCATCTTTGCATGCCTCTTTTACATTTTGTCATTCAGTGGATGAGAGTAATGCCAAATAGCTTGAAGCTTCTGCAATTGTTCTTCTTGTTTCTACACCTGCTTCTTTTTGCCCCAAAATCTAAGATTCTGGATGATTCTTCTGAACGTACCTGGATGGAGTCTTCTCTTCTACCCTTATCTGTTCCTCTGGTGCTTCATGAGGTTCTTCTTCTTCATCATTCTGTCTTTGAGGGTAGTCTTCATCTTCTTCGATATTTTCATGATTTACTTGCCTAGGAATGTATCCTTTTTCATCAACCACTACATCAATGCTGTCAACAATTCTTCCAAGTCTTTTATTGTAGCACTTATATGCTTTGTTGTGTGGAGAATAACCAAGAAGAATGCCTTCATCTACTCTAGGTTCAAGTTTGCCAAGTTTCTCATCAGTATTCTTAATATAGCATTTGCTCCCAAAGATTTTGAAGTGTTTTACCGAAGGAGTCTCACCATACCAGAGTTCATGAGGAGTTTGAGTGTTGTTCACTCGGACATTTGTTTTATTGAGAATAACAATTGCAGCATATGCACCTTCACCCCAGAAAGTTGCAGGAGTTCCAAACTCATCAAGCATAGCACGGGCCATTTGTTGGATTGTTCTGTTCATCCTTTCCACCACTCCATTTTGCTGAGGAGTTCTAGCTATAGAAAATTCCCTTCTTATCCCATGTTCTTCACAGAAATCGAAAAATTAATTTGAGTTAAACTCCCCACCTCTGTCGGACCTGAGGCACTTAATTTTGTAACCTGATTCATTTTCAACCAAGGCTTTGAAGGATTTGAATTTTTCAAATGCTTCGTCTTTGTGCTTCAAAAGTCCTAACCAAACAAACCTAGAGAAATCGTCAATGAATAATATCAAGTATTCTTCTCCTCGAGGGGACCTCATCCTGAAAGGACAACATACATCTGTATGGACTAGTTCAAGAGGCCTGCTGGCTGATCCTTCCTTCTTCGGGAAGTTGGTTCTGGTTTGCTTACCAAATTGACATGATTTGCATATAGTGTTGTCTGGAATCTTGATTTCTGGAAGACCACGAACTGCCTGATATTTACATGCCTTCCTTATTTGTGAAAAGCTTAGATGCCCCAACCTCCAGTGCCATAACCAATGTTCATCATCCTTGCTCAAATAGCATTGTTGTTGTCCTTCTTCAAATATGTATAGATTATTTGGAGTTCTTCTACCTTTGATCACTGTTTTCCCTGTATCAAGATCACGAACGCTACATCCATTTGATCGAAATATTACCTCGGTTCCTGGATCGCACATCTGACTGACACTCAGAAGGTTATCCTTCAAGCCATCAACATACAAAACGTTTCCAGCTTTGACCTTTTCTTTTAACTGAGCTGTGCCTTTTCCTTTTATAGCTACTGGAGTATCATTTCCAAAAGAAACTTTCTTTCCCTTTCCTAAAGCAGAATATGATTCAAGTTTTTCTTTATCACCTGTCATATGCTTCGAACATCCACTGTTGATGTACCATAGATTTTCCTGTCCCTCTGCATAAAAGGCTATCCCACATCTTTTTGTTTGTGGTTCCTTTATTCTCCATGTTCTGGTGATTGACGCTTGTTCCTTTGTCTGCTGAAACCTGCTCTTGCATTCAGAATCTTCATGACCAAAGTTATTGCAAATAGAACATTCAACTTCATTTTCAAGAGTCGAAAAGTTGTTATAGGTCCTTTTTGTAATCCCGATCATACTTCTTTGTTTTTGAACTTCTCTAGTCATGATTGTTTTATATGCAACACATTGAGCTGCTTTGTGACCAAAGTTATGGCAAGAGAAACATTGCCCATTGAAGAAACTTCTGCGATTATCAAATCTACCGGCCAAATGATTGTAATTTCTATTGTCATCCATTCTTGAAGAAAATTGAGAAGATTTTACGTGTGGCTGGTTGTAGCTTTTGTTCATCCTTAAGACAGATTGCCCCTGGTTTACCTGATAGTCTTTGTTCGTTCTTGATGTAATTCGTCCCTGCTTTACCTGGTGATCTCCATTGTGCTTTTTCTCATTCCTTCTTGCTGCATGAAGATAACTCTTTGAGGTGGATGCTTGAGATGTTTCTCCATTATACCCCAGACTTGTCTTGTTTAGCGGAGAACGTTGTACATTGATGATCTCATCCAGAGTTTCAGATCCTTTGACAAACTTAAGATTAATAGCCTTTGTTTTCTCAATTTCTTTTCTAAGGCCAACAATTTCACCTTCTAACTTTTCAAGATATTTTTCTTTTTCATCAATTTGAAATTGTAGAGTATCAATGATCATATTCTTTTCTTCTATACATGTCTTAAGTCTAGAAATCTCTTCATAAAAACTATCCACATCTATAGCATCCATGTAATCATCATCTTCAAATGCCATTAAAAGTTTATAGTCATTACCTCGTTCATTTTCATCACTATTTGATAGACCATCACTGTCTTCATGAGTGTAGTAGCTTTTCTTATTTGCATTCTGTTTCTTGTTCCATCTAGCAGGTTCCTTTCCTTTGTCAATCTTATTCTTATGAGGACATTTGGCAGCATAATGACCTACTCTTCCACAAGCAAAACATTTAAAAGGTAGCTTACCTCTGAACCTTCCAGTACCCCGTTGAAGATTTCTGACAAAATTTGATTCTTCTTCTTCTTCTGGCACGTGACTTGATTCATAGTAGTCTCCTTTGCCTGAAGCCTTAAAAGCAGCTTCTCTCCTGTCTGATGGACCTCCTTTTCTCATTTCATAAGCAGTTAGAATTCCGTGTAGCTGAGACATAGTAAGAGTTCGTAGATTTTCCTTTTCTTCTATTGCAGACACTTTAGATTCAAACTTGGGGGACAATGATCTTAGGACTTTTTCAACCACAACAGCCTCTTTTATTTCTTCACCCAAGTTTTTCATACAATTAACAATCTCGTCTACCCGAAGGAAATAGTTAGCCACACTTTCATCATTATACATTCTGAGATTCTCATACTGAATCCTAAGGGTTTGAAGTTTTGCACATTTTACCTGTTCATCTCCTTTGTAGCTCAAAACAATCTTTTCCCATATTTCTTTTGCGGATTTATATTGCATAACCTTCACAAATTCAGATTGAGATAGACATCGTAGAAAAGTATTAACCGCCTTTGCATTTGTTTCATATTTCTTCTTCTCAGCTGAATCTGTAGGAGTAGCTGATGGAAAAGTATACCCTGTTTCTATAATGTCCCATACTTCTATACCCAAAGATTGAAGATAGGCAGTAACTCTTACCTTCCAATATACGAAGTTTGTTCCATCAAAAATCGGTGGCCTGATTGATGCTTCCCTCTCGTAGTTGCTCATGATGTTAGATCTTCCTTCAAGCGATCAAGCTTCTTTAGAAGGACCTGCTCTGATACCAATTGTTGGAAATAATACTGAGAGGGGGGGGTGAATCAGTATTATCAAATTCTTATCAATCTATCTTCCTTATTTATACTTTGAATAATTCTTCAAATATTGATCATTACTTTGTATGTCAGTATCATAAAATAATGAGCAGGAACAAGAAAAGAGAATAGTCACACAAAAGAACACCAGATATAAGGTGGAAACCCAATGTGGGTGAAAACCACCTGTTGCAATATGTCTGTATCTTTTTTCAATTAGAAACTCATTTTACAATGATTTTGTACTGGTGGAGTCCTTTACCAGTATGCAGGCTACAACCTGCAGAGAGCTACAACCCTCTCTCATTCTCCAGCTTCTCCTGGAAGGGAGCTACAACCCCCTTAGCTCTTGTACTAGCCAAGATACTAGTACGTAGGTGCTGGCCTACTGAAGGCTACAACCTTCTCTTTCTTCCAGGGACCATGTTTCATAAATTTTTAGACTGGATCCATGAACATCAATCAATCATCAAGTATATCTGCATCAAACAATCTCCTTTTCCCAATTATCACTGAATCAAGTAAACACTTCTCTGACAGCTGTACCCAGAACACAGTAACAGTAACCACACACCAAATTCTGAACCCAGAATACTGCAGCAATAGACAGAGGCAGCTAGATCATAATTTAAAGATATACGCTACTTCAACAACTTGAAACCTGCGTGCAGATCTATAAAGGATAATTCCTTCTTTCAAATATTCAGACACTAATTAACCCAGATTGTCAGATTTATAGATCAAGCATGTGCCTCATATAATAGATCAAAATCATGCAAAGATACTATTATTCAAGCATAAAGATTATGACCCATCAAAAGAACTTATCCTTCTTTATGCGCTAAGGTTCCTCCTTCATTCAGATCCAGATCTGCACCATAACCCAATCACAAATATTTCAGATCTAGCACTTATTAGATATTCAATTCATTCGATGATGCTTTGCCAAATGATCTCCTTCCTCGTTTATAGTCTTAGGCCTTCCACAATACAACGGTCCAAAACCATAGGATCAAAAAACTGTTGGACTAATACCATGAACCAACCATGAAAGAGCGTGAGATCAATACTTTTGGATGCAATACCACGAGCCAAAACCATAGGATCAAAAACTATAGGACTAATACCATGAACCAACCATCAAAGTGCGTGAGATCAACACTTTTGGATGCAATACCACGGACCAAAACCATAGGATCAAAAACTGTTGGACTAATACCATGAGCCAACCATGAAAGTGCGTGAAATTTTCTCTTCATGAAAGGAACTTTTCTCTGCATGAAAGTGCGTGAACTTTTTCTCTACATGAAATAAACTTTTCTCTGCATAAAAGTGCGTGAACTTTTCTCTCCATGAAATAAACTTTTCTCTGCATAAAAGTGAGTGAACTTTTCTCTACATGAAATAAACTTTTCTTTGCATAAAAGTGCGTGAACTTTTCTCTACATGAAATAAACTTTTCTCTGCATAAAAGTGCGTGAACGTTTCTCTACATGAAATAAACTTTTCTCTACATAAAAGTGCGTGAACGTTTCTCTACATGAAATAAAATTTTCTCTACATAAAAGTGCGTGAACTTTGCTGCACTATAATTTATCATCTGAGATGAGTGGGTTGCCATCAAGTACAACATATGTATCGTAATGCCAACAAAAGCATTGCAGGAGAGAAAGGCAGGATTTTATGGAAAATCCTAGGTAATTGGATAATAAAATCCACAAAAGCGAGACGCCCCTAAAAGAAACCTTACCATGAAAGAAAGTTATTAAATACCAGTTGAGGGAATCAACAAGAGGTTGTTGATTTCGGGGTAATAGAGTCTCAGCTTGGGGGTGAACTGGAGGAAATGATTCTAGGTTGGATGGAGAGCAGGTGTGAAATTCCAAGTACCCTACTAGTTATTTTATTTAACATTGAGGATTTAATTTCTTAATGAAACAAAATTTCATATGGGGATTGAAAATTCTGAACTATGTATGAGTTAGAGGTAGTTGATGCTCTGTATTTTTTATCCCCCTAGGATTGAATAATTTAATTTGGTTTTTTTAAAATCTGAACAATTTTAGGCGTGATTCCTTATGTACGATATGATTTTATGTTGATCATTTCTTCTCAGCTAGATTCTTTTATTGATGAAATACTTGGAGTAAATCATTCAGGATTTTCCTAGTTGCAAGTAAGCCTTGTTAAATTAACACAGCATAGGGGAGACTTTCTCTAGTATATGTGCCAAGTCTTAACTTAGTGTCCCCTCACCTTTGTCTTTTGCTATTTCTACAAGTTGTTTTGCGTGACCTTCGAGGATATCAAAGTAAAATGTTATTTTGTCTTTTTAAAAATGGCAGCAAGCTGCCTGAGCTGTAGGACTCCGTATAACTATAGAGGGGAAAGGTATTTAATTTTATTGGTGCCACGATATTCAAATAGAATATTGTTGGTCATTTTTACCTTCCCTTCCACTGTTATTTTACCAGATTTCAGTATTCATCCATTTCTTCTGTAAAATGGAATAATGAAAGCAGTGTGCTAAGGTTGAGACTAGAGTATGACATGATCTATTTAAGAGAGAAAGAGGGAAAGAAGAAAAGGATTTGTTTGATTGCTATATCTGAAATACATTAGTAGCAAAATTTGATCCAAGACAACTCGATCGAGAGGGAACACTGATGCTGTATAATATGATTCATCGTGGTAAATGAGAGAGGAAACTTCTAGATTTTACATTTTTCGTTAGCCAATGAAAAGCCGAGTGAAAACTGCCATCAAACCCTATCTAAGGAATATCAAGGAGAAAATTCCACCATCAGACCCTAGCCAATGAATAACCAGGGAGTGAACACTGCTATCAGACCCTAGCTATGCTGCTGAGGTTCCTGTGTAATGCATCATACTCATGTGTAATAGACAATCAAATCGGTAGCGTGGGCAAAACTAATTCATTATTTGGTTTCTTTGGTTTATTTGGAAATAAATTGTTAATTTTATTACTCCTCAAAAATAGATCATTGTTCTCTATTCTTGAGATTATATGCGTTGATTTCGATTCAGATCAAACTATGTTGATACGTGGTTACTCGGTCATAAATAGAGTAATAACATTGAAAAATGTGGTGAGAATTTTCAAATCAAGGCTCCGTGCATTCCCATAGTGATCCATGAAAGGATAAGTCCTTGTAGTTAATTCGTGGAATTGGTATGATGGTCACAGACATAAATAAAATAGGGTAAATATGATTTGAATCATTGATGGAAACAAGTGAGTTCATAGTTACATTGAAGATAGAGCAAGTTCTGAGTATTAAGAGGTACCACGAAGGGGATAAACTTCTGTAAATGAAGGAAGGTGATTGAAAAATAAATCTAGATCTTGAGAAAGTATCAAGTAGAAATGGAATACGAGAACAATGTAATAATGGTAGCAACCACTTGTGTAGCGTCTTGGCACTAGAATAGCTTTGGTCCATCTATTTTGGAAGGCAACAACATAAATTTGTTACATTTCCGAGTTAGTGTGTCATGTTTGTGGAGGTATGAACAATTGGCACAAAGAAATTGTCTTCGTGGTGGTTAGCTACAAGTACGAGCACATGCATGTCTTGGTGGGATGAGCACTTGAGCGGATCTTTGTATTCTCCAAGATGGTGTTCCTCTTGCTCGGTGGATGCCACATAGGGTCTATGACAGGTTGCACCATCATGCCTTGCCGCCTAATTCAATCAAATGGGAAGTGTTGAATTTCAACTTGATCTATAAGTGCATAGTTGGTCTTGCGGTGGCTAGTCCTATAGTTGTAGGGGGTGCTAAAGAGGCTGGCATGTTTGTTGATACCTCCAATCAGATGAATGCTAATGGAATGGCTGATTTTATGAAACCTTAGAAGATGCGCCTGAAATTTTCTATGAAAGGAAAATGCTTATCCGTTTGGCAGCAACGCCATGAGTTCGTTGACATGACTGACAAATCGTAGGTAGTGACTAAATGTTGACCTCTCTTCCAGTAGTGTAGGGCAAAGGGAATTGTGATCTCTTTCATGTTCTTTATATTTTAAAATAGAAAATAGGTGCGCTTATTCATGCGGTGTGGAGGTTCGCTACATATCTTATCAGAGCTATAGGTTTAATATTGGAACCTATGACTACCCTCAACTGCAAGATATAAATTAGTAATAACTAGATTGATTTGAAAATAGCTCGTTATTCATTGGAATAACTAAATCAGAAAATATCAAAGTAGGATGTGATATACATAGTGTTTGGTCTAAAATGCGGATGCAAATTAAAGTTTCATTTACTATCAATCTGGGTAAGTAAACTTCGAGGATCATCCAATATATATGGACTTAGAGAAAAACTAAACTAAGCTAGGTGAAGAAATGCCAAAGCTCCCTTATAGGAAACTGTTCATTAATATTTCTAATCATCTTAACTAACAACTATTTAAACTAATGAAATTAAATAACTTAAACCTAATTCTGATTGATTGCATGAAATATTAAAGCTCTCTTACAAGAGGATATTCATTTATATCTCAAGCATATACATCAGAAACTTAAACTAATGAAATCAAACATTAAATAACGTATCAAATTCATTGAAAGAAACATTAATACTTTCTTATGAAATCTCATTCGTTAATATTTTAAACATATGAACCTAATGAAATTTACAAACAAACATAAAGTGAAAGCTTACCAAAACAAAAGTGTACTTGCTAGACAATGGGGGCCCTTCCAAGGCTTCACAAGCACATCAAAAGAGAAGTCAAATGTAGAAGATCAAAGAAGCTCCATTTTATTTATCATCAATTGCAAATTGCAATTACAAGTTCTACATTCCAAGAGGTTCTAAAATCTCCATTATAGTGATTCTAAATTCTATCTTCTCATTACAAACTTATAAGATCCTAAGGTTCTAAATTCTAACTTTTCAATTCTAAATTCTAAATTCCAAAATTACAAATGAAGGAGATAACACTCCTATTTATAAAAAAGTTATGATAACAAACCCATAAATGTGGATCCACTATTCCCTCTTCAAATCCACATATCTCTCAACCAATGGTGACACATAACCCAATCCTCCATGATCTTCTCCATGAGGTCCATGATCTTATCCATGAGGTTCATGATCTTCTCAAATTCGAATTTGAACATAGAGTGTCACATAAGGGTGCCTTAGAAGCTTCCTTTGTACCTACACATATCAACAAACTCATTCAAATTGTTAGTTATAAGTATAAGCATATTATTTTTTAATGTTTAACCACAAATTCACTTAAAAATACTAAGAATTAATAATGTTTGGGAAAACACAAAGGTAACCCATATAATGATGAAAGTGAAGTGGATATGATGACATGGTGGTGGAAAAGAGGTGAGAAAATGTGTGAATGGAGCGAAAGTGGATGTTTTTTAAGGATAATTCTTCGGCCCAACATACCCCCAAACTGAAAGTATTGCATGTCCTCATGCAATCTATTACATTACTTTTTGATACTTGAGCTTTGGCTTAAACTCTACATGATATCATTTACTTAACTTTTGCAAATTTTTTTTGATGAATTGCAACTTGGTTGGTTCTTGTGTTTCAACCATATTTTGTTTGTTGCATTCAAGTTTAATGTATGATCTTTTCTTATTGATAATGTGATTTTTATTGCAGAGTATTTTTGTTGGAATGCATCATGGTTGGTTCTTGTTTAACAACCATAATTGTGTTGGCATCCAATTAACTTTTAAATACTTTTTACAAATCCATTTATATGCTCATGATGATGTAATAGTAAATATATTTGGAAAGTATGTGGGTTTTAGAATGTGATATATGAATATGGAAAAATGTGAATGTGACAAAGTATGAATGTAAATATATCCTTCCCCCAAACTAATGGTTTTGGCAGTTGTGTGAAATGAGGAAAGGAAGCTTTTTTCCAAAAATTATCATTCTAGCTTTCAAGGAATTAAATGGTTAAAAGTTAGAAAATATCATACCTCAACTTACCCTTTCAAAAATGGATGAGAGTTGTGCATGTGTGGCTGCAAAATTTTGATCATAGTCTTGTTTACTTGGTTGTGAAAATGGTTGATGAAATCAAAAAAGTGAATCTTTTATTGTTGTTGCATCTACTGATAAATCTGTTGTTGGATGTTCTGTTGAATGTTCAAAATCTGCTGCTGAATGTGGCTGAAAATGTGTAAGGCTTGGAAGATATAAAATATTTAGAATTTACACTTCCCCCCCCAACCTTATTTATTGACATGTCCTCAAGTCATTTACATCAAAAACTGAAAAGTGATGAAAGTTATTCTACTTCCTTTGCTACAAAATGATTGGTCTTCAAGTCTTCAATGCTCGTTGGCACAATTCTTGTCATGCGAATAAATGTTTCAGTGTCGAACATAACAAGAAATTGTTAACTTAGTGGCCATTGATGGATGCCACTAGTCAACATCAGAGCTCCCAACTTTGATGTGGATGAGAGTCAAGATGCCCCGAACACATCTTTCTAAGTATGAATGAATTCGCTTTTGTCAAATACTCAGAAGATCCTATGAACAATGGACATTGATGTATTCCCTTGTTTATCGGCATGATAGCTTGCCTTTAAGGCGTGCAAGCTTCAAGGTGTTTTTACAAAAATATTTAGGCTCAAGGACTATGGACTCAATGGTGTATGGAAGCAAGGTTTTATTTGCAAGTGTAGGAAAAAAGAATCTCACAATGAATATGTAAAGTGGAACAAAAATCTTGTAGATAAGCTTCGTTGGTTTTATTGGTGGGTTAACATTGATGAAAATGTAATGAAGTGTATGTGGATTGTGAGAAATGGATAATGTCTCTTGCTGGGAAAAAGTGAATTTTGGCATGCAAAATCTAAAAAATAGTAAATCTGCTCATTAATTCAGGAATTTCTGCTAAAATAGCCGAATTTGACCAGCGTTGACCAGCCACATGTAGTCTTTGAATTCATGAGTGGATAGATATTTCACCATCCTTGTACATTTAGGAACAAACCCCAGTTCTTCAAATCTGCTAATCTGTCATGCAACATGTCAAACCATTAAGCTATTACAGGAAGTTGCAAGAACTTGAATTTTCTGGAAATTTCATTTATGTTCATGGACCTGTTCTTTAGAATTTCTCATGAAATTAGTCTTTTGAAGATCAATTATGCGCACAATTAGCTTCCTTATTGATCAGTTGATCATCCGAAATCTGCAAAAAAAATTGGCATAAAGAACATAAGTATGTTCAAAAAGAAATGGCCAATTCCTTAATGATTCTTACGCAAAAATTAATGCGAACTGAAATGGATTAAGCAAAATCAAAAGTGTAATTTTAGTCCATTTCATGATGATGATAACAGTCCATTTTTAATGACTATCCATGAAAAATAACTTAACTATTGTTTTGATTTATTTATTATTATTATTTTTTTAATTGTTTTGGTTTTTTTTTATCATAAAATCTATTAATATATATTAAAATAAATCTATTATATAGAATTAATTTGATGCATTATTTGTATAATGCAGTCAAGTAAATCACAATATATAACATCAAATAGCATTGCTAAATGTCGTATTAATTCCCAATAGGTTTGGCCAATTTGTGTGTCTTCGTAGCTAGGGGATACGACTTTGGCTGACAACAAACATCGGTATCATAACCTAGAGCATGCTCACAAGAATACCCGGGATCAAAGAATTTTGGGAAATCTTTGCTGCATTCAATGCTTTGATAGTTAAGGCTCACTGGAGCGATAACATTTGTTGTCAATGTCAACAAAAATAGAATTGGTAAGATAGTAAACATTTTGATATCCATTATCATCGTTGCCATTTTCTTCAGCTACAAGAAAGAAAGAACAAAACAACAAACACAATTTTACTATTTTCAATTTCTATCAAGAAAAGGAATACAGGTGTAAGAATTAGACTAGGAGATTTAGATCTAAGCATTCTCACCAAATAGAGAGTCATAGTTCGGCGTTCCTGAAGGTGATGTTAAACCATTGGCACGTGTTTAAAGAAATAATGTTCCCGTGTTTCTACGAATGATTGATGCAGAGGTTAAGGCATGGTTGAAGATCCAGTTGGAGCAACAGATGCCAATATTGATATCTTTTCTAATTAGTGGCTTCACAAAATCTGCATACAATCATCAAATCATCAAATCCCTGAAATCGAGCCACAAAATATGTATGCAATCGTCAAATCGCTCAAATTGTTGCTCAAATTCATGCCATAAATGCTGGAGAGAGCCACGAGTTGTTGGAAGAAGGTCAAAAGTCATCATTAAGAGGAGGTCGAACTACGCTAAAGTGGCCTATTTTTCCAGAGCTACGGTGAGCTATGACTTCTCATTCTCTATCTGTGAAAATTCACCAGAAAGTGAAATACATTTCTGCTCAAGTAGAGCACAGTTCTGTTCTATGCTAATGGTGGTAGCGACACCCCGAGCCTTCGATGTCTCCAGTTGTTCTTGTAACTCACGGATGTACTTGTCTACTTTCTTAACAATAACAGTAATATTGCAGCTATTGGCCACCTCTTGCAGCTCCGTGTCTCAGACGAAGAGCGACATGTTGAACCACCCTGCTTTTCTCAAATCTCACAGAGAAACCCTTATTTAGTTATTTGCTTTCTTCCAACACTAGGCAATTGGTCTCGACCACCTCATCAATGCTGCCATGGTCAGAAGAGAAACAAATAAAATAAAGGTTCAAGCAGTGATGAATCGAACCTTCGGCTTCCTGCCTATAAATGAACAAATGATGAAGTGGAAAGAGGTTGCATGAATCTTCATTTTGAATTCCTTGGCCAAGTTTAATAGCATCTAACTTCCTTAAAGAATGACATTGAATATAGCTTATTGCAGATTTATATACAGATTTAGCTTATTTGAAAGATGTGTTTGGTCTTTAAAAAAAACCATTTTTTCTTCATGCAGTCACCAAAATAAGGTCACGAAGAACTGCAATTTCCTCTCAAACCGTTAGGAATTCAAGGAAAATATTTTTGGGTTATGTAATTCATTATGTTCTATAGAAAACCCATGCCTTTGTTTTTCCATATTTATTTTGGTTTGATTACAGAACATGTTTCAAAACAATGTGTCAAAACTATTGCGTCTTCTGGCAATGCTGTAACAAAATCAAATATTTAGTTCATCGAAAGGCCTGTTTGGTCACATGAAATGCCACTCTGAAACCCATCAAGATAGCAGTGATGCCCATATGGAAGAGTCATAGCAAAATGAGACACAAGACTGATAAGATCTCGTGTGGACTAGTGGAAGGAATTTCAGACGTTGGATTCTGCCAGGAAGGTAGTCAAACGTTGGTTTAATACAACGGTTCAGAGATTCTCCATCTATTCCTTAAGATTGGCTTTGGCTTGGATGAGAAGACTACCCAATTTGAAGGATGTTTTTAGTGAGGCAGGTGTGGAAGATGGGTGCATCAAGTTTGTTGGCTTGCTAGGGACATGAAGAAAGAGTATGCTACAGGTGAATCGATTTTGACAGGGATAGATGGAGATTGCACAATGGATTCCTTAATTCAAAAATTCACCTGTTATGTGAAAAAAAATATGTTTCCCATTTTGTGCAACCAATGCATTGCCCAATATGCAAACAATACATTGTTCCAAAGGCATATAACTTTGAATGTTTCTCTAATAAGATTATACGTTGCTCTAAAGGCTATTCAATAAATTGATAAACATTTGAATGGCCTTCAGGAATGGTAAACAATTTTGAATGCTATTGATGAACATTTTAACGCTATTCAATAACCATTTGAACACTCCGTAGGCATGAACACTCTCCAAATGAAAGCTTTCACTTTGATCATCTACGTTTTTATAAGAATTTCAATTAAAGTGGGCTAAGAAAAATAAGGATTTGAATCTTGGAGAGTATTCAAATAACCATTTTTTGTTAACCCTACATTCACCATTGCTTTTCTTAAGGTAAACTACAGATTTAATTTTTAAATTTGAAATCGAAAATAAACAAGTTTTTTTTTTAAATGATTTTGATTTCTTATAATGTTGTAGTTTTTATGATTTGTGTAAATTCCAAGCAAGAGATTTTTATTTAATTTCGAAAGTAAATCAATAGATTTTCTAATCTTCCTGATTGCTCGAAGTGCAAGAAGAGAGGATACTAACGTATTGATTTATTTTTATTTTTGTAGGCTTGCATGGATGAAGTGATTCACGTAAATTTATTCATGAGAAGTTCTGATGATTTTTTTTTGTTTTTTTTTTTTTGAAAACAAGACTAAAAGAAAACCATATGAGATCTCCTTTTATTTTTCTAATCTTTTCTACCTTATCTTGATTTTTTATTTTTATTTTCTAAGTGAAAAAATGCTTCTAGTGAAGCCATCTACGGACTAAGAATTTGAAAATGCTCACATCAAGATTTAAAATTTTTACCTTATTCTTTGCAAACATGTGAGTAACCTCTCTAATTCTTCGAGTTCACACAAGGTTCTTTTGGAACCAATCTTCAATATTGTTCTTACTCTCCAAGAAGTAATCGTTCAACATTTTCAATTTTCTCACCCGTAGATGGATTAGTAAGAATTGGGGGGTTTTAAAAAGACTGAATTTAAAACTAAGTATGAGAGTAAAAAATGCTCCAAGCTTGAACTCCTTTATGAAGATCCTGATGTCACCAGGTTTCACAAGTTAGTCCATAAAAAGAAATTTCAATAAAAAGAACTTCCCAAGTCTATCTCCAAATAATCCTCCCTGGAAACGGCGCCAAAATGTTTGGTCTAAAATGCGGATGCAAATTAGAGTTTCATTTACTATCAATTCGGGTAAGTAAACTTCAAGGATCATCCAATATATATGGACTTAGAGACAAACTAAACTAAGATAGATGAAGAAATGCCAAATCTCCCTTACAGGAGATCTTTCATTGGGATCTCAAACACCTATTTAGTCGTCTAACAAAATGAAATCTAAAGACATTGTAACAAGTGTAAGAAATATTAAATCTCGCTTACAGGAGACTGTTCATTAATATTTCTAATCATCTTAATCAACAAACTATTTAAACTAATGAAACTAAAGCACTTAAACCTAATTCTGATTGATTGCATGAAATATTAATGCTCTCTTACAAGAGACTATTCATTTATATCTCAAGCATATAAATCAGAAACTTAAACTAATGAAATCAAGCATTAAATAACATATCAGTTTCATTGAAAGAAACATTAAATTTCTTACGAAAGGTCATTCGTTAATATTTCAAACATATTAGCCTAATGAAATTTACAAACAAACATAAAATGAAAGCTTACCAGAACAAAAGTGTACTTGCTAGACAATGGGGGCCCTTCCAAGGATTCACAAGCACATCAAAAGAGAAGTGAAATGTAGAAGATCAAAGAGGCTCCATTTTATTTATCATCAATTGCAAATTGAAATTACAAGTTCTACATTCCAAGAGGTTCTAAAATCTCCATTACAATGATTCTAAATTCTAACTTCTCATTACAAACTTATAAGATCGTAAGGTTCTAAATTCTAACTTTTCAATTCTAAATTCTAAATTCCAAAATTACAAATGAAGGAGATAACACTCCTATTTAAACAAAAGTTATGATAACAAACTCATAAATGTGGATCCACTATTCCCTCTTCAAATCCACATATCTCTCAACCAATGGTGACACATAACCCTATCCTCCATGATCTTCTCCATGAGGTCCATGATCTTATCCATGAGGTTCATGATCTTCTCAAATTCGAATTTGAGAATGTAGAATGTCACATAAGGGTGCCTTAGAAGCTTCCTCTGTACCTACACATGTCAACAAACTCATTCCAATTGTTAGGTATAAGTATAAGCATATTATTTTCTAAAGTTTAACCACAAATTGACTTAAAAATACTAAGAATTAATAATGTTTTGGAAAACAAAAACGTAACCCATATAATGATGAAAGTGAAGAGGGTGTGATGACATGGTGATGGAATAGAGGTGAGAAAATTTATGAATGGAGTGAAAGTGGATGTATTTTAAGGATAATTCTGCAACCCAACACATAGTTTTTATCACAAAATGTTTAATCGAGACCTTCTTCTCATCCTTTTGTGTTGTCATGCAATGAGTCTGTTTTAACATTTCAGGGGTTGTTTCTATGTTAGGTTACTCTCATGCATGTTATTTATGTGCATGAAATGAGCATCGATGAATACATAAATTTCATTAATTTTCTCTGCTTCAAACTTGTCATACTTGAATTCATACGCTTCTTCATTGGTGATTCCTGAACAACTCATTTGTTCAAAAACACCTACTCCTCCTCCTTCGATATGGCCATGGAACTCCTGTATACTTTTATATATATCAATATGCACTGCAAGTCTTAAGTTTATATCATCCCTCAAAGTTTGATTATCCTTCTAGTCATGAAGAGGGTTATATTGATCAACAACTCAACTAATTGTGGACGCACTTAATCAAGAGCCAAAGATGGAAATAATGGGTGAGAATGACTGATGGGTGGCCTTCCCATGAGGATGCAAGTTCCCATAATATTCCATGGCACTAATTCCAGACAATCGATCATGATCATTGAATAGGGATGACTAGTTCTCCATGCACTACTTATTCCACAAGATGCAGTTGTGAACGATATATAGTTAACCATGACCCCATTATCATTTACAGCGCCATCGTTCTCAATTGATCCTTTCACGCAGTTGCTTTCAGCAACAACTATCATGGTTATGTCGGTGGATCTGAAAAAGTAATCAGTAGTGGTAGGGGTTTTATGAGGGAGTATTGTAGTCCTACCTGACTCTGTTATGAATTCATTTCATACCCATGATCTTGCAGTGTTATAATTACAAAGGCCTTGACTTGGATTTTTTTTTTTAAATTTACCATCATCTATGGTTATTGCTATCGATCACAGCCACTTACAAATAATCTTCCACAATCTAAGATTTTAATATTCTTGTGATGTATACATATGGTGAGCTCCAGTATTGCAGCAATAATGCTGCAACTCTTGGGACTCCCTTCTTTACTTTTATCAACCCGGTAGTTCATAACAAACTTGGAAGCGACGATGCTATATGCACAAGTACTAGCTCTTGCTGCAGGTTGTCACTCGATCAGCTGGCACAAGTCTGCTAGGAGCTTAAGCCAACTTCTATGAGCTCTTAGAAGAAGATTTTAACTATGATGGATGAAAGTAACTCAAAGGAAGCTAATCTACTTGCATAAAGAGGTTGAAAGCTGAAAGAAAATGCAAACCCTAGCAAACCCTAGTTTTACTAACTACCCCTATTGGTGCAAAAAAAAGGATGAAACTACAGAAAGGGATGCCATTGACCCTTGGGGAGGTAAAGTGCATGTGTCTAAGCTACTTCTACAGTGAAATCTGAAAAGGAACATCTTTTTGTATTTTGGAGCAATTTTGTAAAATTCATATGTGCATGTGCTTTAACTATTTTTAACTGTGCATAGGTTGATTGGAAAAAGGAAATGGGGTAGGCACTTGCAGGAGGTTGGGAAGGTAAGAAAAGGGCCTAAGGGGTCCCTAACACCCTTCCAGAGAGTTTCACAGTGTTCAGACCTCGAAAAAGCGCTCATATGATCTTCTACAGGAAGTCTGCAGGGGTTCTACATGTTCTGAAAGGGGATTTTGAAGGGTTGATGGTGGAAGAAATGTGGAAAAGTGGAGATGGAGGTTGGATGAGGATGTGGAGGGGTCTAGGACCTGGCAAATGAAGATGAGAAGTGATGAGGATGGTTGGATTTGTTCAAGGATGGATAGAGAAATGTTGCACAAAAATATGGAAATTAGGTTAAAGTGAGAAAATGTGGCAAACGAAGGGCAAGAATCTGAGTTAGGGGATGGAGTAGGTTGCACTGATGGAGGAAGGGTAGGCAGGGAGGTATCACAGGTGTTTTGAACACCATTTCTTGAAATTGACCAAACAAAGACCATGCAAACCAAATATCTAACTATTATAACCTACTTTGACTTAGGAACTAGCAACCATGATGAACAGAAATTCATTGGTAGAAAATCATGTAAAATAAATATGAAAACCAAGCAAGAATGGATCTAAGCATGTAATCACATCTGGTATCAACTTTTGTAACTAAGAAACTAACACTAGCAATTGCATGAAGAAGCAAGAACAGTGTTTTTGTGGCAGCAAAGACACCTTGGTCTCGGCTCATGGTCCCGAGGAGGGAGAGGTGAGATCCAGGGTTGCTTGATGGCATTTTTTGAAGATATTTTATGTTACCAACCTATCAAATCACTCTGAAACATGAAAAGCTTTTTCAATCATCAAAAATGACCTAGGTAACCAAGCAAGATTTTAATCTACTAGCAGAAATTATTTTATGAAGATAGCAAAAACATATAACAATACACAGAGGAAGACCTGGCACTTGGGTTGGGCCCAACCCCAAGAGCTACAGGCTCCTAAGAAGAAGCTTAGAGCTGATGCGAACTGAAACTGATTTCCATTACTCAGAAAATAACCCTGTCACAAAATAATGTTTTACTGTAGAAGCTCCAAAATGAGCTGAAAGGCAGAGTAGCACTAAAGTGAAAAATACAAAATGTTTAAAAAGTAAACTATGAAGGATGGAAGCCTTCCTACTTATGCACTACGAGGACCTCCAATAGTCCTCCTTAATTCAAGGGGCTTGGCTGCTCAAAACTGCAAGTACTCAGCCACTTCACAAAAGCTGCTCCGATGCCATTGGAAATCAACTTTGGTGGGTTGCTGAACTCTGAGCTAATGGTGGAGAACTCGAGGAAGGGCCATTTAGTACAGGAGACACCCTTCCTATGAATCCTCAGCGTTGTTCCCTCGTATTTGGCTATCAAATGGCTCATAAATGCTTGACCTTGGTCCAAAAGTTCTCCAAAAATCTGCAATAAACACATATTAGCCTTCATGGTCAAGTGACTATTCTTATTCATCTAATTAACATAAATATACTCAAAATCATGCATAAACTATGAAGAATGGCGGATTTATGGAGAATAATAGGAAAAATGAGCCCAATAAGTTACCCATTTTTGGGGCTCATCATCACCCCCCTGCTAAATGGGTTGCTCATCCTCTGAGCAACTAATCCAGCTCATCATCTTTGATTGCTTTGACTGCCTCTCTCACATCCCAGGCCTCCTAGGTGATGTATTCTTCTCAGTCATGAAATCCTGCTTTTCTTCCTACTTCCTCCCACTGCCTTTGTTCCTCTTCTTCTTTGACTCCTTTCAGCAGTCCTAAAAGAAAGGTAGGACTGAACTTTAGGCCGAGCCAGTTGGCTTGGAGATTTTTCATTGACTGTTTATAGAGGGGTACCCTTGCCAAGGCCTTCCTCATCCTAGTTGGGGAGTGGTATTGTCTTATTTTCAGACTGTGGGGCAGTGTGTTCCACCTCCTTGTGCAAGCATGAATGTAGTTATCCCCCAACAATCTTTCCATGTCCTCAAAGTGAGCAATGGCTTGAGCTTGTCGTTCAATGTAATCTGGTAAAACCTGAGGGTTGTTGGCCAGGTGCTGATGAGCATATATTAAAGACGATGTATCCTTTGGTGCTGCCCTGATCATGAGTGGTTCACTTAGCTCTCTATTCATAATATTCTGAATCTTTGCTACCCTCTTTTCCTCATGATTTAACCAAGAGGCCATGGCTATAAGTTGCACATCTCCCAATGTAGCATTGGGGTCCCATAGAGTCATGTTTGGAAGGGCCAAGTTGTGTAAATAGAATTCGGATAACTTGGCCTTATCTTTTGCTGAGCTATTGTCACACAAAGTCATGAATTGATGGTAATTTTGAAATGGAATGGTGCCCCTTTGGGCCAAGGTGTTAAGCTAGAACTGCAACCATTGATCTTTAATATATAAGGCATATGACTTGGCAGGTTTCCTACACTGCAAGGCCTCTACTGCCCAGCTAGCCATGCAGGCCAGTTGGGTTTCCTTCTCTTATACCTGTTGCTTTAGAGACTGTATTTCCTCTGCTGCTTGTGACTCCTTCTCCTGTAGCTATTTTGTTAGCGCCTCAACCTCAGCCTATAGCCCGTCCATTATCTGTTGTTCATCAGAGGTTTCTTTGTTCGCTGGAGGCTTTTCCTGTTGTTGTTGTTCTCCTAGAATGGAGGGCTTGTCTTCCTTATAACGTCCCTGCAGCCGTAGCTACTATTTCAGCAGCTCATTCTCTTCCTATAGTTTGGCCCTTTGACTGCTTCCCACATGCTTCACCATGGCCAATTCTTTCCTTAACTCCTTGAGTTGTTCTTCCAGGTGGCCTATTTCTACCACACCCTTGGACTTGAAACCCTCATCCAAGTGTGAGTCCTAATTCTTTCTTCTTCCAGTGCAAAGAAGAGTGGCACCACAAATTTCTGGGGAATTATCTTCTCGGCTTCTAACAGGTTAGAGTATGAGCCCAAGCTAGGCTGAGGGCTTGGTTCCAATATTTTTCTATCTTTTCTTCTTCCTGTGATTGTTTGGCCACCTTTTCCTCCAATTTCTCGGTCTCTTTTAGCTTAGCTTGAGTTTCCTGTAGAGATTTCTTGGCTTCCTGTAGAGCTGTCTTTGAGTCCATCGTCTTAATTCTCTCTCTCCAGGTGGAGGTTTTTGGGCTTCCTCGTTCATAGGTGACGGATATCTTTGAAGGAGACCCTTCTTTTGGTTTAGGTGTTGTGTCCTTAATGACAATTGGCTCCTTTAACTGTGGCAGGGGTCTGTCCACTTTGATCCGTGTGCTCCTCCTTGCTTTAAAGTACATGGAGGTTTGCCTCTTTCTCTTCCCTTTTTGTTTTGGAGGTGTGCTTAAGGCGGCAAGCACAACTACTGCCTCCCTTGCCAATATTTTAGGTGATTTCTCCTTTTGTTGTTCTTTTTCCATGCTTCCTGTAGAAGTCCTTGTGTCAACTATTTCTGTCTGTATTGCGGCCATTTTAGGATGTGCTTCCCCTTTCATTTTTGTGTGTCTGCTTTGGCTGTGACAGCCTTCATTTGCGGTTTTTCTACCTTCTCTGCTCTCCTCTACATTCTCTTTTCCCTTGGTGTTTGTGCTGTTGTTTCTTCCTCTGTTTTAGGCTCAGCAATCTGGCCCTTTCCCCCTTTTTCTTTCTGTCCTTGTGGTGCTTGAATGTCGTGTGTTCCTTCACCATTGGTTTTCTTACCTTCTTCAGTGTGTTCTCCCTCCTCACTGCGGGATGAGGTGATGTCTTCAGCGAGAATTATAATATCGTCATCCCGGGACATGTTTCAGAAGATTTCCCAAGATATGGTGACAATGTAGGTGTGCAAGGCATCTTCCACTAATAGCTTGATGAGCCCATGATGGGCCAACTAATCTAGGATCCATTCATTTGATTTTGTACCACATTCAATTAGTGGCTGAAGAAGAAAATAGGGGATGCTCAATTTCTTATCTGGAGGCAAATCAATTTCATGTCGTAGTTCACACAACAAACTGAAATGATAACCGTAGACAATGCTAAACCTCCCTTCACATGTAATGTACTTCATAATTTGGAAACTGACCTCACTCCAAAGAGGAGGCAAGATGGTTCTTCTAACCTCGTTTTTGTCTTATACAGGATGTTCCTCGGGTAGGAAGAATGTTTTCTTGGCAACTTGGCCCAATGACCTCTCTTCGTTGCTCCAAGGGAGCCGTAATGGTAGACCAGTAACATGATTGATGAGCTCAAGGGTAAGTTCTAGGGTCAAACCGCTAAAACTAACTGTGGCTTGTGTCTTTGATTGAGGTCTCAGCGACATTAAAAATTCCTCTGTTATCTCCTCGTCATGACCTCGAATTTTGTCAAAGAATGACATCCAATTGGCTCGGGTGAAAAGGTCCACCACCTCAGGATGATTATATATTTTTCTGGGGTCCGAGCGTTCTTTCCTTATGAATCCCCCTGGCATGGTGAGAGTGCTCTTTTTTATGCTTTGATCAGAAAAAGGAATGTTGTTTATGGTTTTCACCCTAAACTCAAGAAGGGATTTCTCGGGTATACAATATTAATTAGCAACTATTCCCTGGTTTTCAAGACTGTTGTTGCCCAGAACTCGGCTGTCTATTTATAGAAGGAAGAATTTTCTTTCTACAGATAGAGTACAGAGCTCAATTTTTCTTCTCAACACACATACAGATATACAAATTCAAAATTTTTCATACACAAGCTCGCCCCTAGAGTTGCATATCTTCCCTACAAGAGAATTTAAAAAATAGGAACGTGGAGGAGAATCTTGATGTAGAAACAACTGAGAAACCCAATGCAACATATAGGCAAATGGTTTACTTCCAATTCCTAGGCAGATTTTTCTCTGATTCCCCAATCTGATACCATTCAATTCACCACCTTTTCAAATCATACCATGCATAGAAGAGTTTTTTGAGCCAACCTCGTTTGGAACTCCAAATTCGATGAAGAAAAATCCTAGGCTTCTCTGCTCCAGAAAGCTGTGTAGGGTTTCCTATAGAACCCTTCTTGTAGAAGACCCCCCGATCCCTTCAGAATGTCTCTGTGCCTCTGAGCAAGCCCGATATGTGGGAGATTCTCGAAAATAGGTAGAAAAACCAATGGAGGATGACTGGTTAATAGTTTTTGGAAGCAGAGGATGCATACTTCAGATGAGGACGTTGCAAGTGAAAAATGAACAGAAGGTGGTGTGAGTTTCAGCCAAGCATCTATTAACTGTAGCGTGATTCGTGGTGAGGGGACGCGGTGGCCGAACCGAACTGTTGATCTGACGTCACGACCATAATTTCTGTGCGTGTTTCTGACTGCCATCACCTCCCCTCTGCCGTTAACCACCGCCACCACTACCAGTCCCAACGATTTCTTCCTGGATGGACACTCCACATGCTGGCTGCACACCTCATCAGCAATTTTGAATGTAGCTGGCTCATTCAGATCCCACGAGGCTATGTAATTGGCCGAGGGTGGCCAATTGACTAGCCACCGATTCCATTCAATCTGAACCATTTACATAGGCATGCAGCTCTTAAAATATAGTTTATGCAATTGACAAATGAGTTTAGAGACTTACCTGCATGGTCACGGCTGCATTATGCAGATTTCGGGTCTTAGAACCACTCTTTCGTTTGCTACCGCTTTGTGCACAGGCGTTAGAACCCATTCCTTCCTTCGTTGATGCTGCATGCACGGGTTTTGGAACCCATTCCTTCGTTTGCTATCGTTGCATGCATAAGATTTTCCTGGCTTCGGCTGCTGATGATATTTTCTCGTTCAAGATGAGCCCTTTGCATGTTTCCTTTATCGTTTTCGGTTGTCCCTGTCTCCAGAGTAGTTCTCCCAGAGGAATCGGCTGCTATAGGATTCCTGTAGGATGTCCTGTAGCTACTTCTCCTCTTGGGATGCAAGCTAACATGAGAAGGGTTATACTGCTGTCGAGGGGTTCGGCTGACGAGGAGTCCAGATGGAGATTGATAGGTATGGTAAGTGAAAAATTTTTTTTCTTGATTTTTCAATAAAAGGTTTTGCTGGCAGTATGAGGAAAACAAGGTTTTTTTTTGTGTCTGACTGTGCAGGAACAAATAACAGTATGGGTGCAACGGAGGTGTAAAGAGATGAAACAGGGTGACATGTGGTGATGGATGGAAATAGGGGTGTTTGCAGACCTAGCAGGCAGGTTCCAACCTTCAGATTCCCTTCCAAGATCAATTTTGGCCTGTCTGAAGGTTCTACAGGATCTTCCTATAGAAGACATGGAACTTCCTGTAGAAGGCCCAGAATTTCCTATAGAAGGTGAAATCTTAACCCGAATGTGATCAAATCTTAGGAAGGGGAGTGGTCATGGAGGAAGTGTCTGCGAGGGATGCTTGCAGCCTATTGTTGACCTCTGTCCTTGTTTTTCATTACCCTCCAGGAGGTTTTCACCCTCACTGTCTTCCCTGGGTGCCTCTAAGAGGTTTTCACCCAAGGATATTTTTATTCTTTTTTTTTTTTTTCCTTTTTCTCTTTTTTTTTTTTGATGATCAAGGTGTGGGTGGAGTAGAGACAGGGCGCTGCTTCACTACCGGCACTGATTTATCCCGAGTTTCAATGAACTCCTACTTGGAAAGGGGCTTCCTGTAGATTTTCAATCGATGCCCATTGACGAGCATGGGGATGGCTTCTTCATCAATGGTTCTGATAAGGACTGAACCATTGTCGTTGCATTTCTCCACTGCATATGGTCCCAGCCACCTTGTCGTCAGCTTCCCTTTGAAATCCTTGTATCTTGAGTCATATAACAGCACCCAATCCCTTGGCTGAAATTGATTTTTGTTAAGGTGTCGGTCATGCCATATCTTTCTCTGGAGTTGAACTACTTTTGAGTGGAGGAGGGCCTGCATTCTCTGTTCATCTAATCCATTCAGCTGTAGTAACCTTTCCTGTTGTGCATGGATGAGATCTAGGTCCAGCTGAGCTGCCAACCTTAATGTGTTGTACTCAAACTCTATGGACAATAGAGCCTTCTTCCGATAGACCAACTCATAAGGCGTGAAAGTTGTTGTGGTTTTCCAAGTGGTGTTGTAGGCCCAGGTGGCCTCAACCAAGCGATCTGCCCAATCCTTTCTGCTGCTGCTCACCACTTTAGTCAAAATCTCTTCTAAAGCCCTATTAGTGACTTCCACCTGCCCATTTGCTTGCAGATGATAAGGGGTGAAGTTCTATGCTTGATCTTGTGATGAGCGAGTAGGTCTTCAATTAGGCTAGAGGTGAACTGACTTCCTTGATATGTGACTAATTCTCTTGGGTAGCCAAACTTGTAGAAGATATTTTCCCTTAAAAACTCAGCCTCTTTTTCTTCTGTCGCTGCCTTGATTTCCTTTGTTTCTGCCCACTTTGTTAGGTAGTCTGTACACACAATGATGTAAGACTTTTGCTTTAAAGGAGGGCTGATAGGACCCACAAAATAAATGCCCCACTTCTCAAATGGCTCGAAAGTCACTTGAGGTTGGAGGGGCATTTCATCCCTCAGAGTCGGTTTCCCCATCCTTTGACATCGGTCGCATTGGCAGATGTATCTTCTGACATCTTGATGAAGAGTGGTTCAATAGTAGCCTGCCTGTAGAATTTTGAAGGTAGTCCTTTTTGCTGCAAAGTGGCCTCCACAGGGTCCATCGTGATAGGTTAGGAGAATGTCAGAAACTTCCTCCTCCCTAACACAATGCCTCAGGATCTGATATGGGCCGAGTTTAAACAAGTTTCCCCCAATCCAAGTAAAAGGGGAACTTTTACTCACAATTGTGCTCTTCTCTTTTGAGGATGGGTGTGGAGGGAACTGTGCTGAGACCAAGCAAGTTGCTATATCAGCAAACCATGGAGGGAGTACTGAAATAGAAAAAAGGTGTTCATCTGGCATCTGGTCATCCACCGCCCCTTCTTCACCTGCAGGCAAATCTAATCTAGAAAGAAAATCAGCAACAACATTTTCCTTTCCTAGCTTGTCAGCAATGGTTAAGTCAAATTGCTGCAATAAAAGTAACCATCTAATGATACGAGCATTCACCTTAGGTTTATTCATCAAATACCTTATCATAGCACGATCAGTGTGTACAAATGTTTGATAACCAGTGATGTATTGTCTAAACTTGTTTAGGGAATGGACTACAGCTAGGAGTTCTTTCTCGGTCACAATATAGTTTAATTCTGCCTTGGACAGGTTTTTGTTGACAAAGTATATGGCATATGGTAGCTTCTCTTCAACTTGTCCTAAGGCTGCCCCTATGGCTTTGGTCAAGGCATCAATGTGGATGTGGAAAGGTAGGGCCCAGTTGGGACCTCTCAGGATTGGGGCAGTTACTAGCTTATCTTTCAACTCATCCAGAGCCTCTTGGAAGTTGTTAGTCCATCTAAACTCAACCTCTTTCCCCAAAAGACCAAGCAATGGCAAGGCTAGCTTACTAAAATCTTTAATGAATCTTCTCTAGTATCCTGCTAAGCCTAGAAATCTCCGAACATCTCTTACCTTTTGAGGAGGTGGAACCTTTTGGATGATAGAAATTTTGTTAGGATCCACCTGTAATCCTTCCTGAGAGATTGTATGACCTAGCATGGTCCCTTTAGTCATCAGGAATTCACATTTTTCAGGACTGACGGACAGGTTCATTTCAATACACTTGGTTAAAATGTTTGTTAGGTTAGTCATTGCTTCTTGGAAGTTGGACCCATAAGGAGTAAAGTCATCCATATAGATTTCTACTGAATCATGAACCAACTCGGCAAATATGCTCAGTACTGCTCTTTGGAAAGTGGTAGGAGCGTTGCATAGCCCAAAGGGAAGGACCCAGTAGGCAAAGGTACCCCATGAACAAGTGAAAGTGGTCTTATCTTGGTTTTCTGGGCTGATTTGGATCTAATTATACCCACTAAACCCATCTAGGATAGAAAAGAACTTCTTCCTTGCTAGCCCATCTAACACTTGATCTATGAAAGGCAAAGGGAAATGGTCCTTCTTGGTGGCTTTGTTAATTTCTTGATAATCTACATAGATTCTCCACTTCCCATTTTTCTTGGGCACAAGCACCGGAGGAGAAACCCATTCACTGTCCGAGATGGGGTAGATGAATCCTGCATCCAACAACTTTTGCAATTCTTATTTAACAATGTCCTTAAGAGCTGGATCCATTCTCCTCTGAGGCTGCCTTACTAGTTTGTAATCCTCTTTAATGTAAATGTGATGGGTATAGACCGACGGATGGACTCCTTTCATCTCCTTATAGCTCCAAGCGAAAGCATCCAAATGGCGGTTCAATAAGCTACACAGCTCCTTCTCCTGAGAGGGCGATAAGGATGAGCTAACCTTCAAGGTTCTTTTAGGGCCAAATTCCACATTCTTAACTCTGGGAGAGGTCGAATCAGCCACACAAAGGTCCACTAAAGCGCTGGCTTGGGTACCTTCCACCAACTCCTCTAATGGCAGCACACCGGGGGGTGGATTTTGAATCAAATTCTTAATTAGATCATCCTCAGTTTGAGGACCTCTGCAGGTGGCTTCCATTATGCACACTGGTGCAGAGTAGACTTCATCCTCATTTCCTTCTCCAACCAGAGAGGTAAGTCATGTTCTAGTAGAGGTTGGGCAGGAGGATATAGTACTAGTTGTTCGGACATAGGCCCATTCTTGATGGTCATGCTCCCAGCTCGACAACTAATGTAAGCATCTGCAGTAGCTAATTAAGGCCTTCCCAAAATGAGGGGGTATCCAGTGAGTTTTTCCTTTGGCTGAAGGACTAAAAATTCCATAGGTTACTCCCAAGAATCAACAGAGACCAGGACATCCTCCACGATCCCTTCGGGAGTCACGGTGGAGCGGTCTACTAACTGCAGTACTGTCGAGGTTTTTCTTAAGGAACTCTAAAGGTTGAGTGTGAGCATAGTGTCCATAGTCATCACATTAATGGTAGCCCCTAGATCGATCAGGGTGTGGGGGATTATGTGCCATTGATGTGGACATCAACTACAGGACTCCCAGGATCCAAATATTTTGGAGAGATTATTTGCCCCAACATCAGATTGGACAGTTGTCCTATGACATTGATAGTCGGGGCATCTCTCTTGTGCCTGCCTGGGTGCCTAAAACACTTCTTCTTGATCAATTTTTTGTAGATTGGTACATCCTTTATGGCCTGAAGAAGTGGGATTTTCACACACAACTGTTTAAGTTCTCCCAGAAGTTCAGTATCCTCTGGGTTTGGTTGCATGGCTACTGTTAGTCTCTCAGGAAAGGGTGGAATGGCTTTGGGTTCACTTTCCTGTCTCCCTTCCTCATCCTCCAGGGGAGGAGGTTAGGGATCTGGGAGAACCTTTCCAGATCGAAGGTTGATCTCCTGAATCTCCACCGCATAGGTAGGGCATGTCATCCCTCTAGTGTATACCTGCTAGGCCTGTCTGTTGTTGGGGTTCGGGTTCGGTTGAGCAGGAGGTAATGGTTGTGGTTGAGCAAGTGGTGGAGGCAAAATAGCGGGAGGAGACTTGTATTGGGGCCTCCACCCCGGTTGAGGTGCATTCCACTGAGGTTGTGGCTGAACATGAGAGTGAAATGAATGAGTAGATGGTTGAGTATGGTATTGAGATGGATAAGATCAAGGAGGAGGTGCAGACCAGGAAGGATGAGTAGGGGGGCCCCAAGAAGGCATGTGAGTGGATTGGTTGGGGCTGTAATAAGTTTGGGATGTCCCTTGCATCCCCTGCTGGTAAGGTTTGGATCCATGCGGCCTCCTTTGGTTGAGGAAGTAGAGTGGTTCGGTGGCTCCTTCAGCCTCTTGGTACATGGCTTTAAGTCCGGGTAAGGTTGGGCACTGGTTTGCGGGGTGGTCTTCCTCACAAACAAAACATACCTCCACTGAGTGCAATGGACATTTGTTCTTAGGATGCTTCCTTGTACATCCGAGACAAAAGATGGCCAAAGCCTTCTCAGCTTCCTCTTTCTTCTGTTGGATTCGGAAAGTATCCAGTTGCATGGCAATGGTCTGTCTCATCTCACTTTTTAGGTCTTCCATCTGATTTGCAAACTCATGCTTGGAGAAGGTAGCACTAGCTGAAAGTGGATTCCCCCCTACCTCTTTTCCGGGCTGCCCTAGAGTGGTTTCTAAACACCGTCTTAATGCCCTCATAAGGTAGTTGGTAGATGTCTCCTCCAACTAGCAAATGGAGGGTATCTAGAAGGTCTTCAGGGACTCCTTGGAGCAGAAATAGCTTCAGAGATTCGGGGTCAAGTGCGCGCATGGTCCTTTTATAACTAAGTTGGAACCTTTCTTCATAGTCTTCTAAAGACTCATCACTTCCCATGGTCATCCAAAAGATCTCTCCCTTCATTTCCTTTGACTTATAGTAGTCTGAGTATTTGTTGTTAAAGACTTGTTGCATCTGAGCCCAAGTTGTAATACTGTTTCCAGGTAACCCCATGAACCAGCGTAGTGCTTCATCCTTGAGGGTAGAGGGAAAGAGTTTCAACTTTTGCTCGTCTTTTGCATAGTCATAAGTTTGACAAAGGACAACAAACTCAAACAGGAAGGTATCAGGGTCTTTAGTGGTCAATCCATGGAAGTGAGGTAAGGTTGAGGGACTTATGTTTTTCATTTTCATGTCCCCGTTGGTCTCTCAGATGGGAAAGGAACCTTCTATTCTCTCCTCTTCTCCTATACCGTTTCTGTGTTCAGCCATGGTCTCAAGAGGAATGTTTTCTTGCTCTTCTTCTGTTATAGGATCTTCATATATATCTAGAGGTTCACCTATAGGTTCTTCAAGATCACTACCACCGAAGAAGAGAGAAGGGTGACTCAGTGATGTGGTGGGGGTGTTGGGTAAGAATTTCCCTATATTGTCTCTATTCCTACGAGGCATTAAATGGAATATTGTTGGTGGAGTTTTGGTGTTTTTCCTTCTTGTACCTACAAAACTGAAAGAGATTGAACTGCAACTAACTAAAATCTATCTTGCTAAAATGAAAATGCAAAATTGAAATGAAAGCAGGAAATGACTAATCTATGTTGCTGAAATGAAATTGCAGAAATGAAATGCTAAGCTACGCTTGCAGAATTGAAATGCTAATCTATGCTTGCAGAATTGAAATGCTAATCTATGAAAGCGGGAAACACCTAATATATGCTTGCTGAAATGAAATGAAAGCAAGAAATTTCTAATATACTTTTGCGGAAATGAAATTGTAGGATGGAAATGAAACAAATACTCTACATTTGCTAAAATAAACTACTTAACAGAAGATTGAAGTAGAAAATATAAGAAAAGAAGCAATCACAAATACTTTGATGCTTCCCCGGCAATGGCGCAAAAAATATGGTGGGCTCCAGTATTGCAGTGATAATGTTGCAACTCCTGGGACTCCCTTCTTTACTTTTATCAACCTGGTAGTTCGTAACAAACTTGGAAGCGACGGTGCTATATGTACAAGTACTAGCTCTTGCCGCAGGATGTCACTGGATCAGCTGGCACAAGTCCGCTAGGAGCTTAAGCCAACTTCTATGAGCTCTTAGAAGAAGCTTTTAACTGTGATGGATGAAAGTAACTCAAAGGAAGCTAATCTACTTGTAGAAAGAGGCTGAAAGCTGAAAGGAAATGCAAACCCTAGCAAACCCTAGTTTTACTAACTACCCCTACCGGTGCAAAAAAAAAGGATGGAACTACAGAAAGGGATTCCATTGACTCTTGGGGAGGTAAAGTGCATGTGTCTAAGCTATTTCTGCAGTGAAATCTGAAAAGGAACATATTTTTGTATTTTGGAGTAATTTTGTAAAAATCATATGTGCATGTGCTTTAACTGTTTTTAATTGTGCAGAGGTTGATTGGCGAAAGGAAATGGGGTAGGTGCTTGCAGGAGGTTGGGAAGGTAAGAAGAGGGCCTAAGGGGTCCCTAACACCCTTCCAGAGAGTTTCACAGTGTTCAGACCTTGAAAAATCGCTCACGTGATCTTCTACAAGAAATTTGCAGGGGTTCTGCACGATGTTCCGAAAGGGGATTTTGAAGGGTTGATGGTGGAAGAAAGGTGGAAAAGTGGAGATGGAGGTTGGATGAGGATGTCAAGGGGTCTAGGACCTAGCAAATGAAGCTGAGAAGTGATGAGGATGGTTGGATTTGTTCAAGGATGGATAGAGCAATGTTGCACAAAAATATGGAGATTAGGTCAAAGTGAGAAAATGTGTCAAACGAAGGGAAAGAATCTGAGTTAGGGGATGGAGCAGGTTGCACTAATGGAGGAAGGGTAGGCAGAGAGGTATCATAGGTGTTCTGCACAATATTTCTTGAAACTAACCAGACAAAGACCATGCAAACCAAATATCTAGCTATTCTAACCTACTTTGACCTAGGAACCAGCACCCAAGATGAACAGAAATTCATTAGTAGAAAATCATGTAAAATAACTATGAAAACCAAGAAAGAATGGATCTAAGCATGTAGTCACATCTGGTATCAACTTTTGCAACTGAGAAACTAACACTAGCAATTGCATGAAGAAGCAAGAACAATGTTTTTGTGGCAGCAAGGACACCTTGGTCTCAGCTCATGGTCTAGAGGAGGGAGAGGTGAGATCCAGGGTTGCTTGATGGCCTTTCTCAAAGATATTTTCTATTTCCAACCTATCAAATCACTCTGGAACATGAAAAGATTTTTCAATCATAAAAAATGACCTAGGTAACCAAGCAAGATCTTAATTTACTAGCAGAAATTATTTTATGAAGACAGCAATAACATATAACAGTACACAGAGGAAGACCTAGCACTTGGGTTGGGCTCAACCCCAAGAGCCAAAGGCTCCTAAGAAGAAGCTCAGAGCTGATACGAACTGAAACTGATTTCCATTACGCAGAAAATAACCATGTCACAAAAGAATGTTTTACAGCAGAAGCTCCAAAATGAGCTGAAAAGCGGAGCAACACTAAAGTGCAAAATACAAAATGTTCAAAAAGTAAACTACAAAGGCTGGAAGCCTTCCTACTTATGCACTATGAGGACCTCCAACAGTCCTCCTTAATTCAAGGGGCTTGGCTGCTCAAAACTGCAAGTACTCAGCCACTTCACAAAAGCTGCTCGGCTGCCCTTGGAAATAAACTTTGGTAGGCTGTTGAACTCGGAGATGATGGTGGAGAACTCGAGGAAGGGCCATTTAGTGCAGGAGACACCCTTCCTACGAATCCTCAACCTTGTTCCCTTGTATTTGGCTGTCAAATGGCTCATAAATGCTTGACCTTGGTCCAAAAGTTGTCCAAAAATCTGCAATAAACACGTATTAGCCTTCATGGTCAAGTGACTATTCTCATTCATCAAATTAGCATAAATATACTCAAAAGCATGCATATACTATGAAGAATGGTGGATTTATGGAGAATAATACGCAAAATGAGCCCAATAAGTTACCCATTTTTGGGGCTCATCAACATACAAACTCAGCTACAAAATCCAAAAAAGAAATCAACGATTCTCAATGATCTAACCTAAGACCATTTTTTGATGATTCTTCTATGTGCGTCATTTGCCAAAACAAAAAATGTAAAAATGACATTGGATCGAATGTCAGTAACCACCAAGAGATTCAACTACTGCTCCTCCTCCTCTACAACAGCTAACCTTGAACAGTTTGTGTGGGGTTAGAAATCAATAATATTATCATCGATCCTTGCTGAAGACAAATTATGTATTCTTGTATTCATATTTGGCTGTAGGATTGGAGAAAAAGAGACACTTGAGAGGGAATTCTATAGGCTTTATGTTCGGCCCTGTTTTATGAACTTTTGCCTCATTCAGTTCTTTCCCACCTCACCTTACTATCAGACATTGATTCTTTAGGTGAAAATAAAAGAAAAGATGAAATTTAATGAATATAATAATAATGGATATAAATTATTTACATCAATGAATGGGGACATCTACCTGAAAAGTATGTTTTGAAACAGATGGGTGCTGAAACAATTGAGTACAAAGGCAAAAAGAAAAGTGTGCCATCTAAAGGAGAATGAGAATGACAAAGAGTAGAATGAATGGAAGCAAAAGCTTAAGCCTACACATGGATCTACCATACAACTTACAGTTTTCAAACAACATATATTATGTTTCACCATGTGTGTATTCTCTTTATTTTTCACTTCCTTTTCAAAATTTCTTGGTATTTCTTTAAGGTAATTGTATCTACGTCTCGTATTGTAAAGCCCCCTGCGACCATGGAAAAAAAAATCGTTATTTTGATTGTATTTTAACATAATGGTCATCACACTTCACTCCCTAGGACAAATTTCCAAAGTTATGGTTGTGCATTGCATGTTTCCTTATAATATGCCACCTATGGCAATGTTCTCAGAGCTCACTCTTTATACGCACTCCATAGAAACAAGTTAGGATTAAATCTATGCACCTTATATTGAATTTTTCAAGTCTAAGTATTGTAATTTATACACCCAGGTGAATAGCTATAGTGGAACATAAAATATTGTAGCATTGTGGTGGAGGAGGAACCATGTAATGTTATAGTGGAACATAAAATATTGTAGCATTGTTGTGGAGGAGGAACCATGTAATGTTATAGTGGAACAAAAAATTTTGCATTGTTGTACTGAACCAAGAAACATTGCAAAACTATAGTGAAATTAGAACATTGCAAGGAATTAGTGGAAGAATATTGAAAAATATGTGTATAGCATAACACCTTGCAGTGTTGTAGTAAAGAAAAGCAAAGAATAATGCAAAGCAATGATGACAATTAACATGTTGATTATTTTCAAAAAGTAGAAATGGTGAACCATAAATTGTTTACTGTTTTACTATGCCTACTTATTGAGTGTTAGAAATTATGTAAGAGTAAGATTTATTTGATTATATGTTGTGGAAGTTTATCCAAACTTAATTTGTTGTTGAATTCTCTTGCCAGGGAACAAAAAATCTATACCATAATTATTTAGTTGTCAAGAATAATAATTTTTGAATGTGAGTTAGAGCACGGGATTTTCTTTGAAAAGGGGAAAAGGCTTTTATCCATGATATCATGTGAAGTACCTTATGCTAAAATTTTATAAATATGAATACTGAAATTATATCCACTTTATAACATACTATAAATAATACCTTGATAATGGTTACCCCTATGTGAGCATTGTAGACATGCTATCCTATATTTTGGTCACAAAACTCAGTGAATGATTATAGGAAAAGCATATATGGTATGGTATGGTTGTAATGTGGTACTGTTACTAACCTTGTTTAGATGTGTATGAATAATTGTTGAGTATAGCTACAATGCACATAGCATATGGTAGAATGTGTAAAAGCATACCAGGAAATAAGAATGAAATGAAAAAAAAATATATGTGTGTGTTCAGATAGAAGTTGCATAAAGAAAATTAAGTGGAGACACTTGAGACTCAAGTGGAACATGGGTAGTAATAAAAAAAAAACAAGACAGAGGAAAGTACTATCAAGAAAATTTCCTATTTTTTGTTCGGTAACATGAAAAACGGTACATGTTCAAAACAGTATCACAGTGGAAACCTGAGGAGGACCTATGAACAAAATCCTCTCTTATCCTGTAGGCAGAAGAGATCAGATTCAACAATTGAACGATAATTTGGGATAATTATGATGAAAGTATCTGACTTTCAAAAAGGATATTGGGCCATAAGAATAAGAAGGACATAAAAGGAAAGTTACCCAGCAAAGCTTAGGTAATTTGGGCCATGAACCCTGACAATGGTGTTAATAAAAGGGGATGAGAATGTAATATCCCTCCGTTGCGATAAAACTGCTCTAGTTAGACTGAGTGGGTGGCAGAAAAGCCAAATAAGAATATTGAATTAATTATGTAAATAAATAATTCTTAATTAATAAATAAATAAGGTGTAGGTATGTGGAACGAGACACCTAGAAACAAGATTCTTGTCGAAATAAAATCAAGATAAAAATCTCATTGATAAGGGAGATTTGATTATTCTTCATGATAAGTAATCTAAAATAAAATTCTAGATAATCTTAATGGATGCGAGTCAAAGATCCATTAAGTTTCTTACCTGGAGAAAGATGCTAAGCTTAGAAATTCCTAAAAGCAACGTGAGATAGAAAGGTGTGCTTTTATGGAAAATCCTAGGCAATTGGATAAGAAAATTTGTAAAAGTGGGATGGCACTAAAAGAAACCTTATCATGAAAGAAAGGTATTAAAAACCAGATGAGGGAATCAACAAGAGGTTGTTGATTTTGGGGGCCAGAGAGTCTCAAATTGGGGGTGAACAGGAGGAAAAGATTAGGTTGGGTGGAGAGCAGGTGTGAAATTCGGAGTACCATACTGGTGATTTTATTTAAAATTGAGCCTTTAATTTCTTAATAAAAAATAATTTCATTTGGGCATTGAAAATTCTGAACTATTTATGAGTGAGAGGTAAATAAAAAATAATTTCATATGCGCATTGAAAATTCTGAACTATTTATGAGTGGGAGGTAGTTGTTGCTCTCTATTTTTCATCACCCTAGGCCCAAATAATTTAATTTGGTTTTTTGAAAATCTGGACAATTTTAGGTGTGATTCCTTATGTAGGATATGATTTTATGCTGGTCATTTCTTGTTAGCTGGATTCTTTTATTGATGAAATACTCGGAGTAGATCATTTAGGATTTGCTTGGTTGCTAGTAAAACTTGTTTAATTAACACAACATAGGGGAGAAATATTTCATCCTTCTCTAGTATATGTGTCGATTCTTAACTTAGCATCCCCTCACCTTTTTCTTTTGATATTTCTAGAATTTGTTTTGCTGGCCTTTGAGGATATCAAAGTAAAATGTTATTTTCTCTTTTTAGAAATGACAACAAGAAGCCTAAACTGTAGGACTCCAGATACGTGTAGAAGGGAAAGGTATTTAATTGTATTGGTTCCACGATATTCAAACATAATATCTTTTGTAAAATTTACCTGGCCTTCCACTCTTTTTTTACCATATTTCAGCATTCATCCATTTCTTTTGTAAAATGGAATAATGAAAGCAACCTGCTAAGGTGGAGATTGGAGTAAGTCATGATGTGGTTAACAAAGAAAAAGGAAAAGAAGAGGATTTTTTTATTTATATATTAGAAATACGTTAGTAGGGAAACCTAATCCCAAGACGACTCCATCGAGAGGGAACACTGACGCTGTATAATATGCTTCGTCAGGGTAGATGAGAGAAGAAAATTATAGATTTTGTGTTACTCTTTAGCCAGTGAATGTCTAGGAAGAGAACATCGCCATCAGACCCTAGCCAATGAATAACCAGTGGACAAACACTACCATTAGACCCTAGACAATGAATAGCCAGGGAAAAAATGCTGCCGTCACACCCTAGCTATGTCAGTGAGATTCCTGTGTAATGCATCACACTCATGTGTAATCAACAATTAAAATGTTAGGATGGGGCAAAACTAATCCATTAGTCGATTGCTCTCATTGCTTTGGAAATAAATTGTTAATTTTATGACCACTCAAAAAGAGATCATTCTTCGCTATTCTTGAGATTCTATGCGTTCATTTAGAATCAGATTGAATTATGTTGATACATGGGTACTGGGTTACAAAGAGAGTAATAGCATTGAAAAATGCTACGAGATTTGTTAAATCAAGGATCCGTGCATTCCCATAGTGATCCATGGAAGGATAAGTCTTTGCAGTTAATTTGTAGAGTTGGTATGATGGTCGCAGTCATAAATCAAATAGGGTAAAGAGGATTTGAGTCATTGATGGAAACGAGTCATTTCATAGTTACATTGAACATAGAGAAAATTTTGAGTATTAAGAGGTATCACGAAGTGGATAAACTTATGTAAATGGAGGAAGGTGATTGACAAATAAATCTGGATCTTGAGAAACTATCAAGTAGAAATGGAATACAAGAATAATGTGATAATGGGAGCAACCACTCGTGTAGGGTCTTGGCACCAGAATAGTTTTGGTCCATCTATTTGGTAAAGGAACAGTGTAAATCTGTTACATTTCCAAGTTAGTGTGTCAAGTTTGTGCATGTATGAACAATCGGCACAAAGAACTCGTGTTCGTGGTGGTTACCTACAATTAATAGCACATGCATGTGTTGGTGGGATGAGAACTCGAGAGGATCTTCGTATTCTGCAAGACGAGGTTCCTGTCACTGGACGGATGCCACGTAGGTTCTATGACAGGTTGCAACATCATGCCTTGCTACCTAATTGAATCAAATGGGAAGTGTTGAATTACAACTAGATCTGCAAGTGCATAGTTGCTCTTACGGTGGCTAGTCCTGTAATCGCAGGGGGTGCTAAAGCGGTTGGTGTGTTTTTTGATGCCTCCAATCGAACAAGCTCCAATTGAATGGTTGATGCTATGAAACCTTAGAAGACATGCCTGAAATTATCTATGAAATAAAAACACTTATTTGTGTGGCAGCAGCGCCGTGAGTTCCTCGACATGCCCAAAAAATTGTAGGCAGTGATTGAATGTTGACATCTCTTCCAGTAGTGTAGAGTGAAGGGAATTGTGATCTCTTTCATTTTCTTTATATATAGAAACAAAAAATAAGTGCACTTATTAGTAAGAGGAGTATTTTGCAGGCCTTCGTCGAATGGTTTGGGAAGAACAGGATATGTTCCTTAATCTTTAGATGAATGTGCTCGTGTTGAATAAACAACTACCAAAGTATTTCCATCCCTTTTCATGCCAAACTGCATGGGTGTTGTAAGGAAATTCTTCACTCTTTTCAGTTTAAGGTGAAACTGAATTTGGGTCGTTATGGCTATTCGGATTTTAGTGATATTGTGATTGATGATGGATGTATAGTTTTCCTTTTATATTCAATCTATTATGAGAACGATTGGTAATGAAATATAGGGGAAGCACAAATTTGATCCCTGAAACATCGAAAACAAAGAATTATTTAAATAGAAAGGAGTTCATGAGTCCATCCCCTCAAGACGATGGTTCAAATCCTAACCGCTATTCGAGTACAAACCCATAGATACTCCATATGGATACAGAACATAGCAACTTGTCACTCATAGTGTAGTATATTTGTGGTTGGGTATTGTATATCACCAGCCATAGTGAATTGTGTGGGTTGGGAATCATGGAAAGTAAGTCATTGGATTTTCATTTTAAATGCTAGCTATTTTAGGTAGATTTGTCAGATGTGGTTAACATAGTTGAGGTCGAAAGTTTATTTATTCATATAAAATGATCATACAATTTGAGATCCTTAACGTGGATAAACTAATGTTGAATATTGATTCTATTAAACTGTTTGAATCACTTTTCATTGATTTGCATGATATAAAAACCCTATGTGATCTTGTAGTTGTTGGGTCTCAGGACACCACATATCTCCACAATGGTATGATATTGTCCAATTTGGGCCTAAGCCCTTATGGGTTTGTTTTTGGGTTTTACCCCAAAAGGCCTCATACCAATGGAGATATGTGTTCATCCTTATATACCCATGATCCTTCCCACTTCTACCATTTCTAATCAATGTGGGACTTTGTTCGTATACCCAACAATCCTCCCCTCGAACAAAGGACCATCGAGCCTCCCCTCAAACCATACGCAGGATTCTCCCCTCTCTACCAACCAGGATTCTCTGCTCCAATGCGTTGGTGGCTCACGCCTTACATGGTAGCACCACCTGTCTCGAGAGCTTGCTCCATCCCAGGTCAACTCCTCTTCACCGTGTTGGTAGGCAAGACACGTCCAATGCGTTGGTGGCTCACGCCTTACATGGTAGCACCACCTGTCTCGAGAGCTTGCTCTATCCCAGGTCAACTCCTCTTTCCTTTGAGCGTCCTCTAGCGACCATGGCTTCTGATGTTGTTGTATCAGTGCTGGATTTCCTTCGTACCTCTTCAGACAGAAGAGCTCCCACGACTGATTCAAACTTCAAAGAATCAGCAGAGCTGAAGCTGATCGAGGTTACGAAGTGATCCCATGATTCAGGTAGAGAACACAGCAAGGTTATGGCTTTATCTTCTTCCTGTATTTTTACTTCCATATCTGTTAATTGACAAATTAGTGTATTAAAGACATTCAAATGTTCTGCAACGCTTGAACCTTCTTTCATTCGAAGACTGTATAATTGTCGTTTCAGATAAATTCTGTTAGTTAATGATTTTGTCATATAAAGGGTTTCAAGTTTTCCCCACAAACCTGACGCCGTGGTCTCTTCAACGATGTTGAAGAGAACTTCATCCGCTAGACATAGCCGGATGGTACTGAGAGCACGGGCATCCAAGTCCTCCCACTCTGTAGTAGTCATGGTTGTGGGTTTCTTAGTAACCCCATCCAATGCCTTGTGCAACCCTTGTTGCACAAGCAGATCCTTAACCTTCAGTTTCCAAAGAGCAAAATTGCTCTTTCCGGTGAATTTCTCCACCTCGAATCTTGCATTCGACATCTTGGCCATTTTTCCTCCTTCCTAGGGTTTCAGTCTTTTTAAAAAAACAAACAACTTTCCCAATTCAAAAACAGAAAGTCAGGTTTCAAATCCTTTGATTTCTTGCAAACCCTTTTGTTTTTCTAGTTTCACAACATTCGTGCAAACAACCTTTTCAATCTGCTGTTCTTCCAATAGTTAAAAAAAAACAACAATCCTTTGCAACCTCTGCTGTTTTTTTTTTTTTTTTTTAAATTTCAAACCCTTCTGCTGTTCTACAATATGTGAAAAAAAAACAACCACCTTTTCTTTCTCTGCTGTCTTAAACAAAAAATAAATTTCTGAACAAACTTTGTTGCCTGCTAACTTTGCTGCCTGCTATTTTTTTTTAATTTCTGGAAAAAAAATTTCTGGACAAACTTTGCTGGCTGCTATCTATTTTTGTTTAATTTCTGCAGACCCTTCTTCTTTTTTTTTTAAAAAAAAAAATTCTGCCCCAAAAAAAACACCCGTCCACAGAAAATTCTGCTAAAACCCAAAAAACCTGCAAACCCAAAATTCTGCAAACCCCTTTTCTTTTAAAAACAAAAAAATTCTTCTTAAAAAAGTACCCGGATTACAAATGCACAAGCCTCAACGTTTGGGCCGTCCTATCTGGGCAACGCCGCCAGGCCAACTGCCGTCCTCAGGGATCGCCGTCCACAGTGATTCTGCCGTCCTCAGATCTGCTACTAACCACAGAAGAATTACCGCCGTAGCTCCAGCCGATTCTGGTTTACACGCTGCACAATCCGCCTTCAACGCTTCAGGCCTCCCAACGCTCCACAGGGCATAGGCACAGGTTCTAGCTCCAGCCGTCCTCAGGAATAATTTCGTCCAGGCTCTGATACCACTTGTTGGGTCTCAGGACACCACATATCTCCACAATGGTATGATATTGTCCAATTTGGGCCTAAGCCCTTATGGGTTTGTTTTTGGGTTTTACCCCAAAAGGCCTCATACCAATGGAGATATGTGTTCATCCTTATATACCCATGATCCTTCCCACTTCTACCATTTCTAATCAATGTGGGACTTTGTTCGTATACCCAACAGTAGTGTTGGCATGAGAGACTTAGAAAGCCGCAACCATGCCTGGGATATATATATTGGGGTAATGAAATTTGGGGAATGACCAAATATGACAGAGAGGGAGACTCACCATGTGTTAATGTGAATGCCCATTTTAATGAAAATGTTTGTAAAACTCCATTAAATTGTTGGATCAGGTGCACATCCAAATTAAATAAACACAGAAACAATCAAGCACATAAGACACAGCTTCTAACGTGGTTCACCCAACCAATCTGGGCTATGTCCACCAAACATAAGCATCAGGAGTTTATTAATTAAATCAGGAGATTACATCATGAAAGCCTCACAAAACTCTCACACTCTCTTAGCAAATCATCCGAATGACTGCCTGTTATATAGCATAGAGAATCTAACAGCCTCATAACTCCCTCACATCAAATATAGGAGGCATTAACTCCCTCCCAACAACCTGGAGCTAATCTAGGAACTGAATCCCTATTGTTGTCATCCTTCAGAGATTTTTGCCTATTTGACTAAAACAGAAAATCTCAACAATCTCCACCTTGACAACAATTCGCCTGATGCCCTGTTATTATTATTTTATCTTTTCTGCAAGCCAAGAGAAGCCAAACACCAGCGTAGCGTCTCCAACAAAACTGGTTTCGTGAACATGTCTGCACAGTTCTCCTTTGTATGCACCTTTTCAAGAGAGACTCCCCTTTCAGTGATAACCTGTCTTACAAAATGGTATTTGATTGGAATATGCTTTGATTTACTATGATAGGCTGGATTCTTAGCCAAATGTATTACACTTTGACTATCACAAAGTAACCTGATGTTGTCCTGTAACCTACCAAACTCACCAAGCAAACCTTTCAACCAAACCGCCTCTTTGCAAGCATGAGAAGCAGCAATGTATTCTGCTTCAGTAGTGGATAAAGCAACAATGTTCTGTAGCTTTGACATCCAGCTAATAGCTCCACCTACAAGAGTAAAGACGTACCCTGAAGTTGATCTTCTCTTATCCAAGTCACCTGCAAAATCGGAATCAACATATCCGCAAACAAATTCACTACTTTTATTGTAAGAAATACAATAACTACTTGTGCCTCTCAAGTACCGAAGCACCCATTTCACTGCTGGCCAGTGTTCTTTACCCGGATTTTCCATGTACCTGCTGACAACCCCAACTGCATGAGAAATATCTGGTTGCGTACACACCATCGCATACATCAAACATCCTACTACATTGGCATAAGGAATTCGAGACATATAATCCTTTTCTTCATCTGTATTAGGACATAAACTCGAAGAAAGCTTAAAATGGGAAGCTAAAGGGATCGACACAGGCTTCACATTGTTCATACCAAACCTCAGAAGTATTTTCTCAACATACTTCTGTTGTGATAGCCACAGCTTACCATTGCCCCTGTCTCTGAAAATCTCCATGCCCAAAATCTGTCTTGCCGCTCCTAGATCTTTCATATCAAACGTCCTTGCCATCTGAGTCTTCAACCTGTTGATTTATTCAATGCTTTTGCTTGCTAAAAGCATATCATCAACATACAACACTAAGATAATGAACATGCCATTATTTAACTGCTTAAAATACACACAATGATCATATTCACTTCTTACATATTTCTGACTCAACATGAAAGAATCAAACTTCTTATACCACTGCCGAGGCGACTGCTTCAGGCCATATAATGACTTCTTGAGCCTGCAGACAAATTTCGCATTGCGATGCTGAACGAACCCTTCCAGTTGTTCCATATATATTTCCTCATCTAAATCACCATGTAGAAATGCAGTCTTAACATCTAACTGCTGCAACTCTAAATCAAGCAAAGCCACTAATGCTAACACAATTCTAATTGAAACAATTTTAACCACTGGTGAAAAAATCTCATGAAAGTCTATGCCAGCTTTCTGAGAAAACCCTTTTGCAACCAGCCGAGCTTTGTACCTGTCTTCTGTATCATTCGTACCCTGTTTCAGCTTGAAAACCCATTTACACCCCACAGTTTTGCTGCCTTTTGGAAGCTCAACCAGATCCCACGTGCCATTCTTACCTAAGGCCATCATTTCTTCCTTCATGGCTGCTTTCCATTTGTCACTATTTGAACCTTCTACAGCTTCCTGATAACACAAAGGTTCATCATCATTAGCGATCAAAGCAACCGAAGTAACATGATCATCATACCTTCTCGGACGACGTTTGATTCTTGTAGATCTCCTTAAGAATGTTTCTGGTGCTTCCACAATTGGCTGTCTATCATCTGTAGAAACTTCTTCATGATCGCCATCTGAGACCTGTTCATGTCCTCCATCTGAACCCTGTTCATAATCTGATTTTGAAACCTGTTCATGACTAGAATCTGAACTATGGTCGTTATGACTATCATTAGAAATGCTGTCAAACTGAATATGCTGGAAATCAGATACATCATCCTGTTTCAAGCTTCTATCTACATCTAACTGTACAAGAGAGGATTCATTAAACCTTACATCTCTGTTGATGATGATTTTGCGGGTAGTAGGATCCCACAATCTAAATCCCTTTGTTCCATCACCATACCCAACAAAGATATACCTTTTAGACTTTGGATCTAATTTAGTTCGCTGATGTTTAGGCACTAGAGCATATGCATCACAACCAAACACTCTGAGTTTAGAATAGTCACAAGGGTGTCCTGTCCATACCTCTTGCGGAACCTTGCAGTCTATTGTCGTTGATGGAGATCGGTTTATCACATAACAAGCAGTTGCCACTGCTTCCGTCCACAACTCCTTTGGCAACCCGGCGTTACTCAGCATGCACCTTGCTCTCTCTAGAAAAGTCTTGTTCATGCGTTCAGCAACTCCATTCTGCTGAGGAGTATAAACCGTGGCCTTATGTCTTTCGATCCCTGCATCCTTGCAATAGCTGCCAAACTCCTTGGAGGAAAACTCACCACCATTGTCAGTTCTTAAACATTTTATAGTTCTACCAGTGCTGTTTTCTACCAATGCTCTAAACTGCTTGAAAACTGAAAAAACATCAGACTTCCGTTTCAACATGTAGACCCATACTTTCTGAGAAAAGTCATCAATGAATGACAAAAAATACGACGAGCCACCATACGACGCTGTAGGGGCTGGACCCCAAACATCTGAATGGATATAATCAAGTATACCTTTACTAGTATGTTTGCCTGTTTTAAACTTTTGTTTACTTTGTTTACCAAACAGACAATGTTTACAGAAATCCAATTTTCCAGATCTTAGATTAGGAAGTAACTTTCGGTCAGCCAAAATTTTCAATCCTCTTTCACTCATATGCCCCAATCTTTGATGCCATAAGTGAATGGAACTACTGTCATGTTCAGACACAGACACATGATCTAACCCAGTTCTACCTTCTAACTGAAATAGATTTCCTACTTTCTTAGCTTTCATAACTAGTAAGATGCCTTTGTAAATTTTCATTACTCCACCTTGAATTACAGTTTTATTTTCATTGCTCTGATACCACTTGTAAGGACTCTGGACACCACATATCTCCACAATGGTATGATATTGTCCACTTTGGGCCTAAACCCTCATGGATTTGCTTTTGGACTTACCCCAAAAGGCCTCATACCAATGGAGATATTTGTCCATCCTTATATATCCATGATCCTCCCCACCTCTAGTCAATGTGGGACTTTGGTCGTATACCCAACATAAATGGATTCAGATGGTTTGAATGCCAAGTTGTTCGTGAAAAGGAAATATTGTGTAATTCGGATAGGAGACCAGAATATGATATCCAGGTTGGTAGGATCGAGTGTCATCATAATATGGATTCCTGTGGATGAGTCTTGAGTGATTGGAATTGATTGGTGTGCTTGAATTTGGATTTTACAATATATGATTATATCTAAGATGGTCTTGTCTTTATTCCTATACCATACTATTAATGTTATGGAACATTATTTTTAATGTGCACTGTCATTTTGCTAATAAAAGTACTTGGTCAAAGCCATGATAATATTTTTGATAGGGTAGGTTATGTTTTAAAATGCATATTGATGGTTGTAACAAGGAATGTTGCCCATGTGATGAATGAATTACAATCTTTTAAATGGGAATCAAGAATCCTTGTTGCTCCATATGGATGAAGGGGCATATTAGTAAAATGGCACCGAGATCAAATCATCCATACAACATGATAATGAGGGGAAAAAAAAGAGAAAAAAAACATGGGGTGTGGAGGTTCGCTACAACACATGTAAAATACCTTAGTAATTTTGCATATGGAAAATAACATTGGATTTGTCAAGAATTTATCAAAACCTCTATGCAATCCCATAAATGGTTCTATGAAAATCAATTTGCAATGAAAAGAGAAAAACTACATCTATGGATTTACTCAATTCATAATAAAATATATAAAACTATGAACATTTAATCACTAGTAAACAGAAAAGCGAACATTCCTAGATTTAAGAGAACTTGAACTTTGTAAGAGAATACATCCTTATTGCTTAACTATTAACTATTTTTAGAGCTCTTGGTTTCTTGGAAAAAAATCTTTATCTTTTCCTATATGCAATGTTTCATAAGAGTAGCTATAACTTGCAATTTGACACATTCAATAAATATGTATTTCTTAATTTTTGTGACCTCGCGTTGTAATTCCACATCGAAAACATAGTTTTGTTCATTAACATTAACAAATTCAATTTTCCATTCCCTACGTTCATTTGACTGTTTCCATTTATCCAATTCAGCTGTTAGCATTTATCTTAAAATTAAACTAGATTCTTATGTGATATGTTGGCCATTTAGGTTCTTCACAATCTTTACAACTTTGACATATGAATCTTCCCTTCAATTCTCTATGTTTTGATATTTAGAAATAATGTTTTCCATTCTTCTGATTCTCTAATACCATGCAACTTTGAGTGTCTTTATTCCATTATCATTTGGTAGATCTTGCTCTCTTTTATCTGCATCGGAAACTAAATCAATTCTCTGGCTCAAGAAAATAACTCATTGTTCACGAAATACCTATCTCCTTCGAGATCAAATTCAATGCACTCAAAAAAGGACTTAGTTGTTTGTTCCAAGTGCTTCATATCAGATGCTTCTTTCCATGCATGTTCAATTACTTCTAGCCATTGCCATATATTGACAATAATACATGTTTTCACCACATTAAGAAATCCAATAGATTTAGCAAATCTATACGATGTGTCACGAACGGTAATTGTGAGAATTGTTGTCTGTATTTCTAATGAAGTCATCAATGAAGGACCCATATCTATAACATCTCTAGGTCCTTTACTATTGTTTTTAAGTTTAACTTTTTTGCATCTCAGTGAAAAAGGGACTCTACAAACATATTATTGGTAACTTGATTAAGCTCCATGAGCGATGTGGTTGCAGCTCCAAAAAAATAAACCTGCATATTCTTTTGGTTTAAAACGTTATTTTTTTAAAGCTTTAGCTTCTCAATATTCATTTGTTTACTCCTCCTTTCATACTTTTCATTTCGCAATGTGTCAGAACCATCATAAAAATAATAGATTCATTAGCTATTGTGTTATTGTTTCTTGATTTTTAGCAAAACAAACAACTAATCCAATCAGTAGCAGTATGCTATGAACTTCTTCATTTATAGTTTCATGAACATTTACTATTGTCACAGGAATTCTGAAATTGGATGATTTAGAATCATACACTTATTTTAAAATAGATATTTGATTAGGAATGTTTTAGTTTATGTTATTTGGTAGCTTATTATAAATTCGTTTCATATTTATGTATCTTTTGTATTATTTTCACTTGACGGTGAAATCACATCAATATCATTTATCAAGTATACAAATTTCTCTACAAAAGTATTGAATTTTTTAGTTTACATTATCTAATAGCTTATTGTAAATTAGTTTCATATTTATCTATATTTTGTATTATTTTCACTTGACCGTGAATTCACATCAATATCATTTATCAAGTATACAAATATCTCTACAAAAGTATTGATTCCTAATTCATGGATGATTTTTTCGACGTTTATGATTAGCCCTTCATTTCAAGGGGTATCGTTTATGCAACATACAAATTGATCTTAAAAAATATTAATACTTGATACTTCCATAATATCTTCAACATTTATGCTTAGTTGTTGTTTTGTTTGTCGATTCTTGTTGAGATTGTTTGTTCTATTCTCTAATTTATGCAACCAAGTATTTGTATCTCATTCTTTCCAAGCGTGAGTGAAATAGGCCCTCTTCATCAAAACCTTCAATTGCTTCAAATTTACTTAAGTTAAAAGCGTTCAACGTCTGTGTGAGCTCAGTAACATGGGAAACAATTTTTACTATGATTTATCCAACAATAAATGACAAAGGAATGATTTTTTTTTCTTTTTTATTTCAAATATATCTAGTGAGTCAAGGTATTACCTACAAACATTACTAAAAAAATTTCATCTCTATAACAAATTCTAACAATAGAAATGACTTAAGTTGAAACCCATATATTTGAATTAGCATATTACTTTCTCTTTGTTCTCTTTGTTCGTGCATACCTTTTCCCCATAGGAAAACTTGTGGGAGTCCAAATATATGATAAGGTTCTTGTCTAGAGTTTATTTGCCTCATAAAAACATCTTGAATTAGACAAAATTTTAAAGAGGTGTTATTCTTCCACAGTAGAGGATACTCGAATTGCATTGGTTCTTAATTCACATTGAATTTAGGATTACATGGCAAAGCCCTAATGCTATTTCTTGAAATCAAATCTATTGTGAGATACGCCATCATGAAGAACCTTTTGGTCTTGGATAAATTGGATAACTGAAAATCTAATTCATTAGGAATGATATCCGCCCAGTAGAATATAAAATCCTTTTTATATCTCTGATAAATCATATACACAATGGATTTTGGAACTCTTGTTGTGGTTTCTCAGCCCATGACACATGCACAAAGAAAAGAAAAGTCTCTAAATGGTTGTTTAAATGAAAATATTTCTAAAACAGAGAGATTGCAAGGAACTTGGTGACTCGACAAAAATAAATCTGTAATACCATTAGATTCATGTCCTTCTGAGATTGGGAAACTATTTGCTTCGGGAAATCGTAAGTAAAAATTAGCCTCTCGTAAATTTAATATTTGTCTAAATGTCTTCGCATTCAAAGGTATTCTCTTTGTTCACAACATAATTGTTCTTATTTCTAAAATGAAATTTTCCATGCACAAATGAACAATTGCCCTAAAATCAAAAACTGTGAGGACACATGTGGCATTCGCTAAGTCCAAATCCTGTCACCATTTTTCTCTTCCATTGGTTGATTAGCTTAATGCTCATATGCAATCGAAGAGTGGAAGTTCTCATCAATATCACCAAGTAAATTAAAGGTATCTATCAAAATATATTCTTCACTTTTTCTTCTAACCATATCTATTTCGTAGATAAAAACACCTTTTGAATCAATAATGTTCTTAACACCACAAAAATGCACATATTTCTCTTTCTGATTATGTATATATTCACTAGATCTTACTTTACAAACACAAAATCAGGTTTGATTATTGCAAGCGTGAAATATGTTACAAAAAACATTTGTCAATAAACATAAATAACATTGAAAAAAAGCTTTGTTTATAGGAAATGGCGAAGTGCAAATGATGTTCATTGTGCATAAGAAGCTTTCAAGTTTTCATTATGTGGATAACAAGATTGTTTATGTTTCTATTATTGATGATATTTTAATTGAAAATAATTTTTCTAATTTCGGCTTGTTTAGGCTCTTGTGAGCCATATGATTAATTGATAAAAACGTTGGCATTAAAGACTTTTATTGCTAATATTTTACTAAGAAATACATTTCACATATTATCGAATACAAGATGTCCCACATTATATGAAAAATTATTCAAATGAAATAGATTATAATTTTTTTTTCATATGTACCATTGCTTTGAACAGTAAACAAATGCTTCTCCATTGATGACTTAGCAATCATGTTTCTAATATACTTGTTCACTGATGCTTTATAAATTACGTCACCAAATAATAACAATAATTCACTATGAATTATTGCTAAACAACAAGCACAACATAACCAATTTAAAAGAAAACAAGTAAAATGATAGATATACAACCGTTTTCGCATAAAAGTTTTGTCTATGGATGATATATAGAGTTACAAAACAAATGAACCAAAATGTACCTAATATCGATATCATAAAATATGTATCTTTATTTGAAAATAGATATTGTGTACAATTCTTATGGTAACAAGTAAAACACACAATTCTCATAACATAGTTTCGATTCCGACAACTAGAATGAAACCATTCATAAGGAGCATTCTTGTACAAAGAACTATGAAATATATAAATATGCATTGAAAACATGCATTCTCCACCACCCCTAAATGAATGAGAAAAAATTATGATCAGCAGATGGCCAATGCTATTATGTGTTAAAATTATGACAAAAGAGCTTTATATAAATTAGAAGATTTAATTTATGATTTTTAACCTAACGAGAAAAATGCACAAACAATTCACTTGTTATTATTATTATTATTATTAAAAAGGTTATCTCATAGAATCTATATAAAACTTAGACCCTTCGATTTATGATTTACACCAAAGAACTAGTATGCGGAATAACGAACACAATTTTTATATGAAAAAGCTTTATACTTTCACATTCATTTTCCCCTTATCATAGTTTCCCCACACACTTGTTTCCGCATGATACTGATTTTTAAACAATAAAACCCAATTAAAATCAATCATTCGGTATAATGTATCACACGCTTTCATATTTATATAAATTCATATGTTTCTTCCTCACACGAAAAATCGTTACACATGGTTATTTTACATGGAAACAAGAAATATAGGACTAAACAAAATTATGAACGGGCATCGCTACCAGTTGAGCAGCCTTACAATACATACTCGGAAAATAAATTGCATAAACCTATGGATCTATGCAAAATAGAGGATTTCCATAGAACATAAAAGCATAAATTAACACACTTCAACTTTCAATTGTGCCTGAATGACATCTCTAAATATTGTATAAAACATAAACATATATTTGACATGCCATCGAGGCTCAATTGAAAATCAAAAATTTATTTTGCAATAGTCATTACTCTAGAAAATAGCAAACATTCAATTGACCATGGTTTTTGCTTACATTTTCTTATATCATTAATCTAGAAAACAACCAACATTCAATCGACCATGACTTTTTATCCTCAAAAGGAGAAACTTTTCTTTCTATTCCTCACAGAGAGATAAAGGTTGAATTGAAAGAAAGCATTTGACGTTATTCCCTAACCACAGTTTAATCATCTTCATCATTATCTACATACACTCTTATCAATGCAATATTGACATTGTACAACTAGGAGAAGTGACATTAAGCAATTTAATGCAATCCATATCTAAATATGAATAGATTACAATAATTTCTATAATATTAATAAATTCAAATGAAATAAAGTAGTCGATTATGTTTCCTAACCATAGTTTAATCTTCCTTATCATTCTCTAGATACACTGTTATCTAATCTAGATTATTAACTATCACAATGCCTTCAATGCAATAATGATGATGGACAGTCTATGAAACTGATGGTAAGAAATTTCATGGAATATCAAAGAATTACCATAATTTATATAATAATCACAATTGAATTGAAATAAAATACCGAGCTATATTCTCGAATCGATTGATATAAATTAGTTAAATTCAATGTGTAACTTATCCTCTTCGAACTAAAATAAAAAGATTTCATGTACTTTTCACACAATTGTATCAATATCGATATGTAAGTACTAATGATAAATCGAGTGCAATAATCGTCTACCAAAAGTAAAAATTCCTATGAATCTACTACAGCTATAAAACTACAACAAATAGAACAACCAATGAAAGAACTAAGTACCGCAGCGATCACACTAGCAATAGGGAATGCCATATTAATAATTCAGAGGAGATTTAAAGAGATATCTATAATGAATGAAAGCTTATAATGGTTTTTTGGTCATTTATGTTCCAAGTGCACCAAAACACTCCAAAGAGAAGCCCTACAATTATCAAGGGCCCCTACTCAATCACAATGTTCTATGTTGAGAAAATGGGCATATGATGCAGTGCCAATGAACCAAAAATGATGCACCTGTCATTAATGCTAGTATCATATCCCTATCTTCTCAGTACATAACATTATAATCAACAAAATGAAAAATTTGGTCAAGGATCCATCATATTGAATGAATGCAAGTAATTTTTACGAAGTTCAATATTATTAATGATTCTGCATGGGGGAGAGGTAAAACACCAACTCTTTTGTTAGCAGGTGTTTGTTCCTCATTTTTCAGTTTATTTCGTCAACAGTATGGTAATGGTTTAAAACCCTACTACTCATGGGGTTTATTCAAGTAACTACTTAAGTGGACTGTATTGGGGTAAAGGTTTCATGTGATCCCCTGGCGTAAAGTTAAAGGGTTGGTTATTCCACTACTGTATGGGATAGGAAAGGCTAATTACCTATCCTTACATCACAACAAAGGATAAATAAACTAATAGAAAGCCAAATGAAATATAGTGTTATTTACACATTCATTTGGTCAGTTCAGGTTCCCAAGTGCGTCTTGAATTCACCCATACTATCCGTCGTGGTCATCCATCTAGATCGCAGTTGCACAGAGCTTGTTGGGATCTCGTACTATATTTCATGCACCTAGCCATCGGGAGCACTCCTCCACCCTCAAGATTCACCCTTACATTTGGAATTGGTTATTCTCTACTTCATACCAATATATTGTGAGCGAGGATTATGTCACACTAACTCAAATGGGGGAATTTAGTTGTTTTTTAGAAATATTATTACGGTTCATTATGCGGACATTTTACTGTGCAGTGTACAAAGTATGTGCGAGGGAGAAATTATGTGGGGATTTGATTTTTGAACTATGAATATTTGTAGAGGATGAAGTATTTGTGAAAGAACATAATCATTATTAAGGTTAATTTTCATTGTTCGGGGTTTTTACTATGTTTTTGAGCGAGAAAGTGAGTGATGCATAGCGTAATTTTGTGATTATACATCTTTTCCATATAACCAATGCACAACCACTTTTGGTCACAAGTGTTAGCTACCTATACCAATAGGTTTCATATTTCATGATTGGCAAATAAAATTTCCAAATATGCTCTGCTTTGGTGATTCAAAGATCCCATATTTTCATGAGAAGACAAGGTGTGTATATAGCTTAATGTTGTCTCAATTTTGATGGATGGTCCAACAACCTAATCTGGATCATGCCATGTTTCAATTTTCTGTTGTAGAATAGAGAAAGAAGTCTTTCCAAACTGTTTAATCTTGGCAGACCAGTAGCTAGGTAGAGAAAGTAAGGTTCCCAACTGCTTAATCTGGGACCTTGGAAGCAATAAGGGTAGCCTGAGATAGAGAATCAAAAGAAAAGGCCAAAAGAAAAGAAAAGGCACATAAGGGTCTGCAAGTCTAAGTGCACCCTCCATGAAGAAACAATTAAATGCTAGGCAGGTAGATGGGCAGGTAGATGGGGTTGCAGAAATGTCATTCATTTCAACTGAATCTTGCTGGTCTAACATAAAGGAAACATCAGTGGATAGAGAAGCTCCTCTTCTCCATCATGTTGTAGCAAAGCAAAGGAGCATGACTAACTCCCTTTTCTCCCCTTTCACATTCATTACTAACATCCCTTCATTAGTTGTGTTCATGAAAGAATTTAAGGTGTTATGATGGTTATTATTCCTCTAAAAGCCACATTTCTTGTGTAAAATTCTTTTCATTTTGATCTACTCCCTAAGCTAAGTTCTTTTCATATAAACTTAGTGATATCAATCCTCATTCACCTCTACCATTCATATTAACCCCTAACTTCTTATTATCTAAATCCCCTATGTTACCCTTTCCCTATTACTATAAACACTATGGTGTATAAACCCCAAGCATTCTATAAATATCCCTTCCCCCTGGCATTATAGCCATATGTTCACAGTCAGGGATTAAATTGACATCCGGTCAGTTTAAGAACCCAATCTCTACCCCTCTTCCCCCCTCAGAAGTTATCTAAACCATTAACCCCTTCATTTGCTAAAGAACCTTGTAAATAAATCCCATTTTCACCCATAACCCGCTTTATTTGCGAAAACACATGAAAAACCCACTTTTTCATTTTACCCAAAGTTTGGGCGCTATGCGCGTTTTTTATAAAAATACATTGAAAACCATATAAGTTTACCAAAATCCAAAGGTTCCCGCCGGGCGCTTCTTCCAAAAATGTATTATTTTAATCCCCGCCCGCTGCCGTATCGTCCTGGCATCTCAACGATCCGTCAACCGTCGGATCTGGCCTTTTTCATCCGATGGCCCACATGCATATCAGAGTGGCTCCGACATCCGAAGGATAGCTTCCGAAATTTGACAGAGGGTGACGTCAGGCCTCTACCACGTGTCACCCCCAAATCGTATCGGAGTGCCCTCTGACAATCCCGCTTCCGTATATAAGGCGGTGCGATATCAAACCGCTTACTGTTTCCGGTTTCCGTTAACCCGCTACGCCAACGTCATTACCACGTCATTGCTGCATCACCGCCGCGTCAACGCCCCCGTCCGCCACTGCTCTGACCTGCCTGCCACCTCACCATCCCCGTGGACCACTCTTAAGCCGCCACGTCACTCGATGATGTCATGCTGACGTCATCCGACCCTGACCCCACCTGATGACGTCATGCTGACGTCATCCAAAAAAGGCGCCAAATAACCCAAAAGTCTATATTTTGGATAAAATTCATGTTTTTCGTTACTTTTGCAAAAAAGATTGTTACTCCCCCTGCATGCATTTTACATCCAATTCCATCGCCGACCAGCTGAAATCAACCAGGAGACCGCCGGCGCTTCCATCCCACCTGCATTTGCAAACTTTGCCAAGCAATTCACCAGGTATTTATCAAATTTACCTCCCCTGTGCTCGGTTGTGTCCATAATTGTCGGAAACAAAGTTAAAAGAGTGGGCAAGCTTATAATTTACCGGCAAATCCCCTGTGGCAAGCCTCCATTTTCAACTGTTAAGTCGAAATTCGCCTGCAGAGCCTTGTCTACCCGAGTTTTCACAAAACATACCGTTGGTTCCCGCATTCGTGAACTAAGAACCCAAGCTGCACCAATTCACCGTATAGAGAGTTTTTCAAAGGCCGAGCATTTGCTCTAGTAGTCCTTGGTGCAGTATTTCAATTGCTGCTATTACAATTTACCCTCTCTTCCTTGCAATTCACATCTATATTGCAAAAATACTCCTCTGTGTTGCACTATTCATTAACACCAGTTTACATACAAACAGAGCTCTAAAGTAACCATGGATGCACCAGTAGCTCCTGTAGCCTTGAATGTTGCTCCATTAAATGCCCCTCAGAGACAATTGGAATGGCAACCATTAGCAGACCTGGACTATCAAATATCAGAAGAAATGCTAATGCACAGCAAGTACCACATCCACTTGTTAAACGAATTGAAGATTAAACATGAGGCTGGAACAGATGTATTGGGCATTTGGGATTCTTTCCTCCCTCTCTTCAAGCTCCCTCAGGTCAACCAGTTCCCTGACCTAATCCACCTATGTGCTGAATGCTACGACACCACTCAGAGGGCTGTGATTGACCCTTCAGGCTCAGTTGTTTTCTATGTCACCCATGAAGCCATCAGAGAGATGCTGCACTTCAAAACTGAGAAGAAATTAGTCCCTTTATCACTGGTTGATCTGATAAAGTAAGGAGCCAAATTGACAGATGCTCAGGTCACCAAACTAAATCAATTATACATTGGCTCTGACACTGTGAAATACCCTCCCATTTCTCATGTTTACCTCAACCAATTGGGCAGGAACCTTGTAGATATGATCAGTCCCATTCTGGGCTATAATTCAATTGAGTTCGTTGATGAAACTGTGCTAGTGATGATGCTCATGTTTTCCCCTGGCAAGTCTCCAATCTGCTATGACTATGCCACCTACATATCTGACAAAATACATGAGCAATTAATGAACTTGGCAAGAGAAAGGGTGTTCAGATACACCTCTTACATCTACCACTTAATTTTGTATTATCAACATGAGAAATTTCATTTTGCTATGAAGAGAGTGGATGCACAAGGCAATCCAAGGTCAGTGGTTTATTGGTCCTCTGCCTTCCACTGCAGATCTTGTTCCCCATACACTTATTGTGAGTTTATAGACCTCTTCATCCACCCAGCCATGTCTCTGCTTATGAGCTCACCTCCTCCTAGACAAACTGATGAGATGCAGACGATTCTTCAGCTGTCCAAGGTATACAGCATTGGGGATTGGTACTATTACCAACACCACACAGTCATCAGAATATATGGGTGTGAGTTGCCCCCATACAGATTGCCCAGATATGTGCCCATGAGACTGTTTGCCCTTGAATACTTCAGGCAATTTGGGAATGCTGACGTGCTACATTTTTCAGGCAAAGGCAAGAAAGCATAGCTCAAAGTAAGAAACCAATTAGGCCACTTCATTTATAACAAAAGGGAGGAAGGTTGGCAAGAAGCAGACGGAATGCTAGAATCCCTTGGCCTACAGACCAGTTTCCTTTGGAAACCTTATGACCCCAATCACTTCATAACTTTAAGAAGGGTCAAGTATAGGCTGGCCGGTTATGACCACGTAAGGTTGCCTCATATAGAAAAATATGCAAATCAAATAAAGTGGAGGAGAGGCACCTTAGAGGAAGCTATCACACAAGAAGAATTAAATCAAAGAGCAGTTAAAAATCTACAAAAGATGGTTGACTTAGAGCTTTGTGCACAGGTATTTGCTCTTCCAGGCACTCAAGTGGGAGCAGCTGCCTCATCCTCCACAGCACATCAGCAAGGAGCCAAAGCTACTGATCAAACCTTTGGCAAAGGCAAAGAGAAAGAGATGGAGCCAGAGCAGCCACCTCATGAATAGGTACAACAGCAGGAAGTGCAGCAACAGCAACAGGTACAACAGCAACAAGGGGGGCAGCAAGAGAAAGAACAGCCAGTACAACGAGAGCAAACATCACAGGCCCCAGAATCCACCAGGCAGCAAGCTCAGGACAATCTGCCTCCTAGGCAGGAGACAACAGTGGAGGCCTTAGTCCTCCAAACCCCACAAAAAGAAGACATAAGCAGAAAGAGGGACAGAGAGACTCCCCTCACAACATCAACAACTCATGGGGAGAAAAGACACAGAATGAATCCCTTTTCTGAGGAAGAAATGCCAATAGGGCAATCTTTGGGCATGGGCCCACCTAGCATGGAGGCATATGCAAGTTCCTTCCAGCAGGAACAAGAGAGGACAGTGGGAGGAGAAGTTAGCTCCTCAAGCCAGCAAAGAGGAGCTGAGGTGGGCATCAAGCAGCAGTTCATTGATATAAAGAAGAAGAATGAGCCCATAAGGATACAGCTATACAATCATTTGTTAAAAATGGCTCCCACTAACCAGCAGAGACTAATGTCTGCATATGATGTCCAGGAGGGCAAGATGATCATGAGCCACTTTATGCCAGCAGTGTTGCAGCCACAGTCAGCTGCAGATTACATAAGTACCAACCTTGAGGTCCTTGCCAAGGACATCCACCCAATGGATAAAATCGAATTACATAAGCAAACGGGTGAGATGGTCTATGCCTCCTTGGCAGATAAGACATTGGAGAACTATAGGCTGGAAAATAGCCTAAACAATACAGCTGCCCAACTGGAATTGGAGAGAGCATCCTCTCAAGAAAAGGACAACAGAATCAAAGCCTTAGAGGAGATAATTATAGAACTTGGGCATGATCCCAAGGACATCAAGGCTGTACAAGCATTATTGAAGTTAAGAGATGCAGATATGGCAGCATTGAGAAAAATGGTAAAAGTCCCAACAACCATTCACCCACAAACTGGAGAAGTTGCCCAGCTGAGACATGACCAAGATGCAGCAGCTATGCTAGTGTCCCTATACAAACAGCTGATCCAAACGCAAGAGAAATTGGGAGAATCAGAGGCTGCACAGGCTGCAATGTAGGCAACATTACAACAAAAAGAAGGAGGACAAACATCTCAGCCTCCTCCAGAAATAATTAACCTGGAGGAACCTCCTCAGACTGCTGCTCCTCCTACTAAACAGACAGCGCCTTCCACATCAGCAACTACACCAACAACAGAGCAGGCTCCAAGCCTGGATATGCAGAAGCTCAAGAATGAAATCCAAGCCCTGGAAGCCCAAATGGCAGAATTAAATGAGGCCAGGGAGAGTCTAGCCAAGTTGAACGAAAAATATGATAAATCCAAGTAGACTGTAGCAGAAAAAGGAAGGGAAATAAAGGCCCTTAAGGATAAGATAAAGGAGCTAGAGAAGGAGCTCACACTTGACAAAGTGATAGTTGAGCTTAGGATAGTTTTATGGGCCAACATTGGCCAATCCATAACTGATCAATGGCAATACATTGAGACCATTCATGAGCAGATAGAGCTCATAGGGAAAGCACATAGAGAAATCCAAAGAGCAAGGGCATCTCTAGGCAATATGCCTGAGGTTGCCAACAGAATGATTAATGTGCTTAATAATAGAACAAGTGCTCAGCTGGCAGCAATGGGAATCTCCAGTAGAACTGAAACCATCCAGCTGATAAAGAGGGTCCTCACACTAAGAAACCTGGTACAAACACTGGAAAGAAGAAGCCAGGATATGCAGACAGAGGTTAATAAGTTCACAGACAAATTTGTGGCATTGCAAAACAGAGGTCTTCCTAGCTTACTGAACAGCGCAGGAAGACTACATTCCCATGAACATTATGCCAAAAGGGTCAACACTCTTGCTACAAATCAGATTACAGAAAGGCCCAGTACTTCAGAAGAATTAGGGCCAACATCAGGGCAAAGTCTCTACAACAGGGTTGAGAACCTGTTTTTCATCATGAATGAGATCCAACATTTATTTGAAGTGCCTCCAAATTTCTACAAATACACAGAGGCAGATGAGACTCTAGAGGCAATCCTGAGACATCAATTGCCCACACAGGAATTCTGGACCAAAATGATACAGACAATACTGTAAACCAGTGCCTGTATTCAAGTTTTTTCATTTTAAAATATAAGTTATCATGCACAGGAAAATTTTGATCAGCATGCATGGAGAAGAATGGGCTGAGCCAACTCAGCAAAACTATTCGGCCACTAAAGCAGCACTGACAGTCACAGGTGACAGGGCCGAAAAGATACAGGAGAACAGAGCCACAAAGACACGTCATCCAGCATTTATAACAGAACATTCAACCGACTCAGTGGCCTCCAAAGGTCAAAAAGTCTTCTGACAGAGTTAAAAAGCATTTATGTTGTATTCAAAGCTGTAATAACTTCTTATCTGTTGTTCTGTACAAGTTGGTGAACATATTTATTTCTCAGATGACTCAACGCTTCAGATATTTCGTATCACTGTTTGTATATATTCCCCCCTCGCATAAGTTTGCAGGGGTTGTTGTTGATTTCTCTTCTAGAGTTTCTTATGCTGTAAATTTCCAGAGTATTAATACAAAAGTGATGGAATTTCCAAAGCTCTGTGTTATCTGAGGCATTCTGGTGTTTTGCTGAAAGTTACAGGATTCCTGCATACTTCAAGGCACAATAAGTTCTCCTTAAAAAACTATTCGTTAGGTGTTTTGTTATCTTTTCATAGCTCATTCATGTTCCTGTGTTTCATAGTTAATGGCAAAGAAAAAGAATAGTTCCAGGATTTATTCACAGAATACCCTGAGCTCAATCTATGCTGTTATAAATGTTTTTCTTCAGTTATAGTCATAAGGTGTAATTCTTAACTGCTGCACCTCCAAACTATATCTTTCACAGTGATTGTTGTTTCAGGAATTCAAGTTTGCTCCTGTGAAACATATCTCTTTCCTACACCCTCAGCTTAGTGGAAAATTCTTAATTGCTTTTCACTGGTTAATCACAGTTCATAATCACAATCTAAATTTTGTTTCATGATGTATTTGAATGGCCCTGCAGTTTTAGCAACTCAACTTAATATCTCAGACAACCTGTAGCCACAGACTCCATTGCCCAATGGACTAGAACTATCGGAAGATTTCCACCTTAGCTACAGAAGACATCCCTCAACCAAAATATACAACCAAACCCTGAATTCATAACTAGCCTAAAATCTTCACAAAACAGAGACAAACCTTAAAGAGAGAGCCCTCTCTGATTACAGTTTGGCTAGAAGCTGTAATCCAAAGATTGCTTAGTGGTTACCCCGGCCGTATTCCCTTGGGAGTCAAAGGGAACAACCCGGGTGATAACATAATTGGCGACTCCACTGGGAAGTTCCTCAGGATTTTCTAATTTCTGTATATTTCTTAAAGCTGCTTCAGTCAATCTTCCAGCTAGCGTTAAGATATACACAGTCACTCCAAAATCCTGTCTGGCCCTTGTAGACAAAAAAATATTCCAAAAAACATATTCAAAAACAACTTCAGAAGCTGGCTCCCAAGAAGAATCCGCGATATACTAGGTCAAATCCTGACCCCAACCCACCAACTATTTTTGAAAATCCTAATACAATTCCTAAAATCATTAGGAAGCAGCAAGGACAGGAAACTCTTGCTGATTTAAGTCCTAAGACAGCTTATCCAAACCCTGTTCCAACTCCAATCAAGGTTCTATTTCGATCTACACTTGATTCCCCCAGTTCCCCATCCACATCTCAAAGCCCTCCATTCGCACCTCCATCCACTGCACATATTCCCTTGACCAACACTCTACTTTCTACCATCCCCACTACCCCTATTGTACCAGTCGTTCATATTATCCCTGTCAATCCTATAAATCCTGCAACTATGGCTAATAGGTATGCACCCCTGCAGTTGCCTGCTAATGCTGCAGCTCTACCTCAGGACTACCAATCCAAGATCTCATATTTTGACTCCACTGGCCCTTTCACAGCAATTCAGCATGCCAGGAGAATGCAAGACCATTTTGAGAACTATGAAATAGATGATGACAGTGTGAGAATGAGAATCTTTGTTCAGAGCCTGACAGGGGATGTAAGAACTTGGTTTAGATCCCTGGCTGTAAATACCATCACAACTCCTGATGAGCTTTATCAAGCCTTTACTAACAGATGGGAGAAAAAGAAAGATCCCCTGCACATACTTGGTGAATATGATACAATCAAACGAGGTCCTCAAGAGACCATTTTGGAATATTGTGCAAGATTCAATAATGTATATAACGCAATACCACAAAATTTAAGACCTCCTCCAGATTTAGCCCTGTACAAATTTCCTGATGGTTTTGACCCTGATATGGCATATCAGTTGAAGGAAAGAGCCCCTGAAACCCTTGAAGATGCCCAAAAGGTTACTGTCACAGTAGAAGCTAACCTGATTGCCAAAAGAAACAGAGCAAGATTGGAAAAGAGAACCACCTTCAAAGAAGAACCCTCAGCCTTTGGTCAAAAACTGGATGCAATACTCACAGGTATGAAGAGATTGGGTGATAGGGTAGAATCAGTTGAGAGAAAGTCATCATGGGAAGCACCACAAAATAACCCTATCAGGAATCCCAACTTTAGGAGAAATCAAAACCCAAACGCTGGCAAGGCCGGTTCTGATCCAGACATAAGACCTCCTTTCCAGGAAAACTATACTAAGGCATCCACTCCGAATGAGCAAACAGATGACACCCACATCAACCTGATGGGCCTGAATGATGAGCAGCACGTTTTACTGAGTCAAGAAGATCATAAGGAAGATGGCATTCAGCAATTCCAAACCAGGTCAGGTGAGTCATTTGACTTTAAACAAGGATATGACACAGTTGTTTATGAAGTTCATAAGCAATACAAGCTAAGAAGTAGAACTATAAATGTGACACAGCCTGACAAGACAAAGGACACTCCACAGCCTAAGAAAGCTATTGTCACAGAACCAAGTGACAAAACTGGTCCAATTACAGATGAGGTAACAGTTGAGGAAATAACTCAAACACCCCCCTCAAAACAGCAACCAGTAGATACAACACCCTTCCAGCATAACCCAAGCAACATTCCTCAAGAGATGAGTAAGAAGGACAAGCCTCAAGGTCAAGAAAAGAATCAAGAAGAAGACTTAGTGAACAAGGAAAGGGCTGTCACCCACAACACCAAGATCCCATCTGAAAGACCCTTTGACTTAGAAGCTGAAATTGGCAAATTGAAGGTAGCTATTCCTCTTTCAGAACTAGCCAAGCATGACATTTATAGACAACAAATCAAGAAGTCCCTTCAAATTACTCGTAATAAAGATAATGTCAATGTGTTGGATGAAACCCCAGAATTGCTTTTCAGTCCAGAGGTTGATGGAAAGACAGCAGTTACAGGGATCTTACTGTTCTATGTCAGCCTGCATGTTCATGATAAGATACTACACAATGCAATGTTTGACGCAGGTGCCTCTCACAACTTAATGCCTAAATCAGTCATGGAAAGATTGAATCTAGATATTAAAAGACCATATAAGGACCTATTCTCATTTGATTCCAGCCAAGTTAAGTGTTTAGGTCTGATAAAAGATCTTTGTGTGTCACTTGTCCAATACCCAAATAAAATAATTCTAATGGACGTTGTAGTTGCTGATATCCCACCCAAATATGGGATGTTGTTATCAAGATCATGGGGGGCTAAACTCCAAAGGTTCCCTACAATTAGACATGTCATATGCAACCATCTCAGTCTTTGGTCAACCCAAGAGGTTTTATAGAGAGTCACTTATGAAATACATGGTCAGCAGTGAAGAAAAACCTCAAAACTTTCCCATATATGCTGTCCATTCTGATATAGATTCATATATTCTCTTCAATGATAATTCAGGTCTTACAAATGATGATGAAACCAAGACACTCAAAAAAGATCAGGACATTAATGAACAAGCTGCTGCTCTAGAAATAAAGTTGATCCAATCAAGTGATGAGACTGTCCTAAAAAACAAACTAAATGAAAAACCAGAACTTCAACTCACAATCCCAAATCACAAAGAAGTTATTAAGTCTCCCATAGAACAAGAGATCCTATGGTTCCTTGAATTTGATGGGTCAGTCAACAAATCAGGGGCATGAGCTGGAGTTTGGATACATAATAAACAAAACAGTCATGCAGAAGGCCGAGCCTATAGGTTAAACTTCAGGTGCACCAACAATATGGCAGAATACGAAGCTCTCTTACTAGGCCTCAGACTAGTAAAATCCTTACAAGCCATAAAGGTTTCAATACTAGGAGATTTAGACCTAGTTGTCCAACAAGTAAAGGGTACTTTTGTCACCAATGATAAAAGACTGAGATCTTATAGATCTGCTGCTGCTGAACTGCTAAAGTCCTTCAGTGAATTTCAAATTACCAAAATTCCTAGAACCCATAACCTGCATGCCCATAGTTTGGCCACATTTGCAATCACCTGTAAACTACCCTTTGAACCTAGCCATTGCTTTACAACTGAGGTAAAACACAGACCTTCTGTCCCAAACAATGTTAAAGATTGGCAAGTATTTGAAGATGATACACAAATAAATAATTTCTTGACCTTGCAACAAGAATTTTCAGCATTAAACATTGACACTGAGGGAGCAATTCAATCACAAATACAGAGTAAACAAAACAACAAGCCAATATCACCCAAGACAGCTCACCAAATCTTACATCCAACATTTTTTAACATAAACAACATACAAGAAATTCAACAAACCAGTTATGAAGAAATAGCTGCTACAGAGGCTGAGATCATAGAGTTGAAAGACAATTTTCTTCCAACAGGCCTAACTCCATTAGAGGACATCTTTGACTCAAAGGATATCCCTAGAAAACCAAAAATGCAGCCCCTTAATGCTGCTATTGAGGAATGAAACATTGGAACTATTGAGAAGCCCAAAATAATAAAATTGTCTGCATCCTTACCTCCTGATCAAAAACCTAAATACATTGACCTCTTCAAAGAGTTTCAAGATGTCTTTGCATGGGGTTATGAGGATTTAAAATCCTATGACACCTCTGTTATCCAGCATACTATCCCTCTCAAGCCTAATCAAAAGCCATTCAAGCAGAAATTGAGAAGGATCAATCCCATGCTTCTCCCTTCAATTGAAAAAGAACTGCAAAAAATGTTTAAAGCTGGCATCATAGCACCCATCAGGTTTTCTGATTGGATTTCTAATTTGGTACCTACAAGAAAGAAAACTGGTGAGATAAGACTTTGTGTTGATCTTAGAAATCTAAACCAAGTGTCCCTCAAAGACAACTATCCCTTACCTAAGATGGATCACATTCTCCAAAGAGTGGTAGGGGCCTCAAGGATCTCATTACTTGATGGATTCTCAGGCTTTAATCAAATCCTAGTGCACCCTGATGATCAGGACAAAACTGCATTCACAACCCCATGGGGAACTTTCAAATATGTAAAAATGCCTTTTGGATTGAAAAATGCAGGAGCAACATTTCAAAGAGCAATGGATATTGCGTTTGCCAAAGAGATTCATGACTTTCTTGTCATTTATTTGGATGACCTCACACCTTTCTCAAAATCTGACCAAGAACACTTAAAGCATTTAAGGGAGATCTTCTTAACATGTAGGAAATATGGAATTTCCTTGAATCCCAAGAGGTCTCTATTTGGTTTGGAAGAAGGTAAGCTGTTAGGGCATATCATTTCAAAGGATGGCATAAGAATTGACCCAGACAGGATACAAGCTATCTTACAAATGCCCCACCCAAGAAACATCAAAGAAGTGCAAGCTTTCGTGGGGAAGATCAATTTCTTAAGAAGGTTTATCCCAAACTTAGCAGAACTGATCAGATTATTAAACAACATGCTAAAGAAGGATTCAAAAGTGAAATGGACAGTAGAAGCAAATCAAGCCTTTGAAGGTATAAAATTGGCCCTTACCCAAACCCTAGTCTTAACAAATCCTCAATTTGATAGAGAATTTATCATTTTCTCTTTTGCCTCCCAGCATACTATTGTTGCTGTTTTATTACAGAAATATGACCAAGGAAATGAGAAACCCATTGCTTTCTTTAGTAGAGCTCTTAGAGATGCACCTATGAAATATCAGATCATGGAAAAACAAGCTTATGCTTTGGTCAAGGCCATTAAAGACTTCAGGATTTACATCCTTTATTCCCATGTCATAGCTTATGTGCCAAGTCCCATTGTGAAAGACATACTCACTCAAGAAAACTTAGAGGGCAGAAGAGGAAAATGGATTGCCAACATTTTGGAATTTGATATTGAAATAAAACCTACAAAACTAATAAAAGGGCAAGGTTTGGCCAAACTAATGACAGAAGCAAACTTCCAAGCCTTAGACATAAGCCAGCTGGACAATGAACCAGAGCTGGAGACTCCAAAGATCAATGTAGCCTTTGAACAATCCCCTTGGTATTCTGATATCTGTTATGTGTTACAAAACCTGTGTGCTCCCCCAGGATTGTCCAGAACTAAATGTAGGTTCCTAAAAATGAAAGCTTCAAGATTTTGTGTCATGGATGGCAATTTGCTTTGGAAAAACCATGAGGGTATATTGTTAAACTGCCTGATTGAGAATGAGACTAACAATGTCACCAAAGAATTTCATGTAGGTGACTGTGGTGGACACTTGTATTGGAAATCCACTGTGGATAAGATACTGAGGGCTGGTTACTATTGGCCCACTGTTTTCTCTGATGTCAAGAAATTTACCACCTCATGTCATAAATGTCAAGTGTTTGAGGGAAAGAGAAAGTTGCTGCCACTTCCTTTTAGGCCTATTGCAACAGAGAGACCTTTTCAACAATGGGGCTTGGATTTCATTGGGGAAATTCATCCCTCATCTTCGGGCCAACATAGATGGATTCTAACAGCTACAGACTACTTTACTAAATGGATTGAAGCTGTTCCATGCAGACAAGCAAATGATTCCACTATCATTCAGTTCCTTGAGACCAATATTCTTTCTAGATTTGGTTGTCCTGATAAGATAATAACAGACAATGTTGTTGCCTTCAGATCTAAGAAGATGGTGAATTTCTGCCACAAATTTCACATTACCCTGTGCCATTCTACTGCATACTATCCCCAAGGAAATGGCCTAGCAGAATCATCAAATAAAAGCTTGGTAAACATCATAAAGAAGGTGTTGGAAGAAAATAAGAAGAATTGGCATAAGAAGCTTGTGAATGCCCTATGGGCAGATAGACTAACAACCAAGAGATCAATTGGGGTCAGCCCATATGAAATAGTCTATGGATTAGAAGCCAAATTTCATTCATCACTAGGGATCCCTATCATGAAACTTCTTCAAGAAAGCCAGGCAGAACCAAATGATGTGCAAAGAAGGGTAAATCAAATTATATGTTTGTAGCAAACTAGAGACCAAGTCTATCATAGAGTTCAAGTTTTACAAGAAAAGTTAAAGAAAGCCTTTGACAGAAGGACTAAGGCAGAAGATTTCAACATTGGTGACAAAGTCCTCAAGTGGGATTCAAGAAGGGAAGATAAAGGAAAACATGGAAAATTTGATTCCCTTTGGAGAGGACCATTTGCTGTTCAAGCAGTGCAAGGAAATAATACTTACTTCCTTAGGAATCTTGATGAAACTGATTTGGATGAAGGTCCTGTGAATGGCAGGATGTTGAAGCACTATTTTGACTACTATCCATAAGTGCAGCCTAAGTTTCCCTTGTACATATTCAGGTGTATATATTACTTTCTGTTAAACATATAAAAATGCAGTTTCTTAAGTTTTATGAGTTATCAGCAAAAGGCAAATAAGTTCAGAGATTAACCAAGATGGGAAGAGCACAATTTTGGGATTTAAAAGAGGAATACTCCAAGTTTTGATACAAGAAGTCAAGGGCCAAGGCATTCTGACCTGCTGTTCTTGGTCTTTCAAATGAAAAACCATCCCCATGTGGAGCCACTGTTAGCTACCTATACCAATAGGTTTCATATTTCATGATTGGCAAATAAAAGTTCCAAATATGCTCTGCTTTGGTGATTCAAAGATCCCATATTTTCATGAGAAGACAAGGTGTGTATATAGCTTAATGTTGTCTCAATTTTGATGGATGGTCCAACAACCTAATCTGGATCATGCCATGTTTCAATTTTCTGTTGTAGAATAGAGAAAGAAGTCTGTCCAAACTGTTTAATCTTGGCAGACCAGTAGCTAGGTAGAGAAAGTAAGGTTCCCAACTGCTTAATCTGGGACCTTGGAAGCAATAAGGGTAGCCTAAGATAGAGAATCAAAAGAAAAGGCCAAAAGAAAATAAAAGGCACATAAGGGTCTGCAAGTCTAAGTGCACCCTCCATGAAGAAACAAAAAAATGCTAGGCAGGTAGATGGGCAGGTAGATGGGGTTGCAAAAATGTCATTCATTTCAACTGAATCTTGCTGGTCTAACATAAAGGAAACATCAGTGGATAGAGAAGCTCCTCTTCTCCATCATGTTGCAGCAAAGCAAAGGAGCATGACTAACTCCCTTTTCTCCCCTTTCACATTCATTACTAACATCCCTTCATCAGTTGTGTTCATGAAAGAATTTAAGGTTTTATGATGGTTCTTATTCCTCTAAAAGCCACATTTCTTGTGTAAAATTCTTTTCATTTTGATCTACTCCCTAAGCTAAGTTCTTTTCATATAAACTTAGTGATATCAATCCTCATTCACCTCTACCATTCATATTAACCCCTAACTTCTTATTATCTAAATCCCCTATGTTACCCTTTCCCTATTACTATAAACACTATGGTGTATAAACCCCAAGCATTCTATAAATATCCCTTCCCCCTGGCATTATAGCCATATGTTCACAGTCAGGGGTTAAATTGACATCCGGTCAGTTTAAGAACCCAATCTCTACCCCTCTTCCCCCTTCAGAAGTTATCTAAACCATTAACCCCTTCATTTGCTAAAGAACCTTGTAAATAAATCCCATTTTCACCCATAACCCGCTTTATTTGCGAAAACACATGAAAAACCCACTTTTTCATTTTACCCAAAGTTTGGGCGCTATGCGCGTTTTTTCTAAAAATACATTGAAAACCATATAAGTTTACCAAAATCCAAAGGTTCCCGCCGGGCGCTTCTTCCAAAAATATATTATTTTAATCCCCGCCCGCTGCCGTATCGTCCTGGCATCTCAACGATCCGTCAACCGTCGGATCTGGCCTTTTTCATCCGACAACCCACATGCATATCGGAGCCGCTCCGATGTCCGAAGGATAGCTTCCGAAATTTGTCAGAGGGTGACGTCAGGCCTCTGCCACGCGTCACCCCCAAATCGTATCGGAGCGCCCTCTGACAATCCCGCTTCCGTATATAAGCCGGTGCGATATCAAACCGCTTACTGCTTCCGGTTTCCGTTAACCCGCTACGCCAACATCATTACCACATCATTGCTGCATCACCGCCGCGTCAACGCCCCCGTCCGCCACTGCTCTGACCTGCCTGCCACCTCACCATCCCCATGGACCACTCTTAAGCCGCCACGTCACTTAATGACGTCATGCTAACGTCATCCGACCCTGACCGCACTTGATGATGTCATGCTGACGTCATCCAAAAAAGGCACCAAATAACCCAAAAGTCTATATTTTGGCCAAAATTCATGTTTTTCGTTACTTTTGCAAAAAAGACTGTTACTCCCCCTGCATGCATTTTACATCCAATTCCATCGCCGACCAGCTGAAATCAACCAGGAGACCGCCGACGCTTCCATCCCACCTGCATTTGCAAACTTTGCCAAGCAATTCACCAGGTATTTATCAAATTTACCTCCCCTGCGCTCGGTTGTGTCCATAATTGTCGGAAACAAAGTTAAAAGAGTGGGCAAGCTTATAATTTACCGGCAAATCCCCTGTGGCAAGCCTCCATTTTCAACTGTTAAGTCGGAATTCACCGGCAGAGCCTTGTCTACCCGAGTTTTCACAAAACATACCGTTGGTTCGCGCATTCGTGAACTAAGAACCCAAGCTGCACCAATTCACCGTATAGAGAGTTTTTCAAAGGCCGAGCATTTGCTCTAGTAGTCCTCGGTGCAGTATCTCAATTGTTGCTATTACAATTTACCCTCTCTTCCTTGCAATTCACATCTATATTGCAAAAATACTCCTCTGTGTTGCACTGTTCATTAACACCAGTTTACATACAAACAGAGCTCTAAAGTAACCATGGATGCACCAGTAGCTCCTGTAGCCTTGAATGTTGCTCCATTAAATGCCCCTCAGAGACAATTAGAATGGCAACCATTAGCAGACCTGGACTATCAAATATCAGAAGAAATGCTAATGCACAGCAAGTACCACATCCAGTTGTTAAACGAATTGAAGATTAAACATGAGGCTGGAACAGATGTATTGGGCATTTGGGATTCTTTCCTCCCTCTCTTCAAGCTCCCTCAGGTCAACCAGTTCCCTGACCTAATCCACCTATGTGCTGAATGCTACGACGCCACTCAGAGGGCTGTGATTGACCCTTCAGGCTCAGTTGTTTTCTATGTCACCCCTGAAGCCATCAGAGAGATGTTGCACTTCAAAACTGAGAAGAAATTAGTCCCTTTATCACTGGTTGATATGATAAAGCAAGGAGCCAAATTGACAGATGCTCAGGTCACCAAACTAAATCAATTATACATTGGCTCTGACACTGTGAAATACCCTCCCATTTCTCATGTTTACCTCAACCAATTGGGCAGGGACCTTGTAGATATGATCAGTCCCATTCTGGGCTATAATTCAATTGAGTTCGTTGATGAAACTGTGCTAGTGATGATGCTCATGTTTTCCCCTGGCAAGTCTCCAATCTGCTATGACTATGCCACCTAAATATCTGACAAAATACATGAGCAATTAATGAACTTGGCAAGAGAAAGGGTGTTCAGATACACCTCTTACATCTACCACTTAATTTTGTATTATCAACATGAGAAATTTCATTTTGCTATGAAGAGAGTGGATGCACAAGGCAATCCAAGGTCAGTGGTTTATTGGTCCTCTACCTTCCACTGCAGATCTTGTTCCCCATAAACTTATTGTGAGTTTATAGACCTCTTCATCCACCCAGCCATGTCTCTACTTATGAGCTCACCTCCTCCTAGACTAACTGATGAGATGCAGAGGATTCTTCAGTTGTCCAAGGTATACAGCATTGGGGATTGGTACTATTACCAACACCACACAGTCATCAGAATATATGGGTGTGAGTTGCCCCCATACAGATTGCCCAGATATGTGCCCATGAGACTCTTTTCCCTTGAATACTTCAGGCAATTTGGGAATGCTGATGTGCTACATTTTTCAGGCAAAGGCAAGAAAGCACAGCTCAAAGTAAGAAACCAATTAGGCCACTTCATTTATAACAAAAGGGAGGAAGGTTGGCAAGAAGCAGACAGAATGCTAGAATCCCTTGGCCTACAGACCAGTTTCCTTTGGAAACCTTATGACCCCAATCACTTCATAACTTTAAGAAGGGTCAAGTATAGGCTGGCCGGTTATGACCACGTAAGGTTGCCTCATATAGAAAAATATGCAAATCAAATAAAGTGGAGGAGAGGCACCTTAGAGGAAGCTATCACACAAGAAGAATTAAATCAAAGAGCAGTTAAAAATCTACAAAAGATGGCTGACTTAGAGCTTTGTGCACAGGTATTTGCTCTTCTAGGCACTCAAGTGGGAGTAGCTGCCTCATCCTCCACAACACATCAGCAAGCAGCCAAAGCTGCTGATCAAACCTTTGGCAAAGGCAAAGAGAAAGAGATGGAGCCAGAGCAGCCACCTCATGAACAGGTACAGCAGCATGAAGTGCAGCAACAACAACAGGTACAACAGCAACAAGGGGGGCAGCAAGAGAAAGAACAGCCAGTACAACGAGAGCAAACATCACAGGCCCCAGAATCCACCGGGCAGCAAGCTGAGGACACTCTGCCTCCTAGGCAGGAAACAACAGTGGAGGCCTCAGTCCTCCAAACCCCACAAAAAGAAGACATAAGCAGAAAGAGGGACATAGAGACTCCCCTCACAACATCAACAACTCATGGGGAGAAAAGACACAGAATGAATCCCTTTTCTGAGGAAGAAATGCCAATAGGGCAATCTTTGGGCATGGGCCCACCTAGCATGGAGGCATCTGCAAGTTCCTTCCAGCAGGAACAAGAAAGGACAGTGGGAGGAGAAGTTAGCTCCTCAAGCCAGCAAAGAGGAGCTGAGGTGGGCATCAAGCAGCAGTTCATTGATATAAAGAAGAAGAATGAGCCCATAAGGATATAGCTATAAAATCATTTGTTAAAAATGGCTCCCACTAACCAGCAGAGACTAATGTCTGCATATGATGTCCAGGAGGGCAAGATGATCATGAGCCACTTTATGCCAGCAGTGTTGCAGCCACAGTCAGCTGCAGATTACATAAGGACCAACCTTGAGGTCCTTGCCAAGGACATCCACCTAATGGATAAAATCGAATTACATAAGCAAACGGGTGAGATGGTCTATGCCTCCTTGGCAGATAAGACATTGGAGAACTACAGGCTGGAAAATAGCCTAAACAATACAGCTGCCCAACTGGAATTGGAGAGAGCATCCTCTCAAGCAAAGGACAACAAAATCAAAGCCTTAGAGGAGATAATTATAGAACTTGGGCATGATCCCAAGGACATCAAGCCTGTACAAGCATTATTGAAGTTAAGAGATGTAGATATGGCAGCACTGAGAAAAATGGTAAAAGTCCCAGCAACCATTCACCCACAAACTGGAGAAGTTTCCCAGATGAGACATGACCAAGATGCAGCAGCTATGCTAGTGTCCCTATACAAACAGTTGATCCAAATGCAAGAGAAATTGGGAGAATGAGAGGCTGCACAGGCTGCACTGCAGGCAGCATTACAACAAAAAGAAGGAGGACAAACATCTCAGCCTCCTCCAAAAATAATTAACCTGGAGGAACCTCCTCAGACTGCTGCTCCTCCTACTGAACAGACAGCGCCTTCCACATCAGCAACTGCAACAACAATAGAGCAGGCTCCAAGCCTGGATATGCAGAAGCTCAAGAATGAAATCCAAGCCCTGGAAGCCCAAATGGCAGAATTAAATGAGGCCAGGGAGAGTCTAGCCAAGTTGAATGAAAAATATGATAAATCCAAGCAGACTGTAGCAGAAAAAGGAAGGGAAATAAAGGCCCTTAAGGATAAGATAAAGGAGCTAGAGAAGGAGCTCACACTTGACAAAGTGATAGCTGAGCTTAGGACAGTTTTATGGGCCAACATTGGCCAATCCATAACTGATCAATGGCAATACATTGAGACCATTCATGAGCAGATAGAGCTCATAGGGAAAGCACATAGAGAAATCCAAAGAGCAAGGGCATCTCTAAGCAATATGCCTGAGGTTGCCAACAGAATGATTAATGTGCTTAATAATAGAACAAGTGCTCAGCTGGCAGCAATGGGAATCTCCAGTAGAACTGAAACCATCCAGCTAATAAAGAGGGTCCTCACACTAAGAAACCTGGTACAAACACTGGAAAGAAGAAGCCAGGATATGCAGACACAGGTTAATAAGTTCACAGACAAATTTGTGGCATTGCAAAACAGAGGTCTTCCTAGCTTACTGAACAGTGCAGGAAGACTACTTTCCCATGAACATTATGCCAAAAGGGTCAACACTTTTGCTACAAATCAGATTACAGAAAGGCCCAATACTTCAGAAGAATCAGGGCCAGCATCAGGGCAAAGTCTCTACAACAGGGTTGAGAACCTATTTTTCATCATGAATGAGATCCAACATTTATTTGAAGTGCCTCCAAATTTCTACAAATACAAAGAGGTAGATGAGACTCTAGAGGCAATCCTGAGACATCAATTGCCCACACAGGAATTCCGGACCAAAATGATACAAACAATACTGTAAACCAGAGCCTGTATTCAAGTTTTTTCATTTTAAAATATAAGTTATCATGCACAGGAAAATTTTGATCAACATGCATGGAGAAGAATGGGCTGAGCCAACTCAGCAAAACTATTCGGCCACTAAAGCAGCACTGACAGTCACAGGTGACAGGGCCGAAAAGATACAGGAGAACAGAGCCACAAAGACACGTCATCCAGCATTTATAACAGAACATTCAACCGACTCAGTGGCCTCCAAAGGTCAAAAAGCCTTCTGACAGAGTTAAAAAGCATTTATGTTGTATTCAAAGCTGTAATAACTTCTTATCTGTTATTCTGTACAAGTTGGTGAACATATTTATTTCTCAGATGACTCAACACTTCAGATATTTCGTATCACTGTTTGTATATATTCCCCCCTCGCATAAGTTTGCAGGGGTTGTTGTTTATTTCTCTTCTAGAGTTTCTTATGCTGTAAATTGCCAGTGTATTAATACAAAAGTGATGGAATTTCCAAAGCTCTGTGTTATCTGAGGCATTCTGGTGTTTTGCTGAAAGTTACAAGATTCCTGCGTACTTCATGGCACAATAAGTTCTCCTTAAAAACTCTTCATTAAGTGTTTTGTTATCTTTTCATAGCTCATTCATGTTCCTGTGTTTTATTGTTAATGGCAAAGAAAAAGAATGGTTCCAGGATTTATTCACAGAATACCCTGAGCTCAATCTATGCTGTTATAAATGTTTTTCTTCAGTTATAGTCATAAGGTGTAATTCTTAACTGCTGCACCTCCAAACTATATCTTTCACAGTGATTGTTGTTTCAGGAATTCAAGTATGCTCCTGTGCAACATATCTCTTTCCTACACCCTCAGCTTAGTGGAAAATTCTTAATTGCTTTTCACTGGTTAATCACAGTTCATAATCACAATTTAAATTTTGTTTCATGATGTATTTGAATGGCCCTGCAGTTTCAGCAACTCAACTTAATATCTCAGACAACCTGTAGCCACAGACTCCATTGCCCAATGGACTAGAACTATCTAAAGATTTCCACCTTAGCTACAGAAGACATCCCTCAACCAAAACATGCAACCAAACCCTGAATTCATAACTAGCCTAAAATCTTCACAAAACAGAGACAAACCTTAAAGAGAGAGCCCTCTTTGATTACAGTTTGGCTAGAAGCTGTAATCCAAAGATTGGTTAGTGGTTACCCCGGCCGTATTCCCTTGGGAGTCAAAGGGAACAACCTGGGTGATAACAACAACCACAGAACTGGTTGTATGGATGATGAAGGACATAAATATTCCCTTTCATAGTGGAATTAATTCATATATTTGCATGTATGCCTATTTACACAAAGATAACTATTAGCTGATTAAAGGCTTCGTTATGATAATGGAAGCTCTCGATTTCTGTAAGTGGTTTCTTTCCACATAGTTTCAATTAAATTTTTAAACAAGGTTGAAGTGAGGGATTAAATGATGAATTTTAATAACAATTTATATAAAAAAAATTATTACTCTATGCCAAGTGGAAATTGAGAATAACCATCTTATCAAATTCCACTTTGTGTCGAAGAGGGAAATAAGAATAACAATTATGTTGAAATTTTCCATTACAGGAAAAATTATAGTAGTGTTCATGATAAAATAAATGAGACACCCTACTATCTTATGCTTACAACTAACCGGAAGTGGAAATCAGAAGAGATCCAACAATTGTACAGAGTCTACTTATCAATCTCGTGGCTATGTATGCCATCAGAAAGATTGGAATATAATAAAAAAGATAATTTCTTTTAAGCCATGGTCACAGGATCTCTTCAGGAGATGAAGAAATGATGAACCAACATGAGTAGACAGTAGAAGAAATTATTGAGTCAAGAACCCATTTCATCCTTGAATGGATAAATATCTGTGAAGAAGCTAAGACATTACCTATGATAGTGAAAGTTACAATTTCAAATTTAGCATGAGAATGTTAGGCTATTACGACACATAGAAAATAGTTAAGTATAACTTGGTCTAGTGTAGAGTTAGGTAAAGTGTGTTTCTTTACTATGTACTTTTGTAGCTTACAATTAGATGGTCACAATATGTTCTAGACATGAAGTGATCTGACAGTTCATTCTCTTCTCAGTATTACCCACAATTGATCCGTGGCTTAACACCCGATTGGTCCACGATCTCTATTTAAAGAGCATGGAGGGTCATTTGTAGGGTGACCGTTCATGAGATAAGCTTATGTAAATTTTCTTTCTTTTACATTAATAAATTTCCTGAAGTGGTTGCGTTGGCTCAAGCCATTAATTGTTTCCCTCTTTGAGCGTTTTAACCATGTTAAGAATACCGGTGTATTGATCTGTGATATATTTGTGGGTGGTGTCCTTTGGTGTTCTATCTGAGGAACTTACCCTATAAATTCCTTCATGGTATCAGAGCTATTTGAGGGCCACATCTGTTGGTGATCCAAATCCGAAGCCAGTACAACTGCATCCGACTTTCATTTCCTAGATCTATTGTTTTTGACCGCTTTCAGGCTGAGAGGGCTGCTCTATTGTGTTAGGAGCATCTGTTCCAATGAGTAACCCCTTTCGTTTCATGTGAAAAGGTTTCCAGTAACCCTATCTATTTCATTTTTAAGATGTGGAGGTATACAATGTTTATTTTCAGTTTTAGTTCTTTTCTCTCTGTTTTCTGTTACTATATCTATACCTTTCATTTCTGCGTATGCTCTTTGTCCTGCGACTCTGTGCGATCTAGGCAAATCAAAAACAAACAAGAAGGGTTTTTCTCATGTGTATGCTCTTTTTCGCCGCGCCTTAGTGTGATATCTGAAAATCAGAAACATTGACGAAAATATTTAGTTTCTTGCAAAAGCTAACTTCAAGCCATAAGGTTTGGTTTTTTTTGCATGTCTGTGCTGGGTTATGTGGTCTTTTGTTTTGTAGGAAAAAAATGTTTTTCAAGGATGCACGCACCCCAAAACTTTAGTGACTAAAAAAAAACCCTTCCTCTTTTCCAAAAATTACTAACCTTTTAAATTAGCTCACTTGGTCCAAAGTTACTTTATGAGAATAGAGGTCTTGAGTTCAAGTATTTCTTTTTGTTGAGTTATTTTTTCAAAAAGCACATGTATCTTATGTTTTAAAGTTAATTTATGTAAAAGTGTTCTCACCCATTATAAAAAGTGAATCACTTACAATTCTAAAGTCTCTGTATCTTTTATTTAAGTTAGAATTTAGTGGGTAGCTCATAAAGTACCATTACAAAAGTGACTTTCACTTATTTATAAAAGTGGGTCACATAATTTTTTTTAAAAGTGAGCTAATTATATTAAGTTTGGAAGGGGGGGGCGGGGGGTGGAGAGTTAAATATAACATTATCATTCACCTCCACACATTCACGTACATCGTCGGCATCTTCAACAACTTTTCTTAAAAAAACCATAACTTCATCATCTAAAATCCGTTTTCAGAGCCATTTTCTTTTAATCGGCCTAACTTTTCGAGATATTTCCATTGGAACACTTAGGTTCAACATATATAGCTTCAATTTCTATTAAAATGGAAATTCCATGCGAAGTTATTCTTGACAGCATCAACAACTTCCAATGGGTGACCTACATGGAGGATTTGCTTAGAAGTAAAGGTCTTTATAGAATAGCCTCAGGGCAAGAGTCTAAACCTAAACATGAAGATAAGGTAGTGAAATGGGAAAATAAGAAAAATAAAGCATGTGGGTTGATAGCTATGTCTATGTCTCCAAACCTTAGATTCCATATCATAGAACTTGATCCCCCTAATGAAGCAATGAAATAGATCAATAAAGTTTTTGGAATTAAAAATGAAATTAGAGCCCATAAACTAGAAAATGAGTTTCTTACATTGGACCCCAATATTTTTTCATCCATTGAAGATTTTTTGTCCAAGTTCAAGACCCTTAGATTTCTCTTGTAAGGTGTTAAGGTAAAGAAAGGAGATGGTAGCCTTATCTATTCCATTCTTACTAAGCTGGGACCATCCTACTCTGTGTTTGTTTCCACCTTCCATTCTACTAGAGAAGCCTTCATTTCTCAAGGACAAGCCTACAAGGCCCCTCTTTTTATGCCTTTTGCGACTATTTAATAAGAGAACAAGAAAAACTTTTACATATTGGTCTTCTTAATCTTGGAAACTCTATTAAGAAATTCTTAGCAGCCCAACAACGACCAAACTAAAAGAATCCTAAGAAGAAGTATCCTAAAAGCAATGGTCCTAAACCAAACAAGGGTCCTAAGCACTTCCAGTCTCAAAAAAATAAAAAATCAATTCAACAAAATGATAAGGAAAATAAAAACAAAGGGAAGAAGAGTGATGAACATTGAAACTTTTGTAATCGAGATGGCCACTTAGAATCCAAATGCTTTAAGAATGTGGAAGCCTTGGAAGCCACAATGAAGAAGCATAACATCCATTTGGAGCATTCTTCAACTTCAACTTCATCTTAAGGAATGGCAATTTCTGCATGTGGTTGTCAAGCATCTCAGTCTAGTTATGCACTAAATGTATCTTCTTCTTCTCATTCTCATGAGTGGCTCATTGATTTTGGAGCTTCTTATCACATGGACAAAAACAAAGCCATTTTTTATTCTTTAAATGATTGTAACACCAAAAATGTATATGTTGGTGATGATAGATCTCTTAGTGTTGTAGGGACTGGAACTATTCATGTAGACAATGGTCAATTTAATGATGTATTATGTGTTCCAAACTTATCGTGAAACCTTCTATTTGTACATCAGATAACTCATTCAGGTGAAGGTAGAATTGCTAAATTTTCACCTCATGATGTTGTAATTAAGGACCTAAGAAATCCTAGACAGATTTTAGCTATTGACATTGCTCATGATTCTACAAGGTTGTATAATTTTAACAAATTTGGGTCATCAACTCGTCCCTCGATATTTGTTGCTCATAAATATGAACTAAGCAAACTTTGGCATGAGTGATTTGGTCACTTAAACTATCGCTCCCTTCAAAATCTATGTAAAGAAAATATGGTGACAGGTCTTCCTATGATATCTTGCAGAGATGGTGTTTGTTTCAAATTTGTATTCGGAAAAAAATCATCGGGATAGTTTTGAAAAATGTGCCTCTTGGCACACCTCAGCCCCTTTACAGATTTTGCATAGTGATTTATGTGGTCCACTTCCAGTTGTTTCATTCTCTGGCTACAAGTATTTCTTAACTTTCATTGATTATTTCTCCAAATGCACTTGGGTATACTTCTTAAAACTCAAGAGTAAAGTATTTGACATGTTCTTGGCCTTTAAGGCCTTTGTTTAGAAACAATTTGGACATAAAATTCTTAAGCTAAGATGTGATAATGGCGGAGAATATGTTAACAACAAATTTTTCAACTTTTGCACTGAGCATGGAATTCAAATGCAACATATTGTTCCATGTACTCCACAAAATGGTGAGCTGAAAGGAAGAATCACACCTTAAGGGAAATGGCTAATTGTATGCTTCAATCTAAAGGAATTAGTCTTAATATTTGGGTAGAAGCAATTAACTGTGAAAATTACATAGTAAATTGAACTCCTACTAAGGTTTTCAAGTATATCACTCTAGCAGAAGCATGGAGCTCAATTAAACCATATGTAAGTCACTTTCATGTTTTTGGAAGTGAAGCATGGGCCCATATTCCCTATGAGAAACATAAAGCCTTAGAAACTAAGAGTGAAAAATGTATTTTTTTTGGATATTCTGAAGATGTCAAAGGATATAGAATTCTTTCACCTAAGTCCAAAAATGTTATCATTAGAAGAGATGTAAATTTTTCTGAAAATATATCGGCCTATGAGCCTAGTTTAGCGGATGTGCCACCTCTCTCTATCCCTTCTACCTCTGAAAATATTTCTTCTTTAGATGATGAAAGTGAGGATGACAATCCTGCCCCACCTTCTCGAGATCCTCCTTCAACTCCTTAGCTTCCAAAATGCATTCATGCTACTCAGGATGCAACAGGTGCTCTTGCAGGTGATCCTATAGATTAGCGACGTACATATTCTCAGTTCGATAGAGCCACTTCTTTACTGGTTCAAGCTTCAACGAATTACGATCCTGACACCTTTGTAGAAGCTTTAGGCCAACCAGATTGGGATGCAGATATGAATGAAGAATATCGTTCATTATTGGCAAATGATACATGGGATCTTATTCCTCTTCCAAAGGGACGAAAACTTATTAGATGCAAATGGGTTTACAAAACCAAGTTTGGACCAGATGGAAAAATTGATAAACATAAAGCTCGTCTTGTTGCTAAGGGTTTCTCACAAGTTGAAGTCATTGACTATACTGAAACCTTCTCCCTTGTTACCAAAATGAACTCTATCCACCTTGTTATTTCCCTTGCTGCCTCTTTCAAATGGGAAATCCATCAGATGGATGTTAAATCTGCCTTCTTGCATGGGGACTTGCATGAAGAAATATATATGGAACAACCTCCTAGATTTATAAAAATAGACTCCACCCTTGTATGTCGGCTTAAGGAATCCCTTTATGGTCTCAAGCAATCCTCTTAGGCTTTGTATGTTGAAATGGATAGCTTTCTTTTAGATACTGGCTTTTCTAGGTGTCTTTCAAGTGTCTACACCAAGAAAGTGGGTAAGTCCCTTATCATTCTTATTCTTTATGTTGATGATCTTATCCTTAATAGTAGTGATCCAAACCTTATAAACCATGTGAAGTCCAGCCTTAAAAAGTAGTTTGAAATGACAAACTTAGGACACTTGCATTATTTTCTTGGTCTTCAAGTCTTACAATCCAAGGAAGGTATTTCCCTTTCCTAGTCCAAGTATTCATGTGATCTTCTACACCACTTTCACATGGAAGACTATAAGCCAGTCCCTTTTCCCTTTTAGTCTGGAGCCAAACTTTTAGTCACTTGTACTTCCCCTAAAGTTGATGCTACCTTATATCGTCAGCTTCTAGGAAAACTTTTGTATCTAGCCCATACTGTCCTGACCTTTCCTTTGTTGTTGGCCTTATTTCTCAGTTTATGAAAAACCCACATGAAAGTCATTGGAAAGCAGCTAAAAGAATCCTTCGTTATGTTTGAGGTACAGTTTAGTATGGGATTCATTACAGTGTAGAAGCATCTCATCTATTGGCTGGTTTCACGGATTCCGATTAGGCTAGTGACCCTGATGATCGGAAGTCTACTGCAGGTTATATATTCACTCTTGATTCTAGACCTATTACATGGGATTGCAAGAAACAAAGTTCCATTTCTCTTTCTTCAGCAGAAGTAGAGTATTGTGGCACCGTAGAAGCTAGTAAGGAATCCATGTGGCTTCATTAGATCCTATCAGAGTTTGGCTTTCGGCATCAACATTCGACTACACTTTGGTGTGATAATCAAAGTGTCATTCAACTATGCAAAGATCCAGTCCAACATCAGCGCAGCAAACACATTTAACTACACATGAACTTCATCAGAAAGCTCATTCATGACCATGTTCTTGAAGTGCAATATTTTTCAACCGATGATCAAGTTACAGACATATTTACAAAGGATCTCACAGAGGCAAAGCTTACTAAACTTCGATTTATGGTTGGAGTTTACAAAGTTGTCACTAAGGGGGGATATGCTCTAATGCCTCCTTCCTTCTCCTATTGTGTCATATTTTTACATCCTTCAATCCCATCCCAAGGTTTTCTTAGGGGGGATGTTAGGATATTCTGACACATAGGAAATAGTGAAGTATAACTTGGTCTAGTGTAGAGTTTGATAATGTATGTTTCTTTACTAAGTACTTTTGTAACTTACAATCCGACGGTCATGATATGTTCTAGACATGAAGTGATCTAATGATTCATTATCTCCTTGGTATTACTGACACTTGATCCATGACTTAACACCGGATTGGTCCATGATCTCTATTTAAAGATCATGGAGGGTCATTTGTAGGGTGACTATTCACGAGAGAAGCTTATCTAAATTTTCTTTCTTTTAGATTAATAAATTGCCTAAAGTGGCTGCGTTGGCTTAGGCTGTGGACTGTTTCCCTCTTTGAGGGTTTTAACCACATCAAGCATACTGGTGTATTGATCTATGATCTACTTGTGGGTGGTGTCCTTTGGTGTTCTATCTAAGGAACTTACCTTCTAAATTCCTACAGAGAACATGGGGAGTATAGATTGTGCTAATAAATAAAAATGTAATATTTAGCATTGCATATGATACCAGTGAAAGATGGGCTTTGGATTAAGGGCTACTCCCTTCCTGATTCATGGGAAGCAGGAAAAATAGTTTGTGTCTGTAGTGTTGTTACACCTAGGAGTTGAAAAAAAATACTCATGAATAGTAATAAAACTATAGTACTTGGGTGCACTCTAAGAAAAGACCATCTCTCCACGACCTTCTCACCATCTGAAAACTAACACAGAAACATCATCATTTCCAGAATGTAAAGGATAGACCACATAGTATCACTATGTTACAAGTATTAGCAGGAAACCCAAAATTTAAAGATTATCGGTAAGAATTCAAGGAAAACATATGACCGATGATGACTAGAGATCATACTAACTACAACTGATGGAATGATAATTCAGAGCTCCTAGAATCAAAGAAGTAAATAAAAAATTAAATCATGCCTATGTGTTGCATAAAAATTAAATATAAATGATAAGCACAGTGGAGGAATATGGTATTTTCTTACTCGTGGCACAAGAAGAAAAGAGTGCACCAAAGAAGAAGCCATAGTGACCATTGTGAGCATGTCTACTACCTGTTCTACCCTATTCAAGGTTGCAGTATTGTCTAGTGACACCAAGGACATTAAAATGATGTTAGGTGAAAACCTAAAATATCTACACCAAAGCACATGGTGCTAAACATTTCCAAATTATAGTTGTTCCCCTTTTCCCCAAAATATCCTCACTGTGAATGGGTTCCCTTGTAAATGATGAGAAGTGAGTAGCTGGGGTGATTTAGGGTTTGTGAGGAATGCGATGAACCATTGGATATTATTGAATCCATCTTTTCCATCCATGTATAACCCTCCATGCGACGAGCACATGGGAATTGGTGCATTGGCACCTTGGAATTGGCCTATCGATTCCCTAAGTGTACTTCTCCCAGTGTTAATTAATTTGACAAGAAAGGGCGCGTTTAATATATGGATGGTGAGAGATAAACCTTAGGGGGATGAATGAATCATAAAATTACCCACATAGATAGAAAAAATTTTGAATTAACATAATAAATAATCGACATAAATATTATCGCTCTTGGTTATGAAGTTGAATGGCATCTCTAAGAAAGGCACATGGGTTGGGAGTTGTTGACACCTAATCCTCTACGATTGGGTGAATTTGGAATGTGAACAGTCATCAAGAAGATGAAATGATCAGTCACATTCATGTATATAACAATAGCTACCTAATGAAATAAATGAATCAGTTTTTCTGAGTTTTACTGCCAAGTCTGGAGTTACTCCTGGCCTGACATGGTATCAGAGCATGTTCTTGAAATAGTTGTAACTCCCTTCATTTCTGTTGTTGTCCTCTGTCATTCTGACCTGAGCTCTGTCCTCAAATTCCTCTGTCATTCTGCCACACCTACGCTCCCCTAAATTCACTCAGAATCCAAAACTGTTCCAGTGCCTCTGGGCTCTGTCCATTAACGCATCTATCCACTGAGCTTTCGATGCCAAAGATCTTTTGTGGCGGTTGAAGGGAAAGCGAATGTTGTTTTAGGGGACTCGAAAAGAGCCATTGTAACCTGGAAGCCATTGTTATCACTGTATTGCCTGTATTGACAGTGAGTGCGGCATACTGTAGTGTAAAGAATCGCTCCAAAGATTTAAAAATTGTTGTTGAAAAATACTTCCGGCGCAGTGGGGGAACAGTAAACGTTGGAAGTTGATATTTGATTTGCTATCTGCTAACCCCTGCATTGTTTGAATCAAGCATTTTTCTAGTTCTTCGAACCGTGGCATACTGTCCACCTCTCAAAATTGCTTGCCATCATTAAGTTTAGGTGATTCCGTTCCGCGGACGTTTGGGCAGCATTTAACACAAAGCGCTCAATTGTTTATGTATATGATGTGATATATATTACAGTAGTAACACAAAGCGCTCGAATTGTTTATGTATATGCGGTGATATATGTTACAGTAGTAGCGTTTAACACAAGCGCTCAATTTTTATGTGATATATATATGCTGTGATATATGGTACGGTGATAGCGTTCAACACAGTGCTCATATTTTACAGTGGCAGCGTTTAACACAAGCGCTCAAATTGTTTATGCGGTGATATATATGTGGTGATATATGTTACAGTGGTAGCATGTTATCAGCATTCGTTTCAATAGTCAATAATATATAAATGGCGTAGCAGAATCAAAATCATTCTTTTAGCAGCAAAAGTTTTTTTTCCTCCACAAAAGCACATTCTTTTTGCCATTAGAAGTATTATTCTATCAGCAGAAGTTATTTTTTTCACAGAATGCATTCAATCATCTCTATGGTAGGAATAGTTCTCACTGGCAAGGAGAACTATCCTGAATGGTCCCGGATGATAAAACACACCCTCATCTTCAATGAGTTGTGGAAAGGAGTGTGTGTCGGAGAAGGAGACAATGACCCAGTGTAGCCTACATCAGACAAAGAGCTCGTCATTTGGGAAAACAAGAACAACAAAGCCTATGCATTAATCGCAGCATCTATAAATGAAGAAGTAAGTCGCCATACTTCATCATATTCAATTGCCTTTGAAGCTTTACAAAAACTGAGAGAACTCTATGACTCACATTCTGCACTTGAAGTTGTTCAGCTCATGATTAAACTCTTCACTCTTGAACTGAAAAATAATGATCCTCTTGCTCTTGCATCTGAAGTAAAATCCATAATGCATGATATCAAATCCACTAAGGTTGAGCTGGATATCCCTCTTATTTCTTTTCTCAAGGCACTCTATCCTACCTACTCCAATTATCTTGAGTCTTTACAAGCAAATGGAAATCTTAAAGATATAACCTGTTAGCGCTTGAAATTTCACCTCAGGCTGAGAAAGGTAAACTTCAAGGCAACATCAAACCACTTAGCCTCGTAGCTAGCCCTACGGGGCAGGAGAGGGCTCTCTCCGGTCTATCTCAGTAAAGATCTTCAATGGGTAAGATGACCAATAGGAAAACACTGATTTTAGGCTAGTAAACTGATCAAGAGGTTTAAATTTGGGATTTTTAAAGTTTTGGTGGAAAATTGGGGAATGGCAATTTCGGGTGCGGGGATTGGACACAGTTTTTGCAGGGGGTTCTTTGGGGCGAGGTAGGAAACAGTATTGATGCCTTTGTTTGAGATGGATGGATGAGAATGACTGGTGAGGAGTTAAGGAGAGCAAGCAATAACCTTGAATTCCCTTAAACAGTTGAAAACATTGATATCAAGCAAACTTAAAAGCAGAGCATGACAGTCATGAATTCTACTTTAACACTTCATTTGCCTAATTTGCAGAAGGAAAAGTAAGGAAATGATTCACATAGCACATTTAAAAGTACAAAGAGAAACACACCATCAATACATGTGACCACAAGAATCTCAAAAAGGACTGCAAAACCCTGGTCTTCCGTTGCCAAAAATTGTAGAGATACAGTGAATAATACAATAAGAGCTTCTCCCTCAAGAGTCCAACCATGAAAATGACCAAGAAAGTACATAATATAGGCAATCTAACATCTTTCCTTGCCTCTAGGGGTCGAGCTCATCCTTCTAGGAGCTGTTTCAACCAATTCTAAACTGAGCACTAAAATCTAGGCAGTCAAAACAACTTGCCTCTATAAGCTAGGAAACCAATTCATTCATTAAATGTTTGCTATTTCATGAATGAATCTTCTAGAATAGGTAAATAAGTGTCATGTCAACATAAAAATACATCAAAGAGGGTGAAAAACCCCATCAAAAGTCAAAACTAGTAAAAGCTGGGCGAATCCATGAGCTGTAAGTGAAAAATTGTGAAAATTGCATGATGGGTCGCGCGCCAAATCCTGACGGGTCGCGCACCTTTGAGAGCACTTTTGGGGCACTTCTAGGTGTCCAAATGAGGCAATAGTAGGGTTGTTTGAAACGTCTGTGAGTCTACTTTCCAACCCAACTGGAATTTCTGAATTTGGTTGTCATTTGCCCCTCCAAAATTGCAATCTCCCAAGACTGCTTTCTGTGTGTCAAAAATGTGGGAGAGAGTCATTTTTTGCTTGTTTTTTGACTTTCTGGAGGCCCAAAACTTCATAAAATCTCTTGGAAATGGGTGAGAATGTGTAACTTTTCATGAAAAATCCAGAAATGTTGAGTTTTCCCGGAACGGAGTTGCCAAATGAAAGGGTCGCGCGGGGGTGAGACCCGTCAAGCGGAAAAACCTGTTTATGGCACAAAAAATTCACAAATGACAAAATTTTCTCCAAATTTCTTGAAATTTGGGCTGGGAGTCCCCAATCAAGTACCACGCTCAGTCAAAGAGGCTTTGACCAAAATTTGGAGTGGATCGGGCCTTTTTCGTCGTTTTAGTGCCTTGGCCAACCTCCTTGGATCCAGCGATTGTAATTTTGACATTTCCTTAAAACCATGACACCTGTGCAAAAAGTGGAGGTTTTTCTTCTTTGGCATGTTGTGGACAAAAACCTCTCTCAGTTTTGCAAAATTCATCTTTGATTGCTCTGAAACATCATTTGAGTGAAACTTGCCCCGATGTGTGAAACAAGGAATTTTGTCGAAATGAAGCGAAATGAAGGGGATAAGGGGCTTCTAAATTCTTGGGGAAATTTTTGGGAGTAGGGAGGGATGTTAGGAAGCAGGGGAAAGTGGAATCTCAGGGATTGAGTGAGGGGAAGGGGTCCAAAAGGGCAAAACACAGGCCCAACCTAGAAAATTGCCAGGTTGTAGCTAGAAACTAGGGTTTGTGCAAAAATGAGGAATTTGGGGGATCTCAGTGATGGGAAGCATTTGGTAAGGTACTTTAAGGATAGGGGAAGGTGTATGAACATCAGGATACAAGTTTTGCTGATGATTTGATCGTCCAAGAGAAATTGCCCTCAAAACCCTAGGAGAGGAAAATGACCTTACCTAGGCGCAACTGAAGCATGGACAAGGTGTAAAAAGACTCATTAGACACTGAGATGATAATGAAAACCCTATGAATGATGATAGACTCAGCTGAATGATGACATGGACCGCCATTTGGACAACTTTAGAAGGAGTGAAAGCAAACCCTAGACCTAATGCCTAGTGACCAAATTTTGCCTGAAAACTCTTTGAAATGACAAAATTTGACTTGAACTCTGAGACCACTTTGTAAGAGCATATTTGATCACTGGAGGAAGGCTGGAAAGACTGACACTAACATTGGCTCCAATGGGGATGGTAGCTCCTTGGAGGTGCCAAGAACGACAGATCTTTGGGAGAGCAGACCAATGCCTTATTCATTGGAAAATGGAGTCAAAAACTCAAACTAAAATCCATGACTGAAAACTGATGACTTGACAACACAAATTGACTCTCACTCAACTAAAAACTGACTCAACACTTAAACACAACCGAAAAACTGAAATGATGCTCAAGTTTGAGCTTATTCATCAAAACCTACTCTAACAGTTTCATTCATCACCTGATCAAGTGAAATGAAACAACCAATGCAACCAAGTAAGTATCCCGTCTGCTGGTTGGATTCTCCACAAGTTATCGCTTATGAATAACAAGAGAGAACTACTGAAAAGCAACTCCCATGACAACTTAGAAACAGATCCGTTGAATGATATGAATTCTCTATCCGCCTCCAAAAACACTGCATAAGGATCTTGAAATTCAAGCACACTGGAACTTAGCTCATCCAATGGATTACTTCTCATTTCCTCATACCATGAATGCAAATTGTGATCTGAGCCTTGTGACAAGAACTCTGCTGAAAATGACAAAGAAACTGACTGTCGGATCAAATTCATACCAGCACATGTTTCAAGCTCACATGCGGTCAATGGAGAAAGACTTTGACTGCAAACCTCATCCAAAACATCAGCTATTGGATCATGAAAAGCTTGAAAAGACTGCTGCAACCCATTTTCTATTGGTTCCAATGTGATTACATGATTGCCTACATGCTGCTCATTCTTCACTGAAGATGGACTATGCAAATTTCCCTTCAAATACTAAAATGATTCAAAACAGAAAGGTAGGGAACCTTCTTGTATCATTTGATCAAATATGTCAGCTTCCATGCTTTCATCTGCCACTTGACAACCAATGGCATTTGGGGGCTGCAAATCTGAATATGAGAACTCTGGAACAAGGTTTTTATTGCCTTCAAGATGGTCTAGATCAAGACTTGTTGACAACTGATTTCTAATTTCATGGAAGTTGTTTCTGATGAACTGAAACGAATCAAAACAAAAAGGCAAAGATCCTTCACTTACTTCAAATTTTGCTGCATTTTCCTCATCAATGTCATAGCTGATATGTGATGGCTGAACATTGTATTCGAGCTGCTGAAAATGAACTTCTTCCTCCCACAAACTAGCTGCTGATTTGTCTACAAGATTAGCTTCTTTTTGGAGAACATAATCATCATCATACTAATCAAACCGAGGCAAATCATCGGTATCAAACACATCATCAAGCATACATGTCATATCAACAGTTCTTTCTTCTCCAAGGTGATCTACAAAACAATCATTATCAGATCTATGACAACTAGGGTAAGAAACAAAATGTTTTGGATCGGCAACTTGTTCTTCTTCAATCAGCGAGCCATGGGCTTGAACATCATAAGCAGTTCTTGCGTTGATCTTGTCCATCATCTTTTCTACTGCACTTACCAAAATGTCAAGCTTCACCTCTAGAGATTTTGATTCGACCGGATCTATGTTTTTCATCTCTTCTTCTTTCAACCTTGCCCTTCGGATCAGCAGATGAGCCTCTACATTTACTGCATTGTTTTGCATCTCGTGAAGTGTTGCAATATCCCTTTCTCTCAGCTGAAACTCCATCTCCGGATCAAAGGCACCCGGATAGTGCAAGAGAGCAGATCTAGGAGAAGGTCTAATATCAACTGGCATCGAATAATAAACTTGGTTAAATCTGGCTGAAAACTGTTGTACTGTCTCCCCTGGCAATCTTTTCAGCTGGTTATACTCTTCTACAATCAAGAAAAGGTTCTGTCCGATCATCCACCTATCGAGAAAAACTTTGACAAACTGCTGGAAATTTGAAATGCTCGCATCAGGCAGGGCTTTGAACCAACTCTTCACTTTGGCTTGCAAAGAAAGAGCAAAAAGCCTAATACTGACATCTTCTTCATCAACTTCAAAAAGATCTAGAAAATTCTCAAAATTCTGCACGTGCTGCTCGGCATTGACATTCTTACATTCACCGTCAAACCTCGGCAAGTATAGATCATAGTTTTTGGGGAAAGCATGAAGAACTGAAGGTAAAACAAGCGGTTTATACCGATCTGGAATTTTACAAGGTGTAGGGGTATGTACAGAAGGTATAGGATCAGTCTTGGTCTCTTGAGGCTCATCAATTTGAAGATGGTCATCACAAGATTTAGAAGAAAGGTCTTGATCAAGCTCAAAGGTATGCAAATCTTTGGTATTCACAATCTTCAAAGGGAAAGAATCAACTGCAGGCCAAAGATCTCTTCTCAAACACAGTATACTTTGCAAAGCCTTCTTAACATTCTTGGGAAAAGAGAAGAAATAATTTATGACAAAGAACAAAATGTCTTGGATGAAATTCCAACTTCAATACCTGATATGTCCATATTGTCCTTTCATGTTTTTGCTGGTCGGGATCATCCTCTAGTGGAGTCTTTGGATCTGATATCGAAACTAATTTAGAGTCGCCAAGTGAATGATTTTAGCCTTTCAAGTGTCTGATCGTTGTCCACAATCAACAATCAGATCTAAACTTGATACATGTACTGGGGTAAAATGCAATCGAAGTGCTGTATCCACAAGCTCACAGAGATTGACTGAAGCAGCGTTTATCTACTTCCGCTTATGCAAAGCAAAAGCGTTTCGAAGGCTACCTGGCATAACTTCAAGCTCCATCTAAGACCTATGAAGCAAACACATCAATCAACAGAGAAGTTTGTTCTCCCCAGTATGGTCGCCAATATGTTAGCGCTTGAAATTTCACCTCAGGCTGAGAAAGGTAAACTTCAAGGCAACATCAAACCACTTAGCCTCGTAGCTAGCCCTACGGGGCAGGAGAGGGCTCTCTCCGGTCTATCTCAGTAAAGATCTTCAATGGGCGAGATGACCAATAGGAAAACACTGATTTTAGGCTAGTAAACTGATCAAGAGGTTTAAATTTGGGATTTTTAAAGTTTTGGTGGAAAATTGGGGAATGGCAATTTCGGGTGCGGGGATTGGACACAGTTTTCGCAGGGGGTTCTTTGGGGCGAGGTAGGAAACAGTATTGATGCCTTTGATTGAGATGGATGGATGAGAATGACTGGTGAGGAGTTAAGGAGAGAAAGCAATAACCTTGAATTCCCCTTAAACAGTTGAAAACATTGATATCAAGCAAACTTAAAAGCAGAGCATGACAGTCATGAATTCTACTTTAACACTTCATTTGCCTAATTTGCAGAAGGAAAAGTAAGGAAATGATTCACATAACACACTTAAAAGTACAAAGAGAAACACACCATCAATACATGTGACCACAAGAATCCCAAAAAGGACTGCAAAACCCTGGTCTTCCGTTGCCAAAAATTGCAGAGATACAGTGAATAATACAATAAGAGCTTCTCCCTCAAGAGTCCAACCTTGAAAATGACCAAGAAAGTACATAATATAGGAAATCTAACATATTTCCTTGCCTCTATGGGTCGAGCTCATCCTTCTAGGAGCTGTTTCAACCAATTCTAAACTGAGCACTAAAATCTACGCAGTCAAAACAACTTGCCTCTATAAGCTAGGAAACCAATTCATTCATTAAATGTTTGCTATTTCTTGAATGAATCTTCTAGAATAGGTAAATAAGTGTCATGTCATAATAAAAATACATCAAAGAGGGTGAAAAACCCCATCAAAAGTCAAAACTAGTAAAAGCTGGGCGAATCCATGAGCTGTAAGTGAAAAATTGTGAAAATTGCCTGATGGGTCGCGCGCCAAATCCTGACGGGTCGCACGCCTTTGAGAGCACTTTTGGGGCACTTCCAGGTGTCCAAATGAGGCAAGAGTAGGCTTTTTGGAAAGTTCTGTGAGTCTACTTTCCAAGCCAACTTGAATTTCTGAATTTGGTTGTCATTTGTCCCTCCAAAATTGCAATCTCCCAAGACTGCTTTCTGTGTGTCAAAAATGTGGCAGAAAGTCATTTTTTGCTTGTTTTTTGACTTTCTGGAGGCCCAAAACTTCATAAAATCTCTTGTAAATGGGTGAGCATGTGTAAATTTTCATGGAAAATCCATAAATGCTGAGTTTTCCCGGAACGGAGTTGCCAAATGAAAGGGTCGCGCGGGGGGTGAGACCCGTCAAGCGAAAGAACCTGTTTATGGCACAAAAATTCACAAATGACAAAATTTTCTCCAAATGTATTGAAATTTGGGCTGGGAGTCCCCAATCAAGTAACATGGTCAGTAAAAGAGGATTTGACCAAAATTTGGAGTGGATCGGGCCTTTTCCGTCGTTTTAGTGCCTTGGCCAACCTCCTTGGATCCGGCGATTGTAATTTTGACATTTCTCTAAAACCATGACACCTGTGCAAAAAGTGAAGGAGGTTTTTCTTCTTTGGCATGATGTGGAAAAAAACCTCTCTCAGTTTTGCAAAATTCATCTTTGATTGCTCTGAAACATCATTTGAGTGAAACTTGCCCCGATGTGTGAAACAAGGAATTTTGTCGAAATGAAGCGAAATGAAGGGGATAAGGGGCTTCTAAATTCTTGGGGAAATTTTTGGGAGTAGGGAGGGATGTTAGGAAGCACGAGAAAGTGGAATCTCAGGGATTCAGTGAGGGGAAGGGGTCCAAAAGGGCAAAACACAGGCCCAACCTAGAAAATTGCCAGGTTGTAGCTAGAAGCTAGGGTTTGTGCAAAAGTGAGGAATTTGGGGGATCTCAGTGATGGGAAGCATTTGGTAAGGTAATTTAAGGATAGGAGAAGGTGTATGAACATCAGGATACAAGTTTTGCTGATGATTTGACCGTCCAAGAGAAATTTCCCTCAAAACCCTAGGAGAGGAAAATGACCTTACCTAGGCGCAACTGAAGCATGGACAAGGTGTAAAAAGACTCATTAGACACTGAGATGATAATGAAAACCCTATGAATGATGATAGACTCAGCTGAATGATGACATGGACCTCCATTTGGACAACTTTAGAAGGAGTGAAAGCAAACCCTAGACCTAATGCCTAGTGACCAAATTTTGCTTGAAAACTCTTTGAAATGACAAAATTTGACTTGAACTCTGAGACCACTTTGTAAGAGCATATTTGATCACTAGAGGAAGGCTGGAAAGACTGAAACTAACATAACCTTTGACTCTCTTGTGAAAAAGTTTGCTGAAAGAGAGAAAACCTTTGGAAAGAAGACAGTCCCTGAATCTTCTGAAGAGACTGTTTGCATTGCTCATAAAGAAAAGCATCCTGCTCAAGATTCTACAAGAGGAAGAGGTGGACGAAGAGGAAGAGGAAGATACTTCAGAGGCAGGGGGGGCAGACATTCTCAAGCAGAAAAAGCAGATCTGCATTGCATTCGCTGCAAACAAAATGGATCACATGATGCTTCTACATGCAAGCTACCATGGGACAAAATTGAGCAGAAAAGAAACCAACAGAAAGGTAAAACTGATGATACAGACAAAGGTAAACCACCTGAATCCACTCACTATATTGAGGCACAATGTAACATTGGAGTAAATGAAGATTTGTTTAATGCTTCACTTGCTTCTTCGAAAAATGATTGGTTGCTTGATTCAGGAGCAACCTGTCATATGACTCATAGGAAAGAGTTTTTTGAAGATTTCACTGACAATGTTGATGGAGCAGTATACTTTGCAGATCAGTAAAAAATCAAGCCATCAGGGCTTGGCACAATCAGGATTAAACTGCCTGGTCTTCCAGACTTTCTTCTGGATCATGTTCTATATCTCCCACAGCTCAAGAGAAACTCGTTGTCCTTGGTCCACATCCACCAACAAGGTCACTCCATTCATATGTTTGATGGCAAGCTTGAGGTAAGAAAAGCATCTGACCACTCACTTGTCATGAGGGGAGTAGAAGAAGAAAGGCTTCTCAAACTGCAAGGAACCTCTGCTCATGCACAACATTTCTCATATATTTCTCATCATGAAGAAGGTACACTTCCATCAAGTTTATTATGGCATGCTAGATTTGGACATTTAAACTATGACAGTCTCCGCTTATTGAAGAAAAATGGTGTTGCTGGTTTGCCTACAATTCCTAGGAAACATAAGCAATGTGATGCTTGCATTCTAGGAAAGCATAGCAAACAGTCTTTTCATGATTCACATTCAAGAGCACATAGAAAGCTTGAACTCATTCATTCATATTTATGTGGTCCAATGCTTGTTCCTTCTGCAAATGGAAATAAATATATCATGACATTTATTGATGATTACACCAGAATGTGTTGGGTTTATTTATTGAAGAACAAATCTGATGCTTTTCAAACATTCAAGAATTTTCATAGATGGATTGAAAATGATGCACAATCTCATATTGGGTCTATTCGCACTGATAATGGAAAAGAATATACATCAAATGAATTTGAAAACTATCTTCGCCAACATGGGATCAAACATCAAACAACTGTACCTTATAATCCCCAACAGAATGGTGTAGACGAAAGAATGAAAAGAACAATTTTGAATATGGTACGATCCATGCTTTTCTTCAAAAATGTAAAGATATTGTTTTGGGCTGATGTTGTTCTATGTGTTGCATATATAAATAATAGATGTCCATCTAATGCTATAAGAAACAAGACTCCTTATGAATTGTGGTATGGACATGTTCCTTCGGTAAAACATCTCAGGATCTTTAATTCCACCTGTTATGCTTTGATACCAAAGCTACATAGAAACAAACTTGGTGCTAGAAGTCGTAAGTGTATCTTCCTGGGGTATTCAAACACCTCTAAAGCATACCGCCTCTATGATGAAGTAAATAAAAAGTTTGTTGTATCTAGAGATGTCATTTTTCTGGAATCATCCAAATCTGACAATGTTGTTGAGCGGCAACTTGATCGCTTGGATAGATTCGCAAAAAAAAAATCATTTCAAGAATTTGATAATCAGATTGCACATCTTGAAGGGGGGATTCCTATACTAGATCAACATGTGGAATCTTCTTCTGAAGCACAATCTCCCCTGCATGAAACTCTAACAATGAATGATGCTTTAAGTGATGTAATTGATAGAATTGGGAGACTCAATCTTGATTCAGTCCCAACTCAATCAATAGAGCAGCCTGGACCATCTCAGAAAGGTCTCCCAAAGTGGCTGACAAAGACACTTGAAAGTGTTCATCCTGATGAAATTGGAAAAACAGGAACCAGAAATTCAAACCGACAAAATGGAGGTGATGTAGATGACTCTAATTCACCTGTTGATATGGATGTTACTTATGATTGTGAATTGAACTTGTCTACAGATTTTGAACCAACTTCCTTCAAAGAAGCTGCTTCTCATGATGAATGGAAAGAAGTGATGAAAAAGGAGTATGATGCCCTCATAAAGAATGGCACTTGGAAGCTGGTTGATCCTCCATTTGGAACCAAACCAATTGGCTGCAAGTGGGTCTACATGAACAAATACAAAGTTGATGGCTCACTTGACAAGCACAAAGCTAGGCTTGTGGCAAAATGCTTTGCATAGAAGGAAGGGGTCGATTATGAGGAAAATTTTGCTCCCACAGCAAAATGGGCCACCATCCGGACACTCTTTGCACTAGCTGCTCAGAACGGTTGGAAAGTCCATCAAATGGATGTAAAAACTGCATTCTTGAATGGAGATCTAAAAGAGAATGTTTTTATGTCCTAGCCTGAAGGATTTGTTGTGAAAGGACATGAACATAAAGTATGCAAACTTGTGAAGTCCTTGTATGGCCTCAAACAAGCACCACGAGCCTGGTATGAAAAACTAACTGAGCATCTTCTGAAACTCAACTTCAATCATTTTGATCTTGATGATGCAACTTTATTTGTCAAGAAAGTTGGAAAAACAGTTGTATATCTTGTGGTATATGTAGATGATCTTTTAATGACAGGGAACAATGAAAGCTATATTGCATCCATAAAGAAGTAATTAGGAAAAGGTTTTGAAATGACTGATTTGGGCTATGTTCATTACTATCTTAGCATTGAAGTAACCCAACATCCAAAATCCATATTTCTTTCTCAAAAGAAATACATTGGAGATTTGTTAAACAGATTTGGCATGACAGAGTGAAATCCTCTTTCTACTCCAATGGAACAAAACTTAAAGCTCACATCTATTGAAGGAAAGGAATTTGAGGATGCAACAAAGTATAGACAGCTTGTAGGAAGTCTCATCTACCTCACTACTACCAGACCAGACATTCCATTTACTCTTGGAATCCTCTCCAGGTTCATGCAAAAGCCTTGTAAGGGACATTGGTCTGCTGCAAAAAGAGTTCTAAGGTACTTGAAGGGAACTCAAGACCTTGGAATCAAGTATACACAGGTGGACGACTTCAGCTTTATTGGATACTCTGATTCAGACTTCGATGGAGACAAAGAAACTGGAGTATCTACTTCAGGATATGCTATGAGTCTTCGATCAAGAGTTGTCTCTTGGAGATCACGCAAACAATCAGTTCCAGCAGATTCGACAACAGAAGCAAAATACGTGGCAGCAGCTGAAGCAACGAAAGAAATTGTGTGGCTCAGGAAAATTCTTGAAGATTTTCAGGTAAAACAAGTACAATCAACTCCACTCATGATTGACAACACCTTTGCAATAAAGTTGGCCAAGAAACCAAAGTTCCATGATCGTACAAAGCACATCAATACTAAATATCATCTGATCCGACATCATGTTGAGGCCAAAACAATCCATCTCCATCATTGTTCCACAAATGAGCAAATTGTAGACATCTTCACCAAAGCACTTGGAAGAGAAAAGCTTGAAAGATTCAGAATGATGCTTGGACTCACCAACATCCCTTCAGATTAAGGGGGGGAATGTTGACACCTAATCCTCTGCGGTTGGGTGAATTTGGAATGTGAACAGTCATTAAGAAGATGAACTGATCAGTCACATTCATGTATATAACAATAGCTACCTAATGAAATAAATGAATCAGTTTTTCTGAGTTTTTCTGCCAAGTCTGGAGTTACTCCTGGCTTAACAGGAGGCATGGAGACCAACCATTCATTGAAAATAATTTCATAGCCGTATGACCCACACCCCTCATACATTTTATTAAGCCTTGAATCAGGTACCAAAAACTGAATTAGTTACCATAGTCAATAAAGGTACCAAATGAAAATCACGTTATCTCCTCATAGTAAAACTATATACAAAGTCAAATCTATGCTAATGAAGGAGTATGAATATTGTACACATTAGTAAGCCATTGAGGGAGAATTTCCAAGTCATCATAGGGCTAGAATGTTGGGAAATATAGGTAACCTTAATGATAAGACATTACCCTAACAATTAGAAGATAGGATTATCATGTGAGTGGTCCAAAGAGTAGATAATGAATAACCATGTGTGAGGAAACAAATGCATACTATGTAAATAATGGGGCAAGTAGGATAAGGGTCATCCCTATACCATTAGTATCAAGTTATGGATATAAATACACCTCATCATATGCACATAAGTAAACCTTCATGGTGCAGAGAGAAAGATGGTAATAGTAATTAACCATAAGGCACATGTAAAATTTCCCAACCAAGGCATCTCGGGGTTTGTATATACCTCATAAAGTTAGGAACAATATAAGGAGAAGAGGGTGGTGATTTTAATTCTTCTATGATATCAAATTAGTATACCATAACCATCACCTCCACAATTGTTCAGTTTAGAATATAATCATTCACAATTAGGTAGTGAATATCATACGTTGTGGAAAATGCAACCCTTAAGTGGTGAAGTAAATCTTGGGAATTATGAATGGAATTATAAGAATTTTCCAAAGGGGATAAATAAGCATTACATTATTATCAAAAATAAGAAGAAAAAAAAAGTGTATATAAATGAGAATCAAAGGTATGGTACATATGGTATCAGAAATGTAGATTCAATACTTAAGCCTATGGACAACCCGCAACTGTGAGATAGAAAGTATTAGTATATGAGGCAAACGTGATTATATAAAAAATAAATAAAAAATCATGGATACAAACTGAAGTATCTAAGTCAACAATGCTCAAGGTCAGTTGTGTATACATTTTTTTTCTTCGAATTTCTATATGCGAGATAAAAGAAAATACTCCATTGTTATATATATATATATATATATATATATATATATATATATATATATATATATATATATATATATATATATATATATATATATATATATATATATATATATATATGTATATATATATATATATATATATATATATTATAGTAAGAGTTAAGTCTAACACAAATATGAAGACAACATAATCACTGATTCAAGTTTTCACATGCGGTTGTTAAGCACCTAAACCATTTTACTCGATTTATTAACTGACACTAGAAATAAAAGAATGACAGTTTTATCGAAGAATCATGAGTTTAGGGGAACCTTTTGTCATGTAATTTCTCAAGAATAAGGTATGTCATTATAAAAGTATTGGATTTGATGATTTTGGTTACAACTAGAATGGATCTTTTTCAAAAAAATATAGATACTCTTTTCAATTTGGGTATGTCATGTCTCCCTTTATTTATGTAGGAAGAAGAGTCTCATATGTCCATTATACAATGTCTAATGAATTTGAAATATTTATTTTGATATAAAATAGCATGTATCCTGAGAAAAGGGAAACACGAGGAAGAATGTAAATTTCTAAGTAATGTCCATCGTACTACTGGTTACCCCAACTCGGTTGAGCTAGTTATAGATGTCGATATGTAACCTATCAGGTTATTGGCTCTCCTATTTGTGGTACTTTAAAAGTCTTCTTGGAAGACCAAAGTTGAAAGTGTAAAATTGTCATTAACTATGTACATTTTGTGAATTAAAAAGTGAATATCAAACTGGATAATGTCCAATTTTAAATTGTTATTTCCATCTGTGTAGTATTAATGACATTGTCACTATGCTAACATGGTTGTAAATACATTTAATATGACAAGGTCAGCATTGGTGTATATTACTATTAAGGGAATAAGGCTGGGAATATTTTCCATCAAAGCCTAGGTTAGGGTACTCATCCTAATTTGTACATAGTCTTAACCTCTTTATTACCAATTGGCTATTGCATTTCAATATTAGCAAAAAAGGACAGCTAAGATTCAAAAGATATCATGGGAAATCAATTGGTTTTTGTATCCATGTTTTGATGAAGTCCTATATATGGAATCTTTTAAGAGGTCTCTTTGGTAGAGGTCTTCTCAAAGGTGTAAGAAAAGAAAACACTTTAGACTATGGATGACAAACAACCTTAATAGTAAAAATGGCTATAAAACAATGTGGATCTGCAACAAATGATAGAAACAAAACCTGCCAAAGTCCTGATCCATGCAACAAAAATAGTTAAATAGAAAAATGGAATAGTAAAATAAGTGCAAATAACTCCAATAATCCAATGGAAACCAGATATAAAGAATATGTTTTATTAGATGACACCTGTGAAGGGAACAAATAATGTTACTAGTCCCCCTATGTGGGATGGGTTCTTCGCTATCCTCAATGTCTTCAGCTTTGTAGAGTCTCTCCCTTCTCCACAATCTGTAAACCAAGCAAAAAAAATGCTTCATCTCAATGGGAACTTAAAAGAAAAAGGAAAATGGTGAGCGACAATGATAATAATCAGAGATGGAACAGTGAGTGCAACAATGAAAATGATCCAATGTGAAGAATGAATGTAAAGCCCTTTTATTCGTTAAAAAATATTAGGTTATTCTTGAATAATGGAAAATAATAAAATATTATTAACCAAATTCTAAAATTAACCATTTGGAATATTTTATTACATTTGGTTGGAAGGAAAAGTATTTATATTTTTTGAGAATATTTTTCAGCGTCAATCACATTCTAATGCATTTGTTGATGTGTTTCGCGGCAACGAGTGTGGTTCATCGTTAGGACAAGTTGAAGAATTAGATCCAGGCAACGACTATATTGAACTGGTCAGCTAGACTCGCTAATGGCTATATTTGATTGGGAAATGGCTAACCGAACTGGACCAAAGGATAGGGACATGAGAACATAATTGGTTAAATAGTTAATAAGTCAGTTATATGCCTATTACCATATTTAAATAAAAATTAATCAATAGGAATTAATTAGTTACTGAAATGACCTATATTTAAGTAATATAAATAAATATTTAGTTAGTTAATTGAAAGTTTAATATCAAATATAAACTAGGTAATGTATTTAATCAATATGAACCAAAAGTATTATTATTAAATATATAAATAAGTTATATAATTAAAGTTACATAATTAAATAATTAGTAAACTAATAGTAAGTTAGTTTTACTTTTATTAAATTAAAAGGGGCTAATATTAAATTTACATATAATTAAATAGTTAATGGAAAGTTAGTTTAATGTCTATATAACTAAGGTAACATATTCAATTAATATGAACCAAAAGGGTTGACATTGAATTTATATGAGAGTTATATACTCATGTTAAAATTATATAATTAAATATTTAGTTAATTAATTGTAAGTTAGTTTTTATTTATATTTAATTAAAGGGGTTAATATTAAATCTATATATCATTAAAAATCTAATTGTAATTTAGTATTGTTATTCCTATCACCATAACAACTAATTCTTGCTAAATCTATTAATCGATCTTATTAATAAAGCTATTAAAATAAATATATACTTAAGCCTTATCTAATTAAATATATTAATAAAATATAATAAGAATAATTCCTTAAAGGATAACTTATTAAAGTAGTTGAATAAGAGACCAAGGATAAAAATTAACTAAACCAATGGGGAGAAAGTAAGAAGTTTGTTTTAAAGTAGGTTAGTTAATAGTTCTCATCTTAAAAAATCCTTCATCAATAATTAGGAAAAGAAAGTTTTTATAAAAGGATTTTTATTTCTTAAGCAAACAATAAAGTTTTTAATATTAATCGAGAGGAAGGGAAAGAGAACAGGTGAACAAGAAATTAAAACATAAAATCAAAGGGATGATAAAAAAGGAAATACCAATGATCTAGAAAACGAGGGGGAAAGAACAACATAAGGAGCGGGGACAAGGGAAACGGCTAGGAAGAGAGGGTAGGGATCCAGCAACTACTAATTTTCTAGCCATCATCTCTATTGAGATTGTTTGGTCTTTTTTCAATCTCAATGGCTTCCCTAAATTTCCGGTGATGAAACTAAGCAACCCTAGCAATAACACGAACCTCCTCAATACATACATGATGTTTCATCTTTTCAGCATGCTCTGCTAAGGCGGAAGACTAGATCCTCCCATGTTTTAAGCTGGTTGAGTGCTCATTAATCCTTTGATTAGTAGAATGACCAGTCCTGCCAATGTAGGGGGTCCCACAGAATAAGGAATAACATAGACACCTTTCATGTCCTTGGGTTCGACCGAGTCCTTTATCGACCAGAGGGAGCTAGGGATTATGTTAAGGGGTCTAAAGGTAGAGGGAACATTATGCTTCCTAATAATCCTTGCAATCTTATCAGTAGTCCCTTGGATGAAAGGGAGATGAACCCCTCAGACTCTATCTTTATGGTTTTTCTTGACCAATGAATTATTGTTGGCTTTAAGGAAAGCTTTCTGACCGAGGTGCCTACTATAATTGTTATTAAATAATAGATAAATAAATGATTTTTTTATCATCTCAAGGAATGTGGTTAAGGAATAATAAACAAATAATTATTTATTTAAGTATTCCTAGGGGATTTAGTCAAACTTTACAAGGAATAATAACTAAATAATGATTAATTGTTTATTCCTAGATAAAATAAGATAAATAATTATTTATCTATTTACTTCTCACAACCGGATCAAATATGACAAGGAATATTAGTTAAACAATGGTTTAATTAATTATTCCTAGAAGATAATTAAATAAATGATGATTTGTTTAATTATTCTTCATAGGTTTAACTAGAAATAACTTGACAAATGTGGTTTATTAAGTAATTTATTATAGTAAAAGCAATTTTATTATGGTAAAATTGGCTCTATATGGTGTACTTCGATCCATCTAGTAAGTTATGGCTAGATGATCATTTTTTTGGTGATAACAGATTGCCCCCCAACGTACGAGTGTTAGAATAAAAATGTATGATCAAAGTAAATTGTAAGGACACAATCACTAGACACCAAAAGGTAGTCAAAGAGAGAGAGAGAGACTAATGGAGATGAATCAAAAGAGGATAGTGACTGGGGGGTGAGACCAACTAACTGATGTAAGTCTCCTTTTATGTTGTGTAACTGGTCTCAGTGAGGCGGGAAAGGCATACCTATACCCACCGAGATAACTCAATACAAAAAATAATAATGTGCCCAGAAAATTGAAACTGAACACGAAAGTACATGATGAATGGTGCATGACATGCTGGCATAAATGAGACAAAAAATAATACAATGTATCCCATATACATAATGGACCTAGAAAAACATTAGCCAAGACTGAATACAATAACATCTGAGTACATGAGATATAATGGCCCTTCCCTCAAAAAATGGGTCGGAGGGAGGGTACAACAACCAAAGAAGCCCTACTGAATAGGAAAGGGCTTTGCAAAACTGAATGGATCATCTAGAGGAGACATGCATGCTATGAATGCTACAAGTGGTAGGAACCAAACCTATCAAATCTGCGGAACTGTATTTGAGGCTGTAGTATAATATGAAGTCATCTCGGCATGTGGGGGACTACATAAAAGGCCACCCCCTCATGGGGTCTGAAACATCTCGCGCACACCTAAGAATCACTGGTACAATATATTTCATCATTGGACCATCAAGTCTATGAATCATAAGCATGAAATAACCAAGTCAAAGGGCAACGATGATTCCCTTTGCTTGATCTGAGGCACCAAACAAGAGTGGAAGCTGGAACCAAGATACACTGCCCTCTAGGTCGTTCTTCTAGAATAGATGTGTTGATGTCGACAGAATAGGGCCTGCCATAGGTGAGGCAATGAGGATCCTCAACTAAGGCAAGAGGGAAAATAGTAATGTGAATGATGGAATGACACCAGGGAAAATCAGACTGAGGGACAAACAAACCACTTCCCTTGTCATAACATAAAGTGCATGGTTGACCTGGTAGCAATAGACTCGACTCCGGAGGAGATGGTGGACTGTATGACTGAAGGCAAAAATGGAAAACATGGTATGAATGGTATACAAAGATGTATGGAATAATGTTGTTACATATCCATTTTGGCACATCACTCCCATCATTCAGATCAGTACCATTAGGGCTCATCAAACCCTAATTTAGTTGCTACATGCTATAGACAAGTCACCACTTTGAATGCCTCCTTCCCTTGGAGTTTCTTGGCATGAAGTCGTCTATAATTTCCTCTTTGACAGACAAACGCAACCATGGTTAGGGGTAAGTGTGCTTTAGCGTAGGTAGGCCCATGATAAGGTGCTTTCCAGATCACTTAGGCCCACTTTGACCTGCACTGGGCGAGTTTGAACAAAATTATCATAGGGTTCTGGGAATATTCTTACCTTCTGGAGCCATCTAGAAGATTCCCACAGTTAATATCTCTTATGAGCTCGAAATTGGATAGGGAATGAGTTAAGTAACCTCCTATCCTCTCATCCCTTCCTCCATGGAAGCTAACTCTAAGTTTGGAAGGCCATTCAATACCCTGATTTATGACCAAACCTCCTCCATTTGCCTATAAATTGAGCACTCATCTAAGTGATCAGGGGCTGGACTTTGAGAATTTGTAAGGAGATATTGTTGGTGTGAGAGTTGAGAGTATAAGAAAGTGTTGTTATGTTGCCAGAGTGTTGTGCTATTGATGTGATGTTGGTTGGAACCCAAGATAGAAGAGTGACAATGGATCGGACTTCATGGTTGTAATTCTTCCTTCTACTTAATAAAGTTGTTTACACCTTTTTCCATATGCTTATCTTGATATATGATGTTTTTATGTGTGAATGTATCTAATTCTGTTTACTTATAGTCGATAGATCTCTTAATTTGATTGGTTCTCTGTCTTCTATTTATGCTTGCAGGCAATTTTTGAGCAAGTTAAGTTCAAGAAGGAGCGGCGGGAGTCATACAAAGGAGACAAAAGGAAAGCGAAAGAACAAGTAGGTAATTTGATTCCCTTTTTCTTATTTATCGTATATAGAAAAAGGATAAGTTCTTTAAATTTGTTGTCCTAGGTATAGATACCTACCTAGGGAATTAATATTTATCCGTAGATGCAAAATTCCTCATAACAAATTGGTGACTCCACTGGGGAATGATCATCATTTCGGTAGTTTACCTTCATCCTAGGACTCCTTACTAGACTTTACTTGCCTTCATTGATCTTATTTTAACCTCTTTGAATTTTTTTGGTGAAAATTTGCACTAGAATGCCTACTTTAGGAATGTGCTGGAATTAGTGCACCCTTGGTCATGGTACAGTGCGCTGACTAGTGCACCCATGGTAAGGGTACAATGCACTGATTAGTGCACCCTTGGCTTAGAGACAGTGCATTTCAGCGCACTGTCTCCCATTCAGACCTGCATTGATCCACCTTAGGTCAAATTTCCACCTTTGGATTGGGTTTTTCACCAAATTTCCTTTTTTTTCTGCTTGTTGAATGATCAATGAATGTTATGTCTCTAAAATCAACATTGTATTTCCTTTCGTAGCCCTAATTTGGCCCTGATTCTTTGGTGTTTCTTAAGTGATTTCTTTATCACTATCAATTCATTTTCAAAGTTAGATTATAGTCAATTAATCTTTTTTCAAAAGAAAGTTTCGTAAAAGTGTTTATTTCTTTTGAAAAGGAACTATTGTAAAGTCTTCATTCTTTCAAAAAGATTGATTGATTGTATGTGCATTAGTTTCCTTTTTTTTCATCTCAACATTAAGGGAATTGAAAAGAAAAACTTGCATCATGCATTGAATAGTTTTTGAATTCTTGACAGGAATAGCTAGGGAAATTTGCATTAGATGTGCTATATGCTCTTTATCAAATATCTGATTGCTCTATCTCTCACTAGATACGGTTTTCATTATTAATTGAATGAACAAATGTTTCTCATAATAGTTGCAGTCTAGGAATTGTAAACATACATCACGCGGTGAACTGTGAAAGGAAAATTATAAAGAAGATCAACTTAAAATTCATTTGAATTAACCTAATGGAGCATTGTAACTTAACGCATAACATGTAGAGGTTCTAGGCTACAAACATGTTCCAACGTTGTAAAACATAGTAGTTGTCGCTAACTTGTCTGCGATACATCTTGAGTGTGATACCTCATTCCATGTACGTGAGTAGATTGTAGCTCATCCACGTACCTTCGGTTATATAGGGCAATGTTACAGTACATAAAATATATGGGAATGCTCTCACTGTGTGGTTTCGCATTAGACAGCGCTAATAAGGATTGGGCCTCCACGTACTTTTGGTTATATATGGGAGGAAAGCACTAGGTTTCTATCCATCCTTAGGTAACCGAGCCAGCCACCTTGTACACTGTGATACACCAAACACAACATTCGTGGAGATTATGTGCCTGTACTTCTTGGTTCACTTGGAGGTATTCTGTAGTCCATCATTGCTTCGTAATCCTTTTGCCTAGATTATCCTGCTTTTATTTTGTTATGTTATTTTGATTAAAATAAATTAATTGACCAAGGATAACATCCTCCATGCTCGCTCCTTAGTTGATCTTAGGATGAGACACATGGCAGCAAATCTGGAGTCCACCGATCAAGGAATTCCTTTTGATGGGAATCGTAGTCCTTTTCCTCCTTTTGGAAATATTGGTGCTCCTTATATGGCTACCTTATTCCTTCCACGATTTACCATTGGCTTACTAGTATGGTTGTTTTCAACATCCTTGGTTCAGAATGTCGTGATTTCTCCATAATTGAGTACTCCAACTAGACAAAATCAACTTCTAGTTGATCCCAAAGTTGACCCTTTTCCTTCTTTTTTGGTTGTTTCTTCCTCCACTTCTTCCTCTTCGCCTGGTGAAAGTATTGATACTAGTAACCAGGTGGCTAAGAAGAAGAAGAAAGGGAAGAAGAAGAAGAAGAAGAAGCTAATTTAGCAGGGAGGCAACAAAGCAACCATTGCTTCGAATGCAAATTCTAATGAGAAACCATCCCATAAGGCTGACAAAGTTCGATATCCATGAAAACTTTGTACGTGAGACCATATTATTCGAAATTGTTCTGATATTCCTCAGATCTTAGAAGAATGGTCTTCTTATTCACATCATCTTGTGTCATCAACTTCTCGAGATCATGCTAGTGACACACAATCAACTAGTGGTAGTAAGGTTCATGGAAACAAGGGTAAAGTTAAGTTTCCTTGTAGGTCATGTGAACGGAATCACCCCATTCACCTTTGTCCCTATCTAGATGAATCCAAAAAAGTGTTGGATAATTGTCCTGCTTCTCTGTAGTGACCTCCATCTGGTTGTTAGGGCCTAACTCTATCTCAGGCTGAGAAAGGCAGGATCTAGGGTAACATCAAACCACACTTAACCTGGTAGCTAGCCCTACCAGGTCTGGAGAGGGCTCTCTCCTTGTCAATATTAGAAGAATATGGTCAGTAAGGCTTGAGATGACTGATGTAAAGACTGATTTTAGGTTAGGTATATACTCAGAGGAGTTTGATTGAATTTAATTTTGTTTTGCTGGCTCAAATGTGAAAGGCAGATTTGGGTCTGGGGAATGGACACAGTCTTGTAAAGGTTTCTGTGGGGCGAGGTAGGAAAATGGTTTAGTACTTTGAAATAAGTGAGATGGAGAGTCTTAAAATTGGTGAGGAGTTGGAGAGGGCATGAAAATCTCAGGGATCCTCTTCAAATAGTTGAAAACATAAATAACTAAACAAACCCTAGGTATAGCACTGCAACATCAATGAATTCTACCTTTATCCTTGATTCATTTAGTTAAGCTGAACAGAAAAAGATGATGGCATACATAAAAATATGTAAACTTGAATTACGGAAGTAAAAACAATACCAAATCAACTTGCCAGAAGAATCCCACAAAATGCTGCAAACCCTGGTTTGCTCCTTTGCCAAACTTCAGAGATGAATGTACAATTATGCTCAAAGAATTCATAAGAGTCCAACCTTTACAAATGACTGAAAAGCTACTAGATATAGGCAACAAACAACTCATGCTAGGTTTTAGGGTATGAATTCATGAGTTTAGGAGTTGTTTCAACAAGATCTAAACTCAGAACTAAAAAGCAGGCAGTGGAACAACTTCCCTCTAGAACCTAGGAAATTGATTCATTCAGTTTCAAACTACCTTTTCATGATGTATCTACCTTCATGAGTGAAATTTCAACATTTTTAGATCAAATTCCATGAAGTTACATCAAATTACATCATGATTTTGACCATGAGAGAGAGAAAAGTCAAACTGAGAAAAAACTAGGCAAAAAACAGAGTTTTTTGGCAAAAAAGTCAATTTTTATCTTGTGCGCTGTGCCACTATCCCTATGCGTAGCGCCTTTTTGCAGTTGATTTTGGAGGCCTTTCCATGCACCAAATTTCCTCCAAGTGGCCTTGTTGGAAAGGCCTACCTGTGCACTTTCTATAACAGGTGGAATTTCTGAATTTGGTGTCCATTTTCCCCTCCAAAAGTGAGTCCTCCCAACACTACTTCCTATGTGGCCAAAAAGGGGCAAAAAGGACATTTTTGAGGTGTTTTTGACCCTTTTGGAAGCTCAAAACTTGACAAAATTTCTTGGCCATTTCTGGGAGTTAGTATTTTTGCATGAGAAATCTGAAAATTCTGAGTTTTCCTCCAGAGGAGGTCCCTAGCAAAAGTGAGCGCCAGGTGGCACTACGCACCAGGCAGAAAAATCTGTGTTTTGCTCCAAAAATTCAAAATTGACAAAAAGTGTGCCAAAATTCTCGAAATTTGGGCTGAGTGTCCTGCATCAAGTACCATGTTGGGCTAAGGAAGCCTCAGCCAAAATCTTGACCTTGTCTTGCATTTTCGTTTTCCTCAAAGCTTTCCTCAACTTGGCCTTCAAAGTCCTTATTTTTGCTTTGCAAACTTTGTTTCTTTCCAAATAGTGATAGCCCATGTGCCTTAACATCTTTTTCTCTTTGTTTGCCTTCTCCAACATCTTCTCCAAGTGCATGTTTTCCCTTTCAAGCCAAGATTCACGATCAGCTTCGATCTCTTGCTCTAGTGGTGTCAACTTGATTTTCCTCCTCTTGGTTGCTTGGCGGTTTTCTCTTATGTTTTGGAGCTCCATGATAGTCTGCTAGTCCTCTAACTATTTGTTCCTTTGCTCAAGATAGTTTATTATCCACTTAGCTCTTTCCAGGTTGAGAGACAAGTCATGAATTTCATCTTGTTGTTTCTGGATGATCTCCTTCAGCTTTGAGATTTGGGAGGCCAAATCAATGCCATCATCCTGAATGAGAGTGAAATCCCTCTCTTGACCTTCAGAAGGTCCCTCATCATGCAATGGCTACTTACCTTTGTCCTATACCTACTTTTCTATTGAAGGAAACGAGACCCCTTCCACCATTGGTGGAGATAGTACTTGTTTTGCTACTGCAAATAACCTCCTTATGCCCTTTTGGTAAGTGACAAACACTGGCACACTGGTGGTTTGAGTTTCATGCACCTCTTGTTGATGTGAATGCTCTCCTACCTCATGAAAAACTGATGGGGGCACTTGAGGGCTTGTGAAGACCTCATGTGAAATGAAATCATCCCATGAAACATTCAGTAAACTAAGCTGATGCAAAACCATAATCTTGATCAATGCAAACTGATAGATGTTGTTATGTTGCTGATGAGGAGGTTTCCTTTGCACCAATGTGATCATTTTCTAAATATTCCGGCATATAAAATAGGGGATGTTCATCATCCTCACCCTAGTAAAATTCATCAATAATCTGACATGATAGGTGTATAGGCCAGAAAATATGCCTTCACAGCTAAAATATTTGATTATGAGTTTCATAAGGGGAGCATATGTGTCTTGTAGGTATCTGAAATGGAAGACACTACTAATATGCCTCTGAAAGCTAGCCTTGATATAAGGCTCATAATGATCTCTGTCCACCAGTTGTCCCTTGTTCCACTGCTCACCCACATTCGAAATGCTTGTTGCTTCAGCGATAGTCTCAGGTGTCAAAGTGAATGTCACACCTGCCAAATTGACCTAGCCATTGTGAATATGGAGCAAAAAAAGTCTGGCAAGCTCATGGTGGTATTTGACTCTTTCCACCATCTCACAAAATTGGTAGCAAGATTGGTGTTTGAAGCATGCTACAGCAAGAGGGCAAGCCAATAGCTCAGTAAGTGTAGTGGGCTCCTCGCAGATGTGTTTTCCTCCATTGTGAGGTCTCCTTGGTGCATGGGTTTCTTAGGAGGAATCGCTTACTATTTCCTCATTTCTGTCATAAGATGAATCTATCTCCTTGTTTGCCATTGTTTGATGTTCTATGATGAGTATGAAGAGATTTTATAGGAACAATAGGTATTTGCTGTTAAATGATAGGGATTTGATGATGGGGACTATGAATGTGGAAGTTTGTGATGACTGTAGGGTCTTTGGGAATGGCAGGGTTTGGGGAACAAGGACTAGGGTTTAGAGATGTTAATTAGGGTTTGGGAGTAGTGGGATTAGGGATTAGGGTTTTCAGTTTTGGGGATAGGGGGATAGGTAAGTGTAAGTAAAAGAGGGAAGGAGAAAAGAGGTGAATGAAATTGTAGTGAGGGGATGTGAAAATGGTAGAGGGGGATAGGACAGCAAAATTTGCAATTTTGCAAACCCTAGGCATGTTTTCAATATAACTATGCAAGGAACTAGGGTTTTGTTTTTTACCTATTGAAACACCATAAAAACTGATGAAAACCCTTACAATGGAAATATGAGATGCTTGACTTACTTGGAAGGAGGAAGTGTGCAAGTTTGGAGCTTAGAGGAGGTGATTTGGATGAGTTTGAGCTTTGGAGGCAGGTGTGCCATGCCTCTTTGGTGCATCGTGCCAGTTAAAATTCTAGTGTATTTCCTGCGTTGCATGCGCCGCACCAACCAGGTGTGCCGCTCCTCAACCCAGGTGCGCTGCACCAGGAACTCTCACAATTTTTGCTGTGGATTTTTCCTTTTGCTCCTCAAATCACAACTTGGCTTGCTCACTTTTTCTTTTGGCACACAAATGATGTTCCTCAACATGAGAAAGGCTTTATATACAAAGGATTTTAATTTTTTACTTATAAAAACCCACTTTGTAATGTTTGCCTTTTCACTTGCTTTTAAAACTCTGTTTAGGCTGTTTGACTTGCTTTTTGCCTTTATTGGACTAAATGCTTTGAAATTTTGACCCTTTTGCAGGAGCTGGAGTGCAGGAGCTTGGCAAGGTGACCAAGGCTACAGCTTGGAATTATTACATATAGGGAAAAATAAAATTACATGAAATTTTGTACATAAAACATAAAAAACTTTGTTTTTCCTCAAAACAGGGTTTTGAGGAAAAAACAATCATTGAACATGTCATTATTGAAATTTTTATTGCTAAGACTTTATTTGACTTCTTCATGTGCCTGCTAACCATTATTGAGCTTTTACAAGACTTTATTGACAAAACCCTAGACCTAATGAGACCTAAAACCCTAAAAATGACTTTTGCAGATGTAAAGACAAAAAATGATTGTAAATGACCTGAATGTATGAAAATAGGCCAGCAGGTAAAGACCATGAGGGAAAATTGATAATATGCCACTACCATCAGATGATCCATGATCCTAATGGAATGCAACTAATTGGATGAGACACCTAAAATGCAATGCAACAAGAGAATTTTGATCACTAATGGAGGGATGAAGATACCGACACTAACATTGGCTCCAATGGGGATGCTAGCTCCTTGGAGGTGCCAAGAACTACAGATCTTTGGAAAGTAGTCAGTGCCTTCTTCCATTGGGATATGGAGTCAATAACTTCGACAAACCAAAACCAATATCTTGACTCAATTTTTAGGACTGAAATCTGACTCAAAACTAACTCAATTTCAAGACTGAAATCGACCGAAAACTTGACTCAACAATCCAAACCAAAACTGAAATCAAGCCTTCAGTTTTATAACCTTCACTTTGGGCTCCAAACTGATTGAATGATAACAGTACACACTTGCAATGAAGGAAATAAAATGGTATGTACAATGATAAATATGACAGCAGAAAACATTTCAAAGATGGTACCGTTTCAACAGTCGACCATTGACTGGCCCACCTGGACAATATTCTCCATTCATTTCTTTTAGTAGGAAAGCATTTTGACCCCAATATGCAGCAATCTTGAATGGTCCTTTCCACAGATTCTCGAACTCGCCATGCTTGCCTTTGTCTTTGTTTTGGGCATCCCATTTCAGCACTATGTCTTCAATTTGAAACTTGTCCGCCTTTGTCTTTGGATCATATATTTTCTTGATTCTCTCTTGCGGCCTAAAGGTATTCTAAAAAACCTCCTCTCTAGTCTACTATAAATGGATAATTTGATTGATTCTTCGCTGTAAATGCTCTTCCTCACTGCTAGCTTCCTATAGAAGTTTAACAATTGGGACTGCGAGATATGTAGGGAAAACTATGTCAATACCATACACAATCTCGAAAGGGGACATGCCTATTGATTTTTTCTAACTTACTCTATCTGCCCATAGTGCATTGACCAATTTCTTGTGCCAGCTCTTCTTGTTTGTTTCCAGCAACTTTTTGATAATGTTGACCAATGATTTATTTGAGGATTCCACCAATCCATTACCTTGTGGATAGTATGCAGTTGAGTGCCCCAAGGTAATTTGATATTTATTACAAAAATCAATCATCTTTTTAGATTTAAAAGCTGCTGCATTATCTGTAATCAGCTTATTAGGACAACAAAAATGTGACAAAGTATTGTTTTCAAGAAACTGAATTATTACCGAAGTAGTGGCCTATCGAGTGGGAATCGCCTCAATCCATTTATGAAATAATCCATTGTTGTGAGGATCCACTTGTGCTGTGCTGAAGATGTAAGATGGATCTCTCCAATGAAATCTAAACCCCAGTGGCAATTTTCTCTTACCTTGAAAAGTATGACATTTGTGGCAGCTTGTAACAGTTTTGTACACATTATCAAAGAGGGTTGGCCAATAATATCCCTCTCTCAAAATTTTATTGGCTGTTGTCTTCCAAAATAGATGACCTCCATAATCTCCCTTGTGAAAATCATCTGTGACCTGTTTTGCTTCTTCTTCAACCAAACAATTCAGTAAGATACCACCAGGATCTTTCCAATAGAGTGCATTATTCATTATACAAAATTTGGTAGCCTTTAACTTCAGGGTCCTACTTTTATTCTTAGCCGTTCTAGGTGGTCGTGAAAGATGTTGGAGCACATACATAATATCTGAATACCAAGGAGAAAGAAGAAACATTTCTAATACCTAAACAAGTGAATTTTCTTCATCATCTTTGGACATAGCAGCAATCAGATTTATATCCAAGGCATGAAAATTAGACTCCACCATCAGTTTGGCCAGCCCCTTACCCTTGATGAGCTTTGTTGGTTTGATCTCCACATCATATTCTAACAAAGCTGCGATCCATTTGCTTCATCTCCCTTCTGGATCTGTTTGCACTAAGACATCTTTAACGACAGCGTTAGGGACATAAGCAAGGATATCAAAATGCGGAATATAGACTCGAAAATATTTCAAAGCTTTTACCAGGGTAAGAGCTTGCTTTTCAATAATATTGTACTTTAAGGCTGCATCCCTTATTGTTCTACTGAAAAAAGCAATTGGCTTCTCAAGCTGATCTCTTTTCTGCATTAAGACCACTGCTATAGTGTGATCCGAAGCAAATCAAAAGAAAATGAAATCTTGGGAATAATCTGGGCTGATCAAAATTGGAGCTGAAGAAAGGTTCAACTTTACCAAATTGAAAGACTTGATGTCTTCCTCGGTCCACTTCACTACACTATCTTTCTTTAAAATGTTTGTGATTTCCCTCAAATGTTATGCAAGATTTGGCACAAAACGACGTAAGAAATTCATCTTACGTTGAATGCTTGGATCTCTTTTTTACTTCGTGGAAAATCAATCTTATAAATGGTTTCCACTTGAGCTGGATCAATGCGGATGCCCTCCTTAGATATGATGTGACCGAGAAGCTTGCCTTCATCTGTGGCAAACAAGCTCTTCTTTGGATTGAGAGATATGCCATTATTTCTACACCGCTGAAATACAATCTTCAAATGATAAAGGTGCTCTTCATCTGAATTAGAAAAAACTGTCAAATCATCAAGATAAACAACTAAAAATACATCTTTCTCATTTGCAAATGCGATATCCATAGCCCGCTGAAAGGTTACACCAGCATTCTTCAATCTAAATGGCATTTTGGCATAATCGAAAGTTCCCTATAGAGTGGTGAACGTTGTTTTGTCCCTGTCATCCTCATGGACCTGAATTTGGTTATAACTGAAATACCCATCGAGTAGCGACATACGGGATGCTCCAAATACTCTTTGAAGTATGTGATCCATCTTGGGCAATGGATAGTTATCTTTCAAAGACAACTTATTCAGATTTCTGAAATCAATACATAATCAAATCTCACATGTTTTCTTGCGCACGGGCACCAAATTAGAAATCCAATCTGAAAATCTTATGGGAATGATTATACCAGCTTTGTACAATTGATTCACTTCCTTCTCTATTGAGTGCAACAGCTTTGGATTTATCCTTCTTAGATTTTTTCGAAATGGCTTTTGATTTGGCTTGATCAGAATGATGTGCTGAATTATACTCTTATCATATGCCTTCAAATCTGAATAATCCCATGAAAATACATCAGTAAATGAAGACAATAAACTAATGTATTTTGCCTTTACCTGTGGAGGAAACACCTTTGATAACTTCACCATTTTTGGATTGTCTGCTGACCCAATGTTTACATCCTCAACTCCTTTCTCAGTTGGTACCAAGCTCGACTTCTAGGCTACATCATCTTGATCAAACAACTCCTCTAAGGGTATTAGACCTTTAGGAATGACATTGTCCTTCAGCTGCAAAACTTCCATTTGATTTACTTCCATGTCCACTTCACCATCATCATGCTCTCCATCGATATAAGTGTCTTTGTATTTGCCTTCATTTTGCAGAAATTCTTTGATCTCTTTATCATCTTGAAATACGTGCCAATATCCTTGATTATCAGGGATAGCAGGGCAATGTTTCACATGAATTTCAAACTTATTGTTTGAATTCATTGGAATTTTCATATTACTTATAGCTGTTGCAAGAGAATCTACAATAACATGAGGGACATGAGGGACACATGTCAAAGTGTAATCTAGAAACAATCTCAAGATATCTAATACCGCATTATGATAAGCCCGCATTCGAGGATGCTTAGCTTGGTATTCACCTTTCACTTGCTTGATAACTAACTCGGAGTCGCCATATACTAAGATTCTTTTAACATTTAACTTATTAAGTATTTTAAAATTAGCAATTAAAGCCTCATATTCAGCCTCATTATTTGAACAATCAAAAGCCAATTTATACAAACAAACCCTTACATTACTTGGAACTTTGTTTGGAAGAAATGTAGGGCTGCATATCCAAATGCCAATTCCAGCACCTTCCCTACCTACTGCGCCATCAAAATCCATGCTCCACAAACCGGCTTCGTCCTCCAAATGCTGAAATTCTATTTGCTCTTCTACTTTTGCTTGTTGTCCATCAATTTTTTGCTGTTGTCGGAAGGTTGATTGCTCAGCGGTACTATCAAGCTTTTGTCTTTCTTGATCTAGTACAGCTCTGAAATTTTTAGTGATCTCTGGAATATCTTCTACTTCAACTACTTGACTATTTACATCATTAAAACTATCAGAATATAGAACAAAAGATTCTAAATCAGTATGTACATAATTGATTGGATGATTTAGAGGTTTCTCCTTGCTAGTGATCATGTACTTCATCTTTTTCTCTCAGTATAATTTCCTCAACTGACCGAACACGGGAATAGTAGCATAGGAGATATCAAGCTGCAATCTCCCTTTGATTTTTGTTCCCCAAGATCTGGATGGAAGCATGCCAAATGTAGGAGGAATATCAGCCATAACCACATCCATCAAAACCTTCTTCACTGGAATCTGATCTAAAGTGACAACCAAATCTTTAATAAGCCCAATGCGTCTGACCCTACCAGAATCAAAGGAATATAGATCATGGTACTTGCGAGTGACATCTAAACCCAGTTTTTCCATGATTGATTTTGGCATGAGATTATGAGAGGCTCCTGAATCAAACATGGCATCGTGCAATACATAATCATGGAATCTAAGGCTGATGTAAAAAGGAGCTACATCACTATCCTCAGATTGACCTTCTAATGCCAGACCAAAGATAAGTTCGGGCTGGTCATCCTCCACATTTACCATATCAGATAATGGATCCAAATTCAAAATCTTTGACACATGACCTTTATAACTACTATTCTTCATTAATTCAGTCAAAGGTATTGACACTTTTAACTTAGCAATTTCATTTTATAAGCTAAAGGCTGAAGTTTTCTCTACTTCTTTGAATGGAGCGTCCTTCTTTTCAGTCTTCTCCTTTGATATAATTTAATGATTTGATATTTCATTTGTTGATTGTGTTTTGCTGGTGGTAGGATCAGTGGCCTCCTTTCCCTTTTTCTGCACTATTGGAGAATCGTTCTTTGATGGTGTCACTTCCTTCCTCTTATGAATAGGATTGATGGGTACCTCTCTACTCCTGAGTGAATATTTTCACTGCTGTGCTATCAAAGCATTCATGTATCCCCTCTGATATTCATCAGATTCTTCTTCAAGAATTGTTTCGTTTGCCAAGATGAAATCTTCATCCTTTTGTACAGCTGGGCTTTCTGAATACTCTTCATCTTCGGTGATATAAATGGGTAGATCATCAGGTGTAAAGAAATGATTCTCCTCGCCTATTATGTTCTCATCATCATCTGATTCTGGACCATGTACAAAATTCTACTGTAAGGGTGTCTTTACTTGTTGTTGTGCTACTTGGTCTTGCGCTCTTTGTTCTCGTTGCTTGATTCTGAATTGTGGTTGTTGCTGACCACGGAAGTTTGGATTTCTGACTTGTGCTTCAAGCTTATCAGCAATTGTGAGTCTATCAAACATCTTCTTGATCTTGCGAAGCAAATGATCTGAGGAAGAAGCTTCCTCCTTTATGGTCATCTTCTTTTTGGCCTTTGATCTAGCTCTCTTGACAAGCAGATTTGCCTCAATGCTAACTGCAATTTTCTACATGTCCTCCAATGTGGCCAGATCTCTTTCTCTCAATTGATATGCCATGTCAGGATTGAAGCCATCAGGAAATTTAATCAAATCCAGCCCCATAGGTGGCTTTATATCAGCAGGAATTGCATTGTAAACAATATTGAACCTAACACAACAATCTTGGACACTCTCATTCCTCTTGATGTTTCCATATTCAGAAAGAATTTGAAGAGGATTTTTCTTTACCTCCTAGCGATCCAAGAATTGTGTCTGAAGAACAGGCAATGTAGTGATACTTGCAGCCGTCAAAGCACTGAACCACTTCCCTACTCCACCTCTAAAAGTTTGTACAAATACCCTCATGGTGACATTTTCTACATTAATCTCATGATAGTCAAAGAAATCGGTCATCTTATCCACATGTTGTTGAGATGTGATATCTTGGGGGTACCATCAAACAATGGAATTTTTCTATGATAATCAACGGGCATGGCATCCATGTTTTGAGGCAACACAAGGGGTGCATATCGGGCAACCATTGTTCTAGGTGGATTTGAAACTGGCCTTGGGGATGTATGAGGAGTCGAAACAACGATAGCAGCTGACGATGTAATTGGTGTATGACATGTCAAAGGAGGGGAGGAAATATGAGATATTTGAGGGGTTTATGGGGGAGAAGAGATAGGAGGTCTCTGATCTGATATAGTGGGCTGCACGGGAATGGTGGGAATGAAAGGAGTTTCGGTAGGAATTTCTGAACTAGATGCAATAGCGGATGAACCAAGAGTTGCAGATGTAGATTCTAAGAACTTGGGAATGTTCGAAGCCACAATGGAAGTTTGAAGATTCAATATGTACCTAACAATTGATCTATTGGCCTTTTCAGTTTCAAGATCTTTTACAAACTCCAGATTTAGGATAGTAGAGCCAATAGCACTTTCAGATTTAGTCTCAAACAACGACAGATCAAAATGTTCGTCAAACTCAAGATCTTCAAGATATTCAAAAACTATTGGACATGAATGAGATCTGAACATGGGAATCACATAAATTTCATGTTGGAGAATTCTTGGGATGAGATTTGGGTTTTCATACACAGGAGGAGGATCAAGATCAGGATTGGCCCTGGTGTATCGTCTGGAAGCTAGTGTGTTGAATTATTCCCAAAAATCAAACAGACATTACCAACTTGTTCGGCCTATCAAATTCTAAACTCATCATCCAAAGTGTAGAATTGCTTTAAGATACTGGGGTAATCATTTAGATCAGATGTTCATTTTATAAACTAGACCGGAGATTGACTAAAGCAGCATTCATGTACTTTCACTAATGCAAAGCAAGAGCGTTTCGAAGGCTACCTGGCTAACTTCAGGTTCCATCTGTAGTCTACAAAGCAAAACAATGATAATAAACTTTTCTTTCTGTTGAGGCCTCGAAAATCGCTGCCACAACAAAGGGGAAACCACCCGGTCCGGACCTTAGTGCAGCTCCTTTTCCGTTTGGAATAGTGGTTCCGACTGGGGATAATGGGACCAGTTTCCCAAGAATTATAAGTGAACGGGATGGATGAGTGACTTATGACATAAGATGGTAATAAGCGGAAAGCTAAACTATAAACAAAATGTAATGACTATAATCGGATCCCGGGATTTATCACTTCGCAAAGCGTAGCGTTTGATGATCTGTGCTTTAAGGCAGGCATGTAGATGACTCTAACACTTTAAGCATAGATGTTTAAAACCATTTAAACATTGCTCTGCATAATTAGTTATGCAGAGCGATTAGAGCGAATTACTACACTTAATCATTCATATCATTGATACATGCATGGGTGAAAGAGATAACAAATCATCAAAACATTCAATAGTGAAACAGAATGAAGATTTGTTGTTATATCGCATACATGCATTCAACAATAGCAAAGATAATAACACAGTAATTCATATAATAAGAAAGAACACAAATACAGATAATAGTACCATGTAAGCTGCTCGATCAATCCAGTATATTAATCACTATGTCGCAGTCCTTCCTTCAAATCAGAAAGCATTCCAAACAACAGACAGTCGTGCGCAATTGTGTAAAACAGCCTTCTAATCAAAATTCAGAACCGTTGGTCGAGTTTCACAAAAGAATATAGACTGAAGCACAATAGTGCAAACTTCAGCCTTTTAAGTCTATTACAAAATTTTACGACCATTTCCAAAACAATGAAAGGGTCTATAAATACTATACTAATCTAAATATCTAAACAACTGAAAAGCTATTAAATTGGCATCAATAAATGTTTGTTCCATCTTTCTTGGCAATCTAGCAGTTGGCGGCAATGCTTCATTCGGTGGGTTCTTTGCCTTTACTCCTTAGCTGACATATCGCCAGCATTGGCTCTACTTCTGGTGGAGTGTTGAGACGCGAAGTTAGCTGGGCATCATATGTAGCATCTTGAATGTCGGGGATCAAGCATCCGAGGGCATCTGTTAAACACTTGAGAGCAGACCTTTGAGTATGTGGCTTGATTAGAAAGAGCCAATATGCATCAGAGGTTAAAGTATTTACTCCGGTAATTAACTTCCTCTGTTCCTCCAAGTCATGATAACTTGATTCTTCAAGCATACCTGCTGTTGTTATGCTTCCAGGTGTGCACTTGGAGATCATGTTTGCCAAATAAAGTGTATCATTGACTAGGTCGATCATATTGCTGGCAATTATTTTACACCTGGAAGCCGCCCTTTCTGCTTTCATTACCTGAGTGTTCCATTCCGTGAAGAGGATGTCTTTGTACGCTTCATGGATTCGGGACAAATTCGCCGCTTTCCCTTCGTCAGTGTCTTGCAACTCAATATAATCGGATATGGCTTCTTCGGCCTGATCTAGCTCATTCCTGGCCTTCTCTATTTGCTCACACACTGTTGTAGATATTTCACATAATGGCTCAGCCTTAGCAAGTTGTTGACATAGAAGTCTGATCTGAGACAGTAATGCGCCATTTATTTGAGTTGCTTCTGCTCTGAAAACTTTCACATTCTGTGTGCTCTTGATACCTTCGAGCTGTGCTGATAGTTGAGCTATTCGCTCATCTTTCGATTTCATCATCAGCTCATTTGATGCTTTCAACTGTGACAATGCCTCCGACAATTCTTTTGCCTTCTGAGTTTCACTTTGGTCTATCCTTTGTCTTTCAATTTGCAGTTGTTGGGTTAACAAATTGTTTTCTTGCTGTTGAGCCAGCAACTGCTCTTCCACCTGTGCTGCTTTGTTTTTCGCTTCAATTACCTCTGCCTGTAATGCATATATTTCATGGTCCTTAGTCTTCAACAGAAGACTTACCTCCGATGCTTTGTCGATAGTTGCTGCAGAATAAGCTCCCGCGAATTGCGACAGCTTTGTTAGATCATCGGAGGGATCCAAATCCTCCTTCCAGACCATATTGCCCGTGACTGTTTGCTCATGAAAGATAGAAGGTTGATCAAGCCTTCCTCTTTTCTTAGAGCGCTTGATAACGGCTCTATGCTTTGGGCTGTAGAAAATATCCAGGGGAGGAATTTCTTCCACCTGGAGAACAATTTGATCGGAAGGGTCCTTATTGATTATCTCGACTTCCTGTGAAATGGGTGGGTCGCCTCCTAGAACCTGAGAAGAAGTGGTATCGGGCGCATCGCTTGTTATAGAGGAGCCTTTGTCTTTGGGGCCTTCCTTACCACTGATAATGGAATCAAATTGGTTCCATTGTTTAATCAATTCAGGATCGATGGAGGTTTGCTTATGTTGCTCTGTATGGGCTTTGCTCCGTTCTTTTTCTTGTTCTAACTTCTGCTGTTCTTCAAGTGCTTTTCGCTGTTGCTCCTCTTGCGTTTTTCGCTGCTGCTCCTCCAATTCCTTTTTCTGCCTATCTGCTAGTTCTTTCTTCATTTTTTCTTCTTCCTTCTCCTTCCTCTGCTCTTCTTCCTTCTTTGCCTTTTGTTGCCTTTCTATCTGCTCCTTTTTCTGCCTCTCTGCTTGCTCTTTTCTCTGCTTCTCAGCCTGCAGCTTCTTCTGCCTTTCCTCCTGTTGTTTATCCTGTTCTTCAGTTGTAACAGGCGGTGGATGTATCTGTTGCCGACCAGGCTCGCTTGAGGAAGATGCTGGGGTTGTGGATAATAAAACTAGAGGCAGAGTTTGCAACCTCTGCTCCCTAAGTTTATTAAACTCTGTCAACGCCTCATCGTTGTATTTCATTATTGCAAGCTGTTTGTCTTGGCTTATTGTCTCGGTACCTACGAACAGGTCATCAAACATATCCTCTTGATGATCAACTTTCGTCAATTTTGCTTGTTCTAGGGTAGTGTAGGCAGTTTGCTTTGGATCATAGAGTCTGCTTGGGAGAGTGGCCAGGGATAAAGCTTGGAGTTTTGTCGCTTCCTTTTCTGCATGCTTGTAATTAAGGAGAGTAAAAACCCCAATTCTTAAAGGAAAAGAGGGCCAACCTCTCTTCTTCTCCTCTTTGAGAGTTTGTGTAACACTCTCGGCCATAATCTGGTAGCAGATTTCCCGGGCTAACAGCTTGTCTGGGATATATAAAGGGAGGACATGTGGCCTAGCCTTACTCCCAAAAACTCTGATATAGGTGAAATACTCCTCCCCACACCAACTTGCTATGGCTCGTAAGTCAAAAGAAGCTTCATAGGAAATTCTGGAAATGGGTCTGTCATAAATAGAATAGTAAATGGGCACCATGAAACCATTACAAATTTGGTACAAATGGTCCTTGTAAGAGGACTTCCACAATTTCTGATGGTATAAATGAATGGGTGTTGGATCTTGGGTGGTCCATCTCCAACCGAGGACAGGAAACTCAGAATTAAGACACAGGGTATCCATAATGTAAGCAGAATAATAAAATGGCGGGATTTTCCTTTCGGTGACTATAGTTTTGGCTCTAAATTCACGAACAGCTACGACCAACTTATCAGAAAGAATAGTGGCCCAATCCATGATTATAGCATTGATAGCCGCTTCCATTAAGGGAACCATGTCAATATTGATATTAACGGAGTCATGTAATCCCCACAATCTACACATCATAATCCCCGCATAGCAATAGGGAGAAGCCAAAGAAACGTTGGAGTACTTACCCGAACTTTCATGCTTGTGCTTGGCTGGGTTCTGCCTCCAATCTCGGAGGGGTTCGGATGGTGATTCATTTTCTTTTGCGAATTTCTCCACGAAGGCTCTGTTGTACACTAGCTCCGGTTCAGGCAGATGATACATTCGCCTCAGGTCATCAGGCTTGAATGACCCGAAAATCCTTCCGTCCCTTGTATGGAAAGTTCTATCAGTGATAGGGATTTCTTCAATTGCCCAGCGCACCACATCTGTGTAAGGGAGAACCTGCTCTCTGGCCGCTATTCTGTGTAAAAAGGAGTCGGCCAAGTCTTTGAGCGTTGCATCAGATTTCCTTAGTACATCAACACTAGCTGTTCTCACTGTCACTTTTGGTTGCTCAGCCTCCAACAGATTATATGTTCCCTGCCATGTGGTCCTAGCAAGACCGGTGCACGTAGTGTCCGAGATTAAACCTTTCTTCGAAATTGAAGCAGCTTGACCTGCAACAGGTGTTGTAGTAGAACCAGAACTCCTCTTATTTTTCTTCCCCATCATGTTCAGGCTTTTCTCAACAAACGAACTCTACACAAGTGCAAGAGAAATCGTAACACGAGAAATAATGAAGACAAAGCATAATGGGAAAGATATATATCACTTGAAGCGTGGCGATATTAATTTTCAAAAGGTGGCTGCGGATCCAATTACTGGTAAGAGATCGCATATGCATTAATGGTGTTTTTAAGGCCTACTACCCATTAAATGACCTTTACATTGTTATTCAGTTGAATGACCTTCTAACGTGTGCAACAGATATGATAATGCCTTAGACGCAAGCATTCGTTAATCGAAGGGGCAAGGTTATTAAATACGCATGCATTACCTTATCCCTGCATTTAACGGCATTTTGAAATCTGTGCTTTATCAACCGGATTTAAATATAACTTTAAAGCTTAAAGCAATCGCTTTTTTAAAATGCCGATTAATGATGAACAATGTCGCATTGCATGGGGGAAAGAGTTATACTATCGTTCGAAAGCAGCCCTGGCGAACGCCGATTGCGATATCGCATCGGACTAGCATGTGAACTAATTACCAGATGCATATTAAGTGATTTTCCAACTTCCGATAGCGATATCGCATCGCATCGGGTAAAGACCTGAGTGCCTTATAACAGTGCATAGGATACCGCCGATGGCCGATAGCGATATCACATCGGGTCGGGGTTTAAAACTTAAAGCGTTTTCCCACAAGAGGCAGTGCCGATAGCCGATCGCCGATATAGCGTCGCATCGGGGTATAAGATATGTGCTCTTTTTTGTGTATGCATTGAATACCGCCGATCACCGATAGCGATATCGCATCGGCAAAGACCGAAGTGCCGTTTAAATGCATCTCTCTTGTCATTGCGATATGCGATCTTGCGATCGCTTTATCGCAATAACAAAAGATTGCTTTATTTTGGAAACATTGTTATTCGAAAAAGGCTTCAATTCACAAACACTTTTGATTATCATACCTTTTCCGAACAAATTCATTAATACCAATTAATTTATTAAAAGGGACCCATTTCATATGTTAATTGTTTGTAAATACAGATGATATGAAATGGGGGGTTGTTGTAGGGCACAACACTTTCCTAGTGGATTCGCCAATATGTTAGGGCCTAAATCTACCTCAGGCTGAGAAAGGTAGGATCTAGGGTAACATCAAACCACACTTAACTTGGTAGCTAGCCCTACTAGGTCCAGAGACGGTTCTCTCCTTGTCAAGCTCAGAAGAATATGGTCAATAAGGCTTGAGACGACTGATGTAAAGACTGATTTTAGGCTAGGTATATACTCAGAAGAGTTTGATTGAATTTAATTTTGTTTTGTTGGCTCAAATGTGAAGGCAAATTTGGGTCCGGGGAATGGACACAGTCTTGCAGAGGTTTTTGTGGGGTGAGGTAGGAAAATGGTTTAGTAATTTGAAATGAGTGAGATGGAGAGTCTTAAGACTGGTGAGGAGTTGGAGAGGGCATGAAAGTCTTAGGGATCCTCTTCAAATAGTTGAAAACATAAATAACTAAACAAACCTTAAGTAGAACACTGCAACATCAATGAATTGTACCTTTATCATTGATTCATTTAATTAATCTGAACAGAAAAAGGTGATGGCATACATAAACACATGTAAACTTGAATTACATAAGGAAAAACAATACCAAATCAACTTGCCACAACAATCCCACAAAATGTTGGAAACCCTCGTCTATTTCTTTGCCAAACTGCAAAGATGAATATACAATTATGCTCAAAGCATTCACAAGAGTCCAACGTTTACAAATGACTGAAAAACTACTAGATATAGGCAACAAACAACTCATGCTAGGCTTTAGGGGTCGTATTCATGATTTTAGGAGTTGTTTCAATGAGATCTAAACTAAGAACTGAAAAGTAGGCAGTGGAACAACTTGCCTCTAAAACCTAGGAAACTGATTCATTTAGTTTCAAACTACCTTTTCATGATGTATCTACCTTCATGAGTGAAATTTCAACATTTTTACATCAAATTCCATCAATTTACATCAAATTACATCATGATTTTGACCATGGGAGAGAGAAAATTCAAACTAAGAAAAAACTAGGCGAAAAACAGAGTTTTTTGGCAAAAAAGTCATTTTTTATCCTGTGCGTCGCGCCACTGTCCCTATGCATAATGCCTTTCTGCAGCTGATTTTGGAGGCCTTCCCGTGCACTAAATTTTCTCCAAGTCAGCTTGTTGTAAAGGTCAATCTATCTACCTTCTAGAATAGGCGGAATTTCTAAATTTGGTGTCCATTTACCCCTCCAAATGTGAGTTCTCCCAACACTTCTTCCTGTGCAGCCAAAAAGGGGCAGAAAGGGCATTTTTGAGGTGTTTTTGACCCTTTTGGAAGCTAAAAACTTGACAAAATTTCTTGGCCATTTCTAAGCATTCATATTTTTGTATCAGGAATCCAAAAATGCTAAGTTTTGCTCCAGAGGAGGTTCCTAGCAAAAGCGAGTACCAGGTGGCGCTACGCACGAGGCAGAAAAATTTGTGTTTTGCTCCAAAAATTCAAAATTGACAAAAAGTGTGCCAAATTTCTTGAAATTTCGGCTGAGTGTCTTGTATCAAGTACTACGTTGGGCTAAGGAATCCTTACCCAAAATCTTGAGCTTGTCTTGCTCTTTCCTCTTCCTCAAAGCTTTCCTCAACTTGGCCTTCAAAGTCCTCATTCTTGCTTTGCAAACTTTGTTTCTTGCCAAATAGTGATAGGCCATGTGCCTCAACATCTTTTTCTATTTTTTGGCCTTCTCCAACATCTTCTCCAAGTGCATGTTTTCCCTTTCAAGCCAAGATTCACGATCAACTTGATTTTCCTCCTCTTGGCTGCTTGTTGATTTTCTGTTATGTTTTGGAGCTCCATGATAGTCTGCTGGTCCTCTAACTGTTTGTTCCTCTACTCAAGATAGTTTATTATCCACTTAGCTTTTTCCAGGTTGAGAGACAAGTCATGAATGTCATCTTTTTGTTCCTGGATGATCTCCTTGAGCTTTGAGCATTGGGAGCCCAAATCAATGTCATCATCTTGAATGAGAGTGAACTCCCTCTCTTGACCTTTAGAAGGTCCCTCATCATGCAATGGCTGCTTACCTTTGTCCTATACCTGCTTTGTTGTTGAAGGAAACAAGACCCTTTCCACCTCGGGTGGAGATAGTACTCGTTTTGCTGCTGCAAATAACCTCCCTGTGCCGTTTTGGTAAGTGAAAAACACTGGCACACTGGTGGTTTGAGTTTCATGCACCTCTTGCTGATGTGAAGGCTCTCTTGCCTAAAGAAAAACTGATGGGGGAACTTGAGAGCTTGTGAATACCTCATGTGAAATGAAATCATCCCATGAAACATTCAGTAAACTAAGCTGATGAAAAACCACAATCTTGATCAATGCAAAGTGATAGATGATGTTATACTACTGATGAGGAGGTTTCCTTTGCACCAATGTGGTGATTTTCTCAATATTCTGGCATATGAAATAGGGGATTTACATCATCCTCACCCTAGTAAAATGCATCAGTAATCTGACATGATAGGTTTATAGGTGAGAAAATCTACCTTCACAGCTGAAATATTTGATTATGAGTTTCATAAGGGGAGCATATGTGTCTTGTAGGTATCTAAAAGGGAAGACCCTACTGATATGCCTCTGAAAGCTAGCCTTGATATAAGGCTCATAATGATCTCTTTCCACCAGTTGTCCCTTGTTCCACTGCTCACTCACATTCGGAATGCCTGTTGCTTAAGCTATAGTCTAAGGTGTCAAAGTGAATGTCACACCTTCCAAATTGACTTGGCCATTGTGAAGATGGAGCACAAAAATTCTGGCAAGCTCATGGTGGTATTTGACTCTTTCCACCGTCTCACAAAATTCGTAGCAGGGTTGGTGTTTGAAGCATGCTACAGCAAGAGGGCAAGTCAATAGCTCAGTAAGTGTAGTGGGCTCCTCCCAAATGTGTTTTCCTCCGTTGTGAGGTCTCCTTGGTGCATGGATTTCTTGGGAGGAATCACTTACTGTTTCCTCATTTCTATCATTAGATGAATCTGTCTCCATGTTTCCCATTGTTTGATGTTCTATGATGAGTATGAAGAGATCTTATAGGAACAATAGGTATTTGCTGTTAAATGAGAGGGATTTGATGATGGGGACTGTGAATGTGGAATTTTGTGATGACTATAGGGTCTTTGGGAATGGCAGGGTTTGGGGAACAAGGATTAGGGTTTTGGAGTAGTGGGATTAGGGATTAGGGTTTTAGTTTCTGGGATAGGGGGATGGGTAAGTGTAAGTAAAATAGGGAAGGAGAAAAGAGGTGAATGAAATTGTAGTGAGGGGATGTGAAAATAGTATAGGGGGATAGGACAGAAAAATTTGCAATTTTACAAACCCTAGGCAGGTTTTCAATATAACTATGCGAGTAACTAAGGTTTTGTTTTTTACCTATTGAAACACCATAAAAACTGATGAAAACCCTTACAATGGCAATATGAGATGCTTGACTTACTTGGAAGGAGGAAGTGTGCAAGTTTGGAGCTTAGAGGAGGTGATTTGGATGAGTTTGATCTTTGGAGGTAGGTGCGCCGTGCCCAGTAACATGTGCGCCATGCCTCTCTGGTGCATCGCGCTAACAAGGTGCGCCACACCTCAACCCAGGTGCGCTGTGCTATGAACTCTCACAATTTTTGTTGTGGTTTTTGCCTTTTTCTCCTCAAATCGCGACTTGGCTTGCTCACTTTCTTTTTTGGCACACAAATGATGTTCTTCAACATGAAAAAGGATTTATATACAAAGGATTTTAATTTTTTACTTATAAAAACCCACTTGTAATGTTTGCCTTTTCAATTGCTTTTAAAACTCTGTTTAGGCAATTTGACTTGCTTTTTGCCTTTATTGGACTAAATGCTTTGAAATTTTGACTCTTTTGCAAGAGCTGGAGTGCAAGAGCTTGGCAAGGTGACCAGGGCTACATCTTGGAATTATTACATATAGGAAAAAATTAAATTACATGAAATTATGTACATAAAACATAAAAAACACTGTTTTTCCTCAAAACAGTGTTTTGAGGAAAAATCAATCACTGAACATGTGATTATTGAAATTTTTGTCGCCGAGACTTTATTTGACCTCCTCATGTGCCTACTGACCATTATTAAGCTTTTACAAGACTTTATTGACAAAACCCTAGACCTAAAACCCTAATGAGACCTAAAACCATAAAAATGACTTTTGTAGATGTAAAGACAAAAAATGACTGTAAATGACCTGAATGTATGAAAATAGGCTAGCAGGTAAAGACCATGAGGGAAAATTGATAATATGCCACTACCATCAAATGATCCATGATCCTAATGGAATGTAGCTGATCAGATGAGACACCTAAAATGCAATGCAACAAGAGAATTTTGATCACTAATGGAGGGATGAAGATACCGACACTAACATTGGTTACAGGAGACTCTCCATTAATCCATCACTAGTTGATAAAGTGACTGTTCCAAATCAACCATCGGTCAAACCCAATGTCTCTGGATGTGAATCTCATGAGTCTATACCTGACTAATCACAGGTCGAGGAAGCAGTTGACCCAATTTCACCTTCAGTTAATCATACCTTTCCCATAGAGAGTGATTATGATACCACTCAGGTTCTCTTCATTTTTTTAGATTCAAATGAGCTTGGGGGCAACCCTCCTGTTTGATCAAGACAAGAGGAAAATCTTGTTGTTCTCATAACTCAAGGGGTTAATTCTTCTATTCTTACAGTACCCTCTCCAAGTAGTCTAGTCACTTCCTTTGATTGGAATCGACTGGCAGGATGTCGTCTTCCTTATTATGTGCCTTTCTAGATCATAGTACATGTTTGTAATATGATTGTACCTAGAACTATTATAGATGAAGGTGCATTTGTGAGTATCCTTTCCTCCACTACTTGGCAAGTGCTCGGTTTGATGACACTTGTGCCTATTACCCAGAATCTATTGGCTTTTAACAGAGGAACCAGTCAACCATTAGGGATCCTTCCTCACTTGCCTATTACTTTGGGAGGAAAAATTGTTTACCTCAATGTGATGGTAGTTGTAGGCCCTTTAGATTACAATTTACTTCTTGGGAATGACTATGTTTATGACATGGGAGCTATTGTTTCAACACTCTTTCTAGTGATGTGTTTCCCACATGAAGGCAGAATTGTCACTATTGACCATCTTTCATTTCCCGGTCCAAATATGGCTTCCAGTCAACCATCTTCCCTAAATGGTCCTTTTGTCCTAATCGTATCTTCTGCACCACGAGTCAATTATGTGGCAACCCATTCCATGTCTACATCAACTGACTATCAATTTCATGATGTTGTACATTATGTACTAGGGGCACTGGAACTAGATCTCTCTAATGGATTCCTTGCTACAAATCCCTTCCAGAGCATTATTCTCCCATCTGATGAGAACCTCTTGGAAGTCATGACCTCTTATGGTTCGTGAAAAAAGGAATATGAGGATAGTTCCTAGTCTTGTGTCAACCTCGTTAAAAAATGAAACAAAGAGATGAGCATAGTTCCTTGTCTTGTGTCAAGCTGATTAAAAAGTGAAACAAGGAATATGAGCATAGTTCCTTGTCTTGTGTCAAACTCATTAAAAAATGAAATAAGGAATATGAGGATAGTTCTTTTACTGTGTCAACCTCGTTAAAAAATGAAGTAGGTCCTAGAGAGTAGTTCCTTGTCTTGTGTCAAGCTCGTTAAAAAATGAAACAAGGTCCCTTGGAGCGAAGTTCCAATTCGAGTCTTTGATTAGATCTCATGCAATCCCACTTGAGTCTTTCACTTGATCTCGTAAATGAACCTTCATTCCATCCACCTGATAGCCACAAGTAGACTACTTAGGTGAATTCAATGAAGCTTGGGGGGCATGCACCTAGAATCGAGTCATCATGCTAGGGGCATGTAAATCAATCAAGCATAGTTTTTCATTTCAAGCTTGTGTAAACATGAAATGGAATCCAAGCATATTTTTTCATTTTAAGCTTGTGTAAACATGAAATTGAATCCAAGCATAGTTCCCTATGGTTCAAGCTTGTGTAAAAATGAACCCATCTCCATTTTAACCCTCGTGATTTCCATTTTATCAACCTCTTCCATCATATGAGCCTTGGTTTTTCTCCTTCCATCGTCACTATCTGATAGCTGATCATACACTTTCACTTGCTTGTTTACCCTTTTTGAGGAATAGTTGCAATGAGTGGTCCTACTAGCCAGCCATCAACATGTTTTGAGAAGTTCCAACATCATCAAAACCAGTCACTATCCTAGACACCACTCATTCCTCAAAGTGGAGTCCTCTTTAAGCTCTTTTCAGACTCTTGACATATAAAAATATTGCCGAGCACTTGTCCTTTTAAGCTCCTTAATGGATTGGAAATGACATCTACTCAGTATAAGTTTAACCCTTTTCTAGACTGAGATATATTATTTACGAAAAAGGAATATGTTAACCGAACATGGTCAATAGGTTTTGTCTTGTATTGTTTTACACTTGTTCAGGCTTGAGAGCCAATTCTAAGAAAAAGAACTTGTGGAGTTTTCTTTTTGTCCCTTTTCAAACTCTCTAAACATGAAAATAACCGAGTTATCATTGTCGTTAAACTCCTTAAAACATCAAATAGCGACAAACTTGTCCATCACGAAAAGACCAAGTTTCACCTTCTCTAGACTCATTAAACATCACATAGAGTGGGATATAATCGAAGGGTGGAATTATACAACAAGCATATGTTATCCTCCTCAAGCTTGATAAAAATAAAGAGGTACTAGTCAGCAATGACTGGGGAAAATGGGAAAAGGGGTAAACCACTTTATGGCAGCAGGTCGCAATTGAACATGACACTTTCACTTCATCATTATGACTATTTGGGTTGGGTTATCTGCTTGATGGTAGTCATACCTTGGTCTATCATACCATCCATTACTTTTGTTTTGGGTCAATGCTGGCAATCCATTCAGTGTCGCCGACATGTTCAAGAGAAGTCACTCAGTTTGAAATTCATCCTTTGCAATACTCATAAACCTTCATTTTCATGACCGCCATTCCTGAAAATTGTGTCATCAGTCACATTCTGTCTCAAAAAATCATTACACTCATTTCGTGTCGTTGATGTGGGATACATCAAGGCCCTTCTGCGATGAGTCACTTCTTGTCGAAATCAACACATTATCGAAGAAGTTGACTTAGAAACACCCTTCCAGTACCTTGAGGCTTGCATACATCAATGGCAAGTTTCTCGCTTTCGGTGATAGGTTGACATCACCAACTTTCAATCGAAAGACTTTGCATGGTGCTCGACATCAAAACATCCATTCACACCATGTAAAATGTTCTACAGTACCTTGAGGATCATTATCATTATCAGTGATTTCTCATGTGTCTGTTAACGGCTTACATTATTGGCTGGTAATCAGATGGTGTCTTCCCATGTTTGACTTCAGATCACATATTCGCATGGTTAGACTCACACTTGAGAAAATAATTGAGTGAGATAGAAGACCCCAGATCTAGCTTCATCCATCTGGGCTGCGATTTTAGGAAATGTACCAAATCATCCATACAATGGCATTACATTGATGGTCATCTAATCATGGGTCTATATCTGTAGATGACTATCTATCTACTTCTAATGAAAGTTTATATGCTGAGCATGGATATGCCTTACCTCAGCGATTCATGAGAAAAAAATCAAAATATCAAGATATTATGTATTGTAATCGCTGCAGGTCACCATCCACTTCATAACCTCCTCATCACATCGTAAAGAATATCAATCGACATCATTATTTTTGACTTCATGCTTTAGGGGGTAGCTGTTATAGATCCATTTGGGCACATCACTCCCATCATTCAGATCAGTGCCATTAGGGCTCATCAAACCCTAATTCATTTGCTACATGCCCTAGAAATGTCACCATTTTGAATGCCTCCTTCCCTAAGAGTTTCTTGGCCTGAAGCCCTCCAGAATTACCTCATTGAGGGACCAACGCAGTCTTGGCTAGGGGTAAGTGTGCTTCAGTGTAAGTAGACCCATGCCAAGGTGCTTTCCAGAGCACTTAGGCCCACTTTGACCCATGCTGGGTGAGTTTGAGGGAAATCATCATAGGGTTCTCGTAATATTCTTATCTTCTGGAGCCACCTAGAAGATTCCCACACTTATCATATCCTATGAGCTCAAAATTGGATAGGAAATGAGTTAAGTAACCTCCTATCCTCTCATCCCTTCCTCCATGGAAACTAACTCTATATTTCGAAGGCCATTCAATACCCTCATTTATGACCAAACCTCCTCCATTTGCCTATAATTTGAGCACTCGTCTAAGTGATCAGGGGCTAGACTTTGAGAATTTGTAAGGACATATTGTTGGTGTGAGGATTTAGATTAGAAACAAGTATTGTTGTGCTACCAGAGTGTTGCTATTGATGTGATGTTGGTTGGAACCCAAGCTAGAAGAGTGATAATGGATCGGACTTCATGTTTGTAATTCTTTCTTCTACTAAATAAAGTTGTTTACACATTTTTCCATATGCTTATCTTGATATATGATGTTTATATGTTTGAATTTATCTAATTCGATTTACTTATAGTGGATAGATCTCATGCTTTGGTTGGTTCTCTATCTTTTTTTTATGCTTGCAGGTACTTTTTGAGCGAGCTAAGTTTGAGAAGGAGCGACAATAGCCATATAAAGGAGACAAAAGGAAAGCGAAAGAACAAGTAGGTCCTTTGATTCCCTTGTCTTATTTATCATCTGTAGAAAAAGGATAAGCACTTTAAATATGTTGTTCTAGGTATAGCTACCTACCTAGGGAATTAGTATTTATCCATAGATGCAAAATTCCTCATAAAAAGATCAATTTGGGGACATCACTCCCATCATTCAAAGTAGTACCATCAGGGCTCATCAAACTCTAATTTAGTTGCTACATGCCCTAGACAAGTCACCGCTTTGAATGCCTCCTTCCCTGAGAGTTTCTTGGCCTGAAGCCCTCCAGAATTGCCTCCTTGAGGGAACAATGCAGCCTTGGTTAGGGGTAAGTACACTTCAGTGCAGGTAGGCCCATGTCAAGGTGACTTCCAGAGCACTTAGGCCCACTTTGACCTATGCTGGGTGAGTTTGAGTGAAATCATCATAGGGTTCTGGGAATATTCTTATCTTCTGGAGCCATCTAGAAGATTCCCACACTTTCATCTCCTATGAGCTCAAAATTGGATAGGGAATGAATTAAGTAACTTCCTATCCTCTCATCCCTTCCTCCATGGAAACTAACACTAAGTTTGGAAGGCCATTCAATACCCTCATTTATGACCAAACCTCCTCCATTTGCCTATAAATTGAGCACTCATCTAAGTGATCAGGGGCTGGACTTTGAGAATTTGTAAGGAGATGTTGTTGGCATGAGAATTGAGAGTATAAGAAAGTGTTTTTATGATTCTAGAGTGTTTTGCTATTGATGTGATGTTGGTTGGAACCCAAGCTGGAAGAGTGACAATGAATTGGACTTCATGGTTGTAATTCTTCCTTCTACTTAATAAAGTTGTTTACACCTTTTTCCATATGCTTATCTTGATATATGATGTTTATATGTGTGAATATATCTGATTCCGTTTACTTATATTCGATAGATCTCTTGGTTTGATTGGTTCTATGTCTTCCTTTTATGATTGCAAGTAATTTTTGAGAAAGTTAAGTTCAATAAGGAGCGATGGGAGTCATGCAAAGGAGACAAAAGGAAAGCGAAAGAACAATTAGGTCATTTGATTCCCTTTGTATTATTTATCATTTATAGAAAAAGGATAAGCACTTTAAAGCTATTATTCTAGGTACAACTACCTACCTAGGGAATTAGTATTTATCCACAGATGAAAAATTCCTCATAACAATTGTGACATGATATAATGGGACACAAAACAGACTCCATGGATTCAAAGGTGACTCATTGTAGATGCTCTGAACAAGGGTGACTCGATGATGCTGACACATAGAATAGGCCCGGTGGGGACCATGAAAAAATGAGAAAATTATAGTTGCCCATGAAAATAATCAACACATGAGATGACAAGTGCTGAGGGAAGGTGGTCCCCAAAGTACAGGCATCACATATGAAGAAATTCGATCTTAAGAGGCGACGAAGTGACCCTGCTTGGAAAAATGGCTTTTGGGTGAAGTTTCAAATCATGAAAAACAAATAGAGACCCATTAGAGTGCTTGATGAGAGATTTACAATGGTGCTAATGGTTTATCAAACCAAGATATGGTTTGGTTGCAATGGGCGATAGAAAAAATTGTGGGTTTTTCTAGAAAAGGGTTTTTTCCCTCCAACTTAATTCATTTGCACATTGAGCTTTGGTGAATTTGTAGAGGAGGAAAATGCCCTCAACCTTATGGTGATCATAGCAGACAAACCGACCATTGAAATCAGGATCTACAACTTTCAGGAAAGTGGCCTTACTTTTCTAAAGATGGCCTTAATTCTTCTTGGAACGATGGTTCCTGGTGAAGAATTAAGGGAAGAGGAAAATGAGTATGAACTACTATAGGAGGTCTAGAATCATCCACACCCACTATGTCAAACATGGGGACTATGTGCTAAAGGTGGTATGACATAGAGTAGAATATTTGAAGATATGGTATCAAACGTCTGTGATATGCGATGTGAATATGGCTTGCTAGAGAGGTCGGTAGGAAAAACCATCCAAGGAATGGGAGGATAATCGACCATACCTAGATCTGGTGGGATCTAGGCTAAGACTTATCTTAACTAATTGAGAAGATGACCAGGGGAAATCCATCATGCCACCAAGCATGGGATAGTGCCCGTAAGCATATGTGATGGAGGGGATTGATCTGGTATGCAAAGGTGGGAATGATGCCTCTTAGAAGGAGGAGTTTGTGGAGTGCCATTGTGTTCTGAGTGCTCGAAAAAGGGATTCAAGCATTTCTTCCCAACTTGGGACGAGATCCTCCAAAGGATGATAAAGGGATGTAGGGGTCTATGTGCCACCCAGTATGATATGGGCATACCAGATGTATTTAGAGTGGTGGACTCCAAATACATTTATTTTTATATGTCGATACATAATGTGGTTATGCATCTTTAATATGATGATGATGGTTTGCCATAGTTTGTGTTTATGGTTTCCTTCTTTGGTATACATGTGATAAATTCCAATCTAGAATGTTATTTTCAATGGTGTCTACATAGTTATTTTGGGCTCTAGGAACATGACTGAAAGTAATGGTTTCAAATTCACATACCAACAACTTAACTCATACATATTTTCTAAATAGGATTTCTTTATTCTCATGATACACACCATTTAATTGCATCACAAGTTGCAATGAATCTAAATGAACATGAAGATGAAGGATGTGATGAGCAAGGGAAACGACTAACAAACCTATCATTGCATCATATTCAGCCTGGTTATTGAGGGCAGATCCACTGCACGTGCCATTAACATGGACTAACGAATGCAAGGGGGTAAAAATGTCCCATGTTGCCAAGGCTAGATTATTGGAGAAGTGACTTGCACTGTCGGCATAATTGATATATAGTGTGGATGATGGATCCATCTGAAAGGTGCAAAAAACAACAAAAGCGATGATGAAACCTACCTAAATGCATGACATAAATAAATACATGCAAATCAATGGGATATGCTATGGCTAAATTTCTTGAGGTAGAGTGCTTGGTGAGGATTAGGAAGAAGTTGGCCTTCGAAATCCTCTAGAAGATATGCCCACTTACCCAAGTCCTTACAAGTCATGTAAGGTCCTAGCCATAATGATGAGTGAGACAACGATGAAGGATACAATCAACACTGTGACGATAAAGGTCATTGCTGATGAGAAAATAGTGAGGGGCCTAGTATTAGATACATCGTCAATCATCACAAGCAAGATGGGGTGAAATCTTCCGGGTTCACAAATATGTGATGAAGTATGCATGATAGTGCATATCATCCCAATGGCAATCATGGGTAGTCATGGCTTCCATGATGTCCTAATAAAAATGGAAGATGGGTGGATAGGAGGAAGATTGACTACATGATTTGGTGGTAGTTTGTGGTGCATCATCCAGAGAAAGAAGGTTCACATACACATCATCTAAAATGGTAGACGATAGGCTAGTAGATGGAAGATCTACCAATGTTTAGACATGGGTTTTCGATGACAGAGGTTCGAGAGAAACTCGCGTGGGAACCTCAAAGAGGTTTTACTATGAAGATGTAAAGGATGAAAATAGGTACAAGATATGGACCATGGAGTTTGTCATCTCAACATCAGGGGGAAGGATCACAATGGTCGGATAAGAGTCCCCTTGCTCTAGTGAACTAGTGGTACGAAAATCCACAGGTAGAGGAGTAGATGATCCACTATGAGTGGCCTCTAATTCTCGAAGAACATGAAGGAAGTCATGAAATTTGTTGAGATGAGGGAAAAAATGGGAATAGTGGCCACAATGATCCCAAAAAGCATAAAGGTGATTCATGCGTAATGATTTAAGTCTCTTGGCTGAATCAGTTAAGGTAACTTAGACCTCAGGTATGTTAGACTCAGGAAATGTATTGTTGACTAATGGTTTGACACAAGGAAGCTTGGGATAGTTACTGGTGGCATGCCTAACAACATTACATAAAGCGTATGAAGGTATCAGCTTTGGAGTCTTGGGAGCTAAAGGTGCTTGGGGAACCTTGTCCTCAGGTTTCTTCTTCTTGTCTTTGCCCCCTTGTCTAGATTCTTTTGCAACAAGAGTGGGTTCTTGTTAAGGTTGTGGTGGAACTGGAGCAGTAACATGGGTTGTAGGGATTGGTTGAACCAGGGTTAGAGCATGATATGTTCTGAGATGACCAAGTGGAGTGCTCACTAGGGGATAAATGTACTAGACTGGGATCCTCAATGTCATATTAGGGAGACTCAACGAAGCCATGATATGGACAGAAAATATTTCAGGAGGAGGAAAGAAGAAAGTTGTCTGTCTTGTAGGATAATGCCCAGGCGGAATAGTTCCTAGATGGTTAAGACTTGGAGGAAGAGTTCTTTGCGGGAACAAAGGAGAGGAACCCACAAAAGGAGGAGGTCCTAGAGGGATGGATCCTAATGACTCAGCTAATGTTGCAACATAAGGATATTATGGAGCTGATTGTTCACCAGATGTACCAGACTACTTTTGAGCAGCCCGTGACGCTTCTAACATGCAAAGACTCGATGAACTAAGCTCAGAGATCGGAAGGGGAGGACTAGGGAAAGCACCTAACAAGGTGGAACCTTTGTAGATTCTGGGTGAAACATTGGTGAGAGGAGTGGCACACTTCTTGTCAAGTATCGATGAGATAATGGACGCAGGGGAGGTCAAGGATGATGGCTCGTCGTACATCAACTGATCGATAGTCATGATATTCCCTTCATGAGGGAAACATATCTTGCAAAAAACCTTAGATGTGATGAATGACATGTGATAAGTGTAGCTATGACCCAATAGAATGTTGTAATATAGAGGGGAATCGATAACCTCAATGTCTACAGAAACAGTCTTTCCCGCAAGAGTCACTGGACAATTGTGATACATGCCGAGAGGCTGGGAGGGGTGACCATCCCAAGGACACAAACTGATGGTGGATGGGGATAGTTCAAGTGAGTTGAGTTTCTTCCAAACAAATGCAAACATCGCGCAGGTGGATGCACCTTCATCAATAATGCATCAGGAGATGATGGCATTACGGACTAAGATTGGTATCTGGAAAGCAACAGATGATGGTAATGGAGGATGTTATGACACATCAATAGGAAATACAATCAAATGATCATCTGAAGGATCAACTACACCCAAAGAAGTTATTATATCTTTCTTCTAAGACGGGCATGACTAGAGGACCTCCACCTCGAACATGGCAGTAGGTGATGGCGCTAAGTTGTCTACTCTACTGTATGTGTGGGCATCTTAGTTATAAGCCACATTATGATGCAATAGCCCTTTGGGGAACTTCAGTAGACTCTTTGGTTTTGGGCTCGGTTGTAGACGAAGTCGATGGCTTGTTGTATTGACGCAACTGAGTTTGCAAGTTGATATTGGAGGTACTAACCCCTTGATAATTCATCATGAGAATATGGTAGTCACTAGGACCAAAAGGTTGGGGAGGGTGGGCTTCTTGACCTTGTTGAGTGTTATCGGGAAAACTAGTGTCCATTTAGAGCTACAAGTCCCACTAAGATGTGTAGCTATCTTAGAAAGAAACAAACTAAAGTCACTTGTGTTTTCCTTTATGAGAGATAGATGAGAGAGAAGCAAAGAGTACCAACCTCAGTCTTTTGATAGTCTCCTTGCTCATTTCCTCTCTCTTTTGATAGAGCTTTCACCACTCCTTTCTCACTTGTCCCACTTCAAGGAACACTTGTAGAGTCAAGGCATCAAAATAACATCTAATCATAGAGATCTATAACCATAAATAATGTAGGATCAAATGTACATTAACCATATGAATGCATATACAAATACAAGATTCAAACATATACAAGCATATGGAGGAAAACTCAAATAGCTTTATTGATAGAAGTAGTAGAAGAGAGGATTACAACCAAGCTGTCTGATCCAACATCATACTCCCAGCATGAAAGCCCTCTTCACCTCATACAAAGCAAGATCACCCAACAATGTCTTCAAAGAGAAACCAACAACACTTCCTTGCAAATTACAAAATTCCAGCCTTTGAATCTCTAGGATGAGGGATCCATATATAGATGTTTACAGGAGAGTGAGTCAGCTTCTGGGATTTTGATTAGTGTCATTTCACTAATAGTTCTTGGTTGCACTTGGAGATTTCAGATCTCTTACTCATCCCTGGGTGAATTCACAGAGGCAAATGTCATATGAGCAGTTTCTAGAAGATTATCTGGGTTTCCACCTAGAAAACTGCTTCTGCCATTTGTCTTCTCTCGCTCATCGCACCCTACAGAAGGGCTTTCCAGTATGCATTGAACCCCTAGTGTGTAATAGGTGAGATTCATCACACCCTATGCATGGAGCTGTCTGTATGGTCCAATTTTGACCAGTTCTGAGTAGTTTTTCATGGAGAACTTCTGGGAGATGATGTGATCAGCTAACCTTGTTCCTTTAGGGTATGAAACAACACTTTTAGGGGTTTAGAAGACCTTGGTTTATGGACATATGTGATTGGGGTTGCAGTGCCCAAATATGTCTATAATAGTTTCCCCCTAAAGCATGAGGTCGTAAATCTTTTGATGTAGGGTGAAATGCCTTATAATGAGGATCCAAGGTTTTTCGAACTGGAAGGTGACCTGTAATAAGATACAATACAGTACATTATCTTCATGATATTTTCATGATCTATCTGAGATGGGCATTCCCATGCTTAGCTTTATAAATTCATTTTCATGTACATAAGACAGACAATCGTCTGTGTGGCAAACTAATGATTCGGGTAGAGCCATCATCCTTTAGTTTGGATGATTATCTGTGCAGCTATGTTGTACGTTTGATGTCTTTATTTTCTTGAATATATCATAGCCCGGATGGATGAAAATAGATCCAGGGTCTTCAAACTTGTTCAATCTTCACCTGAAGTACAAGTCAATCCATGTAAAAAGATTTTCTAATGTCGAACATGGAAAGACATCGCCTGATTACCAGCCAATGATGTAAGTTGTTAATAGGCGCGAGAGGAATCACCAATAATCATGATGACCTCAAGGTACTGCAGTACAATTCACATGGTGTGAATGCATGAGTTGATGTCGAAACCATGTAAAATCTTTCGGTTGAAGGCCATTGATGTAAACCTGTCGCAAGAAGTGAGAAACTTGCCATTGAGGCATGCAAGCTTCAAAGTACTGAAAGGGTTGTTCCTAAGTCAACTTCTTGGATAATGAGCTGATGTTGAGAAGAAGTGACCCATTGTAGGAGGGCCTTAATGAATCCCACATCTACGACGCAGAACGGAGCAAATGATTTTATGGAGGTGAAAACGATCTGATGATATAAGGTTCAGGTTGGCAGTCATGAAAAATGGACAGTGAAGGTATTGCAGTGGATGAGACGTTAGCTAGGTTTGTGAATTCTCTGAGCGAATTCTCTTGAACATAACGGCAACACTGAAATGTTTGGTAGTGTTAACCCCAAGGTGGATGGTATGATGGACCAATGGTGATATGACCGGTGAATAGAATAACCCAACCCGACTCAATCATGGTGACGGAGTGAAAGTGTCATGTTCAAGAGTGACCTGCTACCAATGAAGCTATTCAAGTTTTCTTCCCTTTTTCCCCAGTCATTACTAACTAGTACCTCCTTATTTTTTTCAAGCTTGAGGAGGATAACATATTCTTGTTCTATAATTTTCCCTTCAGGCAAACCTGTCGCTATGTTTTAACGAGCCTAGCGACAGCGAAACTTGCTCTTATCTGCATGGACAAGTTTGTCGCTATTGTTTTAACGAGTTTAATGACAAAGATACCTCGGATATTTTCAATTTTAGAGAGTCGAAAAAGGGACAGAAAGGCAACCCTAGTGGTCCTTTTTTGTAATGTAATCCCTTAAGTTCGAAAAAGCATAAAATAATACAAAAGGGATGACTTTTTCTATAGTTTTAACGAGTCGAACAAGACAAGCACTCGATCCTTTTCTGTAATAATCCCTCAGGTCCAAAAAGATTAAAATCTAGAGGAGGGATGACACTTTCGATCACTTTAACGAGTTAGAGAGGACAATTGCTCGACAATCTTTTCATATTTTACAAGTTAGATGAAAATAGCTTAAAAGAGACTCATTTTTTGAGGAACGAGTGATGTTTTTGGATAGCAATTGGTTCCAGGTAAGGTTTGGAGCTTTTCAATCACAACAATGTAAAGAAGGTGGCTAATAGAATCACTTCTCGCAATCGTTCCTCAAAAGGGTAAACAATCAAATGGAAGCATATGATCGGTTAAAAAGAGTGGAGGTGATGGTAAGAACACGACCAAGGATCAAAAGCTGATAATTATGTGATCACAAAGATTATTTACTGAAGGTGGGGTTCATTTTTTAATGAACTTATATTCTATGGGAACACTTGCTCATCGCTAGGTTTATTTTTTAACGAGCTTGAACTTCGCGTAAAACTGCTCATGGCTAGGTTTATCTTTTAATGAGCTTGAACTTTGCTTAAAAGTGCTTGTGATAATAGTTAGAGACATTGATTTCACCATTAACACTATGTTCTTTTGACAGTCGTGTTCCTATTCAATTACCTCATCAAATTGATTAGAAATGTAAATACATGCTGGAAAAATGAGTTAAATAACCATATTTTACTTGAACTACGTGAATAGTAACACAAAAATAGCTTTTACCTCTCATTTTTACCTTTTCATTCAAATTTGGGGTTTTTGGAGCTCTGGAGGTGTTTTCCCCTTTGATTTTCACCAGTTGATTCCAGGAGATTATGTGGACTATTTTTGGCGTCGTTTGGACCAGGTAGGAGCTAACCTTGAGCTCTTTAATTGCATTCTTTCCTTTTCTGATTTTGAGCATATTTTCCGATTCTTCTGGGTCTCTGGGGTTTGAACAATTCATTCTCTCCCCATCGCACCCAATGTGCATCGAAAGGTGCGATGCATACTAAGCTCGCCATTGGCTAGTCAGGATGCATCTCACCCAGTACACAGCTAGGGTGCGATGGGCACAAAAGGGAAAGTTTATGCACTGTTTTTTCATGGAAATTTTGCCTGTTTTTGCCTAAATCAGGGTCCTAATTCTTCTCTTGTTTTTTTTCAAAGATTCATTGGATCAAGATGGTCATTACATGGCATGAACTCGAGCATGAAGAAGAGGACATGGTTGCTTTGCATGATCCGGGTACGGTGACTACTTTGCGAAACTATGGTTTGCTCAAATTCTTCTGCATATCTAGCATGAGGCAACAAACCAATTTGTTGCAATATTTTCTCAATGCATGGGATCCTACTAACCAAGTGTTCCAGATTTGAGGTAAATCCATCCCTTTGATAGTTGAGGATATCTATTTCTTGACTGGTTTATTGAGGTGTGGTGTCCCTCTCTCACTATCAGGATCTACCCGTGGAGGTGAATCCGTGAGGGATTATATTTGTCAATTCTATAGAGATGGATCTCAGCTGAGAAGGGACGGCAAGATTAGTATTCGAGATGTCACTGACTGGTCCTTGAGGACTATCTTATTCACCTTTGCTAGATTGGCTGGTAGTGCGGATCTTCATTTGGCCAACAGGTCCTATGTGCAGTATGCTATGGAAAGCCTTGAACCAAAGGTATTCAACTGGTGTGATGAAGTACTTCTGGTTATAAAAGAACAACTCACCATGGTGAAGAACGGAAGATCTAAGAACTTTGGTTATGGTTCTATTCTGACGGCTTTCGCCTTGGAGAAGATCACACTGATGCAGCCACAGTACATTTCACTTGGACCGCCAGTATCGATGGAACCACAGATGCAGAGATGGGTCGATCTTATGGCCATACATGTTGGTCAGTCACAAATTTCATTCTCTAATGCCTTCTTTGAGTTATTTGATCGTTAGGAGATGGTCTTTGCTAATTTGGTGCTGCTGGCTGGCGAACAGTGGGGTGTTATAGGTAAAAGATCTGACCATATCTCTGCTATTTTTTTTAACATTCTGATGTCTTTTAAATTCTATCAAGACTAATCAAACTCATATATTCATGTAGATATTGGACTAGTGCAGCCAACAGTGCGCCCAAGGGTAGCAACTATCGTTCCAGCAGGAGAGGCTATTGGGAGGGCTGTCCTTCGTGATCTGGACGTGGCCGAGACCCTTGCAGTATTGCAGGATCATATCGAGGGTCTCACCCTCGGTATCCAGGATGTGAGGACCGACAGTTACCTCTGAGATTATAGTGCCATACTATTAGCGTGGAGAGTTGATGGACTAGGCTCTTACATATGATCGCACAGGAAGTGACTTTTTATCACCAGCACCATTAATCTAGGGTGCTTTTCTGCATTTTTGAGTTTTTGGGTCATGTAACTGATTTTGTCTTGGACACAGAACATCTTTGATAAACTATAAACATTTATATATATTTTTGATTTTCGGAGCTTTATTTTGGTTGAATTATATGATCCTGATGCAAATGTTGATTGAAATGCTTTTTATAAATGCTACAAATGTCTATCTAACACATAATTTTCTAATGAATCAGTTAATGTGTTTAATTTTCTAGAAATGTGTTGATATCAAATAGAATCAAACTGCCTTTCCAAAATTCTCACCCTTAGGAACATATGATAGATATCTGGATTCTGAATAGAATATATGCCAGTAAGCTGTAGGATGACAAGTTGTGAGTCTAGCCTAACAAAAAGTCGGCGTATGCCACATGCGATGGCATCAGAGAGAATTTCTATCAATGCGCTATACTCAGCAATGTTGTTCATTGATCGACCAATACATACTCCTCTGAAACTCACTAATTCGCCGCTTGGATAAAAAATGGCCCAAGCCACAAAAGATAGGTTCTGCGTACTACGACTAGCTCTGTCGGCATATCCAACAAATGATTCCAATAGGTTCGACATCTGCAACAAATGTAAAAGTGGATTACCTAACCAAAATGATCACTCTTGACGAAAACAAAAATGTAACAAAAGCATATAAAGAGGTTACTATACTTAGTCAAGCATAGTAACGCTTAAGGTACAACCCATTTCGGGGTTGCACCAGTGGAATTCCATCATAATCTACTAGCTTGTAGGCTCCTTTTGCTAACACTCATTTAACAATGTAGGGACCCATCCACAAATATTGGAACTTACTTTCTCCCAATTTATCGGATTCCTGATCGTAAAGCAAGACCAGGTCACCTTCTAAGAAGACACGGGGTTTGACATTTTTGTCAAATTGCACCTTAACTCATTTCTTATGGGCTTCGTTAGCCAAGGAGGTGTCACAACAGGTTTCATCGAATTGGATTAGTTCCAAGAAATGAGCCTCTTCCTCTAAAGTTCTGGGGAGAAGGTTGATTGCGAGCTTGAGAGATGAAATCTCACATTGAATTGGTAAGACGACTTCCAGGCCATACACCAGCTGAAAGGGTGTAAACCCGGTCGCATTTCTTACCGAGGTTCTGTATGCCCACAAGGCTGAGTATAGGATTAGGTGCCAACTCCATTTGTGGACTCCAATCATCCTTTGCAGCATGCGCTTCAGGACTTTGTTGATGGCCTCAACTTGTCCATTAGCTTGCGGATAATACAAAGTAGAAATGTCGTGGGACAATCCTAGTTTGGCAACCAATTCAACCATCATGTGATTGCGAAAACGTGATCCATGATCCATGACTATAGCATGCGGAACACCGAACCTAGAGACTACATGATTAAAAAAGAAAAGAGCAACTATTTTGCCACTGTTGTTTAATGTGGGCATCACCTCGGCCCATTTCGTAAAATAGTCAACTATGAATATGATATACCCATGCCCCCCAGCCAACGTGGGGTTACATGTCATGAAATCTATGCCCCATTTGGCGAATGGCCCAACAGCTACTACTGGTTGCAAAGGTGCGGGTGGTATTCTGGTTTTACGGTCGAAGATTTGACAAGAATGGCAACTTCTGACTGTGGTTATGCAATATTTGAATATTGTTGGCCAGAAGTAACCTGCTCATAAAATCTTTTGTGCTGTAGTGTAACCAGATTGATGCCCCCCACATGCGCCTGAATGACAATCATTCAGGACCTTTTTGGCGTCCTCAAGTACACCAAGGATTTGACAATCAAGTACACCATTGTTCAGAGCGAGAGGTATTAGGCCTGTATGTTTGGGTTTGGATATAGATGATTATATCTCTGTACCACGGATCACTTGACGATATCAGAAACAAAGATTCATCCATGATCGTTTATTTGGATGTTGAATCGTTGGACGACAATGGGAAATCACATAGTAACTCTGCGAAAACTAGAGATTTCTTTGATTTGGATTTTACGAATTCCATATCAAACTCTTGTAAAATAGCTATCCATTTTGAATTTTTTCCCCCAAGTAACTAACGCAACAAAATGTAAGTCATAGCATTGCAATCTAATAAAATGGTAGTTTTGCAAAAGAGGATATAGTGTTGAAATATCTGTATTACTTGAATAGCTGTAAGAGCTAGCTTTTCAACATAGGAGTACTTGCTTTCCATATCATTTCAGTTTCAGCTTAAATAACAGACAGGATGTTCGATTCCATTTTCTTCTTGAACTAAAACCATTGCGATGGTTGTATTTGTTGCAGCTAGATATAGGTTAAAGTCTTTTTGATAATCATGAGTGTACATTAATGACGCTTTTATTAGGGATTCCTTTAGAGCATCAAAGGAAGCTTGCGCAACCTGATCCCAGTTGAAGGGTACTTATTTTTTCAAAAGACGTGTATAACCTTTAGCAAGTTCAGCGTAATTTGGAATGAATCTCCTCAGAAAGTTTTCTTTCCCTTGGAGTTTCTGAATTTGAAGTAAATTTGAAGGTGGAGGCATATCTATGATTGCCTGAACCTTACATGGGTTGAGTTGAATTCTGTCCTTAGAAACCATGAAGCCAAGTAAACGACCAGAACTGACACAAAACACACATTTGTGTGGATTGAGTCGTATCTTGTAGTGTCGGCAACATAGAAATATAACTCTCAAATGTCGCAGATGATCAGTCCACTTTCGTGAATGAGCTAGAAGATCGTCGAGATATGGTTGAACGATGTTCTTGATGTCATGAAAGGAATAATTCATAGCCCTTTGAAAATTTTCCCCTGCGTTCTTTAAACTGAAAGGTAATTTTTGGTATGCGAATGTGCCCCACGGACATATAAATGCAATCTTCGACTGGTCCTGTGGGTGGATATTTATTTGATTATCCCTGGAAAATCCATCCATAAATGAAAATATTTTGCATCTAGCGCATTCATCGATTATTTGGTCGATGAAGGGTGTAGGGTAGTTGTCCTTTGGAAAAGCTTGATTTACATCCCTGTAATCAATGCACACTCTAATAGTTCCTTGCTTTTTCATCACAGGAACAATATTCAATACCCAATCAGTTAGAGGAATCAGGGAAATGAAACCAACATGTAAAAGTTTTTCAACTCCTACTTTGATGGCAACGGCTTTGTTCAGGTTCACCTACCGAAGTCGTTGTCGTACCGGTTTGACATCTGGATACATCTTGATTTCGTGTTCAACTATGCTCAAGTCAATTCCTAGAATTTCTTCATATGAACATGCAAAGACATCTCTGAATTTGCGAAAGAGAGCGCAATATATTTCCAGATTTGAAGAAGAACAAGATATGCTGACATGAATATTCTCTACAACATTAGGTTTGATCGAGATATTTATGGCGATAGTTTCTTCACTATTGGACAAATTTCACTTGGAATCCATCGTATTTATAGTATTTGATAGAAAATCAAATTTGAAGGGTGATCAAGGTCGTTGGAATAATATTCATTGTAATCCAGAAGATGGGAATGATGGTGGTAATCTTCCCATGGTGCCTCTCCTATCATCATCGACTGAATAATTCCTTCGTCTGTAGAATGTACATGTGACCAAGGATCTGAAGAGATGCCATATTCTTTTGACCTATCTACCCAAACACTCGATGATCATTGATTTGGGTTTGCTGCCCAGGCTGAGAATATTGATTGCTACAAAATCTCTATTGGGCTTGTAGGAAAAACCTATTGATGATCCATGCTAACAAAATGTTCGGAAATCTTCTGAATGGAAGATACCATATTGTAGGTTTCTACTGTTGCCACTTCCACCAGATTACTCGGAGGCGGTAGGGAAAAAGTACCCATCAAGGTAGGGTCTTTCAGTAGGCCTACTTCAACATTTTGAAGCGAATGATAGCTTCCATGGATCATTGGAATGCTTCTTGTAACTTGTGAACTATTGGGAAGAAAGGTTTATTGATCAACGATTTTAATTACTCCTTGGAAAGAAAATGAAATCTTTCTAAAGTGAGTTGATACAATAGCAACCATGGCATAAATCCAGGGCCTTCCTAGTAAGATATTGTAATCGAGGTTTCCATCGATAACTTCGACGTCAATTTCTACTGTCTTGCCCCCCAGTTTCAACTTGTAAGTTACTTAAAATCTCGTACGGAGTGTATGCTTGTCCATCGAATGCTTTTAATGTCGTTGATGATCTTGACAAGGGTGGTGATCCTAATGTTTTCTAGCAACTCATTGACATAATGCAGGTAGATGCCCCATCATCAATAATTGTTTGATGAATAGTTTTGTTGAAGGCTTTCACTTGGATGAGGAAAGTGAGTTGAGCTGGTAACTGAGGTTCAAATCCTTTATGATTAAAGGCGACAAGATTGGAATCCGTTGGGTCAATCCCACCTATTGCTGATAATAGAGCCTGCTTTTGGGAGGGGCAATTTTGTAGTACTTCAAGTGACGACATAGCGGACGGTGATTGGGCCAGATCCTCTACTATATTATAATTTTGTGCTGCTCTGGCACAAGGATTAAATGTCAATTTGTGTACTACTCCCTTTGGCGACTTTATTGTTAGCTCAGGAATGATGGTTGGCACAACTTCGGTTAAAGTTGTTGTCGAACTACTAGGTTGATCTGCAGCCTTGTTGTTCAAGAGCTGTGGATTCTAGTAATATTTGTTCCTTGTCGATATCAAAGCATCATTTTGCTATTTCAAAATGGACAATATAAGCATTTAGGATGGGGAAGCATTGTCACTAGCAACCAGATTAGTTTTTGGGTTTGGAAACGGGTTAGTCAATACTGCTGAAGTTCTTGAACTCTTAAAGATTTTCTTAACTTTAGCTTTATATGGACAATCTCTCGTCCAATGGTGCTCATCGTATATGAGACATCGCTAATTAGGTTTCTTTTTCCTAGAAGGGTTTGTAGAATATTTTTCAAGAGACGAATCATCCTGTTTCTTCTTTTTGCCTTTCCCTTTTTTCTTGCCCCCTGGTTGCTTCGGTTCTTTGCCTTTGTCGCTGGACATGGCATCAACCTCCGAGGCAAGAAGTTCTTCATTTGCATTTTGACCATAAATCGTACGGGCTTTCTTAGATGTAGCCTTTGCAGTTTTGATGCTGGTTGTACCTATCACACCATCGCTGGCATGAGAGTCTTTGCTTGATTTAGGAGGAGGAGGAATGGAAAACTCTGGTCTAGGAGCATCAGGAATTTTGTCATAGAGCATGCCAGACTAAGTATATATCAAGTCTAGATGTTGTGCACGAGCAATGACTTGCTCTTCGGTGACAACTCCCCCCTTAGCCACATCTTCTGTAATAGAAGGTAACAATGACTTAATAAACCATTCAACTAGTAGTTTATGAGGAACATATGCTTTTACCATTCGACGACAATGTCGCCACTCATGAATATGATCAAATATGTGGGTGGCTATCATCTGCTTAAAATTGGTAAGAAGCTTTGCTCCTGTTTCGTACCTTATGGGTAACTGAAAATGGGTTAAAATTGTTGTGGCAAGGGTGCTGAAGTTATCGAATGAAATTCTAGGAAATTCAATGTACCATTTTGTTGCGGGACCAGTTAACGTTCACTAAAAGAGGTGAAGTCTAATCGAATCATCATTGAGAGTGTTGGACAAACACCATAGATGAAAGGTCATCACATGATTCGATAGATCTTCACCCAGATTTCCATTGAGTTTAGGAATATCTGACGGAAGTTTATGAGGAATCGCCAGCCACCAAGGGTAGTAAGCAATTGGATCATTTGTTAGCCAATTTAGATCTGGTAATTCCAACGTTGCGACGAAAGGCAATTGTTGATTTAGGTTTTGCGAAGCATACCCAGGATAAGATGGGATCGCCTGAGCAGTGGGTCTTTGCATACCAACATAATGTATTTGATGTTGATAACTTTAATAAGGTTGATGGGCATAACAATTATGATATGATTGATGGTGACCATTTTGAATATACGATTGCCCATTACCTGCAAAGCTTTGTTGCTCAGGTCCTCGATAAGCTTGCTGGAATTTCGGTTGTTGATATTGCACCAGCCATGGTTGTGAAGCCATTTACTGTTGTCCAATACTGGATGTTTGACCAAGATGAGGGGTGATAGTACCCATTTGAGCTTGAGTTGCTTTAGTTAAGGAGCCACTAATCAGTGATTATGGTTGAGTCATTGAGACAAGGGGTTGTTGTATTACGACTTGAGGAACTTGAGGTTGACATACAACAAGCAGCGCTTGTACTTGCGACACCGTTACAACAGCTGGTGTAGTGGGAATATTCGACACAGGTAGATTTGGTTGCATTGAATATACAACTCTTGGTTGTTGAGGCAGTATTGGGACCCAACCACTGGATGCAATTCCAGCTTCACTCGAATTTTGTTGTGAACTCTCATATGGTTTTTCTCCTAGAGGGAAAAATGAAAAGGCATACTGCCCCCCATATGGTGGCAATCCAGTGTTCAAAGGAAAAATTGGTCCTTGTAGACTGGACTGCCCAAATTGATATTGTTATGGAGGATCAATTTGTTGAGACTCAACATAAGAAATTCCAGATATTATTCTGGACGAACAAATGGGAACATACCATATTGTCGAAAGAGTCCCTGGGTGGACTCCATCTAACGGTTGAGAGCGAGTTGGGACAGATGGTACACAATCGAACATTGTCGGAGTAGTGGCAGGAAGTTCTGCTATTGCTGTACCGGATGACATAGTCCTAGATGTCGAAGGTTGTTTAGATATATTGAGTCTTTCAAAAATACTTCCTAGCGATTCTAAAGGAACTTGCGATGAAGGTCGGCTATCTTTTGAATTAGAAGGATATAGGTGGATCCCAGTTCCAAAATGCAGTGGGGTACTGGATGGAATATCCTCCACAATCTCTTCTATTGCAATCAGTCCAGGTGGAAGAGGCAAACTGTCAGGTCCGTAAAATATTTCTGGTGCCGAAGAAGGTGCACACTCTGCAGCAACAGATGTTGGAGGGTTAACACCTTCTGAGTCAGTCCTAGATGGAACTGGTTTAGGAATAGATGTGTTTACCATTACAGTAGGATCAGTTTTAGTGTCCTCTTGTAACTATGGAACTTCTTTTGTAGAGGAAAGGATACCAGAAATAGTTGGAGTAACTGGAGTTTCTGAGGATGTCGAAACACAAGTTTCAAACAAACCAGGAGATTTTGACCCAGTTAAATAAGATCGCTTGGCCCGGAATGGTTTCGTTTCCGGAGTCAAAGACGGTTGACTCATTAGTCTCCGTGAACGACGGGGTTTTGATTGACTTTCCTCCATGATTGTGGATTACTTGATCAAATCAAAATAAAAAAGGGGAAAATGTTATTCCAAATTAAATGAATTTTATGACACTTTGACACAACTTGCTTTTTCAATTTTTAAGAGTCGAGAAAAAGCTAAAGATGACTCTAGTCGCCTTTGATTTTTAATTAGCCTAAAGTGACAAGTGCTTAGATGGACCTTTTCTTTTAGGGAGTCTGAAAAGGAATGAAAGTGACTACTCTGGAAATCTAGACAAAAGTATTACCAAACCAATCACAAAACTACAGAATACTTTTTACGGTGCTGCAGTCAATCTTCTCGAGTGCTGTGTTCAGTGCATTGCGATCCATAGGGTGGCAGACACAACTTCCTAAGGATAAAGGATGTAGCCTATTGTGGTCTCCAAATATATACTCAATGGTATGTGGGAGCACAAGTCTGTACTAGCACTTTTTGTCTCAAAGAGGTGGAATCACCCAACCTATGATGAAAGCGATAGTTACCAGGCTTTATAACGCTGAAATACGTCTCTAGCCTAGACTTCTAAATGTTGTGTGTTAGGTTCCAAAGCATTTTTATGTTCATTGAAGTTTATTTTATAGTTGATCTTTCTTAAGAAGTTTGCCTTTAAGGTTCACCGCGTGATGTAGATATACAATTCCTAAATGTGCAATCTAAGATGATAAACAGTCATTTACTTTCCTTTTGCAATGAAAATCCTAGCTACTAAGGAAAGAGAAATGAAATTCTTTCAACATAGAGTAGAGAGCACACACTAGATTCACTTTTCCTAAATCAATTTCAGCATACAGTCTTAATGCAAATGCACATGCATGTATTGTTTTTTCAGTTTCCTTAATGTGAGAATGACAAGAAGAAAACAAAGTATAGATCTGAACTATCTTCTTTCAAAGCGACAGTACTAAAAATTTTCTTTAAAAAAAAATGAAAGTAAAGCCAAGATGACACTTTGTGATTCGAATTTAAAATTTCCTTCGACATTTGAAATACTAATGATTCAAATCAAATACAATGGAAAAAGTGTAATTGACTATCTAAAAGAGGAATGCTTTGTGATAGTCTTTTTCTTGACTGAAAATGACACTTGCGACACTTTCAAATCAAAGGACGACAGTTCGATTAAGCTACTATTTGCAAAGGAGAACTGTAAATGATGAAAAATAAATTAAAAAAACATTCACAATTCCTTCTGATGGAGACTGAATAATGCAAAGGAAGATGGTTTCAACAAAGATATACTGATCATAGACAGCAAAACTACTGAATAAAGCTGAAGACAATGAAGAAAAAACCAAAATATGGAGGCAGAAATAGTCTCATTCAATCATCACACCTGTAACACAGGGAAACAAGGATGCTTCTCACCTGCAACACATGGGAGGTGCGATGCATCTAGGTTTCCAAGAAGAGATAGTGCGATGGTCCAAGGACGAGAGTGTGCTTGGTTTTCACTCATAGTTTGCAGCTAAGTTTAGGGATTTAGGCTGAGCTAATGATTGTCAGTAAACACAAAGTATAGGGGTTGATCCAATGAGGTTATTTGAGCTACCACCAGGGCACTTAGGATGTTTGCAAGATAGATGTTCAGTTCATAAACCAACCAGGAGATTGACTGAAGCAGCATTGATCTACTTTCCAGTTGCATAGCAAAAGCAGTTCAAAGGCTAGTTGGCTTAACTTCAGGCTTCATTTGTGGTTTATAAAGAAAACAACAGTAACAAAACAAACAAACTATTCGCTCCCTAGTATGGTCGCCATTTTGTTATTGGGAAAACTAGTGTCCATTCAGAGCTGCTAGTCCCACGAAGACGGGTATCTATCTTAGAAACAAACAAACTAAAGTCATTTGTGTTTTCCTTTATGAGAGATAGATGAGAGAGAAGCAGAGAGTACCAACCTCAGTATTTTTCTAGTCTCCTTGCTCATTTCCTCTCTCTTTTGATAGAGATTTTGCCACTCCTTTCTCACTTGTCCCACTACAAGGAACACCTGTAGAGTCAAGGCAGCAAAATACCATCAAAGCATAGAGATCTATAACCACAAATAATGTAGGATAAGATGTACATTAACCATATAAATGCATATACAAATAAAAGATTCAAAGATATACAAGCATATGGTGGAAAACTCAAATAGCTTTATTGATAGAAGTAGTAAAAGAGAGGATTACGACCAAGCTGTCTGATCCAATATCATCCTCCCAGCATGAAAGCCCTCTTCACCTCATACAAAGCAAGATCACCCAACAATGTCTTCAAAGAGAAACCAACAACACTTCCTTGTAAATTACAAAATTCTAGCCTTTGGATCTCTAGGATGAGGGATCCATATATAGATGTTTACAGGAGAGTGAGTCAGCTTCTGAGATTTTGATTAGTGTCATTTCACTGATAGTTCTTGGTTCCACTTGGAGATTTTAGATCTCTTACTCATCCCTAGGCGAATTTAGAGAGGCAAGTGTCATATGAGCAGTTTCTAGAAGATTCTCTGGGTTTCCACCTAGCAAATTGCTTCTGCCATTTCTCTACTCTTGCTTATCACACCCTACAAAAGGGATTTCCATTATGCATCACACCCCCCATGTGTAATAGGTGAGATGCATCGCACCCTATGCATGGAGAAGTCCGTATGGTCCAGTTTTGACCAGTTCTGAGTAGTTTTTCATGGAGAACTTCTAGGAGATGATGTAATCAACTGACCTTGTTCCTTTAGGGTATGAAACAACACTTTTAGGGGTTTAGAATCCCTTGGTTTATGGACATATGTGATTGTGGTTACAGTGCCCAAATATGTCTATAACACTAAGGTTGAGTAGAAATAAAGCGTTGCTGAGGGAAAGGATTCGTAAGCACGACTGATTGAGATCGTGTAGGATTTTGAGGCAGTTGTTGCATGGGTGGTTAACCTCTAGAAGCTTCGTGGGCTTCCCACATTTTTCACCTCTTAGGTAGGAAGGGACACTCATGAGTATAATGTCTATGTACACTACAACATGCACAAGGTTTTTTTGTGTGAACAACCTTGTTCTGCTTGGGTTGGTTGCCCTGTTGTTGGTTGTTGGTGATAGGTTGGTTCCCCTAGGGTTGATTAAGTTGATTACCTTGGTTATCCTAGTTACCCTTGTTACCCTTCCCCTTATTCTTTTTATTTGAATTTTGGGGATTGGTCGCACTTGGTTGTCCATACACTTGACCCTGAGGAGGAGGTGGATGTTGTAGTTTAGGATGCATGGGAGGCTATGGCACTAATGCCTGAGGGGTTGGAGAACTCGATGGTGCATATGTGTAAGATGCTGAGAGGGAAATAGCTTGGTAGACAGGTTGACTACTAACTGGTCGTGACATCTGTTGATGTGGTTGGGTGAATGCATAAGATGTGCTTTGTCTTGAATACAGGTTGTTGGGAGGAGGGGGATAAGTGGTGGAGGAACTGGTGCCCCCCTACAAATAGTCATAACTTTGTTGTGTATATGACAAAGGATGTGAAATAGATCCAACGATACCATCAGCAACGTGAGATGCCCCCGGTGCATTGGCACCATGACGACAAAGGAGCTCTCGTATAATGGTATAGACATAACCGGATTGAGAATAAACCAAGTCATGTCTTAGAGCAGTCTCAAGAACCTCTTCCTCTGTCTAAGGAAAGTGAGATGCGACATATTTGGAAATGGGCACTAAAAGAGTCCTAAGAAACCAATCTAGGTAGACATTGTCTTCAAAGGAAGGAGCATGACACATGCTCCTCCTTTTATGCCATTCCTGAACTTGGTCGGAAAGATGTGTGGCAGAGGACTGACGAAATGTTGTCAAGGGGCCCATAAGGAATGCATTAGCAAGCGTCATAAAAGTGGAATGAGAACAGGAGGGCTGGTCAATGTACCACTTCGTAGTGTCTCAAGTGAGCGTGCGTTGGAACAATCGAAGATGAATGGAGTCATCGGTGATGGAATTAGATGAACACCACATATGAAAGGAGAGAATGTGATTAGTGGGTTCCTCTCTATAATTACCATCAAGCTTGGGAATGTCTAAGGGAAGCTTAGTCAGCATAGATGGCCAACCAACATCATGGTGTATGGGGTCATTAATCAACTGGTTAAAATCTAGGAGACTTAACCCAGCCATGAAAGTTAGAAAAGGGGCTACCAAAATGGTTCTTGTAATGGTTCCGCTAGATGTGATTACCAGGATAGAACCATAGCCACCACCAAGTTGGTTTCCTACACCTACAGTGGGTCTTGACATGGTGATGGTATGCGATGAAGGAGGCTCGGAATCAAATGAGGAATCAGATGAACCGGAAGAAGAGTCGGTATGGGGACTTGGGGAATGAATAAATCTAACCCTACAGGGAGGAGTAATACATCTAAGGAGAACCTGAGGATGAAGACCTAAAAGTCTCTGTGACAAATTCCTTGGTGGCGTAATGGTTACAAGACACAAGTGACATGGAAATGGTGAAGGAACATAAAAAAATGTCTATGTCTATGTTGGGAAGATAAATTAATTATAAGCCTTGGCTTGTCGATGTTGACCAAGTGCCCTTCTCTTAAGGTGTGCTTGTGTGTGAAAATATGTGTGTTTATTAATTAAGCCCAGATCATGTTTGAAAAAAGGAAAAGAAAAAGATTGTTGAAATACTGTAAAATAAACTAAAATTAAAAAATAGAAATAAATAGAAAATCAACTATCTAAACCGCACCCAAACTGGTTTTGCAAACACTATGTTGGTTGGTGGCAAAATCAACTAAAAAGACACTAAAATGGACAAGGAATTTACACATCGGTGTGACTAAGATCAAATCATACTATGCTGCTAGAAAGTGGTGTAGCAACAACAAAAAACCAATGAGGAAAATCGTTTCCAAAGATAAGGGGATGGGTGTGGAACCTAGGGCAAGTAGTAGCACCCTAAGGAAAAATACCAAACAAGGTTCAACAGTGAAATTTGGATGGAATCAACCTATCTTTAAAGTTCTGAAAAGGAAAGGTATAGATCTAAAATGTATGGCTAAAATCTCAGCCAAAACTGAGATTTCTTACTCAAATGAACTCATCCTACAAAGGTGGAAGCATACTAGAAACCCTAGGGACTAAAATCCACTTCGACAAGTAAAACAAAGTAGATCAAGGCCTAAGAGGGCTAATATAGTGGTGAACCAACCCAACGGAGTGCTATCAGCAACCAAGAAAATGATAAAAAAAATTCCTAGAAACCCTAAAATCACAGCTACTGACGTGTTTTAGGGGAGATCACACTTTTTGGGCCAGAAAGTGCACTCTAGACCCCCAGATCATAGGTTTTGGGCTGAAAAGTGTAATTTTTTCTCCTCATTTCTCATGCGACAAGTCATAGAAAAATTTGTTGTCTTTGGTGCGGTTGGTTCCTGTGACCCACAAAAATAACCAAAAAACTTTCGGAAGTTAGAAATTTGACTGATCTATGGTTAGAATGCTAGTAAACAAAATTAAGAGAATGAAAAAAGAAAAATCCTAAGTTGAAAACTGAAGGTCAGCAAGGTTTCTGAATCAGAATTAAAAACAAAGTGGAGTCACCATCTATTTGGTAGAGTTCTTCTTGAAGGTGTAAGAAAAGAAACCACTTTAGACTTTAGATGACAAATAGACTTAATAGAAAAATGGTTGTAAAATAGTGTGGATATGAAACAAATGATACAAGAAAAGCCTGCCAAAGTCCTCATTTATGAAACATAAATAGTTAAACAACAAAATGGAATAGCAAAAAAAGTGCAAATAACTCCATTGATCCAATGGAAACCAGATATAAAGAATATGTTTTATTAGATGACACCTCTGAAGGGAAGAAATAACGTTACCAGTCCAAATTTATGGGATGGATTCTTGGCTATCCTCAATGTCTTCATCTTTGTAAAGTATTTCCCTTCTCCACTATGTGTAAACCCAGCAAACAAAATGTTTGAGCTCAATGGGAAGTTAAGAGAAAAATGAAAATGGTGAGCGAGAGTGATAATAATAAGAGCTGCAATAGTGAGTGCAATAATGAAAATGAACAAAACTAAAGAATGGATGTAAAACCCTTCTATTTATAACAAAATATTAGGTTATTCTCGAATAATGGAAAATAATAAAATATTATTAACTAAATTCTAGAATTAACCATTTGGAATATTTTATTATATTTGGTTGCAGGGAAAAAGTATTTATATTAGTTAAATACTTTTATTTAGAAATAATAAATAAATAAATGGTTTATTTATCATCTCAAGGAATGTGGTTAAGGAATAAGAAACAAATAATGATTTATTTAAGTATTCCTAGGGGATTTAATAAGGAATAATAACTAAATAATGATTAATTAATTATTCCTAGAGAAAAATAAGAAAAATAATGATTTATCTATTTATTTCTCATGATTGGGTGAAATATGACAAGGAATAATAGTTAAACAATGGTTTAATTAATTATTCCTAGAAGATAATTAAATAAATAATGATTTATTTATTATTCTTCATGGTTTTAAGTAGAAATAACTTAACAAATGTGGTAAATAACTTAACAAATGTGGTTTATTAAGTAATTTCTTATAATGAAAGCAATTTTACTATGGTAAAATTGGCCCTACATGGTGTATTTCAATCCATCTAGTAAGTTATGGCTAGACGATCAATTTTTTTGGTGATGACATTGTCCTCATATATAAATTCATAATTATATGAATTTAGTTATAATGAATAAATAAAAAGGAGACACATACTGGACGTGGGAGAAAATTGAATTAAATATGTGCCAAATAATGAAAGTGGTTATGTTACACACACACACATATATATATTATATAACCTAAAGGAGATAACCATTATTCTTTTTGGCCTGACTGAAGTTGTGTCCAATCTAATAATGTGAGAATGGATAATGGTTGAGATATCCTTGTTGTTGTACCAATGCTAAGGTAGTTGGGTGTCACTATTCTAGATTATACTTCTACCTATTGATTGGTAGATTTTGATCTAAGTTGATAAAAAAGCTATGCACCATGCTAAGTTTATTAACACCTATAGACTCAATTGTTGATGAGATTATCAATAGGAACAAGGGGTGTGTAGCAAATAGTGCTAAAGAGTGGAAAGACTCACTCAAATCAGTGACACGTGTTGAGGAAAATGTGCACTTTAAAGCGAAACATTTGTTAGATACGTTTTTGCAAGAGAATTGAAAGTTGGAAGATGTGTTGAATATATATAATATGATCAAATACATGACCTCTCATTAATTAAAGGAAAAGGAGGATAAGAGTAGCGGTGTTCAACACAGAGAACCTAAGTTAGGATAATAATTGATAACGGAAAATAATAATTGTATTGCAATCAAATTTATAAGAAGGTAAGAACTTGAATTAAAATTTGATAATATCAAGTATTTTTATGAATAAAATGTCTAAGGAAGATGTGGTCATTTGGTTTAAAGGACATGTGGTGTGCCATAAGAGAAAAATTGTTGTCATGTCTAGAAAATAGAGTAAAGGGAGGGGTAAGAAGCATTAACTTACAAATAACATACAACAAGTGTGGGGGAAAAGTAATTTTCTTAAGCCTATTTAATAGCCATATTGATACCACTGAAATATTGCTATCAAGAAAACAAGTGCTAATTGTACAGGTATTCTAAATATTACACCTTTATAGTTGAAAATTAAACTATGAATGACATTTTGAACATAGTTGTTCTAAATAACTCATAAAATTTTGGGGAGGAAATCAAATTTGTTACCAAGGAAGGAGATAGCTGAATGGATAATCTCCTTGTTTGAGGAAGTGGGAGAAAAAAATTCTTGTAGATTAACATTGGAAATTCCAATATTTAAATAACCACAATAATTGGAGTGCAGAGTATGACTAATGGAAAAGTTTACACAAGAAAATAGGAGGCAACATTATAAGAATGGACTTGATTAATTCACCATGGGACGAAATCATCAAGGTATAAGAATCATAAGTAGGAATTTATACACCTATATATGTCTAACATATGAGTAGGTGATATGATGGTATTAAAATAATAAGTATATATTACATTACCCCTAACAAGGGCTAAGAAATTTAGAGTTGTTAGAAATATTGAGAAATAAATGAGCTAAAAAATTATGGGATTTGAAATTTGTATTGTTGAATCAGCAACGAAAAATATAAAAATGTATATTTCAAGATTGATATCAAGTAAATATGTGTAACACATTGCGAAGTACATTTTACTGGTGTAGTCATGAAATTTGAGTACGGTAAGATACCTTTTAAGTAGAGGCAGTAACTATGAACAAATATGAAATAAAAGGAAAAATAGTCAAGGGTAGACATAGCTAAGTCCACTTGAAGGCTGTGAAAGTGGACTTAAAAAAATAATAATCAAAATCAAAACCAAAGAAATAAAATAGTATATGCACAATGGATACAATGATATCCAATTTAGAGTATAAATAGAATGCTACAAATAGTCCCTTGATTATGGTTATCCCATGTTAAGAGTAACTTACAATTTCTTGAAAAATCATAAGTAAATAATGTTCATATCAATGGTCATAGTTAATGGGTATATTGGAATGTCATCATAATATATCAATGATGCTGATCCTGTTGGGTGCATGTACATAGTTTGTGGGGTACAGGTGGACCACATGAATGCAAATAGGCAGTAATGATCTAGCATGTATGAAAACATGTTAGGGAAGAAGCGTGATGGAATATAAAAGAATGTGTACTGTAGAGTTGAACCATCACTCCAAACAATATTAAGAGGAAGAAGTTAGTACTAAAGAAAAATGGTAGAAATGCAAGAATATTGAAATGAGGAAACATCGACAATAGTGTTTTCTTAAAGGGAGGAGGTGTAACACTCGTATGATCCTTCTTTTATGGAGAATTTCTATGTTACACATTGAAATACTATTGATTGAAATGGTGAAAGAAGCCATGATGAGTATTATTTCATGATGTAATTATATTACTGAATTAATAAATAAATTTCTTGGAAGTATTCAAGAAGAAGCACAAGAGTATAAAATACTTCGTACCGATTTAGGAAAGCGTTGTGGTGGTAAAGTCCAAATAATGGACCCTCCTTGAAAGTTCTCTAAAAATACGTAGGAATTAAATTAACATAACGAGAGAGAAAGGTTATGTTAATCCCTTAGTTGGAGATAAATACTAAGTGGGTTGGAATAAATCACTGCAGGAGAGAAAAGTGTGCTTTAAATAAAAATAAAATTATATTTTTCAAAACGAAAACTAAAAGGCCCTAGGAAAAAAGGTTAGTAGACCTTAAAAGCAGGATACTGCTAAAAATATTCAAGGGAGGATTTTATAAAAGAGGACCACCAGTGATCAATGGGGGAAGTGATTGAATCCTAACAGCAAGAATGTCTTGGATTATGGGGAACTATTGGTGATAGAGTATGATCGGGTGGCATGCATGACTCCTGAGTATTGCGAAGAAATTATTACGGTTAGACGAAGTTTAATTTTGTTATATTTTATTTGTTAATTTCTGAGATATGTGTTATATTTTAGTCGCCAATTTATGAGAAATGAGTTATATTTTATTTGTCAATTTCCTGAGAAATGATTATCAGGGAAAATGTATGGAACAAAGTTCTTTTTGCTTACCTATGCACAATTATGTGGATTGTCTAAATAAAATCATCTACATATCTGTATCCATTCTATTAGTTATCATTGGAAAATTTATGTGTGCATATAGTTTTGTGAGCTTAATTATTCGATATTATGTACTTATCTATAAATGTTCTACAAAATTTAATCATGCTTATCTATAATAGAAAAATGTTGTCATATTTATGATTTATCTATTTGACAAAAGTTTTATCAACATATGCCTAAAGATTTTATGTTAAAGGATTTAGATGCAATAGGAGTAGGGCTCAATAGGATTAAAAATGATTCCATGCATCTATCAAATATTGGATCTATCCTTTTTGGGTGCCACGTCAGAAAGAGATAGATTTCACGAAAACTAAATCAAAGGTTTACATACATCAAGGAGGGATTTTGATAATGATAGTTAGATGTAATTCCTTAAAGATTTAATATGGGAAGAAGCAATTTTAAAATATGTATAATTACTAGGTAAAGGGACAAAGGAGTTTTAATTGGTAGATGTTGAATGAAAATCAAAATTATAGTGTTAAAGATTGTACCCATACATTTTATTCTACATAAAACTTAAATATGTTATTAATGTATCATCAAATTAGAACTGTAATGCTTCCAAGTTATTATACATCTGAAGAAAATAAATAATATCACTTAAGGAGGAGATAGGGATGTGCATCGTTTAAACATATTATTTCCAAATATTTAATATAGCTATAAAAGATATCAGTTATTGTTTTCTATGGAGGAAGAGAATTATCATATACATAGTAAATCATGAAGTGGTGATAGTGCCTAAATCCAAGTGCTTGACTTGTGTTAAGTTGGGCCATAAAATAATTAATTGAGTTATTACTGAGATGTATCTCCCTTATCATTTATTTTGTTTATCACAAACTACTACCTCTGTGTGCATATAAGCTTTAAAAATTAGAGGTGGATGGGTAATCCAAATTCTATGCTTAGATTGATAGGGGAATACATGTAGTCAATCAAACAGATAGGAGTAGTCGAACTAATAGGTGTAGAGATGAAGTATAATTAAAAAACCAAGAACTTCTACATGGAGATAATTTCAATTTCAAAGACAAAGGGATAGATAATATTAAGAATCATCGAGCGAGTTACTATTAATTCTAAGGATTATTGGAAGATGCACCGAGTCAGATAGAGAAAGTGTTTGTTGACAATTAATGACAAACTATGGTAATAATTAAAGTTATAGTGTCTGAGAGTATGAGCATTAGAAAGAAAGGTACCGAAATACTCTTACATGCTATCTTGAACTGAAGTTTCCCAACAACGGTGGAGAAAAGGATTTCAGAAATTTGTAATAAATCAAAATGAAGCTATGTGTAATTTCGACCTAATCATATACATTTTATCCTTGATGATATCGTACTAAGCCATAAATTCATTACGGCAAACATCACCTTCAATTTAACTAGGGCATGTATGTGAAAATATGACATAAATAAATATGTAAGTAGTTTCAATTAAATTGCTAAACAAGGTTCAAATCACTGATTAAACGAGGAATGCTCATAACATTTTATATAAAACAAAATATTACTGTATGCTAAGTGGAAATTTAGAATAATCATCGTGTCGAACTCCACTGTGTGTCGAAGAGGGAAATAGCAATAACAATTACGTTGAACTTTTCCATTATTGGAAATATTCTAGTAGTGTTTATGATAAAATAAATGATACTCCCTACTATCTTAGGCTTACACCTAACCAGAAGTGGAAATAACAACAAATCTAACAATTATACAAAGTCTACTTTCCAATCATGTGGTTATCTATGCCATCAGAAAGATTGGAATACAATAAAAAAGACAATTTATTTTAAGTCATACTCACATGATCTCTTCAGGATATGAAGAAACGTTGAACCAACTTGAGTAGACAATAGCAGAAATTAGCAAGACGAAAACTCGTTTCGTCCTTGAATCAAGAAATCTTTGTGAATAAGCTAAGACATTACCTATAATAGTGAAATTGAAAATTAAAAATTCAGCATGAGAACATGGGTAGTATAGACTATGATAATAAATAAAAATGTGATATTTAGCATTGCATAGTATAGCTGTGAAATATGGGTTTTGGACAAGGGATACTCCCTTCCTGGCTAATGGAAAGAAGAAACATACTTTGTGTTTGTATTCTTGCAGCACCTAGGAGTTAAAACAAAATACGCATGAACAACAATAGAAATATAATACCTAGGTGCACTCCAATCAAAGACTGTCTCTCCGCAACCTTCTCACCATTTGAAAACGAAGACAAAAATGTCAACATTTCTACAACACAAAGGATAGACCATGCAATACGAACCTGTTACAAGTATTATCAGGTAACCTAAAATTTAAAGATTATCAGTTAGAATTCAAGGAGAACTTATGCATGCCCCGTGATGACTAGAGATAATTCCAACTACAACTAACGAGATGATAATTCCGATCTCTTAGAATCAAAGAAGCAAATAACAAATTAAATCATGTCTCTGCACTCCATAAAAATTAAATATAGATGGTAAGCGGAGTGGATGCCTATGGTATTTTATTACCCATGGAATGAGGAAAAAGGAGTGTGTCGAAGAAGAAGCGATAGTGGTCGGAAGTGCAAGCACGTCTGCTACCTATTCTTCCTTGTTCAAGGTGGAAGTATTGTCTAGCGACACTAAGGACATTAAAATGATGCTAGGTGTAAACCTGAAATTTCTACACCATAGCAAGTGGTGTTAAACATTTACAAATTGTAGCTATTCCATTTTTCCCTAAAATATCCTCACTATGAACAGGTTCCCTCGCAAAAGAAGAGAAGTGAGTAGCTAGGGAAATTTATGGTTTTTGAGGAATGAGATGAGCCATTTGATCTTCATCAATCCATCTCTACCATCCATGTCTAACCCTCCATGTGACGAGAACATGGGAATTGTTGCGTTGGTGCCATGAAATTGACCTATCGATTCTATAAGTGTACTTCTCCCAATGTTAATTAATTGACAAGAAAGGGCTCTTTTAATATACGTATGGTGAGAGATAAACCTTAGGGGAATGATTGAATCATAAAATTACCAACATAGCTAGAAAAACGTTTGAATTAACATAATTAATAATCAGCATAAATATCATCGTTCTTTGGCTATTAAGTGGACTGACATCTCTAAGAAAGGAACATGGGTTGGGTAGCAGGGAAACCAACCTTTTATTGAAAATAATTTCATAATTGTATGAAACATACCCATTATGTATTTTATTAAGCTTTGGCTCAAGTACGAAAAACCGAATTAGTTACCATAGTCGATAAAGGTACCAAATGAAAACCACGTTATCTCCTTATACCTGAACTGTATCAAAAGTCAAATCTACGTTAATGCAGGAGTATGAATATTGTGTAAATTAGTAAGCCTTTGATGGAGATTTTCCAAGTCATCAATGGGGTTATAATGTTGGGAAATATAGGTAACCTTAACAATAAGTCATTACCCTAATGATCAGAGGATAGTAGTATCATGTGAGTGGTCCAAAGATTAGATAACGAATAACCACATGCGAGGAAATACTTGCATATTATATAAGTAATAGGTTAAGTAAGATAAGGGTCATCCTTATACCATTAGTATCAAGTTATGGATATAAATACATCTCAGCAAATGTGCATAAGTAAACCTTCATGCTGTAGAGAGAAAGATGGTAATAGTAATTAACCATAAGAAATAGCTAACGCTTCCCAACCAGGGTAGTTAGGGGTTTCTATATACTTCATAAAGTTAGGAAAAATATAAGGGGAAGAGTGTGGTGATTTTAATTCCTCTAGGATATCAAATTAGTAGACCATAACACTCACCTACACAACTATTCACTACCAAACTATAATTATTCATGATTAAGTAGTGGATAACATATGTTGTGGAAAACAAAACCCTTAAGATGTGAAATCAATCTTAGGAATTTCGAAGGAAATAATAAGACATTTCGAGAGGGGATAAATAACCATTACATTATTATGAAAAATTAAAATAAAAAAAAGTGTATATGACAGAGAATTGGAGGTATGTTACATTTACACTATGTGGACTTAAAGCTGACATTAATGGAAGAGATACGGACTAAAAAACAAAAACATTTACCTCGATTCTATATTTACACTGTTATAATGACTCTACAAACATAGAATTAGGAATTAGAACTATAATTCAACAATTTTACTGGAAAATGTAACATAGACTCAAGTCTATGGAACACGATCCTTGAGTTGTACAATAATAGCTCACTGCTTTTTTAGCTAAAATAGTCGATGCTCTGGGATTTATTATTGATTTGGTCTTAAATCCTACCAAAATGATTAAAGATGAAGAATGGTTCCATTTCAACCTTTGAAATTAGAAAATGGCATTACTAGAATTGAAGATGGAGTGATTGCAATTGGAAAACGAAACATTGAGTTTTTGTGTGGATAATTTGGCCTAGGTAGAGAACATCAATGTTTATGAGGGCGCCAATGATAGAGATGATGATATCATGGCCATTTACTAACATTATCCCCCTTCTCAACTCAATATGGAAGTTAATGAATCCAAAGTCTCTTTTGATATCAAAAATATGCACTAATTTACATATTTAGGGAGGCGGTAGCAGTGGCAGGCTACACAAGTTGTTGTGAAGATACTTTTACAAATTTCTAGATCATATATCTATGAATGTTTACATAGGATGGGGTATGTGAAGGATAATGGGGTATATTATCATGTTTCATTGTGCGACGCTTTTACTGTATGGATTACAAAGTTTGTGTGGGAGGGTAGTTGTGTAGAGCATTTAAGTTTAGAGGTATGTATCTTTGTGCAATGATTAATATTATTAATTTTAACGTTATAATTTTTCAGGCCATGTAGCCTTGATCTGCATTATTGGATCAGCATCATGCATTGCTTCTTGATATTTTTTTAGTTCAGCCTTGCTAAATGTTAATAGGTCAAGCCTGTACATAGATGGATGTGTGGTGGAAGCATGTAGTTTTTTTAAGGTGGTTGTTCTAAGGAAGCGTGTACAAAAGAAGTGTGTGTGGAGGAAGCTATGCAGAGACTGGAGGTAATCAATTAATTCAGCATTTTTCTAAGAATACTTCATACTTCGCACAATAAAATATTCATACAATGAAACATAATAATATTCCCTACTCTCCTGCATATACCTCGTCCTATGTAAAAATTGATATGATATATGATTAGCAAATTTGTAAAAGTACTATATTTGTTCTAAAAATCAAAAGACGTACCCCATCTTCCATAGAGTCAAAGCTCCATAGAATGAAAATAATAATAATAACATATTAACATTAATATTTAAACATTAATTTTCACATTCACCTCCCATTATCCCAAAAATTCCCCATCCTAATAAAAGATTCATAGAATGAAATATATCATACAAACCCCATCCTGCTCTAAAATCAAAGCTATACACAATTTCTCTCCTGCACAAACTTTGTAGTCCACATAGTAAACCTCCATATTTCATTTTACAATGCTCAAGTGTAAACTAGTTTTTGTAAGTAATTTTCTTATAGACATATACAGTTTGTTTACTTTAAGAAAATAAGTATTTAAATAATTCCTATTGAAGATAGAAACATGTTTTATTATACAAAGTTTTTTCTTGTGCGAAACCCATATTATAGCTTATATTGTAAGCCATAAAAGTTACAGTAGTCAATTGTAAATGAGTATCTGTAAAGCATTACCATGTCATCTGCAAATATTCATAGTTCTAAAATCGGAGCTCTACGCAATTTCACCCCCGCACATACTTCATACTACACATAATAAAGCATCCACACATTGAAGCATAATAATATTCCTTGCTTATATTTTTAAAATCAAAGCTCTACACAATCACTTCCCCACACATACTTCATACTCCACACAAAATAATCTATGTACAACGAAACATAATAATATTCGCCGCTCTCCTACACATACCCTGCCTTTGTATACATTTATATGATATACCATCAGGAAATGTGTAAAAGAATTTGATTTGTTCAGAAAATAGACAAACATAACCCATCTTCATTTTTTTCCACATGCACCTTACCTGTCCCAAAAATACCCCATCCTAATAAAATCTCTTCATAATGAAATATCCTAATCAAAGCTCTACGAAATTTATCACGTACACATAATTCATACTTCACACAGTAAAATATTTGCATAATGAAACATCACAATATTCCCCATTCTCTTGCACATACTTTGTCTTTTCTAAACATTGATATGATATACGATCTCAAAATTTGTAAAGGTATTATATTTTTTTCGAGAAATTGACAATCATACTCCATCTCCGTATAATAAAATCTCCACACAGTGAAACATAATAGTATTCCCCGTTTTCCTGCACATACCTTCATATGATACATAATCATAGTTCTCCTCAAAATACCCCATCCTAATTTCATCTTTTCCATAAAATCTCAACACAGTAGAAGATTTGCACAATGAAATCTCTTGCACATACATTGTCCTATGCAAAGATTCAATTTTAACACTAATGCTCATAACAATACTGGATTAATTTATTAACACGAGTCTCCACATAGCTTTCTCCACACATGCTTCTTCTCTTCACATACCTTCATACAATACATAATCATAGTTCTCCCGAAAATATCCCATCCTAATTTCATCTTTGCCATAAAATCTCACCACAGTAAAAGCTCTGCATAATTAAATCTCTCATACATACGTCATCATCCACAAATATTCAATTCTAACACTAATGCTCAAAACAATATTGAATTAACTGATTAACTCCAATATTTGTACAACTTTCTCCCCACATGCTTCTTCCATACGAGATTCCTTCACACAACCACATTTGAACAACCACATGCTTCCTTTGCACAACGATCTATGTACAAGATTGATCTATTAACTTTTATCTATCCCGAACTAGAAATATACCAAGAAGCATTACCTGATGTTGATCCAATAATGCATATCAAGGTTGAATGGCCTGGAAAAATTACAGCATTAAATTAAAAAATATTAATAATTCCACAAAAATACATAGCTCAAAAATCAAACACTCTACGCAGCTTCTCTTCCACACAAACTTCGTAATCCATACATTGAAACATGATAATATTCCTCGTTCTACCGGACATACTCTATCCTCTATACATATTTATACAATATACAATCTGGAAATTTGTAAAATCATCTCTGCACAATGACTCGTGTAGTCCGCCACCATCACCGCACCCTCCCTGCCTATGCAAAGGACTTGTAACTGCATGAGTTCTATAATCATGGGGAAGAGTAGTACCATAGTGTCAGTGTTAATTTCAAAGCACTCACCGACCAAATGGCCACTTAGAAAATTAGTTTTTTGTTTATTTTTTAATCAATTATTAGGTACTAACAAATATTAAAAATAAATCGCTCTCCATCAAGGGAATTATGTCTAATCGGAACGTGTTATTTTAATGAGAAATTAGATATAATATTTCGAGGAAATTTTAAAATTATTTTTGAATTCATGGAAAATAGAAAAAAATTGCATTCATTCAAAATTTTGGATAAAATGACTAAAAAACAACAAAATAATAGACGATAAATGTAATTTGATTGGAAGGCGAATGTTATAGTCCCTGAAGAGGCAAGGACTAATAAGATAAAGAGCTTTCATATAATATAATATAATTAAATATTGGTTAACCATATAAAAATATTTGCATTATATAACATTACATAATATTTAACATAACACTATATAATAATATCTTTAATATTATTTAGTATTATACAATAGTGGACATTATTAATCATAGATGAATAAAAAATATGCTTTTACAAAAGGTAAAATAAGTTTGATTTAGAAAAATATCAAAGTTTTAAAATTGATAGAAAACAAGTTGCCAAAAATTATTGAGAATTTCTCTAGATTAAAAGGGTAAACAAATATGTAAAGTCCTAATGTGAGTTTACATTAATTTGACATAAATATTATTTTTTTTACTAAAATATATGCATTGATTTCACTATAAATATTAATCTTTGATCTAATATAACTAGATGGATGATGTGCATTGCTTTCAAAATAATTAGATTAATATTGTACATTGATTTTAGTGTAAGCACAAAGTATTTATTGATGATGTGCATTTAAATTTGTGTTACAATAATCATTAGCCTAGATCCATATAACATAGAAATTAACAACAAAAAACCTAGATCCATCTTAATCATTCGCTTTGATCCATCTTAAATCAAAATTAACAACAATGAGCAAGTCGACAGAGAATGGCCCAAGGAATGACAACTCAAGATCCCTCAATTTCAATGTAGAGGTTAATTCTTTATCTAATATAAAGAAATGTATTATTTTGGTTTCTTTCAAAGTAATTAAATCAATAGTATGTGTTGATTATTGACAATATGCAGTGATTTCTATATTACAATAATCATCATCATCGTAGATCATTCTAAATAGAATGAACAACAAAGAGTAAGTCGATGGAGAAAGACACTAGAAATGAGAATTGAGTGTAAACAACAAAGAGAGAAGTTAAGAACAAATAAACAAAGGTAGTCACAACAAATGCCAACTAAATAACAAGAACAAATGAAAGAAAAAATTGAACAACAAAGAGCGTATATACAAATAAAGGAACAATGAATGAAAATTGAATAGAATCAAGACAAAATAATATAAGGAAATGCAAAATGAAAAGGAAATCATCAAAATAAGGAAAAGGGAATGACATTTGAATAGCATGAATAAAAAAAGAACCGAATATTGTACATTGAAAATTTCATGACAAGATTCATTGATTAGCTCAAGTTCAAATTTGTCATGTGCATGAGGAGTCACATGTTAATATTTAGGCATTTAATACAAATACAGGTCTAATGTGCATGAGATGTATAACATAAATAACTCATTAGATTTATCTTAGAGATATTTAACATATTTAAAACGATTCTATTAGTTATATGTTAGACAATTTTTTGTGTTCGTGTATGAAAACAACCATACCAGTGCTATCTTAACTTTGGACCTATCAAGCATTAAGAGGATCAAGTCCTTTGAGGTGCAAACATTTCCTCAACTTTTGCACTCAAAAATAAGTTTGCACCTTGAGATATTTGATCCCTCTCACCACTTGATAGATCTAGAGTTAAGATGGATCTAAGCTTGTTTGTATATGTGTGTGTATATCTTAGAAAAATAGTTTATTATAAATATTATTTTTTATATGTTTATTACTTAAATTTAAATATAAAATTCTGAAATATTATAATTACAAATATGAAACATAATTATTTTAATTTATATGGTAAAATAGATCTTAATTTATAAATACTATTTGTATTTTATATATATTTAACATTTATATATATAAATATATTTTTATTTTTAATTATATATTTATTAATTAAATTGAAACATGAAATTATATAAATATATTATTCAAATATACACATTGTTATTATTTAAATTCCTTTTAATGTTATATATTTAAAATTTTCTTTTTCAGAATTTTTAATAATTTTATTAATAAAAATAAAATTATAATATAACCAATTAATTTCTTATTTTATTATTATTTTAATATTTTTTTATATTATTTAACATTATCTTACTTAAAATTATATTGTTATTATTATTTAGTGTTTCATTACAAATTTTCATGTAACATGTTAGAGTTATACTATACTGCAAAACATTTCTTCATAAGAAATAAATATAAATAAATAACCATAAAAATAAAAAGTATTACTTAATTTTCTCATAAATCATTACTCTTAAAGAGTTAAAACATTTTTTTTCAAAATTAACTTGATATAACTTTGATTACGACTATACTTTATTCCAAAATTATTGCCGCTAAGACTTAAATCTCCATGTATTTTTCACAACATTTTCTCCAACTTACAATTAAATTAAACCAATCTCGTAGATTGAAGTTGTAAATTTTATTATCGTTACACAAATACGAAATGAGCATACGAGAGTAAGTTGTTATTTGTTCAAATCTAGAGAAGGTTATGACGTGTGGTGAATCACACTGAAAGCTGGAATATTATTACAAAAATTACAACTTGATATTATTTCCATTATCTTTGACTTTAAGAATTTTTTTTGAACCTTGGTTTTTATTTTACTCTTGACTTCAAATTTAATCATTGTAATTCAGGAAAACAGTAAGTTGGGTAACATTTTATAAAATGAGACAATTAATTTTTAATGTTTTAATCAAGAAAAGAATAACGAAATCTGTTAGCCGAGGGGCACTCATAAGAAAATGACGGCTAAAGGTAGCAATGGTGTCATCATGAATGTCTCAACCAAAAACACATGCGCATTCTTGAGAAGTTTAACATGTTCCTAAGTGTCTAGCTCTAGGAACGCTTGAACCACCACCTTGGAGGCCAAATCAATGTTAGTAAGATAACACAAACGAACGTGTGCACATTCAACTTAGTAGATATTTTAAAATGGCCACGAGCCATTTTTCCTAGGATTGTGTGACACACTTGAGATAGCCATTGAGGAAATTGATGAGAGATTTTAATGGGAGATTGAACAAATGGTTGAACTCTATGAATTTCATGTTGAAGGCATTCCAAATAAGGATTTGAAAGCCAATTCTTTTTGTTTTCCCCGAAAAAAAACAAAACAATCCACATAACTTATTTTGTGAGGGAAATGGAGCCAATCCACATAACTTATTTTGTGAGGGAAATTGAGCCAAAAGGGTTGGGTTAGTATGAGGGTATTGAGAATCGAGATTAAGATTTACCAAACAATTTATGTTGATGTTATGTTATGTTCTTAGACGTTGAAAGGATGTACTTAAGATCCTAATATAGCTAATTTTGTAATGGTGAATTTTATCCTTGACTTGAATATTTACATAGTATTTTAGATTACTTTGGAATTTAATTCGAACACAAATTTGTTTATTAGGACCATTGTTAGATGGATTATTAGTGCTCATGATAGATAGCTTTACCAAGAGAGTGGAATAGTATTTCTATAAAAGGTCAATATTTGGCAATAAGGCCAAGGAACTAAATTGCTCACAGCTCCTAGCGAGCATGTTCATTATCTTCCTCTCTTTAGAACTTATATTTCATTAAAATTGGAATGATAAAGTGCATCTATTTTATTTTTACTTTAACTAGTTTGAGTTTTCCGTAAATAGATATATTCCCTATTTTGTGATTAAATTATCATAATAGACTATATAATACAAATTTATATAAACTTACAAATAAACTATTTCATATCTTTATCAATAATAATAAATAATTGTTAATTATTACTATTCCCTTTTAATTAATTAGTAATATTTTTAATTTACTCATAATTATTATCATTAATAATAATAATTACTAACTACTAATAATAATTTATTAATTAGTAACTATTTATAAATTAATAAATTATTTTAAATAGCTAAACAATTAATCAAATAATTAATTAATTTAATTGTTTCATAATTAAATAATTAAATTATTTTAAATAACTAAACACTTAATCAAATAATTAATTAATTTAATTGTTTCATAATTAAATAATTAGCGGGCTGATTTTCCACATTATTAATCAACTATAAATCCATTTTTGTTGGGGACATTTATAAAACAATTAATGATCAAGTACATTCCTATGGACGTCTGCAAGGCCTATCCCTCGAAATGAGTGAGAGTATTCAATATATGTTGATTTTCCGGGAGTCCACCAATATTATTTATCACTTGATCCATAATATCACCATTTTTGTGATAAAATTATTAGGATAAACTATATAAAATAAATGTATAGGAACTTGCATTAGTAAAATGTTGACGTTTTAATCTTGGACTAAGTTAGATTATTTCTTTTAATAATTTTTAAGGGTTCATATTAAAAATTTGATTAATATTATTAGATGACAAGAATATTTTGTATGTTAGTATTATTAACCAATTTAATTATAATTTTATTTACTAAATATCACATTATGTATTGAGTTACTATTCTAGTAGAAGGTTGTCACAATTTTAATGTGTCCATAAATTTTATTTAATGATAGAATTACAACAGTAATATATTTATCACTATAACAATTTTAATTTTAGCTGCTAATATTAGTATTATCACCATTCATTCTTGGGGATTCCACAAATATTATCGATCATTTGAACCACAATATCACCATTTTTGTGATAAAAGTGTTATGATAAACTATATAAAACAAATGTATATAAGCTTGCACATGTAAAACTTTGACGTCCTAATATTAGACTCACTTAGATTATTTCTTCTAATAATTTTTATGGTTCATATTAAAAAGTTGATTAATATTATTAGATGACAAGAATATTCGGTATGTTAGTCTTATTAACCAATTTAATTATAATTTGATTTAGTAAATACCACAATATGTATTGAGTTACTATTCTAGTAGAAGGTCGTCACAATTTTAATGTGTCCATAAAATTTATGTAATGATATATTTATAAGGGTAATATATTTATTACTATAACAAGTTTAATTTTAGGTACTACTATTAGTAATTTTATTTGGGTTGGTTACCATATTTTATTATATTAGAAGGCCGATAACATTTTATAAACAACAATAGAAAATTTTATATAAGACTCATATTATGTTTAAATTTATTCTTTTAACAATCAAAATCAATTATAAAATAGAAATTATAGCAACATAATTTATGTCTATTAGTATTATTTATTGTTTTATATCAAATTAAACTTAATTTTATCAAGGATTGCATGATGAGTAATAAATTCTAAAAACAAAGTCACATATAAAGTTAGATAATGATATTAATAATAATCAATGGTTGATAATATTATTAACCTACATTTTAGTTATATTTTGATATTATGGAAACTATTATATCTACATTGATTTACTATAGTAAGTCTACAATATGGCACAATTTTAGAATGTCAGGTCTATACAATAATTAAATGGAATAATACTACTTTTGTGATTGCTATAATTTACAACAATTTCAATTATTGTTATAGTAACTTATTTGGTTTATGTTGAGATTTAAGGAAATACAACTTAATATAATATCACTTTCATCAAAGCATATCTTTCTCCCATCTAAATACTGGCATCAATATCTGATGTATAAGAAGAGGCTAAATAATATGGAAGATAAGAGATTTCCTAAAATTTCTTGTAACTCTAGCCAAGACAACCTTCAAGTCAAGTGGGGATGGAATAAGGATGAGAAACCTTGGCTAGATCATTGGGAGATAAAGGAGGAGATCATTTTGCAAAATAAATATATTAATATTAAATATATTATTGTGTAAAATTTCTTGATTATTAAGTAGTGGAGTGATAAAGAATTAGAAGGTAAAACGAAACTAAAATATTATGTTAATGAGGTGATCAATCCAAATATGTAAAACTATAAGTATCTAGAGTTTGTCTTCAATAGTGTAAAGAAGGATATAAACATTTTGAAAATAAGAACAAACTCTCATGATCTCCATAATGGAACCAGGAGTAAATGGTAAATTCCAAAAACAACATGGCAGGAAAGTATCTGTCACCTCTTGTAACACTATGATGGTTGAATATTCTAAAGACGCATCTCGACAACACATGGGCACTTGGAAGGCTCTATAGAACACTACTGGAGGAGTACATGAATACCAACATTAGTCCTCTCATGCAAAATAAATCTTAGGTTTTTTTAGTGGACTCAGTTTAATGATATATATTTCAACAGGAGACTTTGCTTTTCTCTGATGAAAAACATATATTACTGCAAATAGATATCTTTATGTTATTTTTTAATATCATTTTAGACACTCTCAACATGGAAAAATAATATCTTTATGTTATTTTTTAATATCATTTTAGACACTCTCAACATGGAAAAATAATTCGATATGTTTTTATTATGATAGTTAGGTACCATGGACAATTATATTTTTTGCTCGATGGGCCAGACACTATACAACTTGTTTTCATTCTTATGGTTTTGAGTCCACAAGATAGATGATGAATTCATGTTGAGGTATCTACTACATGTAACTTTTTCTAATTTAATAGAAAATTATGATTTTTTCTTTGAAGAAAAACAATTGAATATGAAAAGAACCAAGTTTTATTAGATTGTCTATCTCATACTCAAATTGGACCTAAATATCGAAATATTTATGACACTTCCAACCTTCTTGTCATTTTATCTCAACAAAAATATGTTGATCTTGAAATTCTTCTCTTAATGTTTTTCGAGCATAGAAATAAAATTCTAAAAAAGTATGAGTAATCACTTTATGACCTAGAAAGGTCCAAGAGACCATATTCACTCTTGGTGGATGTTATTAATCATTGTCACCATCATAATTATATATTATTATATGAGATTTATGCCACTTTATAGTTGACAAGATAAAAATAAATTATGAATTGGAATAGTAATATAATTTTATTTTATTATTTATATTTTTTTGGTAAAAGCTAAATTGATTGAGGCTTAATTCATGAATGATATGTTAATGTGCAAGAAATATCTTACTTATAAAATTATTTAATAACAATGACATTAGTGATTCCTAGTATATATTCTTAATCATTTCAATAATCAAAATCAATTATAAATAAGAATAGCAATAGAGTATTATAGATTTATGTTTTTCAAATACAAGAGGAGAGAGGGGACAATAATTAAATTAGTTATTGCAAGTTTTCAATATTTAATCTTGAATTGTTTGAATATTTTACATTGAAAAGATTATATAATTGATATTCCTCTAAAACTTAAATTCCTTACATTATTTCTACTATAATTAATATTTGTATTTTCGTTTTAAAACCAAACTCATCCAAATTTAACTCATGATTTATATACTGTATAAGAAATTTCTTAGCTACTATATATTATTATAAGAAATTTGCACTACTTGATAGTTGGAAAGAGAAAAATAAATTATAAATTGGAATCGGAACATAGTTTATTTTAATATTTATATTTTTTTTAAACAAATTTTATCAAGACTTACTTAATGACTAATAGATTAATGTACGAGAAATGTATTACTTATAAAGTTATTTAATTACAATGAAATTAGTAATGACCAATATATATTATTATTTATTTTAACAATTAAAATAAATTATGAATGAGAATAACAATAGAGTAGTATAGAATTATTTTTTAAAATACAAGAGGAAAGTGGACAATCGAACTAAGCTAATTATTGCAAGTGTTAAATATCTATTTGTGAACTATTTATATATGTTTTATTTACTAGAACATATAATTCTTATTATTGTAAAACTTAGATTGCTTAACTTATTTCTATTATAATTAATATTGGTATTTATATAGTAAAATAAAGTTCAACAGGATTTAACTCATGTATGAAATATCTTACCTATAAATCCATTTAACGGCATATAAATATTATGTTAGTTACTATTATGAATTTAATGTTGACACTAAATAACTAATTTTTTTCGATGTTCATTATAAGTTATTGTACATTACAATGTTGGCACACCTTCAAAGTCTAGAAGAGAAAATATTTTACAAGTCTACTTTGAGTGATTTGATGATCATCTCTATTTTTATTTTATGAATTAAAATGCAGTAAAGTAATACTGTTTAATTTATATCAAATATAATAAAAAAATATTAAGGAAAACCCACTTAAAATTTTATTTCGATTGTATAACATTTATTAGTTGTGTTTAAATATTTATATTAAAATTAGCTACTCCAATATTGTTTTAATATACAAAGTCTAAAAGACATTGTTTTTAAGTGCATTATTGAATTTGACTATGCACATTTGATATAGTGAGAAGTTATGTTGGTTAAAAAAAACTTTGAACTTAAAAATTGAATTAAAATGTCATATAAGTCACATAGAGTATCATCACATTATTACAGTGAAGTTGAACCACAATGTGCATATATGTACTAAATAATATAAAACTCAAAAAATAATATGAATAGAATATTCGATATACAATTGACATTGAAAATTGTTTATGAACTATATGAATAGATTCTTCAAAAGACAAAATTACATTCATGAGTTATCTCCATCTAACCTTAAAATATTCTCTGCAGTACATCAAGAAAAACTTCTACTCCACATTCACATATCTTTGTCTTCTTGCAATGCTCTTTGTTTGGCATCCATTCCCAAATTATAGTAAGAATATATCCAATTGATATCTAATTGGGATTTCATACCCAATATTATTATTAATTTTTTCCATTCTATTTCTTTGAAATAGGATTCTACGAATAAACCCTTACATGTTACTTTCATTATCCTTGAAGATATATGAGGTGGATTATGCCATCCAAATCATCTCTCCTTCATCCTTGTTTCCTTATCTAACTCACAACATATTTCCTTTCTCAACATCAATCATAGGACTGAATGTTGTCTTTGGCTTGTTGAAGGTGGGTCCAACATATACTTGTTCATTTGTCACATTATCAAAATATCCCTCCATAATACTTGAGAGTACATGCACTGGATTATGGTCATCATGCATAATTTTCCTTGACTTGGGATAAAAATCCTCATAGGATGAACTAGTTCCATTCATTATTATATGATCATTATATATTTCATATACCATATGAAGAACTCTTTCCCAATACTCTAATCTATTTTTCCATTATTTTGTAATAATTGGTGAATCCTCATTGTCGATATTGTCTTTCCACATTTTTATGTATGATTTTATTTATTCCTTTACTTCTTTTAAGTACAAATCATTATCTTTTGGATGTAAGAAACATGGCCTCCCTATGGGAAGTTTAGGCCAACCTTCATCATCTATATTCCAAAACTCAATTGATTCTTACTACTCAATATATCTGATGAATTTTTTGTATCTTAGTACCAAAACATCATTGAGCAAAATAAATTGGAAATATTGGACACTAAGATGTGCAACTAGGGAATTTTTTGCCTATTTCATCCATACATTAAGGGAAATTTTGAAGTCATACACTTTTTCAATAAGTGTTGGTGGAAACACTCACTTTTCTTCAATTGTTCGATATGCATCCATCATTTCAGGTAAAGAATATACATATTTATTTTTCAAGTTGGAAGATATTCTACCATGTGTTCCATCTATTTCTTCATGTGTGTGCCCGACAAGAAAGAACCAAACTTTAATAGTTATGAAGACACCAAGAATAGTCAAAAGTGATATAAACATGAAAATATAGTGATTCTTATTATCACTTGCTACATTGTCCAAATATAAAAACAAATGTGGAGGAAGGGTTTTAAAATCAACATTCTAATTTTTTGATCTTCCATGAGAGATAAAATCATCCTTGTACACATTACATTTTGAGTAAATACAAGTTTCAAGTAATGAATTTGAAAGGAGGTTTTCTAAACTTCCACTCTCACAAAGTAAATCCGCATACAAATCACAATGTGGGTCGTGTAGGTCCCTCAAACATTTTTCAAGGGATATAATAGTAAATTTTGATTCCATATGTATAAATGGAAGGGAGATATGACCAAAACCTATCGTATTATGCCCATGTCTTATCATACATGTCAATGAAAAAACTAAGTTTGTTCTTGCAATAGGTTTGAGTTTGACACATATCCTTGGGATTGAAGTTTTTGTTTTTTTCCATTTTATCATGGCTAATTCTCAAATAATCTGTTAGAAAATACTTTAACTTAATTTTGTGTGCATAGTAGCAATATCTTCCACACATAACAATCTTGTTATGTCTTTTCAATCTATCTTGTGCCTTTTCTTCCAACTGTTTTTTAGTTATTGACTTCATTTGTGTTTTCAACATAATACATTCACTACATTTGCTTATCTTGGAGTTCTTTGAAAATGACACATCATGAAAATGAGTATTCCAGATATTTCTTATTTTTGATTGTGATATTGATGGGTAATTGAGCTTTGAAGAGCCTCATTGATCTCTATGAACAAATAATTTCGTGCATGGTTTAAAGGAAACAATCTTAAAGGATCCTGATGCAGGAGCATCCAGCTCAGGGAGGTCATGGATGGAGAGATTGTCTTTGCAAACAGATTGAGTTTCAATTAGTTTTTATTTTCATTTAAATTTCTAGGAATGGTTGTCTCAGCCCACTATTAGTTTTTCTTTACGTTCTTTTTTTATTTATTTATTTAAAATTTACTTTTAGACTACTGTTAAGAAAGAACAGTTGTCAAAGAATAACTAAATGTAATTACTGACAGTTTAATAACTGTACAGTGAATCTTTACAAAACAGAGGAAGGAAAACAATTACTATAATTTTTTGACCATCATATTTTTGAACAAAAACAAGCGTGAAACCATCTTTTGACAATCTGCATCCATATATTACAGTCTGAATATTTTCTCCCTTAACTTAATAGAGACCATTGATCTATTTTATAACGAAGCTAGGGAATGATTAATTAACACAAGAGCAAACAGAGTATGCAGACAACTTCAGAAAAATAGAGGAGAGAGCCTGCCAAAGAATCAAGTGAAACACTGTCGAAGGAGCATACAAATTCTATAGGTACCAACAGAACACACGACCTTTTCTTTAACTGTTTAATTATCAAAAAAGAAATCATTATATATATATATATATATATATATATATATATATATATATATATATATATATATAGCAAAACCAAACACCTACAGTCCCAGATGCAACTGCCCAAAAATACAGTTAAGTCACAGAATAGAGGTCCTGTACAATGGTGCCAAATAGAACTTCGAGTTTTCCATGGAACCAACATAGGCACAGTCCCCTCAGAATATAAATACAGTCACATATACAACATCAGTGTGAAGGCATAAGTTACATAACACGAAACAGGGAGGTCAAAGCCCTTGCCCTTGAAAATAGACCAAGCAAGAAGCATAACCCTTCAAACAAATCGACAAAAGAATAGCAAGGTGCAACCCTACCCAATACTTGTGTAGGTGTTAGGGCACGCGACTAGCCAACAGCAAACCCTAACTCCATTTTGTTGTCACGGCCACCAAAACAAAGCCATTAGCAACCAAGAGACAGAGTTGTGGAACAAGAAAACCGAAGACAGAGCCAAGGGTTAGAGAAGGTTCACTTACCAGAGCTGAGTTCTACTAACGACGGAAAGAAATCGCATGACAAGGCCATAGTTGCAGAGCGCTCACTGCTCACCCAGAGCAAGAACAATTTGCAATAGTTGAAAATGAGGCAGAATGCTAAAACATGGAGGGGAAGAGCTTACCTCTGGTTAGGGCCTAGAATAAAGCCGAGTGTCGAGCTGCCCCACAATTGTGACCTGCAAAGAAGAACCAAGTCCACAATTAGATAGTGAGGCGGACATTTGAAAACCAGTAACATAATCAAAACCAAAGAAAAGTAAGGACCTAAGACCATAACCAGAGCTGAACAAATAGAAACCCATGACTGAGACCAGGTCCCGGGACTTCAGAACAGGGAGCTGAGCAGAGAACATTACCAAAGGGTGTAAGCAAAACCCTGAGGAGCAGCGACCTGTGACAGAGCAGAGAGACTCCCCTCGACGGCACAGCAGAAGGCTGGAGCAAAAAGTGAAATGAGCCGAGCTAGGGTTTCTTGGTCACAGTAAAAGGCAGGAGGAGCGAACCCCAAGACCAGGACACTTGTCCTCAAAACAAATAAACCATAGTACCGCGCCATAAAGTCAACCAACAACAAAGATATCAACCATACAATCAACAATTAATTATTAAGTCGTAGGTGTTCAGGGTTGGTCCCATCAAATTTTGGTATCAGAGCAGGTTAGAGTTAATTGTTTTTTTTTACAAAATGGAAGTCGGAAGAAGAGGTCATGGAAGAGCTATTCGAAGGGTAGTAGATGAAGGATTGAGGGAAGAGATTAGGATCCTAAATGCCCATTTGGTAGTAGTAGAAGCAGGAAGGAGAAGGGATCATGAAGAAGGAGATGATAGTGATGAAGAAGTTACAATTATGACAGATGGATCAGATGAAGAAGGACCTGAAATTAGATTATTAAGGTCAGTTTTATTGGCTAGTAGTAAGCCAAAGCCTGAGATTTCAAACTATGATGGTAGTTTGTCCAGAGAAGTGTTTTTGGATTGGATTAGTGAGTTAGACAAATACTTTGAATGTGAGGAGATCAGCGAAGATAGGAAAGCTAAATTCACTACCACCAAGTTAAAAGGACACGCGGCCTTATGGTGGGACAGTGTCCAAGTAGAGAGGAGAATATTAAATAAGTTACCTATTAAAAAGTGGACCAGAATGGTTGCTAAGATGAAGGGTAAGTTTTTTCCCAAATATTACCAAATTCCCTGTATCGGCAGGTGCAAAATTTGAAGCAGAGAGGAATGACAATGAAAGAATATACCGAAGAATTTTGTCAAGTGAATCTGAGAGCTGGTTACATTGAATACACCCCCGAAAGGATAACAATGTTTATGAATGGCCTAAGGCTAGAGATATTAGACAAAATAAGTATTCTTTCTCCAAAAACCATAGAGGAAGCATACCAAAGTGCCTTAAAGGCAGAAGAAAAAATGGCAAGGAAGTAGAACACCAGAAGAGGACGTGGAACTGGCAGAGGGAAAGGACAATCCTTTAGCAGAGGAAGGACTGCCAACAACAGTGAAGAGGGCAGTAGTTCAAAGACTTCAGGAACAACAGAAAAGGAAGATAGCACTAGGGGAGGAAGGCCATACCAGAGAGGAAGGGGTAATGGCAAAGGCAGAGGGGCTACCTACCAGTGTTACAAGTGCCACAAGTGGGGGCACAGGTCCTTTGAGTGTCTTGAAGGTGAACAGGCTAGACAAAGAGGAGCATATGTTGCTCAAATAGAGGAAGCAGAGGCACCACCCCAAGAGGTAGAGAATGTACCAGAAACAAGAGAGGCCTTAGTCTTGAATAAGGCACTGTTGAAACCAACAAAGGAGACAGCCGAACAAACCCATAGAAAGGCATTATTCCGGATTGTGTGCAAGTGACATGGAAAATGCTACAAACTGATTATAGACAGTGGAAGCATTGATAATTTGGTTGCAACAGAGATGGTGGAGAAATTGGGTTTGAAAAGGTTGAAGCACCCAACTCCCTATAAGGTGTCTTGGTTACAGAAAGGTCACCAACTGCTAGTTGATGAGCAGTGTGAGGTGGAGTTCCATATTGGCAAGTATAGGGACAAGGTGATTTGTGACATCATGCCCATGGACGTGTGTCATATTCTACTAGGGAGACCATGGCAGTATGACCGAAAAGTTGTTCATGACAGAAAAACAAACTGTTACAAGTTTGTCAAGGATGGGATTAAGCATACACTAGTACCCATCAAGGAAGAAGAAACAACAAAAACTAGTGGGACAAAAGTGTTGCTGATGGGTGGAAAAGAATTTCTAAAACAGATTGAAGATAACGAGATAAAGTATGTCGTTGTAAGGAGACCGAGAGCAGTGCTGTTGCACACCGAAATTTTTGACTTACCTGAAGAAATCTAGGATTTGTTGCAGGAATTCAGCAACATTGTGGTGGATGATTTACCAAATAAATTACCACCAAAGCGAAGTATCAATCATCACATAGATTTCATCCCTGGAGCTAGTTTACCAAACAAAGCTGCTTACCAGATGAGACCTAGCGATAACAAAGAGATCAGGAAGCAGGTACAAGAATTGTTGGAAAAAAGAATTGATATGGGAAAGTTTAAGTCCCTATGTAGTTCTGACAGTTTTAGCTGCCAAGAAAGGAGGCGAGTGGCAGATGTGTACAGATTCAAGAGCAATAAATAAAATTACTATTAGGTACAGGTTTCCATTGCCACGAATGGATGACATGATGGACTGCTTAAGTGGAGTAGCATATTTTTCGAAGATAGATCTAAAGAGAAAATACCACCAGATTAGAATAAGAGAAGGGGACGAATGGAAAACAACTTTCAAAACCAATGAAGGGCTATATGAATGGTTGGTGATGCCATTTGGTTTGATTAATGCCCTTAGCACTTTCACGCACCTAATGAACGAGATGTTGAAGGAGTTCATTGGGAAATTCGTAATTGTGTATCTTGACAATATACTGATTTTCAGCAAGACCAAGGAAGAACATTTTCGACACGTTAGATATGTTCTGGAGAAGTTGCAGCAAAACAAGTTGTTGATAAATTTGGAAAAATGTTCTTTCTTTCAGAAGGAGTTAGTCTATTTGGGTTTTGTGATTGCAGAAAATGGGCTGAGAATGGACCTAGAAAAGGTTGCAGCTATACTTAGCTAGCCATCCCCTAAGAGTCTGTTCGAAGTTCAAAGTTTTCATGGGTTGGCAAGTTTCTATCGTAAGTTTATAAAGAATTTTAGTGGAATCTGTGCACCCATGTTGGATACCATCAAAAAGGCAAGTCAACCTTTCCATTGGACTGAAGCTGCAGAGAAGAGCTTCTAGATATTGAAGAAGAAGATCACTGAAAGGCCAATTTTGAGGTTTCCTGATTTTAACAAACTTTCCCAAGTTTGTTATGATGCTAGTGGTACAACCATTGGAGCTGTACTCAGCCAGGAAGACAAACTAGTAGCTTATTTCAGTGAAAGATTAAATGAAAGCATGCAAAAGTATACGTCTTATGACAAGGAGTTTTATGCCGTCATCCAAGCATTGAAGCATTAAAGACATTATTTGTTGGGTAACGAGTTTGTCTTGTTTCTTGATAATTCTACGTTGTAGTATGTTATGCAGCAACATAAATTGAATCATAAACACGTAAATTGGGTTGAGTACTTTCAAAGTTTTACATTCGTGTTGAAGCATATCAGTGGTCAAGCCAATAAGGTAGAAAATGCACTAAGCAGAAGAGTTTTAGTCTTGCAGGAAAGCACGATACTAGTGTTGGTTTTTGAACACCTGAAGGACTTGTATCGAACAGATGCAGATTTCAAGGATGCTTATGAGGCCTACCAAAATCCTTTTTTCAGGAACAATAGTCCATGGCTAGACTATAACTTACAGGGGGAGCTACTATTCAAGGAAGGATAGTTGTGTGTTCCAGAATGTTCGATGAGGGAGAACATCATCTGGGAAAAACATAGTGGAGTACTAGTTGGACATTTCGGCATTGATAAAACCTTGGATCAGCTCAGTCATTTCTACTACTGGCCAAATATGCGAAGAGATGTGCAACGATATGTGACCAGGTGTAAAATATGTCAGTTGGCGAAAGGGCACAATCAGAACATGGGGTTGTATACACCCTTGCCTATCCCAAACAAACTGTGGGATTCAGTCAGTCTAGAGTTTATCCTAGGTCTGCCCAAAATACAGTGGAGTTTTGACTCCATCATGGTGGTGGTTGACTATTTCTCCAAGATGGAACACTTCATCCCTTGCAAGAAAACCAGTGACGCTACCCAAGTAGCACACTTGTTTTTCACTGAAGTCCTCAGACTGCACAGCTTACCCAAGTACATTATTTCCAACAAGGATGTGAAATTCATAGGACATTTCTGGCGCACCTTGTGGAAAAAGTTGGATACAAAGTTAAACTTCAGCTCCACTTATCACCCACAGACCAATGGGTAGGTGGAGGTGGTCAACAGGAGCTTAGGAAACCTGCTATGGAGTCTAGTTGGAGAAAATTCACGAATGTGGGATCGTGTACTTGCCCAAGCGGAATTTTCTTACAACAATTCACCAAATCGAAGCACAAGAAGTAGTCCTTTCCAGATCTTGTATGGAATGCATCCCCGAGGAGTGCATGAGTTACAAGATTTGGGACAGTTAGAAAGAAGAAGTGTTGATGGGGAAGATTTTGTGAGAGCAATTAACAACCTACATGAGTAGGTGAAATCAAAATTACAGGACAGCAGTCAAAGTTACAAACAGAAAGCAGATCTGAAATGACGGGAGGTACAATTTAATGTAGGGAATCAAGTTCTAGCGCATCTGTGCAAAGAAAGATTCCCTAAGGGGGAATGCAATAAGCTGAAATTTAAGAAAATTGGACCTTGCAAAATTCTGCGTAAGTTTTCTGCAAATGCCTATGAGCTGAAATTACCTTCAGGTATAGGAATATTGCCCATCTTTAATGTGTCCAATTTATTCCTATACACTGCCAGCCCTGAAGAGGACAGTTCGACACAGCCAAAGAGGGATATCCAGGAAGAGAGTAGTTCGTGGATGAGACAAATGCCTTCAACTCATCCACTTGAAATCGAAGGAATCCTTGATACATACGTTTCCAGGTGGACTCAAAGAAATAAGTACTTACAATACCTCATCAATTGGATGAACCACCCTACTGAGGATAGTTCGTGCCTTGACGCAGGACATATACAATGTGCAAGGTATTCTATCGAGGAACTCATGGACCAGAGCCATGAATTTTCATCTACCCTGGGAGCCTGATGCAGGAGCATCTAGCTCAAGGACGTCATGGTTGGAGAGTTTGTCTTTGCAAACAGATTGAGTTTCAGTTAGTTTTTATTTTCATTTAAATTTCTAGGAACGACTATCTCAGCCCACTGTTAGTTTTTGTTTGATTGAGTTTCTGTTAGTTTTTATTTTCATTTAAATTTCTAGGAACGACTGTCTCAACCCACTGTTAGTTTTTGTTTACATTCTTTTTTAATTTTTATTTAAAATTTACTTTTAGACTACAGTTAAGAAAGAAAAGTTGTCAAATAATAACTAAATGTAACTACTAATAGATTAATAATTATACAGTGAATCTTTACAAAACAAAGGAAAACAGTTACTGTAATTTTTTGACCATCATAGTTTTGAATAGAAACAAGCGTGAAACCATCTTTTGACAATCTACATCCATATATTACAGTCTGAATATTTTCTCCCTTAACTTAACAGATATCACTGATCTACTTTATAATGAAGCTAGGGAATGAATAATTAATACAGGAGCAAACAGAGTACGTAGACAAGTTCAGAAAAACAAAGGAGCGAGCTTGCCGAAGAATCAAGTGAAACACTGTCAAAGGAGCATACAATTTCTATAGGTACCAACAGAACACACAACATTTTCTTTCACTGTTTAATTATCAAAAAAGAATTATATATATATATATATATATATATATATATATATATATATATATATATATAGATATATATATATATATATATATATATATATAGCGAAACCAAACACCTACAGTCCCAGATACAACTGCCCAAAAATACAGTTAAGTCACAGAACAGAGGTCCTGTACAATGGTGCCAAACAGAACTTCGAGTTTTCCATGGAACCAACATAAGCACAGTCCCCTCAGAATATAAATACAGTCGCATATACAACAACAGCCTGAAGGCATAAGTTACAGAACACGAAACAGGGAGGCCGAAGCCCTTGCCCTCGAAAATAGACCAAGCAAGAAGCATAACCCTTCAAACAAATCGACAGAGGGACAACAAGGTGTGACCCTACTCGATACTTGCATAGGTGTCAGGGCACGCGACCAGCCAACAGCAAACCCCAGCTCCATTTTCCTATCACGACCACCAAAACAAAGCCGTCAGCAACCAAGAGATAGAGTCGTGGAACAAGAAAACTGAAGACAGAGCCAAGGGTTAGAGAAGGTTCACTTACCAGAGCCGAGTTCTGCTAACAGTGGAAAGAAATCGCGTGACAAGGCCACAGTTGCAGAGCGCTCACTGCTCACCAGGAGCAAGAATAGTCAGCAATAGTCGAAAACGAGGCAGAATGCTAAAACATGGAGGGGAAGAGCTTACCTCTAGTTAGGTCCTGGAATAAAGCCGAGTGTCGAGCTACCCCACAACTGTGACCTGCAAAGAAGAACCAAGTCCACAATCAGATAGCGAGGCGGACATCTGAAAACCAGTAACATAATCGAAACCAGAGAAAATCAAGGACCTAAGACCATAACTAGAGCTGAACAAACAGAAACCCATGACTGAGACCCGCTCCCGAGACTTCAAAACAGGGAGCTAAGCAAAGAACATTGCTGAAGGGTGTAAGCGAAACCCTGAGGAGCAGCGACCTATGACAGAGCAGAGAGACTCCCCTCGATGGTGCAACAGAAGGCTAGAGTAAGAAAAGTGAAATGAGCCGAGCTAGGGTTTCTTGGTCACAGTAAAAGGTGGGAGGAGCGAATCCCAAGACCAGGACACCTGTCCTAAAAACAAATAAACCACAATACCATGCCATAAAGTCAACCATCCGCAAAGATATCAACCATACAATCAACAATTAATTATTAAGCCGTAGGTGTTCAGGGTTGGTCCCATCAGATCAAACTTTACATTTTCCTCAATTTGGCATGATTCATTTGGTGAAAAATTAGAATTATCCATTATAATATTGTTCAATATTTTTCTAGGCACCACAATGATGGAACCAACCCTTTTGTACCCGGTCAATTATTAAACGTGTGATTTGTGATAATCTATAATGGTTGATTTGTGTTATTGTCTGATTAATTGTTTGGTACCAGCTCTTAATTGTGAGGGGGACACCTGTCCTGACCTTGGGCTCTGCTCTCCCGCCTTTACACTACACTCCCGAAAAAACCTAATCCCTCATCTGGTCACTGTGCTTTCCATTTCTCTGTTCTGCCGAGAGTGTTTGCTGCTCTGGTTTTGTTTTGCAGTTGGTGAGGGTTCGATGGCTCTCTGTCTGCACACCTTGGTCACAAATCCCGCTCTTGTAGCTGAGGGTTATGGTTATGTGTCAGCTCTTGTTGTAGTCCTCTCTTCACTGGTTCTCTTAGGGGCCTTGAAGCTCAGCTTTATGGATTCCAAGTCTCAGGGTTTTGCAAGTTTCTTTCTCCAATGGGATGGTGGCGTTGGCTACCTCTTTGATGGCTCTGTGGGTGTTGTTTCACTTCATCGTCACTTTGATTTTAAGATTCTGCTTGTTGTTATAGTTTTGTTGAAGCTTTTGATTTTCTATGCAATTGTTTCACTGTATAACTGTCAATTTGTCAATTGTTTCAGGCCATGGTTGCGAGGTGACCCAGCGCTCAGCTTCTGCTCAATAAGTTTGCACAAGTAAGCCCTCTATCTTTGATTCACGACACTGCTCTAATTTTCTATTAGTACCGAGGGTTTTCACTCCTTGTGAGTAGGGTCCACTCTGGTGGCTATGACCTGGTCAAAAGCTCTCCTTCTCCTATGCGAGCTCGGCTCCTTTGGTAAGTTCCAACTCTGTAAACCCTTACCCCCTATCTTTCTGCTTCATTTTCGGAATGTAACTTCTGTTTGCTGATGGTTGGCTCTTGGTGGTTGCAGGTGGATGTTGAGCCATCCTGGTTGCTAGTCTCGGGTTCTCGGGTCCTGTTGCCCACATGTTGGAATGGGTAGGGTCATTCCATGTTGCTTTATTTTTTTTCTCATCTTGGCACTCTTGCTGCCTGTTGGTTGTCTCTGGTCTATGGTCTAGGGCTTCGGCCTCTCTGTTACTAGCTTTATGTTTGAAAACCTTTGGGCCTTCAAGAATTTTCTAACTTATGTCTGAATGCTGTTTAAGTTATTAGTTGGGGTTTCGAACCACGGTCTTGTCGTTTGGTCTTCATAGTTTACAATATCGTCCTTAACTTGGACTGTAAATATTTTTGATACTTCTATGTATATGTTTATGCACAGATTTTGAAAGGAAAAAGCAAGTATATTTATATATTCTGGTACCTATAGATGTATGAGGCATCCTTGCTGTGGCTGTGTTTATTGGTTCTATGAAACCCTCTGTCGATGTGTGGCTGTAGTCCTTGCCAGGTTCTTTGTGTACTCGAGAACTGTAGATGTTGGTTGTAACTGTATTTGATTCCTCCGCTGGTTATTTCACCCTCGTATCTATGGTTGGTTCTTCCATGAGGCCCTCTGTTGTTTCACTAGATTTGAATTTCTCAGTGACTGTTAATAAAAGCTAAATTGCTAGTTCTCTGTGGTTATTATGGAACACACTCAATTCTTATTTAGGAAGAAATTAATTTGTTGCTATAATGGAAATGGATTCAGAGTCTCTCTTAAAAAATGCTTGTATGTTTCTATTCTTTTTAGCTATGATGGAATCGTTACAGTTTTTGATTTTTTCCGTTTTTAAAGGATTACTGTATAGTTACTTAAAACTGTCAGCAGTTACATATGGTTATTCATGATAACTATTCATTTATTTTTATCTAGATTCTAAAATTAACCTACAACAGTAAATTTAAAAGAAAATGTAATGAAAATAAAAACAGTGGGCTGAGACAGCCTTAAACTTGCCACAACATCCTAAATTATATTAACTAAAAGAATTAAATGAGACTTAGAAAACTAGTTGTGAACCTTTCCAGTCTGCTGAGACAAATACTCCAGCCTTAATCTCCCCTAGCTGGATGCTCTTGCATCAGGCTCCTGGGGTAATAAAAATTCATGGCTCTGGTCCGTGAGCTCCTTCACTGAATACCCTACACGTTGTATCTGTCCTACATGGAGCCATGAAAAGTCCTCAATGGGACAGTTCTTCCATTTGACAAGGTACTGTAGGTACTCTTTTCTTTGAGTTCGGCTAGCCACCTGCGTATCGAGGATTCTCTTGATCTCAAGGGGCTGAGCCGAAGGCACTTGCCTCATCTAAGAACTACTTCCTTTCTGGGTATCTTGATTTGGCCGTGCTGGACTGTCGTCTTCAGGACTGGAAATGTATGGAAATAGATCTTCCACGTTAAAGATAGGCGATATGCCTATTCCTTGAGGCAGTTGCAATTCATAGGAATTTGTAGAAAATTTACGTAAAATTTTGCAAGGTCCAATTTTCTTAAATTTCAATTTATTGTATTCACCCTTAGGGAACCTTTCTCTATGCAAATGTGCTAGGACTTTGTCCCCTACATTAAATTGTACCTCCCGCTGTTTCAGATCTGCTGTTGTTTATACCTCTGACTATTGTCCTATAACTTTGAGTTTACTTGCTCATGTAGGTCATTAATTGCTCTTCTAAAATCTTCCCCGTAGGGAAAATTTTAAGAACCCCCCTAAATTTATAAATATAATAAATGGGCGAATCTCCATGGTATATAGGAAAAATGGAAGGCGATTTTATCAATAATATAATATGTATATATAATTTTTTGGCGAATCTCTTACTAGGCATGGCAAATATTTTACTCAATTATAAAATCTTGTAAGATCTTGGCAAGTCTTTCACTAAATAATAAAACTTTGTAAAGTCCTAGTGAATCTTAGCATAGGCTACATGCTGGTTTAATTCCCCCATTTAAATAGGCTACATTCCATGTGAATACCATGGGTCAATACCATGTGCCATTTTGGTGAATACCATGGGTCAATACCATGTGCCATTTTTATTTTTATTAATTCTAATATTAGGGTTAATAATGGTTTTTTGCATGGTATTAATAACAATCTAGTCCATGGTATTTGTCCCATAGTATTTTGGCCATAGGTTTCACCTAAATATAACCCGTTTTTTAGTGTTCGTAAATATAAGGTGACTTATGGAGTAAATATAAAAAAATGTTTTATTTTTTTACCATACCTCTCGTTTATTTATATTTTTATTAATTTACCATACCTCTTTTACAAATATGGTATTTGGCCCATAGGATTCACTTAAATAAAACCTCTTTCTTGAGCCTTCATAAATAGAACGAGAATTATGGACTAAATATAAAAAGAGGTTTTATTTATTTACGATACGTCTAGTTTATTTATATTTTTATTTATTTACCATACCTTTTGAGTAAGTATAAAAAGACGTTTTATTTAGTTACCATACCTCCACTTTACTTATATTTTTATTTGTTTACACCCTTACATTATATAAGGTGACTTATGGAGTAAATATAAATAATGTTTTATTTATTTACCATACCTCTCATTTATTTATATTTTTATTAATTTACCATACCTCTTTTATAATATGGTATTTGACCCATAGGATTCACTTAAATAAAACCTATTCTTGAAAATGGGCGAATGGATTCACTTAAATAAAACCTATTCTTGAGAATGGGCGAATGGAAGGTTGTAAGTCCTAATTTCAAGGGCTAAATTTACCTTTTTTACCTTCTCCCTTAAAATAAGGTGGGCTATTTGAGGTGATTTGTAAAAATGTACTATGATACAAAATATTCGCCCACTAAAAATTTAAAACCCCTTAATTTCGCCAAAAGGCGAACATTCGCCCCTAAAATTATCCTTGCTTCCCCGTCAGCACTCCTTCTTCCCAACTGTCCCAGGTCTTGTAACTCATGCACTCCATGAGGATGCATTCCATATAAGATTTGAAAAGCAATATTTCTCGTGCTTCGATTCGGTGAATCGTTGTAAGAAAATTCTACTTGGACAAGTACACTATCCCACATCTGTGAATTTTCTCCAAATAAGCTCCGTAGCAGGTTTCCCAAGCTCTTGTTTACCACCTTTGTCTGCCCATCAGTCTGTGGATGATAAGCGAGCTGAAATTCAATTGTGTGTCCAGATTTTTCCACAAGGTGTGCCAGAAATTCCCTATGAATTTCACATCCCTGTCAGAAACAATGGACTTGGGCAGGTCGTGCAGTCTGACAACTTCAGTGAAAAACAAGTGTGCTACGTGAGTGGCATCACTAGTTTTCCTGCAAGGGATTGAATGTGCTATTTTTTAGAACCAGTCCACTGCCACCATAATGGAGTCGTACCCTCATTTTGTTCTTGGTAGACCCAAGACAAAGTCCAAGCTGACTGAGTCCCCCGATCTACTTGGAATAGGCAGTGATGTGTAGAGTCCCATGTTCTGACTGTGTCCTTTCACCAACTGATACACTTTACACTTGGTCACATATCGTTGCACGTCTCTTCGCATCTTCGGCCAGTAATAAAAATGACTGAACTCATCCAAGGTCTTATCATTGCCGAAGTGTCTGGTTAGACCACCACAATGTTTTTCCCAGATGATGTTCTCCCTCATTGAACATTCGGGAATACATAGTTGTCCTCCTTTAAATAGCAGCTCCTCCTGTAAGTTATAGTCCAACCATGGACTATCATTCCTTAACAAGGGCCTTTGGCAAGCTCCATAAGCCTTCTTGAAATCTGCATCTGTCTGACACAAGTCCTTTAGGTGTTCGAAACCCAACACTTGTATCGTGCTCTCCTGTAAGAGTAAAACTCTTCTGCTTAACGCATATGCTACCTTGTTGGCCTATCCAATGATATGCTTCAATACAAACGTAAAACTCTGCAAGTACTCAACCCATTTCGCATGTTTGTGGTTCAGCTTATGCTGCTGCATAACATACTACAATGCAAAATTATCAGAAAATAAGACAAACTCATTACCCAACAAATAGTGTCTCCAATGCTTCAATGCTTGGATGACAGCATAAAACTCCTTGTCGTAAGACGTGTATTTCTACCTACTTTCATTTAATTTTTCACTGAAGTAAGCCACTGGTTTGTCTTCTTGGTTGAGTGCGGCTCCAATGGATGTACCACTGGCATCACAACGAACTTGGAAAAGTTTGTTAAAATCAGGCAATCTCAAGATTGGCCTTTCAATGATCTTCTTCTTCAATATCTGGAAGCTTTTCTCTGCCGCTTCAGTCCAATGGAAAGGCTGACTTGCCTTTTAATGGTGTACAACATAGGTGCACAGATCCCACTAAAATCCTTTATAAAATTATAATAGAAACTCGCCAACCCGTGAAAACTCCGAACTTCAAATAGACTCTTAGAGGATGTCCAGCTGATTATAGTTGCAACTTTTTCTAGGTCCATTTTCAACTCATTTTTGAAATCAAAAAACCCAAATAGACTAATTCCTTCTGAAAAAAACATTTTTTCAAATTTATCAGCAACTTATTTTGCTGTCATTTCTCTAGCACATATCTAACATGTCGAAAATGTTGTTCTCTGGTCTTTCTAAAAATCAGTATATCATCAAGATATACAATCACGAATTTCCCAATGAACTCTTTCAACATCTCATTCATTAGGCACATGAAATTGCGAGGGGCATTACTTAACCCAAATGGCATCACCAACCACTCATACAAACCTTCATTGGTTTTGAAAGTTGTTTTTTATTCGTCCCCTTCTCTTATTCTGATATAGTGGTATCCACTTTTTAGATCTATTTTCGAAAAATGTGCTGCTCCACTCAAGCAGTCCATCATGTCATCCATTCATGGCAATGGGAACCTGTACCTGATGGTATTCTTATTGATTTACCTTGAAACAGTGCACATTCACCACTCTCCTCCTTTCTTGGGAGCTAAAGCTATTAGAACTACACAAGGACTTAAACTTTCCCGTATCAATCCTTTGTCTAGCAATTCCTATACCTGCTTCCTAATATCTTCGTTGTCCTTAAGACTCATCCGGTAAGCAGCCTTGTTTGGTAAACTAGCTCCAAGTATGAAATCTATGTGATGATTGATACTTCTCTTGGGTGGTAACTTATCTGGTAAATCATCCACCACAATGTCGCTAAACTCCTGCAACATATCCTGAATTTCTTCAGGTAAGTATGAAACTTCAGTATGTAATAGCACTATTCTCAGCCTCCTTACAACATCATACTTTATCTCATTATCTTCAATCTTCTTCAAAAATTCTTTTCCTCCCACCAGCAGCACTTTGGCTCCACTAGCTTCTGTTGTCTCTTCTTCCTTGATCGATACAAGCGTATGCTTAATCCCATCCTTGACAAACTTATAGTAGTTTGTCTTTCCATCATGAACCACGTTTTGGACATACTGCCATGGTCTACCTAGCAGAATATGACACACACCCATAGGCATAATATCACAAGTTACCTTGTCCCTATATTTTCCAATATGGAACTCAACCTCACATTGTTCATCAACTAGCAATTGATGCCCTTTCTATAACCAAGACACCTTATAGGGAGTGGGGTACTTCAACCTTTTCAAACCTAACTTCTCCACCATCTCTGTGGAAACTAGATTATCAGTGCTTCCACTATCTATAATCAGTTTGCAGCATTTCCCATGTGACTTACACATAGTCTGGAATCATGCCTTTCTTTGGGTTTGGTCAGCTGTCTCCTTTGCCGGTTTCAGTAGTACCTTATTCAAGACTAAGGCCTCTCCTGTCTCTGGTACATTCTCTACCTCCTGGGCTGGTACCTCTGCTTCCTCTGTTTTAGCAACATATGCTCCTCTTGGTCCAGCGTGTTCACCTTTAGGACACTCATAGGACTTGTGCCCCCACTTGTGGCACTTGTAACACTGGATGGCATCTCCTCTGCCTCTACCACTACCCCTTGCATGTTGGTATGGCCTTCCTCCCCTAGTGCTACTGTCCTTTTCTGCTGTTCCTGAAGTCTTTGAAATACTGCCTTCTTCACTCTGGTTGGCAGTTCTACCTCTGCCAAAGGATTTTCCTTTCCCTCTACCATATCCACGTCCTCTTCTGGCATTCTATCTCCTAGTAATCTTCTCTTCTACCTTCAAGGCACTCTGATAGGCTTCATCTATAGTTTTTGGGGAAAGAATACTTATCTCGTCCAATATCTCTAGCCTTAGGCCATTTACAAACCTCGCTGTTTTTTCTGGGGTGTCCTCCACGTAACCTGCTCTCAGGTTCACCCAATAAAATTCTTCAGTGTATTCTTTTATAGTCATTCCCTTCTGCTTCAGATTCTGCACCTGTCGGTACATAGAAATCTGATAATCTTTGGGCAAAAACTTACCCTTCAGTTTGGCTTCCATCCTGGTCCACTTTTTAATAGGTTGCTTATTTAATCTCTTCCTCTCTACTTGTACACTGTCCCACCATAAGGTTTCATGCCCTTTCAACTTGGTGGCAGCGAATTTAACTCTTCTATCTTCGTTGATCTCCTCATATTCAAAGTACTTGTTTAACTCATTGATCGAGTCCAACAGTACTTCTGGAGACAAACTACCATCATAGGTTGAAATCTCAGGCTTTCGATTACTACTAGCCAACAAAACTGACTTTAACAACCTGATTTCAGGCCCTTCCTCATCTGATCCATCTGTCGTAGCTACAACTTCTTCCTCACTATCGTCTCCTTTGTCCAGATCCCTTCTCCTTCCTGCTTCTATTGCCGCCAAATGGGCATTCAGGATCCTAATCTCCTCTCTCAATCCTTCATCTACTACTCTTTGAATATATCTTCCATGACCTCGTCTTCCAACTTCCATCTATAAAGAAAACATAAACTTGCTCTGATACCAAAAATGATGGGACCAGCCCTATTGTACCCCATCAATTATTAAGCGTGTGATTTGTGATAATATCTGGCAGTTGATTTGCATTGTTGTGTGATTAATTGCTTGGTACTAGCTATTAATTGTGAGGGGGACACCTATCCCGACCTCGGGCTCTACTCTCCCGCCTTTACACTACACTCGCGAAAAACCCTAATCCCTCATTTGGTCACTATGCCCGCCATTTCTCTGTTCTGCTGAGAGGGTTTGCTGCTCTAGTTTCGTTTTCGAGTTGGTGAGGGCTCGATGGCTCTCTGTCTGCAAACCTTGGTCACGAATCCTACTCTTGTAGCCAAGGGTTCTGGTTATGTGTTAGCTCTGGTTGCAGTCCTTTGTTCATCAGTTCTCTCAGGGGTTTGAAGCTCGGCTCTGTGGATGCCAAGTCTTAGGTTTTTGCAAGTTGCTTTCTCTATTCGGATGGTGGTGTTGGCTACCTCTTTGATGGCTCTATGGGCACTGTTTCACTTCATGGTCACTTTGATTTTAAGATTGTGCTTGTGGTTATAGTTCTGTTGAAGCTTTCAATTTTCTATGCAATTGTTTCACTGTATAACTGTCAATTTGTCAATTGTTTTAAGCCATGGTCGAGGGGTGACCCAGTGCTCAGCTTCTGCTGAAAAAGTTTGCACAGGTAAGCCCTCTATCTTTGATTAACGACACTGCTCTAATTTTCTGTTAATACTGAGGGTTTTCGCTCCTTGTGAGCATGGTCCACTCTAGTGGTTGTGACCTGGTCCAAAGCTCTCCTTCTCCTACACGAGCTCAGCTCCTCTCGTAAGGTCCAACTATGTAAACCCTTACCCCTATCTTTATGCTTCAGTTTCAGAATGTAACCTCTGTTTGCTGATGGTTGGCTCTTGGTGGTTGCAGGTGGACGTTGAGCCATCCTGGTTGCTAGTATCGGGTCCTATTGCCCACACGTTGGAACGGGTAGGGTCATTCCATGTTGCTTTGTTTGTTTTCTTGTCTTAGCACTCTTGCTGCCTGTTGGTTGTCTTTGGTCTGTGGTCAAGGGCTTTGGCCTCTCTGTTACTGGCTTTATGTCTGAATGCCTTTGGGCCTTAAAGAATTTTGTAAATTATGTCGAACACTATTTAAGCTATTAGTTGGGGTTTCGAGTCACGGTGTTGTTGTTTGGTCTTCACAGTTTACAATCTCGTCCTTAACTTGGACGGCAAATAGTTTTGATACTTCTATGTATATGTTTATGCAAAGATTTTGAAAGGAAAAAGAAAATATATTTATATGTTTTGGTACCTATAGATGGATGCGGCGTCCTTGCTGTGACCGTGTTTATTTGTTCTATGAAACCCTCCGTCGATGTGTGAGTGTAGTCTTCGCCACGTTCTTTGTATACTTTGAAACTGTAGATGTTGGTTGTAACTGTATTTGATTCCTCCGCTGGTTATTTCACTCTCGTATATGTGGTTTATTCTTCCACAAGGCCCTCTATTGTTTCACTGAATTTGACTTTCTCAGTCGATTTTAAGAAAAACGAAATTGCTAGTTCTCTATGACTATTATGGAACACACTCAGTTCTTAATTAGGAAGAAATTAATCTATTGCTGCAATGCAAATAGATTCAGATTCTCTCTTAAAAAATTGCTTGTATGCTTCTATTCTTTTTAGCTATGACGAAATCATTACAGTTTTTGATTTTTTCCTTTTTTAAAGGATTACTGTACAGTTACTTAAAACTGTCAGCAATTACATATGGTTATTCATGATAACTGTTCATTTCTTTTTATCTAGATTCTAAAATTAACCTACAACAGTAAATTTAAATGAAAATGTAATGAAAATAAAAACAGTGGGCTGAGACAGCCTTAAACTTGCCACAACATCCTAAATGCTATTAACTAGAAGAATTAAATGAGACTTAGAAAACTAGCTGTGAACCTTTCTAGTCTATTGAGACAAATACTCAAGCCTTGATCTCCCCTAGCTGGATGCTCCTGCATCACACAATGTGTGCACATTCTTTGCATGTGTTTATGTTATAAATAATGGATTTAATATGTCTATGTGGGAAATAATGTTGGTAGTTATAGAAGGTGATTTGAGGAATAGTATGCATCTTGTACCATGTTTTTTAACAAATAATATTTCCATTAAATCTCAAGTCCATTACTTTTCTAACAATAGGTGGTAAACCATGGCCATGGCTCTTGACATGAATTTATTTGAAAGGATTGAATTCAAGATAGATTTTTTCATACTATTTTTAGTTATGTCTTTCAAACCCCTTCTAGAGCCTATAATGGCCATCGTATCCACATGCTAATGAAAATATTGTCTACAATAATTAGCCACTGCCAAAAGTTGAATTTCATTCTCTTCATATCATTTTACAATTTTTTTGTAGCCATAGCTGGTTCAATCCTTTTATATAGCCTTGTTACATTCATATCAATTGAGTTTATATCTTTTTCATTATAAATATCCCCATTTCATCTACTTAAAACACAAGTTCCCTATATAACACCCCATATTTCCATTCCCTTAGATGGCTCCTTGAACTTTTCCTTGACCCTTAACATGTCACCTTTGTTGTCCACTAACTTATTAGCCATCTAATTAAATAATTTTTAGAATTATCCCCAATCTTAAATACTTAGAAAAAAAGGATTCTCTCTTCCACAACAACACCAAATTTCATTTCACATACCATTTCATGCTCAACCATGTTATCCTCATGGACATTAAATATCATTCCTTTAGTAATATATAAGCTTGTTCCTTTTCATTCATGCGTAAAATAAACCTTTATACATGAAGGTAACTCTATATTTCGGAATGTTTATGGCATGGTCATGATGAGGTTCCAAATATGATTCCAGCCCAATCTCATAAGATTCCAATTTCATCCCCGAGTGTATGCACAAATCCTATTGGATGTGGTAGAGGAGAATTGTGTTTTAACACCTTCTCAATTTTAACTATGATGCATCCTTAGTATATTTACATGCATGTTATTCCAAAGTTTTGTATTGAATATGAATCTTCACCCACTTCCACTCTATCTTGCAGAAGATCTACCTTTCCTCCAAGAGAAAATGAATAAGAACCATTTGCATATTCAAAAGAAAGTAAAAAAGTTTAGTATTTGATAAAACAAAACATTTAGTATACTCTCACTAACACTTAACACGTACTTTTGTGTTTTTCCTTACACTAGATTCGTTTTACCTTGCAAGGCTTGTGTTTTTTCTAGAAACAAATCTAGCATGAACTAGATTTTTTTTATTCTACAATGTTTGTGTCTATTATAAAATCCAATCTAGTGTACACTAGATTTGTTTTACCGTGTAATGCGTGTGCTTGTGCTAGAAACAAATCTAGCCCATCCTAAATGTGTTTTACTCTACAATGCTTTTATGTTTTACCTTAAAATACTTGTGTACGTGTTAAAAACAAAACTAGCATGATATATATTAATTTTTTCTTGCAATTCTTTTGTATAGGCTAGAAAATAAATATAACATGCAGTGGATTTGCTTTCCCCTACAATGCTTGTGTTTATACGAGAAACAATCTAGTGTGCGGTAATATTTTTTTACCTTGCAAATTTTGTTTGTGATAGAAACAAATATGTCCTCCACTATATTTGTTTTAACTTCAAATGTTTGTGATTATGCTAGAATAAAATCTAGAATGTGTTAGATTTGTTTTACCTTACAATGTTTATTTTTGCGCTAGAACCAAATCTAGCACGCGTTAGATTTTTTTTACCCTGAAATGTTCGTTTTTGTGCTAGAAATAAATCTGTCACATGTTAGATTCATTATACCTTGCAATTCTTATGCTTTTATCGATGACATAAATGTAACACATGTTACTTTTTTTCCGTTACAATGATTTGTTTGTATTAAGAACAAATATGGGTACTAGACTCTTTTTACCCTACAATGTTTATGTTTGTGCTAGAAACAATTATAGTGCATGCTAGATTCCCACTACATTTGTTTACCATGTAATGTTTTTGTTAGCGCTAAAATTGCACGGTAAAACAAATATACTGTGTTACCTTGTAATTCTTTTTTTTTGCTAAAAGAAAATCTAGCACACGTGAGATTTTTTTTAACCTATAATGCTTTTGCGTTTTTCCTTACATTTTATTTTCTTTACCTTACAATTCTTGTGTTTGTGATAGGAAAATATAACGGGTGCTCAATTTTCTTTACCATGCAATTCTTTTGCTTATGGTAGAAATAATATAGCAAGTGATATCTTGTTTTACCCTGCAATACTTTTGCTTGTTCTAAAAAAATCTAAAGCACACTAGATTTTTTTTACCTTGCAATACTTTAGTTTGTGATAGAAACAAATCTAGTTCGTGCTAGATTTGTTTTACCTTGCAATGATTTTGTTTATGATTTTATTTTACTCTACCATGCTTTCATTTTTTTCCCTACCCTATATTTTTTTTACCTTACAATGTTAATGCCTATATTAAAAAAAAAAACTAGCATGCACAAGATTTGTTTTATCCTATAATTCTTGTGATTGTGCTAGAAACAAATGTATCATGCACTAAATTTGTTTCACCTTGAAATATTTGTTTTCGTGCTAGAAACAAGTCTAACGTGTGCTAGATTGGTTTTAATCTGTAATTCTTTCATTTTTAATAGAAGAAACTCTAGCACACAATAGATGTGTTTTACCTGGCAATGCTTGTGTTTTTACTAGAAGAAATCCTAGCACACAATAGATCTATTTTTATTTACAATGGTTTTGTTTGTGTTAAAAACAAATCAAACTGTCACTGTTTTTCTTTCACTCTCTAATACTTGTACTTGTGCTATAACAAAATCTAGGGGGTGCTAGTTTTGTTTTACCCCGCAATGCATGTATTTCTACTAGAAATAAGGGGGTGCTAGTTTTGTTTTACCCTGCAATGCATGTATTTCTACTAGAAATAAATTGAACATGTGTTAGATGTGTTTTGTCCTTCAATGATTTTATTTGTACTATAAATAAATCTGGCGCATGCTACATTTGTTTTAAATTGCAACTTTTTTGTTTGTTCTAGAAATAAATCTAGCACATGCTAGAATTTTTTTACCTTTGCAATGCTTGTGATTGTGGTAGAAACAAATATACCATGCACTAGATATTTTTTACCATGCAACGCTTGTGTTTGTGCCTAAAAAAATATAGCATGTGTTAGATTTCTTTTACCCTCCAATTCTATTATTTAAGCTAGAATCAAATCTAGGATGCACTAAATTTATTTTCCCCTGCAAATCTTGTGTTTGTGATTACCTTGTAATGTTTTTTCTTGTACTAAAGACAAATCTAAAGTCTACTACATTTGTTTTACCCTACAATTCTTGTATTTTTGCTAAAACAATGTCTAGTGCTTGCTATATTTATTTAACCTTGCAAAGCTTTCGTTTGTTTTTTTCTTCTACCCTTCAATGCTTTTATTTTTTTTCTTACACTATATCTTTTTTTACCCTAGAATGCTTATGTGTATGTTAGAATTTGTTTTTTTCTCTTACCCTTCAATGCTTTTGTTGTTTCCTTAAATTATATTTGTTTTACCTTAGTTGTGTCTATGTTAGAAACTAATATAGTGTGCACTAGATTTATTTTATCTTGCAATGCCTATGTTTATGCTAGAAGGAAATCTAAAGAATATTAGATTTGTATTACTTTGCAATATCGGTGTTTGTGATACAAAGAAATATAACATGCAGTAGATTTATTTTACATTGTAATGCCTTTTATTTTTTTGTGTCTTACATTAGATTTGTTTACCTTACTATACTTATGTTTGTGCTAGAAACAAATCAATCTAGTGATAGATTTATCTTACTCTGCACTGCTTGTGTTTATGATAAAAAAGATTTGCTCCATGCCATAATTGTTTTACCTCTCAATGATTTGGTTTATGCTTATAATTAAATCTAGTGCATGTTAGATTTATTTTACCTTGCAATTTGTGTGATTGCAATAGAAATGAAGTTAGCATGCACTAGATTTATTTTACATTGCAATGCTTGTTTTTCTAGTAGAAATATATCTAACTTGCTTTAGATTTGGTTAACCTTGCAATGTTTGTTTTTGTGCTAGAAGAAATCTATGACACGCTAGATTTGGTTTAGTTTACAACATTTGTATTTGAGATAAAATAAAATATAGTGCATGCTAGATTTTTTTTTTTTTCCATACAATGTTTGTTTCTTTGTTAGAAACAAACCTAGAGGACGTTAAATTTTTTTTTTCACCTTGAAACATTTGTGTTTGTGATAGGAACATTGTTTTTACCCTCAAATGTTGTGTAGTTTCTATAAACATATATAATTCATGTTATATTTTTCTTAAACTGCAATCTTTTTAAATGTTTCAGAAATTTTTATATGTTTGAGAAACAAATCTAGTGCATATTAGATTCTTTTTACCCTTCAATGCTTACTTGTGCTTTTATTTTACATTGCAATGATTTTTTTTGTACTAGAAACAAACCTTGTGTGCACTCAATTGATTTTACCTAGTGATGCTCTTGTTTGTATTAGAATCAAATCTAGTGTGCTTGATTTTTTTCCCTACAATGCTTGTGATTGTACTAGAAAAAAATCTAATATTCTATGTGAAACATTCTATGTTTGTTTCAACTTGTAATTATTGATATTTTTGTAGAAATAAAGCTAAGACACACTAGATTTGTTTTACCTTACAATGTTTACTTTTGTGCTAGAAGGGAATCTAGCACATGCTAGATTTGTTTCACCTTGCAATGTTTGTGTTTAAGCTAAAAGCCTACACTAAATTTGTTTTGCATTACAATGCTTTGTTTGCATTAGAAGCAATTCTAGTGGGTGTTAGATTCATTTTACAGTACAATGCTTATGTTTGTGCTAAAAACAAACTTATTGGGTATGTTTGTGCTAAAATAGAATTAGTGTCTACTAGATTTATTTTACCCTAGAATGATTTGGTTTGTGCTTTTGTTTTAATTTGTAATGATTTTTTATTTTTCTTTAAACTATGTTTGTTTCACCTTACAATTTTTTTGTTTGTGTTAGAAATCAATCTAGCATGTGCTAGATTATTTTTGCTTTGAAATGTTTTTATTTTTGCTAGAAGGAAATCTAGTGCATGCTATATTTGTTTTGCCCTGCAACGAGTGTGCTCTAAAAAAATATAACATGTGTTAGGTTTACTTTATCCTGCAATACTTTTGTTTGTACTAGAAACAAATTTATTGTGTGCTACATTGGTTTTACCATGCAATGGTTATGATTGCGTTAGAAATAAATCTAGCATGAATTATATTTTTTTTTACCTTCCAATGCTTTTCTTATGACAAAAATAAATCTAAATTACGCTAGATTTGTGTTACCTTGCAATGCTTGCTTTCTAGCTATAAATAATTATAGTACACCCTAGATTTGTTTTACCTTGCATTGCTTTGTATTGGAAGGAAAGTTAGTCTGCACTAGATTTATTTTGTCTTACCATGCTTGTGTTTGTGTTAAAAACAATTAAGACTATGAGTAAATCTATTTTACTCTACAATGACTATGTTTGTGCTATAAATAAATCTACTGCACCCTAGATTTGTTTTACCCCGAAATTCTTTTGTCTGTGCTAGTAACAAATCTTATATGAGCTATATTTTAATATTTCATTTACTTGCAAAAGTTTTGTTTGTTTTCTTATTTTCTTTGAAACGTTTGTGTTTTTCTTTACACAATATTTGTTTTACCTTACAATGTTGTTGTCTATGTTAAACAAAATGAGTTCAAATAAAGAATAGAAAAATAGCCTAAGATCATAATGCATAAAACCCAATTCGAAATAGATCATGCAGTTCAATTCAACACCTAGAAATGGTCCATACAAAGAATATGAAAAACATGTCTAAAAACTATTATATCATATTAGTTTGATAACAACCAAAAAAAAAGGCTTAACACAGGTGTTTTCTTTTAAATTACGAATATTTCATCTGATTAAAAACCAACAAGAAAACGGCCACCAATCGATAATCCAAAAACAAAAGATACCTTGCTTTAGAATTTCAACATTTTGATTCATAGAATGCAAAATATTCACTCTCAATTTACAAATCTTTAGATTTTTAGATGTATGTTCGAGAAGTTTGGTTGAGAACAGAGAACAACACCATTGGAAATTTCAGTGGTTAGCGTTTTAATAAAAATAATAGCTACTAATAATCAATGGTATAAAATTCTCTCGATCTTTAAGAAAGATACTTTTCATGATTGTTTCTTTGAATGGCTCATATATTTTCTCTAATATATCATTCGATTTTGACAAAAGAAATCACTCACTTCTATCCAATGAGTTTAGTATTACGCGAAAGCTAACTAAAAAAATAAAAAATAAATAAAGACGGAAATCGTTGGATTAGGGCTATATTAACCATTTACAAATCTCTAAAGAAGAAATATGGGTCAAAGGATAGTTGTTTGAAATATGTTAATTTAAAGTAACTTAGATAAATATAAATTATATTTTATTTCTTAAAATAACACTTTCCAATATTGGATATTACAACAAGTTTAATCCATCTTATCTAGGTGCTTATCAAGACACAAGAGTGATCAAATCCTTGACATAAAAACCTTTATCTAGAATTTGTTCTTCTAACTATTTGAATCCTCTCAAAGCTTCTTAAGGAACAAGTTTTATTGAGTGAAAATATTTACTCTATATTTTGAGCCTCCAAATATTTGATATTCTCAAGGCTTGTCAAGTAGCAAAGATGAAAATATTTCCTCAGTATTTTGCACCTCCTCAAGACTTGATAGGTTCTAGGTTAAGATGAATATAAGAAAATTTATATATATACCATTTCCTCATTAAAATGGTAAACTTTGATAATATTATTAGTAAAGTACATTATATTTTATAATTTATGTGCCTCTATGCATGATAAAGCAGCAACACCTCACAACTCACACAAGATACCTTTCAGCTAAGATACTTTGTTTCTACTAGTAAAGTAGATTAATTTTTATAATTTTTTATATTCTAAAACCTCCCTCATACTAGGTTGTAAAATGTGCCTCTATGCATGATAAAGAAACAACACCTCACACAGGATACTTTTCAACTAAGATGTTATATTCATATAGACCCATTTTGAGAATATCTTTATCCAAGTTAGTGGCTATATTCTAAAAACAATATAATCATGTTTTATGGCCAGTAATAATATTTATATTTGATTTACATACAAGGTTGAGATGGATCAAAGCTAATTTATAAATATTTGGTTAACAAGTTAAAATTTCTTACTTTCATAATAATTTATTAAAAATATATTAATTTTTGAAATTTCTTTATATATTAAAACTCTCCCTCCATATTAGAATGTAGAATGCACCTTTCAATATATTAAACCAATACATCTCATGACTCAAAATAACTGCCTTGAAATAAAATTCCTAAACTGAAAGGCATCTACCTTGGTAGGTAGAATGTTAACACCACCCCACTAAACCAATAAACCAAGCCTAGTTGTCAATCTACAATTATGTTTTAAAATAAACATTAATAATGCCTTATTACCGATAATACTATGATCATTTATAACTTAAAAAATTACATATATCATTTAAACATTCATGTTAACATATAATTATGCATTGCTACAAATTTAGAACTCTAATTTAAACATCCATGTAATTGTTTAAATTGTGAATTCTATATTACTTGCAATAATTAAATAGAGAGATTAAATATATTCTATCTATTGTGAAATCTATCATTAATTCCCTTCAACAACAATGTATTCTTTACTACATTTGACTCAGCAATAACCCTATTGACTTGCACATTGTACCAAAATCTAAGGTAACAACTCTATGTTCACTTTCACTCCACCACTTACAGCTCAAATCAAATGACAAAAATTGTAAATTTATGTTAATTTTCACATTTTTACTTAATATAAAGTTATTTCTGAAATATTAGTTAAGAGTATCTCATGGATACAATTAATGGTTTTGTATTGTCTTAGTGTACAATATTTTAAAAAATAAAATAAAATAATTAAAAAACAGAATTTCCAAAACTTCACATCTTTTTAATATATAATAAATACATAAATTTACATATAAGTTTAAAAGCCTCAACAATTTATAAAATCATTATTCTCACATTAGTTCCTCATTTATCAAAAAAATGTTTTTGAGAAATTTAAAATTTTTATAAATGAAAAATTGTCTTGACCATGCATAATTGATAACTCTAGAATATTCCTCGTTTATGTTTGGAATAAGCTACCTATTGCAATGTTTCGTTTCTTTTCTAGATGATTATCAACTGGCCATTTTCATTCTCACCTTCAATCTCAAAGAAATCTAAGGCTATCGAGTTGAAGACATTATGCATCAAAGGATAGATTTATTTTAGATTTATTTTAGAGTTGATTGATAAACATTTTCTTAATAATTTTATTATATAAGAATGTAGTTAATGGTTCAATTAAGTAAAATTATTTTGGGTTAAAGTTGTATTGTTGGAATTTCACCAAAGTTATTCATGTCCAGATGCTAGTTCCAGAATTTGTTGAGAACAATTATGATTATTGGTGCATTAAGATGCTAACCTTTTTGATTGGAAAAGATTTGTGGGAGATTGTTGAATCAGTGTATGAATAGCCAGCTCATTGGAATGCCCTTATAAATAATGAAAGAACAACAAGAAAGGAAGCAAGGAAGAAGAATGCTCAAGCTTTGTTTCACATTCAAATAGCTCTTATAAGAGCTTATTTACAAGAAGCTTACCAAGGTAGTGATCAAGTTAAGGTGGTCAAGCTTAAGACATTGAAGCGAGAGTTAGAGAATTTGAAGATGCAAGAAGCTGAAAGTGTGAGTGACTATTGTGTGCGAGTCAAAGATGTGGTCAATAAAATGGCTACACCTGGAGAAACTGTAAGTAATGAAATTTTAATTAAAAAAGTATTGAGATCTTTAACACATAAATGGAATCATGTTGCAATAATCATGGAAGAAAGTAAGGCTTTGACAAAACTATAGTTTGATCAATTGGTTGGACCTTTGATGTCTCATGAAGAAATATTGAAGGACACTTTTGAAGGTGTAGAGAAAGTTTTTTCCTCTAAATTACAGATTACAAAGAATGAAGATGAAAGCAACAATAGTACCAAAAGCAATCAAGGTCAAGGTAAATGGCAAAGCCAAAATTATTCAAGAGGTAGAGGAAGAGGTGGCTCAAGTGGAAGAGGTAGTTTCAGAGAAAGAGGTAGAGGTAGATTTGATAAGAGAAATGTTCAATGTGACTATTGTAACAGGTATGGCCACTTTGAAAGAGAATGCAGATTGAAAGAAGGTAAAAATGCTAGTTATGCTCAAAAAAGTGGTGAGTATCCTCGAGATCACTTATTTTTATCTTATCCCAAGGTGAAAATACTAGTAAAGGTGTTTGGTACCTAGATTCTGGATGCTCTAACCATATGATAGGGAATGAGAAGTTGTTTTTAGCAAAGGATGGAAGTTTCAAATCCAAGATCTAGCTTGGAGATGATAAATCATTGGAGGTTGCTGCCAAAGGAGCTATGGAGGTCCAAACAAAAGAAGGTATAAAGAGTATTCATGACATTTATTATACTCCACAATTGAAGCATCATTTGTTGAGCGTTGGGCAGCTATGTGAGAAAAATTATAAAGTAGTCTTTGAAAATAAGACATGTACTATCTATGAAGAGAATAAGGGAAATAGGGTGATCACTATTGTGCCTATGACAAGAAATAGGATGTTTCCCTTGAGGCTTGATGAACATAAAAACAATCTTGCAAATATGGTTTATGAGGATTCAAGTTGGTTATGGTATCTTAAGTATGGGCATTTAAATTTTCAGAGTTTGAATTTTCTAACCTCACGTGCATTAGTTTCTGGTTTGCCCAAGGTAGAAGAGAATAAGGAGGTTTGTGAAGGATGTGCTAAAGGAAAGCATGCAAGGGAAAGGTTTCCAAAGGGCAATGCATGGAGGGCTCATCACCCACTTCAACTTGTTCATTAAGACATATGTGGTCCTATGCAGACTAATAGTTTGGGTAAGCCATCATATTTCATCACTTTTATTGATGATTACTCACGAAATTGTTGGGTATATTTTTTGAAGTCCAAAAGTGAAGCCCTGGATACATTCAAGAAGTTGAAATCCCTTGTAGAAAATGAGAGAGGGTGCAAGATCAAATGTTTGCGGACTGACCATGGAAGAGAATTCTGCTCAAAAGCTTTCCAGAGTTATTGTGATATGAATGGCATCAGGAGGCAGCATACTACAACATACACTCCAAAACAGAATGGCATAGCTGAAAGAAAAAATCATATTGTGGTTGAAATGGCAAGATGCATGTTACAAACTAAGGGATTGGGAAACTCTTATTGGGGAGATGCAGTTGTTACAGTAGTGTACATCCTCAACCGTAGCCCCGCCAGTGCACTGGAAAAGATGACTCCTTATGAATCTTGGTATGGAAAAAGGCCTAATGTTAATCATTTCAAAGTTTTTGGTTGTTTGGATTATGTGCATGTACCTAATCAAAATAGAAAAAAGTTAGATGCAAAGAGTGAGTTATGTATTTTTATCGGGTATAGTGAGACAAGAAAGGCTTATAAATTTTATAATCCTCTAAATAATAAGCTTATTGTCTCAAGAGATGTAAATTTTTATGAAGGGGGAGTTTATGGTCATCAAAAAGGCCATGTTGAGAAGACAAAATCTATTTTGAATGATGACATAATTGTTGATAATGATCATGAGCAGCCAACTAATGTTTCTCTAACTGGTGGCTTAACTCCACCAAGTAACCCTTCATAAATTTCTTCAACATCAAGTTCAAGTCCAACTTCTTCTCCAAGTTCTACAAGGAAGGTAAGAAGATTGAGTGATATTTATCAAAGGAGTGCAAATCAAGCACATGAAGAAAGCCCAATAGGTGAGATAGTCAATTTTGCTTTATTAGCCAAGGCTGAATTTGAACCATCATGTTTTGAAGATGCATGTACTAATGATGTTTGGATGCAAGCCATGCAAGAAGAGATGGATTCCATACAAAGGAATGACACTTGGAAGTTGACAGAGCTTCCACATGACAAGAAAAAGGTTGGCACCAAATGGGTCTATAAGACTAAATTTAACAGTGATGGGAGTGTTGAAAGACACAAAGCAAGATTAGTTGCCAAAGGATTCACACAGAAGTACAAAATTGATTATGAAGAGACATTTGCACCAGTAGCAAGACAAGAGACCATTAGAATGTTGATTTCATTAGCAGCTCATAAAAAGTGGAGCATACATCATATGGATGTGAAAAGTGGCTTCTTGAATGGGTACTTAGAAGAGGAAGTATATGTGGAGCAGCCACAAGGTTTTGAAGTGGAAGGAAAGGATAATAATGTCTACAAGTTGAAGAAGCCTTTTTATGGCCTCAAGCAAGCACCAAGAGTGTAGTATGCAAGGATTGATGGATACTTTTAGGAAAATGGCTTCTAGAGAAGTAAGAGTGATCCTACCCTTTACTACAAACAAGAAGGTATTGATATTCTAATCATAAGTTTGTATGTTGATGATCTATTGTATATGGGTAGTAGTTCTAAGATGAATGATAAATTCAAAGTTGTTATGATGAATGAATTTGAGATGAAAGATCTAGGCATCATGAAATATTTTCTAAGAATGGAGGTTTATCAAAGTAAGGATGACATTTTCATTTGTCAGACAAAGTATGCACAGTATATGCTAAAAACATTTGATATGCTTGATTGTAATCCATTCCCTACTCCAAGTGCTCATGGAGAGGTGTTATGTAGAGATGATGGTGCTGATTTAGTTGATGAGAAAACTTACAGAAGTATTGTGGGGAGCTTGATATTTTTAACCCACACAAGGTCTGATATTACATATTCAATTTCACTTGTTTCAAGGTATATGAAAAATCCATCTTAAATACATATGAAGGTAGCCAAGAGGATTTTAAGGTATGTGAAAGGCACTCTAAATTTTGGTATTCATTACTACTTTTCTAAAAAGTTCAATCTTGTTGGATTTAGTGAATCATATTGGGGAGGTAGTCTTGATGACTATAAGTCCACATCTGGAAATTGTTTCTCTTTTGGTTTTGGTTTGATTACATGGAGCTCAAAAAAGCAAAGAATTGTTTCCCTATCATCCACAGAAGCAGAGTATGTTGCAGTTACCTCAGTAGGTACACAAGCTCTTTGGCTCAGAAAAATTTTGGAAGAAATTGGAGAAAAACAAACTTAGCCTACAATTATTTATTGTGATAATGTATGTGCCATCAAGTTAGCAAAGAATCAAGTTCGTCACAGCAGGACAAAGCATTTTGACCTAAAATATCACTTCATTAGAGATTTGGTGCAGAAGAAGGATATTGAATTGAAGCATATAAATACTCAGCATCAACTAGCAGATATCTTCACCAAAGCAGTTGCAAAAGATCAGTTTTTGGCACTATGAGATAAGATAGTAAATCCTCATTAATCATTAAGGGGGAGTGTTGGGAATAATGCTTAATTAGTTATGTAAATTGCTGACAAATTAGTTAGCAGATTTTGTGTTCTGTGCAAAATTAAGGCAGCAAATTGTTAGGGTGGTCAGTGCTAGAAATTAGCTATAATGCCAGTAGATTTATTTCAGAGTTGATTGATAAACATTTTAGTAATAATTTTACTATATAAGAATGTAGTTAATGGTTCAATTAATATATGAGATTTGTAGCAGTTTTTAGCTCACACAGTAACTGTGTTTTATTTGTTTTATTTTTTTATATGTATTTTTCTTCATAGTATTGTTGGCTTATCAATTGGCTGGAAATAAGTCATTTCATATTCTACAACAGGGTCAATAGAGGGAAAAGATATTCCTCCTAAACTTTGGAAATTTGTTGCATTCTAAACACCACAAGGTCAATATAGGGCAAAGATATTCCTTCTGAACTTTGGAAACTTGTTGCATTTTGCTTTTCAAGTTATTTTCGTTCTCACATGGAAATACACAACAATAAGTTTGTGGATAGGATGACTCGGGGGCATAATACATGCCAACTACAGGGAAGAGTATGAGTTGAATGAAATGGAGGATGAATATGACTTGAATGAAATGGAGGACGAAATGGACGACTATGTATCTAGTTATTTCACTAGTCAATTTTCATTGTCAATTTTAAATAATTTGAAGGCACAACGAAAGAGCGGGACTACATTATCTAAAGGATGTCCGGGAGTAGGAGTTCCTCATCTCACCTGATAGCAAGTGTGTATATTCACGTGTTTTTTTTATTATAAGGATACACACAATATGACTTATTTACATTTTTGTTTTTACAGGCATACATACAATCTCTTTCATAACTATAAGGACAACTTTATTTTTTTATAATAACTTTGAAATTATGGGTTGTTATTATTTTAAAATTTAACATTATAATTAAATTAATTTTGTGATTTATCGATTTTTTTTTTAATTATCTATTTTTCATTTGATTAGAAATAAATTAATATGTTATGTTTTTTTAGACATATGATATCTATCAAAAGATATGATATGACAGCCATTCACATAATTTTAATTGCAATTTCATTGGACCCCTTATTAACTATAAGATTGATCACCTAGAATTAAGAAAAACAAATTGCAGGAGGGAAACCAAAACACCACAAGGTCAATAGAGGGAAAAGCTATTCCTCCTGAACATTGGAATTTTGTTGCATTCTTCTTTCAATTTATTGTTGTTGTCACATGAAAAGACATAACAATGAGTTTGTGACAACATGACTCCGCGGAAGAATACACATCATTTGCAGGGAAGAATACATGTTGAATGAAATGGAGGACGAAATGGATGACTCTGTATCTAGTTCTTTCACTGGTTGCTTTTCATTGTTAATTTTTAAAGAATTTGAGGCAGAAGGAAAGAGTGGGATTACATTATCTAATGGATGTTTGGGGTAGGAGCTCCTCATCTCACCTGATAGCAAGTGTATATATTCAAGTGTTCTTTTTTTTTTATCAGCATAAACACAATATGACTCATTTTACATTTTTTTATTTACAAGCATACATACAATCTCTTTCATAACTATAATGACAACCTTATTATTTTTTATAATAACTTTAAAATTGTGGGTTATCAATATTTTAAATTTTAACATTATAATTAAATTAATTTCTTGATTTATGGATCTTTTTTAATTATTTATTTGTCATTTGATTGGAAATAAGTGAAAATAAGTTATGCTTTTCTAAACATATGGTATCCATAACAAATGAATGAATTGGCACATGGTATTCTACTAAATCCTATTTAAGATTAAGAATATCCAGAGTAAAATTAGAGTGTGTTTTCACACTAAACAAAAATCTTGAATATGTCTTTTTTAAATGTATAAATATTTAATTTATATATTATTTTTTTATGATCATTAAAAATAATAATGACTTAAATAAAGTTATAACTTAATTAATTTTTAAGGTTAGTTATCTTGGGAGGACTAGTTGAATATGTTGGCTCGAGACGAACTAATGCCCCTTGAAATCATTTAGTGAATTGAGAATGAATTATTTGAAATTTCTCTCTTTAATGAAACGTGTACCCTCCTCATGCATGAGCTCATGTTACAAGGCACCTTTAGGTATAAGACAATACTAGCAAAGGTAAAAAGAAGCGGGGAGAGAGAGAGAGTCACAATGGTGTAGTTCAGAGGTTCCTCGGGATAGTGAAACAAAAGTTTTACTTACTTTGTCCCTTTATGTTCCTCAACATGGAATGTCTAGTTTTGCTCCTTAGGATGGAATTTAATATGTGTTTTTAGTAATTTTTTAAACAATCTCATCTATTTGTCACTTAGAATTCATGTAATTCATGTAAAAAATGACCTACATCTTCCTCCACTATTGTTTTTGCCTATACGAGAAGGTGGGTAAGCCCGTGTTTTGATTTTGTCAATTCAACTTCGTATTTTATCACTTGATATGTAGTGACATGTCTTAATATTTGTTTATATTGAACTGTTTTATATGTGGTGGTATCTTTTTTAAGGTAATTTATTTGTTTATATTGAGTTATATGTTGTTATTTTAATTTGGAAATGATGAATATATTTTAGACTATTGGGTTTATTTCTCACTGATCCAATGGAAATTATAGTTCAAGTGATGGCATCATTACATCCAAACGATCTAGAAAATGTCGATTCTCAACCTCTATTAGGGTATTCTTTTTGTTTGATCATAAATATATTGGAATTTTTGCTTCACATTTACATTTGATTGGTTGGGGTAACATTTTAACTGAAAATGGATGGGAGGAATTGGGAAAGTAGAAAACATAAGTCATTTTTCTAGTAAAAGAATATATGTGTATGTAAAACCTTCGCGATAACTAATTTTTTTTGCATACAACTTCCTACCCAATGACGATCACACCAAAGAGGTAATCATCTGGTCAAGTCTTTGATATGCTGAAATTGATCATTTCCTAATAAAAGAGGATTTTGCAGAAATTGAACCCTAGCTATAAAATGTATTGTACTAAAATGGATTATACCTTTGTCAAACTTTAAGTTAGTGGTAATGTATTGTACCAAAATGGATTGTGCCTTTCTCAAGGTTAAGTAGTGGTATATTATAAAAAACTGATTTGTAAGATTTTTGTGATAATAACCCAAAACTATTCTTTTAGTAAAATTTTGAACAACCTTGAGGATTTACAACATATAATTCATGCAGAAAAGAAACCTACCCCTTCCTCCTTCGGTGTTTGTGCCTATACAAGGAGTTGGGTAAGCCTGTATTTAGGTTTTGTCCATTCAACTTCTTACCTTACAATTTGATACTTGCTAACATGTTCTTAAAATAACTTGTTTATATTCACCTAGTCATAAAAAATTAATCATCATAAAAAATAATCATGTGCATTTTATTGTAGAAAATTCAATTTACATACCATCTACAGAGAAAATTCCTCAACAAAAAATTGACCATAGACATATTTTCTCATAAAAAAATAAACATTTTCTATTGTACACAACTCAATTTACAATATGCACATGGGAATGAACCACCAAGTTCTTCAATTTACAATATGCACATGGGAATGAGAATGAGAATTTTTGTAATGAGAATGTCAATAAAGGCTTTTATATGTTCACCCTATGAAGTTTTCTATGTAGACTACCTTTGAACCAATGAAAGATATGATATTTGTTACATTTTTCACTAAGCATCAGCCATGGGTACAATATCTACCAATCATTCTTTTTGGAAAACCAATCAAAAACTTCCCCCACTGAAATGGATGCTTTTGTCAATCATTACTTTTGGAAAAACAATCGAAAACTTTACTTGTTGAAATGGATGTTTTTTCCATCTTAGAGAGAGAATATTCTAAGCCACAAGTGCATCAAAATAGCCTTCTCTTAAAGATAGAAGGGTAAGTATAGGAGATGAGATTACTTTTAAAGTTTTGTAAACTTTCCTTAATGCAATTAGATGAGATTAACATTGAATGGATAGTATTGATTTAATATTGGAGATGTTGAGGAGGAAATGAGGAGAATATGAGAAACACCAAATCAATTTATGAGCATTCCCTCACGATGACATGACAAATAATAGAAATTTTGTGTGTTGTATCATCACCCTATGACATCAATCCATTCTCAATTGTCAATTAGAGTGGAGGAAAATGTTTGTTTTTATAGAATGGTATTCTAATATATTTAACAAAAAACCTGGGGGACAAGTTGTACCTTCACTTGTTTCGAGAGAATCCTTATGGGTTTTAATAAGGGAGGGTTTCTCTCTTAGTGAAACTTTTATAAATATTTCTTAGTTAATAGTGACAAGCCCACTACAACCTACCTACATGAGGGCATGAATAAACTCACAATGAATCTATCCCAACACTTTGTGAGAAACCCGGTAAGGAGGGAAATCTCATGTACATCATGGGATTTTCTTCATGATATATGGAACAATATGCTCCATCACCCACTTCATACAAGAGGGGCCATTCTCAACCATACATTACTTTACTCTGGTAACTTTGACTACTATAGTGAGACTATGGCTAGATTCTTTACTTGTGTGTGAAGGATCATGCCAAATCCAAAGGTACATGTGCCCATACAAATTTTGGAGATGTATAAGAGATTTGTGAATTAGATGGCTATGATATACTACTTGAATGATAATTGCAATGTAGAATAAGCAATTTGTTGTGAATTTCATATTTCTAAAGATTCAATTATCAATTTCAAAGTTCAAACTTCACATTTTAAATTTCATTAAATTAATTTATTTCGTTGATTGGAAATATTTTATAAATTAAAACTTACTAATTGTTAAATGGAATTTAGGTGTGCATTCATGAAGCATGAGTAAACCTGTTGTAAAGTTAAATTCATTTATTACCTATTATTAGTAAGCAATTTATCTTTCAAAGTAAAAACTAGGCAACATCTAGATGACATAACATATCACATTTTTTTCATCTATTCTATTATTCCATATGCTATATTTTTCTCATCTATTCTATTATTCCATATGCTATAGCCTTACCATGTTTCATTTGCAACATATGGTGAAATTTCTAGTAAATAGCTATTGAGTAGAAAGAAAGGGTACAAACAAAAACTTTGCAATGCATAATAATATGTCATGATAGTTTAATTTTAGTGTTTTATAGTTTTTAATAAAATGGTAAATTTTATTATTTAAACTAAAAATATATTATATTTTTATTAATATTATATAATTTTATTTTAATATTAATTTTTTTAAGTAATATGATAATTTTTTTCTTAATCACCACAATTGTCATTTGTTACTATCTATTAATGTATGTTGACTCATTACTTTCATTTAAAAAAAACTACATCACATGGAATAAGTAGAAATTTTTAGTCTCTCTACAAGTATTTGGTTTTATAACGTTAAGTTGCTTCTTTATTTTTGAGGTCTTTGGCAAGTAACAAGAGTTTCTGCTCTTCTCTTTTCCAATCAAAAAGAGTTTGGAGTCTTGCTCCAAGACCCATGGGATAGTAGTTTGAGGCCTTTCTCTAGGACTCAAATGTTGTTTCATCATAGAAAGCTTCTATATCAATGTTAATATCACATGTGGTTATCGTTGAGGAAACCTCTATTGAAGTCGTGTACGTTTTAGTTAAAACTAAACTCAATCCCATATATGGAATGAGATATAACCACATTGTAACTTAACCTCCTACCCAGGAGAAAATCTTTTATTTTATTTTTTTAATGAAAAACAAGGATACCTCTAATGAATTCATGTATTCATGTATTTTTTAGTTAAATATAACCTCAATCACATACATGAAATGAGTTACTAACCTAATGTAATTTAACATCTTGTTAAAGAAAAATCCCTTACCTTTTAATGAATAACAATTTTCAGTTTATCATATAAAAAATTTCACAAATTGTCATAGTTATGGCCCAATAGCAAGTCAACATCACAATTAGTTGAAACTCTCTATTACCAGCATTTTTATTCTTTATTATCTCCATACGTTACTAAGTATATAATTATGTCTATTATCATTTATAATATAACATATAAAATTTTGGGGAAAAAATAGACCATAAAAACTAGATGAAAGAGAGATAGACCTATGTTAAACACGAGGAAAAATGAAGTTTTATATAATTATATTGGAAATAAGGTCAAATGTTTAGACATTCCCCTTTTGATTTTTTGTCGTAAAGAGGGGGTCTTGCTATATGAAGATAGGATTAGATTGATTACCCACTAAACTTTGAGAGATGTGTTCTACCTCCATCATATCATTGTTTCCACTTTAAGGCTATGAAACCATAATGTTAACACCATAGACTACCTTAAATACTACTTCGAAATTTTATCCAATAAGTCATGTTTTTGAGTGATAGTGTAGTAAAAACTTCCTGTTTCCTCCATTATCTACGAAATATAAGTTTTACTCATCTTGTACGTTTTGGTTAGCTTAAAAATTTTCATATCCCTCATTGTTGAGAACCTTAAGTCTTCAAACCACACTTCAAATTACCCTAAACTTTCCTCATTAGAGAATTTTTTCTTCCCTTTTTTTTCAAGCTCTTTTTTGTCTACTTTTTCCTTACTCTAAAAATAAATCGTACTCAAGTAATAAATCATTTTTTCTTGAGATTCATCTTATTTTTTGGCAACATTAAAAGGATAACACCTTGTAACAAGGGATTTTGTAGTAATGTTATAATATTGAGAAAAAAAATCAAGAAGACCCCTACTACATCCTCCATTGTTCATAGTGGAGGTTTTAGTGAAGTTTTTAGTAGATATTCCCTATAACCCAAAAAGTTTTGGTAGATGCAGGTTACGTTTCAATGCTACGATTTGTTAGAATGCACCAAAAATCAGACAATAAGAGTGGATTTCATTTTCATAGAAAGAATAGACATATAAATACATATTTGTGACTATTGGATTCATATTCCAATGACTCTTGGACTCGAAATGATTGTTTGTATTCTTCAACATAACCTTGATGTATTCGCTTTCTTACATTCTCCACCTAGTCCAAACTAATTCTTGTGAAGTAGTGAGATTAAGATAACTACCAATGATGAATGTGTTCTATAAATTTTGTGGTTTGGTTTTGGTATTATCACAAACCAATTGTTATCAAAAACTAATGTGTTCTAATAAATTATGGTTTAAGGCTAACCACCAAAGTTGGAACTCAACTCTAATGCTTAGAAATTCATGGAATATTTCCAAATTTGTCTAGAAGTTGATGCCTTTTGCTAATTGGAAGTATTCACAAAGCGTGATTTGAATATGACTACAAACTCTAGAACATAGCTCTAAGGGTCGAAAATACTCTAAATATTTCTTAATTTAACTATAATTTGATCTCTTCTATTAACTGTAAGTGTTGATATATGTGATTTGAAGATGACAAGAAACTATTGTCTAGCATAAGATGTAATTAATTTACTAAATGATAGTTTTTGGAAGATCACCAAATGAAACATCCTCGTAGATGTACTTTTTATACATCTATGGTCTCACTCTAAATCGGGATTCAGACTCTCATCGTAGATGCAACTTATATCACTTATATATGGTTGATTGATAGGGATTCAAAATTAGATACCTTATTGTTAATCATTTGTATCATTTCCCCATTATTAGATAAAATGTGGGAAGATGAATATATTTTCACAATGTTGACATGGATGAAGATCAAAACCTTATATATGGTTGATTGATAGGGATTCAAAATTAGATGCCTTATTGTCAATCATTTGTATCATTTCCCCATGATTAGATAAAAGGCGGGAAGATGAATATATTTTCACAATGCTGATATGGATGAAGATCAAAACTTATGATCCTCGATGTTTCCAACATGATGAGGGTGTTTAGTTACACTAAAAATGCATATACTTATAATGCAATTTATCTAATAAAATTGCAGAAAAAAATAAAAATAATAAATAATAAATAAGTAAATAAAAATAAAAATTTGCAAGTTACCATTATCGAAGCTCGGAAACAAAAAAATTACTCTAGTGGTTTACAAATTTCAATCACAAGGATGACTAACACATTGACATATAGACCCAACGTTTTATCCAAACGAAGGAAAACCATAGAATATGCTTTCATTGAAGGATCACTTTTAATTGTATAACTTGGATAATTTTTTGGTGCTAGCATTGGTTGGCACTCATGACACTCTTTCCAACCCTTAGCATGCACAATTACCTATCCTAAATACCTAGTAATTATACTTTCTACCAAAGTAACACATGTAGCCACGCAAAGCATACTCACTTGTTTACAATCATCCATATTATTAGAATAATTTAATGACATTACATTCATAAAAAATTATGCACCAAAATCGTTATCTTTAACATTGGAATGGTATGTAACGATGTTCACATTAGCTTCAAATTTTAAGGTAGTGTATTATGCCACACTAACTTCGAATACATGAGCCCACATGGCTTTTTCTTGGTTAAGTAAATTTCTAAGAGAGCCTTCATGATGATTTCTATGAATAATAGTTAGGTTCATGTGAAAAAATCAAACTACAGGACTTCCACCTAAAGTAGCCAACTCTTTGAATCATAGTTAGGTTCATGTGAAAAAATCAAACTACAGGACTTCCACCTAAAGTAGCCAACTCTTTGAATCATTTTAGATCCTAATTGGATGAGAATTAAAACTCTAGCCAAATAATTGTTCTTAGAGTCTAGTTTATTCTTAAACTAGATAGAGGAATATTAACATAGAATTTGGGCCTCAGCATTAGTTTTTGATGTCTGTGTTTTGTTTTGAAAAGTTTGGAATGATATTCTAACATTGTTATGCTAAAATATGACAATGAAGTTATGTCTACTCCTCCCTAATCTCCTTCCTTAATTTAAATAAGTTAAGAAATTGATTCTCTCATGTAGTTATGGACTAGATGGGAATAAGGGTTCATGGAAAAGTGTTTGAGGGTTTTGGGGCTTGAAATCATGATAGAGGTTAATACTAGAGGAGACCACACAATGGAGGTGAATGTTGGTCAAATCATGGAGAACACAAATTGATAGAAGAATGCAAATGATAAATGCACATAGATACATCCCATAGGTTGAGACTTGAACACCAAGAAGGATTTCGTATAGGAGATAGATTCCATAATGATACAAACACAAGATATAAAGGCTTAGATAGGTCTAATAAATGCAATGGTTTCCTTATGGTTCGTTTTAATATAAATAAGAAAAAACAGTGTGGATGAGGAGGAACAGATCAACATATAGTGCCAAGAAAAGAGATAAACACAAATTTTACTTGAGGGAATTTCGAAATAGGATTAGAATGATATATCTAACAATTATAATATGAAATTTCTCTGATACAATTTTTAGACTACACTATCAATTGAAAGAATTCATGTGGATTCTATTATTATAAAAATGATAAACAAATAAATACATATTTATTACCATTAGATTCATATTACAAGGTCTCTTGATATTTCATATTATTCACTATAACTATAATTGGATTATGTGTATAAAAATATTGATAACATGCATTAGTGTGTGTTGATGTAACACATCTAATTGTGAACCATTATGTAGCATGAATGGAAGGCCTTGTAATTTCAAGGATATATATATATATATATAACTTTGTGCACATGAAAAACATGTTCACTAAAATTGGATGTGATAACAAATTTGTTTTTCTTTTGGGAATGCATCACGATTAGGAGCTCTAGGGTTCTCGCAAGCATAACATCCCTAATTGTCACCTTCAAGCTTCAACTTGTATCTGAGGTGCTTGATGACCATGATTATGGAGAGTCACTATATTGGCCTGAATTTAGTCACGTCTTCTTCCACGCAGCATGGGTGAAAATTTTATAGTGGATCACAAAGGAGTGGAAGAATGACACAAAAAAGTCACCATGGTGATATATCTTATTTATATCCCCACAAATATGATATAAAAATACTACATGTCCATAGATTTGGAGGTTTGTTTTGGATTTCCATTAAAAATTTGAAGAATATGTTTATCGTCACCTTGGATCTATGGCTATCTAGTCTGCATTATGCATATTTGGCACCTGATAGGGATGGAGGGTATGCAATGATTTTTCTGTTCATTTCAAAATATTTGGTTCCAAATCGTCACACTTCACAGTTGTAAGATGGTCCTTGTTGTAGGTTATTGTTCCACGTTTGATTTAGATATCAGATCAAGACCCCTCCTTTCTATGATCAGAGGCATGTTTTTCATAATATAATTTTGGATACACAGGAGTCTTTTCAATTTTTTGTGAAAACCCTAAATAGGAAATGATTCCTCTTATGGGTTCAATCCTCAGACCTAGTGAAAGATATGAAAAATAATGTCGAGTATAACTTGGGTATATTGACAAATCTACTAAATATGATTTATGAAGGAAAATTGTTACAGGATGACATTCAATTGAAAGACTACAACATTGAATGTAATTCCATAATTATCACAAATTTGAGATTGTCAGGTGGAGCTCCACTAATGAGTAACCCAACTAGATTAGCTTCCATTACTAAAAATTATAAGTTTCTAGCCTCTCTCAAGTATGCTCTGAAAGGGAAAGTTGCTACATGAGACGGAAAAATGCCTAAATCTATTGATCTTAGGTCTTTAGCTTGTTTAATAGATGGAAAAAGTACCAAATATGTCAGTAAATTTTCCAGAGGTAAGTGGTCCTTTGATAGCCCTCCAAAGTCGGAGCTCTTATCTATACATCTAATGGTTTATGGCCCCATTTAGAATATTTACATCAGTAGGTATTCACGAGTTGGACCAAAAAATGTGATATGTACTTGCATTCGAAGGGAGTTTTTGTGCTACAGTTCAATAATAAAGAAAATTTGGATATTTTTTTAAGTGAAGGGCCATGGTTTTGCGGAAGGGCGTGACTCTTCATAACTCCATGGTTTCCATCTTTTGATTCTTAAAAAATGGTGGTTATGAAGATGCTAGCATGGGTGAGACTATATAGTCTCCCTCTTCCTTTCTGGCACCACCAAGTTTTAGAAGGTATTGGAAACACATTGGGGAGATTTTTGAAGATTGATCAAGAAAGAATGGAAAAAGGCATTTTTAGCTTTTCCAAGGTTTACATAGAGATATAAATTAGTAAAGGGATACTATAATGCATCCATCTAGCTCATAAATATTTTAAGTGGACTTAATTGTTAGATAGGGAATTTGAAAAATACTTTCCCACAAGCAAAAAAAAGTATAAAGAAAAAACCCAAAAATTCAAAGGGAAGGAACTTTCCAGATTCATATCTTTCAGAAGACAAAGACAAAGGAATGGAAGAGAATCATCAAAAAGAAGAAGAAAATAATCAACAAGGTTCCCAAGTGTGGGTGTGTGAAAAGAAGAAGAATAATCTTGAAATTCATGTAGAGTGTCATTGCTTTAAGAGTGATCCAAGTTCTAGAAAAGCAGCATGGGGAAATATATAGTAGTCAAGGAGTGATTGGAACAAAGAAAAAAAATATATCTAAGATTCTTGACATAGAAAAATAAGTTCCCTTAAATTTTGAAGGAGAAGAAATGGCAATACTAATTTCCAAGCACAAATTCTATGGTTGTCAAAATGTTCAGAATTGGAAAAGTTAAAGGAAAATCTTAGTTTATCTGGGTAATTGTAATTCTGGTTTTGAAAAAAATTGCACATTATGAGTGAAAGAAATTATGCTTATATGCATGGGTTAAACATATACAAAATGTAATTTACTTTTTTTAATAAAATTACAACATTTTTCTTTGAAAAAAAAACATGTTCACTACAATTATACAAATTTTTATAGTGTAATTCTATCATTTAGTTAATCAAAATTAGCACCAACGGAAACACATACATTATATTTTGCATGGAAAATAACATACAATCTAAGGTCGGGTGGAGAGTTGAAGTCCCACTCTTAGTTGCTAGGTTCTTCGTTATAAGTTATAATCTAGCTTTATGCACTTGTAATTCTGGTATAAATGCTCACTATGTGTTTAATACATGAATTAATGTTGAGAAATGTTATTTCCTTCATGTTTTTGAGGAGTAATTTAACTCTTATATGTTTGATGGAACATTGTCAAACTCTGCTTTTATTTCTAATATAAAATTGAATCTAAATTCTTGAGTACTTGAGATGGGTGATTCTCTGTGGTTTGGTTGGTGTAATGCATTTGTGTTGTGTGATTTCTTGTGAGAAGCATGTAATTTCCTATTTATATTTATATTCATATGTTAGTTGTGTTCCTGTAATGGACACAGTGGATAGGATGGATTAAATCCCATATAAAATCCAGAGAGGTAGCAACACTATTATAAGCCAAGAGGAGTGCCTTATGGATTAACTAATCAAGCTCAGAGAGATCGACCACAATGGTCGGGCCAAGGAAGCCTCGAATTAGATATATCTATATATATATATACATATATATATATATATCTTAGGAGGGATATGCCTCATCTGTGTGTTGGAAACCTCGATAAAGTCTCATTTAACTATATGTGTGTGTGTGTGTGTGTGTGTGTGTGTGTGTGTGTGTGTGTGTGTGTGTGTGTGTGTGTGTGTTACACAGTATTTCGTCACGCCTCCTGCACTTCCCCATGGAATACTCTGAAGTTCCTGAAACATGATATTCATACAATATACTCATCAATTTATACAGCTCAGATCTCCCCTTTAACTTTGCTTGGAAAATCATCTAAAGCTTTCCCTAAAGAAATGACTCTTGAAACCCTAAAATGATGGTCATCGCCCTTATGAAGCTAAAAACACGATGATCACATGTTGCACCTTGTTAAGCCAATGATGGCATCCCTCTCTTCTCCCTCTCATACTTGTGATGGTCTCAAAAAGGAATTTTTCCCAAAGAGGATGAGAAGCTTTGTGATCTAGAAGCTTCCAGAGCAGCGAGCTAGAAGTCGTTTCACATAGATGAGGTTGGATCCTCCTAATTTGACCTCTTGTTCTCATTCCTATGAGATACCTCCTTGAGATGTGGGCCTAATCCTATCTTTTTAGGAGGCCTAACTCCATCTACCACCCTATAAATTCCCCCTCTACCATTCCCAAATGGTTGATCTATGTCCATTTACACCCCTATGCTGAGCTTGTGCTTAGAGGCTAATCATTAGACTTGGGGAAGGAGTGTTGGAGAGTTTCTTAGCTTGGACTTGGATTACCACTCAAGGAGAGTCTTTCAACATCAAGGCTATAGTTGTAAGCTGCCCCTTTATTCTTTAAATAATAAACACTTTGTTGTTTCATCTTCCCAATATATATGTTCATGTATGTATTTGCTTGGCATTCCTTGATCATCTAACTAGGTTATTATTGGATTTTCTATTGGTTTTGGTATCTTTTGTTGTATCTTGGATACTTGTGCAGGTACATAAGCACTGAAAGAAGAAGGAAAAATTTCGTGACACAAGAAATTCAAAGATCTCAACAAAGGAAATTAGAATATAATCAAATCAAGGTAGGTTATCTCTCTTGTTCTACTTTTCAGTTATAATCTAGGAAAATTTCTAGTTGATTGTACTTTTAGTTGCTAGACCCATTCATTGGGCTAGAGGGATCATCTTTGTCCGCAAAGAGGATTAACCTCATCAACAAAATGGAAACTCTACTGGGTAGCCTATTACTCTTTCCTTCCCTTTCTTCACCTTATCTTTTGACAAGTTTGATCAACCATTGATTTTTAGGCTTCACTACTTGTTTGTAGTTAGTGTCATTGTTTGGTAGATGCCTAAAGATTGTTAACTTGAGTTGTTTTTTGAAGGTTTTGGATTTCTTCTTTTTCTTCCTCGACCATCACGGATTTGAGCCTGATAGTCATGATGATATAACAGGTTTGCTAGTTACATCAGCGATGATTGCTACTTTACTCCTAACATGTGTGATGATTGTAGAAAATTAAGAAATTTAGGGTTTTCTCTCTTATTTTCAGTTCTAATTGTCTTCTCCGTGTGATTTACCAGTTTGTTCTTCATTAACTCTGTCATTTTTGGATTGAAATTGTCTTTTAGCTTGGCTTAAGTGTTCTTGAAGTTTGATTAACCTTTTAGGGTTCTAGGTCAACCTTCGTCCACTTGTTGGCCCTCCCATCAGAGATCAGTTGCCTGTGTTTAAGTGTCTTTGTGTGTTCAGTCATACTTTGTAGATTTATTTTTAGTTCTTGTACCATAATTCTTTTTCATTAATGGATATAATGAAAGCTATTTAATATTCATTTGACGAACGATAGATTACAAATCAATTGTCTCATTGGAATCAAAAGGAAGTGTTTGCTTTGAATTTTTTCCGTGTTTCCTATTGAAAGAGAAAGTGGTATTCTTTTCATAGTTTTCGAAGCATTTTGAGTTGCATTCAAGTCATCGATGTGAAAGAGATTTTCATATTTCTTGGGTTTCTTGCATTCTCTTTTACTTTGCAGTAGATTACATTAGTTGCATTTTGAAAAAGAGAAAAAATCATTATTATATCTTAAGGAATTTTTCTTTAAGATTTGTTTTGGCATTGAATTTGCTTGCCATATGAAATATTAGATTTCATATTTTGCATTTAGTATTTGAATATTGTCATGCATGATTTTTTCATTTGGTTTGATGCATGATTTGAGTGATCTTCTTCCTTACGTAGATAGCTTTCATCGAATTGAAAGATTACATCTCATCATCTAGTTTTCATTTCAGGAACAGGTAACATCATTAAAGCCTTGAAATTGAGACATAATTATAAGATCAACTTTAAAATCTATCAATTAACGTAAGGAGAATTTGAAACATTAACAATCATATCTAGTGGTCTAGGTTAGAGATGTGTTCCAGCATCTCTAAAACTTAGAATTTGTCATTTGTTTTGGCATTAGACAGCGCTAGCACAGACTGGTGCTCCCTGTACCGTCGCATATATAGAGGGAGACCCCCATAGGATGCAATCCTTTATCCATAGGAAGCTGATCCTGCCACCCTGTAAAAATGATACACCGAACACAAAATTCAAGGAGATTTCCTACACGTATGTCAAGTCCTTGGTAAATTTATTTGCTGAGGTGTATATTACAGTTCACGATTACTTGGTACTCCTTTTACCTAGATTCACCTAAGCAGTCATTTGATCTTTTTCTGACTCTTTAAATTTGAAAATATCAATGAGCAACTTGTCCTTTCAAGCTCGCAAAACTATTGAAAGTGACTAGAGTCACCTTTTCACCCTTTTCTCGAATCTTAAAAGATGAAAAGGCATTGTTTTTGTTTCAAAAATATAACTGCCCACAGTAAACATGTCATCCCAAGAGGTTGCTTCTTAGACCAAATTGAGTAATTTCCTATTAATTTCAACATTTTTAAATCCCTAAATGAGTTTTTCCTTTCCCTTTTGTTGTTGAGGGGAACCCATCACGGCTCAACCATTGATTCCATCTCATATTTCCACTTCATTGAATGATACTGAAGGGTCCTCACAAGGAGTTCATCTGGAACTTCCTCAGTCACTTAAGGATCAAGGTGTTGAGCTTGGAACTGTTCTAAGTATCCAACGTTTATCTTCTCGTCCACCTCCATCACATTCATGGTCACCTCACGAATCTGATCCAGATTCCTCTAATAATCCTATTCAGACTCCTGAGAGTCTGTAGAAAGTCCGCAAATGCTGGTTGTCTATCCACCGAACCCATTATTTGATCTTGTTGTGATATCTCCTCAACATCCTTACAGTCTGTACGATCAGTCTAGTATTCCTTTGGATTTATCTTCTCATACATCTATGGTTCCTCATCACCAGTTGTTTCCATCTATGGAGTCAGAAGGCGAGATCCCAGTATCCTATTTGGGTCATTCGGAAGTTTCCGCTACCCATACTCTTCACGTAGATGATGAGTAGGGATATGAATTCCCTCCAGAACGCTTTCCTTATATAGTAAGAGTCCCATCTCTCAGCTTTCCTGAGCTTAGTGAACCCATGTTGCTGCATGGTTATACCTCTTTAGCTCAGTTGGTCTAGGGCACTCCTAGTACCTCATCATTGCATCATAACCCCATATGGTATTCTAATGCTATGCCCACATTAGGTTCTTTCATTCAAAACTTGACCTCCCAAACTATTGTACAAACTATAGTCACATCAGTTTCAGTTCAACCTACCATTCCACCTCAACCCTTTTCATCATTTCAACTAACCCTTCCCATTCAACCAACTATTTCAGGCCACGTCTCGGTAAGTTTTTCTACCCCTCCATCAAGTGAATAGGCTATGTCACCACCCGAGGGGCAAGATCTGAATTTTCCTCTTGTGTCAAGCGAAACCAATGTGAATGGATTACAAACTCACACGGTTGGAATGAATCAACCCTTTTATGGTACTATCCCTAACCTTGTTGGTCTATCTAGGTCAGGTAACATCCAATATCAGCAATATTATATGGCTCAAGTCCCATTCCAACAACCTTATGTCCCATATGGTTCGCAAGCCTTGGTTAATCCACCTTACATTCCTCAAGCAGGACAATATTTTCAACCTGGTCAATCTATTATTCCTGGTGGATATGGCCAGATCCAATTCGAGAACTATCAATACCCTCAAGGTATAACCCAAGAAACTATTCATCTGCCCTTGCAGCAATAAGGATATCCTTCGCAGTAGTAGGGGCAACCTTCGCATCAGCAAGGAAAATCTTTGCACCAGTAAGGAAAAATGCTACAACAACAAGGAAAACCTTTGCCACAATCGCAGCAACCTTTGTAGCCGCAAGCTCAGTTTTTTCAGCAGTCCTCTCAACCTTTGTCCTCGCAAGACCAATCTTCGCACAAGCAAGGTCAACCTTTATAGCAGCAGAGTCAACCTTTGCAGCAACAAGGTCAACCTAGGAAACAACAACCTTTATATGCATATCAGAAAGGTTAGCCTTTGCATGGTCAAGTTCAACCCCTGCAACAACAAGTTCAAAATCCTTATGTCCAGGGTTAGCAACTTCAATACCCTTATAACCCGTATGCCATGTATAATGCTTATCAATGGCCTATGGCAAGGTAGCATCAAGCCTACCTAGGACCAAATCCACCTTACGTTCAAGGGAACCCTCAATGGGGACATAATTAAATTCCATATGGATAGAATCCTCCACAATGGGGGAAAATGCTTACCAAAAAGAATGGACTCCGCAGTTTGAGTCTTCTCAAAGGCCCTATATGTCGTTTAACATGCACTTGCCTTTCTTGGCTACGTTGGAGCTTCCCAATGTTTCGAGGCTCAGGAATGATCCCATTCTTCATTCACCTTATTGTCCTCTCGTGCCAACGAAGATTCTGAGCAATTGCCCTAAATTCGAGGGAAAAGCAAAGGATCATCCACAAGCCCACGTGATGACATATTACCTCTGGTGCTCCTCCAACTCGTATGTCAATGATTCTATTTGTCTTCGACTCTTTCAAAGAACTTTCACAGGTTCTGCCACTAAATGGTACATCGAATTGCCTTGAGGTACCTACGGTGACTTCAACTCTCTCGTTATGGCTTTCCTCACTCATTTCCAATTATTGGTTTGGTATGAAACTGGCACTCATTTGCTTATGTCTCTTAAGCAATGCACTGCGAATCACATTTCTAATCATATCCATGAATGGATACTTCAACGTTACCTCATCAAGTTTGATATTGCTGATGAGTTGTTGACAGAATGGTTCACAAAGTCATTCTTCAGCAAAATTGCTAAGGACATAACTATGGGTGGATCTGTTACTGAAGAGAAATTTATTGCCCATTCCTAGTACTTAGAGTTGGTATATCTACAATTTGGCACATTGTATGAGATGTTACCTGATGCTCTGAGACTGTCATCAAATCTGACAACATCGAAGTCTCTGGATACACCACCTACTGATGGTGTGATTGGTTTCGTGCCTCAAAATCCTGTGAAATCTTCTTTGAAGCAAAAATCTGTCTCGAACACTGGTTCCAATAATCCCTCCAAGAATTCATGTAGTCCTGGTAAAACCTCTGAGGTACATGCTATCTAGTCTACCACAGGAGATAAATCCTCTAAAGGTAAAAAGAAGGGCAAAGGTAAGGCCAAAGTCGATGCCCCAAAACAAGACCCTCCTAAATATTCTACTGATGATGCTTCTTGAAGAAAGTTGAAATATCGTTGCCTCATTTGTGAGGAGGATCATTACATTAAGGATTGTCCTCGACAATCTAAAGTTAGTCACTTGCTAAAAGGGACTTTGGGTGTCATAAAAGAATCCTTGCCATCATAGTAAACCCAATTGGTGGACCAACCTCATTCTTCTGATTCCCCAAGTTCCCAAGTGTTCATGACGCTAGTTTCATCACCTATCTCAATCGCTACTCGAACTAAGGACTATCAAACCACGTCCAAGTAGATGATGGAGAAAGAAGCCACTAATGTTGCTTCTACTTCTACTCCGTGCTCTTCTAGTCTGCTCCATATTGAGCACCCTAATAGTGAGTCTGTCATCCTACCACTCCCCAAAGGTTGTCTTTGGAAGTCATCTTTCAATCCAAATGGTAGAACTGCACAACATTACAATATTGTTGAGGATTTAGGTCAGGTGCCTTCAGCAATGTCTGCATTGGAGGTTCTCCAATCCTGTCCAATGCAATGGAAATCATTGTTGTCTTCTATAGGTGTAATTGATCCCTCTAATTTGAGTCTGATTACTTTCGATCTAGAAAATCACGTGCCTCATCTTCCTCATCAGATTGCATTTCTGATCCAGGTCCTTATCAAAGGAAAGATAATTCATCGAACGGTCATTGATGAAGGTGCTCGACTGGCATCATGTCAATTTCATGTTGGAAATCCATCGGCTCTCCTCCTCTTAACTAATCTTTGAACACCTTGGAAGCCTTTGATGGTACAAGTTCACGACCTTATGGTATTCTCATGAACTTGCCTATTACATTAGAAGGAAAGGCTGTTGAATTAGATGTAGAAGTTCTAGATGCCAATCTCAACTACAACCTTGTTCTTGGGTCAAGCTGGACTCATGCCATGTTTTGTGTGGTGTCTTCTTTGTCCCGCGTACTTCATTTTCTTCATGAAGGAAAAATTTTCACAGTTGATCAATTGTCCTTATTTTCTTCTGGTTCATCAAACGGAAATGTTCCTTGTGTCAGAAATACTGAGATTCCTTACAAGAGTGTGGGGACAGGTCTCTTCAAAGACTCTGCCTTAATGAGTACTTTTACTCTCCCTCCTCGAAATGTTCATTCGGTCAATATGATTTCGAGCTCCACAGGATCTTTGGATCATCCCTTCTTTGGATCAAATTGACTCATTTGGTGATGTTATGCCTTTAAGTCCATTGGAGATAAATTATCAAGAAATTGTTTTAGCTTCAATAGCTGCTTCAGAAAGTCATACTATCTTCAATATGAACCTGGACACTTACGTGCCATCTCCATGGCTTGGTTCTTGGGATTCTTCGGATCCTTTGAATGAGACATTCCCCACTGATGAGAGTATCGTGGAAGTCATGTCTCTGGATGAAGTTCCATGGAAAGGTCTACATCATCGTTCTTCCTTTCTCCTTAGCCTCGATGAGGTGCCTTCCTATCTTGAAGCCCCTATTTCTCATTCTCCTACCCCTCCACTCTAGACACCTATCCAGTTGCATGAAGTCTTGTCAGGGGGTAATATGGCAAACATCACTACTACAATGCCTATTCACATTTCCATTAAACCAAGAATTGTTGAGAACATCCATATTGGGGTTTCCTATTCTCTAGATGAGGTCAAGATCTATACTCAGCTTTTTAAAGAATTCTGAGACATTTTCTCCTGGTCGTACAAGGAAATGCCTAGTATCAATCCAGCTATAGTGGTGCATGAGATTCCGACTTATCCTGATACTAAGCCTGTTTGACAATGGCTTCACCCTATGCACCCTCGAAAGGTTGCTACTATCAAAGTGGAAGTAGAAACGATTTTGAAAGAAGGTTTCATATATCTTATTCCATTGATGGATTCAGTATCCAATATCGTCCCTATTTCCAAAAAGCAGGGCACGATACATGTTTGTGTTGATTACTATGATATCAATCGCCCATCCTAAGGACAACTATCCTACTCCCTTTATCGACCAGATCATTGATGAATGCACTAGGAGTGAGATTTGTTCGTTCATGGACTGTTTTTTTGGCTATAACCAGATTAACATTTCACCCACAGATTAGCATAAAACAGCCTTTATCTATCCTTGGGGTACTTTCGCTTACAAAAATATTCCTTTCGGTCTGAAGAATGCTGGCGCTACCTTTTAGTGAGCAATGTCCTATGCATTCGATGACATTCAACACATTGTTCAGCCATACCTTCGTGACTTACCTGCTCATTCGGTTAAATGTCGTGACCATTTGGATCACTTAAGAGCCATCTCTTAATGATGTCAGAATTATAATATCCATCTCAATCCACACAAATGTGTGTTTTGTGTTGAGTCTGGCCAGCTCTTAGGTTTTGTGGTGTCTTGTGAAGGTATCAAGATTGATCCTTCAAAAGTTGAGGCCATGGTCAACTTACCCCCTTCTTCATCACTGCTGTAGTTGGAGAGCTTGGAGGGAAAAGCTAATTTTCTCTATCGATTCATCCCTAATTATGCTGAACTTGCTCAAGGTTTTACTCGCCTACTTAAGAAGGGGATCCCTTTTATCTGGGATTAAGTTGCCTAAGAATCCTTTGATGCTTTAAAGAAAACCCTGATTAGTTGCCCTTTATTGCATCCTCCCGATTACCGTCACGATTATTTCCTGTATTTGGGTATGACTAATACCACTATTGCTATGGTGTTAGTTCAAGATGACGATGATGGCAAAGAGCATGTGGTTTATTATTTGAGCTGAAACCTTCTTGATACTGAGTCTTGATATGCTCATGTTGAGAAGCTTGCTTTGGTGGAAGTTCATGTCGTCCAAAGGTTTCGACACTATATCCTTTTACGGAAAAACACCGTGATTTCTCATTGTAACCCACGACATATATACTAACTCGCCAGTTACTTGGGGGAAAATAATCCAAATGGATCATCATCCTGCAGGAGTTTGATTTGGAATTTGCTACCGCCAAAACAAAGAAATTTCTCGTCTTTGCTGAGTTAATCTACACTCTTCCATCTGCAAGCACCCCAACTGATTTCACTGAGAAGATACCCGATGAAACTCTATTTGTGATCAGCATTCTCGACCCCTAGTATGGAGACATTATTGTTTATCTCCAAACACAGACATTCTGATATGAGTTGTCCCGATCAGACCAACACCGCATCTAGCATTAGTGCCAGCCTTATCAGATCCTTGGTGATACATTGTATCGAATCGGTGTGGACTTTGTCCTTCGCAAATGTTTCACCCTTAAAGAGGCTGAGCGCATCCTAAATGATTGCCACTATGTTCCCTATGGTGGTCATATGTCTAGAGATGCCATTTCTTAGAAAATCCTCCGCGTCGGTTATTTCTGGTCATCTATCTTCAAAGACAGCATTCTCGCTGTCCAAAAATGCCATCAATGCCAGATTTTCAACTGCAAGCAGTGTGCCCCACCCACACCCCTACACCCAGTAATTACCATTGGCCCATTTTCAAAATGGGGCATTGATTTCATGACATGTAACCATCGCTCGGCTGGGGGGCATGGTTATATTATCATCACCGTTGACTATTTTACGAAATGGGCTGAGGCGATGCCTACATACAATGATGACGGTTTTACTACTGCGCAGTTCCTTTTTAACCATGTCATCACATGCTTTGGTGTCCCTCAAGCTATCATGATTAACCATGGATCACATTTTCATCAGCACATGATGGTAGAGCTAACTACTCAGTTAGACCTTCAGGATGATAGCTTAACTCCTTATTATTCACAGGCCAATGGCCAAGTTGAAGGAGTCAATAAGATTTTGATTACTATGCTTCAGTGTACCATTGGGAAGCACATAAAGGATTTTCATTTAATTTTATTCTTTGCTCTTTGGGCTTACAGAACCTCTACTAAGATAGCCACTGGATTCACGTTGTTCCAGATGGTGTACGGTTTGGAGGCAACTCTTCAAATCGAATGTGAAATACCTTTGCTTAAGCTATCTATAGAAATTATTGCGAATACCTCGCCTGAAGGGGACGACTATTATATCTTGAGAGACTCGATGAGACTCATCTCATTGCTATGATGATCATCGAAGCTCAAAAGAAGCGAGTCAAAGCTTATTTTGACCAAACTATTTCTCCTCACACTTTTGCTGAAGGCGACTTGGTCCTTCTTTATGATCAAGCCAACTATAAATTGGGGGCAAGCAAGTTTGAACCTATGTGGCATGGGCCCTACATTTTCAAGCATGTCTTGCGGAAAGGTGCTTATGAGCTATGCGATTATGAGGGAAATGCATTGTCATAGCCCCATAATGGGTTGTATCTCAAAAAGTAGTATGTGTGAAATTCATGTAATAACTTTTGTACATTAGTGTGTTAAGTCATTAGTGTGAATTTTTAATTGTTGGTTTGTTGGTTTGGTTTGCAGAAATATGTTTTTATGCTTATCTTGTGTTTCACTTGATTTGCAGATGTCATCAAGTCATTACATCGGTTTTGTTGACGGTGCTTGTCATAGCACATGGAACCTCTCTTCCACAACATGGGTACTTTATGACCCTAATGGTGTGTTGATTAACTTACAAGGTATCCTCCTTGGTCAAATAACCAATAATATTGTTGAATATAGTGTAGTTATTGAACTCTTGTCAGAAGCAATTGCTCTTGGAATTAGGGATTTAGTTGTCAAGTTCGATTCGCAGTTCATTGCGTTACAATTAAACCATCGTTACTCAGTGAGAAATCCACAAATTTTGCATATGTATCTACGTGTTATATTGCTGGAAATAAATTTTGATTACATTACATATCAACATATTCCAAATAATTTAAATACATTAGCTGATGCATTAGAAAATTTTGTTCTTGGTAGACATTTGCATCATTTGTAAAACTGAATCATGTTATGAACACAGAAGTAGAAATAAAATATTCATATATATATATATATATATATATATATATATATATATCACATATACGAGAGTGTTTACATCAAAATGTCAAAAAATAGAGTGTTCTGGGACACTTGGCTTTCAAAGCCCACAAAATGTGTAAAAGACTAGATACATTGTCAAACTGCATGGTGCTCATGGTAGCACACGATTACTCTGATCACTCAGCCTAACATCCGACATAGTCACGTAGAGACTCCTAGAGTATGTCTCTACCAACGTAGTGGAACATTGTCGATAGTGGCATAATCTGGAACCCCTCGGGTTATTACCTCCAGATTGCACTCCATATCAGCTAAGGGGTCAGCCCCTTCCTCGTATTTTGCACCCACTATCGGATGGGCAGCTTTTTGTGCTATTGGCGACATGCCTGGTGGTCTCTCTAGTCCCACATCTACACACTTATCATAATTTGAGTCTCAGTTTACACTCCCATAAAAATCATAAAACTTGAAAAATTCAGAAACAAGTTTTTACCTGTGTCAGTCCACTGTTCGCCTGGTGGCAGAGGTAGATTTGGACCCCCTATGAAATTTATGCCAGCATAAGCGTAGCCATCTACCACGAGCAGCTGGCATCCAAGCCAAGTGAAGAACTATGGTGGATAATGCATATGTTGACCCGTGCCTCCCTGAGGCATAAGATGGCTTCATCTCACAAGCCTCGAATCTTGGGGGGCAGGATGTGGTACTTCTACCCACTGATACTAAAAGAGGGGCACTCGATCCAAAAATAAGGTCACTAGTATAGAGCTAGACCTGAATTTCTTTAGGTGTCCGTGCTTACCCTTGGTTAGTTGTCGCTTCATATTTTCCAAAAGGCCTCCACACCAGTTTAATATGGTGGGGGTAAAGCATGCGATAACGTACTGAAAATGAGACTTGGAAGCCTCATGTAAATATTCCATTCCAGATACATGCGCCATAGTGAATAAAATTTTTCTCTGAATGAGGTTGTTGATGATTATTGTGATCTTCACCTTACCTCCATTGGTTATCTCGGCACCAAGATAATATCTATGGACTAGACTCTTGGTACTCTCACCTACATGGTGAGATTCAAAGAGTTGAACTGCTTCTCCTTGGTAGGATAATCCCATGATGAAATAGATGTCCATCTCCTCCATTTCTAGCTCTTTCGCTTTGATGATGAAGATCTCTCGATCTACATCCCAAAGGCTAATCAGACAAGGTAGTAGCTCCATATGAGCCCTCAACCCTATGGTCCTGAAGAATTTCAATAGTCCAAAATCCCTCAGAGCATTTATAAATGCCGGATCTTGAGATTCTTAGAAATCTTCGGCCTCATTGCCTCTTTCTTTCCACTCCAATACAATATTCTCCTGCAAAACAACATTTAAACACTTATTAATTCTTTTTACATGGATAAAAATCAACAAATTTTGCTTTAAAGAGAGTTTTTAATCTAAAAAAGTCACTCTCAGTGCCATTGTGCCCATTTTTCAAAATAGCACAATGACATCGTGCAAACTTTGGGCTCGGGCGTGACCACAACGGGTCCGATGACCATACCCGTGATGGTTTTCGTCAACCTAAAATTTTAAAATCCTCCTTTCTAATCTAAAATTTACCATTAAAATTGAATTAAAAAGTACTGAAATGGAAGAGCAGGGATGAGGCTCTTACTATCACAAACAGATCGTGAAATGGTACCCTAGATCTCCCACAAGAGCCACTAGAAAATCAAGAGAATTAGGGCACAAAAACACTTTCAGAGCTCACTTTGGTAAAATGGTAACAAATGAAATTACTTTTACCTATTTATAACTTTTGAAAGTCATTTTGTTGAATATTTTCATAATATTTTAATATTTTCTCTCGATATCAGTGATGGGTGTGTTTCTTGTGCAGTTACAGGTGCATTCAGTGTGAACAATGATTATTATTGGCAGACTCTAGGAGTTTTATTTTATCTCTTTTTTGGACTCATTAAATAAACAAAAAAGGAACCCCCCTGGAGTCATCTTTTATCTCTTTTCCGACTCTCAAAAATTGAAAATATTTTCGAGTACTTGTCATTTCGAACTCATTAAAGTAAATGAATTGATGTCACCTCAGTATACGTTTACCCCTTTTTCGGGTTGAGATTCACTATTTATGAAAAAGGTACACCTTGGTCAACATAGTCAAGAGGTTCCCTTGGATATTGTTTTCTACCTTTTCAAGTTTGAGGGAAAAATTACGAAAAGGGACATCATGGGGTTTTCTTTCTTGTTTCTTTCTCAAACTCTCTAAACATGAAAAAGACACCAGGTTATTCTTACATCGAACTCTCTAAATCATTTGCGACAAGAGATTCATCACCATGATGAGACCAAGATTCTCCTTCCTAGGGCTTGCAAAACTTACTAGGATGGATTCATTCGAAGAATGAACTTACATAACAAGCATATTCTATCCCCTTCAAGCTTGTGATAAAAATAATTGGGGTACTTAATAGAAATAGCAAGGAAAAATGAAGATGAGACATCCTTTGTATAGGCAGCATGTCACTCTTGAACATGACACTCTTCTGCTCTCGTGTTGGGTTTTGGATATCCTCACTCAGTCACTTTTCCTCGCGGGTTTGGGTGATCCATTTTGCCTCTCATTTGACTATTCCACACTATCACCATAACCTCTAGTCCCATGTTGAGTTAGATGTTGACACACTACATAATCATATCAGAAATAAGTTCAAGATAAGTCTAATCTGTAGTTATTTACCTATACATTGTTTGAGTCATTGCTACAGTCTTGAATATCATTCCACTTTATCCCTTGTTCTATGTCGATGATGGGGGATTCATCATTGCCCTCCTTTGATGGGTCACTTCCTATCGACTTCAGCTCATTATCTAGGAAGATGACTTAGGAACTCCCTTTCAGTAACTTAGAGTTGGCATGCCCTAATCGCCAGTTCTTCACATCTGATGATAGGTCTTCATTATCAACTCTCAATTGAGTGTTTGACCTCAACTTCATTATCACATCCATGTATTTCACTGTTGTACCTTGAGATCCATTGTCATTATTGGTGGTTACTCTCGTACCTGTTAACGGTCCAACTCTTTGGCTAGTAATCTGGTGGTGTTCTACCATGTTTGACTTCAGCACATTTATTCGCATGTTAGGATTCGTACATTGATCGGGTCGAGATGGAGTGGAGATTCGTACATGTAAGTCTTGTCTATTATGACTCAAGATGCATGAAGTCATATGTCATTCATGATTGTACACATGTTTCTACTATATGGATGGTTGTGACCATACCATGAAGCTTTATATTTATGATGATCCTTGTATCTGGATGGTTGCGCCCATATCATGGATCCTTTATCTAGTCTTCATCATCTGGATGGCTATTTCCATGTCATGGATTCATGTCTTGATCTTATATATTTATATGTATATGCATCCTTGATTTTCAGGTCTCTTGACAGTGTGTGTCCTCATCCTTGCAAGAGCTCGTAAAGCATCTCAGCCATCACTCCGCATTCTACCTTCATGCTTTAGGGGGCATTTGTTACATAGTATTTTGTCATGCCTCCTATACTTCCCTATGACATACCCTGAAGTGCCCAAAACATGATCTTTATATAGTATACTCATCAATGTATACAACTCAAATCCCTCCTTTAAATTTGCTTGGAAAATCATCTAGAGCTTTCCATGAAGAAATGACTCTTGAAACCCTAAAATGAGGGTCATCGCCCTTATGAAGCTCAAAACCATGATGATCACCTATTTCACCTTGTTAAGCCAGCAATGGTCTCAAAAAGGAATTTTTCCCAAAGAGGATGAGAAGCTTCATGATCTAGAAGCTTCCAAAGGAGTGAGCTGGAAGTCGTTTCACATAGATGAGGTCAGATCCTCCTGATTTCACCACTTAGTCTCATCCCTATGAGCTACCTCATTTAGATGTGGGCCTAATCCTATCTTAGGAGGAGGCCTAACTCCCTCTCCCAGCCTATAAATTCCCTCTCTACCATTCCCAAATGGTTGATCTATGTCCATTTACACCCCTATGTTGAGCTTGTTCTTAGAGGCTATTCATTAGACTTCGAGAAGGAGTATTGGAGAGTTTCTTGGCTTGGACTTGGATTACCACTCAAGGATAGCCTTTCAACATGAAGGCTATGGTTGTAAGCTTCCCCTTTATTCTTTAAATAATAATACAACTGCTGGTTCATATTCCTAATATATATATGTTCATGTATGTATTTGCTTGGCATTCCTTGATTAGATAATTAGGTTATTATTGGATTTGCTATTGGTTTTGGTATTCTTTGTTGTCTCTTGGATACTTTTGCAAGTACATAAGCATTGAAAGAAGCAGGAACGAGTTTGTGACACAAGAAATTCGAATATCTTAACAAAGGAAATTGGAATAGCATCAGAGCAAGGTAGGCTATCTATCTTGTTCTACATTTTAATTATAATCTAAGAAGATGTCTAGTTGATTGTCCTTTCAGTTGCTAGACCCACTTATTGGGTTAGAGGGATCATCCCTGTTTATAGAGAGGATTAACCTTGTCAAGAATATGGTCTTAAGATTGGAAGGGATGCAAATGGTTGACTATGTCAACAATTGTGTAAACGTATATGAATATGTGTTATGTGTCGAGAGCCTTGATGAAGGCTCACATATAAATATATACAAATATAAGGGGAGAATGGCGACACAAATTGACCATGTGTCAAGGAATTTAATTTCCATAGGAGACGATAAATTATATATCTTGAGGTCCTATCTCAAGGTGACCTACAGTGATCACCGAAAGGCTGAGATAAGTGGATAAGGCAAAAGGCCAAGATGGAAGAAAGTCTAGTGGTCAACATGAAAATATTGTAAAATAAAATCCTTGTTTTTCACTTGTGATTTGGGACGAGTCAGACCTAGGCCACAGTAGCAAGTGATGTGTACCTAGGATAACGTGGTGCCATGATGGCATGCCATGTGGTAGCTAGATTTGGCTACATTGGAGGGCCTGAAGGCCTAGAAGCAAATGACACATGGCATGCTTGGAGGAAGCCACATGGATTGAATGACATTGGAGTAATGCTAATGAGGTTTTATGTTGAGATAGAGAAACGTTCTATGATAATGACATTAAGATGGGTTTTTTTCTTGGGAGTTTGGAAAGGTGCCATATTTGACCATCGATGAAATAGGCCGAGAGATGGGGCCGATACAAGAACTTTCCCCACATTTGATGAGGAAAAGCCTATATTGCCTTGGGACTTTTCAAGTGTATGCATGTTAACCTAGGGGAAATAACTTGACATGGATTCCACTTAGGTAGTCTTAACACATGGCTTGGGTGGAGAGACATGGAATAATACATTTGGGATTGAGGATTTCCAACTAGGCACCATGTGGTAGAGAAATTTATATCTCCAAAAAATTCTCGATGAGATGGACACAATGGCAGTGTTTATTTTATGTTTTTGAGAATATCGAAAAATGACGAAATTTTAAGATCCTATTTCCATAAAAAGACTTTGTAGATTGGGTCAATGACAATAATGTCATATTTCACCCTTAATATGACCTCTAAGTTGAATGAGGACATTACTTTAATACCCCTCTATACTTATGTAAATATGCTTTAATTAGACTAAACTATTTTTAGTAATGGCAAGAAATCCATAGTAAGCTCATTTTGGAGTAAAGATGATGATGTAATAAACATATTTTGATAATAAAAAAAATGGAAGATTTACTTGGGAAAGAACACTTGAGTTAATGAGATCATTATTCCAATCTAGAATTGAATGTGGATAGGATTGAAAAAAACTTCCCTTAAATTACTCCTAAAAATTCTTAGGGGTTGTCGATTAACATTTAATAGGATTGGAAGAGAAAAATAAATTAAATCACTCAGTGAGAAAAAAAAATTTGAGCATGGGTGAATAAAGTGTTGTGGGATAAAAAGGTGGACTTTAACGAAAAAGGAAGATACTTTTTCGAAAAATACAGAAAAAAACCTAGGTTATGGGGTTGGTAGACCCTAGAAAGTGGGATGTCGTTGAGGAAAGTCTGCTAGGGAATAAAAACATAAAATACATTGACCAAGAATCACAAGAGGTTGTTGATTCTGGGAAAAGAAAAAAGGGATCTCAGCTCAGGGAAAAACTAGAGGCAATAGTTCATGGTTGGGCGACAAGTGGTTCTTCCAAGTTCATTCTAGGAAATTACGGTCAAAAATCTGCTTGTTAGGAAACTATATTTTCTAAACATATTGTTGTTTTATTTCATGAGGAAGTTTTGTTATAATTGCGAATATTTTGTTATTTGGTTGTAATTGTGAATATCTTATTGAGGGGCTATAATCTGTAAAATTCTGTCAATTATCGAGGTGGGGTTGTGTTGGGATTAAACATGCATTATAGACAAATAATTCAACTGAGATATACAATCTGAGTCGCAATTTTACAAAAATTTTCTTTGGAAAAATTAATGATTCCTAATTTTAGTGAGGGGCTCCCAACAACAAGCATCCTAACCATAATATAAAAAGTAACGGTGATTTCCAATAGAAATCATTATCAACAAGTTCCTTCACAAAGGCAAGAGTAGATAGTCCACCTGTAGTAGCGTATCACATGGCTAAACTTGGGGTCTTCACATAGGGTGGGAAAAAGCATATGAATTACATAACATGAAGTACACCATACCCGTGAAAATATGTAGCAACATAAGAGAAAGTTAATAATTCATAAATTCCAAGAACGATAGTGAAAGTCTTTTCTAAGTATGATTAAATACCAAAAAAGAAATAAAAAATGAGTTACCTAGGTTGGCAAGGGTTATATAGCTTCTTTGTGTGTTACCCTGAGAAAAGATGGAGAAGTCATAAAATAAGTAAATCACTGGGTAAATAATCAACGATTAAAATAAAAATTGAAACAAAGGAATATCAAACTAGCAATAACAACCCAATACCTGGCGAGAGTAGATAATTACCCTTCATAAGAAAGTAAGAGAAAAATGAGGATCCGTGGCGAGATGGTGAACTAGAAAATCTTCTAGAAGGAAGAAAGCAAGAGAAGAATGGAATTATAAACAAATTCGAATTAGTTGCGTCACACCACAAGCATATTAGAAATATTATGCATCGAAGACACTCAAAAGTTACCTGGATGTATCTTAGAATGTCAAAGATAGGGATGCTGGTGAAGTTTCCTAGGAGCAATGCCTGTTATACTCCATCCAATTTTAGATTATTACAATATCAGAAAAACTAGCCAGTGTATTAACTAGCTAGAAAAAGTGTAGAAGCAATATGTATATTGTAGTGTATAATTTGTAACTATGGACATCCCGATACAGCATATTGAGCAGCGCTCATTTGAGGTCGTCATCGTACCTGCACACAAGGGTTTCAAAACAAAATGAGAAACCCTGAAATCACAAATAGGTTACATGCAGACTCTGGAAGAACTTAAAACGAGGATTAGATAGACTATCATAAAAGAAAAAAACTTACCAGAGTTCAAGTGGATCCATGGAGGGTTTTGAAATTTAAAGGCTGTAGGTATGCAGGGGAAAGATGCAAGCGACCCTAAACTGCACCTTCATGCCACCATACTTAAATTGACACCGATAAATGCAGAACATGGGTAGAAATACTTTGTTAGCATTTTGAGGAGACATATTTCACTGAGGATGATACTTCCCTCATTTTGAAGCGACCTAAGTTTAAGCCTCCTCCCACAATGCTGGAGAGTGGAAAGGAAACCAGGACACACAACAGACCCAAAATAAAACATCAAGGTAATGGGGGTTAAGGTTTGGAACACTAAAACAGGGACATCCATCAAAAAGTCTCAAATGATCTAGTCATTGAACAGAATCCGGTACTGACCTACATCCCACCTCCATGTGATTGGCATGTCCTATCTGTGGTAAAGCATGTATGGGACACACTGGCAGTGATTTAGTTGTTAATAAGTAATACAACTATATATGGTTTATAGTAAATGATAGCCCATAGAAATATGAATAAAGAATGAGATAGGTAAATACATAACCCACACCTTGCTAATAAATGACATTATTAAGTATATGACCCTCTTCCCACGGATAATACATACACCGTACCTTGGTAATAAATGGTACTATTAAGAATGTGACCCTTTCCCCAGTGTCACGTTAACCTACCATATAGTGGTAAGGCTAGTTGTGATAGGAATAATAACACATCCACCAATGTTATCCAAAGTATTTACATATATATAGAGGAGTCAAGGAGAATACTACATAGGAAATAAAATTAGTCACTTGAGTTAAACATTGTAATTATATTATTGAATTATAGTCAACCAGTTTGGTTATTGTGATAAGGATGTTGTCAGAAATAAATCAAAGATTTGGGAGGTATTCCTATATATATATGTATATATATGTGTGTGTATATATATATATATATATATATATATATATATATATATATATATATATATATATATATATATATATATATATATATATATATATATATATATATATATTAACCTCCGAACCTGGATACGTGATAAGTGGTATTAGAGCCCACTTTAAAATAGGGGACCTACAATGGACCATTGTTGTTGGAAGAACATAAAAGTATATATATATATATATATATAGATATAGATATATTTTAATGTTGCTATAGAGGTTTTGACAGTAGCTTGTACTGGCCTTTACAGTACATAGGTGAAGCAGGTCACTGAGAATGGCGGAAGAGTCTCCTATAGCCATAAGTGGTGGAGACGCATTATATGTCAAATTAGGAGAAGGTAGCACTACACACCATTCTTATTTAATGGAAATGATGAAAAATATGTAACAAGAACTAACTCAACTCCGAAATAATAAAGAATGAGGAGCAGGAACACAAAAAAATGCAATTGACAAAAAAATCTAGCTATAAAATTGTTGAACTAGAAAGGTTGAAATGAGAATATTTGAAAATGCTAAAGAGTTATATAAAAATTATTCAAGAACACATAAGAGGAAGAAGAAAATAGAGTTAGAGGGAGAATTTCATAAAATAAACCCCCTATGTTTGATGGGGAAAGGGAGGAAGATGTTGAAACATGGTTTCTTAACATGATTAAATACTTTCAAGTGTATGAATATGAAAGTAATATGAAGGCACAATTGGCTATTTACTAGTTGTAGGGAAAGGCCACTTTGTGGTGGGAAGAGATTAAAAGCATACACTTGTTTGAGGAAAAAATAGTGTCTTGGGAGGAGTTTCAAATGCGGTTTGAACCTTAGTACTTGAATGAATTCTATTATGATGACTGTGCTAAGGAATTCCATGAACAAAGGTTAGTACATCTTAACATGGATGATTTTGTTACAAAATTTACAAACTTACGAAGTTATGTACCCCCCATTAAAGAGGAGAAGGCGAAAGTGTAGAGATTTCTGTACTGTTTAGCAACATCCTACAAAGAAAGGATTGAATTTGGAAATCTTAAAATGATGGATGAAGTGGTAAGGAAGGCTAGATTATGCTATCAGTAGCCCAACAACAAAAATGAAGGGGAAAAACCATGCAAAACCAAGGAAAAGAATAAATTTGTCATGAATATAAAATAGTAGAAACCTCCTTACTACAAGCCATTTGGTAACGAAAGGCAAACGAAGAATTTTATTAAGGGAAGTGTAAATCAGTCAGCTCAGTCTCATGCGGGATCCAAATTCATGGAACCAAACAACATGAGGTTTATAGGAGTTAAATAATGGGAACCATTGAGGTTTTGGGGGTATGGTGAACCACATATGCTAAGGGATTGTCTGCATAATCCAAGGTCATTTCAAAATGTTCAAGTAGTACAAGAATCAACTATTGTAAATGATGTGGCTAGAAACATTCCCAATATTAGTGTCACATTAGAGGATAGACATGTTGATGATGTAATAAATATATTTTGATAATAGAAATAAATTGGAAGATTTAGTTGGAAAAGAACACTTGAGTTAATGAGATCATTATTCCAATCTGGAATCCAATGTGGATAGGATTCAACAAACTTCCCTTAATTTACTCCTAAAAACCCCTAGGGGTTGTTGGTTAAGATTTAATAGGATTGGAAGAGAAAAATCTATTAAATCACTCAGTGAGGAAAAAACATTGAGTACGGGTGAGTAAAGCATTGCAAGAGAAAATGGCGGGATTTAACGAAAAGGAAGATACATTTTCAAAAAATACAAAAAAATCCTAGGCTATGGGGTTGGAAGGGCCTAGAAAATGGGATGTCGTTAAGGAAAGTCTTCTAAGGAAGAAAGGCATCAAATACCTTGACCAAGAATCACAAGAGGTTGTTGATTTTGGGAAAATAAAAAAGGATCTCAGCTCGAGGGAAAACTAGAGGCAATGGATCATGGTTCAGTCAAAAGTGGTTCTTCCAAGTTGATTCGTGGAAATTGTGGCCATAAATCTTCTTGTTGTGCAATTGTATTTATAAACTTATTTCTACTTTGGTTTATGAGGAATTCATGTTGTTTGGTTATAATTGTGAATATTTTGTTATTTGGATGTAAATGTGAATATCTTGTTGAGGGGCTATAATATGTAAAATTCTGTCAATTATCGAGGTGGGGTTGTGTTGGGATTAAACATTCTTTTATAAATGTAATTATTTAATTGGTCCCTTCTTTATAATTTAACTATTGGTTGTATAAAAATATGTTATACTAAATTATGGTATACAGAGCATAGGGATTTGAATTATACCAGCTATGTCTTTAGCGAGTTGTAAAACCAGAGTGAGGATGTTGGTATGTAGGAAATAAAGATACTATGTTCAAACTTGCTAGAGCTCATGAGAAGCCAAGAAAAAAAAATCAATTATTTCAACCATGCTATATTAGTACCTAGTTCTGTACCTAGTCGGGTTTAGTCGTTGTTAGATAATTATGAAATTAATATCAACAATCAGGGGGTTGAAAGGTTAGGTTGATATATTGTATGTACAAAAAACCATAGTAATGATTATGGTGCTAATACAATAATTATTTCTATGGTTAAAATAAAATTTAGGATCATAGGATCAACATTCAAACATGTGATGCATAGGCACACTCCTATCTAGATTTTTAGAGTCTGTTGATAGTTATAAAAATACTTAGGGAGACTATGCTATTCTAAGTATACCTTCTTAAGAAAGAAAAGAAAGACATATTACATAAATCATAATTATGTTGAGATGTACATAATACACCTCAATATAGAGAAAGAAATAAAAATTGTACAAGAAAACTTAAACTTCAGCTAGAGATGGTAATTATATAACATCAAACAAAAGAATGTAAATAACTAGAAATATACATTTTAACATAAAATCATGGCGGTTAGTATATGACATGATGCTGAGTTAATTTCTACAAATCCAACTACAAAAAACATGAATGGGCATAAATAAATATATATACATTGACATGTTCATCTCTCAGCTGTGATGTGCACAAAAAGGATTTGAGTAATTAAGATCTAGTGATGCGCTATGAATACCTAGTGGACAAAAATTTACAATTAAGAAAACACATAAATGATACGATGAAGCATCTGCTAAATTTAAACAACCAAAATAATGGTACAATCTTATTCCCAATCATAGTCGAAACAGAGTATTCATTAATCAAAGAAAGGAAAATTATAGTTACAAACTCCAGGAATGGAGAACTTATAAATTATAAAATATTAAACTCAAAAACACTAATAATGCAACATAGATATACACTCTAAGTTGCAACATTGAAAATCTATTCTTTGGAACAAGAAATGATTCCTAAGTTTAGTGAGGAGCTCCCAACAACATCCATCCTAGCTGTAATATAAAAAGTAATGGTGATTTCCAACAGAAATCACTATGGAAAGGTTCCTTCACGAAGGCAAGAGTAGACAACCGACTTGTAGTAGCATATGGCACATTTAAACTTGTGGTATCATCATAGGGTGGACAAAAGAATATGAACTACATAACATGGAGTATGCCATACCTATGAAAATATGTAGCAACATAAGAGCAAGTTAATAATTCGTAAATTCCAGGAACAAAAATGAAAGTTATAAGATTCAAATCTTCTAGTTATGAGTAAATACCAAACAAAAAACGAAAAACAAAAAAATAAAAAACAAAACAAAACCCAAAATAATGAGTTACCTAGGTTGACAAGGGCTATATAGATTCTTTGTGTGTTACCCTGAGAAGAGATGGAGAATTCATAAAATAAGTAAATCGCATTGTAATTAATCAAGGATTGAAAGAAAAATCGAAACAAAGAGATATAAAACTAACAATGACAACCCAATACCTAGAGAGAATAGCTAATTACCCTTCATGAGAAAGTAGGAGTGAATTGAGGATCTGTGGCTAGATGGTGAACTAGAAACTCTCCTACAAAGCAGAAAGCAAGAGCATAATGGAATTATAAACAAATTGGAATCGGCTGCCTCACGCCACAAGTATATTAAAAATATTGTGCATAGGAAATACTCACAAGTTACCTACGTGTATCTTAGAATGTCGAAGGTGGGGATGCAGGTGAAGTTTCTTTGTCGCAGTGCGTGTTATACTGCATCCAATATTAGATTATTACGATATCAGAAGAACTAGCCAGTGTATTAACCAGTTAGAAAAAATGTAGAAGTGATATGTATATTGCATGGTATACCTTGTAACCGGAGACATAGAACCAAATACATCATATTGAGAAGCTCACTAGAGGTCATTGTTGTACATATGCCCAAGGGTTTCAAAACAAAAGGAAAAACCCCAAAATAGAAAATAGGTTACATGGAAACTCTGAAAGAACTTAAAACAAGAATTAGATAAACTTTTAGAGAAAAAAAAAAAAAACTTACCAGGGTTCAAGTCGAGCCACGGAGGGTTTTTAAAGTGAAATATCATAAGTATGCATTGGAAAGCTGCAAGCGACCCTAAACTGCAACTTCATGCCACCATACTTTAGTTGACACCAATAAAAGTGGAACAGGTGAGGAATACTCTGTTAGTATTCTATGGAGAGACATTTCACTAGGGATGAACGCTTGCATCATTTTGAAGGAACCATAGTTCAAGCATCCTCCCACAACGATGGACAATGGAAAGGAAACCACAATGCACAACAGACCCAAAATAAAACTTTGTAATTATATTATTAAATTATAGTCAACTAATACAATTATTGTGATAAGCATTATGTGAGAAATAAATCAAAGGTTGGGGAGGTATATATATATATAACCTAGATGTGTGATAAGTGGTATCATAGCCCACTTTAAAATATTGGGCCTACAATGCACCATCACTATTGGAAGAAAAAAATACATATTTAATTTTTTTTTTAAATGTTGCTATAGAAGTTCTAACAATAGCTTCTACTATTATTTATGATACATAGGTGAAGTGGGTCACTCATAATTGCGAAAGAGTCTCCTCCAACCATAACCATCAGAGAGGCGTTATATGTCAAATTAGTGAAGCTAGCACTACAAAAAATTCTCAATTAATGGAAATGATCAAAAATATGCAATAGGAATTGAATGAGCTCCAAAAAGGAAATGAACGGTTGTTAAGAGCCAGTGAGGAGAAGGAATGTGGAATAAGGGAACTGATGGAAAAATCCAACCATAAAAGTGTGGAACCACAAAGGTTCAGATAGAAAGAGGAAAAAACAGAGTTGAAGAGTCATATAGAATGTATTCAAGAACACATAAGAAGAAGAAAAAAAATATAGTTGCAAGGAGAATTTCAGAAAATCAAACACCCTACCTTTGATGGGGAAAGGAAGGAATATGTAGAAGCATGGTTACTTAACATGATTAAATACTTTTATGTGTATGAATATGAAGGTAATCTGAAGGCATGACTAGCTATTTACCAATTGCATGGAAAGGCCACTTTGTGGTGCGAAGAGATTAAAATCATACCCCTATTGGAGGAAAAAATAGTGTCTTGGGAGGAATTTCAAACGCGGTTTAAATATTGGTACTTGAATGAACACTATTATGATGACTGCAGTAACCAATTCCATGAACTAAGGTTAAGACAAATTACCATGGATGAGTTTGCAATAAAACTTACAAACTTACTAAGTTATGGTCCCTACATTAAAGATGAGAAAGTGAAAGTGGAGAGATTTCTGAACTGTTTATCAACATCCTACAAAGAGAGGATTGAATTCGAAAATCCTAAAATGATGTACAAAGCGGTAAGGAAGGCTATATTATGTTATCAACAGCTAAAAAATAGAAATTAAGGGGAAAACCAGGGTGAACCAAGGAAAAAAATAAATCTTTCATGAATACAAAATGGCAAAAACTTCCATACTACAAGAAATTTGGTAAGCAACAGCAAAGGAAGATGTTTAATAAGGTAAGTGTAAATTAGTCAAATTAGTCTCATATGGGATCCAAATTCATGGAACCAAATAGAAAGAATGCTATAGGAGGTAAAGAACGGGAACCGCTAAGGTGTTGGGGGTGTGGTGAACCATATTTTCTCGGGGACTATCTGCATAATCCAAGGTTAATTCAAAATGTTCAAGAAGTACAAGAAGCAACTACTATGAATGACATGGCCAGAAACATTCCCAGAATTAGTGTTGCATTAGATGACAAGTAGGTTAAGCATCAATCTACTATCATTGAAATATAAGGTACAATCCAAAACCAATTTGTTCCTTCTTTAATTGATCTAGGCGATAGTTTAAGTTACATTAACCCCCAAACTGTGGAAAAATGTAAATTGTCACTAGAAAAATACCTGAATGCATGGCTAGTACTATTACCCACTGGTATTAAATGGAAAATAACATATTAACTAAAACAGTGTCATGTGAATTTGAATGGTTGTCCCACTTATGTGAATTTAAATATCCTACCTTTAGGATCATATGATATACTAATTGGCATGGACTAAATTAAAAACTAGAAAGTTGTTATAGATTGTTTAGCTAAAATAGTAAGTTGTGTGGACTAAAATGGAGAACCTAGAATAGTAAGAGGGAAACCAAAACCAATATCAGTCTCTAAAATCTCAACTTTACAACTAAAAATGACAACAATAAAAGGATGTCAGGTGTACATGGTGCATGTAGAACATGATGAATAGCAAACTAAAAAAGAAAAGTTAGAAATTACACCAGTCATAAGAGAATTTCCAGATGTGTTTCTGGAGGAAATTTCTTGGTTACTCCCTCATATATATATATATATATATATATATATATATATATATATATATATATATATCAATTTCATTATATATTTGATACCAGGTGCTACCCCAATGTCTAGAGCCTTGTACAGAATGAGTATACCAGAGCTACTAGAGTTTAAATTGTAGCTACAAGAAATGCTAGATAAGGGTTATATCAAACCTAGTGTGTCACCTTGGGGGGCCATAGTGTTGCTTGTCAAAATGAAGGATGGCACATTCAGGATGTCCATCGATTATAGGAAGTTGAATAAGTAAACTATTAAAAATAAATATCCACTACCTCAAACTGATGACTTGTTTGATGAAGGGGAGCAACAGTTTTTTCTAAAATTGAACAAAGAACTGGTTATCATCAGTTGCAGATAAAATATGAAGATATCCATAATTCTTCCTTCAAAACTTGATATGGAAATTATGAGTTCGTAGTGATACCATTTTGACACAGAAATGCACCATAAACCTTCATGCACTTAATGAATAGAGTCCTTCATAAATTTCTGGATAGATTTGTGTTAGTATTAATAGATGACATCCTAGTGTATTCTAAAAATGAGGAAGAACGTCGAGAACATCTTAGGTTAGTGTTATAGACCTTAAGAGAACATCAAATTTATGTAAAACTCAACAAATGTGAGTTTTACAAAAACATAATTCAGTATCTGGGACATGTTATTTCTAAAGAAGGATTAGAGGTGGACCATGAAAAAGTAAAGGATATCATGAATTGGTACATGCCTAAATATGTTTTCGAGGTTCGCTCTTTTATGGGGATCATTGGATATTATCAAATATTTGTAGAAGGATTTTCAAAGTTAGCTTACCCCATTACCTCCTTGCAAAAGAAAGGAATAAAGTTTGACTCAACAACCCAATGCTAATAATTTTTTGACAAATTGAAACATTTCTTAACTATATTCCCTATATTAAAAATTTCAAATCCAAATAAGGAGTTTATTATTTGTATTGATGCTTGTTTAGATGGAGTTGGGGGTGTGCTAATGCAGGATAATGCAACAATAGCCTATGAATCTAGAAATTTGAAAAAACATGAACAAAATTATGTTGTCTATGATTTAGAATTGGCAGCAGTAATACATGCTTTGAAAATGTGGTGGTACTATCTATTAGGAAAAACATTTGTGTTGGTGATAGATTATATTAGTTTGAAATGCTTCTTTAGCCAACCTGAATCAAGTGTTGGTAAAGCAAGGTGGTTAGCTTTCCTTGGAGATTTTGAATTTGATATAAAACACATAAAAGGTAAGGAAAACAAAATTGGAGATGCCCTAAGTAGACATGATCATGCTTTAATAGGAAATTTTGTAAGAAATATGAGTACAAATTTTGGGGAGAAGATTAAACATGTATCACATCAAGATCTCAAATATCAAGAAATACAGTAGAAAATACAGCAAAAAGAAAATACAAGGTATGTTGAAAATGCTGAAAGAAAACTAACATATCATAATAGACTATACATTCCTAATGTGGCCATATTGAATCATATGATATTGGATTAATACCACAAGAAACGATATTTTGGTCACCCAAGATACCATAAAATGATAACAACACTAAGAAAAACGTTTTTTAGCCAGGAATGAAAACTGATGTGGTAGAAGACTTGACTAAGTGCTTGCAGTGTCAACAAGTAAAAGTGGAACATCAACATCCTGCAAGATTATTGAATCCATTACCCATTCCTGAATGGAAATGGGAAGCCATTACAATGGAATTTGTTATAGGTTTACCAAGGACAAGGCATCAACTTGATGTCATCATGGTGGTGGTGTACATATTCACTAAAGTGACACATTTTATACTGGTGTAGTATACCTTTGGAACAACACAAATTGCTAATATCTTCATGAAAGAAAAATTTTGGTTGCACGTTATACCAAAGACGATAGTGTCAAACAAAGATGTGAAATTTACCTCAAATTTATGGAAATATTTGTTTGAGGGCATGGGAGCTCAATTAAATTTTAGTATTGCCTACCATCCTCAAATGAATCAAAAAACTGAAAGGGTAAATCAAGTTTTGAAATACATGATACGCATGTATGTAATAGACCGACCCACTAAATGGGATGATTTTATGCATTTAGTAGAATTTTCATGCAACAATAATTACCAAGCTACCATTAAAATGAGTCCTTTTGAAGCATTATTTGGCAGAAAGTGTCGTATGCCACTTAGCTGTGGCCAACTAGAGGATAAGTTAATATTGGGACCTGAAGCATTGTAAGAAATGGAATAAATAATGTGAAAAATCAGATAGAATATGAAAATATCTCAAGCTAGGCATAAAATTTATGCTAATAGAAAAAGGTCCCATAAAGAATTTAATGTTGGGGATCATGTGTTCTTGTCGGTCAAACCTAGAAAAAGTACTCTCAAAACTGGTAGTTGTGCCAAGATGGCACCATGGTTTTGCGGTCCTTTTGAAATTTCGGATCGAGTTGCTCTAGCGGAATATCAGCTATCTCTACCTAGTCATATTAAAATTGATAATGTATTTCATGTCACGTTGTTAAAAAAATATATCCATGATGCAACTCGTGTAATTGACTAGAATTTGATATAGGTGGAGCCTGAAGGAGACTTTGTTCTAGCTCCTCTCTATATCTTTTATTGGAAAGAGACCATGCTATAAAATCGAGGCATCGCTCAGGTTAAAGTATAGTTGATACACTTTACACCTAAGGAGGCTACTTGGGAATGTGAGTATATTCTGAAAGAAGCCTATCCAGTGTTATTTTTAGATGATGCAGTGAAGGAATATGCACCGAGGATGTTGTTATTTCTTTTAGAGGGGGATAATGTAATATCCCTCTGTACTTATGTAAATAGGCTTTAATTAGACTAAACTATTTTTAGCAATGGCAAGAAAGCCATAGTAAACTCAATTTGTAGTAAAATAACGATGTAATAAATAGATTTTGATAATAAAAATAAATTGGAAGATTTACTTGGAAAAGAATACTTGACCTATCAATATCATTTTTCCAATCCGAAATCCAAAGTGGATAGAATTGAACAAAGTTCCCTTCATTTACTCATAAAAATCCCTAGGAGTTGTTGGTTAAGACTTAATAGGATTGGAAGAGAAAAATATATTAAAGTAGTCAGTGAGGAAAAAACACTAAGTATGGGTGAAAAGAGCATCATGGGAGAAAAAGGATGGCTTTAACAGGAAAATAAGAAGAAAAAAAAAATCCTATGCTATGGGGTTGGCAAACCCTAGAAAGTGGGACGTCACAAAGGGAATTCTGCTAGGGAGGCAAGGCATAAAATACCTTGACTAAGAATTACAAGAGGTTGTTGATTTTGGGAAAAGAAAAAGGATCTTAGCTCGACAATGAACTAGAGGCAATGGTTCATGGTCAGGTGGGAAGTGGTTCTACCAAGTTGATTCAGGGGAATTATGATAAAAAATCTACTTTCTCTGCAAGTGTAGTTTGTAAACTTATTGTTGCATTATTTGATGAGGAAGTTTTGCTGTTTGGTTATAATTGTGAATATTTTGTTATTTGGCTATAATTATGAATATCTTGCTCAAGGGATATAACCTATAAATTTTTATCAATTATCAAGGTGGGGTTGTGTTGGGATTAAACTTTGTTTTATAAACGTACTTATTTAATGAGTCCCTTCTTTATAGTTTAACTATCGGCTGAATAAAAAAAAAATTATACTAAATTATGGTATACAAAGTATAGGGATTTTAGTTATAGAAGTTATGTCTTTGGCGAGTTGTAAAAACAAAGTGAGGATGTTGGTAAGTAGGAAATAAAGATCATATGTTTATACTCGCTCGAGCTGATGAGAAGCCTAGAAAAAAAATCAAATGTTTCCACCATGCTATGTTAGTACCTAGTTCTATAACTGGTCGAGTTTACTTGTTGTTAGATAATTGTGAAATTAATATCAACAATCAGGGATCTGAAAGGTTAGGTTGGTATACTATATGTACATAAAATAATAGTAGTGATTATGGTGGTAATACATTATTTATTTCTATGGTTAAAATAATATTTAGGATCGTAGGATCAAAATCTAAACATACGATGCATAGGCACACTCCTATCTAGATTTAGAGAGTTTTGTAACACCCCCTCCTCCCACCTCCACCCAAGAAACCTGCTAGTCAGGGTAAACATGCGACGAGAGAGGCTACTATAAGGGATTAAACTTCCTTAGTGACCTCAAGGAAATGTAACCGATAGAGCATATCAAACAAACGCATCCACATCAATAACAACACCCTCAAGAGACATGTCAACCACTCAGACATCATGTCCTTGAGTTCCACTAATGATTTAAGCCTCTTAACCCCCGGTCACTCTGATGTTATAGGAATGAGAATTTCCAACATCCCAAACTTTCTCTCATAGGCCTATGTGCCAGTGACTATAGACTTTTCTCAGTAGACCTGTGCCAGTGAACCCGAGATTTGAGCCACTTTTCTAGCCCAGAATCTTGGCCTCTAACCATAACTTCCTACAACCTTCATAATCCATCAAATAAATGATAAAAATGTTGATAAATCAAAAATAAACCTCAAGACTAGGCCTAAGCACCCCCAACTAGGACTGTCATTCTATCAAACACTTGACATCAATGCAACCCATAGGTCTAGGATACAAGATAGAGCATAAATGAATGAAAAAAATTATGAAACATAACCAAAAAGATCACCTCCTTCTCCATTGAACTATTATATCATCAATTAGGTATTGCTTCCATCCATTTAACAATTACAAGTAAATACATGAAATTACCATGATATGAACCAATCATTTAACCAAGCTTATAACCATCATAAAAAACATAGAAATATCATAAATATGACAACCATTAAATCCGCATATAAACTAGTGAAAAGGTAAGAGAACTTAGCTCTCATTAATCATGGGCAAATTCGACCAAGTTTGGGACTTCCACATAACACCTGACCATAAACATGGTTGAACCAAATCTCTCTTTTAGCCAGTCACCCTCGTTCCATATTCCAAGCATGAATGTGGGATCTTATAAAACAGCTAGTCTAAGAAAAACCAAGGGAATCTAGAGGCTAAACCACCTCCAGCTTCACCAAACCATGATCACACCAAAACTGGTGCTCCAATCACAACCGAACCGAACTTGGAATGCCATCAATCCATTACAATCCTTGAGGAATTTTCCGTCTCCTTATCTCTCAAGCTTTACTGAAATTTAATTCCAGATAACTAGGCCCTAAGCCGAGACAAATCTTTTAGGATTTATCATAATCCAAACCCAGATCACTAGGCCCTAAACCAAGACTCCTCCCTCAGGCTTTACCGTGTATCCCTCCAAAACTAGTCAAGGGATTCCTATGCCTTTGGGAATGAACCTTCAGACCACCTCTGCTTCAGATCTTGAAATCCATCTGGTAAACCAAATATTAAAAACATAAATAAATATCCCAACACCATGGCATCTGAAAAAAGGCAAGGGTAGGCTAAAAACCAGTGTCATAACTCGGCAAAACCATGGTCCAACATGCAAACCCATGCATGCCCAAGCCAACAAGGAAATCACACATGCAGAAGGTTACCTGCAAGTATTCCAACTAGAACTGCTTGATCCTACTTTCCTTTCCTTGATCCTTACTCTCCTTCCTTTCACTTTTCTTGCTTTTTGTTCCTTGATCCAAAGCTAGAGTGCTTCAAGAAAACTCTAAGTGACCAAGAGTGACAGAGAGAGAGAGAATAATGAGAGAGCTCCAAACTTGAACTGAAAAAAGATTACCAACTAATCGTCAAAAGCCTTTTTATTAATGAGGCCTCTATTTTCTTCATTTTCCATTATTTTCCTTCAATTTCCTCCTTGCGTGCAACTTTTGACCTTTTACCTTACTTTTCTCCTAATTTCCTTTATTTTCATAAATAAATGTGCCAAAACTACCCTTCTCCTTTTAATTCCTTTGCCTTAACCTTTTCCAATTATACTTAGTGAAAACACACACCTAATGATGCCCACTAGGATATATTTTCCCAACATTTAGCTTGGAATAAGTGTCCCTTAACCATGGTATTATTGTACCGTTATTAACTTTTATTACATGAATTTTTCACCAGGGTTGTTATAGAACCCTCCCCTTGGGGAACACTATCCTCGGTTTTGAACCACACCAAGACTTTAGCAAAACTGCTAAAAAGAAAACATACTACTCGTTGAGCTTTATAACTTAGCTCGTTGCAGTGTTTACAGTAAAAGACCTACTCAAAATCAAAACACCATGAAAACATGACAATATAACAACCATAATAACATGACACCCATACTTCTTATTGGAGATTTATAACTTAGCTCATGGTGTTACATCAATATATATATAGACACATATACCAAAACATCACCAAAACATATACCAACATCAAACCAAAATTTTTTTGCCTCAACTGGCAAAAAATGAAGGATACGGGGCTCGCATCTGATCTAGCATCTCCCATGTATCTTTTTCAGGCCCAAAGTGCTTCCACTCCACTTTAACTTCCTCTATGTCTTTTTTCATGAGCATGATATGTTTCCCTTGCAATATGCATTGAGCCTTTGACTGGAACTCTCCTTCTTGCTCCACCTGTAATGAAAACCAATCAATAACATGATCAACATCCTTTATATACTTATTAAGCAATGAGTATGGAAAACATCATGGAATTTCAATGTTGGAGGCAGTGCAAGTCAATATGTGACCAGTCCAATCTTCTCAAGGATCTCAAAAGGCCCACAATACCTTGTTCCCAACTTGTCACATGAACCAATCCTCAAAGAGATTTTCTTGGGCTTGATGCGAAAATACACACTCTCCCCAACCTAAAACTCCTTGAACACCCTATGCCGATCCACATAACTCTTATGACTATCTTGTACTACCTTTATATTCTTCTTTATAACCTACATTTCCTACTCCATGTTTGCCAAATGTCTAGTACAATGAGAACCATATTCACTAGATCACTCTAGTTGATGGGAGTATTACAACTTTGTCCATTTAATGCCTTGAAAGGACTCATCCTCAATGACTCCTGATAACCATTGTTGTATGAAAAATCAACCAGTGGAAGATTCTCCTCCCATTTCTCTCACTCGTGCATCGCGTACATCCTCAACATATCCTCCAAGATCCTATTGACCATCTCAGTTTGTCGATTTTTTTGCAGATGATAAGTTGTACTGAAGGCAAACTCTGTAACCAAGCCTGCAAATAATGCTTTCAAAAACTTGGAAGTGAACTTTGCATCCCTATCTGACACAATCTTCTTCAAAACAACATGCAGTCTCACTATCTCCCTGATGAACATTTGTGCTACCTTGATGGCTGAATATGTAGTCTTTACTGGAATGAAGTGAGCTACCTTGCTCAACTTGTCAACAGTAACATAATAGAATCATGCCTCTTTGCTGTCCTCGGAAGACCTGTGATGAAATCTGTGGAAATGACCTTTCATTTCCATTCCGGAATCGCTATAGGTTGTAGTAAACCACCTGGATGCTTACATTTTTCCCTGAACTATTGACAATCTAAACCTATACCCACAAACTCTACCACTTCTTTCTTTAGATTCAGCAAATAGTAGAACTTTTTTACTACCTTCAACGTCTTTTGATATCCTAGATGACCAGAGTATGTCTTGGCATGAAACTCCCTCAAGATAAGCTTCTTGAGATCACTGCAATTTGGCACATAGATATTGTCTCTAAATCTCACCAAACCATCTGTCGTGAGAAGATAGTTTTCATCCTTATCACATGTACCTGTACTTATACCTGTGCTCTATTGCAACCTATGCATAATCTCCATGTATTTTTCATCCCGTTGTCCTACCTTCAAGATCCTATCTTCTAACTCTGTCCCATAAGTGCTCATAATTTCTATATGATTTACTTGTACCTTCTTGCTAACAGCATCCGCAACCCGGTTCTCCTTCCCTTTGATGTATATGATCTCGAAGTTGAAATCACTCAGGGTATACAACCATATAGATTGCTTGGAATTTAGATTTAGTTGATCTAACAAATACCTCAACCCACTATGATCACTCATTAATGTAAAACTCTTGCCAAGAAGATAGTGCCTCCACATCTTCAATGCATGTATAATCACTGCTAGCTCAAGATCACGCATTGGATAGTTCTTCTCATGCTCATTCAGTTTCCGTGACTCATAGCACACTACTTGTCCTTCTTGCATGAGAACTCCACCAAGTCCTCTCTTTCAAGCATATGTACATGCTACCAACTCCTTGTTTGGATCCATAATCTTTAGCATTGTTGCATGTGTCAACAACTTCTTAAGTTGCTCAAAAATAGCCTCACATTCTTATGCCCATTCAAACTTCTTACCTTTCTACTGTAATGATCTAATAGGATATGCAATGCGTTAGAAGTTCCTGATGAACCTCTTGTAGTAACCTGCCAATCCCATAAATGATCTCACCTCATCCACAATCTTAGCAGCTACCAACTCCATGATGGCCCTTATCTTTTCTGGATCCATTGCTATGCCATCCTTGGAGACAAAATGCCCCAAGTAATGTACCTCCATCTAAAATAAGTTTCACTTGCTATGTTTAGCATATAATTGATGCTCTGTTAGAAACTTCAACACTTCTTCTAAATGCTCATCATGTTCTTCCTCATTCTTAGAATATACTAGTATGTCATTAGTGAATACAATAACAAACTTGTCTAGATAAGGACCCAACACACTATTCATCAAACACCGAAATGTAGCTGGAGAATTAGTCAAACTGAATGGAACAACAAAAAACTCATAATTCCCATACCTAGTCCTAAATGCAGTCTTGAGGATATCCTCTTCCTTGATGCATACTTGATGATATCCTGATCTCAAGTTGATCTTAGAGAACATTGTTGCTCCCTTCAATTGGTCAAAAAAATCATCAATCCTCGACAACGAGTACCTATTCTTGATGGTCACTTTATTCAACTGATTGTATAATCTAATATCACCCTCTTCCTTATTCACAAACAATACCAGTGCACCCCAGGGTGATACATTTGGCCTAATGTATCCCTTATCCAAAATTTCCTTCAACTTCAACTTTGATTCAAAAAACTCAGGTGTACTCATCCTATAAGGTGCTTTTTATGTTGGGGCTAGCACAAACTCAATAGAAATTTCTACCTCCTTGTGAGGTGGCAACTTTGTAATGTCCTCAAGAAATACAGCCTGAAACTGCTACAAAACTGAGTACATGCTTAACACATGGGCATCCTCAACCTCCTTACTCTTTTCATTGGAAATGTGTACTGCAAACATCACACAAACTTTTTTGCAACTATGCTTAACCTACATAATGGTAACCATCCTTCCTAATGTATGCTTCTTCTTTCCATGCAAAGTCCTCTTTTCCCCACCATCATCCACACGCTCAATGGCCTTGTCAAAGAAATCCACCTTGGTTCTATGAAGGTACATCCAATCTGTACCCAAAAGCATATTATATGAACCCAACGGAATTACATTCAAATGTGCTATTGTAGGCATACCATTTAACTCAATTGCACAATCACTTACCCAATGGTGAACTCTCTTCTTTGTACCTATAGCCAACTTTACCAACCAAGATTCTGCATGCACTTATTTTCTCAAACCACACTTATCCACTAGGTCAAGATTAATACAACTATAGTTAGGTCCAGAATCAATCAAAATAGAAACAACTTGATTGTAAAGCTTATTGTCCATCTCAATGACTGATGCCTAGTGATCCACCTACCTATTGCCCACAACTGCATAGATCTGAGGAATTCTATGACCAACATCACCAACTATATGTGACTCTTGAGAACTTTAGATCTAGGGTCTACCACCACTCTGATACTGTAGAAAATCCCTCTTATCATTATCCTTACCACATATCCAAGACTACAATGGTTCCATACCACTGCATCTAGCTTGCTTCTCTCCATGTCCCTTCTTTGTTGTATTGAATCTCTTGTACATAACTACATTTTGTTTCTCACTTGCATCTTGAGGTATTCCTCTCTTTCATGGTCATTTTCCTTTAGTTTTCTCATTTCGTTTCAAGTCGTGCTTAGGCTCAACTTTGTGCTTCGACTACTCATAAAAATGGTCCAACTTTCAGATGGCCTCCTCTAACGATATAGGCTCATCAAACTCAATCTGGTCTTTGTATGCAACTAGAAGTCCACTAATGAATCTCTGAACCTTGGCCTTCTCCTCCCAAAGGTAAGGCACATATCTCAATAAGTCTAAAAATCTGCTAGTATACTCATCATCTCTTATAGAACCCATCTTCAAATCATAAAAATCCTTAGCTCTGACATCATAGTACCTTTCTGACCAGTACTTCTTCTTGAAGAGTTGTTAAAATGCATGCCAAGTCAAATCCTCCTCATGTATACCTTTCAAATTCTTCACTTCTTCCCACCAAATATCATCTTCACCTTTGAGACTTAAAGTGGGTATCTTTTCTTTCATGTTTTCTGAATAATCATGCAATTGGAAGAATTTTTTCATACCCAACAGCCATGCCTCTCCATCCTATGATTTCTTCATCACTCCATCTAATGTAGGTGGTGTTTCCTTCTTAAACTCATTTGAAAAGTGCCCCCTATCACTCCTCCTGTATGGATGATAACGATGATGATCATGATGCCTATTAAAACCAGAACTAGAATAATACATGTGTCGATCACCTCTTCTATCCATAGTGTCCAACATCCTACCAACTCTGATCATGTCATATCTATCCGAATGGTGTCTACTAGGAGATCTACTTCCAGATACCCCATTAATTTTTTCCTCATGTCCATGGTTGATTCGAAGCGGTCCCTATTGTTGCAAAGATGACAAACTCTGAAGTAGTATCTCATTCACCTTTGCTTGTTTCTCTTGTGCCTACATTATTTTGTCATTGTCTACTTTGCAACTCATTATTTCTTCCTTCCGGATTCTCTATGTGTCTGCTGAATCTAAAGACTACCCCATAGCATGCTACCCATCTAATGAATAGGGATATTCTATGTAGTTTACCACCTTGCTAACCATTTGATCTCTTTCCTACAAGGCATACTATGTCGGTTAAACTAAATCTCAATAAACCAATGTACCTTAGCATAATTTTGGGAGGATACCTTATCTGAAAGATCACCAAATTAGCATGATATATGTATAACATAATCATAATAGCATATACACATACACCAAATAAGTGTATCACTGTATAAACATCATTCTAGCTAGCGTCCAGTCATCAATGCAAGGCCATATCAACAATACATGCTATGGTCTCATGCATGATAACAACCATTACTCCATTGCACACATTGCCACATGAAACTATCAACACGCATAAGCAATGCCTAATCAACTACACATATGTATGAATGCATGTAGTTGAGCATAAGTGATCAATTCTTGTAACCAACCTACAAGACTGATACATGTAATCAAAACATTTAAGAATGCACCTGACATACAAGGATGTAGTCAAGTGACATATAATCAACATGTAAGCGACATATAACCATGCAACCAATCATATACTTCCGACAACGCCTCCTACAAAATCACATCAAGTTCATCATGACAACGTTAATACAACCATGATCAATATGATGTAATGGAACAAACACATGGAATGCAAGTGTAAGAGACACACATTCAACTGACATACATGCATGACCAACACATTCACCTAAGGAGAGTGCAACCATGCACTGATGACAATATGTAACACCCCCTCCTCCCAGGTCCACCCAAGAAACCATCCAGTCGGGGAAAACATGTGATGAGAGAGGCTACTTTAAGGGATTCAACTTCCTTGGTGACCTTACGGAAATGTAATTGACGGACCATATCAAACAAGCCCATCCACATCATCAAGAACACCCTCAGGAGACATGCCAGCCACTCAGACATCATGTCCCTAAGTCCCACTAATATTTGATCCTTTTAACCCCTAGTCTCTCTCATGTTATAGGCATGACAGTCTCTAGCAACCCATAGTCACTCTCATAGGCCTATGTGCCAGCAACTGTGGACTTTTCTAAGCAGACATATGACATTGACCCGAGATTTGAGCCACTTTTCTATCCCAGAATCCCAACCTCTTCCCAGGACTTGCTACAACCTTCAGAATCCATCAAATACATTATAACAATGTTGATAAATAAAAAATAAACCTCAGGACTATATCTGAGCATCTCCAACCGGGACTGTCATTTTGTCAAACACATGGCATCAATGCAACCCACAAGTCTAGGATATAAGACAAAGCATAAATGACTAAAAGAACTTATGAAACATAACCATAAGGATCACCTCCTTTTACATTGAACTATTATATCATCAATTAGGTCATGCATCCATCCATTTCACAATTACAAGTAAACACATGAAATAACCATGACATGAACTAATCATTTAACCATGTTTATAATGAGCATAAAAACCATATAAATATCAAAGATTTGACAACCATTAAATACCCATATAAAATAGTGCAAAAGTAAGAGAATGTATCTTTGATTAATCATAGGCAAATCAGACTAGGTTTGGGATTTCCATTTACCACCCAACCATAAACATGGCAGAACCAAATCTCTCTTTTAGCCAGTAACCCCCGTGCCATATTCCAAGAATGGATGTGGGATCTCATAGAAAAACCAATCCAAGAACAACCAATGGAATCCAAAGGTTAAACTGCCTCCACCCTCTCCAAACCATGATCACACCAAAACCAGTGCTTCGATAAAAACTGAAACGAACCTGAAATGCCATATGGAATCCATCACTATCCTTGAGGAATTTTTCATCTCCTTATCTCTCAGGATTTACCACAATCCAATCCTGGATTAGTAGGCCCTAAACTAATACCAGTCTCTTAGGCTTTACCATAATCTAAACCTAGACAATTAGGCCCTAAACCAAGACTCCTCCCTTAGTATTTACCATGTATCCCACCAAAACTGGTCAAGGGATTCCTAGGCCTTTGGGAATAAACCTTGAGACCACCTTCACCCCAGATTCTGAAATTCATCTGGAAAATGAAAGCTCAAAAACAAAAATAAACATCCTAACACCATGGTATCCAAAAGAGGCAAGGCTATGCTAAAAGCCACTATCATAACCCAACAAAATCATGCCACTGACTGCAAGAGAACCATACACCAACACGCAGATCCATGCATGCCCAACCCAGCTAGGAAATCACACATGCAAAAGGTTACCTGCAAGTATTCTCATTGAATCTTCTTCATCCTTCTTTCTTTTCCTTGATCCTTGTTTTCCTTCATTTCCCTTTGCTTGTTTTTCCTTCCTTGATCCAAAGCTAGAGTGCACCAAGAAAATTCTAATTTACCAAGAGTGTGAGAGAGAGAAAGAATAGTGAGAGAGCTCCAAACTTGAACTAACAAAAGGTTACCAACTGACCCTAATAAGCCTTTTTGTTAATGATGCCTCTATTTTCTTCATTTGTCATTATTTTCCCTCAATTTCCTCCTCACATGCAACATGTGACCTTTCACCTTACTTTTCTCCTAATTTCCTTTATTTTAATATATAATGTGCCAAAAATTCATCTTTCCTTTTAATTCCTTTGCCTTAGCCTTTGCCAATTTTCCTTAGCCAAAACATGCATCCAGTGATGCCCACTAGGATATCTTTGCCCAACATTCAGCGTGGAATAAGTCTCCCTTAACTATGGTCTTATTTTTCCTTTATTAACTTTTATTACATGAATTTTTCACAGGGGCCATTACAAGTTTGTTGTTAGCTATAAATCTCCTTAGGTAGACTATGTTATTCTAAATATACCTTCTTAAGAAAGGAAAGAAATACAAACAACATAAACCATAATTACGTTGAATTGTGAGAATAGATATATTAATTTTATGATGCGCAGTCAGATTCGAATTATCACACTTCATGTGATATTCTTTTTATGTGACCACTAAGGTATTAAATAAAACTAGTACATAATACACCTCAATATAGAGTAAGAAATAAAAATTGTACAAGAAAACTTGAACTTTAGCTAGAGTTGGTGAGTATATTACATCGACAAAAGAATGTAAATAATTGGAAATAGACATTGCAAAAAAGAATCATGGTGCTTACTATATGACATAACATTGAGTTAACTTCTACGAATACAACTATGAAAGCCATGAACGAGCATAAAAAGATACATATACAATGACATCTTCATTTCTCAATTATGATGTGCACAAAAAGGATCTGAGTAATTAAGATCTACTAGTGCACTGTGAATACTTGGTGATGGAAAATTTACAATTCAGAAAACACATAAATGCTACGATGAAGCATCTGTTAAATTTAAACAACCAAAACAATTGTACAAGCTTATTCTAGATCTCAGTTGAAACGAAGTATTAATTACTCAAAGAAAGAAACATTATAGTTACAAACTCCAATAATGGATAACTTATAAATTATACAATATTAAACTCAGAAACACTAATAATGCAATAGAGATATGCACTCTAACTTGCAACGCTACAAATATTTTCTTTGGAACAACAAATGATTCCTAGGTTTAGTGAGGGGCTCCCAACAGCAGCCATCCTAACTGTAGTATAAAAAGTAACGTGATTTACAATAGAAATCACCATCGAAAGGTTCTTTCATGAAGGCAGGAGCAGACAACCGACCTGTAGTATCATATCACATGTTTGAACCTGGGGTCTCGTCATAGGGTGCACAAAAGTCTATGAATTACATAACACGAAGTACGCCATACCTGTGAAAATATGCAGCAACATAAGAAAAAGATAATAATTCATAAATTCCAGAAAAATAATGAAAGTTATAATATTCGTCTTGTCCGTGTATGATTAAATACCAAGAAAAAAAAACTTAAAAAAAACAAAACAAAACAAACAAACAAAAAATAAAAACAAACAAAAATAAAAAATAAAAACAAACAAAAACAAACAAAACAAACAAAACAAAACAAAACCCAAAATAATGAGTTACCTGAGTTGGCAAGGGTTATATAGCTTCTCTATGTGTTACACTAAGAAGATATGGAGAATTCATAAAATAAGTAAATCATAGGGTAAATAATCAAGGATTAAAATAAAAATAAAAATAAAGGGATATAAAACTAACAATAACAACCCAATAACTAGATAGAATAACTAACTACCCTTTATAAGCAAGTAGGAGTGAACTGAGGATCCATGGCTAGATGGTGAACAAGAAACTCTCATACAAGGCACAAAGCAAGAGCATAATGCAATTATAAACAAATCGGAATCAGTTGAGTCACAACACAAGTATATTAGAAAGATTGTGCATAAGGACACTCATAGTTACCTAGGTGTATCTTGGAATGTCAAAGACAAGGATGCTAGTGAAGTTTCCTTGTAGCAGTACCTCTTATATTGCATCCAATTATAGGTTATTACAATATCATAAGAACTAGGCAGTGTATTAACTAGTTAGAAAAAATGTAGAAGTGATATGTTTATTGCAGCATATACCTTATAACCAGGGATAGAGAACCGGAGACTAGAGGTCGTTGTCATACCTACACCCAAGGGTTTCAAAACAAATGGAAAAACCCTGAAATCATAAATAGGTTACATGTCGACTCTGAAAGAACTTAAAATTGGAATTACATAAACTATAAAAAAAAAAAACTTACCAAAGTTCATGTGGAGCCAAGGAGGATTTTTAAACTGAAAGTCCATAAGTATGCAGGGGAAAGATGCAAGCAACCCTAAATTGCAACTTCATACCACCATACTTTAGTTGACACCAATAAGCATGTAACAGGGGTATAAATACTCTATTAGCATTCTCAAGAGATACAGTTGACTAAGGATGACCACTTGCCTCATTTTTAAGCAACCCAAGTTCAAGCCTCCTTCCATAACACTGGACAATAGAAAGGAAACCTTACCACACAACAAACCCAAAATAAAACTACAGGGTAAAGGAGGTTAGGGTTTTGGAAGAATAAACAAGGAACAACCATTAGATCACCTCGAATGATCTTGGTCTTTGAACAGAACCTGATACTGACACCCATCCCACCTCCTCGTGAATGACATGTGAAAAAAGGGACTTGGTGCAGACATATTCGATGCACAAAATTTTAAGGGCATGTCCTATTTGTGGTAAAGAAAGTGTGGGACATACTAGTAGAAGTTATGGTTGTTAATAAATAATACAACTATATATGGTGTATGGTAAAACATAGCCCATAGTAATATGAATAAAGCAAGAGACAGGTAAGTACATAACCAACACCTTGGTAATAAATGACATTATTAAGTATGCGACCCTCTTCCCATGGATAAATACATACAGGACACCTTGGTAATAAATGATACTATTAAGAATGTGACCCTTTTCCCATGTGTCTCGTGAACCTAACATATAGATGTAAGGCCATTTGTAACAGGAATCATAACACAACCACTAATGTTATCTAAAGTATTTACATATATATAGAGGAGTTGAGGAGAATACTATATAGCAAATAAAAGTATTCACTTAGGGAGTTAAACCTTGTATTTATATTATTAAATTACAGTCAACCGATTCGATTATTGTGATAAGCATATATATATATATATATATATAAACTTTAAACTTGGATGCGTGACAAGTGGTATCAAAGCCCACTTTAAAATACTGGGCCTCCAATGGACCATCAATGTTGGGAGAATATACATATACATACACACACACACACATATATATATGATATATATAAATTAATTTTTTTAAATGTTTCTATAGAAGTTTTGACAGTAGTTTGTACTGGTCTTTACAGTACATAGGTGAAGTAGGTCACTCAGAATAGCGAAAGAGTCTCCTCTAGGCATAACCAGTGAAGAGGCGTTATATGTCGAATTAGGAGAAGGTAGCACTACACCAAATTCTCATTTAATGGCAATGATGAAAAATCTACAATAGGAACTGACTTAGCTCTGAAATAGCAATGAACAATTGTTGAGAGATAGTGAGAGTAAGAACGCAGAATAAGGGAACTGACGGAAAAATCTAGACATAAAAGTGTCGAACCAGAAAGGTTGAAATGGAAAGAGGGAGAAATAGAGTGGGAATGATCTAAAAATGTTGAAGATTCAGATAGAACATATTCAAGAACACATAAGAGGAAGAAGAAAATAGAGTTGCAGGGATAATTTTGAAAAATCAAACCCCCTACCTTTCATGGGGAAAGGGACGAAGATGTTGAAGCATGGTCTCTTAACATGATTAAATACCTTCAAGTGTATGAATATGAAATTAATCTAAAGGCTCACCTGGTTATCTACTAGTTGTAGGGCAACTCCACTTTGTGGTGGGAATAGATTAGAAGCATACACCTATTGGAGGAAAAAACAATGTCTTGAGAGGAATTTCAAATTTGGTTTAAATATTCGTATTTGAATGAATGTTATTACGATGTGTGTGCTAAGAAATTACATGAACTAAGGTTAGGACAACTTACCATAAATTATTTTATTACAAAATTTACAAACTTATTAAAGTATGTTCCCTACATTAAAGAGGAGAAGGCGAAAGTGCAGATATTTCTGAACTATTTACCAACATCCTACAAAGAGAGGATTGAATTTGACAATCCTAAAATGATGGATGAAGTGGTAAGGAAAGCTAAATTATGCTATCAACAACTCAAAAATAGAAATGAAGGGGAAAAACCATGGCAAACCAAGAAAAAAAATAATTTGTCATGAATATAAGATGGCAGAAACATCCTTGCTATAAGAAATTTGGTAAAGAACAACAAAGGAAGAAGTAAAATAAGGGAAATGTAAATCAGTCATCTCAGTCTCATGACGGATCCAAAGTCATGGAACCAAGCAGCAAGAAGGTTATATGAGGTAAATAATTGGAACCAATGAGGTGTTGGGGGTTTGGTGAACCACATTTGCTAAGGGATTGTCGGCATAATCGAAAGCTAGTTCAAAATGTTCAAGCAGTATAAGAAGCAACTACTGTAAATGACGTGGCTAGAAACATTCCTAGAATTAGTGTTGTATTAGAGGATAGGCATGTTAGGCATCAATATACTATGATTTAAATAGAAGGTAGACCCCAAAACCAATTTGTTTATGTTTTAATTTATCCAGTAGCTAATTCAAGTTAAATTAACCCCCAAACTATGCAAAAATCTAAAATGTCATGAAAAAAGTACTAGAATGCATGGTAGTACAATTAGCCACTGGTACTAAATGAAAATTAACATATCAATTAAAAAAAATTCATGTGAATTTGAATGCTTATCCCACTGAAGTGAAATTAATTATTCTTCCTTTAGGATCATATGATACACTAACTGGCATGGATTGGCTTGAAAAACAGAAAGTTGTTATAGATTGTTTAGCTAAACCAATAAGTTGCGTGGACCAAAATGGACAACCTAGAATAGTAAGAGGGAAACCAAAACTAATATTAGTTTGGAAAATATTAGCTTTACAACTAGAAAGGATAGTAAGAAAAAGATGTCAGGTGTACATGGTGCATGTAGAACATGATGAGCAGCAAATTGAAAAAGAAAAGTTAGAAATTAGAGAAGTCATAAGAGAATTTCTAGATGTGTTTTTGGAGGAAGTTCCTCAGTTACGCCCTCGTAGAGATCAATTTCGCTATCAATTTTCTACCAGGTGCTATCCTCGTGTCTAGAGCCCCATATAGAATGAGTATACCAAAGCTACTAGAGTTGAAATTGTAGTTATAGGAACTGCTAGATAAGGGTTATATCAGACCTAGTGTGTCACCTTGGGGGGGCCCAGTGTTGTTTGTCAAAAACAAGGATGGTGCATTTAGGATGTGCAACTATTGAAAATAAATATTTTCTATCTCAAATTGATGACCTGTTTGATTAGGTAACGGAAGAAACAACTTTTTCAAAAATTGATCTAAGCATTGGTTATCATCAATTAAGGATAAAGGATGAATATATCCATAATACTACCTTCCTAACTCGATATGGACATTATGAGTTCATTGTGCTACCATTAGTCTCACAAATGCACCAGTAACCTTCATGTGATTAATGAATAGCGTCCTTCACAAACTTCTGGAAACATTTGTGTCAGTATTCACAGATGGCATCCTATTGTATTTTAAAAATAAGGAGGAACACCAAGAACATATTAGGTTTGTGTTACAAACTTAAGAGAACATTAGATTTATGAAAAATGAAGAAAAAGTTAGTTTTACAAAAACAAAATTCAGTATCTGGGACACATTATTTCTAAAGAAGGATTAGAGGTGGACCCTAAAAATTGAAGGTTATCATGAATTTTCCCATGCCTAAATATGTGTCTACAGTTTTTTCTTTTATGGGGATCATTGGATATTATTGAATATTTATAGAATGGCTTTCAAATTTAGCTTACCCCATTACCTCCTTGTAGAAGAAAGGAACAAATTTTGACTAGACAACCCAATGCCAAGAAACTTTGACAAATTGAAGTAGTTGTTAACTACAACCCCTATATTAATATTTTCATATCAAAACGAGGAGTTTAGTATTTGTATTGATGCTTATTTTGATGGACTTGGGCGTGTGATAATGCAGGATAATGCAGTAATAGCCTATGAATCCAAAAAGTTGAGAAAGCATGAACATAATTATGTTGTTTATGGTTTAGAATTGGCAGCAGTAATACATGCTCTGAAAATGTGGAGGCACTATCTATTGGGAAAAAAAATTGTGTTGGTGGAAAATCATACACTATAACAAATAAGTTCATTGGTGAGGTTCATGCCTGTGACAGACCTTTAAGGTTTGTCACCAATGTCATATATGGTGGCTTTCCTTAAGAAATCGTTCTTGTTAGTGTATATAGTGATGGTACTTTAAGGTTTGTCACCAAATCCATTTTCAATGACACTTTTGGTGAGGGTCGTTAAAGGCCCATGACTATTTCTCTCTTTGGTGACACTTCTAGTGACGATATTTTATTGACCCTCACCAATGCTCTTTTTGGTTACTTTTGGTGACGATCAAAAAATGTTCAACATCATTGATCATTCCAATGATTTTGTGATGACTCTATGTGCCTGTTACTATATTTGTTGTCAAAAGATAACGATTTAAGATCATTATTGTGGAGTATTTTTCATTATGAGTACAAGGCCATAGTGGTTAGAGTCAATAAATTTGTTACGAAGTAATAAGCGTATATCATTTCCCTAAAGTAATTAGAATAGAGTTTTCCTATGATTCAACACATGATTCATATCTACTAGGTTTATTATCTAGCAAATTCCCTTTCGATAAAGTTCCACTAGTGGTTGTAGGAAATATATTATTTAATACATAATCAAGCTCTGTTAATTCTATTAATGAGAGAGACCTAACACTCCTCAACAATCGTGGCACACCTTAAAATGCTTTGGCACACACTAACATTTCTTGGCACCTTGCATGTCTTGGGACATCTTGCCATGATTAGGATTCCAAAGAACATGTTCACATGCCCTAGCACAACATAGCACTCTCATAGCATGTGTCAGCATGCCCTGGAACACCTTGGCATTTATTGACATACATTAGCACTTGGCGCACATTGTCACTTGGCATGTAATGGAACCTATTATTATTGTGCTTGGCATGCCCCTTTTGAAAAATAGAAAGTCATGACTTATTAACCCTCTTATGCATTCCTTTCCTTGCATTTTAGCTTGTTCTTCCTTTTTTTCCCTTGACACTTCTTGACATATATTGACATACCCTGGTGCCCTACACATCCTAGCATGCCTTAGCACCTAGCATGTCTTTTCATACCTTGGCAAATGTTAGCACACCCTCGAACTCCATAGCACACTTTGGCACTTCTTGACATGCCCTAATATTCCCTAGCATGCCTTATGAGTGCTTATCATACCTTGTCACTCCCTCCTTGGCATGAAATCTAGCACTCATTGACACTCCCTGACACACCCTCATATTCATTCACTTCCATTAATTTTACCTAGTTTTCCCTTGTGTTGTCCTATTACTCCCTAACAATTCATTAGCACTCTCTAACACAACTTAGCACTCTTCAACATACCCTGCCACTTCATAAGATGCATAAACTCCCTAGCACATATTGGCACCTGGCACGTGTTGGCGCTTAGAAAGTCTTAGCATGCATGGAATGCATTGATTTTCCATCGTATGATTTGGCATAGTTTAATATTAAATATATTTGAGAGAAATTATTGGAAAGTAGATGAGAAGAAACAAAGGAAGATTTGACACTTATAATGCACTAAAACTTGGAACTTGGAACCTAGTGTTGGCATACCTAGCATGCCCCTCTTGGAAAATGTAAATTGATGACTTATTAACCCTCTTATGTGTTCATTTCCTTTTAGTTTAACTTGTTTCTCCCTTTTTTCACCTTGACAGTCCCTAGCACATATTGTCACACCGTTGCACATCTTTGAATGCCTTAGCACTTGGAAAATATTAGCATGTTTGACATGCTTTCACACTATCTAGCACATGTTAGCATTCCCTAGCACACCTTAGCAGTCATACCCTCACATCTAGCCTTACATTTTTTCATGACTTAGGAACCCAATCAAGTCCTTGGCTAATGCATTTCATGTGACATTTGCGTGCTTCAACCGCAACAACTTGACCAGTTTCACCTACTACAAGTAGTATGTGCCTTCTTCACCTAAGAAATGACTATAACTCATCTTAGGCCACTCATGTCCAAGCTCGACTTGTTCCACTTAACTAGTTACCAAGACAAGGATCACATTTAACCATGGCCATAAAACAACTAAGCAACATAGCTTACACAGGAAATATTTCACATTTATGTTCAATTCATATAAACAATAGAGCATTAACTGAGAGTTTACAAGAACCACAATATGCACAAGACATTTAAGGTATAAGCTGACACAAGTTGAGTGCCCCAAAACTTATACAGGATAATGTACACTATGAAATTACCTATAATAGTCTAAAACATGAGCATGAAGCCAAAATGTGCCATATCGCATATAAAAATACCAACTAAAGGAAAAATAATGTTGTTCTAAGCACAAAGTCTCCCTTTGTCTAAAACTACTATGTCGAGCCTGTTATTGCAAGCATAGGCTTTCCTCTTGTAAATCCTATTATGAGATTATCCTAACACACTTTTTCCTTGTCACACTTGAATTCACTGGCACTCCCTAGGACACACTCTTATTCATTTCTTTCCATGCATTTTGACCTAGTTCTCCCTTATGATGCCTCGACACTCCCTAACATTGCTCAGCATGCATTGACATTGTCTAACATGTGTTAGAATTCATTTTCTTTTGTTCGCGTGCCTTGAACCTCCCTATCTATCATTCCCTCACAACTACCCTAACTTAATTTGTAGCTTGGGAACCTGACCAAGTCCTTGCTTGACAACAAGAGCTTGACCAAGTTACGGTTACTACATCTAGACTATGTTGTTGAATTAGGTATCCTGGGAGGTACCCCACAAGAATAGTGAGATGGGTTTGTGTGATTTCGATCACAAAAGACTTTGTGGGAAAAAAACCCAAGCCAAGGGGTTCTGGACCCAAGATGGGGTTTAAAATCTAAAAGAAAATTATAAAGGAAAATTAATATTTCCTAAGGTCTAAGTGGATAAAACCTATAAGTTCTAGAGGGTTCCTAAGAGGGTTAGGAAAAATTATTTAAGGAGGCCTTAGGATGAAGGCAATAACATTAAGTGAGATGGAGTTCATTTGATCAAGGAGATGAGGAGAGATGTAGTCCTAAACTACGTTGAGTTAGAGGGACAAGTAAGGGTTACTAAAGGGAGGCCATGATCATCCACCAAGAGCAAGATCATCATGTGAGGGTTCACAAGAATCTTTCATACCTTAATGAGTCCGAGCTAGGAAGTAGGATGGCATATTCTTGCTTCTCTTATGATAGATCAAGCTTAAGAGAGGTTGCTCATGAGAATTTGGGTTTGTGATTTAAGTGGTGTCTCTATGTGAAGGATGCATCAAATTCTAAAATAGTAGAGAGGGTTGAGACCAACTTGTCTTCTCGTCGTTAGTATGTCGAAAGGTCTGTGATAAAAAACAACATAAATGGAGGAGGGCATGCACTAGAATTTAGGGCCAGAACAGTAGTAGATGCAGGTGTAATATTGACTGATGCAACCCTAGTTTGAGGATTGTAGATATCTAAAGTTCATGTCGAGATTTAGTCAAATAAATTCCTGTAATATATGGATCCATATGAGCTAGTTCGATTCTCTTATGGAGGTAAGAGTTGTTGTTTTTTCTATGAGTGGATAGGGTTTGTTCTAAAGAAATTATAACATAAGTATAATGCCCTAGTTTGGACAATTTCCTAGCATGTTTAGTCCATAAAGTATGACATTAAGACTGTGATAAATCTACAGAGAAGAAGAGGGGTCATGACCCTTAGAGCAAGGCTTATCTATGCAATATAGACCACAAATCTAGAAGATGGCTTGCAGAAGTACGTGTGGAGATAGCAAATCTAAAGGAGGGAGAACCTAAGAAGAAGATTGAGTAGAAGAAATGCGCCATATGAAGAATGGATTGACATGAAGAGGAGTTTATTTTGGTGGAATTTCTATAGAGTTTTAGACAGATATATGAAGTAGCCTATAAAAAATTAGTCAATGGACTGTTAGTGGATGATTTATGACTATAGTTTAGTCATCTACAGATTGTTAAAAGGATGATAAGAGGTGCAGTTCAGATCTTTTCATAGATTGGAAAACAAATAAATTGGTACACAAGAATAATGATTTTGAGAGGACTCAAATCATTGTTAGGTGGCAGATTTGAAGAGCCCTAGATGAGGGAAATATTATGGGTCCTAGATCGACAAACTAATTGACTATGGTTGGGCAGATTGATGGAAGTCTAAGTATAGTTGGAGGGTTGTTAGGTGGATTTCAAATAAAATCCCTAAGTCTTGTACTTGTGAAGGACAATAAGATTAGTAGAAGGCAAGGTGTATAGGGCCTAAGTATGTGAAGACTTTGAAGGACTAAAGTAGTAGTCAATTGGGTCATCCAACTAGCCCTAGTTCAATGTATTACAAAGGAAATATTCAGTGAGAAAAAGGGCAGCCTCCATATCCCTAGGCTTCTCACCTTGGCGTTGTAGTATGGAAAAAGTGAGCAGACTAAATATGTGTTAAATAACAGAGTTTTGAATATTTGATCAAAGACCCTAAGTGTTGCAGACCTTGAAGGAAAAAGGAGGCAGCTAGAGGGTAGATTTTTTTTAGTCGAGTTCAGTAATCTAAAGGAGTTGAGCTCATTGATAGAGGAAAATTTAGGAGTTCAAGTATGGGAGGCAAGAGGACCTACCAGATGTGTCAAGGACACATGGACTAAAAGGTTTATGTGTGGCCAGCATTAGCAAGTACACCAAATGTTGTCTTGTTCAAGATAGATTAGTTTTCAAAGGAATAACACCAAGCCCTAGTTGTATTCCTTGTATCAGTGTCATTGTAAAGGGCCACAACCCATGGTACGGGAGCTCTAGCCGATTGTATTATAGTTTGTAATATAATGAAGAAGGGTTTGAAAAAGTTAAAAATCATCATGTGCACTAGTTTATTCTTTGATGTGTGTAGGTTTTGTTGTGCATTAAAGTAGATGTGTTATGCCACTTGAGTGTGTTTGCATCAAAGATTCTAAGACCAAACCTAGATTCTCATGAATCGTGGAAATTCAACATATGACTTGTTCACCTAAGAACTACATATAACTCATCTTAGGCTACTCATCTCCAATCTCAACTCATCCCACTTAACAAGTTAGCAAGACAAGGCTCGCATCCAACCATGGCAATAGAAACATAGTTTACATCTTGACATGCCATATCACCTGGCACATCTTAGAATGCCCTAGAATAATCTAGAATGTGTTATCATCCATGTATTCCTTGACATGATTTAGCACTCCCTAACACACACTACCACTCCTTGACATGCCCTGGAACTCTAGGATGCTTTGGCACTACCTAGCATATAACCTTGTCACTCCCTCCTTAGCATACCTGAAACTCACTGACACCCCCTCTCACACACTTATTCATTCATTTCCATGCATTTGGAACTATTTCTCCCTTTTGTTTCCATGGAATTCCCTAACACTCCTTGGCACACATTAACACACCTTGGCACTTGGCACATCTTGGCATGTCTCCCTGGCACTCTAGCATTCCTTAGAACTACCTAGCATACCTTGTCACTCCCTCCTTATCACACCTATAACTCTCTAACACTCCCTATAACACACTCATATTCATTCATTTCCATGCATTTTAGACTAGTGCTCCCTTATTTTTACCTGGCACTCCAAAACACTCCCTAGAATGCATTGGACACCTTGACACCTAGCACATATTGGCATGTTTCACTAGCCTCTACAATGTGTTAACAATGCATAGCAAACCTTGTCACTCCCTCATTAGTACACTTGAAACTCGCTGACAGTTCCTGTCATGAACTCTTATGCATTCATTTCCATGCATTAATTTGACCTAGCTCTCCCCTATGCTTCCCTGACACTCCCTAACAATTTCTAGCACGTGTTGGCACACCATGGAACTTGGAACATCTTAGTCACATGCTGCCTTGACACTCTAACATACCTTAGCACTGCCTAGAATACCATGTCACTCCCTCCTTAGAGCCCCTAGAACTCGCTGACACTCCTTGTCATACACTCTTATTCATTCATTTCCATACATTTTAACCTAGTTCTCCGTCGAGCTTCCCTACCACTCACTAATAGTTCCTGGCACACATTGGCACACCTTGGCACTTGGTACATCTTCAAATTCTTCCTTGGCACTCTAGCATGGCTTGGCACTGCCTAACATACTTTGTCACTCCCTCCTTAGCACATTGGAACTCACTAACATTCCCTATCACACACTCTTATTCTTTCATTTCCATGCAATTGAATCTATTGCTCCCTTGTGTTTCCCTGCCACTCCTTAACACTCCCTAGCATGTCTTGGTGCCACACATTAGCACCTGGTATAGCTTGGCATGGCTTATAAATTAGCATGTCTTGGAATGCCTAACATTCCTTGGAACAATTTAGCATGCATCAGAACTTCTTTTCATTCACTAGAATATCTTATCACTCCCTATTTGTCATGCCCTTATATATAGCCTTACTTTTGTTGCGATTTGGGAACCCAACCAAGTCATTGAAAAAATAGATGTATGCCTAGCCCAAAGTCTCCCTTTGTCTAAAACGACTTTTTCCAACCCCTTATCACAATCGTAGGCTTGCCTCTTGCAATTCCTATTCTAAAATTCTCCTAATACACTTCATCCTTGGGACACCTGGAATTCAATGATGCTCCCCAACACACACTCTTATTCGTTCATTTCCATGCATTTTGACGTAGTTCTCCCTTGTGATGCCCTGACACTCCCCAACACTCTTTGGCATGCATTGACATTGTCTGGCATTTTTTAGCACACATTTTCATTCCTTGGCATGCCCTATAACTCCTTAACTATCGTGCTCTCACAACTACCCTTACTTTTTTTGCAACTTGGGAACCCAACTAAAACTTGCCTTGACTACAACAGTTTGACCAAGTTATAGTTACTACAACTAGACTACTCCTTTTTCACCTAAGAACTTCCTATAACTCATCTTAGGATATTCATGTCGAATCTAAAATCATATAACTTAACAAGTTACGAAGACAAGGCTCACATCCAACTATGGTTGTAAAACAAGTAACCAAAATAGTTTACATCTTGACATACCATAACACCTAACACATCTAACAATCCATTGGCACATGTTAGCATCGCCTTCCTTCCTTAACATGCTTTGGAACTCCCTGACACCTAGCACACCTAGAACTCACTGAAACTCCCTGTCACATTCTTATTCATTCATTTCCATGCATTTGAAACTATTTCTCCGTTGTGTTTCCTTGACACTTGGCCCTAACACACCGTAAAATGTGTTGGTGACACACCCTGGCACTTACCATATCTTGGCATGACTTATCACATGGCATGTCTTAGCATTCCTAACATGCCTTGGAATTTTCTAGCATGTGATATTACTTCTTGACATTCCCTGCAACACCTTGGCAATCGTTAGTTTTCATGCCCTCATAGATAACCTTACCTTTTTTGCAACTTGAGAACCCAACAAAGTCATTCGAAAAATAATGTTGTGCCCAACCCAAAGTCTCCCTTTCTCTAAAACTACTTTATCCATGCCTTACCATAACCATAGGCTTTCCTCTTGCAATTCCTATTCTGAACTTCTCTTAAAACACTTCATCCTTAGGACACCTGAAATTCACTGACAATCCTTGACACACACTCTTATTAGTTCATTTCCAAGAATTTTGACCTAGTTCTCCCTTGTGTTCCCTTGACACTCCCTACCACTCCTCAGCATGTTTTGACACTATCCAAGATGTGTTAGCATGCGTTTTCATTCTTTGGCATGCCCTCACAACTACCTATACATTTTTTTAGACTTGGTAATTCAACCAAGTCCTTCCTCAACTACAACAACTTAACTAGGTTCCACTTACTACAATTATATTATGTCTTGTTCACCTAAGAATTGCCTATAACTCATCTTATGCTACTCATCTCCAATATCAACTCATGCCACTTAACAAGTTACCAAGTCAAGGCTCACGTCTAACCATGGCCACAAAACAACTAAGCAACATAGTTTACATCTTGACATTCCATAACGCCTAGCACTTCTAACAATCCCTTGTCACTATGTGGCATGCGTTAGCATCCCCTGTATTCCTTGGCATGTTATGGCACTCCCTAGCACACCCTAGCACTTCCTGACATGCTCTGGCACTTTAGCATATCTTTGCACTGCCTAGCATATAACCTTGTCACTCCCTCCTTAGAAGACTTAGAACTCACTGACACTCCCTATCACACACTCTTATTCATTCATTTCCATGCATTTTGCACTAGTTCTCCCTTGTGTTTCCATGGCACTCCCTAACTCTCCCTGGCACACATTGGAAAAACCTAGCACCTGACACATCTTGGCATATCGCCCTAGCACTCTAGCACTCCTTAGCACTACATAGTGTACCTTGTTACTCCATCCTTAACACACTTAGAACTCACTAACATCCTTGTCACACACTCTTATTCATTCATTTCCATGCATTTGAAACTAGAACTCCCTTGCATTTCGTTAACACTTCATAATATTCATTGGCCTGCATTGGCACACCCTAGAAATTGGCACATATTGGCATGTTTCTTTGGCCTTTAACATGCCTTATCACTACCTAGCATACCTTATCACTCCCTCCTTTTCACATTTGGAACTCATTGACACTTCATGTCACAAACTCTTATTCATTCATTTCCATGCATTAATTTGACCTAGTGCTCCCTTGTGTTTCCCTGACACTCCCTAACACTTCCTAGCACATGTTGGCACACCTTGGCACCTAAAACATTTTAGCCACATGTCACCCTAACACTCTAGCATGACTTAGCATTGCCTAACATACCATGTCACTCCCTCCTTAGCACACCTAGAACTCGCTAGCACTCCTTGTCAAACACTTATTCATTCATTTCCATGCATTTTTACCTAGTTCTCCCTTTTGTTTCCCTGGCACTCCCTAACACTTCTTAGCACATGTTGGGACACCCTGGCACATCTTGAATGCATGGCACCCTAGCACTCTAGCATGACTTAATTATGCCTAGCACTCCCTGCCACACACTCTTATTCATTCATTTCCATGCATTTTGACCTAGTGCTCCCTTGTGTTTCCTGGCACTCCCTATCAATCCTTAGCATGCATTGGAACACCTTGGCACTTAAAACATCTTGGTATGCTTCCCTAGAACCCTTAACATGCCTTAGAACTTCTTAGCATACCTTTTCACTCCCTCCTTAGCACACCTAAAACTCGGTAACACTTCATTTCCATGCATTTGAAACTAGTGTTCCCTTTTGTTTCCCTAACACTTGGCCCTCACACTCCCTAGCATGCGTTCATGCCACACCGTGATAACTAGAACATCTTGGCATGCCTTAGAACTTGGCTTGTATTGGCATGCCTATCATGCCTTGGAATTGTCTACCATGTGTTAGTAGTTCCTATCATTCCCTGACACACCTTGGTATTCCCTAGCTATCGTTCCCTTGTATATAGTCATACATTTTTTGTGACTTGGAAACCCAACCAAGTCATTGACAAAACAATGTTGTGAACAACCCAAAGTCTCCCTTTGTCTAAAATGGCTTTGTCCAACCCCTTATTGGAACCATAAAATTTCCTCCTACAAGTCCTATTATGACCTTATCCTAACACACTTTATCCTTAAGACACCTGGAATTCATTGACACTCCTTGACACACACTCTTATTTATTCATTTCCATTCATTTGACCTATTTCTCCCTTGTTATGTTGTAGCACTCCTTAACACTCCTAAAAATGAATTTACATTGTCTGACATGTGTTAGCATGCCTTTTCATTCCTTGGCATTCCTTAGCTATCATGCTCTCACAACTACCCTTACTTTTTTTGGGACTTGAGAAACCGACAAAGTCTTGCCTCGACTACAACAACTTGACCAAGTTGGAGTTACTACAACTAGGTTGTGTCATGTTCACCTAATAATTGATTATAACTCATCTTAGGCTACTCATGTCCAATTTAAACTTATCACACTTAACATGTTACAAGTTACCAAGTCAAGGTTCATGTTCAACCACGACCATAAAACAAATAAGCAACATAGTTTACATCTTGACATGCCATAACTCCTGGCACAACTAGCAATTCCTTGGAACTATGTGCCACATGTTAGCACCACTTGCATTCCTTGGCATGCTTTGGCACTCCCTGACAAACACTATCACTCCTTGACATGCCTTGGCACTCTAGCATGCCTTGGCACTACCTAACATATAACCTTGTCACTCCCTCCTTAGCACACCTAAAACTCACTAACACTCCCTATCACACACTCTTATTCATTCATTTCCATGCATTTTGAAATAGTTCTCCCTTGTGTTTCCATGGCACTCCCTAACACTCCCTGACATGCATTGACACACCCTAGCACCTGGCACATCTTGGCATGCCACCTTGGCACTCTAACATTCCTTGGCATGGTGCCCTAACACTCTAACTAGTCTAATAAAAACAACTTTACCACAAAGTAAAAATTCCATAAAAGTGACATATTACGTATAAGTTCAACAAGAAGATAACAATTATAAAGGACTTTAGACCAACTACCTTGAGGTCACTAAATTACCACCAAGGTATTCCTTCTCTAGAACTTATTTCTCCTGAAATTGGAGTCCTTCCTTTGAGAGAGTATATGTTGTCTTATTAAGTTCTTTGAATGCATGACAGATTATGATGATCTAGAATTTCTTACTGAGCTATTTTAGCTAAGCATCGAAGGAAAATAAGGAAGTATTTTGAATCTATACATGTGCATTCATCAAATTAATTACTAGTTTTGGGTCCACAAAGACTCATAGATGACCAATATGCTTGTTAAATATATTACAAGTGGCCCAAAGAATGACCTTTTAACATAAATAAAGAACCCTAGAGGTATAAAACCATAACCCTAGAATCAATTTCCCAGGGGTGCACATTTTGCATACAATATTTGTTTGGGGCACATAATAGTCCATTTGAAACAACTATATGAGGATTACAACTTTTGTTTGGGAATAAGTAATTCCATGAAAACCTTTAGACACCTATATAGCCAAGAAAACATCATTTAGGGCCTAAAAATGACCCTAGAATTTCGAGACCCAAAAAACCATAGAAAAAATGATAAGAAGATAAAGAACCATTGAGTTAGTAGAAGAGGTGGGTGGCCACCAATATCCACCGAAATTAGAGTGCCAAATAATTTTAGGGTGGGAGATAAGGTATGGATGCATTTTTATAAATAACACCTCTTAAGATCCCATTGGAAGTGCACCCCCCGACTCTCCATTCTGATATAGGCCTTACACCAACACAAAGGTTGTGGGTGAAGATGCTTCTAAATCAAATATTAAATTTTCTTTGGCTCGAACCTTATATTTAATGTGGAGCTGCTTCAACCATATTTTCCACCTCCCATAGGCACCTCATGCTCCTACTTTGGCACACGTGTCCACTATGAGTCATATTCAACAAAATTTTACCTAGTTGACAAAGGAACTTAACATGAAATGGACCACTTATTCCTAAGAGGGGATAATTGATTCAAGAGAATACTAGTGATCACCCAATTCTTCCATTGATTCAACATTATTCCACATCTTGGTAGTTCTAGTATAGTGTTTTAGGTCTCAAAATTCCACTTCCTTTTTGGGCATTTCCCTTGTATTTTTGGCATTTGTGATAGGCTAAAGGCACATAGGATGGATTTTAATGGTCCAAGAAATGTCCTAACTTGAGTTTGCATGCAAACGTTGTAACCTCCGGAAGTTGATATATCAGTTAGCCTCTTTGGGGTGCACATTCTTTTTGGCACATCATTTCCTAGGGTTAGGGTTTTTTCATCTTATGGCATCACACTTTATGTTCAAAAGTAGTTTTGGCCTCTTGTAATGTTTTCTTGTGATTAAGAATAGTTGACACATATCTCTTCATATATAAGCTACAACAATTCCAATTAGTCTGTATCACTTTGCAATTTATACTTTTTTTTTATTTCATTCATTAATAAAAATTTTATTTTGTTGTATCATTGTACTATTTGCAATATATTTTCTATGTTTCCATTTATGTTTTTTCATAGTAAAATCCCCTTCAAACCTCAGGTCTATCTATGATTTTTTTTTAGTAGAAGCTTCTACCTTTGGATGGTCATGGGTCCTAATATTTGAATATTGGAGCAAATTGCCAACTTTTTTATATCTTTATAATGGTTAGGAACATGTTCTTCCTCATAAGAGGTCATTAATTCACATCTAAAGGGGGCTAGAGTATGTAAACCTTTGTATACTTTAGCAGTCAAATCATTATGCAAACACAAGTCCCTTGTCCTAAAAACAATGAGATCTCATACACCAATTTGAAATTCCATTGTCCTACAAACAATAAGGTCCCTAAAAAAATGAGATATCATACACCAACTTGAAAGTCCATTGTCCTACAAACAATAAGGTCTTATTATCTAGCTTAGCCATGAACTTAAAAATAGGCTATTACTACTATATTACATATATTAGCTGTACTTAACCTAGATTAACCTCAATCAATATTTTTCCAATGAAAAAAATATGTACTTTAAAAATATAGAGTAATGTTCAACGTTTTTTTTTATATATACTTATTTTATGTAATAAAATTTTACAACTATTGTTTACCATTATTATTTTTATTATTATTTTATTAATATGGCAAAACAAATGTCAAAAAATCAAGAGGCAAGATGGATGTATGTTAAACAGTTGAAATTTGGTGGGTAAGTTACTTATTTTAACTTTGGTGGCTTATCAATTGGAGGGAAATCCAAGACACAAGCCTAGGGAGACTTGTACATTAAAAACAATGCAGCCTATGGTTCCTGGAGATTTGAGGGCTGAGCAATTTTGGCCATTAAGCATTTTTACTAAGACAAAGCTTTGACAGATTCTGTGCATTGATAGTTTCTGGGACAGAATTGAGGGATTCCAAGTCATCGTAAGTGTGACTTGAGAATTCTCCTGCACTTCCTCATATTTTAGACATTAATTAAGATAGAGTCTCTTCAATGGCTACTACTTTTAGCACCATCGATACTACTACAAGTCCTCACAATCCGAACAAATATTTAGCAATTATCTTCATAACTTTTTTTTGCAGATTATGCAACCCCTAAATGATAATATCTCAAGCCTCCCTTTCAGTCCAAAAGCTAACTATTTGGTGGCCACATCCTAGGATAATCAGGTTTTTTCTCAACTACCTCCATTTACTGAAATGTGGATTCACTCATATGAGATTTTGGGGGTAATGATATTATTGTAATAATTTTGGACTGGTGTTTTTCTTTTATCTTCTATTATATTTTGGAATGTAGGTTACCAGGCTAGATGATGGAAGGTCCTTCAAACTGGGGCTAGGGCTAGCATGCCAAAAGAAGCAATGACACAGGACCAACCAGTGAGGTGCTTTAGATTGTGGTTGGAATTCTAGTACCTGTTCTTTTTTATTGTGAAGTTTATTCAGAAATTGTAATATGCTTGTAGGAACCAAGCTTGTAGCTTACTTATGGAAAGAACCATTAATGAAGTTTCATAACATGCTTATAAGTTTGTATATTATGTAATGCTTCAGATGCAAGTTCTCTGCTCGACATGGAAGGATGATGGCACTGTTATTTTCTTTGTTGGCTATGATAAACAAGATAAAATGCGGCCACTTTTGACTGGGATTCATCTAGTAATTATGGCCATGCATTAGGCACCTATTAAAGAAATTGCATAGATTCCAAGAACGAACTTGCTTGCAACTGGAAGTTGGGACAATACACTTAAGTATTTATATAATGGTTTTCTTTGATTTCGTCTCTCTTTGCTTATGTATGTTACGAGGGGCCTTTTAAATGTTAGTGGAGTTGTGACCTTATGAAATTTAAACCCATTGGAACATAGTGCCAAGAAATTAATATCTTTTAAGCTTTGAGTCAAATAGAAACTTTTCATCAGGCCAAAATCTTTATAAATTTATGAGATTAAAGGGAAAAAAAGTTGTGGTTGACCCAAGTCCTATATTAACTACTCAACATTCTTCTTACATACCCAATCCTTTTATGTCACTTACTATCATAACCTCATACCTATGCAATCTTTCTAGAAACAGACACACCTGCCTTTTAATTTGCATCAATATTGCATTTTGGAAATCTTCATATAAACTTTTTTGTCCCTGGTGATGGCTTTTAATGCCTGGATCTCCTGCTTACAACTCTCTATCACTCTCTCCTTTTATTTTATGTGCTTCTCCATAGGTATAGGGCCAAAGGTTTATTGTAACATTGGTAACTTGAATTTATTTAAGACTACATCAACCTCTCCTTCAAACTTGAAGAAAAATTTGAAAGCTTCCTGAGCCTTTTCCTCTAAGGCTCTCTCCCTATCTAGCCATTTCTAAGCTTCAGAAAAATATATTATTTTCTCCAAGTTACTGAACTGAGGAATGTCTACCCCCTTATCAGGATACTATATTTTCCATTGAATGATGTCATCTGGCATATTTGGAATCTCCAATTCTTCCTTGATAGGACACATCCTCTTTATATAATCATAAGACTTAGGAGTTTTATCTTTCATGCCTTGAATGCTCCTATAGAATTATTTCCGAACCATACTTCGTTCCTCTTGGATCTCAAGTGATTTCCCTTTGAAATCTTTAACCAAGTCTAGTTAGCCTTTTTGTTGTAATTCTAGCTCTGTAATTCTTTACTTAGCAACACTAAGTTCTAACTGAGCATCATAGAATGTTCTCTTTAGCTTAGCAACATTAGCACCTATTCCTTGGGCCATGGCAATACTGGAAATTGCAATCATATCTAGATCAATTCTCACATCATGAATGAGAACCTCCTTAGTGACAATCTCTCTCCAAACCTTATCATTTTTGGAAACTCTCCTGCTGACACTCTTCTTCTTGTATTCATAATTGAATTTTTTCAATACTACTAGTAGTTCAGCCATGGTCATGGGGAAAATTGAAAATTGCTCCTTCTCCATTTCTTCAATCTGACCTAGTTCTAGTGGAGACTGAGGAGTGGGGGGTATCTTTAGAGATGATGGAATGTCAAGGTGTTCAATCCATTTGTCTTTCAACATATATTATTCCTTCTCCTTTTGGAGTTCCTCATCTCTTTTCCTCTAAAACACTTCATCTCTTTTCCTTTGTTTTTCCTGCTACTTGATTCTTTGTTTAGTTTCCAAAGTCAATTATTTCACCAGGTCATCGTGTTCTACTTTCCTTCTGTGTTCTTCTACCTCTTTTGTTGCTTTCTCTTCTTTAATCTCATTGTTGAGTCTATTTGCTTCTTTCTCCAATGCTTCCTTCATCTCCTTCACTTGTTCTAATGCCCTCTGGAGCTTTTCAACTTCTTCTTGGAGGTTGACAATAGGTGAAGCATGGTTCTGTTTAGCCTTCCTCTAAGGTCCTTGACTTATATTTTATTTAACCTCAGATGGATAAATAATTCTCTTGAAGATTCCCTCATCATTATCCCTCTCATGATTATAAGACCACATCTGTCTAATAGAAACACAATGACTAAGAACCACGGCTTCAAGATCATGTCTCTTGAATATTATCTCTCCAAAATGATATCATTCAATTTAATTGGCCTCTTTCATGGCTTGGGTGGCCCTATCAAATCCATAGTATCTGATCCTAATAGCAAACTTAGGCCATATTGACCTCTTTTCCCTATTAAGAGTATCTATCATTCGATAAGAAAATGTTTGATATAATATTTCCAACAGAACCTCTCTGTCTGGATCATATAAAGGTAGCAGATTAGGAGCTCTAGATGCACCATAAACTCTAATGTATACTCCATGTCCATGAAAATACCAGTATTCAATGCCTCCTATGACAACGTATGATTGGTTTGAGAGGCATGGACACTCTTTCTCAAATAAAAAAGAGCACACTCGAGAAATAAAATGGTTTCATATTTTGTCATCTTTGATTTATGGTTGTAATCCATAAGAGCTTACATTAAACATGTATTGGAGGAAAAGACTTTGACCATTTCCATCCTAGTTCTAGAAATTGATTTTCTAAATAGATGGAGTCCAATAGGTAACTTAGGTAGCTTGAAATAAATAAACTAGTAGGCGTGGCACTCTTCACTTCCATGATATATTTATATAATGGACAGGACATGATTTCACTCCAATTGAATGTTGGACCGTGAGTACAAATTTCATTCACCATAGGCACCCATGATTCATGAAACATGGTGCCATCCTTTTCTCCATATAGTCTAGCTAGCAACAACATGGCAATTCTGAAATGATGCTTCAATCTAGCAGTTGGATACACCTTTGATATCCTGGTCTTAAAGATTTTTTCATAAAACCACCATTTTTTAATAGCATGCTAGGAGGTACCTCATCCACAGCCATTTTCACCCACTCTTTAGATAGACATACTTCAGGCTCTGGGAGGAACTTTCATGACAATATGTTGAAGGTCTAGTAGCCTCAAACTGGGCTCTGGTGTTGGTTTAGGATCCATATATTGGAAAATTCCACCTGGCCTGTGAGCCAGGATATTACCTCTGCCCAAGGAATAACAATAGATCTAGAAGTAATCCTATGGAGGCTTGATTTATTCACATTCTTGTAAATTGTGATACTGAGGTCATGTTTAAGATCATTGTGGATGATTTCTGACTCTTGAGAAATCCCCTGAGCTGAACATTTGATAAACTCTTCCCCAATGGAAAGATTGCTCATCGGTTATCTTGTATTTTGTGTCCTCCATGATTAAAGGATGATGTTCAGGAATCACCACCTCTGAAGATTTATTTGTTCAAATTTTATTTGCATCTGCCTTCATCCTTTTTACTTTATTATCAATGCTTACACTAACTCAATACAAGAAGCTTAATGTTGTACAAGTTGTTCTACTCTATCAATATTATAAATATAGTGAATGCATAATGATACACAATATACTTTCTCTTGATTACAGAAAACACTTAGCTGATAGAAGAAGCCAATATTTGACATGGAATTCAAACTATGGGTTGTGTTACATTACTTTGTGTAACAAGCAGTTGAATTGATTATGAGATAAATGTCATGTTTGATTTCATTATGTATTGGTTTGAATTACCACCTAATGGTAACCTATTGTATAAATTATGCTAGTTATAAGTCCATTTCTTACAATATTCACATAATAGAAGTAACTAGCTTAGATTACTCTTGTTTCCATTGTTATAATAGACTCAACATAAGTAGAACCGTAATCAAACCAGAGTTAAGATGTTATGAATGCGAATGGTAACTATGCTCAAACAGATTGAATTGTATTATATAGATCACAAAGCATGATCAATACTACTACCTTGTTCTAGTTATATTGATGGTTATTATTCTATAAGCCATGTATTAGGGAAATACTTATTATGTGCCCTTTGTTTAATTAGGTTGCATCTACTTGTTACATTGGATACTGAATGTTTAGGCATATAACATCATAACAATGCCAACATTCTACGTGTTTATTCAATGGAAATATGACTGCTTGTCTAGTTGGCTTTATAAAATGATCCAATAAACTCAAGCTACCCCTTGACCTATGCCTTTCATAGTACTACTATTGGATAAAACCTAACTTTTACATGCTTTATCAGTACCAAGATGGTAGCAAGAATGGTACGATTATCTATTGTAGTTATATACGAGCATATGGTATTGGTATCGGGGTAGCTAGTCAGCTAGTAAGGATGGTATTGGTACTAAGATGTTACTGGTTAGTAAGTAATCTAGTAAGTAAGATGGATTTGAGATAGCTTGAATCTTACAATTTGAACATTGGTACAATTACTAGTATATAGATCAAATCCCCACACTGGGCATCGAGCATCCTATTGTATGGGAGACAATCTTTCTTGACTAATGAATCCATCCAAGGGATGCTCCCTCACCTCCATAGGTACTTCCTTTCTTTTCTGGAGCTACCGAGAATTCAACAACTATAATACCCAGTTGGACCATCAAGTTATTGTCGACAGCCAAGAGAAGGTGGAGATGTGAAGGAATGAATGTTTGGCTAATAGACATAATGGACTAAGTAGAGGAATGAACTAATTTTCTTAGCTAATGGACAAAGCCAAAAAGAAAGATAATTGGGGGTGCCATCCATTTACACCCTCTATCCATGGTCTCAGTGAGCATCCCTCAAACATCAACCAATTGTCCAAGCCTTTCATCTTGTTTCTTACCTCCCATTTGAGCATCAATCCAAGATAGTTTGGTTGGCTAAACAAAGTTCGGAAGTGCCCTCCTTTAGTATCCTATCTTGAAGCCCTAGTTGCATTGTTCAGAAGCAAGGTCCATGCTTGCCCGATTGACTAGAGCTTCACCCCTACCTGATAGTAATGTATCAATATTGGTTAGGATGTTTCCCACACTCCCAGTTGAGTGAAGGAGAATCAGTTGGACCAGCTGAAGTTTTCTATTATAGCATCTCCAGAAAGAACTATGTTGGATTAGGAAAGAATAATGTTGGTTGGGCTATTAGATAGCCTTCTCCATCTCACATTGGCCATCCTATTGAACCCCTTATAGGAGGTAGGAGTAGTGATTATTTCTTGTCATCATACATTTTCATATGCACCACGTTATGTATTTACTACTATATAATCCATTTAGTTATCATGATTGAATGGACTAGGTTATAGAAAATCCCTTGAAAGCTGAAATCCCATTAATATTTTTTGTGTTGGTTGATAGTTGCTTATCATAGTCCCATCTAACAAGTTTTTCAAGCTAATATTAACTAGATCAGAAGTTATGCAATCTAAGCAGACATGGTACTCCTTTCAACTTATCATATACATATGCCTTATTATCCCAATACAGAACCATGTGCTCCATGGCACTGACTTCGTTTGCACTGCCCATTCTCTAATCTTGATGGCATGCATATTTTTCTAGTGACTGTCATTCTTTTTCTACTCCAACACAGTTGAAGAATGAAAGAAAAGCAACAACTTTTAGTGTAGGTCACCCATTATTTTTTTGTTGTTGTCAAAATATGTCTTATATTTACAGAAAATCATTTACAAACAACAAATCAAAAGGTGGAAGTGTATATACAATGGATCTTATGTCAGTATCCTCTTCTATAAGACTAGAAATGCATAAATAAAACCTGTATAGGTTACTGAATCTAAATATTGAGCATCTCTTATCAATAATTCACCCTCAATTAATAGCTAGTGATGTACCTCATCACACCACATGGAACAAAAAGTAGACAATTACTAACTTCTTTCTCAAAAATGAAATTACACTTAATCTTCCAAGGGAAAATAGAGTAGAGACTCTCAATCACTGCCAAATCCCAATGAAGGAAGAGTGGACCAGATAACTACAATTTCCAAACAAGGCAGCATAGTAGTAGCCCTCCATTGAAGTAGAACTAGATACGGGTCCTCATTATCCTTCCAAACATGTTAGAAACTATGTAATTTGTGTGCTCACCCCTCTTCTAGATCAACCGACACCCCATATTACATTAAGAGTTGGAGCTAATAGATTCTTCTAAAGAAATAAATATTAAAGCCTTTGTGGTTGATATCATTGTAAGGACTGACCAGAGCTCGACCTGACATTAGGTGAGGGATGGACTCCCTCATCCTTGTGGAAGATTGTTTTTCCCACCATACTTTGACTATGGGTATGATTCTGTGATTTGCTCTACATGCTGAAATTGAGTCTTGCTAGACAACAAACAAGATACATAATAAATGTGTGAGGAATAGAATATTTGTCTAGCCCTTGTCAACTTCCCATCTAATGTGAGGTCCTTATGATGCCAAAATCAAGGCTTAATCCGAAATTGTTGAAGACATGGTACACCAATCCTCGATAGCCATTGGTGAAAGCCCCACTTCAAATGCAATGCCTAGATACCTCACAATTACCTTGGGTTGAACATAAGTCTGAGCTGTGGAAATCTAGTAAGATGAGATTCTAACTCTAACAACCAGAAATTTTTCTTGTGGTCACTAATAACATCATCTAATGTAGAGCCAAAGATGTACAAACATGTATGAGAATCATCAACCAAACTATTATTAACACTCATAGAAATAAAGGATCCATTAGTAAAATGATTGTTGACCATGTCTGACTCATCAGGACGTAAGGTTTCCTTCATATGCCCCTGAATGTTAGAAACTTCAAATAGGTGATTCAAGACATCCATTGTCAAACATACAAATCTAGGGAAAAGGGGCACTCTTGACAAATAGATTGATTCATAAAAAATTGAGGGGATAATGAGTTATTAACAATGAGAAATGTTGTTGCATTATAGAGTAACGTGTTCACCATGGCCACATATCATGGTCCAAAGGCCAAGAAAAACTATAATGTCTATGATGAAGCTCCAATCCACAGAAAACAAGGCTTCTAGCCACTATCTTGAGCCCATTCCAAACCCTCACAATTCTAGATTATGTGTCTAGAATAATTGGACCCTGTACAAAACATGTATGCTCTTGTTGAACTGTCTTCCATGCAATTGAGCCATTTCTTTAGTCATGATCTTGTATGAGACACCAAGGAAAGTAATGAGCCTCCAACCTCCAATGGTGCCCCTAGCTATATTAATGGTAATGAGTTTACTAAGGCCTTGATTGAGAGATTTAGATAACCTTCTAGAAGAGAATTCGTCAAATTTCAAACAATAGAAATCATCTTGTATTGTGTCCAACATGGCCTTGTATAAATCACAATGAAGGCCATCAATTATTGATGAAAAAATCACAACAAAGGCCATCCATTCTTGATGAAAAAGAGAAAAAGGATACATCTGGATTCTAAACTCTTAGAAAAATAATGTCATCTTGTATGAAACTTAGCTTATTGTATGATTTAAGTTAGGGAGTGCATTTATATCTTAAAACTACCCACTCAGCTTGGTGGTATAGTTTCATGTTGTCCTAGTAAAATGGTCTTGTCCATAAGTCATAAGATTGCATAGTTAGAATCAAGGACTCTTATCTGATGAGTCGTCTAGCCTTTAGAGCTTTATCCTTGAGAATATTGATATGTTTCCAAGTTGAATTCCAACTCTTGGATGTTTAGCCGAAGCAGATTGATGTGTCACCAAGGTTCATGGTCATACTAATTGGCTGCTTCTACTTTTATGTGTCCTCCATTTCATCAAATATTCATTTCATCAAAGAGTTTGTCCCATATCAGACTTGTGACTAGTAAATGGCCTTACTAACATATTGTTCTAGGAAAATCCTGAAACAGTGAGAAGAGCACGTACTCATGTGCTCTCTTATTCTCCTCTTTCATTTTACCAAAGGTCACATTGGATTTTCATGTTCAAGTGAGTCTTATGACCTTTCTCTTCCTCTGTTTTTCATGCCAAACTATGGATGAGAATAGAGAAAATTTTCTCTTGGAAGTTAGATAGGATTTCCTCATGTGACACATTTTGCATCTCAGACCCCTCCTGTTGCGAGTGGTTATTATATTTTTGTATTTGAAACTTTATTGAATAATTCTACGCACATGTAATATTTTCCTTTGGACTTGGAGACTATTTTTCTCTGTAGTGCTCCTCCTTTCTCTTGGTACAAATATTTTAGTTGTAAGTCACTCAAAGGAAGTGGATTGAGTTATTTTTGGGAATTAACCTTGCCCTAACACATGTCTGTTGCATCAAGTTTAGCAATTTGAACTTATAGCATGGGCTATCTATAATACTTGGGCCTTTTCTCTATTTTGGTTATGATCTCAAAAGGCTTGTATTCTTGTAAATGTTACCTTAGATTGGTTTTTGGCTGGGTGCCTTCCTACACATTCTTGCGAGTTACTTGTGATTCAACTACTGCAATGTCTAATAAATTTTTCCTTTCATCTCCCTTGATGTTATTTGGAACTTCTTTGACTGAGTTTGATCTGTGAGGTCCTTTGTCAGCGAGTGTGTTTGAGCTTTTACTGGCATTGGCCATGATCTAATGTTTTGTGCTAGTAGAAATGTGATTGTATAACCTTTTGAGTGTGTTTGTCTCTTTTAACACTTTGGATGGAGGTTTCTTGGCATTATTCCTAGCTCATTACTTCTTTAAAGGATTGATCTTTGTGGGGATGCATTTTGCTTGAATTCCACCACTTTCCTCTTTATTTGATCTCTCGTAGAAATATGACTTGGAGCTTATGTCTGCGTTGTAGGAATAACATCTATTTAAATTGGGTTCTCCTCCTTTGGCTTCCTTTTCAGTTTTAGTCTCAACAATTCTACCACTAAAATTCTCTTTATCTTCAAGTATAAATTGTGCAAAGTTTGGATCATCAAGCATAAATTCTATCTCATTTCCAACTATAACCCCCTTGACACCAACTAGCCTAGATAGAAATACACCTGATTGTGATCAAGATTCATCACACGAAACATATGACTTGGAGTGAGAAACCATAACAAAATTGTGATCTTTGATAGCAATTAAACCACAAGATATCAATTTTATGAAGATAGTGGAGGCTCTAGTTTCTGTAGGCATAAAATAAGTTTCTCCTTCAAATATTGACATCGTAAACTGCTTTCCTTTCTGTTGGATTTCGTTTTGGAATCTAGACTCTCTAGAGAAGTGCTTGAAGAAGATGGAGGACATACCCAACCTCCACTCAACTCTGTGGGAATTTGTTCTTCATGTTGGTTCTCCTTGGATTGATTCAAACTTGGGTTACATTATTCTTCTTCCTCTTCTTCAGTAGAGACTCATTTGGTACACCTGACTCTTCTTTCTTCTGTCTATGATATCTCTTTTTTGTGTAATGTGTCTTTGAGTTAACATATTTTTTCCTTCATTAGTGTTAGAATTATATGTTTTATTAGTATTTGGATTGAAAAAAAGTTGCATAAAATATTATTCCTATCGCATCTGAAACTTGGTAAATGAAGCAAGGATGATGGGAAGCTCATCATTAAGGAAAAACACAAAGAAATTGAAATAGAAACCAGTCATTAAAAAAAATACTAATATTTTAAATACAGATCCTATCTTAAGGAATCCAATAAAGATAATTTAAAGATACAAAATTTTGATTTTAATAGTCAGATATATGTACAAGAAAAATTATTGGGAAATGTTTCTGGGAGAGGAAAGTCTAGAATATGGGCTACAACTGCCTAAGAAATATTTTCTGGCCGTTTCATGATTTTGCTAGAATTTTCTGCCAAAATCAAAATGTTTTTTTCATTAATGATGGATCCCATGATCAACCATTATTATAAATTTTAAAGAGGAAAAATGGATGAAGAGAAACTCCCAAATCCTAAAATTGATGCCAAATGTTTTCCAAAAAAGATAGGCCTTATACATCGTAAATACACTACAAACCCTCCATTTTTCTTCGCTAATATCTTACAATAGCCTTGTTCATTTTTTTAATAGACTTCATTTTTGCATGCTTTGAGAGATGATTTTGAGATGCAAGGTAAGAAGAATACATCGAAGGAGTTGTTTTCTAAGATTTTAGCGGGTTTCATGAATCTAGACCATTAGGCTTTTTCATTCTTGAAATTTCCTTCTTCATAAGGATAATGTCATCTACTTATTTGGATGCCTCCATGGATGAGACTCCAATACCTTTGTAAAACATATCGAGAGAGAACTAACCTCTTGGGATGTATGTCACAAAGTTTCAGAACTTGTAAGGAGGAAGGTTTTGAGGGCATAGGTTGGTCAGTGTGGAAAGTTTTATCAGGGTTCCATGTTTATCTTTTACAAGATGGTACATGGATTGGGTGTTTTCAAAGAACTATAAAAGAAAAATATGAATGCCAATTATAAATAACCAACATCAATTATGCATGGGCGGCGAAATGAGTAAAAGAAGAGTTGGAGCTCGATTAACCTCTTCATCAAACATCATAAAGCTAGTGATTGCAGAGGGAGACAAGAAAAGGAAAAAATGCTAGATGGTTGGAGAAAGTTGTCTTCAATGTTTGCTGATATTTAATCAATTTTACCATACTTTCAAGTACTAGGCAAGTCTTAAAATGAGTTTTAAGTTTGATACGATACCCAGCCTAGAGATAAGAACCAAGTATAAAAAGTCATTAGTATCCCCAAAAATATGATTTCATGTGGAGGAGGATTTTCATCAGAGTTATAATTGTATAATAATATAATCTCTTTTCACATCAATATTCAAGGCACGTTCAAGAATATTATTAAGATATGAAAGGCTAATATGCTGGACAGTTAGTTTACATTTCTTTCAGTATTCATACCAAAGTTCACAATCCATGGTGTTTGGAATCTACATATAAATTTTGGAACTTTGTAAAATAATGTATATATACTTTAAATTAAATATTAAATTCCACATTTGTCTACTTAATACTAATTATTTACATTATTATTTATTTTGATGTTTATGAAGTGGATTTATCATGGAATGAATTGCTTTACATTTTTTAAATTTGAGTATATTGTGAGTATTTTTTCATTTGTTGAGTTTTATGTTGAATCTTTCATTAGTTATTCCCAAGTCTAAGGCATGATCTTTCTCCTTGGATTTTCCAGATCAAACATGAATCCAAGCTATGTGTCAATAGGAGGGAGCGACAAAGTGGATAGGTGAGATGAAGGGTTACATCCAGCATCACTTTTAATGTGGTTCAATCACCTTACTGGCATGAGATGGTTTCATCTCCCAAATAGAAGAATAATATCAATAAGGGCCTTTAAAGTATGGGGGTGTGGATCCGAGGGACCTAGCTTCAGGGTTTATTTCTCAGAAATAGATTCAGTTAAAGGTTCATCTACAACTAGAAAAAGGTCATGTTTACGCTTGGGGCTACCTTAAGCTCAAAAAAAATGAAACCATAATCACATATCCATGATGATGCGTGGCTTGATGATCTTGACCAATGAAAATTAGTATGTAATTTTTGTGATAGTATAGAATGTGTTGTAAAAAAAATTGTTCTATATTTGGTGTAATCATAAGCCTTTATTTTTATGTTTTGCAAAGCATGTATCTTACATTTTCCCCTTTTATTTCCTAAACTCTATTTATTAAAGTGAAATTTTGGTTGTTCCATGATACTGTGAATATGTAATGAGTTGTGTTATCCCATGAATTCCATCTAAATACTAGCTAAATGCTATAGGAATAGTACTTAGCTGATGTGGTCCAATCATTTTTTCTTGACATCTAATGTGAACAGATGGTTGGACGACTATTATTGAATTTGACTCATCACTCTTCTATTACATATCAAATGGCTAATGACAATATAATTTTCATATATATGGAATACTTTTACTCTTGATCAATTTCTTACATAATCCATAAAAATTAGAAATTAGGCCATACATACTTTTGAATCCTATAGAAATTTTCAAACTAGCTTCTGATGTGGTAATGAGAAGGTTCATGTGATATTTACCCTTTACAATTAGGCCTATTAATATAGGTACTTCCATAATTATTCATGTATATATTATATTCAAAATGGAATAGGCCACTCAAAACAAGCCCAGAGTCTTCGTAGAACACAAGTTAAGATAATTAAATTAATGCCCAACAAATGACCACAAAATTAGGTCATAGGGGCTGAAAACTATATCCAATGTGGATACAATGTGGGAGTGTAGAATCAACTCCTAAAGAGTATCTCATAATGCATGATTTCAGTTGTCCATGTATAAAACTTTGCACTTAACATTACTATATTCCATGAATTGTTATTATTTACTTTCAATGTCCTACATTATCATGAGCCAAAATGGAAATATCTTTTTCAAGATTGAAAGCAAGCCACAGTTGAAGTTGGGACTTAGAAACTCATAATAAATATGAAATTAATAGGGAACTAGTAATAGTAAGCAACAAGAAAAATCAAGGTCAAATTAGTTAATTTGTCACTAATAGTAGTATGCTCCATTATTTCAATTGTAATTCTAGAAACATTCAGTATAACATTTCATAGAAGATTCTATAGAAATAATGGTGGTAAAATAGTCCAACACTACTACCAAAACCTAAATATTTTAAATCTACAACACAAATACTGAAACTTCCCTGATAATCATGGCTTCCACCTCAATCCCTAATCTAAGGGGAGCATGGGCACTACACATCACCAATGATAGTATCTTATAGGCTGCCTGGAATGGCACATTCTCCGAAATATCCCTACTCTAATACCTAAGATTATTTTTAAAGCTAATGATCCCACTTTAGCTTTTGCCTTTTGCATGTGGGACAACTATCATTTACATTAAACTCCATTAACTAATAGAAAAGTACAACTAAGTAACATAAATTGTATCTTAAATTGAAGGTCATTAACTAATAGAAAATTATGCATGACTAGAAAATTTCTAATGGTTCATAAAAAATAGCAATACCTAATGGGTTATCCTTATACATCATAACATTCCACCTTCCTTGAATTTATATGCACCAAACAAATTTAATGCTATTTGTTGCAATATTTTCAGGCCTTCGTATCTTCTTCCAATGGAAAATCCTTCTTCTGAATGAGGTATTCTAACAAGACATTAGTCCTCAACATCTTCTCTCAATTTGCTAGATGATAATGAAAAGAACTTGTACTTCATTATTGAGGGAAGGAAAGATATTTGAAATGTTAGTTTTTTCCCCTACGCATTAGACATGAAATGTTGTATGCACTCTTGATTCTATTGGAAATTCAACAATACATGCCACCTATCACATACTTTATAGAACCTTATAAGGCCCATAGTATGCATGCCCTTGTTTATCCACCCCTTTACCTTTGAAAGATATCTACTTATAACATTGTTAGTCCCAAGAAGACACAATCTACACTTAAATTCTTGTTCATTGTGTTGTTGATTTTAGTGGGACTTCATCCCATCTTGGGCCAGTTTGATGTTCTACTTTAGTTGCTTCAATATTTGATGTCTTTTATTCTCCAATAAATCTCTAAAAGTTGGCACTTGAGTGTCTTCAATAGTTAAATAAATCAGTAAAACAATGCCATAATTATAGAGGGCCTTAAATTGTGAACCTACAATGGTTGTGTGGTATATTGTATTGTACCAATTCTCTACCAAGTGAAACCATTATGTCTAGGAAGATTGGTTTTGTACAACATCGTTTATCCAATACCTCCAATAAGTTTATACAACACCTCCAAAATTTTATTATGAACTTCGAGTCATATCAATAACAATATTATTTGGAAGCTCATGCAACCTATAGATATCTTGCATTAACAATTCAACAACCTTTGAGGCTTTTCTAGAAATATTCATTGAAACAAAATGGTCACACTAAACCAATTGATCAATTACCAAAAATAGTTTTTTTCCTACCACCTTGAGCGACCCAATAATGAAGTTCATAATAATGGATTATCCCTTTGAGATGTTTCATATGAAGCTACAAAACTTTTCATATATCCTTTAAGCCCCTTCTAAAAGAATATACTCTTTATACCGTGATAGGTCTTAAAAAAGTTACCATGACTAACAACAAGTGAGGAATGGAATTATATCAAGACACTCTCCACAAAATCAGGAATTGGACACAAGATAAAGGAAATGCTTATAAAAAATAATATCACCTGAGAAAGTATTCATGTTCCTTTTTTGTGTCCCTATGAGATCATGTAGCAGGGAAACAACCCTCTCATCTTTGGCATATTCAATGAATATATTTTCTTTCCTCCATGGTTCTATAGTTGTGGCAGGTGGGATAAGGAGTCTGCAACCACATTGCTTACCTCTTCTTGTAATGAATTTCAATGTCAAAACCTTGTAATTATCTTGCCCATTTGGCTTGTTACTCATTCAGTCATTTTTTGATAAGAAATACTTAAAATAATGGTAGTTTGTTTAAATAATGAAATCGTTCCCAACAAATATTTTTTGAACTTTTCTATAACATTAATAAGAAACAACATCTATTTATAATAGGTTGACAAGAACTTCTACGTATTATATAATTTTCCACTAAAAGGCAATATTCCCTTAATGTTTCATGAGGATAACCCCTATGCTAATGCTGGAAGCATCACGTTCAACTATAAAGGGTTGTGAGATATCTAGGAGTGCTAGTACAATGTTGGAAGTCGTTACCCCCTTCGTATGTTGAAAGGCAGACTTTGTTTCTTCTATCCATTTGAACTGGTCCTTCATTGTGAGATCAATTAGGAGTTCCATAAGGCGTCCAAATCCCTAATAGATTATATGTAGAAGTTACATAGCCCATTAATACCTCTCAACTATGTCATATTCTTTAGATTAAGACAATCAATAATGGCCTGAAGCGCACTTGGGTCATCACTAACTCTGCCCCTACATATGATGTCTCCCAATTACATAAGTATGTAACACATTCTTTGGAGTGGGCCAATCAATAATGGTTGAAATATTTGTTGGTTCATCTCTATCTCTTTGCAAATCATACTCCGGTTCTTTTGCAGATAGAGAGTCAAGTCATAGGAGTTCTAAGGCAATTTTCAAATGATGAAAATGCTCCTCCATATTGTTGTTAAAAATGATAATATCATCAAAGAAGAAAAAAATAAATATCCACAAGTATGGCTTGATGATTCAATTAATTGTAACATTGGAATGTGGCTGGTTACTTCGATAGCCCAAAGCACATCACCCAAAACTCATAGTGGACATGATGATTTCTAATGCTTGTCTTGAATTGGTCATGTTCCCTTACCCTTGTCTAGTCATATCCAGATCTCAAATCAATATTTTCCCCATGTAATTCTACATAGTAATTCATCTATATGTGGAATAGGGAATCTATTTTAATAGTCCTATTATTTAATTCCATGTAGTCAATGTATATATGTAAGGAGCCATCCTACTTATTAACACCAATGAAGACACAAAGGGACTTCTACTAGGCATCATATGACCCATATCTAATAAATCTTGCACTATTATTTCTATCTTGTCCTTAAATAGCTTTGAATACATACAGGGAGGAATAATGACCAAATTAGACTCTAGTTCTAGCTCAATGATGTGCACATGTCCCATCTTTGTGGTATTCCATGAGGTAGGTATCAAAACATATGCAAATTCATTAATCAGTTGTTACACTTTCCTTTTGATCGTTGGTTTTTGCTCCTTTACCTTAACATGCAATCTCTTGAGAATCACATGAATATTTACTGAATGTATTACATTCATGAAGAGGAAGGAGTCAAGTATGAAATATTTCAACAAAATATATAAAAATAATTTAATACATTATTCTTGAGTTCAGATAGAAATGACTACCAATATTCCAAATTTGCAGTGATTAAAAATTGTCTTATTATGCTACATGGATTATGTAATGGAACTAATAAAAGCTAGGGGTATACAATGTAAAGATTTATCAACCTATTGTCAGCTTGACAATGAATTTATAATAGCCAATTGTTTTTTTGGTTTCGGCATGGTCATAGGCATTTTGATCTAGATATTTAAATAGTATTTTACTAAAAATGTATTGTAATTTACAAGTTGGACACTAATGAACAAAGTAGCGATATTATTGTCAGGCCTACCTCTTCTCCAATATTTCCAATGTTAATGATTTCAAATGTATAATTATAATGAATTTGAAATAAATGTGATTGAAATTTAGAACAAGATCTCTGATTTTCTTCTTTAGTTAAATATTGTGCTATTTCACAACACTAAAATTTTTGGCATTTGTGTATTGAAAATATTGTCTCTCTTATGAGTTTCATAAATTATAGTTGCATATTTTTATAGGTTTCTGTCTTTCTCTCAATTGAACAGTTAATAAGATGTCATTCCTTGTCCTTTGATATTCTTTACAGAATTCACATCGGCCATGGACATTTTGAGGCTTTTACAAATCAACATGTTAGTGGCTCTAGTGCATTAGCAGTTGGTCCATCCAATTGGAATGAAGAAATTAATGTTATTGACTATGGATCACCAAACCAAGTTGTTTGTGAAATTGCATGATATCCCAATATTGTTTCCTCACTCATAGAGCATATATACTAAAGCTTAGATAGAACCACCTTTCTTTATGGGGCCTTCATCTAATGACTAATTTTATTCTTATATTGTTGTATTCTTGCTCCATTAAATATAAACCATCTCTTCATGATTCACATTTTTATGTACCTTTTGATGGAGAGTACATGGATTTATGTTTAAGACATTTCTCTTAGTTTGGTGTTTCTAACATCACATAAGCTATTGAAGGCACGAAGCATGTTTGTTATGAGCTAAATCAAGATAATAATGATCATGAAAGAACAACCATGGAAAATCTTGTAAATGATGTAGACCATCTTGTGTCATGCTTGACAACAAAGATTTATGGATTTATAAAATTTTCTGGTAGATTAAGTATTTTCACTGCTCAAAATTTCTGGTTGTTGTTGGTCACATCAAAAGAAACATTCTGACATACCGTGGGGAAGTAATAATTTATTCATTATTGTACTATATATTTAGGTAGACAAAATGTTCAACTTGGTCCTATTTGGTGCATCTTCAAGGTCATGTTAATATGTCCTAAACAAACTAATGCAGGTAAATTGATTTTCTATTAGATTCTTTCTACCAGCATGTTGGCTTGTTGGGGCCTGACCCAGGTTTGGAGTTAACTAGCCAAACAAATCCCTATACTACTAGCCCTTTCGGCAACAATCTGCGGAGCGTGGATTGAGGTCTCACCAAAGTAGTATGGGGGGGTGCTGGAACCAAGTTTCCACACCCTTGAGATGTATGAGAGGTTGAATTGGTCCAACTGTTAGTCCCTTCATGCAGGTTACTTCACGCACTTCCCTATCCCTCGCGCCCTAATATACCTTCCTTCACATAGCTCTAACCAGGAGCTGTGGGGCTTCCGCGCTGCTGGGGCAGTGCTCTACACTATTTCCTTAAGTCACACCTAAGATCTTACTTATCTTACTACACCAGTTAGTTATCTTCGCGTATATGGATGCCTTACGTTATATTTATTTATACATCACATTCATATGAGTTCGTGCAGCAAATAAACAGTAAACTTGCAAATTATACCCATAAATACATAAAGTAGGAAAAGATACACAGAAATATGATAAATCTTCTCTTTATTAATTCTTCCCCCAGTTACAGACTCGACCTGCCCTGCGCACTTAGCTACAACGGTCCGCGCACTCAGCTGCAGACTACTAGGCCTCTGCGCGCATAGCTATAGAGCCTTCTCCTACTCTACAACCCAAGGACACAACTTTACACTTCAACTCAATCCCTTAGACTCATTATGCTTCTATTCTATTCATTGATTTATTGATTGTTTCTACACTTAGAGCCTCGCTCTATTTATATAATCCCATGGTCCGTGGACCATGGGTAGGTCTATCAAGCTAAAATTACATTAAAAAAACAAGGGTGGACAACCCTATGACTCTATTATGACTTCGCGCTCCGCGCCCACACATCATGGAGCCTTTTCAATGGACTTGGTCAAAAATTTGGCTTTAAGCCCTAAAACATGCCTTGGGGGATTCCACGCCCAACAAGCCCCCAACACAAACATCGTGACTCTCCCTCGAGTCACTCTGTCGGTGTGGAGATCTTCGCATGGAGTCCCTCCAACTCTGCTCGAACTGCTGCAAGCTCAGCAATGCACTGAGCGACTTCTTGCTAAATCTCTTGTACCTGTTGTTTCGAGACTGCGGTGTTGGAACTACTTCCCTGTATTCATTCCTGTGTCCCCTGCCTCTATTTATAGTCTCGTGCCTTCATCTGACTACTTGGAGCATGAAGACTATGCTCCTGTCAGCTAGTCAGATATGCTGTACCGCGCCTCCGTCTGTGACCTCCTTAACAATGTATGGTCCTAGCCAATGCATTCTGAACTTTCTCAAGAATTTATCAAACTTACTATCATACAGTAACACTAAATCATTTACCTTTAAGGTACGCAACTTATTATGGCGATCGTGCTAGTCCTTCTCGCGCTGCTTTTGTACTTGTTGATGGAAGCCAACCAGGAACTGTTCATCTTCAAGTTCTTCCGACTACGTGAGCCTCACTTCCAAGGCTTCGTAGTCTGTCATACTTGTGAGTGCTGCTATGCGCAGACTAGGCACAATATACTCCATTGGCATGACAGCCTCCACTCCATAAACCAATCGGAAAGGTGTCTATCCCATCAGTTTCTTGCACGTTGTCCTATAAGCCCATAGTACTGCAAGTATGCAGAGGTCCCAATCACTTCGCTGTGTGTTGCATACTTTGGCTAGCGCAGTCTCCAGTATTTTGTTGAATGCTTCCTGTCCCATTGGCTTGTGGGTGATACGGTGTGCTTTTCTAATGATACACCTAAAACTATTCTGTTAGCGCATTGATTGTTTTGTTCAGGAAATGTGTACTGCGATCACTCATCAAGATCTTCAAACATCCATATCGAGTCAATACGTGTTCGAACAAAAACTTTGTTGCCATGGCGACCGTGCAGTCTTTGACTAGTTGTGCTTCTGCCCAATGAGTTAGGTACTCTGTCACAGTGATAATGTATCTTATGCCTGTCTTTCCTTAAGGTTTGATAGGTCCCAAAAAGTCAATTTCCCACTTTTCAAAGGGCTGCAGCATCATTTGCGGATTCAAAGGCATCTTGTCCCTTCGCGATGGTTTACCTGTTATTTAACATATATCACAGGCCTTATTGTGTGCTTTTGAATCTTGATGAAGGGTTTGCCACCACAACCTTGTGCGAAGAATCTTTTGCGTGGTTACTCACCCTACATAGTGTCCTCTTGCAGCACCCCCATGCGCTTTGGCAAGGACCTGACTTTGTTTAAATGCAGGTACATACCTCCATAGTATCTCGTCATTGCCCATCTTATATAGGTGCCCCGCAGTGACAAAAATATCAGCTGCATGCACCACTAGTTCCTTCTTCTACTGGACAAAGTATTCTTTCGACGTAGTCCCCGTTGTCAAAAAGTGGATTATACCTCCAAAGTGTCCATCCGCTATGCGCACAGCAAAGAATTGTGCATTAGGTAATCCTTCCTCCAAAATAGTAGGTTCCTTTCCCGTCTCAATTCATGACAAGTGATCCGGTTCCACATTTAGGTGTCCAGGCTTCACAACGACCTTAAAATCATATTCTTGGAACAATAAGAGCCACCTGCTTATGCTCCCCCCCAACACAGGCTTATTGACCAAGTATTTTAGTGCAGAATGGTCTGTATACATCTTGAAGTGTCCCCTAGAAAATAGTACCAGTATTTTTGGAGCACGTACACCATAGCTAACCCCTTATGTTCAGTTGTGGAATAGTTCTTTTCTGCTTTAGACAACCTGCGACTTGTGAACGTGATAGGGTGATCCAAGCCCTCTCCACCCTCCTGTGTTAGTACCACTCCCAGCGCTATACATGATGTGTCAACATGGACATGAAACTCCACATCCCATTTTGGGAAGACCAGGATTGGCGCGGAGGCCAATTTCTCTTTTAGTACATCCAGGCTCTTCATGCAATCATCATTCCAGTAGAACGTGACATCCTTTTTCAACAGTTTCTCCATTAGTGCGGTGATCTAGGCATAGCTTTTGATGAACTTCCTATAGTACCCCATATGTCCCAGGGTAGCGCACAGCTATTTGACACTTTTTGGTGCTTCCAAATTCAGAATTATTGCAACCTTCATGGGGTCTACCATTAGTCCCTGTTTGCAAATGACATGTCCCAACAGGTTCCCAAAGGGAACAAGGAACGTACAATTCTTGAGGTTCAGAACGAGTTGGTGTCGTCGACAAGTATCCAACATCAAGCGTAAGCTCGCTACATGGTGCTTAACCAATCCAAATACAGTCCAATCATCCAGATAGACCTCTAGGAATTTGTTGATATATTCTTTCAATGTTGCAACCACTATGTGCGAAAAGATGGCCGGTGTGTTCTTCAACCCAAACAGCATAACAATGTATTGGAAGCAGCCCCACTCAGTCACGAAGGTGGTCTTGCTCTTGTCTTCTGGCGCGATTTTGATCCAATGGTACCCTAAGAACCCATCAGTAAAATAATATGCTTCTTGCCCGCAGAAATTTTCCAATACTTCACCTGTGAATGAAGTTAGGAATGGGTCATGCACACATGCGTCATTCAATTTCCTTAGGCCCACGCATATTCCTATCTCACCCTTCTGCTTATTTTCCTATACTACCACAGGGCTTACCCAGTCGTATTCTTCCACTGGCTGAATGATTCCATTTGCAAGCATTTTGTCTAGTTCTACGCAGACCTTTTCCTTGTACTTCGGATTCAAGCGGTAAGGCCTCTTCTTAACTGGTTTCACATCGGGTTTTAAGGTGATCTTCATCATCCCTAAATCTCCAACAATTCCCTTTAAATTTGTGATCTTGGTTGGGAATATGTCCTGGTACTCGCAGAATAACTCAGTGACCTTATCCACCATCACGTCATCCCAGTAGTCACCGAGCGTTGCATACTTAGGTTTGGCCTCCGTACCAATGTTGACTTGCTTGGTCCTTACCGATGTGATTGTCAGGGTCATCAATCAATGGCCCTTGAACCTTGCAATAGCCTTTAGTTTCTGGAATGTTAACTTTTCATGGATCTTCACCGTCTTCTTCAGTATTCACATTATAACACTCCAATGCGCAGCTCAGCTAGGTCGCCCATTCTGGTCGAATCACTTCTATTTGCTCCTGGGGTATTTTAAAGATAGCTTCTTTTACTGCTTGTAGCGCATCATCAATAGTATCCCACCAACGATCCTCAAACGTGAAGGTTAATAAGAATCCTTCGTGTAAGATATTCCATTCACTCGTTCCATGGTGGAGCTCTGTCTCTATATACCAGTTCATGGGTATAATATCCAGGGTATGACAAAATAGGTGCACCCACTCAGGTTGTGGCTCTTCCCCATAGACCTTTATCCATTTGGAGAGGTGCACGCATGGATCATCCTGTCTGTAATACTTGTCTGTTAATCGCATCTAAGGCTTCCCAAAATGCATGCGCATCATCCCCCTGCATCCGTGCCAATCCCCAAAGCTTCCTTGGTGTGTACCCCACCACCTTGTAGTCGTAGTGCACAATACCCATTTCAAAGCTTCGAAACATTGTTGGTCCGGAACCTCTCTTTCAAATCTATTTAGGAAGTCATCCACCTCACTTAACCCATCATACGTAGGCAGATCCCTTACCTCTGTTGATACGAAATGCAACGATCTCGTCATCATGTTACAGTTCAGCGTGGTTGCCTCGTGTAACTAGTTTTGCCATCGTTCTATCTCCTTGTTCGAATCTGATGTGCAGGAGCTTTTGTGCTGCCATGAGATTCATCCGTTCGCAGTTGGATTCACCTAGTCTTGTTCTCATGCAGCTATCTTATAGATGCAGTCTAAATCATCATCACTGTCGTAGTCGAGCACTGACTCTATGTAGTGCGATCCTTCTGTAGGGTCCAAAGGTACAACTACATGTAGATACTTTTTCTCAAAAATCATCTTGCGCTTCTTCAAATTTATCACCCCATTCATGTTAGTGGCCCAATCTATTCCTAATAGAACGAGGTAGGGATTGTTGTCATCAACAATCTCTATCACTTCGAAGTTTTCTAGCGCACTTGCTCCTTCGATATCCACTATGATTCCCTGCAATCATCCCATAGGTAGGATCTTTTGCTGGTTCACCATTCGCGGTTGGATAGGAGACCATTGTAGCATAAGCCTTCCCATGCGCTCCCATGTTTTCTTTAGTACAACATTCACATCTAATCTTACGTCCAAAATAACTTGGTCCGTCTCATATTTTCCAATCTACGTGGTCAATCTCATCTCCCTTCCCCTCCTCGTCGTGTGCTTTCTGAGCTTCCAGACTACGCACGGTTCTCCTGATGTCATCACAACACATCTATTTATCAGTTCCTGCAGCCCCTTTACAGCATTGCTATCACGCAGTAGCTTGATGCATGTTTCCAGGAATGTTGTGAGCATCGATGGGTCCATTTCCGGCTTCGGTCTGTCTTTGCTTCCAGAAGTGGAGGCATCACCGAAGCTCTTCCTCGCTTCCATGAAGGTTTCCTTAGCGTGCTCCAAATCAAACTCTGGTTCTTTCGTCGGAGCCTTCTGAACCCAAGTACTCTCTTCAGGCTACTTGCCTTTGTCATCCCCTGTCGTAATTCCACTTCGGAGCATAATATTAACATTAGGGTCTTCCTCGCGTGGCTCAAACCTCATCATTTGTGGCAATCCTCTGTCTTAGGATAAAACAATGTACAATACAGGCATGAGGGACACGTCAAATTCGTACAATTACGGGCATAATGTCCTCGCCCTCCATAATTGTAACATATCAGTTGTCCGTGAACTCTTCCAGGTCCTCCTCCACCTCGGCCTCATCTGCGCTCATGAAATCTGATTCACACCATTCCTGCGTTCTGTTCAAGGGGCAGTGTTTCGACCTAAACTTTGTAGATAGGACTCTGATCCATCATTAGCTCATAACTTCTACAGGTGTGCTCATCATGTCCCACTGATCTACAAAAATTACAGAACAACTGTTGTGAATTTTGCATGTACTTATACAATAAATGGCAGTTATTTGTAGCATGCTTTCCTCCTATTTGACAAATCGTGCACCACAACGCAGGCGTTACGCTAGGTCCTACTTGTGCCTCTAGTCTCAATGGCATTGGTCCTCCTCCCATGAGGTAATTCATGAACATCGAGTAGTGGTCCTTTTCATGTCCCTGACCCTTGCACTTTATGCACCATAGCTCGTTGCACACTTATGGGCAAGCTGTCATGTCTTGTTTCAGACTGTCCATCTCAAGGCACAAGTTTTTCAACTACACATGAATCTACTGAACTCCCAGGTTGGGATCCTATATCAGGGTGTCGTGCAGTCTCATTTTGATCTCCAAGCCCTCGGCTTGAGTTGTTAGCCTCTGTTGTGACAGCGCATTCCTTAAATGTGGCGTTAACGATGCTACAAACCATTCATGGTGTTGTCCGTCCATCAACGTCATGTTAGCTTCGCAAATTGTGAACTTGAGTCTCTGATCCAACTCCCAAGGGGTCTTGCCTAGTATTATTTTGATTTCCTTGAACCCATTGATCAACTATGCCTCTGACTTTGGCCTACTAAATTCTTTGTTTAGCACAGTTTGGATATCCGCGATCCTCGCATTCGGATTGTCATTGGAATGCTTAATGTACCAGGTCAGTCCGCGATCTTGCAGAGTGCTGACCAGTGTTGGCTTCTTTATATTTTCATCCGTGACTCCCTGCACTTCCCATACAACCTTTATCTTGAACCAAAACTAGTTTGAATCTTCACTTCCTACTCTCGTGAATACTGGCAACATTATCACACTTGGCATATTGACTCGTGGTGGTGGCGGAGGTGGTATGGGCAAAGATGTGGGTGAAGATGGTGAAACTGGTGGTGGTGTGGGTGGGGGTGGTATGCGCGGAATCCTCTACCTTATTAGATTTATCGCACTTCTTGGTGAGACCTTCATGAGCTCTTCCCTATCCCCTCATGGAGGTGAAATCAAGGGGCTAGTTTCTAGCTCTGCACTACCTTCTTTTCTGTAGATTTTCCCACTTCGCATAGCCCCAAACATCAATTTTCTTGCATAACCCACTTTTCATGTAGTAGAATTTTAATCCAAGTGTTCAAATACTCAACATACTTACCTCACGGCCCTTTGGGCAAGCGTCGCTCTACCTCGCTATAGCCGACTGAAGTATCTACCGTGAACTTAGTGATGAATCCTCCTATAATTCGATCGAGCCAGTGATCAATAGTGCACACAATCTCATCCTCCGATGCTTCCAATATGCACACCAATTCTAGAGTCCACACAATAGGTCTGTCGAGCTTGTACCTTCCTTGGTTATCTGCTAGCTCCGCGATCCACTCGTATAGCTCAGTAGGGAAAGATGTGAAGAAAATTTCATGGATCTCTATGTATAAGTAGTAGTCTAACCACTCTTCTTTTGATAGTCATGGATTCCTGTTCTCCTGCACCGCGAACTCATGAATCTTCCTATCCAACCAATCTTCAATTCCTTTCTTTGTCGAATTCCAGTGATACGACATTAGACACCTCTATGTAGATCCCGGTCCTGACAACAGAACCATTTGTTGGCTTGTTGGGGCCTGACCTAGTTTCGAAGTTAATTAGCCAAACAAATTCCTGTACCACTGGCCCTTTCGGCAACAATCTTTCGAGCATAGACTGAGGTCTCACCTGAAGTAGTATGAGGGGGTGTTAGAACTAGGTTTCCGCACCCTTGAGATGTGTGAGATGTTGAATTGGTCCAATTGTTAGTCCCTTCAAGAAGGTTACTTTTTTCACTTCCTTGTACCTCACGCCCTGATATACTTGCCTTCGCACAACCCTAACCAGGAGCTGTGGGGCTTCCACGTTGCTGGAGCAGCGCTCTACAATATTTCCCTAAGTCACACTTAAGATCTTACTTATCTTCCTACACCAGTTAGTTATCTTCATGTATATGGATGCCTTACATTATATTTATTTATACATAACATTCATATGAGTTTGCGCAACAAGTAAAAAGTAAACTTGTAAATTATACCCAAAAATACATAAAGCAAGAAAAGATACACAGAAATATGGTAAGACTTATCTTTATTAATTCTTCCCCCTATTACAGACTCAACCTGCCCTGCACAATCAGCTACATGGGTCAACGCACTCAGTTGTAGACTACTAGGCTTCTACGCACACAGCTACAAAGCCTTCTCCCACTCTACGACCCAAGGAAACAACTTTACACTTTGACTCAATCCCTTAGACTCATCATGCTTCTATTATATTCATTGATTTATTGATTGCTTCTACACTTAGAGCCTCACTCTATTTATACAATCCCATGGTCCACAGACATTACATTACAAAAATAAGGGTAGACAACCCTGTGACTCTATTATGACTTTGCGCTCCATGCCCACACATCGCGGATCCTTTACAATGGACGTGGTCAAAACTTTGGCTTTAAGCCCCAAAACATGCCTTGGGGGGGATTCTACACCCAACATAGAAATTTATTTTATTTCTTTTGTTGTTTGGGTTGGCTATTTGCTCCATTGTTCAATGCCCTACTTGACATTTGCAGACATTCCAAATAAATAAAATTCCCCAGAGGGGGAAGATAGACACTTTGTAGAATCTTATCATGAGATTCTTCTATGGCTCCTTGATGAAAGGGTTCCATTAGTGGATGATGGTAACCAATTATTAAAAGCACTAAACATGCTAATGCTAAAGATATTGGCGATAATTCTACTCTTTTGCTTTTCTATTAATGTAACCACATGTTTTTACATTCTAAAATTCTATTGTATTTTGTAACCAATTTTTGAAGTGATTTGAATTATATTCCCGATTTAACCTTATATATGTTAAATTTGTCATTAAATTTTATGTTAGTATGAACTTCTTGAAAATATTAATACTTATGTTTTATTATTTGATAGGATGTTTGGATTGACACTTCCAAGCACAGACGCCTACTCTAAGCTCCTACTACTTATATTGTCACCTGTATGGGTACGCTTTCTTACTCGTTTTATGCTAATTGTGATTTTCAACTAATTCGTTCATTCAAAGTGTGAGAAAACAACATAACAGTTGATAATATGATATTGCATTCACTTACCATAATTCATTAAAATTGTCACAAATTTTAATATTACTAGGTTATCGTATTCCACTTTAACTAAACCTACAAACCAAATTGAAAATTATATTATTCTAATTAATAATTAATATTTTCAATATTTTTTCCTACATAATATTTTACCTTAAACTACTCTTGAGTAATTAGGAGCTCATCTTCCTCATATGTAAGAAAACATGGTAATGGCCCAAGACCAGAGGCCTCCAGAAGAAGTAGCACTTTGTACCCTTATGGACCACCAAACAAGTCATTTTAGGTGGCCAAGTTTTCTCTACATATAATGATGTAACTACAATTATGGATGTTGTAAGTGGGTATATTGGATTTTTATCAACAAAACTTGGTCGATGCCCTCTTGGAGTTTTTTTTACTATTTTTGGAATTGCACACAAGAAATAACCCAACCATGTAGAAAATGAATTTGGAAAGAAAGAGAAGGAGCAATGTGTAAGGTGACAGTTTGAACCAAGAAATGTTTCACCTCCAGAGATTTTGGTTTGTCTATGAATGGCATTACAATAACTTTGGATTAACATGTATAGAAGAGCATCATTTTCGATTAAATTATCTGATCTTAAACATACCCATTTGAATTTGTGAAGCAATGACCAAATTTTCCATGGTACCTGTCTCATCACTCTTATGATAAATTATACTTCTCGATTGCAATTCCTCTAATTTACATTTCTTGATGCAACAAACATGAAACTTGATAGAATTCAGTTCTTGATATCTAGTATTTAGTATTTACAAAAGTTACTACTTTCTTGAACATATGCCAAATTTTAAAAATTGATTTAGCATTGCTTGATTTACATGCCATAAACATTAACTTTCAGTGCTGAATGAACTAAAACATCTTCCCCATGCGTTAAAATTGGTACCACCCTTTAAAAGACTTCTCAATTGTTGTAAACTCTATGACCAAATCGAGTTAACATTGCTACTTCATATCTAGGCCAAATGTGTAGAGGGATCTGAAATTAGGGTAACCTTTGAATTGGAAGACATGAGTTGCCTATTTATATTGTGGTGCATTTTTTTTATTCAAAGAGATGAGTTTTCAAAATTTATATCCCTACGAAGAGCACAGTCACAAGACATGGACATGAATTTTCAAAATTTATATGCCTATGCAGAGCACAGTTGCAAGACATGGACCCAAGAAACATTGGGTGAAGTCTAAAAAATAAGATTGATTAGGATTCCCCAATAGAAAATTGGCATGAAACTCCATAATTAAAATAAATCTTGAAATAGTGGCTTGCCTAGTTAGTAAAAGTGAGGTGATGGAATTGCCCATAACAGTGTTCAAGCCTCTTTGATGAAAAACTTGCATTTGATGCTTATGGATGCAACAAAACAAAAAATAATAGGTGGAGCTAGATGCAACTTCTAAGCATCTTTTAGTAGAATAAATACCCCTTACTTGCAATCTCTTACTGGGTACTATTGGTTTTAATTTGTCTCATTTATCTAGGCATAGTGTGGTAAGAGGAGGCTAGTTCAGATTCTTTCTTCGAGACATATAGAAAGGGAAAATTTGTCAAAATATGTTAGAGCAGTCATCTCTATCAAAATTCCTTTATAAAATCTTGGGTCAAGCTTGTTGGCTAGCTTAGGAAAACATAATTAAGCTCATTTCATTTTACCCAAAACTTGGTAAGGTTGGACGAAGATAGGCCCAAACTCAAACACATCAAACATATTTAGAAACAAATTGGGGAACTCTTATTTTAATGTTGGAGTAAGCATAGAGTGTAGCATAAATCCCCAATTCCATACATAGAGGATTTATTCCAAAGGACAATAGAAAAGAGTTTGGGTTTTTCTTCTTTTTTACTAAAGAAATAAATGTAATTTTATCAAGTGAATAACCAATCATGCCAGGTTCTGTTGTTTCCTCTAATATTTGAGTACATGTGGGCACATGTTCAAATTAGTAGATTTTGTTGTTAGTTATTTTTTTTCTTATAATCTTTATTTTTCCCACTCTAATCCTATTTTCTATGGATTGTTTTGATATTCCCCTATATTTATTATATAAAGGTAGAGGGTGGATGAAGTGTATTTTTATTTGTGTAGTTATTTTTTCTTTGAGGTTCTTGTATTCACACCCCTTTTCTAGTTGAAGTACTTGTGGGAGGACATAGTTATGATTGAGTGCTAGAGAGTGCTTGTATCCATGCAATTGCATCTTTGGATACTCGTGATTGGTGTGGATTTGGAAGTGTTTGAGTGCGCCTTGGATATTTTGTTGGTGTAACACATATTAGCCAAATTTTGTGCTTACAATTTTAACATATGTTTAGTGGTTACATTTTAGGATCATTTTATTGATCGTTGTATTTTAACATCTTGAATTAATTAATAATGAGAAGCACTCCCAATTACTTTTATTGACCCCATAGCCAATAGGATTCAAGCATGTATCTCATCATTCATAATTTCATAAGATATACTCAATGTTTTTTACTTTTTGGCATGCAAATCAGTATTTTAGAGGCAATTTTTTTATCTTAACACAACATATTTACATTATTCACAAGGTGAGAAATATAAGCTATAAATGTCTTCAAAGTTTCACTTTTGAGTATTCAACTAAACATATTGAGTTTCTTATACGTAACTATTTTTCCCTCTACCCACATTTCATAACTTCCATAACCATTAGGTAGAGACTTGTAGCTTTAATGCTATTTTGATTGTTTAGAAAAAGATTTTCCAATAATTTACAGAGTTTTATAATTTATTGAAAGTTGTAGAATTTACAATTTATAAATTTTCAAGGTTTATTTTTTTAAAGTCTAATTCTTTAAAGGGTGCTAGCTCAATGGAAGAGCACCTGCATTACAAGTAGGAGGTTGGTGGTTTCATTCCATCATACCTTGATATTCATATGGAAAGAAAACAATCAATTTTTTGTGACGAAGGCTCTTTTGACCATCACGAATGAGATTATGGTGACATTTTTCGACCCTCACCAAAATATGAAATGGTGATGGTCAACAAATTCCACCATATAAATGCATCAATAGTGACGACCATGGAAGGTCCATCACCATAAATCCCTTATGTTCATTTGAAATGGTGATGGTCACTATTTCTCATTATAATTATTATTCATGACAAACCTTGAATGCCACCACAACACCTATACTTTTAGCGATGCATCCTTTGGTGATGTTCAATTTTTGGTGACAAAGGCCCTTTTGACCGTCACTAATGAGCTTATGGTGACATTTTTCAACCCTCACTAAAATAATAAATGATGATAGTCAACGAACATTGCCATATAAATGGATCAACAATGCCGGCCATGAAAGGTCCATCACAATAAATCATTGTTCATGTGAAATGGCGATAGTCATTATCCATCACTATAATTATTATTTGTAACAGGCCTTGAATGTCACCACAACACTTATACTTTTGGCAATGCCACCTTTGGTGACATTTATTTTTTCAATGACGGAGGCTAAGGTCTATCACCATTTCTCATATGAAATGGTGACGATCACTATCCATCATAATAAATCATTATTGGTGATGAACCTTGAATTTCACCACAACAACTATACTTTTGATGATGCCACCTTTGGTGACGTTTAGTTTTTGGTGACCGTGGCTCTTTTAGCCATCACCAATGAGCTTATGGCGACATTTTTCGACCCTCACTAATGTCCTTTTTTCTTGTAGTGATATTAGTTTGAAATACTTCTTTACTCAACCTAGCATAAATTTAAGGCAAGCAAGTTGGTTATCTTTCCTTAGTGAATTCGAAATTGATATAAAACACATAAAAGGTAAGGAACACAAAATTGCAAATGCCCTAAGTAGACATGATCATGCTTTGACAGGACATTTTGTAAGCAGCACTAGTACATATTTTGGGGAGCGAATTAAACATCCATCACATCAAGATCCCCAATATCAATAACTATAGTATAAAATACATCAAAAAGCAGTTACAGGGTATGTTGAAAATGCCAAAAAATTACTAACTTATCCGAAAAAACTATATATTCATAATGTGTCCATATTGAAACATATGATATTGGATGGATACCACAAGAAACCATATTTTTCTCACCCAAGATACCAAAAAAATGATAATAGCACTAAGAAAGACCTTGTTTTTTCCAGGAATGAAAAGTGACGTGGCGGAATACTTGACTAAGTGCTTGGAGTGTCAACAAGTAAAAGTGGAACATCAACATTCTATAAGATTACTAAATCCATTACCCATTCCTGAGTGGAAATGGGAAGTCATTACAATGTATTTTATTGTAGGTTTACCAAGGACAAGGTATCAACATGATTCCATCATGGTGGCGGTGGAAATATTAACTAAAGCGACACATTTTATATCGATGTAGTCTAACTTTGGAACAACACAAATTGCCAACATCTTCAAGAAGGAAATTTTCCAACTGCACGGTATACCAAAGACGATAGTGTCGAACAAAGATGCTAAATTTACATCAAATTCTAGAAAGCTTTATTTGGGGGCATGGGAACTTAATTAAATTTGAGTACTGCTTATCATCCTCAAATGAATTTTTAAACTAAAAGGGTAAAACAAGTTTTAGAATACATGCTATGCATGTATGTAATTAACTGACCCACTAAATGAGCGGATTTTCTGCATTTAGCATAATTTGCATACAACAATAATTACCAAGCTACCATTAAAATCAGTCCTTTTAAAGAATTATATGGTAGAAAGTGTCATACACCACTCAGTTAGGGCCAAATAGAGGATAAGTTAATATTGGGACATGAAGCATTGCAAGAAATGTGATAGATACTGCAAAAAAATAGACAGAATATCAAAACAACTCAAGAGAGGCAGAAAAGTTATACAAACAAAAAAAGGTTCCATAAAGAATTTAATGTGTGGGATCATGTGTACTTGCATGTAAAACCCAGAAAAATTACTCTCGGAACTGGTAGTTGTGCCAAGCTAGCACCAAGGTTTTGCGGTCCTTTTGATATTCTAGATCAAGTTGTTCCAGCAACATATCAGCTAGCTCTACCAAGTCATATTAAAGTTCATAATGTATTTCATGTATCATTGTTAAGAAAATATATCCATGATGCATCTCATTTAATTGATTTGAATTTGATACAGGTGGAGCTCGAAGGATACTTTCTACCAGATCCTCTCCATATTTTGGTTCAGAAAGAGATTGTCCTCCAGAATTGAGTTGTTGCTCAAGTTAAAGGGTAGTGGAGACACTTTACATATGAGGAGGCTACTTGGGAATGTGAGGATATTCTGAAAGAATCCTATCCATAATTATTTTTAGATGATGCAGCAAAGGAATAAGCACCGAGGACGATATTCTTTCTTTTAGAGGGGGGAGATGTAATACCCCTCTATACTTATGTAAATATGCTTTAATTAGACTGAACTAATTTTAGTAATGGAAAGAAAGACATAGTAAACTCAATTTGGAGTAAACATGATCACGTAATAAACATATTTTGATAATAAAAACTAATTGGAAGATTTACTTGGAAAAGAACACTTGAGTTAATGAGATCATTATTCCAATACAGAATCCAATGTGGATAGGATTGAACAAACTTCCCTTAATTTACTCTTAAAAATCCCTAGGGGTTGTTGGTTAAGATTTAATAGGATTGGAATAGAAAAATCTATTAAATCACTCAGTGAGGGAAAAACACTAAGTATGGGGGAATAAAATATCGTGGGAGAAAAATGTGGGATTCACCGAAAAAGGAAGATACTTTTTTGAGAAATACAAAAAAAACCTAGGCTATGGGGTTGACAGACCCTAGAAGGTGGGACGTCGCTAAGGAAATTTTGCTAGGGAAGCAAGGCATAAAATACGTTGACCAAGAATCACAAGAGGTTGTTGATTCTGGAAGAAAAAAAAGGAACTCATCTCGGGGGAGAACCAGAGGCAACGGTTCATGGTTGGGTGGCAAGTGGTTCTTCGAGGTTCATTCAGGGAAATTACAGTCAGAAATCTACTTGTTATGCAAATGCATTTTCTAAACTTATTGCTACTTTATTTGATGTGGAAGTTTTGTTGTTTTGTTATAATTGCGAATATTTTGTTTTTTGGCTGTAATTATGAATATCTTACTGAGGGGCTATAATCTATAAAATTATGTCAATTATCAAGGTGGAGTTGTGTTAGGATTAAAAAAAAATTATAGATGTAATTATTTAACCGATCCCTTCTTTATAGTTTAACTATCAATTGCATAAAAAGTTGTTATCTTAAATTATAGTATAAATAGAATAGGGAGTTGAATTATGGTAGCTATTTTTTTAGCGGTTTGTAAAAATAGAGTGAGGATGTTCGTAAGTAGGAAATAAATATCATACGTTCAGACTCGCTAGAGATCATGGGAAACCTAGAAAAAAAAGAAAAAAAAATCTTGCCACTGTTGATTGTTAGTACCTATTTTGTACCTGGTTGGGTTTAGTTGTTGTTAGATAATTGTGAAATTAATATCAACAATCACGGGGCTGAAAGGTTAGGTTGGTATATTGTATGTATAGAAAGCCATAGTAATGATTATGGTGATAACACAATACTTATTTCTACGGCTAAAATAAAATTTACGATCGAAGGATCAACATCCAAACGTGTGATGCATAAGCACAATCCTATCTAGATTTAGAGAGTTTGTTGATAGCTATAAATCTCCTTAGTGATTCTATGTTATTCTAAATACACCTTCCTAAGAAAGAAAGAAAAGCAAAAATGGCATAAACCATAATTATGTTGAATTGTGAGAACATATATATTAATTTTATGATGTACACCCAGATTCGAATTATCACACTTCAAGGGATATTTTCTTTATGCAACCACTAGGGTATTAAATAAAACCAATACAAAATACACCTCAATATAGAGAAAGAAATAAAAATTGTACATGAAAACATGAACTTTAGCTAGAGCTAGTGATTATATTACATCAGACAGAAGAATGTAAATAACTGGAAATATAAATTGTAACAGAGAATAATGGTGCGAACTATATGAAATAACATTGGGTTAAATTCTACAAATACAACTACAAAAACCATGAATGGGAATAAATAAATATATATACATTGACATGTTCATTTCTCAGCCGTGATGTGCACGAAAAGAATGTCAGTAATTAACATCTAGTGGCGCATTGTGAATACTTGGTGATGGAAAATTTACAATTAAGAAAACACATAAACGTTATGATGAATCTTCTACTAAATTTAAATAACCAAAACATTGGTACAAGCTTATTCTGGATCGTAGTAAAAAAAAAGTATTAATTACACAAAGAAAGAAACATCACAATTACAAACTCTAGGAATGGAGACCTTATAAATTACACAATATTAAACTCAGAAACACTAATAATGCAACAAATATATACACTGTGAGTCGCAACGTTACAAATATTTTATTTGGAACAAAAAATGATTCCTAAGTTTAGTGAGGGGCTCCCAACAACAACCATCCTAGTTGTAATATAAAAAGTAATGGTGATTTCCAATAGAAATCACTATCGAAAGGTTCTTTCACGAAGGCAGGAGCAAACAACCGACCTATAAGAGAATATCACACAGTTAAACATGGGATCTTGGCATAGGGTGGACAAAAGCATATGAATTACATAACAAGAAGTATGCCATACCTATGAAAATATGTGGCAACATAAGAGAAACTTAATAATTTGTAAATTCCAAAAATGGTACTGAAAGTTATAAGATTCATCTCGTCTCGGTATAATTAAATACCAGGAAAAAAAATAAAAATAAATAAATAACGAGTTACCTGGGTTAGAAAGAGTTATATAGATTCTTTGTGTGTTACCTTGAGTAGAGATGGAAAATCATAAAAATAAGTAAATCACAAGGTAAATAATCAAGGATTGAAAGAAAAATCAAAACAAAGGGATATAAAACCAACAATAACAGCTTAATACCTAAAGATAATATCTAATTACCCTTCATAAGCAAGAAAGAGAAAACTGAGGATCTGTGGCTCATTGGTGAACTAGAAACTCTCCTACAAGGAAGAAACAAAGACTCTAATGGAATTATAAACAAATTGGAATTGAATTCATATCACCATAATTATATTAGAAATATTTTGCATAGGAAACACTGAGGAGTTACCTGGGTGTATTTCAAAATGTCAAAGACAAGGATGCTAGTGAAGTTTCCTTGTAGCAGTACCTGTTATACTGCATCCAATTTTAGATTATTATGATATCAGAAGAACTAGCCAATGTATTAACAATTAGAAAAAATGTTGAAGCAATATGTATATTGCAACGTATACCTTGTAACCGGAGACACAGAACCGATACAACATATTGAGCGGTGCTCATTGGAGGTCGTCGTGGTACCTATGCCCAAGGGTTTCAAAATAAAAGGAAAAACCCACAAATTTCAAGTAGGTTACAGGGTTACTCTTAAAGAACTTAAAACGAGAATTAGATACACTAGCAGAAAAGAAAAAACATTACCAGAGTTCAACTGGAGCCACGAACGGTTTTTAAAGAGGAAGGTCATTGGTATGCAGGGGTAAGTTGCAAGTGACCCTAAAATACACTTCATACCACAATACTTCAGTTCACACCCATAAATGCAGAACATGGGTAGAAATACTCTGTTAGTGTTCTTAGGAGAGGAATTTCAGTGACGATGAACACTTGCCTCATTTTGAGGTGACCCAAGTTCAAGCCTCCTCCTACAACGTTGGACAACAGAGAGGAAACCGTGACGCACAACAAACCTAAAATAAAACTATAGGGTAAGGGGGGTTAGGGTTTTGGAAGAATAAACAAAGGACATCCATCAGATCGCCTCGAATGATATAGGTCACTGAACAGAACCAGATACTGACACCCGTCCCACCTCCATGTGACTGGCATGTAAGAAAAGGGACATGGCGCAGACAAATTCAATGCACAACATTTTAAGGGCACATCCTATCTATGGTAAAGAAAGTGTGGGACAGACTGGCAGAAATTTATCTGTTAATAAGTAATACAACCATAGATGGTGTATAGTAAAGCATATCCCATAGAAATATGAATAAATCATTAGACAGGTAAATACATAACCCACACCTTGGTAATAATGATACTATTAAGAATGTGACCCTTTTTCCATGTGTCTAGTGAACCTAGCATATAGTGGTAAGGCTAGTTGTGATACGAATCATAACACAACCACTAATGTTATCCAAAGTATTTACATATATATAGAGGATTTGAGGAGAACACTATATAGGAAATAAAATTATTCACCTAAGGAGAATACTATATATATGTATATGTTAACTTATGAACCTGGATGCATGACAGGTGATATCAAAGCCCACTTTAAAAAAGTGGGCCTACAATGGACCATCACTGTTGGAAGAAAATATATATATATATATATATATATATTTAAATTACTATTTTTAAATGTTGCTTGTACTAATATTTACGGTGCATAGGTGAAGCGGGTCACTCAAAATGGTGGAAGAGTCTCCTTCAGCCATAATCAGTGGAGAGGTGTTATACGTCGAATTAGGAGAAGGTAGCACTACACCAAATTCTCAGTTAATCAAAATGATGAAAAAATTGTAACAAGAACTGACTCAGCTTCGAAACAACAATGAACGGTTGTTGAGAGCCAGTGAGGAGTAGGAACACAAAATAAGAGAAATAATGGAAAAATCCATCCATAAAAGTGTGGAACTAGAAAGGTTAAAATAGAAAGAGGAAGAAACGGAGTCAAAAAGATCTAAAAATGTTGAAGAGTTTTATATAACGTGTTCAAGAACACATAAGAGAAAGAATATAATAGAGTTGGAGGGAGAATTTCGAAAAATCAAACACCCTAACTTTGATGGGGAAAGGGAGGAAGTTGTTGAAGAATGGTTGCTTAACATGATTATATACATTCAAGTGTATGAATATGAAAGTAATCTAAAGGTGTGTCTAGCTATTTACCAGTTGCAGGGCAAGGCCACTTTGTGGTGGGAAGAGATTAAAAGCATACACCTGTTGGAGGAAAAAACATTGTCTTGGGAGGAATTTCAAACACGATTTAAATCTACGTACTTGAATGAACACTATTATGATGATCGAGCTAGGGAATTACATGAACTAAGGTTAGCACAACTGACCATGGATGATTTTGTTACAAAATTTACAAAAATACTAAGTTATGTGCCCTACATTAAAGAGGATAAGGTGAAACCGCAAAGATTTCTGAATTGTTTACCAATATCCTACAAAGAGAAGATTGAATTCGACAATCCTAAAATGATGGATGAAGTGGTAAGGAAGGCTAGATTGTGTTTTCAACAACTCAAAAATAGAAAGGAAAGAGAAAAATAATGGAAGACTAAGGAAAAAAACAAATCTTTCATGAATATAAAACGTCAGAAACTTCCTTACTACAAGCAATTTGGTAAGGAACAATAGAGGAAGAAGTTTAATAAGGGAAGTGTAAATCAGTTAGCTCAATCTCATATGGGATCCCAAGTCATGGAACCAAGTAGAAAGAAGGCTCTATGAGGTAAAGAACGGGAACTGTTGAGCTGTTGGGGGTGTGGTGAATTACATTTGCTAAGGGATTGTCCACATAATCCAAGATAAATTCAAAATGTTCAAGTAGTACAAGAAGCAACTATTGTAAATGATGTGGCCAGAAACATTCCTAGAATTAGTGCTACATTAGAGGATAGGTAGGTTGAGCATCAATCTACCATGATTGAAATAGAAGGTACAATCCAAAACCAATTTGTTTCTATTTTCATTGATTCGAGGGATAGTTTAAGTTATATTAACCCCCAAACTGTGGAAAAATGTAAATTGTCACCAAAAGAGTACCAAAATGCATGGGTAGTATAGTTAGCCACTGGTACCAAATGAAAAGTAACACATCAATTAAGATAGTGTCATGTAAATTTGAATGGTTATCCCACTGAAGTGAAGTTAAATATTTTTCCTTTAGGATCGTATGATATACTAATTGGGATGGACTGTCTTGAAAAACATAAAGTTGTTATAGATTGTTTACCTAAACCAGTAAGTTTTGTGGACTAATATGGAAAACCCAGAATACTAAGAGGGAAAACAAAACCAATATCAGTACATAAAATCTCATCTTTATAGCTAAAAAGGACATCAGGAAAAGGATATTAGGTGTACATGGTGCATGTAGAACATGATGAACAACAAACTAAAAAAGAAAAGTTAGAAATTACACCAGTCATAAGAGAATTTCCAGATGTGTTTCCAGAGGAAATTCCTCAGTTACCCCCTCGTAGAGATATTAATTTCACTATCAATTTGATACCATGTGCTACCCCTATGTCTAGAGCTTCCTACAGAATGAGTATACCAGAGCTACTAGAGTGGAAATTGCAGCTACAGGAATTGCTAGATAACGGTTGTATCAAACCTAATGTGTCACCTTGGGGAACCTTAGTGTTGTTTGTCAAAAATAAGGATGGCACATTCAAGATGTGAATATATTATAGGCAATTGAATAAGTTAACCATTAAAAATAGATACCTTCTACCACAAATTAATGACATGTTTTTTCAGGTAAGGGGAGAAATAATGCTTTCAAAAATTAATCTAAGAACTGGTTATCACCTGCTTTAGATAAAAGATGAATATAACCATAAGTCCACCTTCCAAACTTGATATGGACATTATGAGTTCATAGTGCTACCATTTAGACTCACAAATGCACCGACAACCTTCATGTGCTTAATGAATAGCTTCCTTCACAAATTTCTGGACAAATTTGTGATAGTATTCATAAATGATATCCTAGTGTATTTTAAAAATGAGGAGGAACACCAAGAAAATATTAGGTTGGTGTTACATACTTTAAGAGAACATCAACTTTATACAAAACTTAGCAAATGTGATTTTTATAAAAATAGAATTTAGTATCTCGAACACGTTATTTCTAAGAAGGATTAGTGGTGGACCTTGAAAAAGTGAAGGTTATCATGAATTGGCACATGCATAAATATGTTTCTGTGGTTTTTTCTTTTATGGGGATCATTGGATATTATTGAATATTTTCAGAAGAAAGGAACAAAGTTTGACTGGATAACCCAATTCCAAGAAAGTTTTGACAAATTGAAACAATTATTGACTACAGCCCCTATATTAAAAATTTCAAATCCAAATAAGGAGTTTACTGTTTGTATTGATACTTTTTTATAGGAACTTGGGGTTGTGCTAATGCAAGATAATGCAGTAATAGCCAATGAATCCAAAAAGTCGAAAAAACATGAACAAAATTATGTTGTTTATGATCTACAATTGAGAGTAGTAATACATGCTCTGAAATTGTGGAGGCACTATCTATTGAGAAAAAAATTGTGTTCGTGACAGATCATATTAGTTTGGAATACTTCTTTACTTAACCTGACTTAAATGTTAGGAAAGCAAGGTGGTTAGCTTTCCTTAGTGATTTTGAATTTGATGTAAAACACATAAAAGGTAAGGAAAATAAAATTTCAAATGCCCTAAGTAGACATGCTCATGCTTTGATAGGACATTTTGTAAGCAGCACTAGTAAAGGTTTTGGGGAGCAGATTAAACATACATCACATCAAGGTCCCCGATATTAAGAAATACAATAGAATACAACAAAAAGAAGTTACAGTTTATGCTAAAAATGTTGAAAATTACTAACTTATAAAAAAAAACTATATATTCCTAGTGTGGCCATATTGAAACATATGATATTGGATGAATACCACAAGAAACCATATACTGGTCACCTAGGATACCAAAAAATGATAACGGCACTAAGAAAAACCTTGTTTTGGCGAGGAATGAAAAGTGACATGGCAGAATACTTGACTAAGTTCTTGGAGTGTCAAAAAGTGAAAGTGGAACATCAACATCTTGCAATATTACTGAATCCATTACCGATTCCTGAATGGAAATGGGAATTCATTATAATGGATTTTATTATAGGATTACCAAGGACGAGGTATCAACATCATTTCATTATGGTGGTGGTGGACATATTGACTAAAGTAGAACATTTTATATTGGTGTAGTATACATTTGGAACAATACAAATTGCCAACATCTTTAAGAAGGAAATTTTTCAGCTGCTCAGCATACCAAAGATGATAATGTCAGACAAAGATGCTAAATTTACCTCAAATTTCTCGAAACCTATCTTTAGTGGCATGGGAACTCAATTAAATTTTAGTACTGCCTATCAACCTCAAACAGATGGACAGACTGAAAGGATAAATCAAGTTTTAGGACACATGCTATGCATGTATGTAATGTATTGACCCACTAAATGGGAGGATTACCGGCATTTAGCAGAATTTCCATACAATGATAATTACCAATCTACTATTAAAATGAGTCCTTTGGAAGCATTATTGGTATAAAGTGGCATATGCCACTCATCTGGGGCCAACAAGAGGATAAGTTCATATTGGGACCTAAAGTGTTGCAATAAATGGAACAGATAATTCAAAAAATTAGATAGAATATCAAAACAACTCAAGATAGGTAGAAAAGTGATGTAGAAAGAAAAAGGTCCCATAAAGAATTTAAAGTTGGGGATCATGTGTACTTGCGGGTAAAACCCAGAAAAGGTACTCTCAAAACTAGTAGTTGTGCCAAATTGGCACCAAGGTTTTGTGGTCCTTTTAAAATTTTGGATCGAGTTGGTCGAGTGGCATATCAGCTAGCTCTACCTAGTCATATTAAAGTTCATAATGTATTTCATGTATCATTGTTAAAAAAATATATCCATGATCCATCTCATGTAATTGATTGGAATCTGATACAGGTGGAGCCTGAAGGAGACTTTTTGTAAGATCATCTCCATATTTTGAATCGGAAAGAGACTGTGCTCTGGATTCGAGTAGTCGCTTGAGTTAAAGTATAGTGGAGACACTTTACACCTGAGGAGGATACTTGGGAATGTGAGTATATTCTCAAAGAAGCATATCCATCATTATTTTTAGATGATGCAGCGAAGGAATAAACACCAAGGATGGTGTTATTTTTTTTAGAGGGGGAAGATGTAATACCCCTCTGTACTTATGTAAATATTCTTTAATTAGAATGAACTATTTTTAGTAATGGAAAGAAAGCCATAATAGACTCAATTTGGAGTAAATATGATGATGTAATAAATAAATTTTGATAATAAAAATAAACTGGAATATTTACTTGGAAAAGAACACTTGAGTTAATGAGATCATTATTCCAATCTGAAATCCAATGTGGATAGGATTGAATAAACTTCCCTTAATTTACTCCTAAAAATCCCTAGGGGTTGTTGGTTAAGGTTTAATAGGATTAGAAGAGAAAAATCTATCAAATCACTTAGTGAGGAAAAAACACTCAGTATGGGTGAATAAATTGTTGTGGGAGAAAAAGGTAGGCTTTAATGAAAAAGGAGGATACTTTTTTGAAAAATACAGAAAAAGCCTAGGCTACGGGATTGGAAGACCGTAGAAAGCACGACACCACTAAGGAAACTTTTCTAGGGAAGTAAGGCATAAAATACCTTGACCAAGAATCACAAGAGGTTGTTGATTCTGGGAAAAAAAAGGATCTCAGTGTGGGGGAGAACCAGAGGCAATGGCTCTTGGCAGCTGGTTCTTCCAGGATGATTCAGGAAAATTACGATAAGAAACTTTATTGTTGTGCAACTATATTTTCTAAACGTATTCTTGCATTATTTGATGAGGAAGTTCTATTGTTTGGTTATAATTGCAAATATTTTGTTATTTGGTTGTAATTGTAAATATCTTGCTAAGGGGCTATAATTTCTAAAATTATGTCAATTATCAAGGTGGGGTTATGTTGGGATTAAACTTTGTTTTATAAATGTAATTATTTAACCGATCCCTTCTTTATAGTTTAACTATTGGTTGCATAAAAAGTTGTTATACTAAATTATGGTATACAGAGTATATGGATTTGAATTATAGCAGTTATGTCTTTAGCGGGTTGTAAAAATAGAGTGAGGATGTTGGTAAGTAGGAAATAAAGATCCTATGTTCAGACTCGCTAGAGCTCATGAGAAGCTTATAAGAAAAAAATCATTCTTGCCACCATGCTATGTTAGTACCTACTTCTGTACCTCATAAAGTTTAGTCATTGTTATATAATTGTGAAATTAATATCAACAATAAGGGGGTTGAAAGGTTAGGTTGTTATATTATATGTATAGAAAGCCATAGTAGTGGTTATGGTGCTAATATAGTACTTATTTCTATAAAATAAAATTTAGGATCGGAGGATCAACATCCAAATGTGTGATGCATAGGAATGCTCCTATAGATATTTAGAGAGTCTATTGATAGATATAAATCTCCTTAGGGAGACTATGTTATTCTAAATATACCTTCTTGAGAAAGGAAAGAAAGATAAATGTCATAAACCATAATTATGTTGAATTGTGAGAACAGATATATTAATTTTATGATGTACACCCAAATTCGAATTATCACCCATCAAACGATATTCTATTTATGTGGCCACTAGGGTATTAAATAAAACCAGTACATAATACACCTCAATATAGAGCAAGAAATAAAAATTTTACAGGAAAACTTGAACTTTAGCTAGAGCTGGTGATTATATTACATCCGAAAAAAGAATGTAAATAACTAGAAATAGACATTGTAACAAAAAATCATGGTGCTTACTATATGAAATAACATTGAGTTAACTTCTAAAAATAAAACCACGAAAACTATGAATGGGCATAAATAGATATATATACATTGACATATTCATTTCTCAGCCGCGATGGGCACAAAAAGGATCTAAGTAATTAGGATCTAGTGGCCCACTGTGAATGCATGGTGATGTCAAATTTACAATTAAGAAAACACATAAATGTTACGATGAATCATCTACTAAATTTAAACAGCCAAAACAATGGTACAAGCTTATTCCAAATCGTAGTTGAAATAGAGTATTAATTACTGAAAGAAAGAAACACCATAGTTACAAACTCAGGGAATGGAGAACTTATAAATTATACAATATTAAACTCAGAAACACTAATAATGCAATAGAGATATACACTCTAAGATGCAATGTTACAAATATTTTCTTTGGAACAACAAATGATTCCTAAGTTTAGTGAGGGGCTCCCAACAACAACCATTCTAACTTTTATATAAAATGTAACGGTGATTTCCAATAGAAATCACTATCGAAAGGTTCTGTCATGTGGAAAGAGTAGACAACTGACCTATAGCAGCATATTTCACGGTTAAACTTGGGGTCTTGTCATAGGGTGGATGAAATCATATGAATTACATAACACCAAGTACACCATACTTGTGAAAGTATGTAGCAACAGATGACAAATTTAATAATTCATAAATTCTAGGAACATTGATGAAACTTATAAGATTCATCTCATTCAGGAATGATTAAATACTGGGAAAAAGAAACAAAACAAAAAAAAAACCCAAAATAATGGGTTACCTCGGCTGGCAAGGGTTATACAAATTCTCTGTGTTACCCTGAGCAGAGATGGAGAAGTCATAAAATAAGTAAATCACATGTTAAATAATCAAGGATTAAAATAAAAATCAAAACAAAGGGAGAGAATAGAAGTAATAAATAACAACCCAATACCTGGGGGAATAGCTAATTACCCTTCATACGCAAGTAGGAGCGAACTGAGGATCTATGGCTAGATGGTGAACTAGAAACTCTCCTACAAGGAAGAAAGCAAGAGAAGAATGGAATTATAAAAAATTTGGAATCAGCTGCCTCACACCACAAATATATTAAAAATATTGTGGATAGGAAAAACTCAAAAGTTACCTAGGTGTATCTCGAAATTTCGAAGAAAGGGATGCTAGTGAAGTTTCCTTGTAGTAGTCCCTATTATACTGCATCCAATTTTAGATTATTATGATATCAGAAGAACTAGCCAGTATATTAACCAGTTAGAGAAAATGTAGAAGCGATATGTATATCGTAGCATATACCTTGTAACTAGAGACAAAGAACCCAATACAACATATTGAGCAGCGCTGACTGGAGTTCATCGTCGTACCTGCATCGAAGGGTTTCAAAACAAAAGGAAAAACCCCCAAATCACAAATAGATTACATGGTGATTCTGAAATAACTTAAAATGAGAATTATATAGACTGTCAAAAAAGAAAATGAAAAATTACTAGAGGTCAAGTGGAGCCACAGAGGGTTTTTAAAGTGAAAGGTCATAGGTATGCAGGGGAAAGCTATAAATGACCCTAAATGATCAAGTGCTCAAAATTAGGCTCAAAAATAAAAGTGCTATAATAATATTAAACTTAGCTTCAAATCAAAGATCTCGTCATTCTTATTCCAATGGTGCGAACGACACTCAATTCTGAGCTCGTATGAAAACGTTATATCAAGTCAAAGTTCAGGTTTTGCTTGCTCACATGGTAGGAAAAGATGATGTGGCAAGGCCTTTAGCAAATGGGGAGGTGCCAAGTGGCAGACCGCCACTGGCCTTTGCATATCGCAAATCACATGTCATAGGTGGGTTGGCATTAAAAATCAGCCCCAAAATAGCTAAGGTGCGATGCGTTAAGGCAGGCAAGAAGGAATTAAGGGATCGGCCTCGAAGTTGCAATGCGATGGATCACAGATCGTAATCGCACTTCACAGAAAAATGAAGTCCCACATTTCATAAATCACACATCGGTGAAGGGAGGTGTTACATAATTAGCCTCTGACAAGATCAAGGTTGTAATGTGATATTGCAATTGCATATCGCAAGAAGACAGGTCCCGCATATGTATAAGACCATCGGTTTTCTGCCAATTGCAATATCACATATGTGATAGGTTTATAGGTTGCAGTTCAATGTCCCGTCAGGTCCATCGACATCGCAATCTATTATGGAACCATCTCACAAAAAGATAGAAAATATAGATCAACGACTTAGAAATCAGCCCCTTCGAGGGGGCAACCTCCTGTACATTACACAAATGAACAATTCTTGGATGATACAAATGACAAGACCTCCTTTCTATATATAGGAGTCTAACGGGTCATAATACAATCGGAGCTGACCTAACAATAATAATGTAAGGGCACAATAATAACAATAGTGGGCTTCTATGGGGTAAAATAATAACAATATGGGGACTACATGGGCACAACAATATAATAAGGGGGTTGTACTAATAACAATAAGGGGTTACACTAGTAGTACAGGGACCTAACATGCCCCTCTCCTTCAAAAAGTGTTGTCCTCAACGCTTGAGTTATTCTTGATGCTTTTGTATAAAATTATTGTCCTCCCATGTGGAATCTTCAACAGGTAAGTTCTTCCACTTGATGAGATACTCTGAAATTGATCGATTCTATAGCTGTCAGGTTCTTGTTTCTTTGACTACTCCAAGTTCTAATATGATTTTTCCTTCCTCGTCAAGTTCTGGCAATATTGATTGAACTGAGATATTCTGCAATTTTTGAATGAGTGGCCACACTTCTTCGTCCTTCTTCCATTCATCCCTTGCTTCGTTTATCCAATCTGATTGGATAATAGAAATGGCACAAAAAAAGCTTCCACATCCTCATCCTTTCTTAAGAGTGCATCTGCAACAAGATTTTGCTTCCCCTTTTTGTAGATGATTTCAAATTCATAACCCAACATATTTGTGATGCATTTTTTCTATTCTTCTAAAGATAATCTTTGTTCTAAAATGTATTTAAGACTATCATGATCCATTTTTACCTTGAAGTGTCTTCCCATTAGGTAAGGTCACCATTTCTTAAGTGCATGTAGTATTGCCAACATTTCCTTCTCATAAATAGCTTCCTTGAGGGACATTTGTTTGTATGGATGTAACCATAAAAATACCCAATTGCCTACCTCAAAATGTCTTTCATTACGATGTTGATCTACCTGTTGTTTCATTTGATTCTGCACCAAAGTGGCATTATATTTTAAAAGTTGGAGAACTTGTTGTTGATGCTAGATGTGATCTTTCATTGCTTGAATATTTTTCTTCTTGATATGTCCTTCTATCTTGAGAGTTTGAGGAGTGGTAATTTCTTCCAATGCATTACAATATATGGTCGGATTCATTTCTTGATTCTCAATGTCATCTTTCACTTCTTGAACATTTTTCTTCTTGATATGTCCTTCTAAAGTGATAGTTTGAGGAGTGGTAATTCCAGCCAATGCATTACAAGATATGGTCAGATTCATTTCTTATTTCTTGATGTGATATTTCATTTCTTGAACCTTTTTCTTCTTGATATGTCCTTCTATCTTAAGAGTTTGAGGAGTGTTAATTCTTTCCAATGCTTTACAAGATATGGTCAGATTCATTTCTTCTTTCTCTAGGATTGGTTCCTGGTGTATATCATCTTCTTTTGACGTTTCTTGATCCTTTTCTTCCTCCTCTCCACAATCAATGTAAAATAATTTCTTCTCATCACACTTATGACCTTTAATGCATTTGTTATCACAATTGTAACAAAGCCCTTTTGCTCTTTTTTCTTCCAATTGTTGTGGTGTCAACCTTGTAGGTTGTGGAAGGCTAGGAGAAACAACACTTCCATCTTTATAGTTATGAGGGGTAGACTTCCTTGTTTCCATAATTTTGCTTTCCATTATTCTTGCAAACCTGAATTCCTTCCCCAATGAATCAGGTTCCCAAAGACGAACCTCATGTTGAATTTTATCCTTTAAAGTCCCTATGGAGACATCAATCCTCCACTTCTCTAGAATATCATTTTCCCTTATATTAAATTTTTGAAAGTCCACAATAGGCTCTGCCATTGAACACTTTTGTTTGAGATTTATCAATTGGATAAAGAAGGTGCTCTTTGTATCCTCATAATGTGCTATCATATTCTCTGTGAAAATTTACCATGTAACAAGTGGTTTCCAAGAACAAAGACCTTTATACCATAAAAATTGATTTGGTTCTAAATATGAAGATGCAACACGTACCTTTTGTAACAATTGCACCTCATGTAGATCAAAATGTTGTGCGATTTGTAGTATCCAATTTACAGAATCCTTGCCATCAAACTTCCTCATTTCACCTTTTCTTGATTTTAGGAGCTCGATCTTGAAACGATTGTAACTCTGTAATTTCAAACCTCCAAGTTCTAAAAATGTATCCTGCAGTAGCCCTCTGAGTCCTCTTTCTAACTCCACAAGTCTGATGCAACTTAGATTCTGCAAGGAAGAGCTATGTCAAATCTCCCACGATAACCTGATTATAGACTGGTTCAGTAGCACGAATGTGTATGAAATTCCATGTATCATTGTTTCCATCTTAGAACCTAAAACTGATACAAAGAAAACTAGTCTGTCCTCTTTCTTCAACTTCTTACGAAATTTTAATTTGATGCTGAAAGAGAAAGTTATGACGACTTTCCCAAGCTCACCTATTTAGGACATAATTCAAGTGCTTGCAAAAACCCTAATTGTCATGGATTGTATCTCCGAAAATATAGCGAAACAAGATCTAAAATTTGGGCTTGCACTTCACCAAAATTGTGGCTCAAATGAGTTTTAATTTTAGAGTATGAAAATTCACAAAAAAAATTATAGCAGAAATTCCACGATCACCTGTTTGAGATGGAATTTTGTAGTTTTCAAAAACCCTAACTTCTTTAGATCATATCTTCGAAAATGTAGCGAGAGAAGATCTGAAATTTTGAATCAAGTTTCAGAACGATTTCAAGTCAAATGGGTTTTTGTTTTAACTTCTAAAACTTCATAGCAAAAAAGTTATAGCGAAACTTCCACGGTGACCTGTTTGGAGCAGCGAAACCCTAGAATCCAAAGCTCTCATACCAAATGTTATGAAACCAGCTCACAAAAAGATAGAAAAGATAGATCAACGACTTAGATATTAGCCTATTCAAGGGGGAAACTTCCTTTACATTACACAAATGAACAATTCTCGGATGATACAAATGACAAGGCCTCCTTTCTATATATAGGAGTCTAAGGGGTCATAATATAATCAGAGCCGACATAACCATAATAATGTAAGGGCACAATAATAACAATAGTGGGCTTTTATGGGGCACAATAATAACAATATGGGGACTACATGGGCACAAAAATATAATAAAGGGGTTGTACTAATAACAATAAGGGGTTACACTAGTAGTATAGGGACCTAACACAATCACACATCGTCCACCTTGTTCATAGACCATAAGCCCGCAGGACTCTGCCGATTGTGATTTGTGATCAGATAGTTGATTCCAGCAGATTATGGCCTGTCACACAGCAAAATATTCACCTAGTTAGCACATTTTTTTGGCTAATTTGTAGGATCATGCTAGAAATGGGGCAATTTGTGGAGCGAATAACAGGAAAACAAGGGGAAGTTATAACTTCTTCAGCTTTCCACCAAATTGGTTGCAAAAAGAGGCTAGATAACTATTTTTGGACATGTTGGACTCATTGGAGTAGGTTTTCATAAGCATTGAGCATTGCAAACACAGATTTTTACACTTTTGAGCATAATAGAGAGGCCCAAGCCATTGGAATATGGACCAAGGAGACAAAGCCTAGGAGGGCTGAACTCCTTTATCATGTGCTTGTTGTAATGTGTTTTAGATGATTTTCAATACATTTTATGTTGTTGTTTAGTTTCTTATTTATGTTAAATTTTTCATAAAATTAACATAAAAACTCTTCATTTCACTTGCAAAACTTCATGAATCCTTAAGCACATTGAAAGCATTTTGTTTAAAATCTGAGGAAGATATTAGCACTACAAACTAATATTCTAAATTAGATCAATTTGGTATTAGAGCACTAGGTTTGCGTTTTGAAAGAAGGATTTAATTATTTGCAAGTTTATGTCATGCTTACAAGGTTAAAACTCAAAAGAGGTGAAGGAAAGTTGGTTGGAAGCCATGATGTTGGGTCAAGGGGAAGAAGAGAAAGGTTGCCATAATCTCCAACACCATTTCATCCTCAAGTTTCATTTGAGACTCCAGACATAATGTTTCATGAAGGAGAACCTACAAGCATGACAGAAGATGAGAAGACTTTCAAAAAGGCTTTCTTTGATATGACAGAGATGGTGAAGGTCCTCTATGAAGAGAGGAATACCAGGTTGCAAGGAGAAAGTCCCAAACCTCCCAACGAAGAAGGATCCTCAAGAGGAGGTAATGGAAATGGAGACAAACCTCCACCCTCTCCACCAACTTATTCATCTTATCCTTCACAAGCATCTTCACACTCTTCCACTAATACAACCCTTACTCATACTCATCATCATTCTTCAAAAGGAACTGGTAAATCACCTTTTTTAAAACTTGATGTTAAATTCAAGTTACCCATGTATAATGGTGAAGTGAATTAAAAGAAGCTTGATAATTGGATTCGTCAGTTGGAGATCTATTGTAGGATTCAAAACCTTCAAGAGGATGACATAAAGATTTAGTTAGCTTCCTTGAGAATGGAGGGTGCAGCACTAGTATGGTGGGAATCAAAGACCCAAGAGGAGATTAAAAAACATGGTACGATCTCAATTTCTTGGAATGATCGCATTGCGAAAATTAAAATAAAATTATACCCTCTAGATTGTATGCATAAAGCCATCATGAATTGGCAGAATTTTAGAGAGCTTAAAGGTCAAAATGTGCAAGATTACACCCAAGAATTCATAAAAAGGACTATGATGTTGGGTGTAGATTTGCAGTCATAGGAGACTTTGTTGAAGTACATAGGGGGTTTACATAGTTACCTTAGGCATACTTTACTAAGGTTTAATCCCAATAATCTAGATGATGTGTGTGTGCAAGCCACTCATCTTGAGGAAAGAGGGAAAAACACCCGAGAAGAAGGTAGTAAAAAGCCATTTAAGAGTAAGGGAAAAGAAAAGGCATTCAAAGGGAAGGCAAAGAAAAATGCATCTATCAAAAAAGAAGGTGAGAAAATTCCATGCAAACACTATTCCAGAGAGGACCACAAAGAAGCTCACTGTTGGAAGCTTCATCCCGAAATGAGACCAAAAGGAAACAACAACATGGGAAAATAGAAGACAACTGAAATCACTTAATAGGATTTGGGATCTGATTCGAGTGATGAAACTAAAATCACAAACATGGGGTTAAAAGGAAAAGAATACATTGCCAACACTAGTTCTTTAGACTCGCAAGATGAAACTCCAAATGAAAAGAGGATAATATAATTGTTTCACATAAGGGTGATCTCAAAACATAACAAGATTTATACATTGTTCGATAATGGCTCTTAAGCCAATATTATATCTAAAAACATTGTCAAGAGTTTAAATCTGGAAAATATTCCACATCATAAACTGTATCCACTTGGATTGGTATGTGACAATGCTCAATTGCAGGTTACAAGAAAGTTTAAACTAAAATTCCCAAACACTGCAAAATTCATAGATGAAGTGGAGCTTGACGTTGTGTTGTTAGATACCTTTGGCATTGTTTTGGGAAGCCCATTTCTTTATGACAAGAAACATCGACATGAAAATAATTATCATTTATTCAAAAAATGGAGCAGAATATATGGTGAGAGCTCACAACTAGAAAACAAATCTTTTGCTTGTTAGCGTGGGACAAATGAAAAGACAGGTGAATTCAAGTAAGAATTTTGTGCTTCTCATGATAAAACCCAAAAATTATGTTGATAATGAAGATTTTAAATGTTTTGATTCAAATTTTAAATCTAAATTGGTTGACGTATTTAACCAATATGACGAAATGTTTCAGGAACTAAAGGGATTACCTCCCAAGAGAGGAATCCAACACGAGATACAGTTGCAACAAGATTGTCCTCTTCCTAACATTGGCATGTATAGGATGTTAGTAATGGAAGGCGTAGAAATTAAGAAGAAAATCTAAGAGTTGCTGAATAAAGGGATCATTAGACCATCTTCCTCGCCTTGTGGTTCACCTATTGTCTTGGTGCAAAGAAGGATGGAACATGGCACATGTGTGTGGACTTTCGTGCATTGAAAAAAATTATGGTAAAGAACCGTTATGCACTACCTTGAATAGATTATTTACTGGATCCATTGAAAGATGCAAAGTATTTTACTAAGCTAGACTTAAGAAGTGGCTACCATTGAATTAGAATAGCTGAAGGAGACATTTGGAATACAACATTCAAAATAAAATAGGGTTTGTTTGAATGGCTAGTTAGGTTGTTCGGTTTATGTAATGCTCCTGCTACATTCATGTGTGTGATGAATGATGTGTTGAGGCTAGTTCTTGATGATTTTTTCATAGTCTACTTAGATGAAATATTAATTTTGAGTGAATCCTCTAATGAACATGTCATGCATGTAAGAAAAGTACTTGATGTCTTGAAAAAAGAATAGTTGTATCTTAAGATGTCAAAGTGCGAGTTTGGAAAGACTTCTTTAGCTTACTTGGGTCATATTGTTGGAGGAGGTGATTTGAAAATAGATCCCTCTAAGGTTGATGTCATTGTAAATTGGCCAAGGCCCAAGACAGTTACAGAGGTGAGAAGTTTTCTAGGAGTAGCCCAATATTGGAGGAAATTCATTATTAACTTTTCTCTTGCAATTGCTCCTTTGCATGTGTTGACAAGTGTGAAAAAGCTTTTTCAGTGGGGAGGAAAATAGCAAAAGGCCTTTGATGTGTGGAAGGAAAATATCAGTACAACTCCCGTACTCACACTTCCAAACTAGAGGCATTCATTTGAGATTCATACAAATGTTAGTGACTATGTTATGGGTGCAGTCCTCATGCAACAGGGTAAGCCTATCTGTTTTCATTCAGAAACTTCTAATGGTGCAGTGATTAACTATCCTACTTATGACAAGGAATTGTATGAAATGGTGCAAAGTGTGAAAAAATGGAAACACTACACAATGGGTAAGGAGGCAATTATTCACACTGATCATCAACCATTGCAATACTTGCAATCTCAATCAAAGTTGTCGCAATCAAGGCACTTCCGATGGATGGGTTTCCTTTAACAATTCCACTTGGTAATCAAGTATAAGAAAGGTATCTATAATAAAGTTGTTGATATGTGATGAGCCTCATCATTGGGTAATTATATGGGCCCTAATTCACCTGCTAGATTATCAAACCAACTTATCTCACAACTTACTACATGTTTTTTATTATATTTTGTTTATGACATGAGTTGGAGTTGGATATCATGCCTAGTGGACTAATATGAATTGAATGTGGGATTGAAGGACAAAATCAAGGAATTTTGGCAAATATTAAGGTTAAAACTCGAATGGGACAAGGGAGAGGGATTTTAGGAGGTAAATCCTCTTCATTTACTTCTCCCCCATTCAAATATTCCTCCATCCATCACACCAAATTGAAGTGCAAGCAGCCAAGCCATGAGGATTAGAAGGTAGCCGAGCAAGTGAGAGATAAAGAGCTACATTATCTCGAGTTCGGGAGAAGAGCCTCCCTAATTTTAAGGAAGTGGTTGGGGACTTCAATTGTATAAGTAGAGAGGCCTAGAGCCTCATTAGGATTCGAATTTTTGTTCTAAAACTCTAAGCTATTTTGAGCTCCAGACTTGTGAAAGTTTTATTGATGTAATTTTTTGTTTTGGTACTAAGAATGAGTTTTGTTTTGAGCCAGCACTAAGTTAACTCAGAGCGCTAAATCTCTTGGTTTAGGGCCCAACCCTAGTAGCCAAGGCTCCTCTTTATTGCATCTATATGTTTAGATTAGTCTCATAGTTTCATTGTTAATTTGCTTTTAGATGTGTTTTCATTGCAAGTAGTGTAGATTGGATTGGTTGTTTATTAGTTGTTTCCATTTGTGCCTTACTTCAGTAACAAATTAGCAGGTACAAAAGGAATACCAAAAGGTTTTCAGTGAGTGTCTTGGCCTCATTTCCTCCCTTTGGGATCATGATTTGAGGAAGGGACCCTTAGGCAACCCCAAAAACAAAAATTTCTATTTCTTGCATAAGATTTAGAGTTTATTGTATTTAAGTTAGAATTTGATCAGTTTTTCAAAGTAGGATTTCATTTCCATCTCTTCTATCTTCACTCTTGCAGTAGATCTCATCCATGCTTTCATTCCTTTCAGCAACTTTCCTCATGCATAATGTAGGCAGTTAGTTCATTAATTCTACTTTTCTAGCTTATGAGAATGCTTTTTGTTTACATAGCTTTTCGGGAATTATACATGTTTTATGCAGAGCAGGTTCTTCAGGAGGAGACAAATTCTTCATAGCCATCAACCACCTTCCACTCCATCCACCATAGACATTCCTTGTTTTCACCATTGCCTTCACAAGTTTTCATCATTTTTCATAGAAATTCTTCCAAGCACATTAAACGAATCCAACCATCCTCCATCTTTGTTGTTGACTTCTAAGTGTTCCTAGACCTTTCCTCACTTCATTCCACCCATCTTCCACCTTCCCTAAGCCTTCCATCTCCTCCAACATCTTCCATTTTTCTCTCGACTGTATCCTGTAGGTTTATAGGGAATCATGTAGGTTTCTAGTACATCCTGTAGGTTTTCCTGAAATGGCTTGCTTTGAGGCCGAATTGAGGGAAAACCCCTAGGAAGTCACTAAAAGCATCCCAAGGGTCTTCCACACCATCCAACCATCTCTTAACCCTTCTAGCCATCCTCCAACATCCTGAATTCACATACCACATCACCAAAAGAAATTAGTTTGTGTACTTGATTTTGCATGAGAAGGCAAAAAGACAACAACATATTTATTTCAGTCCCTTTATTTGCACATTAGTGATGTTTGATGCTTCTTACTTCCATTCTTAGATAGTAGTATTTGGTTCATGATAATTTAGCATTATTGCAAAGCATAGTTTCGGTCTTTTCCATTATTGCATAGAGTAGCTCTCCCTTAGAGCAGATTTCCCTTTATTCCATCAAGAAACCAAACTTATTTTGACTCCATAGAAGTCTAGTTTGAAAACCCCAGTTGTCTCTCACCAGCTAAACTATCACAAAATGCAGAACCATCAATGTTACTTGTGTATACAACACTGTCACCTCCAAGTTTGTATGAACCCCAGGTTGACAAAGTAAAGCTGGTAGCCCAGGAGTTGTAGCATTCTTGCTGTGATACTGGTGCTCATCACTTTTTGGCATCGTTTCCAGGGAGGTGCCTGAGTAATATGTGAATACTGCTTCTTTCTTCTATTTCTTGTCTCTAATATTTTCACACTAGTTTATTTTTGCAAAACTAATTTAGTTGCTTCCTTTTTCATTCTACATTTTCTTCTTTCCTTTCCATTTTTGCAAGCAACATTTCAATTAAGAAATTAGATTTTCACTCAGTCAGTAGTTTTCATTTAATTAGCAATTTCAATTATGCAAAGTACTTTCCAAGTTTGAAAAAAAACACAAAACCAACCCAAAAACATTTCCTTTCATACCTCGTAGGAATAGGGATAACTTAGGGAAATTTTTGCCAAATACTCCCACTGCATCAAACAACCAACCTTCCCTCTTCTTCAGTGGATGTGAACTGGAGGAAACATTAGATGAGAAACCTAACATATTTGAAGAACCTACAAGGGAAGAAGAAGAAGAAGAACCCATTCCTACTGAACCAATGGCTGAAAACAAAAATGATAGAGGGAATAGAGAGAGAGTTGAGGGTTCCTTCCCCATCAAGGAAACCAATGGGGACACTGTGATGAAAAAGATAAGCCCCTCTGCCCTACTTCATTTCCATGGCTTGACCACAGAAGACTCTGACACTTTCCTATTTGAGTTTTCTATTATATGTCGAACCTATGATTATACAGAGGATGAGTAGAAGTTAAAACTATTTCCATCTACCCTCAAGGATGTAGCATTACATTGGTTCATGGGTTTACCTGGGGATAGCATCACAACTTGGGCTCAGATGTAGCAAGCCTTTAACAACAAGTATTGAGAATATTTTCAGTCAAAGGATACTAAAGAGGAAATTTTTAGGATGACCATAGGCAATGATGAATCCCTAGAGGATTACGAAGAAAGATTCCATCTTAGTTACAAAAGGGCCAGGTGCACACATGACCCTGAGTCACCAAAACTGGTCCTGCTTGGGGATGTAAGTGAAGATTTTCTAGATACCCTACACTTGTTAGAAAGAGGATATATCTACCAATTACCCTATGAGGATATCAAGACTATCTTTAGAAACCATTCTAGGGCAGCTAGGAAAAAGGGTAGGGGTAGTCAACCTATGGTCAGTACATCCTCTTCCAACTCATCCATCAAGGGTGAAATTGGAAACATGTTGGAAGATTTCAAAAGTGAGATGCTGCAAACCCTTGCCTTGCAAATGGACACTATGCACATTAAGAGAAAGTAGGAGGAAGCAGAGAGAGCCTTGGCCATTTTTGTCCTAGATGCACGAGAAGGCATCCTAAAAATGAATGTCCATTGAATTCTATTGAAATTTGCTCAGTCTGTGAAGAAAGCCACTCCACAAACAAGTGCACTTCTTTACCTAGACTCAAAGCTATATCAAGGAGCTAAAGGGGTCCATGAGCAGCTCCGCTACATAAACCAAAGGAAACCTCATGGGCCTAGATCATTCTAGGAGGGCATACAAGGGTCATCCCATGCATATTACAACCCCAACCTGACCACAACCATACCTTCTTGGGAACCCCTTACTCATCCTTCCTAGTCTACACCTCCTCCTTGGTCCTTTGAATATTAGTATCACTCCTAGTCAGTTCGCCAGTCATTTCAATTATATGCTCCACCACAACCTCAATGGAATGCACTGCCCCAGTGGTGGAGGTTCCATTACAACAGCGCTCCATATTTATTGCCTCCACCACCTGCCCAACCCCAACTGCTACACTCTACTCCAGCCAAGAAACACCATATGCCTGCCCAGCCAAATTCAAATCCGAACAACAGAGAGGCTCAACAAGTATACAGTGGAGAGGAATGATATCTAGCTTATGCTCTGGAAAACCAGGAGATTAACCTAAGATCTAGGAGAGTTCTACTAGATAACCAACCTCCACCATCACCTAGGGAGGTTTAGGAAGAAAGAGAGGAAAGCATTCTTAAAGTGAATCCACCCTTTCTTAAGAGATTAACCCAGCCACTCCAACCTACCCTAGAAGAGATTGAACTTCTTAGAGAATTGAGAAATCTATGTGTAAAGATTCCACTTCTCCAAGCAATAAAATATGTTCCTATTTACAATAACTTGATTAAGGATAAGTGCTTCAAGCATCCACGGAGGTGAAGAAGGGATGCCCCTACCATTAATGTCATTAGACACCTGTCTAACTTAATCTTGGCGTAGGTAATTTGTCCACAGTATTTGGACCCTGGAAGCCATGTAGTAGATGTGCACATCAATGGCACCATTGTCCCACACACTTTGATCAATCTTGGGGCTATCATTAATGTAATAACCAAGGACACCATGCTCAAGCTTAACCTCCAAGGTTCATTCAGGAATACCACAACAGTTCTGCAACTTGCAAACCGCTCCACGGTGACCCCTGAGGGGATTGTCGAGGATGTGATGGTCTCCATTGACTTTTATGAGTACCCTACAGATTTCCTAGTTCTCCATCCTAAAGCTAAGCTTACTGATTACCCTCTCATCCTTGAGAGATCCTGGTTGGTCACTGTCGATGCTTACATTAGCTGTAGAGCTGGGAATATGACCATCAATAATGGGCATATGTCCAAGCAGTTAGTCCTATACCCTCCTGCTCAGCCATCTCTAGAGCATGATTTAACTTTATGGTTGGAGGAGGAGGAAGAAGATGAAGTTTATTCCGCCCAACTTTATACTTTAGAAACAACCATGGGAGGAGGACAGTAGGATGAAGATGATTTGATTGATCACCTACTCCAAAGTCTAAGTCCTAGTACATTGCCTTTACAATATGTAGTAAAGGAAACCCAGAAAAATCATCGAATTGACCTATGCTTGGCCGATTCCAACCCCCTTCATGTAAAAACCATAGAATTCGGACCTGAGAGAACCTTGAAAATCAATCCATCTCTTTCTTCTCTCTAAGAAGAGAAGTTATGCAACATGCTAAAGGAACATTTAGATGCCTTTGCTTGGAGTTACAAAGAAATGAAGGGAGTACACCCCTCAGTGTGTACTCACCACATATACATCAAAGAGGGTTGCAAGCCAGTCTGACAACCCAAAAGGAGGATGAATCCATCTCTTAAAGAGACAGTTAAAGAAGAACTACAAAAACTGCTAGATGCAGGATTCATTTACCCTATCTCCGACAGTGACCGGGTCTCTCATTTGGTGTTAGTTCCGAATAGAAATGGTAAGTGGAGGATTTGTGTCAATTACAGGGAGTTGAACAAAGCCACAAAGAAGGACCATTTTCCTCTACCTTTGATTGACCAAGTGCTGGATGGAATGGCAGGGAAAATTTTTTTCTCTTTCCTAGATGGATTCAATGGGTACAACAAAATCCAAATCAGCCCAAAAGACCACAATAAAACCACCTTCACTTGTCCTTGGGGTACTTTTCCCTATATGGTCCTTCCTTTTGGCCTATGCAATGCTCCTGCCACTTTCTAGAGAGCAGTCCTAAGTATTTTTGCTAAGTTAGTCCATGATGCTATGGAAATTTATATGGATGATTTTACACCTTATGGCTATGATTTTCAAGAGGCTCTGTACAACCTAGGAAAATTACTACACAAATGAATTGAAATGAACCTATCTCTCAATCCCGAAAAATGTGAATTATTGATGACTGCAGGGACCATGCTAGGTCATTCAATATCTCAGCAAGGACTGCAGGTGGACCCAAAAAAAATAGCTATCATCCAAAGGGTCCCACCTCCTCAAAATTATAAAGGTGTTAGAAGTTTCCTAGGGTTAGCTGGATGTTCATAAAGGACTTCATCAAGTTGGCCTCTCCTTTATTTGGTTTGTTGGCAAAGGACTCCGAGTATATATGGTCAAAAAGTTGTCAAGAGGCCTTAGACACCCTAAAGAACAAGTTAACCACTGCACTGAATCTCTGAGACCCAAATTGGGCCCTTCCTTTTCATATTCATGTTGATGCCTCACACAAATCCATAGGAGAAGCCCTAGGTCATATAGATGAAAAATTACCTCATGTTATCTACTTTATCAGTAAGAATCTGTCAAAGGCTTAACTAAATTAAACAGTGACCGAAAAGGAACTCCTAGTTGTTGTGGATTCATTGAACAAATTTAGGCATTATATTACAGGCTATCAAACATTTGTGCATATTGGCCATGCTGCAATCAAATATTTAATGAATAAACCAGATCTGAATGCTCAAATTATAAGATGGTTACTTTTATTACATCAATTTGATCTAACTATTGTTGATAAGCCTGGTAAGGAAAATGTTGTTGTAGAATTTTTTTCCATATTAAATTTTCCTGTAGATGAAGAAGGAATGGTTGATGACCAGTTACCAGATGAGCACTTATTTTATATTTCAGTTCTCTCTCCATGGTTTGCTGATATAGAAAACTATTTGGTATCTACACAGTTCCCACCAAAGCTGTCCTCCAAAGAGAAAAGCAAGATAGTGAGGAAGAGCACCCCCTTCAATTGGATTAGGGGAAATCTCTTCAAACTTGGCCCAGATCAAATCTTAAGAAGGTGTGTCAAGGAGGAGGAAGTCTTTGACATCCTCCTGACCTGTCATGATGGACCTTGTGGAGGTCACTTTGCAACAAAGAGGACAACATTCAAAGTGTAACATGCAGGCTATTATTGGCCCACTCTTCATCAGGATGTGAAAATATATACTAGTCAGTGTGATCAGTGCCAAAGGATGGGAAGGCCTACTCTAAGAGATGAAATGTCTCTGCAGCCTCAGGTGACTTTCGAGCCATTTGATAGGTGAGGCATGTAATTCATTAGACCTATTGACCCTCCTTCCAAACAAAAGCAGTAAATCATTTTGTGCACTGACTATCTGACTAAGTGGACTAAAACCAAGGAAATTAAGGCATAAATAGAAGATAAGGTACCTAAGTTCCTAACGGAGAATGTATTTTACAAATTTGGGTACCCTAGAGAGTTGGTCACAAACCAAGGCAGCCAGTTTACCTCCAACATGATTGAAGACTTGCTCAACCAGCACAATATCAAGCATAGAACCTCCACTCCCTATCATCCACAAGCTAATGGACAAGTAGAGGTGACCAATAGAGCACTGGAGGGCATCTTGACCAAAGTGGTAAGTAGAAGCAAGAAGGATTGGGCAGAGAGACTAGTTGAGGCCACCTGGGCCTATAATACCACCAAGAAAACCACCACTGGATTCATGGCCTATGAGTTGGTCTATGGGAAAAAGGCCCTGCTATCCATTGAATTTGACAATAACACATTAAGGATGGCAACCCAATTAGATCTAGATCTCAACAGTGCACAAAAAGAGAGATTACTCCAGTTTAATGGTTTGGATGAATTCAGAATGCTGACCCTCCTACATATAGAGGTAATTCAACTTCAAAGGAAGATCTAGCATGATAAGAACATCAAGGAAAAAAAATTCAAGAGGGTGATTGGGCTTTGTTATATGATTCTAGGTATAAATACTTAAAGAGAAAGTTAAGGACAAGATGGCTAGGACCTTATGTTGTAGAAAGATGCCATGATAATGGTTCAGTACATATCAGAACCATAGATGAAGAGGCCATTCCTTTACTTGTTAATGGACACCAACCGAAAATTTACAAGAGGACATTGTCAAAACAAGAATTTGTTGATGATATCAATAAAATAGTGATGATAGTGGAGCAATTTTAAGCTCCTACCTCATCAAATCACTGAGAGAAAAAAGAAGAAGAATAAGGACTCAGGTGAAAACTTCCATGAGGCGCCTGAGCCCCACAATCGGGTTGAAAACCTCATGGGGCAGCCCAATGGTGTCAATAAAAAAAGGATAAAAAATGAGAATAAAAAGATCCCTGGGTGAAAACCTCTCTTGAGGCGCCTAGGGAAAACAACTAGGATGAAAACCTCTCAGAGGCAGCCTAGTTGTTTTCAAAAAAAAAAAAAAGAGAAAAGAGAAAAATCATGAAAATTTATATTTTGCAGGTCAACAAGAAGGACGATTAGAGAGCAAAGGAGGATCACCAAGAGACCTATTTCACTAACATTTTATTTTTTCCACTCATTTTCATTCATCACTCTACCATTTCTTTCATTTTTTCTTTCCTTCAATTTACAAGGGGACTGTATTTTCTATAGGATCCCCTGTAATCCTATAGGATCACCTGAAAACCTACAGGATGATCGTGTAGGAATCACAGTGACCAAAAAATCCTATAGAAAGAGACCCTAAAGGAAAAAATGACCTGCTATGTCAATGAAATAGCACCCCTACATCATCATTCCATGACCATACGTATGTCCACCTTCATCACCCCTACGTTGACCCTTAAAACAAAAATATATCAGTTTCAAAAAAAAATCACAGTCTTCGAAAAGAAGGAAACAGAGAGAAATAGGGAGCATCACCTGAGTATTCCTCATTCTCCACAGTCCTAGTGTCCCTCTCCATCCATGTCACCATCCTTAAACTCCCAACAGAAGGTATGATTAAGAGTTCTGGGGGGGAAGCAGCTACAGGACATCCTATAGGAAATCCTGTAGGAGCCTATCCCATAGAATAGAAATCATAAAAATAGCAAGCTTCCAGCATGATGATCCAAGATCAGAACAGACTCCAAAGTAGCAACAACACCATCATATTCAACACCAGGTACCTGCACCACAAAAAAAATCATCAGAGAACAACAGAAAAGGGAAGAAGAATAGCATGCAGCCAATACGCACAATAAGAACCTCTGGTCTTCAACCACTACAGCAAGGTATTAAGCACCATAGGTAAGTATCCCTCTCACTCTCTCATGTGCATAATGTAGTCAAAAGATGTAAAGGTTATGAGTAAGTTGGTTTATAAGCGAAAGGTGGCCAGTTAACTTGGCCACCTTCAATCAGTCAACAAAGACAAAACAATTTGTCCTCTCACACGTGGCAGTAGTCAACTCAAAAATAGAAAGGAGAAGGACAAAAGCAGTTAAGGCTACGGAAGCATGAAGTGGGAGTTGATTACGAGGAAGTGGGGAATGATGAGGTGGTAGTGGGGACCAACGGTCCAAAAATGGAAACCGTACCTTGGCTACCAACACACCACCTCAACCCAAATGACCATAAGAGGAAATAATCATCGTCCCCATGCATTCATGCATTCTCTTCCTCAAGGCTCACTCTCACAAGTCACCCTCATACCCATGAAATCTACAACAAGGAATACACCATCATTTTTTTGCATAAGAACTCCTACAGGATTGCACACAAGATTGCTACAGGATACACAGAGACAGTCTACAAGATAAGTCGAGAGGAGTTTCAGAGAGGAAAAATTGGGGGTTGACCACACCAAACATTATGAAGTGGTAGGCTTTATAATTACATTCCTCTTTCCAAGTAAATTGAACAAAAAAATCCTCTAGTTTGAGTGAATTTGGCAGTAGTGCAAGAGAATTGTCCACACAGTCATCTCAATTTTTTACTCCTACATTTGGAAATTGTATCAACCATCTCATCTCCTCAAAACTACACCAACCAAGATGAGAGAACGGTTTAATAAGAGGGAGCATCCAACAACACCCTCATGTATTAGAAATCTTCACAAGGCATAATTGGATGGGGTTTTTCAAAAAATTAAGGGGGTATGATGATGAGGTGGCCCAAGATTTTTCTCTCTCCCTCTTTCTACTCACTAGAATCCATGCCATTGTTGTGGTAAGAGGCCTCTCCATAGAACTCACCCTTGAACTCATCAGCAGAGTTAACACACTTCCCCTAGAAGTACCATGGAGGAAGGAAGACAAAGGAGATAGCCAAGTTGCCAAAAGGAAATTCTTTTTAGAAGGTGAGAAACCCACTAAGGACAAAAATGGAGTAAGGAGAGAAAGTCTTCCATATCCCTGGAATGAGGTAAGCTACCAACTTATCAAATACATTTCATGTGAGGGTAGGTATAGTGTGGTCTATGGCTATCATTTTAGGCTTCTTGAATAATTGAGATTTGGATTAGAAACACCCCCTCACCATAGGCTCAACATACCATACTTCCTGCTACAATCACTGATAGACTCATGCATCAAAGTGCAAGAGGTAAATTCCCAACACTTATCTCACCATGGTTTAATTAGAATCCCTATAGAAGATGCCCTCCAAAACCTCATAATTCCTATACAATGGTCAGTTTTTAGAGACATGCTAGCAGAGAAAGACATCAAAGCTCTCACATATGATGTTAGTCCCACTGTCAGTGAAGAGGGAGAGCAAGAGATTGAAGCATATGAAGAAGAAGTAGATCAGAACGAAGAAGAAACAAAAGGATATGAATATGAGATGGATGAAGAACAATATGAAATGGAATAAAATGAGGAAGATGAAGAAGAAGAGGAGAAAGAGAAGGAGGATGATGAAGAAACAGAGGAGGATGTTAAGGAGGAAACTGATAAAGATGATGAGGATCTACAATAGAAAGAATAAAGGAAAGACATAGGTGAAGAAAGCAATGGGAAATAAGGGGAAAAAGACAGGGAGGAGTCACCTAGGGTGTCTCCAGAACCCACTGAGAGAGAGGCAGCAGCTGCCCTCACTGCTCTTAGCACCCCCATCAAGAAAAAAGGCAAAAGATAGAGACAGACCCCCTTATATTTCAAGACAAGGAAAAGCACAAGAATAAGGCAAGGGAAACCCCAAACACCAACCAAAATTCCCATTGTGATTGAAGACTCACCTAAACAAAAGGAGAAAATGCCTTCCCCTAAGTCTCCTATCACCTATGTGAGAAGGCCTATGACTAGATCAACCTCCTCCAAGGGAAAAGCAATCCTACAAGATACACAACAGAATCTATAGGAAGCAAAAGCAGTCCTAAAGGATACTCTACTGAACCTACAGGAGACACAAAAATTGGAAAAGGAGGTAGGCCAATAGCAAGGAACTAAATAAGAGGACCCAGAGTCAAAAGAACCTATCCGCCAAACTCACTTTGACTCCTACTACAAGTTTATTGAAGGAGGCAGGGTCATACTATTACACAAAATATTGTCACCATGACTATTTGCAGTGAGTATGGGTCTATCATCATTCATACTGTCCTCCTAAGCAAGTCTCAAACCTCAGCTCTTCGTGTCAAGCTTTGAAAATGAGAGAAAGACCTTAAAAATCAATAAACCTCTGGTTCCGCACTTTCTCTCACTATTGCCTGCGGTCCCGCACCCCTTGTTCGTGTTACCTACGGACCTGCTCGCTCTGTCTCTAAAGGAGTGGGTGCGGACCACTGTGAATGTCAAAAAGGTGCAATTTTATTCTAAAAAACTCACTTTGGGCTAATTCTAGATGATTCTAGAAGGAATTTTTACGTGGATGGTTCGCTCTTAGGTGGTTCATGCATCCCAAAAGTGAAGGAGCTAATCCCTTGATGAGAGGAGCTATCCCTTTGAAGGAGGGCTTTATCCCTTCGAAGGTGGACCTAGTAACTTCCCTCTATTGCACTATAAATTAAGGCATTGGGCTGGTTGCTAGAGAGGTTAGAAGCTGAACATTTTTTAGGGTAAATGCTGGTGGAATTGAGACTTCCTAGTTAAGCTTGAGAGGAGAGATCACATACCTTTTGGCTTCATTGGGAAGAGAGTGAAACTTGTCAAAGTAGAGGAGACTTCTTGTTGGACCCTAGGAGGAGCTTGTACAACATCAAGGCATAGGTTGTAAAGTTCTTCTTTGATTTGAATTAATACAATCGGGTTCATTTTTCTCAACAAATTGTCTTATGTGATTTGTTTCATGAATTCCTCGATCATCATGATAAGTATGCTTTATTATATTGGCTTTTCAGGTGCTATTTAATTTGTGTGCTTTTTTGTGTTTGCAAATTCACTACAAGGGAGCTCATTTGGATCAAAGGAGCGAGGCTTCCACAAACTTGCATTGGACCCAAGGTAGGCCTAAAACACTTATTTGCCTTTGTTTATAAATTGCATATTTAGAGAAAGATAGGATTTGATTGGCTTGCTTGTCACTAGATATCATTAGATACTAGGGAGGTCAATCATGTCCGCAAGAACGACTCATTCCGTGTGACAAAATGACGACTCCACTGGGGACTTGATTTTTTGATTTGCTTTACTTTGACTTGAGAAACTGTGTTTTTGTTTCTGTTTTTGGCTTGTTGTGTGTGGAATTGGGTAGATTTAGTAGATCTTGGATTATTTTTTGATTTTCATACTTTTGGGAGAGGACCGCACCCTCTTCTTGTAACATAGTGCGGACCTATCCGCACTTTTGCTTTACACACGGAGCGGTACCGCACCTGTGTGGACTGTGGGCCTGCGGACCCTGTCAAAATTTTGAAAAACTTAATATTTTCTCTTTCAGTCGGCTTAGGATTTTTTTAGGTGTTGTTATCCCCTGCCCAGACCTGCATGTGACTTGTCAAGAACTTTTCTTAGGTTAATTCCATTGGTATCAGGGTTTTAGCTGAAATTCCTAGAAGTTTTGGTTGCCGGGCTTGATTTTCATTTTGGTCTTGTAGTAGCTCAGAGCTTAGAAGCCTTAGAAGCCTCAGATCACCTTGGTTTTTACTGGCCTTCTTATGAGTCTGACCATTTGCAAAATCTACCTTTGTTGAGGAATCCATCTTGTGTTTCTCTTTGCGAAACTTCAAAAAGACTTGTGTTAAAAGTTTTGGATTTCATTTTTAGAAAAGAAAACAAAAATTGGTTGTTTTTTGACTGATTTGTGATTCTGGACAAATTAGTCCTTAGTTTGCTTATAGCTAAGTAAAACATCCTTGAAAAGAAATCTTGTAAGCTTTTACTTCAAATAGTTCTTAGAATTTATAAATCTCAAGCTTAGATTTTTCCATATTTTTGAGTGTTTTATAAAAATAAAAAAAATCTCTTTTGGAAAAAGTTTGTTTTTGTAGTATTTGAGTGTTTGAAGGAAAAGGGAAATTTTTGTGAGCATAACTAGTTGTCTCGTTTTTGAGTGCATTGGAAAAGAAAAAGAAAAAAGCTCTTCTTTTTATTTGTTTGTTAAGGAAAAGATTTGTTTTTACAAGAATTTGCATTCTTAACTCTTTCCTAGCTAGGAATTCATTGAAGGGAAAATATTGCTTATCATCTTAAGTGCATTTTTTAGTGATTTCAAGTCGAGTCTTCACACCATAAGTTTCATCTCCACACCTCTTGACTTAAAGAAAAACCAATAAAAATAACGCTTAAAGTAAAATCTATCTAGTAATCTTTTTATTTCTAGGGCTCTATTACACCAACATAGCTTAGGCTAGTGTCTTGGAGTAGGGAGTAAAAACTCTCCAAGATAGTAAAACAAACAAGTAGCTGCATCTTGCGGTAGGAGAAAAATCCAATTGTTACATTTATGCTCTGGGAAAGCTCCTCTTAAAGGAGAAGCATGAGATCGTGTCCGAACCAGTGTGGGAATCAATCCTTCCTCATTGGGAACGACGCCAGATATTCACGTATTAAAAACGGTAAACCTCGGATTAACCATTTTCGAGGAGCCTGGGATCACTTGTTGGTAAACCTTGGATTATGTCAAGGAGCCTTCAAGGGGATTGAGCTTGTTACTCTGCCCTTGCATGCGTATCGGATCGTAGGTTGTTCCCACAGGTATATTTGTTTCCGTTGGTAAGCATAGTGACCATATTCTATAGGATTCTTTCCTAAGGTGATGGTGGAGGGAAGATCCCACTGTACCTGGAGCAGATCTCGGCTAGACTCACTTGGATTTTCTGGGGGGTTATCTTCACTCGAGACGGTTTAGTGGAGAAACTTGTGCCAGTCTATTCATTAAGCAAGTTGCCAAGGTAATTGTTCCAACCGCAATTTATGTATTAAACTCTGCGACGTTGGATTTCATTACCAACTAGTGTTTTCAGTACGGAAAGTTACTGTTTGTGTGTGGTTTGATCTCCTAGATTCTTTAGGCGTGTGATTCAAAATTTTTTGGTTCTTTAGAGGCTTTAGGTGGTTTTCATTGAGATTTTTCTTTGTTTGCATGTGAAGTAGTTAAAATATTTAATCGTTGCTGAATTGCCGAGGAAGTCCCGTAGACTTCGGGGCCAACCTCCTGAGTTTTCACCGAGCCAGCCTAAAGGGCTACGAGCCCTTGTAACTCCTAGAAATAGTAGAGTTGGGTCACCTGAAGAAGGAGAGTCTTCTTTAGTGGTACATCCTGATTATTAAGCTCTAGTAGCAGATTATAATCCATAATATGTTTCTGTTTCTGAAATTACTGGTAGTTTTTCATCTACTAGTGATTTAGGTGAGGAACCTGATATATCCAAACCTGAAACTGAATTTTCTGCTACGCCAACATCGAGATTTGCCTCTCCAACTTCTAGTGGTCCTTGTTCACCTAGGGTAGAAAGAATAATTACCCAAAATCTTCCTTCTGGACTTATAGCTATTGAAGAACTTGCTACTCCGGAAGAAGAAGGTATCCCTATCCCTGAAAATCAACCTGTTATAGAACTTAGGGAGTGTGAATCGATCTTTTACAGTCCACCTAGGAGCAACGCTTGGTATCTTTCATTGACCAATTTTTTGGAAAACCCGGGACTAAGTTTTTCACCACCTCGCATTCCTTTTCACCCAACACCTAGGGGTTACTATCCTCCGTTAAATATGTCAAGACAGTCGTCCATGTTTTCTCAATCTCCAGAAACCTTTTTATATGGTGGTCCTTCTATTCCCTCTGGGTATCAGTCACTTACTGGTACTTTTTCGGGAGCATCTCCTCAACCTATTGAACAAGGGTTATTAACTGGAAATAATGGAACTAAGCCATTGAGTGTAGAAGATATTCTTATGATGTCAGGTACTATTCCTAATCCTCAACCTCAAGGTGGCCAGTTACCACCTGGGGGACAGCCTCAAAGTCCTCAATTATCGTCTAGGGGGCAACCTCAAGGTACCCAATTTCCACCTGGGGGGCAACCTCAAGGACAGTACATACCTACGGGACAGTATGTTCCTCAAGGTCAACCCCAGACTCAATATGTATCTCAAGGTCAACCCCAATATCAATATGTACCTCAAGGTCAACCCCAGTATCAGTAGGTGCCTCAAGGTTATCAACCTCAAGGTCAGTACCCAATCCAAGGTTTCCAACTGTTGGGCCGCCAAATTAGCATACATTTTCACTCCATTTTCACCTTTATCCTCATTTTGTCACCTCATTTCATCACATTATCATTACATAACCCTATATTCCCATTACCATATGGGTTTATATTTTCATTTTCCAAAGTTATTAATTTCAAGTATTTAAAGTGAATTTATGATTAAAAGTTAGAAAAATAACATGTATTTGCTTATACCTAAAGGTGGAATGAGTTTGGTGACATGTGTAGGTGATTTGGAAGGTTCCAAGATACTCTTATGTGGCCTCCAAGACTCAAATTCGAATTCTCTTGAAGATTTGAAGGATATTTGGGATAGGGGTCAAGCATATCTCATGGAGAAAAATCATGGATAAAGGAATATGTGTCCCATATTAGTTGTAACCATATGAGGGATTAGTGGATCCCCATTAATGAGTTAGTTGCTTAAATTTTTGTATAAATAGGAGCACCTCCTCCATTCCAAGGGGAGGACTCTTGGAGCATGTATCCAACTTATGATGGAATAGAATAAAGCTTCATTTTACATAAATTTCCATTATATAGTTTTAGATATGAATTGTGTTAATGTAGTATATGAATTTATGGAATAGCTTGTCACTTTGTTCTTAGGAGAATTGAGCTCACTCTAAAAGGATCAAAGGAACATTTTATTTCATAATAGATCTTATTTCATTGCTTAGATGTTTGAGGATTTGTTTATGATTGATGAATGAGTTTTAAATTAAAATCTTATTAGCGTATGAGGGAACAACCAAGGGTCTAAGTTAGGCTCTTCCTCTATTTGATTTGCATGATAATTGAAATTCATTCTTTTGCTTTTAAGTTTCACGTTATTTCATTTGTTATGCTTATGAATGAATATTAGTTTAGTTTGGATCAATATATGAGGGAAAAATCAAGGGACTAAGTTAGTCTCACTCTCTACTTGAATCTGAACAACAATTAAATTCATTCTCTTGTCTTTATTTCAAGTTTCTAGTTTTATGCAATCAATGATTTCTTTTCAATCTATAATACTATAGGGAAGGACGACTAGGACCTCCTCAATCAGGATCCTCTTCCTTGCATATTATATTGAATCATAAATCATTTAGTTAGTCATAGAGTTAGTTGCCTACTCCCGCATATATTTTGCTAGCATCATCACAAGCTTACGAGTTTTCCTGGTTGATAATTTAATGAAAGCAATTTAAGCAATTAAATTGCCCAACATTTTGGCGCCATTGCCGGGGATGGTGCTAAGGGATTAGGCATTAGGAATTTAATTTAGTTCCAGTATTTTTCTTTGAAAAAGCTAACTCATGTTGAAAGGATAACTTGGTGACAGCAAGATCTTAGTAACATGGGGAAGTATACATAGGGGTTTGCTTTGAATCTCATTTTTAGTTGCAGATATAAATCATGATAAATAGGATGCATATATTTCAATCAATATTTTCATTATAAAAGTGTTAAACTAATCCATTTATGGACAAGAGATCTAGAATGATGTTCAAGCATTTGGAGGAGAGTCAAGAGAATGAGGACTACATTGAAGATTGGTTTCAAAAGGTGACTAGGCCACAACTTCTTTCATTCTTCAATGAATCCTAACATTTAATCCAAATGTGCAATTGATCTCTCATATCCTTGCAAACATTCAGGTATATTTTTCAAATTTGGATGTGAGCATACTAGAGACTTTGATCCGTAAATGGCTTTATTAAAAATACTCTTGTAAATAAAAATAAAAATCTCTTTCTCAAAAGGGAGTAGGATAGAATAGGAAAATAAAACCAAGCTTGGAAAGTTTTTTAAAAGTTTTGATTTTTAAAATTTGATTTCATTTATTTCTTGGAATTATGGTAGTGCAATAAGAACCACCTCATTCACTAACCATTGGCAGGAATCTACAATTAAAGGGATATTTGTGAGAAGGAAAACGTGGAGTTGAGCGCACTAAAATTTGAGGTTTGAGATCAATTCTTCTTACAATGTTTTTCAGATTCAAAATTTCAAATGTATAAAGAATTGACAAAGCTCCGAAGTATGCTCTCTTCCTATGCCTTGTTGCGACCTGGAAGTTCAGAAAAGGAAATTGAATAAGTTAGCCTTCAAATTTTACAATAAAAATCATAGATCTAGATAAATAACTAGGAGATCTAAAATTACTATTGATTGTAAAAAAATGATCTCCAACTTATTTGTTAAATAAATGATTTTTGATTTCTCTTTTATAAAACATAAAAACAAAACATTAATAAATAAAATAATAAAATACAAACCATAAAAAAATGCAAAACATTAAAAACAAATTAAAAAATAAAAACAAAACAAAATCATTTAAAAAAAAACAAAACAATTAAAAAATAAAAAAAATAAAAATCCCACCAACGTACTCATGGCAACAAATTCATAATAAAAAAATCATTATATATGCATTAAAAGAAATTACAAAAAGAATTCATACAAAAACAAAACAAATTAAAATTTAAAAAATTGTATGAATAAAAAAAAACCCTCGACCATTTAAAACATAACCATATTAAAAATTATCAAAAAGAAAAAGGCCATGATATTATTAACAACGCTGCATATAATAAAAAGTGAGGGTTGAAACAACGAACTGAAGGTTTGCCCTGAAGGTTTGAAAACAACATTTTGTAAGTGGATTGAACAGGCCGAATCATGATTTCAAAACTGGCTTCAATCCAGCTCGGCCATCCGCCCTCTTTTAACCTGCAACCTAAATAACAAAGATAAAAACCTGGGACGCGAAAGTCTGATCATGGCTGGTTTATTGATAAACTGCGTGTTGATTTCGCAAATGGATATGGATTTAAAAAGAAATTATTGAGAGGGCTGAGAACAAACGACCGAAAATAAAGTTTTGTGAGGGCCGACTTTGCACAGGCCAAGGAACAAATCAAGCCACAACTGGAACGAGGTAAGAACATGAAATGACAAATATAACTTTTCATGCTTCGGTGTTCTTTTAAAACTGCAAATAAAAAATTGATGATTTCCCTACAGATCTAGCTCTGGCTCGAAATTTCTAATTTGAAGAATGAGGATGTCATATTTGAAGAATGGAAAGATGGTGTCAGTTATATAGATCCGTTTTATTTGGGAAAAATAACATGTTTGAATAAAAAGAAATTGCAATGGCATATTAATCGCTTGACATGTTGCTTAGCAATTATTATTCTTATTTTTCAGTTTAGATTGTGTGGTAGAAATCCGGTGGAAATCTCCAATAATCTAAATCTTGTAACAAATACATCATGATCCTATTGCATGCGTTTATGGAGGAGAATCTTCATTGGACTCGATGCTGGTAATATTAATCATGCCTCCTGAGCAGTGATCAGCGGGGGCGAGGCTGATCATGAGATCTGGATTGTGAATCCGCGTGGATCCGTGGATGATTTAACGGGGCGAAAGATCGAGTCTCGTCCCCGAGGGCTAAGCAGGCGGTTGAAATAAAGAGGTGAAGTTATTTTGAGCGGAGTCATGCAGCAGCTGTATGTTGTACCGGCCCTGTTGTGGATGTTGCTGCTGCATCACCCGCTCTGGCGAGTTTTTGCTAATACAGAAGGTGATGCTTTACATAGCCTTCGGTCGAACTTACTGGACCCAAACAATGTGCTTCAGAGTTGGGATCCAACCCTCGTCAATCCCTGTACATGGTTTCATGTTACATGCAACAACGATAACAGTGTGATAAGAGTGGACTTGGGAAACGCACAACTTTCTGGTTCATTGGTTCCCCAGCTTGGCCTAGTGAACAATCTGCAGTACTTGGAGCTTTATAGCAACAATATAAGTGGTCCCATCCCCAGTGATTTAGGCAACTTGATCAATCTTGTTAGCCTGGATTTATACCTGAACAATTTCACTGGTCTAATCCCGGAGTCACTGGGCAAACTGTCCAGGTTACGCTTCCTTCGGCTTAATAACAACAGTCTTGTAGGACGGATCCCAATGTCTCTCACAACCATTACTGCTCTTCAAGTCCTTGATCTGTCAAACAATAATCTCACAGGAGAGGTTCTAGCAAATGGTTCATTCTCTCTATTTACTCCTATCAGTTTCGGTGGCAATCAATCCCTGTGTGGTCCAGTGGCACAAAAGCCATGTCCGGGATCTCCTCCTTTTTCTCCTCCTCCTCCATTTGTACCACCCCCGCCAGTAACCAGAAGCAATGGAGCAAGGGTGCAGAGCTCTTCCAGCATAGGAACCATTGTTGGGGGAGTAGCTGCAGGTGTTGCCCTCTTATTTGCAGCTCCTGCAATTGGGTTCGCCTGGTGGCGTCGCAGAAAGCTTAAGAGGTTCCAGAGGTTCACTTAGGCCAACTTAAGAGGTTCTCATTACGGGAATTACAGGTTGCAACTGATGGTTTTAGCAATAGAAACATTCTTGGCAGAGGTGGTTTTGGAAAGGTGTACAAAGGGCGCCTTGCAGATGGTTCCTTGGTGGCTGTAAAACGTCTGAAGGAAGAACGTACACCAGGTGGAGAGTTGCAGTTTCAAACAGAAGTGGAGATGATAAGCATAAAACTAGTTCCAGATTTATTTTGCTTAAAATTCTCTGCCACTTGTAAGAATTAGCAACTTGCGAAATGCCAGGGTAATATGGAGCGCTGCAAAAATGGTCCACGAGTCCAACGGGTAGCCAGATTGCGTGGAGGATTTTCTATTGGTCGCTCTGGCATTGGCATTCACACTAGATAAGAATGGGGACTACATGCAGAAAGGTTTCCTAGGAATAAAGTAAGGATGCTGCGAGGGAGAAGATGCAAGAAGAGCATTTGGACAAAATATTCCTACTTTGAGCATGCATGGATAAAAGCCATTTGATCACAATCATTTTTTTTTTTTTTTTTTTTTATTTTTAAGTCGATTGCAATTCTCTAGATAAATTGTTTTGTTTACATTTCATTTCTACTAACATGTTTTCATACAAAATCATCATATTTCTTTTAATCTGGCAGGAATAAAATCGGAAGGCATCAAAAATTGGAAAATCTTATGCCATGGCTTAGCCAAAGAAGATAGACAGAATTTTTAGGTGCAGGAAGGGCGCAATCCTGCAACTGAGAAACCTTATGACAAACTTCACTGTTTCACTCAAATTTCAAATAAGCACAACGTTCTCATACGACATCGGATTTCGACGATTCAAGCGTCGTTGGAAAGGTCTCAGCTAGATCTACACAATTAGAAAGCTTTCAAAATATTTTGAAATAGTTCAAGAATGAGGAAATTGCTGACAAGACATAACAGGTAAAATGAGGCACTAGTTTCGAGACAAACGAAAATTCTTTTGGTTTTTCTTTCAAGAATTTGTTTCATTAGTACCAATTCTTAGTTTCTTTTTGTAAATGTCATAAATAGAGAGATTGATCACCTCTCTATTATGATAAACTTACATTTCATTGCAGAAAAAGTACTAAGTTTTTGTAGGTTCAAGGAAGATAAACAAATGAGCACAAGCAAATAGTGTCTTTTAAAGACCCCATTTCAAGCATGAGGACATGCTTTTGGGTAAGCCAAGGGGAAGAGTGTCATCATATCCATCACTTGAAAGCCTTTTAGATGCCAGTATCTCCATTGCATCCATGCTTCTTTAGTTAATAAACATTCACCTCATTTCCATTTACATTCGCCATTATATTTCTATTCCTTTTCAGGAAATAAAGACTTCATTGCATTCCCACTTCTTTAGTCAATAAATTTTCCATTCCATTTTCCTTTTCACGTTTTCAAATAAAACCTTGATCCATTGTTCATTTTCCTTCACAATGATTTTCCTGTCTCTTTCACTAACCTGTAGCCCATGAATAAAGTCATTCAGCTCCCTTACAAAGCTAAGTCACCCCATTTTCCTTTCCTTCCAACTAAACCATGCTTCAATGCAAATTTTCCATCTATGGTCCTTCAAAATCATTATTTCATACTCGTGTTAGATGATGGAGGATTCCTTAAGGCCTCCCTTCTAACAAGTCTTGACCCATTGACTTCAGCACCTTATCTGGGATAAAGACTAGAGTCATTATTAGTACCTTGAGGCTTGTATGCCTTAATGACAGGCTCTCTCGCCAACAATCATGGGAATACACTAATGTCCCTTGATCATTGGATCTTGCAAGTGGCTCGACATCGGCTCATCTATTCGCACTTCGCAAGATGTACTTAGGTACCTTGGAACTCATTGACATTAATGGTGAGTTTGCCTCGCATTGGTTAACGACATTCATCAATGGTCGGTAATCCAATGACTTCTTTCCATGTTCGACATCAACACATTTATTCACATGGGAAGAATTGTGCCACGATATGGAACGACATGAAGACTATATGGTTCAATAGCAGATTCAACAATAATAAAGGATCCACATTTACGACTTCATCCATCATGTATGCAACCAGGACACAGATCACATTATTGTACTCTCCATTCCATGATTCAGCAACAGGAGCTACACTTGTCTACATATACACAGTTTGTCCACTTTGGTAAGTAAAGGTATGTTCTTTTCTAGCTTTTTATCATACAATTCCTTTAATACTAAAATTATAATTTTTGGAAAATGTTTCACCATGTTCATTCACATTCACATTCACATTCACCATGTTCATATTCACATTCATACTCCATTATCACCTTCCATATGTCATATATGTCCTTTCTACACATATCATCCTAACCAACATACTTTCTCCAAACAATTACTATTACATTATGATTCAAACATTACATGTTTTGCAAATAATGATCGAAGGATCAATGGTTGATTAAATTTTTTCAAAGTCTTTTGATGCAACATAAAAACAGTGAAAGTATTGTTACACAAGAACCAATACTAATCAAATTTTGGTTGTCACACAAGAACCAACTAAAATAATATGTTGCAATCAAATGTTTTTCAAGAAAGAAGACTTTGCAAAAAGGAACAAAGTTGTCAAAAAGAAAATCATGTGAAGTTAAAAAAATCAATATCAGCCAAAGTTCATGTAAAAGCAAGACAATTTAAAAGATCAAATCATGATCAATGTAATAGATTGCATGAGGACATGCAATAACTTAAGTTGGGGGGTATGTTGGGCCGCCAAATTAGCATACATTTTCACTCCATTTTCACCTTTATCCTCATTTTTTCACCTCATTTCATCACATTATCATTACATAACCCTATATTTCCATTACCATATGGGTTTATATTTTCATTTTCCAATGTTATTAATCTCAAGTATTTAAAGTGAATTTATGATTAAAAGTTAGAAAAATAACATGTATTTGCTTATACCTAAAGGTGGAATGAGTTTGGTGACATGTGTAGGTGATTTGGAAGGTTCCAAGATACTCTTATGTGGCCTCCAAGACTCAAATTCGAATTCTCTTGAAGATTTGAAGGATATTTGGGATAGGGGTCAAGCATATCTCATGGAGAAAAATCATGGATAAAGGAATATGTGTCCCATATTAGTTGTAACCATATGAGGGATTAGTGGATCCCCTTTAATGAGTTAGTTGCTTAAATTTTTGTATAAATAGGAGCACCTCCTCCATTCCAAGGGGAGGACTCTTGGAGCATGTATCCAACTTATGATGGAATAGAATAAAGCTTCATTTTACATAAATTTCCATTATATAGTTTTAGATATGAATTGTGTTAATGTAGTATATGAATTTATGGAATAGCTTGTCACTTTGTTCTTAGGAGAATTGAGCTCACTCTAAAAGGATCAAAGGAACATTTTATTTCATAATAGATCTTATTTCATTGCTTAGATGTTTGAGGATTTGTTTATGATTGATGAATGAGTTTTAAATTAAAATCTTATCAGCATATGAGGGAACAACCAAGGGTCTAAGTTAGGATCTTCCTCTATTTGATTTGCATGATAATTGAAATTCATTCATTTGCTTTTAAGTTTCAAGTTATTTCATTTATTATGCTTATGAATGAATATTAGTTTAGTTTGGATCAATATATGAGGGAAAAATCAAGGGACTAAGTTAGTTTCACTCTCTACTTGAATCTGAACAACAATTAAATTCATTCTCTTGTCTTTATTTCAAGTTTCTAGTTTTATGCAATCAATGATTTATTTTCAATCTATAATACTATAGGGAAGGACGACTAGGACCTCCTCAATCAGGAGCCTCTTCCTTGCATATTATATTGAATCGGAAATCATTTAGTTAGTCATAGAGTTAGTTGCCTAGTCCTGCATATATTTTGCTAGCATCATCACAAGCTTACGAGTTTCCCTGGTTGATAATTTAATGAAAGCAATTTAAGAAATTAAATTGCCCAACACCAACCACCTTCCGATCAATCATATGTCCAAGGAGATGGAAATGTACCTTTGAATTATCAACCCTACCCTCAACCCGGTTATGGTCCTCAATATTCTCAACCTATTATGGGTCTGTACCCCAGAATGAACTTAGTGTGGGATCCATCTCAATCTCAACAGATCTTGCAACCAAATGTACAGTTTTCATCTCAAAATGGACAACCCTTGGTTTTTGGTTCACCCCAGCAACCTGTCCAGTATACTATTCAAACTTCTACACCTTCTATAGTTTCTCCGTTTGGGCCTAGTACGCCTCGTACTCTGCCTCAAACGACTGCTGCAACTGCTGCAACATCTGTTCAATCTACCCCACCTACTTTTGGAGTATCGACAGCTCCAGTTTCTACTGTTCCTGTATCAACTCCTCAGACATCTTTACCTCAGTCTGGATCCACAATTCAAACTTCGGTTCAAATGCCTGTAGGACAACCTGGTCCAAGTACGGTTGTCACAAGTCAACCTCAATTTACTTATCAACCGTACTAGGGATAGTACCAATTCGGTCCTGTTGTGCAGCAGCCAGTCTATCAGTATCAACCGTACCCTGGGTATACATATCAACAACCTCAACAACCCCAGTATGGTCTGGTTAATCCTGGTTTTCCGGGAGGATATAATATCCCAAATGCAATTCCAATTCCTAGTTATCCTGGATATCCTCCTCCTGGGGCTGGTCTCATGACCCAGGGTTTTAGGGACCCTAATCGTCAATTACCATTTATTGCAACTTTGGACTTGCCTGACTTGTCGCGCCTTACGAGTGATCCAATTAACTATCTTTTGTTTTGGCCGCCAATGCCGAATAAGTTTCCTAGTGATATTCCTAAGTTTGAAGGCAAATCAGGAGAGGACCCGTCGAACCATGTGATTACTTATCACCTCTGGTGTGCGTCTAATTCCATTTCAGATGATTCAATCTATTTAAGGCTTTTCCAGCACACTCCAATTGGTCTTGCGGCCAAGTGGTACATTGAGTTACCGCGAGCCACTTTTTATAACTTTAGTCAGTTAGCTACTTCGTTTTTAACTCATTTTCAGTTGCCAGTCAAATATGACAATGGAACGGAATTATTAACTTCATTAAAGTAGTCAACGTCCACTTACATTTTAGATCACATTCATGAATGGAGACGTCGACGGTGTTTAATGAAAGTTTTTATCCCGGACCAAATCTTAGCCGAATGGTTTGTAAAATCTTTATTACCGAAGATCACTGAAGATGTAGCTAAGGCCGGAGTCGTTACTGAAGAGCAAGTAATTGCTCAAGCTCAGTACCTTGACTTAGTTTATACGCAGTCAGGTACGTTACACAAGAAAATCCTCGATCTTCCTAAACAAAATCAAATAACTGCAGCTCCTTCAGGGTCTCATGCCGCTGATGGTATGATTGGTACGGTTAATACCAAAAGTAAGAAGAAATCTTCCAAGAATTCTTCTCCTATCATAAATTTACCAGATTCCCTGACAGGAGATTCTTCTGCAGAAATTTCCGCCGATATTCATGTTGTAGAGTCATCTACAGCTAAATCAAAATCTGGCGGTAAGAAGAAAGGGAAGAAGAAAAATAAAACAGATAAAAATTCAAAAGAGAAACCAGAAAAAGCGGAATAAACTGATGAGAAATGCAAACCTCGTTATCCTTGTCTCATTTGTGACGAAGAGCATTTTACAAGAGACTACCCTCATCATGCAGAGGTTGCGAAAATTGTCAAAGGTTCCCAAACGCCTGCTGTTTTGAAGGATCCTTTTCCTAGTCAAGACAGTAAGATGATAGGTTCTTCCTCAAATGCCTCCGAAGAACCCATAATGATGATGTCCCATGTTAGGATTGCGACTTGATCGCATGATTATGGTAGTAAAAGTCCTGTTGATGGTAAAGAAGCAGAATCTTCTCATTCGAACCCATCAACTTCAACTCCCGATTCCGATCCACTACAGATCGAGAAACCTAACCCAGACTTAGTAATCAAACCACCCGCCAAGGGTATACTTCGAAAGTCAGCTTTCAATCCACATGCGAGAGCGGCTCATAACTATAACATTGTTGAAGATTTGGCTGTTTCACCTTCAACAATGTCGGCTTTGGAAGTGTTGCAATCATGTCCAGCACAGCGTATATTACTATTGTCATCTATAGGAGTTGTTGATGTTCAGGACTCGAACCTTATAATTTTTTGATCTAGAAAATAGTACACCGCGCTTACCTCATCAAATGGATTTCCAGATCCCAGTGTTAGTCAAAAACAGACCTTGTTATAGGACTGCGATTGATGAGGGAGCCTCAACGTGTATTATGTCGATACAGTGTTGGAGATCGCTTGGTTCTCCTACGCTAAATCAGTCCCCGACGATTCTAAAAGCCTTTGATGGCAGTGGGTTTCATCCTTTTGGCATTCTACAGGATTTACCTATAGGGGTTGAAGGAAAAACTGTTAATCTAGATGTGGAGGTGGTTGATGCCCCTCTAGATTACAACCTTCTCTTGGGTCGTAGTTGGTCTTACGCTGTGACAGATGTCATTTCATCGGTCTTTCGGCTTATAAAGTTCCCTCATAATGGAAAGATCGTAACTATAGACTAGCTGACTTACTTTTCATTCGATCCAGCCTCTTCTGAAAGAATTCAGCATGTCGGCAAAACAACTATCCCATATGAGGATGTTGGAGTAGGACTAGTTAAAGATCCCGGTTTACTAGGAACTTTTCCTTTTCCTCCTATCAACGCATCATCTTCTACTGCAACCATTCATATTATTTCGTCAGACACTATTGTTTATGATGATCCTTGGATCATAACTTCTGAATCTGAGATAGACTCATTTGATAATGTTATGCCTTTGAGTCCATATGAAATTGCATATCAGGCCGTGCAGTCATTTTCCGACCCATCTTCAACCAGAATTGACTTAATGAATGTGGTCCATGAGGAATCACTTTCAACATCAAACTCGGATTCAACAATGTTTTCCGAACTTGTTCACACTGATGAGAAAATTCGTGAAATCCTATGTGCCGATGATTTACCATGGGAAGATCTTCATCATAGATCTTAGTTTTTACCCGAGAGTGATCGTTTTGAAAATGATTTTTCATCTATTTTTACGACTGAATATGTCAAGGAACCTCAGAATCCAATGAAAAATCCTAATTCAGAGTTAAATTTGGGAAACATTTCTTGAACTATTCCTATTGATATTTCGGTTAAGCCTGGAATTATTGAAAACATTCATATAGGTGCCTCGTGTACAGAAGATGAAATTCAAACATATAAGGCCCTATTTCAAGAATTCCGCGACGTGCTTGCCTGGTCATATGAGGAAATGCCAGGAATTGACCCAGCAATTGTTGTTCATGAAATTAAAACTTACCCGGATGCTAAACCCGTCCAGCGACATTTGCGTCAGATCCACCCATGAAAAGTTGCTGCTATTAAAGCAGAAGTTGAAAAATTACTCAAAGCAGGTTTCATTTATCCAATTCCGTTAACGGATTGGGTATCAAATATTGTTCCTGTTAACAAAAAGCAAGGGACAATAAGAATATGTATCGATTATAGGAACATTAATCGAGCCTGTCCAAAAGACAATTACCCAACTCCCTATATCGATCAAATCATTGATGATTGTGCCAGTAGTGAAATATTCTCCTTCATGGATGGTTTTTCTGGATACAATCAAATCAATATTCTACCTGCTGATCAACAAAAAACGACTTTCATTTGTCCATGGGGGACATTTGCTTATTGCAAATTACCTTTTGGGTTCAAGAACGCCGGGGAAACTTTTCAAAGAGCCATGTCTTACGTGTTTCATGACATCAAGCACAATGTGCAACCCTATCTCGATGATTTACCTTCTCATTCATTACATCGAGCTGATCATTTCATCCATTTACGAGAAATTTTTTATGAGGTGTAGGCATTATCGAATTAGGTTGAATCCACACAAGTGTGTTTTCTGTATAGAAACGGGTCGGTTACTGGGGTTTTTTGTTTCAAAAGTCGGCATTCACGTCGAACCCTCGAAGGTTGAAGCTATTGTCAAATTGCCTCCTCCTTCAAGTCTTCGCCAACTCCAAAGTTTGCAAGGGAAAGCAAACTTTTTACGTCGATTCATTCCTAACTACGCCGAGCTCACAAAGGGTTTTACCCGGTTGTTGAAACAAAATACTCCATTCTTTTGGGATGGGATAGCTGATAAATATTTTGATGCACTAAAACACGTGTTGACCCATGCACCGTTATTGCATCCTCCCTACTACAACCAAGACTACTTCTTGTATCTCGCCGCCTCCCGTTCCACCATCGGAATGGTGTTAGTTCAGGAAGATGAATTCGGTACTGAACATGTGATATATTACCTTAGTCGAACTTTAAATCCAACTGAGCTAAAATACTCACATGTGGACAAATTGGCATTGGCAGCTGTTCAAGTTGTCCAACGTTTTTGTCATTACATTTTACTACGTAAAACTACAGTAATTTATGATTGCAACCCTATGATCTATATTTTGACCAAGAAGTTGCTAGGGGGCAAGTACTCCAAATGGATTGTGATCCTGCAGGAGTTCGACTTAGAATTTGAAAAGTCTAAGTCGAAGAAATCTTTAGTTTTTGCGGAGTTAATGTGTGACTTCCCGCGTGCTGACACAGAAACTATGGCGGAGGAGCCCATTGCGGACGAATCCTTGTTTCTATTCAGCACTTTAGATCCATGGTATGGGGATATCATTGTTTATCTCCAGACTCAATCCTTTCGGCCAGAAATTTCAAGGTCAAAATGTCGAAAAATACGATTCCAATCCCAACAATTCAAAATTATTGGAGATACACTTTATCGTCGTGGGGAGGACTCTGTTATTCGACGTTGTTTAACTCATGAGGAAGCTGAAAGGGTTCTAAATGACTGTCACTCTGGAGTGTGTGGAGGTCATATGTCTGGGTTTTCCACAGCCCAAAAGATATTGCGCGCTGGCTACTTCTGGCCGTCTTTGTTTAAAGATTGTATTAACGCGGTACGAAAATGCCACAACTGCCAAATTTTTGATCGAAAGATGCACGCTGCACTTGCTCCTCTCCACCCTATAATTTCCGTCGGTCCTTTTTTGAAATGGGGTATCGATTTTATTACATGTAACCCTCACTCGGCTGGGGGGCATGTGTATATCATCCTTGCAGTAGATTATTTTACCAAGTGGGCCGAGGCGATGCCTACATTTGAGGCAGATGGCAAAACTGCTGCAATTTTCGTGTTCAATCGTATAATTGCTAATTTTGGTGTTCCACAAGCGATTATCACTGATCATGGGTGTCATTTTTGAAACATTATGATGACTGAACTTATAGGCCAACTTGGCTTGCATCACGATAGTTCAACTCCATATTATCCACAAGCTAATGGTCTGGTTGAAGCCATCAACAAAGTTCTAGTCATCATGATCTGACGAATCATTGGGATTCATAGGTCGAATTGGCATAACATGTTATTTTCAGCACTTTGGGCGTATCGAATCTTAGTAAAAACGTCAACAGGGTTCACTCCTTTCCAACTAGTTTATGGTCTGGAAGCTGTGTTACCCATTGAATGCGAAATCCTGTCATTGCAAATGGCCATCGAGTTACTTCCAGCCACTTCCGAAGAGGAAAAACGTTTGTTATACTTGGATCAGCTAGATGAGAATTGACGTGATGTTGCATTAGCGATCGAAACTCATGCCAAACGTATTAAAGCTCAGTATGATCGAAATGTTACCCCTCGAAATTTTTTGGAAGGAGACCTAGCCTTATTGTACGATCAAGAAAATGATAAATTAGGCACTGGAAAATTCGTACCCATGTGGCATGGTCCTTATGTTGTCAAGCGAAATCTAGCAAAAGGGGCCTACGAATTGGTAGACTTTGACGGGGTCTCTTTAGGTAAACCCAGAAATGGTCTTTACCTGAAGAGGTATTATGCTTAAATCTAGGTGTGGAGATTTTTAGTTATGTTAGTTTTCTTTCTAGCTGGTGTGTTTTAGTTTAAAAAGTGTGTTTAGCTTAGAGAGTGTTTTTCATCATTATTCCTGCTTATCTTGGTTTTACTCTTGATATTGCAGATGTCGACGCCTCTCCAACATACATTGGTTTTGCTGATGGTGCTTGTCGTAATACACGGAACATTTCTTCTGCATCTTGGGTTATTTATTCACCCTCTAACGAGTTGGTATCTATGCATGGGGTAAGCCTCAGTCAAACAACGAACAACATTGCCGAGTATACTGTAGTGATTGAGTTATTATTTGAATCTATTTCATTTGGGATTTGGAGTTTGATAGTGAGGTTAGATTCTGAACTCGTGGTATTACAGCTTAATAGAGTATATGCCATTAGAAATGCAGTGTTATTGGGATTAATTTTGAGAGTTCGTCTCTTGGAACGTGAATTTGATTATATTGAATATCAGCATATTCCAAGATATTTAAATACATTAGTAGATGCAATCGCTTCTCGAATGTTAAGTAGACATTTGCAATAATCATACAAGTAAATTTAAAAGCATTCCATAACATGTTTTACAAGATAAGCCGGTAATAATGATATAGTATAATATAGGAGTGTGTCAAAATATACATCGTCTTCGATCATAGGTTGAAAAACACCTTATGATCGGCAAAAATGATAGTACAAAAAGCAAAAAATGTCATATGTGTCTACAATAGGCGATCATCCTATCACTGGTGATGATCTTGATAAGAAACCACTGTACGGGCCACCTTACAAAGGAACCTCCTGAAAGGTCCTGGGACCCCAATCACATAGTGTTGTAGCCTAAGAGGAATGTCATCTATGCTGGTCTCCGGAATGTCTCTTATCAAACGCTCTAGATGGCTCTCCAATTCGGCCAAGGTCTCTGCTGATTTGTCCTATGGGGCTGGTGCCACTGCAGCTGGTTGTTTCCTCTCATAGGGCCGAAGAGCGGCTGGTCGCCGTGGACCTACATTTGCATTTGAAACTTTTACTATCAATTTTGGGACGAGTTAAAAACAAAAAAAAAAAAATTAGGAAAATGTTGAAAATGATTTTACTTAAGTCATCCCATTGCTCTCCTGGTGGAAGAGTCATGTCTGGGTCACCACAAAAATCTACCCCAGCATAAGGAAAGTCCTGAATAGCAAAAACCTGGTTCTCAAACCAATGGAAATACTCAGGAGTGAATCGAACGACCTCTGTCCCCTCCTTAGGATGACGGGCCATAACTGCAACCCATCGCATCAGTTTGGGCTCTCGAGGAAGTCCAACTCCAACAGTCAGATGTTGTGGGACCAACATTGGGACCCTCTCCAGACCAAAGCTCACGACTAAAGCACCATATCCAAAGGTCTTTAGTTGTTCGTTCTTTTCTCTAGTTAGTTGGCCTTTTATATTAGCCAACACAGCATCGCACCAGTTGAAGATGGTGCCTCAAAAGCAGTCTACTGCCATCTGCATCTGGGATCCAGTGGCTACATGTAGTTCGGCACTCTCGCGGAGCCTGGTAACAGTAAATGCAATTACCTTAAGTTCAGGAAGGGATATGGTTTTGATATCTATCCCTTTGTCTCTAGTCTGGTTGTTACAGAACTCTAGCCGGAGGCTATCGAAAAACTGGCCACCTGGCCTAGTCCGGAATAGAGTCAAGCATTCACCTCTCTTAGGCAAACCAGTCAAGAAGTAAATGTCTGTTGGTTTCGAGCTGGTGACCAACAATGAAGAAGCACTGGTCCTGTATGCTCCACCTGTCTACCAGCCACTGCAAGAAGTCCACCTGGGCCCTCATGCCAGGTATGGCCCAGAATTTGTATAAGCCACATGCCTTCAATGCATCAATCGAAGGTTGATGATTTATCGCGGCGAGATCTATGTCCTCATGCTCCCATTCTCGCCAATCAAGCATGATGTATACTCTACATTCAACAAGAAGGCGAATTAGAATGTATAAAAGAAAAGTTTTTGGGTGAATTTTGAGAATTTTAGGTTTAAAAACCCTTGCTATGGGGACCGCACCCTCTCTGTTAGAGATAGTGCATGGGTCCGCACCTTGCCTTCACAGTAGGTGTGGACCCCTGACTTTTTCCCGTTATGAAAAATTCAGGGTCCGCAGGTTACCTATGCTGTGCCTGCGGGCCCCCGCGCGCGGGTTTCTAACCTAAGAATCTCTTAAAAAATGAAATTAAAACCTAAAAAAAAATTCAAACTGATGAAATTAAAGAGTAGTTTGATGTAGATTACCTGGAGGAGACGGCGTTCAATTCCAACGGACGGATTTTCCGCAATCTTCATGGGAAGTTTCTGACCAAAAGCTCTATTTTCTCACCCAGAACTCAAACGGTAAAAATGAATTTACAAAAGCCCTTTTTATAAGTTTTTGAATAAATGAGTTTTTAATTTGTTTATGTTTCACTTTAAAGAGGTAACTTTTGAAGCATTTTTATCCATTTTAAACAGGTATGAGTAATGTTTGAGTTTTTGTTCAAGATAATGGATTTTTTAGGCGAAATCAGTCATTTTCGACGAAAAACATTAGAGTCACCTTTAAGCTCTTTTCTGACTCCTAAAACATGAAAAGATCGCCGAGCTTTTCTTTTTAAACTCGTTAAAATGGAACTAAAAAGACGGTCCACTTACAGCTCTTTTTTGACCATAAAAACATGAAAAGATTGCCAGATTTTTGTCGTTTCAAATTCGATATTGGTCATAAAACGACGTGTCATTGATCACTTTTTTACTTTTTCGGATCAGAGGCACTAATTACGAAAAGTAATCCTTGGTCGTAATGATCAAGCGGTTCTCTCAAGTATTATTTTATGCTTTTTCGGGCTTGGGAGACACAAATTTATGAAAAAGGACAACCATGGAGTTTTCTTAAGTTTTTTCAGGCTCTCTAAAATTGAAAAACGTCGAGTTTCTCCTATACTGGACTCGTTAAAATTTAACAGTAAAGGACCTGTTCAATTACGAATAGGAATGGACCAGTCCTTCTTAGGGTTCTAATTTAAACTAAGTTGGACTCATCCGAAGGATGAGCTTATAATCAAGCAAATGTTATCCTCCTCAAGCTTGTCAAAAATAAAGAGGTACTTGCCAGAAATGGTGGGGGAAAAGAGAGAAAAATGAGCCTGTTTGTCATACTTTGTAACCACTCTTGAACACGACACTTTTATTCACCTGGGTTGGGAAATCCTTTGCCTAACAGTTGATCAAACCATATTGAAAGTCTTCAGCCGGTTTCTGGGTATTAACTTTGGGTCAATTGTCACCAAACCATCTGTTGTGTCATTATGTGTTCAAGAGGTCAGTGAAAATAAGCCATTCATCTGTAAAATATCTGTCATCCATCTTGACCATCCCTGAGTCAGTCCTTGCAACTAAATTTCTTCAAACTTGATCTATGATTTCGTGTTGTGGGCTTGCCTACGACGGATCGCTTTCTATCGACTTCAGCTCATTATATAGAAAGATGATCTATAAATCATTAGTACCTTGCGATCTGCATGCCTCAATGGCAGGTTTCTCGCCTTCAACAATAGGTTGCATCATTGACCTTCAATCAAAGGATTCCGTGACATGTTCGACATCAACACATCTATTCACATCTCATGGATTGTACTGAGTACTTTGAGAGCCATTGACATTACTAGTGGTTTCTCTCACACTTGTTAACAGTTTACATCATTGACTAGTAATCAAGTGGTTTCTACCATGTTCGACTTTGACACATTCATTCGCATGGATAGAATCGTACTGTTTCGAGAAGTAGAAATGAAGACCTTGGATCTAGTTTCCACCATCCAGGCTGCGAGGAAATTTTTATTCATTATACTGTGGACTATTCATAAATAGATGGCTGCATCCATACTGTGTCTACATGTGTCTATACTTGTGATGTATTACAAGATCATTCCTATATCAGAGCAGTAGTTAGTTTTCTAGTCAGTTTTGATCTGAGTATGGGAATGCCTACCTCAGCGATGATATGATCTCATATATATAGTTTGCATTGAATGTTTTTACAGGTTCCAATCGGGCTCTCCACAATATGATCCTCGAAATGATAAAGTACTTCACTCTTCCTAGATGATAAATGAAATCCTCATCTACTACAGACTTCACACTTTAGGGGGCAATCTGTTACACAAAATATTGTCACCATGACTATTTGTGGTCAGTATGGGTCTATCATCATTCATACTATCCTCCTAAGCAAGTCTCAAACCTCAGCTCTTCATCTCAAGCTTTGAAAATGAGAGAAAGACCTTAAAAATCAATAAACCTCTGGTTCTTCACTTTCTCTCACTATTGCCTGCGGTCCCGCAACCCCTGTTTGTGTTACCTGCGGACGTGCCCACTCTGTCTCTAAAGGAGTGGGTGCGGACCCCTGTGAAAGTCAAAAAGGCACAAGTTTATTCTAAAAAACTCACTTTGGGTTAATTCTAGATGATTCTAGAAGGAATTTTGAGGTGGATGGTTCGCTCTTAGGTAGTTCATGCTTCCCAAAAGTGAAGGAGCTAATCCCTTGACGAGAGGAGTTATCCCTTTGAAGGAGGGATTTATCCCTTTGAAGGTGGACCTAGTAACTTCCCTCCATTGCACTATAAATTAAGGCATTGGGCTGGTTGCTAGAGAGGTTAGAAGCTGAACATTTTTTAGGGTAAATGCTGGTGGAATTGAGACTTCCTAGTTAAGCTTCAGAGAAGAGATCACATACCTTTGGCTTCATTATGAAGAGAGTGAAACTTGTCAAAGTAGAGGAGACTTCTTGTTGGACCCTGGGAGGAGCTTGTACAGCATCAAGGCACAGGTTGTAAAGTTCTTCTTTGATTTGAATTAATACAATCGGGTTCATTTTTCTCAACAAATTGTCTTATGTGATTTGTTTCATGAATTCCTTGATCATCATGATAAGTATGCTTTATTATATTTTCTTTTCAGGTGCTATTTAATTTGTGTGCTTGTTTGTGTTTGCAGATTCGCTACAAGGGAGCTGATTTGGATCAAAGGAGCGAGGCTTCCACAAACTTGCATTGGACCCAAGGTAGGCCTAAAACACTTGTTTGCCTTTGTTTATAAATTGAATATTTAGAGAAAGATAGGATTTGATTGGCTTGATTGTCACTAGATATCATTAGATACTAGGGAGGTCGGTCTTGTTCGCAAGAACAACTCATTCCGTGTGACGCATACCTCAAAAAAATTCCATTTCGTTGTTCTTCGAGCTTGAGAAGGAGAGAGCTAGAACTCACCGATGGATACATATCACCAAATCCAAGGGGATGGAAGACGTTGGGCACATGGAGGAGAAGCGCAAGGAGATGGGAAGAGAGCTAAGTAGCTTGAGAGATAGAGAGGCCATAATGAAAATCAACTAGAAATAGAAAATGCATGGTTGACAGGATAGTTGCAAGAAAGAGAGAATCAATTGGCATGTATGGTGAGTCTCTCTTTGGAAGAAATCTAGTGTAGGATGCCAGGTAAATCTTATGCCCTGTACCTCAAGGAACAGTGGCTACAATTCCAGATCAAGACCCTATCACAAAGAGGCACCATGCCCTTTTAGGACTATAGGAAGTTCATTGATATTTGTTATCATAGAACACTAGAAGATAGGGCCAAGATGTCTGAGTTTTATTTGCACAACATGCCCTTAACAGACATGAATGTATAGGACCATAATGCCAAGATAGGAGATTTACAATTGATGGCTTTAGCATCATGGATGAACCATGAGGAATCAAGGGCTACAGAGATGAAGAAGAAATTGGCAAGAGAGCAAACTGAACCTGTTATGATTAGATTTGAACAGTCAGATCCCATGGCCCTCATCAATACCCATAATTTGATTGCAAATGATCCTCAACTTGCACCTACATATCTTGCTACCCAAGAGCAAGCAATTTCACATTTTGAGGACATGTTCAAGCTATTAGGGGATGATAGCATATGTGCTTGCCTGAGGAGATGGAACACATTTCCATACAACTTAAAGATAAGAGAGTACCACTCTCCTCAAATATTGAGAGAAGCACTAAACAAGACACCCATGTACAAGCAATCTGTGCAAAGGATGAAATTCAATTGGATTGGCCTAAAGGTCAGTCCACCACTACTCTTAGGAATTCTAGAAGGAAGGAAGGAAGAAGAAGAAAAGACGCAGTGGGAGGAGGTGTTAGAGCCTAGATTTGTGTCAAGCTAAAAAGACAAGGTTCTAGGTCCACATCAAACCACGCTCAGCCTCGTAGCTAGCCCTATGAGGACAGGAGAGGGCTCTCTATGTGTCAATCTCAGTAATCAATAAGGCTCGAGATGACTAAGTTTGCAACTGATCTTAGGCTAGGTATTAAGTGTAGGGATTTGATTTGGTTTTTTAAGGGTTTTGTTGAAAAAATGGGAAAGGCAAATTTGGGCTCGGGGATGAGGCACAGTTTCTGCAAAGGTCTGATTGGGGAAAGGAAGGCAATCGTTTTGATGCTTTAAAGCAAGTGAGATGGATAGATCAGACAGGTGAGGAGTTAAGGAGAGCAAGAGAGTCTCAAGAATTCTCCTTAAACAGATGAAAACATGGAAATTTAAACAAATTCAAAGGCAGAGCATAACAGTTATGGATTCCACCTTAATCACTCATTTGTTTCAAATTCAGAAGAAGAAGCATGAAAATGATACACATAACACTAGATAAACTTACAATTACTCAAATAAGCACACCATCAAAACATAAAGCCACATGGATTCCAAACAGTGCTGCAAAACCCTGGTCTTTCCTTAGCCAAAAATGCAGAGATATAATGTACAATAGAGTGCCAAGCTTTTCCCAAGAGTCCAACCCTGAAAATGACTTAGAAAATACATAATATAGACTAGCCCAACCCATTCCCTTGCCTCCAGGGGTCAAGCTCATCCTTTTAGGAACTGTTTCAACTAATTCTAAACAAAGCACTAAAATCTAGGCAGTCAAAACAACTTACCTCTATAAGGTAGGAAACTCATTCATTCATTAAATTTTCACCTTTTAGAGAATGAATCTTCTAGAACAAGTAACTAAGTTCCAAAATTACATCATCTTTACTCAATTACATCAAGATAGGTCAAAAATAACATCACAAAGCAAAACTAGTCAAACTGGCCGAATTTCTGAGCTGGAAGATGAAAAATTGGGCAAAAAACCTCTGTGCGTCGCGCCAATTTTTGTATGCGTCATGCCACTTTGGAGTTTATTTTGGGACACTTTTTGAAGTCCAAATTGAGCCCAAATGTGCTTTTTGGAAAGCCCTACCTGTTTACTTTCCAACCCAAGTGGAATTTCTGAATTTCGTGCGCATTTGCCCCTCCAAAACCTCAATCTCCCAAGACTGCTTCCTGTATGTGAAAATAGGGGCAGAGAGGTCATTTTTTATGGTGTTTTTGACCTCCTGAGGACTTAAAACTTGCCCAAAATTCTTGGCCATGCGCCAACAGTCATGATTTTTCATGAAAAACCCAAAACTATAAACTTTTTTGCATTTGGAGCCTCCTATTATAAGCGCGCGCCACGTGGCGCGACGCACAGGGAGAAAAACCCTGTTTTTTGCACAAAAATTTGCAAAAAGACCAAAGATGCCCCAAATTTCTTGAAATTTTGGTTGGAGCTTCCTTATCAAGTGTTATTCTAGGCTAAAGAGGCCTCAGTTAATATCTGAAGACGATCAAGCTCCCTTTGCCTCTTTTGCTTCTTGATTGCCTTCCTCAATTTCGCCTTCAAATTCCTGATTCGGGCCTTGCACACCTTGTTTCGCGCCATGTAGTGGAAACCCATGTGTCTTAGCAATGCATGGTCTTTTTCGGCCTTGTCCAATAGCCTCTCTAAGTGCATGTTCACTCTCTCGAGATTGGCCTCCCGATCCTCATTGGTTTCTTGCTCCAAAGACGTGAGCTCAACTCTTCTCCTTTGTGCAGCTTGGCGATTCTCGCGGATGTTCTGTAGCTCCATGATTGCCTGCTAATCTTCAAGCTGTTTGTTCCTCTGCTCCAAGTATTTCATGGTCCACTTAGCCCTTTCCAAGTCAAGGGATAAGGCTTCGATCTCTGATTGCTGCTCCTGGATGATCTCTCTAACTTTGGCGCTTTGTGGACCCGTATCTATATCATCATCATGAAGGAGAATGAAGTTGGTCTCTCGTTCACCTAATGGCTCACCTGAAGGCCCCTCATCCTGCATTGGCCTCTTGCCTTTGTCCTGTACCTGTGATGCTGATGGAGGAAGCAAGGCCCCTTCCACCCTGGGTGAAGATAACACTGGCTTTGCCACTGCAAACAAATGTCTGGTGCCTCTCTGATATGTAATGAAAACCGGCACACTAGAAGTCTCATGGCACTCATAGTGATGAGAAGGTTCACCTTCATGCTTTACCTTTGATACTCATCCTGAAGCTTTGAAGAAGTCAAGAGAAATGAAATCATCCCAAGTGATGCCCTACAATCCAAGCTGATGAACCACCAAAATCTTGATAAGAGCAAAAATGATAGACACTGTTAAGTTGCTGCTGAGGGGTTTTATGTTGTATAAAGGTGGTCATTCTCTCTATGTTCCAGCAAATGAAATACGGAATGCTCATCATCTTTACCCTGGTGAAATGCATGAGCAACCTGATGTGATAAGCATAAAGACGAGAGAACCGTCCCTCGCAGCTGAAATATTTCATAATCAATCTCATGAGTGGAGCATATTCATCTTTCAGATACCAGAATGGGAACACTCTCTTGAGCTGCCTTAAGAAATTGGTTTTGATGTATGGCTCATAATGCTGCCGGTCAATCTTCTGTTTCCTGTGCCATGGTTCACCAATATTCGGTATACCGGTTGCTAATGAGACAGATTCGGGTGTAAGTGTGAAGGTGACACGAGCCAAGATAGCTTGATCTCCGTGCAAGTGCAACACAAAAAGACGAGCCAACTTATGATGAAATTGGACACTAGCCACTTTTTGACAAAACGCGTAGCATGACTGATGCTGAAAACATTGCATAGCAAGAGGGCAGGCTTGCAATTCTGTAAGGGTGGTTGATTCTTCCCTAACATGTCTGCCACTTTTATGAGGCCTCTGGGGTGCCTGTTCTTCCAAGGGAGAATCACTTTGGGTTTCCACCTCGTAGTCCAATGAATGCTCAGATGCCATGACTGTTGTACAAAATACCTTGAAGACAAAACTACTACTATATATAATTGTACTTGGACTGCTCTTTTTGATAATAAAAAAAACTGTTGTGTTGTGATTCTGCCACCAAGGGGAAAAACAAATGTAACCGGGGAATGTTAGGAAGGGGAAAACAATAGGGGATTAGGGAATATTGAAATAACTTTAATTAGGGAGAGGAGGGGGATTTTATATATGGGAATAAGGTTTAGGGTTTGGGATTAGTTGTATAGGGTTGAGGAGATTTTTATAAGGACTAGGGTTTTGGGTTTTTGGGATTTAAATGTAATGTAGGATTGATCAGCTTAGTGGGGGGGGTAGGAAATGAGGAAACAAGGGAAAAAAATGGGGAAAAAGGAGAATCCTTGGTGACAAATCCAAGATTAAATAACCTACAGCAAACTTCCTTTGAAGGCACTTTGGAGGGAGGGTTTGGATTTTTGTTTTGACCGCTACCACCCATAAACCACCAACACTTATCACAAAATTTGAAACAATGTCAAAATAGCAGGCCTACCTGACAAATTCACGCAAGGAGTGAGCAATTTGGTGAAGTTTCATGCAATATCGGGCTTTGAACTGTGTGTTCTGTGCCAAGAACCCACTATGCCGTGCTCTCTATGTGCGTCACGCCCGTTCAAATTAACACTGGGCAGAAATCCCCAGTGCGTCGCGCGCTTCCAGTGCGCCACGCTACCTTAAACTCACACAGTCGGCCTCTTTCAAAACATGATTTCTCCCTTGGATTCTGAAAGAAACTTGTTGCAAAGGGATAAATAGCTTTGAGAAATATCTTGACAAGAGATGGTTTTGATTTTTACTTCTTCAAAACCCATTTCTGTAATGTTTTGAATTTGGCACCTTTTGACAATTAATAGAACTCTGACTTTTTGTTTCCTCCTTGATTTTTTGGTTGAAATGATGAATTTCTTGGCAATTTTTTGTAGGGATAGCTGACATGGGATTTGGCAAAGGAGACCAGGGCTGCGCTTGAAGAATTCAAGAGCTGAATGTTTTTTAAAATTATTACAAATAACAAAATGTCGACTTGTCTTCAAAACAGAGTTTGGAAGAAAAGTCATAATTCATCCATATGACGATAAAAATCTTTGAAATAATAAATTATCAAGGACCTCCCTCTGGCCTGCTGGCTTTATTAGACTTTGTGAAGACACAGCTTGACTAACCCTAGACCTAATGACTAAAATGACTGTTATGACCTAGAAACTGAAACAAGGACTGCAAATGACATTTAAAACTTGATTTTGATGGACAGTCCTGAGCCAGCAGTGCAAAGCATGAGGGGTATGAATGACAAAAGCCCTTCCAACAAATTTATGGCATGCTCCTAACGGAATGCAACTGATCGAGCGAGATGGGACACCTAAACATGAAATGCAAAAAGAGTTTTCATCTCTGACAGAGGGATGACCAGACCGACTCTAACAATAGGTAGAAAGGAAAGCAGGATTCTATGAATAAGAAGAGGAAACCAAAGCAAAGGCATGGGATGACAGGGAGGCCACTAGAGCTATGAAGGATATGGATATTGATTGAGTTGTTTAGGGATGAACAACACTTTCAGTATGGGGTGGTGATGAGCCTCATCATTGGGTAATTATATGGGCCTCAATTCACCTCGTAGATTAGTCAAACCAATGTTTCTCACTACTTATTACATGTTTTTGATTATATTTTGTTTATGAGATTAGTTAGAGTTGGATATCATGCCTAGTGGACTAATATGCATTGAATGCAGGATTGAAGGAGAAAATCAAGGAATTTTGGCAAATACTAAGGTTAAAACATGAATGGGACAAGGGAGAGGGATTGTAGGAGGTAAATCATCTTCATTTACTTCTCCCCCATTTGAATATTCCTCCATCCATCACACCAGCTCGGAGTGCAAGCAGCTAAGCCATGAGGATTTGAAGGCGGTCGAGCAAGTGAGAGACAAAGAGCTAGTTTATCTCGAGTTCGTGAGCTGAGCCTCCCTAATTTTAAGGAATTCATTGGGGACTTCAGTTGTATAAGTAGAGAGGCCTAGATCCTATTTAGGATTCAAATTTTTGTTGTAAAACTCTAAGCTATTTTTGAGCTCCAGACTTGTGAAAGTTTTATTGATGTAATTTTCTATTTTGGTAATAAGAATGAGTTTTGTTTTGAGCCAGCACTGAGTTAACTCAGAGTGTTGAAGATCTTGGGTTAGGGCCCAACCCTAGTAGCCAAGGCTCCTCTTTGTTGTATCTTAATGTTCAGATTAGTTTCATAGCTTCATTGTTAATTTGGTTTTAGATATGTTTTCATTGCAAGTAGTGTAGATTGGATTGGTTGTTTATTAGTTGCTTCCATTTGTGCCTTACTTCAGTAGCAGGTTAGAAGGGATAAAAGGAGTACCACAATGTTGTCAGTGGGTGTCTTGGCCTCATTTACTCCCTTTGGGATCCTGATTTGAGGAAGGGACCCTTATGCAACCCCAAAAACATAGATTTCTATTTCTTGCATAAGATTTAGAGGTTAATATATTTAAGTTAACATTTGGTCAGTTTTGCAAAGTAGGATTTCATTTCCATCTCTTCTATCTTCACTCTTACAGTATCTTGAGTTGTGTAATACTCTTTCCACCAATAGCTAACGTAGTTAACCATGGGGTTAGAGGGGGGGTGGATCCCACCCTTTGTTGTGTTGATTGCGCAGCGGGGGGTCACAGGGGGTTTGAGGGGAGTGAGTAGCCCCCCTCTACAGGGTCCAGAATAGCACCCCGAGGAAAAAAAATTGGACCTTATATTAGGTTGGGCGGACCTACCTATGGTTTTTTTCATGGTTTTTGCACATGGTTTTGGGAGCGATGGTTTTTGGTCCATGGTATTGGATGTTTTGGCATGTATATATATGTATTGTAACATTGAAAGGAACATAATGAAAAATCAAGCTGGTAGTCCTGGTTTTGGGATCCTGGGGAAAATCTCTGTGTATATGTGGTTCATGTGTTATGCTGTTGCATTTTTTATTTTATGTGTTATTAGAATTCGTCTGCAGGTAATTTCTGTACGGGGTTAAAATCTACATAGTAGATATCATCCATGCTTTCATTCCTTTCAGCAGCTTTCCTCATGCATAATGTAGGCAGTTAGTTCATTAATTCTGCTTTTCTAGCTTATGAGAATGCTTCTCGTTTACATATCTTTTTGGGAATTATACATGTTTTATGCAAAGCAGGTGCTTTAGGAGGAGACAAAGACTTCATAGCCAAAAACCACCTTCCACTCCATCTACCATAGTCATTCCTTCACCATTGCCTTCTCTAGTTTTCATCATTTTTCATAAAAATTCTTCCAAGCACATTGAGAGAATCCAACCATCCTCCATCTTTTTGGTTAACTTCTGAGTGATCCTAGACCTTTTCTCACTTCATTCCACCCATCTACCACCTTCACTAAGCCTTCCATCACCTCCAACATCTTCCATTTTGCTCTCGGTTGTATCGTGTAGGTTTACAAGGAATCTTGTAGGTTTCTAATACATCCTGTAGATTTTCTAGAAATGACCTGCTTTGAGGCCGAATTGAGGGAAAGCCTCTAGGAAGTCACCAAAAGCCTCCCAAGGGTCTCCCACACCATCCAGCCATCTCCTAACCCTTCCAGCCATCCTCCAACATCCTTAATTCACCTACCACATCACCAAAAGAAATTAGTTTGCATAATTGATTTTGCATGAAAAGACAAAAAGACAAAAATAGATTTATTTCAGTCTCTTCATTTGCACATTAGTGATGTTTGATGCTTCTTACTTCCATGCTTAGATAGTAGCATTTGGTTCATGATAATTTAGCATTATTTCAAAGTATAGTTTCTTGGTAGTTAATTCGGAAATGGTGTGATTTACCATTGAATTTCGCTCTTTTCCATTATTGAAGTAGAGTAGCTCTCCCTTAGAGACGATTTCCCTTTCTTCCATCAAGAAACCAAGCTTCTTCTGACTCCATAGAATTCTGGCTTGAAAAACCCAGTGGTCTCTCACCAGCTAAACCGTGACAAAAGGCAGAACCATCACTGTTACTTTTGTATACAGCACTGTCACCTCCACGTTTGTATGAACCTTGGGTTTACAAAGAAAAGCTAGTAGCCCAGGAGTTGTAGCATTCTTGCTACAATACTAGCACTCATCAATATGCTTTCTAGGTTATTTGTTAGTGTAGCTACTTTACTCAAGCATAATTTTGTTTTACTTGAAAGTTATATTGAGTAATATGCATTAGATAATGACTTTCAATATGTTTATGCAAGCTTGAGTCATGGTAACCAAGTAGAGGAATTGGATTATCATTTGCATGATAACTTGTTGTACCATCTTGGAAATATTTGTATTTTGCATGGAGAAAGAGTTAACATCATAAGAGAGGCACATACTTCTCTTATTGCTAGTCATTTCGGTGTAAGTAAGACGATGGCACATCTATAGAGGTATTGTTATTGGCCTTGTATGCTTGAAAGTGTGCGTCGTTTTATTAAGGGATGTTCATTATGTGCAATCAATAAGCCTAGTAATATGAATTTAGGATTGTACACACCACTTCCGGTTCCTTCACGACCATGGGAGAGTGTTTCTATGGATTTTGTAGGAGGTCTTCCATTGTCAAAAACAGGTCATGATTAGTTGTATGTAGTTGTGGATAGGTTCAACAAAATGTGTATTTTGTTGCCATGTAAAAAGAAAGCTACAACTAAACAAACTACTCAGTTATTCTTTCAGAATGTTTGGGTGCATTTTGGATTGCCTACATCCATTGTTAGTGATCGAGATTCTCTCTTTGTGGGGAATTTTTTGTCAAACTTGTGGGAATTCATGGACACCAAACTGAAAAAGAGTACAACTTTTCATCCACAAACATATGGTCAAACAGAAGTGGTGAACAGAACAGTGATACATCTTCTGCGTGAGTATTACAGAAAGCATCCTAAGTTGTGGGATGAAAAGTTGCACTATATCCAGCATGCTTACAACGAAGCAAAGAACTCTTCCACTCAAACTTCGCAATTTGAGGCATGCATGGGATGCTTGCCTAAATATCCTTTGGATTTTATTTTTGGCAAACATGTTTCTATTGAAGGTCATAGCGACATAGACAAAGCAATAAATTTCATTGAACAAATACAATTAGTACACCAAAAGGTTCAAGAATAACCTGAGAAAAGCCAAGTCAAGTACAAAGCAAGGCACGACAAGCATCGTCAAGATCACAAGTTCCAATTTGGTGATGAATTTTTTCTCCACATTAACAAGGAGAGGCTCCAAGGAGAAGGTAAAAATATCAAAACAATTAGATATGGTCCATTTAGAATTTTGGAAAAAATTGGTAACAATACCTTCACGTTGGATTTTTCTTCATATATGCAAATTTATTTTATTGTTAATGTTGAGAATTTAAGGTTGTATGAGCCTCCTTTGATTGAAAATCAAGGGAGAATATTCAAATTCCATCTATTGAAGACTTTTCTCCAGAATTCCTTGATGTGCTTCAGCAAGACACTATATTTGACAAAAGAAGAAGGACATTAAAAAGGGGAAATATCGATTATCTTCGAGTGGGGCTCAAGGGTACAATTCCTTCAAAATCTAAATGGATAGAGGTTGGAAAGGTGAGGTAACAGTATCCTCACCTATTAAACAATTGAAATTGATCCTTTCAGGTTCCAAAAGGCTTCCAATGGGGAGGAGTGATTAGGTGCTCAAAATTAGGCTCAAAATTCAAAGTGTCGAAATCTTATTAAACTTTGCTTCAAATCAAATAGCTCATCATTCTAATTCCAATGGTGTAAACGACACTCAAATCCAAACTCGTATGCAGAAGTTGTAGCAAGTAAAAGTTTAGGTTTGACTTGCTCACATGGCAGGAAAAGATGATGTGGCAAGGCCTTTAGCGAATGGGGAGGCACCAAGTGGCAGTCCACCACTGACCCTCACATATCACAAATCTCATGCTGCAGGTGGGTCAACGTTAAAAATCGGTGCTAGAACAACCAATGTGCGATGCAATAAGGCAGGCAGGAAGGCATTAAGGGATTAGCCTCTGAGTTGTGATGTGATGGATCGAAGATTGCAATCAAACTTCGGAGAAAAATGGAAGTTTCGCATTTCAAAAATCACACATCGGTGAAGGGAGGTGTGATATAATCAACCCCCGGCATGATCAGGGTTGCGATGCGATATCACAATTGCATATTGCAACAGGACAGGTCCCACATATGTATAAGGCCATTGGTTTTCCATCGATTGCGATATCCCGAATGAGATAGGGTTATAGGTTCTAGTTTAATGTCCCATTGGATCCGGTGATTTCGCAATTGCACATCGCCTACCTTTTTCACAGACCATAAGCACGCAGGACTCCACTAATTGCAATTTGTGATAAGATAGTCGGTGTTGACATATTATGGCCCGTCGTCGACGAACGTTTTGCCTAGTTAGCGCGTTTTTGGGGCTAATTCGTAGGATCATGTTGGAAATGGGGCAAATTGTGGAGATAATAATGGGAAAACAAGGGAAAGTCATAACGTCTTTATTTTTTCACCAAATTAGTTGCGAAAAGAGGCTAGATAGCCATTTTTAGACATGTTGGGCTCATTGGAGCATGTTTTTAGAAGCATTTGAGCATTGTAAACACAGATTTTTACACTTTTGAGCATAATAGAGAGACCCAAGCCATTGGAAGCTAGACCAAGGAGACATAGCCCATGAGGGGTGAACTCCTTTATCATGTTCTTATTGTAATTTGTTTTAGATGATGTTCTATACATGTTTATGTTGTTGTTTAGTTTCTTATTTATGTTAAATTGCTCATAAAATTAACATAAAAACTCTTCATTTAACTTGCAAAAATTCATGAATTCTTAAGAACAATGAAAGCATTTTGTTTATAATCTGAGGAATATCTTAGCACTACAAACTAATATTCTAAATCAGATCACTAAATTGCACCTTCATGCCACCATACTTCATTTGACACCGATAAACATGGCACATGAGTAGAAATACTCTGTTAGCGTTATGAGGAGACACATTTCACTAAGGATGAACACTTGCCTCATTCTGAAGTGACCCAAGTTTGAGCCTCCTCCCACAATGCTGGACAGAGGAATGGAAACCACAGCGCACAACAAACCCAAAATAAAATTTCAAGGTAAGGGGGTTTGGGGTTTTGGAAGAATAAACAAGGGAGAAACATCATATTGCCTCGAATGATCTAGGTCGTTGAACAGAATCCAATAGCAACACTTATTCCACCTCCAAATGACTAGCATGTGAAAAAATGGACATGGCGCAAATGGATTTGATGCATGACATTTTAAGGGAACATCGTATCTATGGTAAAAAAAAGTGTGGGAGAGACTGGCAGAAATTTAGTTGTTAATAAGTAATACAACCGTAGATAGCATATAGTAAAGCATAGCCCATATCAATATCAATAAAGCATGAGACAGGTAAATACATAAGCCAGACCTTCGTAATAATTGACATTATTAAGTATGTGACTCTCTTCCCATAGATAACTACATACACTACACCTTGGTAATAAATGATATTATTAAGTATGCGACCATTTTCCCATGTGTGTCGTGAACCTGGCATATGGTGATCAGGCCAGTTATGATAGGAATCATAACACAACCACTAATATTATCCAAAATATTTACATATATATAGGCATATAGTGGTAAGGCCAGTTGTGACAGGAATCATAACACAGCCACTAATATTATCCAAGGTATTTACATATATATAGGAGTCAAGGAGAATACTATATAGGAAATAAAAGTATTCACCTAAGGAGTTAAATGTTGTAATTATTTATTAAATTACAGTCAATCACTTCGGTTATTGTGATAAGAATGTTGTCAGAAATAAATCGAAGGTTGGGGAGGTATGCCTATAGGTTCATGGTTATAAGTTTATTGTTATATATATATTAAAAATTAAAAATTAATAATTAATCTTTGAACCTAGATGTGTGACAGTTACACCTTTCTTTTTTCTCACAATAACCATTTATAAAAACTCATTTTGGCTATATGTAAAATGTTATGCTCAAATACATAGTTATTGGTTGTCAGCTAAGTCCATTTGACAAGGTTTTACATTTTTTTCTACTGACAATAACCATTTGGCTACATATTAAATGCTTTGCTCAAATACATTGAATTAATTTATTTACAATAATTCTTATGCTATGTCCAAATACATTACATTTACTATTTACAATAATTATTACCATCTATTTGCAATAAAATGTAATATAAATATACCCAAAATAGTATACGTTACATAACTTCACTTGCCATAAATTATTATTGGCTTCCAGTTCAGTCAATCTGAGAAGGGTATATATTTATTTGAAAGTATGTTTATTGTTAGATCTTAGACTTTTTTGATCCATACTGACAATAAAAATGTCTTTCGGATTAATCACAATGTAGAGATTTGGTCGATGTTTCGAACCAACTAATGCGGTTCATCCTCGGGACAAATGGTGAAAAATTCAATCTTCCCAAAGGTTTAAATAATAGAGAAGCATCCTTGCCCAGAATTAGCCGTTAGGAAACTAGCCGATAGGAAAAGGTTGTTAAGAATTAGTTAAGGAGAAATAATATTAGATTATTAATTAATTGATCAATTATAATTTCAATGTTCTTATGGGATAAATAAGCGTTTATAGGGATATAATTTTATTTATTAATAATTACTAGTTATAAATTGGTATTCAATAGTTCGAAGAAAACAATATTAATAATAATGTAATAATTATGTCATATTAATAATAATCTAATTAGATTAATAATGAAGTTATTAAGGATAAAGTATAAACTTATAAATGAATCAAAATGAAAAGCCAACCATAGTTATTAGAAGAAAAAAAGGGACGGAAAAGGCATCAAAAGGATCACATTAAAATAGGAGAGAATAGAAGAGATAAAAAGCATAGAATAAAAAAAATATATATATATATATAAATAGAAAAACAAAGGGAACAATCAAGAGGAGAGGGCAAGAATCGAGCTCCTTCTTAATTTCCAAGCATCATACCAATTGAGATTAATAGAATTCTTCTCAATCTCAATGGTTTCTCTTAGCTTCCGATGATGGAAATGATCAACCCTCACGATAACCTGAGAATCCTCAATGCAAACATGGTGCTTCGAATTTGCAACATGTTCATCTAAAGTTGAGGAACAAGAGCGATTATGCCTAATTTCCATCACATGTTCTTGGATTCGTTGGTTTATGGAGTGACCAGTCTCACCAATGTAAGGAATCCCATACGAGCATGGAATAGAGTAAACCCCTTTCATGTCTTTGGGGTTAACGTGGTATTTAATGGATTTAAGAGAACTTCTAATAGTATTAAGGGGTTTGAAAGTGGTAGCAATATTATTCCTTTTAAGAACATGAGAAATCTTATCTATGGTTCCTTGGATGAAGGGAAGCGGCACATTGGAAATATGATCACCACGAGCAGGCTTAATATGAGATTCTTTAGAAGCTCTTTGGAATGCTCTAAGGCTGAGATGTCTCTTGTAGCCATTATTTTCAAAATATTTCAGAAGATGATATTGTTTCACAAGAAAACTCACACAGAACAATATCTCCATGCCTCTTCTCATCATTTTCCTGTCGAGAAGGTAGGAGTTCTTAACACTCTTGCCACCCGCACTATTAGGATTTCTTATGAGAATCACTTAGAAGAAGAAAAATCTCATCTTCTGAATTTTTTTGAAAATAATGGCTACAACACTCGTCTAGACCTCAGAGCATTCCAAAGAGCTTCTAAATAATCTCGTATTAACCTTCTCGTGGTGATCATATTTCCAATGTGTCGCTTCCCTTCATCCAAGGGACCACATATAAGATTTCTCATGTTCTTAAGAGGAATAATATTGCTGCCACTTTCAAGCCCCTTAATACTATTAGAAATTCTCTTTAATCTTTTAAGGACCTTTTTAACCCTAAAGACATGAAAGGGATTTGCTCTATTTTGTTCTCATGTGGGATTCCTTACATCGGTGAGAGTGGTCACTCCATAAACCAACGAATGCAAGAACATGTGGTGGTTATTAGGCACAATCGCTCTTGTTCCTGAGCTTTAGCTGAACACGCTGCGAAATTGAGGCACCATGTCTACATTGAGGATATCGAGGTCATCACGGTTGATCATTTCCATCATCAGAAGCTAATAGAAGCCATTGAGATTGAGAAGCATTCTATCAATCTCAATAGGGATGATGGCTGGAAATTAAGCAGGAGTTGGATTCCTGCCCTCTCCTCTTGATTGTTCCTTTTTTTTCTATTTTTCTATTTCTTTTTTGTTCTATCCTTATTCTCTCTTCTATTCTCCCCTATTTTCATGCGATCTTTTTTATGCCTTTTCCGACCCTTTTTTTTAATAACTGTGGTTGGGTTTTCATTTTGATTCACTTACAAGTTTTTATTTTATCCTTATTAATTTCATTATTAATATAATTACATTATTATTAATATGACATAATTATTACATTATTGTTGAAATTAGGCTTCTATTATCCATATCAAAATTATTAAGATGGTTTTTGGCAATAATCACATCGAAATTCATTTGTTGACACGTTTTGAACCAACAAGTGTGGTTCATCGTCAGGACTAGATGAAGAATCAGATCAAGGCCCCAAGTGAAATAGAGAGATTCATCCTACAATGTCTACTTTTGACAGAGGAAACAGCTACAAAGGATAGGACAACAACCACATTTGACTGGACCAAGGGAAAGAAGTCAAAATTATTTAGTTTATTAAATTATTTTATTTAGTTTGTTAAAATAATTCATAAATATTTTTATCTAACAAATTAGATTATAAATAACTAAATGTTTTAAAGGACCTAAACATCGAACCTCAGACTTAAATATTTTTATATCCTCTTTAATACTTTAAAACTACCTTATTAAAGCACTGTTATAAAACTAATCAATAGATTGTTAATTACTTAGTAAGATCATAAGGGCATTTAATTTATTTACTTTAATTAGTCAGTAAGATCATAAGTGCAATTATTTATTTACTTTAACTATATATGTAACTACCTAGGTAATACAATAAGGGAAAATCTTATAACGATTAATTGGATAAATCGAATATAAATAACAAGTTAAATTAAATATTAAAGGTAACATGGTAAAAAACTGTTCAATAACTCACAACAATAGTTAATGAGATTATATTTATGTTTTTAAGAATCACAAAGAATAAAACCTAGGTAAAGTTAAGGCCGTAGGAAACTAAATCTAATTAAAGGAAAAGTGGGAGGCTTTCGTACTTATCAATTATTAAGAGTAAGATATTAATAATAATAATTAAATAAAAGATAATGAGAAAAATTCAAAACTCTAGCAAGCGAAATTTGGGGGAGAAAACAATCCCAAGGACATGGGAGAAAAGACCAGAAAGAAAAAAGGCCCCAATGGAACCAACCAGGGGGGAAGTGGGCGAGGGGGGCTAGGGGGAAAGGGCGAGAATCCAACAACTGCTAATCTGTCATCTCTATTGAGATCGCTGAGCCTTTTTTCAATTTCAATGGCCTCCCTAAATTTCTAGTGATGAAAAGGAGCATTCTTAGCAATAACGTGAGCCTCTTCAATACATATATGATGCTTAGTCTTCTTCACTTGTTCAGTGAGAGCTGAAGACTTATTCCTCTCATGTTTGATGTCGGCGGCATGCTCTTGAATCTTCTGATTAATGGAGCACCCCGTTTCACCCGCATAGGGGGTCCCACAAGAGCAAGAGATAACATAAACACCTTTCATGTCCTTGGGGTCGACGGGGTCTTTAACAAACCTTAGGGAACCACGAATGGTGTTAAGGGGTCTAAATGTTGAGGGAGCATTATGCTTCCCAAGGACTCTAGCAATCTTGTGAGTGGTCCCTTGGATGAAGGGGAGATGGACCCATGGTCCCTTGGATGAAGGGGATCCAAGGGGAGATGGAACCGTGGTCCCTTGGATGAAGGGGAGATGGACCCTCGAGAACACCTATGCTAGCTTTAAGGAAGGCTTTGAGACCTTGGTGCCTGAGATATCCATTATTGACAAAAACATTAGGGAGATGGGATTTCTCTTTATCAATGGACTTTACATAGAGATTCTCAGCGCACAAGTAGCTAGTGTGTTGAGAACACCTAGCTTTGAGCACGGAAATGATGGGAGCTGGCATGAAGATAAGTATGGGTTTTCTTTCTAAAAAGCTGATGGGAGAAAGAACTGTCATCATTCTTGGAAATGAGAACATCAAGGCAAGCACCCATCAATTTCTTGCTCCATAGTGAACTTTATGGAAGGAGATTGACTATTGAAATGCTAGAAAAAGAGATCTAACTCTCCCTCGCCATGGGATGAGAGGACATTGGTGTCATCCAGAAATCTCTTCCATAGCTTCCGCGGGAGACCAGCTGATGTTATTTTCTTAATTTTGATTGTCAATGCTGCCGTCAGTGTTTGGCAAGATAGTGTGGATAAATCCCTAGAAGCTTTGAAGGAAATCCAGTCAAAACACGCAAGGGTGAGAAGCTACGGGCATTTCATTACCAATTTCCCTACAAGATAATTAGTTCCCGGTGATGTCATCGATGTGTAGTTTTTGCTGGAATAAAAGTTGTCAACAATGCAAGCATTTGTCTTGTCACGGCCACGGGAATGCACACGGAGATAGGTAAAGTTCATTCTCAGATCCAGGTAGCTTCACAGGATGATGAAGATACACAGTTGAGGAAAAAGTTGAATGAGTTTGGTGAGGTTCTGACTTCCATTATCAGAGTCATCTGCGCGCTGGTCTGGCTTATCAATGTGATGTATTTCCTTACTTGAGAGTATGTAAATTTATGGACGCAGAATTTCAAATTTTCATTTGAAAAATGCACTTATTACTTCGAGATTGCGGTAGCGTTAGCTCTGGCCGCGATTCGTATACGTTTACCTCGAGTTATTTCGACATGCTTGGCTCTTGGAACTACAAAGTTGGCTCAAAATAATGCTATTGTGAGAAAATTACCAAGTGTACAGACTTTAGGTTGTATAACTTTGATTTGTTTCGATAACACTGGAACATTGACAACTAACCATATGTCCACTGCAAAAGTTATATCAATATGATCATTCCCATGTTCTCTCCGTGATTATAACATTGAGGGTAGTACTTATGATCCTTGTGATGGAATAATTTCTAAATTGACCCAAGGGCATCGGAATAATTTCTAAATTGACCCAAGGGCAAACGATGCCAATGTTCAGTCAATTGCAAAAAATTACTACCTTGTGCAATGATGCAAGAATTGCATATACTGTCCATCAATACTACTCTATCGGTATTTCAACTAAACACTACTCGATTGGTGTTCCCACTGAAGCAGCTTCAACCCTACTCGGTGTTCCCACTGAAGCAACTGAAGCAGCTTTGAAGGTACAAAAGCTTTTTAACTTTGCATCCCTTCTTCTCTGTCATATCTTGCTCAAGTTTTGTCAATAAACAATAAACACGCACAATCTTATATATCTATAAACCATATGAAATATATATATATATATATATATATATATATATATATATATATATTCCCCACACATATATATATATAAAACACAACTTATGCAAATTGAGAAAAAATTTAAGAATTCCTTTTCTTAATAATTATCATCACGATAGTAATCTCAGATTATACAGAGTACTCAAGGATTTTTCTCTGCCATGTTGGTTGTGTTTAGCCATCTCTAATATTGCAGTCTTCATTTTTAGGTGCTGGTTGAAAAGATGAAATTACCAGATTTTGGGGAACATGTATAGGCTCGAAAGGATGATGATCGTTCAATTTCTGCAGAAATCAAATTAGGTATGTCATTGAAATTAAGTTATCAAAGTTAAGTAAATGATATTTTATAGACTGAGCAGGATTGTCTTTTATATTTTTTTTTAAAAAGATGGCATTATTATGTAGTTATTTTAAAGTTTAGTATTGTTATGTAATTTTTTTTATGCTTCTATTACTTTTTTTGTATTGCAAATTACAAATCCCAGTTTTGTGTAATGTAGGTTGTCGTAGAGAAAGGGAAAAGGGTGTTTTTACTTTAGAGTTTGATCTAATGTGCAAGTCAATGGGGTTATTGTTAAGTCAAATGAAGGAAAGAACAAATTGCTAGTGAAGGTAATTAATGGTTGTTCTTACATCAAATAGAATACATTTAATTATTGTAAGGGATATAGAATCCATCATTGTTTATTCATATGAATGTTTAAATGATAGTTGCAATTGTTTAAATTATAAATGATCATATTATTATTGGTCATAAGACATTATTAATGTTGTTTTTAAAGCATAATTGCAAATTGGCAATGGTGCCTTTGTTGGTCGGTAAAGTGAGGGTGTTATTAACATTAGGCCTACCAAGGTAGTTGAGGAATCATATCCTAAGGTAGCTTTTATGAGTCATAGGATGTATTTTCTTGTTTACATTGAGAATTGCATTCTACAATCTATTATGGGAGAGTTTTAACATATAAATAAATTCCAAAAATTGATATGCTTTTAGTAACAATTAGTTAATGAACTATTTATAAATTAACTTAGATCCATCTCAACTTTGGATTTATCAAGCTTCTAAGAGGGATCAAATGCAAATATATGCACATGGATCTAGGTTGGTTATAATATCTAAAGTTGGAAGGTGGTGCTTGCATTTATTGGTCATAAGTTCCTATCAAGAAGAGAAGATAGCTACAAATTTTCTAGTTATAGTCAAAACCATATGTTCACTATAAAGTAAGTGAATGGCTATATAAATATTATTGTTAGCAATACAATATGATTAATATTGTTTTTATAATGTAGCTCAGAACTTTCTCAAAATGGGTCCATCTCAACTCCTTTTGACTCATTGTCTAAAACTTGAGGGGTTTTAGCTAAAAGGTATCTTGTGTGAGTTGTGAGATGTGTATGTTTTATCTTCTGTGAAGAGGTGCACCATATAGAGGAAAGGTTTTCATCTCACAGATTTGATCCCTCTTGCTACTTGATAGGTACTTGAATAAGATAGATTAAGTTGGTTGTAATGTCTAATGTTGGAAAGCGCCTCTTGCATATGTGGTTGTCTAAAAGAAGAAAGTAGAAAATTTTCATGGATGGCCATATTATACTAGGCAATAAAATAGGCTATTGATATTTCTCTAAATTATTTTAACTAAACATACTTTAAATGATTATCTTCTTTAAAGAGTTTCAAATGGTTAATTAGCCATAATCTGATGATTTTCATGATTTTTTTTATCTTTTAATCTGCTTTCACTTGATACTAGACTTAGAGTTATCACAAAAAAAAATGACTTCAAGCTACTAGAATGATATATGAGATAAATATTATCATTCCAAAATATATCATCTTTGGAGGGAACAAATCATGATAATAGCTTTCTTAATCTTTGAGAGGGTTTTATACCTATAATTATTGGTAACCATTCTTCTTATTAAGAAGTTAATTCCTAAAATGTATTATGGTTTTTTCACAGTTCTCAAACAAATTTCTTGACATACTTTTAAAAAAATGTATCTTTTCCTTTTTGAATTATCATAATCTATTTGGTGGTGTTTTTCTTGTTTGTTGTTATAATGAATGCAATATTTGTAATTTAATAAAAATCATTAATAAGATCATTGTTCTAAAGTTTTTTGTTTTTTACCAATAATAGTTTTTCCACTTGTGGTTCATCTTCTTTGTTTTCACCACTTCAATAAGGTGTTGAATTGAACTGGGTAATCTAGTTTCATTTGGGTGGTATGTACTATGAAACTAGTCTATTTTTATATTTTCTAATTGAAGTGACCTTGATTTTAGTTAAAATTTTAAAATGGTTAATATCTATATTTTGTATATATTTTGCTTGAAAATTTTGTTATCTTTTAATTTGTATTTTTTTAGTTTGCATGCATTGACTAGTGGTTGTCTTTTTGTGATTTTATAACATTTATAAGGTTTTAAGTTGGGAAGTGTGATGTTTTCTAAATTAGGTGGTATTTTCCTATATTTTTTTTATGTCTTCCACTTGAACAAATGATCATTTATTAAGGTTTCAAATTGGTTATTACCTTGTTAAATTTATATGATTTTTTTCTTGCAATTTTGTTGACCTCAAGTGCCTTTTATGGCTAAATGTGACCTTGTTCTAAAAACGACGAGAGTCATTTGGGAAGAGGAGATCCAAGGGAATTTAGATCCAATTCTAGAAAATATATAACAATGTATTGCATGATAATCATGATTTAATACTTTGTTGATGTAATGTTTATAATTTATAGCTATTACCAATAACCATTTTTGCCATGGTTTTAAGTGGTTATTGAACTATATAGAAGTCAAGGAAATTTGAATCCAAATAGAGAAGAGATTGAAGATTTTAGTGCAGCGTAATGTGCATTTAACACCTAGTTTTTGACACAAATTTAATTTGTCACTATTAAGAAAATTCCCTTGTGCCAAGTATTTGAATCTAATTATGGAAAATATTTAATATTGTATTGCATAATAGTGTTGATTTAACACTCATTTATCACTCTTGAGAAAAATCATTCATACCTATTTTTTTGGTACTCACCAATCTAATATGAAATAGTATTCGTCTCAACAATGAGAGTGTGGTTGACCTTTCGTATTTATGTCACTTTAATAATTTTCTGAATTGATCATTATGATTCTAAACTCTTTTTATAACAGCTTGAAGTGGCCCTCTATTTATTAATGTGTTGAATTGGTTAAGTCTTTTACTTGTATTTTTGTGAGTGACTTAAGATGTTTTCTTTGGATAATATTGTGTCTTATTCTCTACAAGACTAGTGCCATGTAGGAAGATGAGTTCAAGTAAGATTGATATAAATTGTAGAAAACACTATAAATATGTTAGTTGAAACAAAAAATGGAAAAATGAAAATAATCTTCTCTTGCACTTAGTGCTAGGAGTGTAGATTGCTTTGTTGCATTGAAACATATTTGCAAAAAAATCTAAGTAGATCTTGTTGTGCAAGACAAGCCCTACAGAAAACAACACTAGCTTCCATACTATGTTTAGTGCTGGTATGAATCTTTTTGCAAACTCTTGTTGTTTAACTCTTTCAACAATCGCATCAAACACTTTAGTGCTACTTCATCAATAAAAAACCTAGACAAAATGTACCATGTAAGGGTCATATGAAAACTAACGGATTGTCAAGAACGAACTTTGGGTTTTCAAAGATGACCCAATCATTAGTGATACCATGGGAAATAGGATGTTTAACTTTGTTTGGATTATTGTGGTCTAAAAAAAATAATATTTTGTTAGTTGATGTTATGATCAACAGTCGAAATAAGACCCACTATTGATTTTGTGTGATCGCATTGGATAAATTAATGTTGTATTATCATATTTTATGAGATGATCTTATGAATTTATGCATACACTATTGTTGATTTTATGAGTTTGTTTCATATTTGCAGTATTGATCTATGCTTCGGTGAATCACTATTCCTTGCCCTGTTTTACCCTAGCTGAATATGAATTCAATTCTAACAACTTTGACTCTTACTTGTCATCCACAAAAATTCCATGAGAGTATGATCTTATTTCCGAAATATTTGTGCTATCAAAATTATACTTTCATTTCTGAAATCTGATAATAATTTTTGTTCTATGAAAAAATTTCTAATTTTAGAATTCATGAATGCCATATCCCAAACCAAGTTTTGTGCACTCATATAAAAAATAACACTTATGTTTACTTTAGATGTTATCCTACCATTAGGTTATATGATGGATGTTACCATCATAATATATGATACGATAAATAATTGATTCCTGAACTATGTTAAGTGAATGATAACACATGGACATTAATAGCTATATTTAATTGTTATTGAGGGTTATAAAGAATTGATTTCTCATGATATGTATTCAATGGAACCTAATAACTATCCGAAAACTAATGAGTTTTGATAAATGAATTTGATTGGAGCAAATCTAATATGTACATGAGTTTAGTTATTTGTTACTATGCATGGTTTAATTGTTAATATGAAGTTATTTTCTACTATGGACTAGTGTAAGTCTATGTAAAATTCTTGTATGGAATGTAACATTAGTGTTTTTGATGGTGCTTGTAGAATACATTATGTGATTAATGGGGTGTAGTTATATCAAGATTTATAGTTCAGCCCAGGAAGTAATGTCGCGTTGTGTCATATGCTAGGTGATAGGCGTGTTGATAGTTCCATCATTCTTAGATGATTGTGTGCAACATGAGATACAAAAGACTAACAATGGTGGGGTGAATATAGGAGATGAGGAGGATGTATCCTTGACATCCAGGGGGAAGAACAAAGGGAAGTCCAAGAAAGGGGCCTCATTATATGGCGCTAAGGGAAAGGAGAAGAAGAAGAAGAAATATATGGATATGTCCAAAGTAAAATATTGGGCATGTCAGAAGATGGGACACTATGTTGCTACATGTCTTGAGAGGAAGAACAAGGGGAATATAGGTACTTCAGCTTTAGTAGAGGCAGAGTAGTTTGCTTCACAGTTTGACAAGGAATTTTCATTTATTACTTCTACATCTAGTAGGAGTACAAAATCTCATGTGTGGTACATAGATAGTGGGGTTTCTTGCCATATGACACGTGCATGGGAGTTCTTTCCAGAGCTTACAGAGAGGGAACTTGATATTGAGATTGTACTAGGAGATGACCATAGTGTGAGAGCTATTAGTGTGGGGACTATGACCTTTGAGAGGGAGTCTTTGCCTCCTTTGAAGTTCATGGATGTTTTGTATGTTCTGGGGATGAAGAAGAACTTGATTTCAGTGTCTGCTATGGAGGAGAAGGGGTTTGACATCACTTTCTTAGGAGGGCACATATTGATGCATCCCAGGGGAGCTTCCATCACTTCAGCCAAAGTGATTGGAGTCCGCTCTAGGAAACTATACAGGTTCAGTTTTCAGTTGGAAGGAGCATTGGTGAGTAGCACATCTCGTAGCACTCACACTAGTACCACCAGCAATAGAGACTTGTACGAGTTATGGCACTGGAGGATGACACATATGCATCATGTAGATTTGAGAGTACTGAGGGAGATCACTACTGGAGTTCCCGATTTCATTGTCGATCATTATGAGGTTTCGAGAGGGTGTGATTTTGGAAAGTACACCAAGTTACCATTCTGAGCAAGCGACAACAAATCTACAGGTATACTAGACTTGATTCATACTGATGTTAATGGTCATCTATCTCATGTGTCTTTGGGTGGTTATAAGTATTAAGTTTTATTCATTGATGACTACTCTAGTAGGACTTGGATATATTTCCTAAAGACCAAGGGTGAGGTATTCAGTCGCTTTAAAGAGTTAAAATCTCTTGTGGAAAAGCAGAGAAGTAGGAAGATTCAGGTCTTAAGGTTAGACAATGGTCGTGAGTACATCGATGGTGGGTTTTTTGACTTCTGTTCTCAAGAGGGCATTAGGAGAGATTTCACGATTCCTTATAACCCCCAACAAAATGGGGTGTCTAAAAGGAAGAACAAAACTATTGGTGGGGCTATTAGAGCGATGATTCATGATCATGGGCTGCCTTTTTTTTTGTGGGTTAAGGCCTGCAATACTGTTATTTATCTTCAGAACAAGAGTCCTCACAGAGTATTGGGGAATATGACTCCATAGGAGGCTTTCACTCGAGAAAAGCCTCATGTGGGACATATTCGTATCTTTGGATGTCTCACATATTCTTATATCCCTAAGGAGCAGAGAACAAAGATGGAACCCATGGCAAAGAAGGGTATCTATATGGGTTATAGTGAGACTTTGAAGGCTTATCAGATCTTCATTCCTTCTAAATGGAGAGTGGTGATTAGGAGGGATGTGAAGTTCGAGGAGGAGAGGGCCTATCAAAGATCACGAGAGTATGACGAGAGAGAGTCATATACTTCTCCTCAACAAGGAGTTTAGGTACATGGAGTAGGACCTCAAGGTTCTGAATCAACTGATAGAAGAGGTACTTTAGTGTGAGTGACATCTGGGGCACCAGTGGAAAGTTCACCGATCACTCCTTTAGGGAATTCACTGGTACATAGTTCACATGGCACTTCAGCTGACACAAGCACAGGTGCCGGTACAGGTTCTTCGAGGACAGGTGCTGGTACAAGCACACCACAGTCAGTTGGAAGACCTTCAGGTTCACCAAACTTGGGGGTAGAGGATGAAGTTTCCTATGGGGAAGCTTCTTCGGGGAAGAGGAGGCCCAAGTGGCTTCAAGGCACCTTGAAGGAAGCAGAGTTCATTGGTCCTCCAAAGAAGGTGAACAAGGAGAGTGCCACCTGAGCGGTTTTACAGTTATGTATCCAAGGCTACCAGCATTGTTGACTCTAAGCCTACTATCTGTGAGGAGGCTTCCAGCCAGGAGGTATGAAGAAAGGTTATGATGGAGGCTTATGCCTCTATCATTAAGAAAAATGTCTTGGAAATGATGCTTAGCCTTAGGGAAACTTAGCTATGACTACCACGTGGCTCTACAAGATCAAGCATGCTGCAGATGAGAGCATTGATAAGTTCAAGGCAAGGTTTGTGGCTAGAGGGTTCTCACAAATATAGGGAGTTGTCTATGATGAGACCTTCTCTCCCATAGCTCAGTACACTTCTTTTCGGTCCCTTATTTCTATTGCTACATAAATGGGTTGGCAGGTCCATCAGATGGATGTGAAGGCCATATTTCTAAACGGAGTTATAGAGGAGGAGGTGTATGTTGAGTAGCCATAGGGCTTTGAGGTACCTGGGCGAGAGAGCCATGTATGCCGGTTGAGGCGAGCACTCTATGGACTCAAGCAAGCTCTGATAGCTTGGTATTCGAGGATTGATACTTACTTGGAGCATGTGGGTTTCATGAAGAGTGATGCAAATCCAAACCTATAATACATTATTATAGGGGATGATCTGCTCATTCTTGTGTTGTATGTTGATGACTTGTTCATTACTAGGGCAGAGAGACTAATTAGTGGTTGCAAGGAGGATCTTGCTATGGAGTTCGAGATGAAGGACATTGGGTTGATGCATTACATTTTGGGGCATGAGGTGTGGCAAGAGGAGGGGCATATCTTTTTGGGGTAGGGGCAATATACTGTGGATGTGTTGAGTATATTTCACATGGAAAACTATAGACCCATGTCTACACCTATGATCACCAACTAGAAGAAGCTTCATGGTTCAGATTCTATTTTGGTGGATCCCACATTATATAAGCAACTTATTGGATCCTTGATGTATCTAGTTAACATTAGGCTAGATATATGCTTTGTAGTGAACACACTTAGTCATTTCATGGTTGAGCCCACGAGGGTGCATTGGGTAGCTACAGATCACATTCTTCGCTACGTGTAGAGGATTTTTTATTATGGTCTAGACTATAGGTGGTGAGATGCAGTGAGGTTGGTAAGTTACATAGATGCAAATTGGGCAGGGTGTGCTTTTGACATGAAAAACACTCCAGGGTGTTGCTTCGAATTGGGTTCGACAGTTGTTTCATGGTTCAGTCAAAAGAAAAATTTAGTTTCTTTGAGCTCTTCTGGGGCTGAGCATATGGCTACTAGCCATGCTAGTTGTGAGGCCATTTAGCTTCACAAGTTGTTGTATGGACTATTTGATCAGGAGTTGAGACCGACAGTTATTCACTGTGATAATGAGAGTAGCATTAAACTCCCAGAGAATCCAGTGTTTCATGATAGGTCAAAAAACATTGACATCAGATATCATTTTATTATGGACTATGTTCAAAAGGGGGCAGTGAAGCTATAGTATATATCAACAGATGAGTAGGTGTTCAATGTTCTCATGAAGTCCTTTCCAAGAGGAAAGCATGTCCATTTTAGGGACAAGATGGGTGTGGTGAGAAACACTTTCCTCAATAAGAGGGAGTATTAATTTTTAATGTACCTTGGACAAGTGGTTTCCCATGGGTTAGTCACTACTTAGGGAACAATGTCCAAAATAATTATTTTCCTAAGTGTGACTTTCTAAATTGAAAGTGACATTATAAGTGGTAAAGTCAATGTTAAATTATATAGTGAAAAGTGACTTTACCCATAAAGTACAATGTGGGTACTTTATTTAATGGGTGAGTTAAAAAATAAAAAGTGAGAATTAAATGCACATTTATTCTAATCCCTTGATCTAAATGAATTTGAGCCATTAGATCTTAGGGTTGCCAAAAATTCATTTAAGGAAAAAAAAGGGGGAAATGAAAAGTGAGGCTACAGTCATTCTTCATGAGAGCGGATTGGAGAAAGGAGGCTGAGAGCTAGAGAAAAGTTCTGCAGGAGAAATTTGTTGCAGCAAGCTGAAGGACTAATTTATAAGCAAAGACGGGCACAAAAATCAAGGCATAGAAGAAAACAGAAGGTACAATATGAACAACATTTAATGCTATGAGTTGCACGCCATTTGAGAGAAGTTTTTGAGAAAAAATTAAAAAAATAAAATTGAAAAATCCGTATAGTCTGTACGGAATCTTTACAGTAAATTTCGTACAGTCTATATCCATACAGCATAGTTTGTACAGTCTGTATCTGTACAATACATATTTTTAGCTTCAAGTGGGCATGGAAATTGAGGCAAAGTGGGCACGGTTTTCAAGGAGTTTTGGGTTGAATAGATAAGTTGTATTTTGTTGTTTTGTATTTTCTGAAAATGTATTTTTCTTGAACTTGAAAGATAAATAAATTTGAAGATCTCTTTAACAGGTTTTCCTCGAAGAAGATTGAAGGGGTTTTATGTGGGTCTAAGTTGACCAAAAATCTATGTATTTTTATGTGTGTTGCTGGTTTATTTATGTCCATATTTATTTTTAGCATGTGTTGATAGTCCCATGGGTTTTAATATGAAATTTTCATTTCCAGAATTCTATATGTTGAATGTATGTTTATGGGAAAGGGCATTGAACTGAATGGGAGTAACAAGGTGAAATTAAAACCGGTTTGGGATTACAGGAAACTTTTTAGCCATAAAATTTCAGCATTACTCTGAGTGAGACTTTAGGGGAGAATTGTTAGTAAAATCCATGGAACACTTGAAGGAGCCCAAAAAGTCATTCTGGATTGTTAAGGCAGAAATTTCCTTGTATTCGATGCTCAACTTGGGCTAGACTAGATAGGTCTAGGGGTTTTTGAGGAATCGGATGTGATACAATGCCAAGGGACCAAATTATGGTTAGGCTAGAATTTATTAAAACAAGGTTAATTGTACCAAATAAGGAAAATCTAATGTGGGGCCCTTCGAGGTTTGTGCAAAGTAACTTTTGGGGTTGGATCTCATGCATTTTGAAATTCAATAGAAGTTTCAGGTGGGCCCACATAGTGAGAAGTGTTTCAGGGCCAAACCGAGTTGGATTAGATTAGAGATTTGGAGGTCTGGGACATCTAGGGTGAGCACAAGAGAGTGGGTGGAGTAGACTAGATGTGGTTCAATCCCAAATGTGCCACGATAAGAAGGTAGACTGAAAGTTCAATGGTCCAGGACATCCAGTGGTATAGGCATGTTTGCAATCTTAGAGGCTCGTATTTGCTTGTGAGGTGAATTTACTTAGGGGTCCAAGGGTCAAGGGAATTTTTCATGTGAGAGGCCATGAGAAGGTCAAATGTCCTTGAATTCAGTTATAATGTAAAAATTTAACATAACATCCCAAGGGCCATATTGGTGGGGTTGTAAGCTAGATGATGTGGAAGATCCAAATGGACCTATGATAGGGACATGTTGGAACCTCGAGGTGATTTGGCATTACCTGATAATTGGTTCCATATGTCAATTTATTTCATGTGGAAGGGTTTGAATGGTAAATTTTAAAATGGTCATAACTTTTGATCTAGGTATCATATTTTGTAAATGTTGTATTGGTGGAAAGATCTTGATGAACTATATGTGATGGCATTGTCCAGAGTTGATTCCGCCAACTTTGGGAAGGAATGAAATTTTGTAACCCCATTTCCATGAAGAAATTATAAAGGATAGGTTAGATTAAAATAACACCTTACACTAAGCTTAAGAAAATCCAAGGGGGTGTGATAGAGGGTAACACTTGGTATACGGTATTTCCATACTTATTGGATAATAAATAATCTCTACATAGATATTTTTACCTTAGTCATTCAACTTAAAATAAAATCTCATATTGTTTAGTTTTCATGTCTACCAAAATTTAATTAACTCATGATGTGGAGGTTAAAACATATGTAAATAATTCAAATAATCAATAATCGCCTTATAATATGAGGTAATGCATATTGTTGTGTCCAATGAAATTCTTTTACCATTTGATGAAAAACATGAAACATGTTTTCTTGATAATGCTTCTTTCTCACATCACATGCATTAAGTTTTACAAATGATTAAAGTTTTGTGAAATTAGTTTGGAATATTTCATACCGAAAATTAGAAATGATTGACTTGAAATTGACACAACTATCAACTAGGATTTACAATTTGTAAGTTAAATCAAACTAGTATATAACTATGACAATTTACTTTTCCTTTCCATAATGAAATATAGGTTTGTAGGTATAACACTTAATTTTTCCTTTTCAAGAAGTTGAATTGGATTTGTTGGACACAGATTGTCATTGATGTCAATATGGCAATATTCGACGAGCAAACAGAGCCAAGAGGAGCCAAGAGGAGCTAAGAGGAGTAGAACTCAGATACATATGTGTGTGTGTGTGTGTGTGTGTGTGTGTGCATGCATTTAAATAGCGTTCGGGGACCATATATGCCAAAGTATAGGAACAAACAGAACTAACAGAGGATGCTGACAACCATCGGAGCAACAGAGGAACAAGCAGAGCTATAAGGAAGAAAATAGAGCTATCAGAGGAGAAATGGGTGCATTTATATTATCGGGAGCTATCGGGCCACAAAATAATTATATGCATGCAGATATAGGCGGAGGAGCACATATCATACATATGTGTTTTTAACACTATCGGAAGCACGGAATTATATATATATATATCTATATATCTATATATATATATATATATATATATATATATATATATATATATATATATATATATATATATATATATATATATACATTTATGCTATCGGGCCCGTAAAACCCATGAATGCATGTTTTTACACTATCGGTGGATAGAAAGCCCATATACATAGGCTTAACACTATTGGGAAGTGGAAAAGGCAGCAAGACTAAGTATAGGCAAATACACTATTGGGTCCAGAAAACGGACTTGAAAATATATGCACGGGAGTTTTGGGATCCTATCGGGTCTGGCACCTCATATCGCATCGGCATGTCGAGATTATATATTGCAAGTGGTTAAGGCCCTGCCACACTAAAACCTCCAATTGCGATAAAGTATGTGAACTCGCCATGACAGTGTAATATGACTTAATGCATTATCGTGTCCATCGCTATATTGCAAGCCATAAAGCCTTGCCACATGAAAGCACCGATTGCGATAAGGTTACGAACCTGATCGGCATATTAACTATGGTTCAAATACCATATTGCATCTGCCCATCGCAATGCTACACAGAGGGTTGTTCGACTACAAGCACTGATTGCGATAAAGCATGTGGACCTGATTAAACATTATAACATGGCTTAATATAATATCACGTCCAATGGAGGATCGGCCGTCAACCATCGGTGATGCCATGGTCTTGATGTATAAAGGACCTCCAGAAGTCTAAAGCACCGATTGTGATATGGACTAGACCCCATATAGGAATAGGTGTGATTGTAATATTTCCTCAAGTCTGCCTTTTAGTCTGTTTGACTATTTTTCTCATATTCTCTATGTAATGGAATTTTTGGCTTGCATGGGGTGTTTTAAGCTGAAAGGCTTACGATGGTTGTTTCGATGGTTCAGAAGGCTGAACGTCAGTTGAAAGGGGTGAATCATGGCAATTATGATTGTGACCGGGACAAAACATCTCCATTTAACTGAAAGAACTCTATGTATGCCCGCAATCATTGCCTAAAGGAGCATTGTTACGGTAAACCGAGAAGATGTGTTCTTCGTGGATCATTTGGACCTGTATAATGAATTTACGTGTCCCTAGAAAGTCAGTAAACTTGCACAGCATAGAGGAAGCTGCAGCGACTGAGGAGGAAGCCTAAGAGGCGATGTAAGAGGAAACGAATGGACAGAGGCATGGGAATGAATAAAACAGTAAAAACAGAGAACTGTGGTTGTTGTTGTTGTGGTGAAGAACTAGAGTGTGAGGTAGCAAAAGCAGCAGAGGCAGGAGGGTAGGAGTGAAGGAGACCCTCAGCTAAACAGAGATTAGTAGCATACCACTTTATACCAAGGTTGGGTTGGAGCCTAAGAGGTTGGAGCCTCAGAACTGAACAGGATTGAAGTCCTTAGGGGTAGGTGCTCCTAAGTGCAGAACCACTGCAAAACAGAGTTGGTGCTCTAGAGGTTGGAGCCTCACTAAAGTCCAAGTTGGAGCTTGGAAACTAATCACAATCAGATATTTCTTATATTGTATTTATTTCATTGCACTATGTTGTGTTTAATAAAAGCATTAATTCCATCTATTGATTTCTATGTTATATATATATATATATATATATGCTTTTGGAAATAACTAGAACAATTAAAAATAAATACGGATTCATCCCCCCTCTTAGTATTTCCAACAATTGGTATCAGAGCAGGCTTCTTCATACTAGCCTAACAGCTTGAAGAAGGATCCGTAGCCATGACGAGAAATCACGAAGCATCAGGAAGACCTCCTCTGTTCGATGGCACTAACTTTGGTTTCTGGAAAAAAGATGACCTACTACTTAATGTCACTTGGACCTAAAGTCTGGCATTTTGTTCAAAATGAATACCAAATGACTACTACTCTTCCAACAAATCCAAATGAGAGGAAATCATACATCACAAATGCAAAGGCCTTGAACTCCATCACTAGTGGAATCACTGATTCCATGTTTACAAAAGTCATGCACTGTACCTCTGCCAAAGAAATGTGGAAGAAGTTAGTTGGCTTATACGATGGAGACTCAAAAGTCAAGAAGGAAAAGCTTCAAACTCACAGAAGACAATTTGAAAGTCTGAGGATGGAAGATGAAGAAGATATTGCAACATACCTCCTCCGAGTAGCTGAAGTGGTAAACTCCCTGAAAGGATTGGACGAAAAAATTGAAGAAAGTACCATTGTTCAAAAGGTATTAAGATCTCTTCCAAACAGATTTGACTCCAAAATAAGCACTATAGAAGAAGCAAAGGATCTAGATCTATCGAAATGGATGAACTCCATGGACTTCTCACTACCTATGAAATGAGGAAAGGTGGCCCAAGCTCCAAAGATGCAACATTCAAGGCCTCGAAGTCAAAGAAGGGGAAAGAAAGGAATGACTGTAGTGATGAGTTAGATGTGGAATCCGAATTGGCTCAATTTGTATGAAAACTGAAGAAATGATCTAAGCTTAAAGGCAAGTACCCCCTTATCTATTTTAAATGTGGAAAAATAGGTCATTATGCAGCAAAATGTCCTCATAAACATGACAGTGATGATGAAGGAAATTCTAAAAGAATGGCAGACAAAAAGAAAGGGTTCAGTAAGAAGAACTTCTTTTCTAAGCAAGATGAGTCTGATGAGGATGAGTTTATGGTCATCAAAAAGAAATCAAATGAGGAAAGTGACCATGATGAAATCCAAGAAACATTATTCATGGCACTCGCAAATGATGATGACTCAGGGCTGGAAGGAAATGTAGATGAATTGTTAATAACTGTCATTGAAGAAAATGAGAAACTACGAAACAAAATCATTTCTCTCAAAGTAGAAAATGAGGAAACAAGAAGGAGAGAAGATCTCTTGGAAGAAAAGCTTAAAGAAAAAGAAGAGACTTGTGAAGAATGTGAGGCTGAAATAGTGTCTCTAAGAAAGGAGTTGGAGAAAATTAAAAAGGGTTGTAAGAGCTCTCAAATACTTGAGACTATTTTGAAAAATCAAAAACCTCAACATGACAAGTCTGGAATGGGTTTCAAATGAGAATCCTCAAGCACTAAGAATAGTGCAAAAATCTATGCCGATGCACCTTCCTGCAATCCAAAAGAAGAAAAAGTATGTTATCAAAAGTCCATCCCAGATCTAAAGAATGAAGAGAGAATTATTCCAAAGAAGAACGTGGAGTCAAATCATGGACACTATAGCAAATACAAACCTATACTCCACCAAGGACACATCACAAATCCAAAGAATGAGGGAGGAGTGATTCCCAAGAAGGAAATTGACTCAAACCATGGTTGCTTCAACAGGTACAAAACCATCTTTCTTGGACACTGTTTTCACTGTAAAAACTTTGGTCATCAAGCTCGACATTGCATAGCTCGCAGAAGTGAAACAACAAAGATAAAGGACCAAATAATCAATTCATATGCCCCCAAAAAGCAGGGACAAATCAAAACCTTCAATTCATTTGATCCCTTGACCAAATTTGATCTGATTTGCTCTTTCTGCTACAATAATGGACACTATGAACAAGACTGCCCACTCAAAGGAAGAAAGACGAGTAGTAAGAACTCCAGCATGGATAAATGCGGCCTGGCTCTATATGCTCAAAATAATGGAAACCATTGGTTTGTGGATAGTGGGTGCTCCAGACACATGACAGGAGATAAAAGGAAGTTTGTCTCACTGAGAAAAAAGGAAGGGAATGTGTCCTTTGGAAGCGGATCTGGCAGAATTGTAGGAAAAGGAACTGTTACTCTGATCAATGGAAAAGGAAAAGCTCAAGACGCTCTGCTTGTTGACGGACTCAAACATAACCTCCTGAGTGTCAGTGAAATCTGTGATCAAGGACATAAGGTTTTCTTTAGCACCAAAGACTGTGAAATAAGGAACTCTGCCTCAGGGGAACTTGTGGCAAAAGGGGTGAGAACACTAGACAACATTTACATTTTGAACAAGATTCAAGAAAATAAATGCTACCTGAGTCAGACAGATGAAAGTTGGCTATGCCACAAGCAACTTGGACATATAAGCTTCAAAAATCTGATCAATATCAACAAGATTAGAGTTGTACGAGACATCCCAAGGATGCTCAAACCAAATCAAGGAGTATGTGGTCCATGTCAACATGGAAAGCAAACCAGAACCATCCACAAGACAAAGGAGCTCTCTACATCGAAGCCCTTGGAGATCATCCATGCTGATGTGTGTGGGCCAACTAGAAATCAGGCACTCTAAGGAGAAAGGTACTTTGTGTTATTTGTTGATGACTATACTAGAATGATGTGGATATATTTTATAAAGTATAAATTTGAAACTTTTGAGAATTTTAAGAATCTAAAAGCCCTTGTAGAGAATGAAAAAGATTCAAAAATTGAGTGCCTCAGAACAGACAGAGGGGGAGAATTCACATCAAACAAGTTTAGTGAGTTCTATAATTCATGGAATTAAAAGGGAATTCTCTGCTGCCAGAACACCTCAACAAAATGGGGTAGTTGAAAGAAGAAACCGAATAGTCCAAGAAATGGCAAGAACAATGTTATTAGCAGCAGACTTGCAACCTAAATTCTGGAGAGAAGCAGTAGGGACAACTGTCTATACTTTGAATCAAACTCAATTGAGACCAAACTATGAAAAAACACCTTATGAGTTATGGAAAGGAAGACCAGCTTTAGTAAAGTACTTCAAGATCTTTGGAAGAAAGTGCTTCATAAAAATCAATGATGGCTCAATAGGAAAGTTTGATTCTCAAGTTGATGAAAGGATATTTCTTGGATACTCTGTATGGAACAAGGCTTACAAGTGCTACAATTTTTGACTGAAGAAAATAGTGGAAAGCATTGATGTAAAGGTTGATGAAGGACTTCTAGAAAAAGTAATTGAAGAATATGAAGATGATCTTTTCATTGAAGAAGAAGGACCTAAAGAAGAAGAACTTGAAGAATAAGAAATAGATGAGGAAGAAGAAGAGGAGAAAGAACCACCCCATACCCCTTCAAAGATGAAGTTTATCCAGAAATATCATCCAGAAGAGTAGATTATTGATAATAGAGATGAAGGGATGCAAACCCAAACAAGGGTGACCATTACACCAAAGAGAAATGTTATTTCTCTTCTATCTATGACACAACCAGAAACATTTGCAGAAGTAAGTAAGGGTCCTCATTGGGTAAAAGCCATGGAATAAGAAATGTCCCAAATTGAGAAGAACAAGACATGGGAGCTGGTACCTCATCCAAAGGATAAAAACATAATAGGAACCAAATGGGTGTTCAAAAACAAAATGAATAAAGAAGGACAAGTTATCAGAAACAAGGCAAGGCTTGTCTAGAAAGGCTATTCACAAATTGAAGGAATTGACTTTGAAGAGACATTTGCACCAATAGCCCGTATGGAAGCTATCAATATGTTCTTGGCATTTGCTTGCTCAAAAGGATTCAAAATCTATCAAATGTACGTGAAATTAGCATTTCTAAATGGGGAACTCAAGGAGGAAGTCTACATGGAGCAGCCATAAGGGTTTGATCTAATAGCAGGAAAGGACTTAGTTTGTAAGTTGAAAAAGGCTTTATATGGGTTGAAACAAGCTCCTAGGGCTTGGTATGCAAAATTGGATCACTATCTACAACAACAAGGCTTCAGAAAGGGAGTGGCTGGAAGTAATCTATACGTAAAGGTAGATGAAGATAGGTTACTAGTTACTCTTGTTTATGTCGATGATCTGATTAAGTTACTAGTTACTCTTGTTTATGTCGATGATCTGATTTTTGCTAGTAATAATGATGAAATGAGCCATGCATTTTCTTAAAACATGTCAAAAAAGTTTGATATGTCAATGATAGGAGAGCTGTCTCACTTCCTTGGACTTCAAGTATCTCAAACCAGAGCAGGATTGTGTATATCTCAAACCAAATATCTAAAATACATGCTCAAAAAATATGGAATGGAGGACTATGCACCCATGAGCACACCTATGACCACAAACTGTACGTGAGCAAAGATGATGACTCCCCTCTAGTAGATGCAATTCATTACAGGTCAATGATTGGATCCCTTCTATACTTAACAGCTACAAGACCAAACATAATGCAGGCAGTAGGAATGGTGGGAAGATTTCAACCTACTCCCAAACAATCCCATTTATTAGCTGTAAAAAGAATTCTCAAATATCTGAAAGGAACTTCTGATTTCGGTCTATGGTACCCAAAGAGCTCAACACTTACTGTAACTGCATACACCGATGCTGATTGGGCTAGAAGTATAGATTATTGGAAAAGTACTAGTGGAAATGCGTTCTTCCTAGGAAACTGTTTAGTATTCTGGCTCAGCAAAAAACAATCATCCATATCATTATCCACAACTGAAGCTAAGTATATTGCTGCAGCAAACTATTGTACTCAGATACTATGGATGAAGTAAGCTCTAAAAGATGTCAAAATATGTACAGATCAACCAATTACCATCTATTGTGACAACACAAGTGCTATCATCCTCAGCAAAAATCCAGTGATGCACTCAAGAACCAAACACATACCAATCAAGTATCATTTCCTCTGTGAGAAAGTAGTTAAACAAAACATCGTCCTGGAATATATCAATACTAAGGAGTAGATAGCTGATATTTTCACAAAACCTCTTCCTCGAGAAGCATTCGAACATCTGCGTCAAAAGATGGGGGTTATTTCTTTATCATCACTCAAGTTCATTCATAAATATGTAGCAGGACAGGGGGAGCAGTTTGACAAGGGGATTCCATATGCATTGCTTTGCCATTGATGTCAAAGGGGGAGACCAGAAGAATATTGCCATCAATAACAAAGGGGGAGATTGTTGGACACAGATTGTCATTGATGTCAATATGGAAATATTTGAGGAGAAAATGGAGCCAAGAGGAGCCAAGAGGAGCAGAACTCAGATATATATATATATATATATATATATATATATATATATATATATATATATATATATATATATATATGCATGCATTTAAACAGCATTCGGGGACCATATATGCCAAAGTACAGGAGCAAACAAAGCTAACAGACGACGCAGACAGCCATCAGAGAAATAGAGGAACAAGCAGAGCTATAAGGAAGCAGACAGAGCTATCAGAGGAGCAATGGGTGCATTTATATTATCGGGAGCTATCGGGCCACAAAAGAATTATATGCATGCAGATACAGGTGGAGGAGCATATATCATACATATGTGTTTTTAACACTATCGGAGGCGCAAACTTATATATATATATATATATATATATATATATATATACATTTATGCTATCGGGCCCGTAAAACCCATGAATGCATGTTTTTACACTATCGGCGGATAGAAAGCCCAAATACATAGGCTTAACACTATCGGGTCTAGAAAACAAACTTGAAAACATATGCACGAGATTTTTGGGATCCTATCGGGTCCGGCACCTCATATCGCATTTACACGTTGGGATTATATATTGCAAGTGGTTAAGGCCCTGCCACACTAAAACCTTTGATTGCAATAAAGTATGTGGACCCAACGCAATAGTGTAATATGACTTAATGCATTATTGCGTCCATCGCTATATCGCAAGCCGTAAAGCCTTGCCACATGAAAGAGCCAATTGCAATAAGGCTGCAGACCCAATGGGCATATTAACTATGGTTTAATACCATATCGCATCTGCCCATCATAATGCTACATAGAGGGTTGTCTAACTACAAGTGCCAATTGCGATAAAGCATGTGGACCCGATTAAACATTATAACATGGCTTAATATAATATCGTGTCTAGTGGAGGATTAGCCATCAGCCATCGGTGATGCCATGGTCTTGATGTATAAAGGACCTCCAGAAGTCTAAAGCGCTGATTGCGATATGGACTGGACCCTATACAGGAATAGGTGTGATTGTAATATTTCCTCAAGTTTGCCTTTTAGTCTGTTTGATTGTTTTTCTCATATTCTCTGTGTACTGGAATTTTTGGCTTGCGTGGGGTGTTTTAAGCTGACAGGCTTATGATGGCCTTTCCAATGGTTCAATGTTGAAAATGCAACAAGATGATGGAGCTTAGTGAAAAGGAGTCGCCTTCACTAAGTGGGCCCGCAGGCTATTTTTGGCGCAAAGTCTATTTTTAGACTATGTCTATTTTTAGACATATGGATCATGGTCTATGAGTTCCAGTATGTTATTTGTGGATGATTGGTCATATTGGTAAAAATAGATGGACTTCTATTTTCAGACATATGGCAGGTTTCTATTTTTAGACTGCCAGGCTAAAAATAGAAAAGTCAAATATTATTGTCTCATAATAATATTTGGACTATAAACATTATCTTATCCTCTTGGAGCACTTCAGTTTGAGCTACAGATGTGGCACATGCAACTATTAGAATGAAATACGCTTTCTTTGTGGGTCAGTTGAGCTATTGCATGCAGGACTTCAGTTAGAACTCATGTGGTTGAGTTTGGTGGAGTTGATTGTGGAGTTGATGGAGTTGTGTTCAGTTTGACTTGGTTGAACTAGTTGTATTTTAGTCTAACTAAAGAATAAACTAGTGATGAGTTGTGTGAATTAATTATTAATTAATTCACTAATTATTAACTCATAAAGCAACTAAAGAATACATCAGTTAACTCAGTGCATGGACAGTTCAGTGGAGACAAGTGTTAGAGGTTGAGATTGCTATCAGTTGTGACTATAGTTGTGCATGAGATCTTGCACAATCAATGGGATTGAGTTATGCCAATGAGGACTGCCCAGTGTGGGCCAATACCAAGGTAATTGTAGCCTATGCTCACGTGATTTTCACTTGGGATTGTGCAGTGGAGGCAGGCAAAGCAGCGGAGGAGATTTGAACCTGCGACTTGTTCGAATCTGAGCTAGTTTTGTGTGTAATAGGTGGAGATAGTACTGAGTACTTGTGAGGAGTATTGTAGTATGTATTGTTGCGTGTTCTCTATCATTATAATATACAGATAGTGTGGGGTTTTTCAGCTATGTACTTTCCCTGGGTTACATACTGTGTTAATCTGCACATGCAATTGATATTTCATTGTTTTTAATGCTGCTAAATTGATGATCAACGTAGAGGAGGTTATGTATTATGCATGCATTCCACAATAGTGTATAATCGGGATAATATCTATGAATAAGTGTTTAATTATTCAAAATTTCTACATGGTATCAGAGCAGTTGATCATCAGATCTATTATTCAGAAAGTGTTTACATTTTATTTCTTCAGGCAGAGCCTGTAATCGGGCCAGGTAACCTCTGAATTCATCCTTCCTTTGGAAGGTGATATATCCGATAAAAGCCCATACAATCAATCTCTGTATGAGAAATACTTTGTTCTCACGAATTCTAGATCATAGGCGGTTGAGTTTTGAGCTGGTGGAATTCAAATTTGCAGCAGTGTTTTCTTGGTGTCAAAGTTGAAATGTCTTTCAATGGATTGCGATTGGAGTATGCTCTTGAGGGCAGCTCAAATTATATTGCATGGAAAGACAGGATGGAGGTGGTGTTAGATGACAATGGGTTGAAGAATTTCATAGATGCTGAGGTCCCAAAGCCTACTTATGCTGCTGAAGCTGTGGTTTGGCAAAAGAAGACAGAAAAGTGTCGAAGGATTATGTTGGAGGGCGTGAAGGATCGCATTGTATCCAGCCTGCATGGAAAGGCTTCTCTATACTTGATGTGGAATGCGTTGATAGATTTATTCCAAAGCAAGAATGACTAGAGGAAGTTGGCGCTCAAGGGTAAACTCAGAAACATTAAGTGTGAGAATGGAGACAGTATGCCCAGGTATCTCACGAAGTTCACCCAGTGCCGGGATGAGCTAGGAAGTGTGGGGGTGACTGTAGATGAGGAGGACTTGGTGAGCTTGGCTCTCCTTGGTCTTCCGAAGATTTTGCATTCCTATCAGGACTCTGTCAATGGTTGGGAGAAATTGCTAGGATGGGAGAGACTTTGGTCAGATCTTGTGCAAGAGGAGATCAGGCAAAATACCAGGGACGGATCTTCATCAAAGGCATCTGATGAAGAAAATTGTGCTTTGGCTACCAAAGAAAAGAAGGGGAAGGAGAAGGGTTCTCTTTCTGAATCCAGTTCTTCCAATGATGGGAAGAAGGTTGACAAGTTGAAGGTGAGATGCTTTCGTTGTCATGAGTTGGTCCATTATGCTACTAATTGCCCAAAGAAGAAGTCCAAGAAGGGATCCGAGGAAGGATCTGAAGGTGAGGCACTCGCTTCACAGTTCGAGTTGGATTTCACACTCTTCGCATGCATGGTTTCATCAATGGTGGGAAGTGGTTGGTTTCTTGACAGTGGAGCTTCTTTCCACATGACCGGTGACAAGAGTTTGTTCAGTACTTTGGAGGAGAAAGATCTCTAGATACTCATAGCGATGGGTAATGATGAGAAGTATAGTATCTCAGGTGTAGGCACAGTTATTTTTTAGAGGGAGCATGGAGCTTGCCTTACCTTGACCGATGTCAAGTATGTACCAGGACTGAAGAGAAACTTGGTGTCGATCGCGATGCTAGAAGACAGAGGCTATGATGTAGTCTTCAGTAAGGGAAAGGTTTTCCTTAGACACATCATCACTAGACAGGTGAAGCAGATTGGTTCACGGGTCAAGAACCTGTATGCTCTTGAGGTTCAAGATGCATGAAAAGCCTTAAGCAGCGAGGCAACTGATGGAGACTTGGTGGTTGAGAGGGAGCGTATATTACCGCTCAACATGCAGAGCCAGAAGAAGTCTCAGACGATTGTGGAGGAGCCATGATTGGTGCAGCAGCTTCAGGAGGTTGTTGAGCAGCCACAACAAGGGAAGCTGAGAGGAGATCGAGTAGAGAAATCTACTCATGCAGAGACCTCCAGTAGGAGGAAACTTCGAGCCAGGTGGGCTGAGGGATCACATGCAGCCATACCTCCAGGTAGGAGGTGGGGTGATGTGGATTGATCGTCCCAAGGAGGAGGGGTAGGATCCTTGAGGTACCCAACCTCTTGGATGAGACCTTGGTACGGGAGACCCGATGTGGAGTAGCAGGAACTGACTGATTGGGTTGAGACAGATGCGGATGGAGCAGTAGAGAGAGCGACAGTTTAGGGAATCCCAGGACAGCGCACAGCTAGCAGGCTGTAGCATTGCGAGAGGCACAAGTGTTTTGCACAGTGCTAGGTGGCACAGAGAAGTGTGCAATGGTGTGAGATGCATGGAGATGTTGCAGTAGCACAGGTGTTAGAGAGGGAGCACTTGTCAGCAGTAGGTAGAGCTTCAGCATCAGAGTATGTTCCTAGCCCAACAGAGTGGTCAGTTGGGAGAGTTTTTGTTCCAAGTGTTGTTGGAGCAAGTGGACCGGGAAAATGTGTTACATGCAGAACATTCCAGAGTTGCAGGATATGGGTTGCAGATAATCCATATCTTGTTGAGAGGGAGTGTTGAAAATGCAACAAAATGATGGAGCTTAGTGAAAAGGGGTCGCCTTCACTAAGTGGGCCCGCAGGATATTTTTGGCGCAAAGTCTATTTTTAGACTATGTCTATTTTTAGACATATGGATCATGGTCTATGAGTTGCAGTATGTTATATTTTGATGATGGGTCATGTTGGTAAAAATTGATGGACTTCTATTTTTAGACATATGGGAAGGTTTCTATTTTTAGACTGCCAGGCTAAAAATAGAAAAGTCAAATATTATTGTCTCATAATAATATTTGGACTATAAACATTATCTTATCCTCTTGGAGCACTTCAGTTTGAGCTACAAATGTGGCACATGCAGCTGTCAAAAGGAAATACACTTTCTTTGTGGGTCAGTTGAGCTATTGCATGCAGGACTTTAGTTAGAACTCATGTGGTTGAGCTTGGTGGAGTTGATTGTGGAGTTGATGGAGTTGTGTTCAGTTTGACTTGGTTGAACTACGTGTATTTTAGTCTAACTAAAGAATACACTAGTGATGAGTTGTGTGAATTAATAATTAATTAATTCACTAATTATTAACTCATAAAGCAACTAAAGAATACATCAGTTAACTCAGTGCATGGACAGTTCAGTGGAGACAAGTGTTAGAGGTTGAGATTGCTATCAGTTGTGACTATAGTTGTGCATGAGATCTTACACAATCAATGGGATTGAGTGATGCCAATGAGGACTACGTAGTGTGGGCCAATACCAAGGTAATTGTAGCCTGTGCTCACGTGATTTTCACTTGGGATTGTGCAGTGGAGGCAGGCAAAGCAGTGGAGGAGATTTTAACCTGTGACTTGTTCGGATCTGAGCTAGTTTTGTGTATAACAGGTGGAGATAGTACTGAGTGCTTGTGAGGAGTATTGTACTATGTACTGTTACATGTTCTCTATCATTATAATATACAGATAGTGTGCGGTTTTCAGCTGTATGCTTTCCCCGGGTTACATATTGTGTTAATGTGTGCATGCGATTGATGTTTCATTGTTTTTAATGCTACTAAATTGATGATCAACGTAGAGGAGGTTATGTATTATCCATGCATTCCGCAATAGTGTATAATCGGGATAATGTCTATGAATAAGTGTTTAATTATTCAAAATTTCTACATTCAGAAGGTTGAACGTCAATTGAAAGGGGTGAATCATGGTGATTATGATTGCGACTAGGACAAAACATCTCTGTTTAACTGAAATATCTATGTGTATGCCCGTAATCATTGCCTAAAGGAGCATTGTTATGGTAAACTGGGAAGATGTGTTCTTTGTGGATCATTTGGACCTGTATAATGAATTTATGTGTTCCCAAAAAGTCAGTAAACTTGCATAGCACAGAGGAAACCGCAACGATTGAGGAGGAAGACTAAGAAGCAGTGTAAGAGGAAACAAATGGACAAAGGCATGGGAATGAATAAAAGAGTAAAAATAGAGAACTGTGGTTGCTATTGTTGTGGTGAATAACTAGAGTGTGAGGTATCAGAAGCAGCAGATGTAGGAGAGTAGGAGTGAAGGAGAACCTCAGTTGAACAGAGATTAGCAGCATACCACTTTATACCAAGGTTGGGTTGGAGCCCAAGAGGTTGGAGCCTCAGAACTGAATAGGACTGAAGTCCTTAGGGGTAGGTGCTCCTAAGTGCAGAACCACTGCAAAACAGAGTTGGTGCTCTGGAGGTTGGAGCCTCACTGAAGTCCAAGTTGGAGCTTGGCAACTAATCACAATCAGATATTTCTTATATTGTATTTATTTCATTGCATTGTGTTGTGTTTAATAAAAGAATTAATTCCAGCTGTTGATTTCTATGTTCTATATATATATACATACATACATATATGCTTTTGGAAATAACTAGAACAATTAAAAAGAAATACTTATTCAACCCCCCTATCAGTATTTCCAACATGATTTTTGTTTCCTTATTAAAATGTTTAATTATAAATTGGAATTGCATATGGTTATACCCATGCATGTATTAAGGTTATTATCCAATTATATATATATATATATATATATATATATATATATATATATATATATATATATATATATATATATATATATATATATATATATATATATATTATCGGGCACGGGATCCCCCAAGGGAAGTTTTGGGGCTAAGAGCCCATATTTTGGTCCAACTTTGTAATTACAATGTAAAGACTCCGCATTTTGTGGGCACAGAGCGCATAGTTGTTAAAGAGTCATAGGGTTGTCTGCCCTTATTTTGATAATGTAATGTCAGTTGTAGAAGATCTACCCATGGTCCACGGACCATGGAATTGTATAAATAGAGCAAAGCTCTAAGTAGTCAAAGGCATCTAAGATAAGATAATGCAAATATATGCGAGATAATTCTGAAGTGTAAGTCTAAGTTTTGAGTCATAGCGTAGGTATAGCCTCTGTAGCTGAGTGCACAGAGGACTAGTAGTCCGCAACTGAGTGTGCAGACCCCTGTAGCTAAGTGCACAAGGCAATTCGAGTCTGTAATCATTTGGAAGTATTAATAAAGAGAAGTTTCTATCATTTATGCATCTCTATTTCCTATTTATGCATCTGTTATATTAGGTATGAATTTCACTTCTAATTCTTATATGATGTGAGAATGTGTATGATGATATTGGTTAAGTGGATGCAAGTAAGAACATTTGTTTAGGCGAAGATAATTAAGATCTGCCAATAAGATAAGTAATTTACTTAGCCTAGTTTGAGAAATAGCGCAGTTCACTAACCTAGCAATGCGAAAGCATCTCAGCCCCTAATTAGGGCTGCGCGAAGGACGATTGTAACAGATCACAAAGGTGTTGAAGGTTAGAACGAGGCGCGAAGTGACCTACACTAAGGCAGGTCTAGTTGGAATAAATCGACATCACATCCATCTCAAGGGTACAGAAACTTGGTTCCAGCATCCCCCCATACTACTTCGGGTGAGACTTCAGTCCGCGCTCCACGAGCTGATGCCGAAAGGGCCAGTAGTGTAGGGATTTGTTTATCTAAATAACTCTCAACCTAGGTCAGGCCCCCATAAGCCAAAAATGGTTTTGTTTCAAGGGCCTAGAATCTGCATATAGATGTGTGATGTTGTATCACTGTTATCCAAGTAAGAAAAAAATTGAAGGCTGGTTGGACAAAAGAATTCACAAGTTCGCGGCGTAGGAGAACATAAAACCACGACTGTCAAAAGATGAGTGGATAGATAGCTACCTGTATACAAAGATCCACGAAATATTTTTCATGTCCTTCCCTACTGAGTTATACAAGTGGATCGCAAAGCTAGCAGATAGCCAAGGAAGGTGGAATCTTGACGGTCCTATTGTATGGACCCCAGAGCTAGTGCGTAGATTGGAAGCATCAGGGGATAAGAATGTGTGCACCATCGATCATTGGCTCAATCGTATTATATGAGGATTTGTTACTCAGTTCGTGGTCGACACCTTAGTCAACTATAGCGAGGCAAAACAATGCTTTCTCAAAGGACCACGAGGTAAGTATATAAAGTCTTTGAATACTTGGACTAAAAATGTTGTTGTGCGAAAAATGGGTTATGCAATTACCTCGATGTTTGGGGCTATGTGAAATGGAAAGGTTTACAGGAACGAAGGAAATAAGGGTCTAGAGAATAGCCCCTTGATTTCACCTCCACGAGGGGATGAGGAAGAGCTTGCGAAGGTCTCTTCGTGAAGTGTTATTCACCTAATAAGGCAAAGAATTCCGCGAATACCATCTCCACTCACACCACCACCGGCTTTGCTGCCATCACCTCCATATTCGCCCGCACCAACTCCACCACCACTACAATTCAGTATGGCAAACACAAAAAAGTTGCCTATGTTCAAAGGTTTGGGAAATGAAGATCCGAACCAATTCTGGTTCGTTGTAAGGGCTATATGGGAAGCATAGGGTGTTACAAATGACCATATAAAGAAAACGATGCTAGTTAGTGCCTTGCAGGATCATGCGATGACCTGGTATATTAAGTACTCCAATGATAACCCAAATGTGAGAGTTGTGAATATCCAAATAGCACTAAATAGAGAATTTAGCAGGCCTAAATCTAAAGTGTAGTCGACCGTGGGATTTAAAGAGATCATGATGCTACCAGGCGAGACTCCTTGGGAACTAGATCAGAGGCTGAAATGTACAATTCGCGAAGGCAATATGAATCTGACATATGGACAGCATCGTGAGTGGTTTGTAGCTTCGCTACTACCACATTTAAGGAGTGCGCTATCGCAGCAGAAGATAACAACTCAGGCAGAGGCCTTAGAGATTTCTATGAGGTTACATGAGACCCCAATGCAGGATCCTAACCTAGGAGTTCAGCAGATCCACACACAGCTGAAGAATTTGTGCCTTAAGATGCAGAGTTTGAAACAAGATAGGATGGTTCGACCAGAAGTGTGTGAAGAAGTGTGGTGCGTAAAATGCAAGAGTCAAGGTCATGACAAAGACCACTACCTGGTTTTTATGAATTACCTTGTAGGAGGAGGACCGATGCCTTTAAGGCCAGAAGTTCAAGCAAGACCTAGTGTGGTGCCTGCTTTGTGGTGTGCTATCTGTAAAATAGCAAGAAAACTTGCTACAGATAACTGCCACTTGTTACATAAGTATATGCAAACTTCACAACAGTTGTTCTGCAACTTTTGTAGGTTGGTGGGACATGATGAGCATACTTGCAGAAGCTATGAATTGATGATGGATAGAACTTCCACCTATAGGGTTCAGGCTGAAACACGACCCCTTGACCAGAATGCAGGAATGGCGTGGACAGGATTTCAGGGGCATGGATGAGGCCGAGGTGGAGGAGGACTTGGTAGAGGTCACAGATAGTTGATTTTATACAATTGCAGAGGGATAGGACACTATGCCCTCGATTGCATGAATCCAACGTGCCCGTCATGCAAGTATTGCACGTTGTTTGATCATGAGACATAAGATTGTCCTACACTGATAGCTAGGATCCACGACAAAGGAGCGCTACCCCGTCCCCTAACTTAGAACCTATAGATGATGAGGTCTGAGCCACGTGAGGAAGATCTGAACATAATATTGTGCTCCAAAGTGGAATCATGATGGGAGATGACAAGGGGAAACAACCAAAAGATAGTACCTAGGTTCGCAAAGCCCCGGCAAAAGAAGTTGAGTTTGATTTGGAGTGCACTGGGGAAACCTTCGTGGAAGCTCAGAAGAGCTTCACTAAGGCCTCCACGTTAGGGAGAAAAGATCAGCCTGAGTCAGAAATGGATCCCTCCATGCTCACAACTTTCTTGGAAACCTGTATGAAGCTACTACATGACTGTAAAGTTGTAAAGGGGTTATAAGAACTCATCAACAGATGCGTTGGGACTGTGCCAGGTGAACTGTGGGTAGTCTGCAAGATTAAAAAGCATAAGATAAGGACAGGGCATGAAATGAGACTAACCGCGTAGATCGGAGAATACGAAATGGATCAAGTCATTCTTGATTTGGGATCAGACGCGAATGTTTTACCAAAACATACATGGGAACGAATGGGGAGACCTGCGCTACAATGGTCTCTGATTAAGCTGAGAATGGCGAACCAGCAGAAAATCATACCCATGGGGCGATTGCAAGGAATAACTGTAGATATTGAGGGAGCAAGTGCGCTGGAAGATTTTGAAGTAATCGAGATTGTTGATGACAACAATCCCTACCCTGCATTCTTTGGAATTGACTGGGCCACTGATATGAATGTGGTAATTAATATGAAGAAGCAAAAGATGATCTTTGAGAAGAATTCACTACGCGTAATAATACCCCTGGATCCTACTGAGGGATCTCGCTATACGGAACCAGTTCGCGACGATGAGAGTGATGATGATTTGGACTGCATCTATAAGATAACAACATGAGACGAATACTAGGTGAATCCCATCACAGATGAACGGATTACATGGGAGTGCAAGAGTTTCTACACTTTAGATTCCAATGAAGAAGTAGAACGATGGCAGAATCAGTTACACGAAGTAACTATGTTGACTTATAACATGATGACCCGATCGCTGCACTGCATGTTGACAAAAGTAAGAGATCTACCTACTTATGATGGTCTAAATGAGGTAGATATCTTCTTGGATGCATTCAAAAGGGAGGTTTCGGAAAAGCAACGCTTCCAGGCCTTGGACTAGGTATTGTGCGCTACGCCCGCAAGATGGTGGGGTATGCACAAAGGAAGCTTTGATGATTGGTGTGAATGTAGGAGAATGATGTGAGTACAATTTGGGAAGCCTAAGATGTGACTGATAGACAAGTATGATGGACAGGATGACCCACGTGCACATCTGGCTAAGTGGACGTAAGCCTATGGAGAAAAGCTACAACTTGATTGGGTGCACCTATTCTGTTATACCCTAGATGTTATACCAATGAGCTAGTATATAGAAACAGAGCTCTGCTATGGGACAGGTGAATGGGATATCCTGCGCGAAGGTTTCGGGATGACCTTCAGTTTTGAGGATGGGTGGGAAAGTATTGATGAAGCGCTACAAGAGGTAAAAGCAGCCATCTTTAGGATACCACAGGAGTCGGTAGACTTGATTCAGCCTGAATGGGCTACTCAGCTGAGTTGCGCACTGGAATGTTATAATGTAACTACTGAAGAGGAGGATGAGGATCCGCGGAATATTAACATTCCAGAAATAGAAGGCCACCACGAGGTTCATGGACCACAGATTGAGAACCTTGATATAACCGCGCTGGTGAAAACTACGCAGGTAAACATTGGTATAGAGGTAGAACCCAAATTCGTGAGGATCGGAGACTGACGGTGGATAAGGTTGCTGAATTACTCCATGAATATCAGTACTTAGTCCTGACCAAGTTTACAGATTTGAAAGGAATAATCAGAGATCTAGGAGTGATGAAGATCACATTAAAGCTCAATGCAAAGCCAGTTAAGCCAAGGCCTTACCGCTTAAATCCAAAATACAAGGAGAAGGTCCACGTAGAACTAGACAAAATGCTCACAGCAGGCATCATTGAGCCTGTGGAAGAATCTAATTGGGTAAGCCCAATGGTGGTACAAGAGAAGAAGAAAAAGGATGAGATAAGGATATGTGTGGATCTTAGAAAATTGAATGACACTTGTGTGCATAATCCATTCCCAACTCCGTTCACAGATGAAGTGTTGGACAATGTAGGAAGCATATTCTTTCACTGAAGGGTTCTCGGGGTACCACCAAATCAAAATCACGCTGGAGGATAGGAGCAAGACAACCTTCATGACTGAGTGGGGTTGCTTTCAATATACTGTCATGCCACTTGGATTGAAGAATTCCCCTGCTATCTTTTCACGCGTGGTTGTTGCAGAATTCAAGGAATATATTGATAAGTTCTTAGAGGTCTATTTTGATGACTAGACTGTATTTGGGCTGGTTAAGTGCCATGTAGCAAGCTTGTGCTTAATGCTGGATACCTATTGAAGATACCAAATCACGCTCAACCTCAAGAAGTGTCTATTCCTCATTCCTTTTGGGAACCTATTAGGGCATGTGGTTTGCAAACAAGGGCTAATGGTAGACCCCGTGAAGATCGTGGTGATTTTGAACTTGGAAGCACTGAGAAGTGTGAAATAGTTGCGCGCCACTCTGAGATATACGGGATATTACATAAATTTTATCAAAGGCTATGTCCAGATCATTGTGCCAATGGAAAAATTGTTGAAGAAGGATGTCACGTTCTACTGGAACGATGACTGTAAGAAAATCCTAGATATATTGAAAGAATAGATTGTTACTGCACCGATTCTAGTCTTCTTGAACTGGAAGAAAGAGTTCCAGGTACATGTCGATGCGTCTTGTTTAGCGCTTGGGGCAATACTGACACAGGATGGCGGAGAAGGCTTGGATCACCCTATCATGTTCGCAAGTCATAGATTATCCAAAGCAGAGAAGAGCTATTCCACCACTAAGCGCGAGGGACTAGCTATGGTATATGCACTCCAGAAGTATCCACACTACTTGCTAGGAGGCCACTTTAAGATGTATATAGGTCACTCAGCGCTAAAGTACCTGGTAAATAAGCCTGTGTTGGGGGGAGCATTTGTAGATGGCTTTTATTGTTCCAAGAAGACGATTTTGAATTTATTGTGAGGCGTGGATGATTAAACGCGGGACTAGATCACCTGTCACACATTGAGATAGGGGGGAACCTACTAGTTTGGAGGAAGGATTACTTGACGTGTAGCTCTTTGTTGTGCGCATATCGGATGGACATATTGAAGATATAATACACTTTCTAACAGCTGGAACTACACCGAAAGGATACTATTTCTAGAAGAAGAAGGAATTAGTGGTGCGCGTGGAAGATTTATTTGTCATTGTTGGGCATCTATAGAAGATGGGGAATGATGAAATACTGCGAAGGTATGTACCTGAATTTGAATGAAGCAGCATCCTCATGGACGCTCATGGGGGTGCCATGGAGGACATTATGCAGGAATAGCAACCACGCAGAAGATTCTATGTGTCGGGTTGTGGTGGCCAACCCTTCATCAGGATTCAAAAGCATATTCCAAGGCATGTGATGTATGTCAACGGACAGGAAGGCCATCGGGGAGGGATGAAATGCCTTTGAATCCACAAATGACATTGCAACCTTTCGAAAAGTGGGTAATAGATTTTGTAGGACCTATTAAACCTCAAGGAAATATGGGTGCGAGGTATATTATCACTGCGACGGATTATCTGACTCATTGACCAGAAGCATAGCTAGTGAAGGATTGCATGGGCGCGGCTGCTGCGAAGTTTTTATCTGAACACATACTGACGTGATTTGGATGTCCGAAGATCTTGATGAGCAATTGCTATACACACTTCCTGAACAAGATAACCAGTGCACTAACAAAGGAATTTCAGGTGTATCACCAGAATAGCACACCTTATCACCCACGGGCTAACACGACAATGGAGGCATTCAACAAAGTGCTCGAAAACACTCTAACCAAGGCATGCAATGTGCAATGAAGTGATTAGGACCTATGCATACCTACAGTGTTATGGGCTTATTGAACGACATGCAAGAAACTGACGGGACAGACACCTTTTAGGCTTGTCTATGGAGTGGAATCCATAATGCCTATGGAATACATTGTGCCTAGTTTGTGCATAGCAGCGCTCACAGGTATGACGGATCATGGAGCCCTCGAGGAGAGGCTTGCACAGTTGGATGAGCTTGAATAAGAATGATTTTTGGTTGGATTTCACTAGCAGGTCCAAAAGTAGCATGAAAAGGCATGGCACAACCCACACATCAAGCTTCACACATTCAAGGTAAATTATCTGGTGTTGTTGTATGATAGTAAGTTTGATAAATTCCCAGGAAAGTTCAGGATGCACTCGTTAGGGTCGTATATTATTAAGGAGATTACCAATGAAGGCGCGGTATAGTTGGTCAAGATAAACGGAGAACCCTTCCCAGGAAAGGTGAATGGCAATCACTTGAAGCCATACACCGACGATCCAACGATGTGACTATATGAAAGTGGCATAGTCTTAGCACTCCAGGCAACTGAAAGGAGGCGCGGGACTATAAACTACTCTGCCTAGGAACTATGTGATGTCAGGACTGTGCGGAGTCACAAAGTCTCACAGGGCCTGCAACAGTGCTAAGATAGCTGCACTGGCACACAGTTCTACTGGAAAGTGACTGTCAAAGTCACTGTTCACAATTTGATGGTTGGTTTGAGGCCAAATGGAGTGGGCGGTAGGCATTTAAGGTAGACTTTATGGGTTAGATTATTGGAAATCTACCACCAACTTATCATTAATGGACCGAATGTGGGGGGAACGGTCGAATTCAAATTCGAAAGGCGGTATAAATTACAAGTGGTTGTCCGGCAAAAAACACTTGGAAATTTGAGAACTGAGTTTTTGCGGGCTCAAGTATTCATGAAATGAGACTTATTCGATATTCTTAAAGTGAATTCATTGTTTGAGCAATTACCAAAGACACTGAGAGAACTATGGAATAGCACTATGTCAGCACCCGAAGAAGCCAAGCAGGAAATTACAAAAGTAGAAGCCCTAGAGAGCGCTAGAATAATCGTTGAGGTCCCTAAATCACCGTGCATGCCGAGACCCAAGAAGGATAAACATGCCATGATACCGACGTGTGTCTCGCCTAGAAATCCACTAAGGACAAAGCTCACAATGGAGGTCGATAACGAGGAAGAGTTTGGAGAAATCCTGGTGGAGGAGGAGGATGTAGAGATGAAAGTCGAAACCTAGGGTGCGAACCCTATCACCAGGCTATCGGAATATGTTCCTCTGTGAAAGGGTAAAGCCAAGGTTCCAAAGGATATAGATGAGATCAAGATCTCTCTACAAACCCTGCTACTCCCTGACGATATTGTTTGTGAGGGACCGCACTTGGGGTGGGTCCCTGTGTTGAAATTTGAAGATTGGGACCTCGCTGACCACAATAAGTTACCACATTTAGCGATTGTGAAGCTATTTCTCTAGAGCATCAACATGACTATTGGAACACTCCAATTAGAGCCACTAAAATGGCTTAGAGGTGTGGAGAAAGCAGGGTTGCTAAACCTACTCTGGGTGCCACATTACCACGGCGCCCCAATGACCACTTTTGTCATCAGGCAACTTCTCTACTTGGTTCATGATGGGTGTTTGTGGCTAGAGGAGTCCATCCCCATCACAAACCATCTGGTTCACCAAATTACATAGACCATCAGGGCATGAAAGGACCCTATGAATATGTGGCATGAGTTACCATACTTGGCGATCGATGATGTAATTTTCATGGTCCTTGAGTCTTGACCGCCGGAGTGGCGCACTCCAACTGACTCCGCGGTGGAAGTATAGAAGTCCTCCACGCAGTGGAATAAGGAAGAGATAAAACTGTAGATGGCACAACTGGTGGAAAAGTGCAGGATAGAAGAAGCAACAATTACGGCCCAAGCAATGTGCGAATCTATGAAGTTAGCAGAACAATAGCAAAAAGCAGTAGAAGAAGAGCGTGAAGGACAAAATTCACCTTCGTCCGAACCAGAGATAGACATAGAACAAAGTGGTATAGACCCAGAGAAAATGTCCACCCAGCTCAAGCGTCCACGACCACGAGAGCAGGTAGGGCCGCGAAAGAAAACAAAGGCCTCTAAGACATATTTCGACCCGATCACCCTTAGTGAAGGGGAATTGCATGATATTGGCGAAACGGTGAGGGATGTCACTGCGGAGGCCCTCCAATAGTTTGAGGAAAAACACCAGATGGTATTGGGGGCTTTCTGGATAAAAATACAGGAGTTACAGGTGCGCACTCCATAGGCTAGCACAGTGTCCACCAGCCTCATAGTTGGAACTTTAGCTGCCAAGGAAATGTTGCACACCAAGATGACCAACACAATAATGCTACAGATGGAGCACTCATCACAGAGAATGAGACCAACAGGCCTATCATTAGCAGTTTTAAAGGGGTCAAGTTAAACATGGTTGTGCTCCCTCAGGAGACGCTCTATCTTTTGCAAGATGTAGTCACCGCAAAACTTCGGGCCAGGGAGATTCACGTTCTATAGGAAATGAGCAAGTAGTGCATCAACATTGAGTAGTTGATCCTGCAGCACAACGAGGTAGTGGAGCAGAACAAACAAATAGTTCAGGTTGTGGAGGAAGCCTTCCAGATGGTCCTGGAGTTGATCATCTAAGCAGAGGAACTGGTGGAGGCGCGCGTCTGAAAGTTAGCCACAAGGATGCGCAATGCAAGAGTAGAAATGGATAGGGTTCAACTGGAGCTAAACCTGTTGATAGCAGAATTGCAGTTGAAGTCTCAACCTTCAACTCTATTGGAGGTCAGAGAACAGTGTACCACCACGGTCACAACAGAAATGGCGGCAGTTGACAATGCAGTGACAGACTACATGAAGCTTTTCGAATAATCGTTCAAGGTCCTAACCACCCTACAGGAGGACCCGAACATAGAGTGCCTAAAGACAGAGGCGCATGAGCTACAAGAGAGATATGATGAGGTAAAAGGGACCGTGCAGACGGTTGCCCTTACATAGAGGCTTGCAAAGATGCAGTAGGAAAAGGCGCTCAAGAAGCAAGTGGATGTCGCTCGACATAAAGAGGCAGTTTTGAAAGTGTGCCTATAGCCATGGATCGATAAGGCTTATACAATTATAGCCTCCATTGAAGCAAAGCTCGCACCACTACAAGCAACTCAGGAGGGGATTTAGGGCAGCAGTTCAACACTAGCGATCACCGAACAACACGTAGAGGAAGTCTAGCAGGTAGCTGCTTAGTGCGCTGCCAAACTTACTGTGCTTCAATAAGAGTTGGGAGGTCTTCACACTAAGATCTCTGCACCTACAGAGTGACTTGAGGGAGAGTCACAATGTTTGTGTTGAGGGCTTGTTGGACGCGGGATCCCCTAAGGGCAATTTTGGGGCTAAGAGCCCAGATTTTGGTCTAACTTTGTAATTACAATGTAAAGACTCCGCATTTTGTGGGCACGAAGCACATAGTTGTTAAAGAGTCATAGGATTGTCCACCGTTGCTTTCATAATGTAATGTGAGCTGTAGAAGATCTACCCATGGTCCGCAGACCATGGAATTGTAGAAATAGAGAGAAGCTCTAAGTAGTCAAAGGCATCTAAGATAAGATAATGTAGATGTATGTGAGATAGTTCTAAAGTGTAAGTATAAGTTTTGAGTCATAGCATAGGTAGAGGCTCTACACTTGAGTGCGCATAGGCCTAATAGTCCACACCTAAGTTCGTAGAACCCTGCAACTGAGTGCACAGGGCAAGTCGAGTCTGTAATCATCCGGAAGTATTAATAAAGAGAATTTTCTATCATTTCTGTGTCTTTATTTCCTGTTTATGCTTCTGTTATATTGGGTATGAATTTCACTTCTAATGCTTATATGATGTGTGAATGTGTATGACTATATTGGTTAAGTGGACACAAGTAAGAACATTTGTTTATGCGAAGATAATTAAGATATGTCAATAAGATAAGTAAGTTACTTAGCCTAGTTTGGGAAATAACACAGTTCATTTCCCTAGTAGTGTGAAAGCATCTCAGCCCCAGATTAGGGCTACATGAAGGTCGATTGTAACGGATCGCAAAGGTGCTGAAGGTTAAAACAGGGTGCAAAGTGACTAGCACGAAGGCAGGTCTAGTTGGAAAAAACCGACATCACATCCATCTCAAGGGTGCAGAAACTTGGTTCCAGCATCCCCCCATATTGCTTCAGGTGAGACTTCAATCCATGCTCCGTGGGCTGATGCCAAAAGGGCCAGTAGTGTAGGGACAATAGTGTAGGGATTTGTTTGGATACCTAACTCTAAACCTGGGTCAGGCCCCCATAAGCCAACATATATGTGTGTGTGTGTGTGTGTGTGTGTGTGTGTGTGTTTGTGTGTGTGTGTATATCTTTGTATATATATGTGTGTGTGTGTGTGTGTGTGTGTGTGTGTGTGTGTGTGTGTGTGTGTGTGGTTTTTCAATTTATTAAAAAAATAAATGCTTTTTTTTGTTAATTTATTGTTTAACATTTTAGTTAAAATTATAAACTATAATTGGATATGGCATATACCTTTATGTTTGACATGTTTGGCATAAAAGAAAAAAATTTAAAATTTGTCAATTTGTGTGTAAAATTGGATGTTAGTCATGGTATGGTTATGTTATGTGGGTATTACATTGGCATCACAATCTTTGTAGGGTAAAAAAACTGTAGCAATATGTAACACCCCTCCCTTATGTACTAAATTATTGTAAACCTAAGCTAAGTTAAAGCTAGGTGTGATATCCTCCCTTGTGTGCTAAATGTCTGTAAACCTAAGCCGAGAAAAGCTAGGTTTGATACCCTACTTTGTGGGTTAAACTATTCTATACCTAACCTAAGGAAAGCTAGGTGATATGTAATATGAAAAGCAAATTTGTTATCAAATAATTAATAAAATAAATCACTTGGAGGGTGGAGCACCAAAAGAGAGGAGATGCTTGCCAAATCCCATGAGGAATGGGATAAAGATGAATCTTTCATAATAAATCTTCTAGATGTGATTCTAGATAAGCTTGGATGGATTGTATATCCATCGAATGGATGGGAGATAAAGATCCATCAGACATAAAAGCTTTGCAGGAGATAAAGGCAAGATTTTCTGTGGAAAAGTGTCGTGGGAGATAAATATGATCTTTTCCGAAAAATACCTAGGCAAATGGACAAATCCATAAAGCAGGACGTCGCTAATTGTAACTAAATCATGAAAGAGGGTATTAAATACCAAGTGCATTGATCAATTGAGGACAGATGATCCTTGGCAAGGTCTTCAGCTCGGGGGGAATCAGAGGTGATTCATGGCTGGGTGGTGGTGCTCCTCCATCCAAGTGATGTTTTAGTGGGATTCATTTGTGCAAAATGTTTTGTATGATGATTTCTTCCCTCTCTGTCTCAAATTCATTTAGCTTATGGAAAATTTGCATGAGTTTTTCCTTGCAATAAATGAATGAAGGAATTGTATATAATCATTATGCATGAGTAGATTTGTCAATGTTAATGGCTTTGATACTTTATAGCCTAAGGTTCAGAATCTCTATGCTTTGAATTTGCATTGTGGAATAGTTGCATATATTGTGGGATTGTTGTGAATAAGATCTATGGCAACAATTGATTTGGAGAATAATAATTGCGGGGTGCTTATGTAAATGATTTCATTAATGTTCTAGGAAACTAACTTTATGAGATGGTCATATAGAGATTAACGTGTAGGTAGCTAATGGAATGAGATATTGGTGCATGCAAACCCATGATGGGATAATGCTCCTAAATGGTATAATCAATGATTGAGAATTTTCTATGACCTACATGACAGAGAATGGTACCCTATGAGGCTGGTCTAGCTGCTTTTGTATAAAACGTTATATCACCAAACCTTCTGACTATGCATGTAGAGTTATGATCTTGATTCCTAGCCATATTGGTTACCATAATGTCAATGAAATGTTCATTAACGTTGGTGTGGGGTTTCCAATGCTTGTGTAAGGTTGTCAAAGAGTTTTGTTGATTTCATGCTATGATTAATTTCTATGTATGATGAAAGATTGACCCAACATATGATTCTTGTAGATAGACCTAAAATTTCACATTAATAATCCACCTCTGGAGACAAATGGATAAAGATTATGGATTCTACTATATAGATAATAATAAGGATATAATGACAAACTAAATATACCCTTGGCAAGGGTTGAATCTTAACTATAAACAAGAAAACAATTCACCAGAATGGGAGCTTAGAAACTAAATTTCAGGGCAGGCTCAAGAGGTATGTTACAAATGGTATCAGAGCTTAAGTCCAAACCTTTCGGCCTATGGACTCATCTACCTCAGCAAAGTTTTGTTGACGGGTTGTATAATCCATAAATGTGAAGTTAAATCTTGAAAATTTATAACATGTTAATATCATACTCGTTTCTAGTCAGTAAAGGAAGTTAGGATAATTGAATCCAAATATTAACATGGAACGACATGTTGATCCCATATATATATATATATATATATATATATATATATATATATATATATATATAAAACATTAAATTTAATGAGGATTGTTGGGAAGATGTATGCCTTTTACCCATCTAGGCTCTATACCAAAACACGTCCTCTTAAAAGACCGTATTATGTCAAAAATAGTGGATCGGGGTCTATAAGAAAATTATGTACAAAATTTGGTTATGGTGTTATTTCCTCCAAATAGCATTCTTATACCTCTCTCCATTTTATATGTTGATGTTAAACACACATGGGCAGCAAAGGAATCTGAAAGATAAAACATGAGAATACATTTTTATTAACAAATGATTTACATTTATAGTACATGTTGTGACCATTGGGTTCCACATCCCAAGGTCTCTTGGACTCCTTTCGTCTATTCGGCTTCCACACTAACCCATTGAGGAGTAGGTGTCCAACATTCACCACCTTAATCCAAAGGGTTATGTATGAGTCCAAGAAAAGAGCTGTAATACAAAATGTGCAAAAAATGCATGGCAGCACTAGGTTGAATGTGCTCTCTGAAATGTTGGTATAAAGGGTGGTGGTTTAAGGATGACCACCAACACTGGAACGCTTAGTATAGTTCCCGAAACTCTTCCAAAACTGGCAAGAAGCTGAAGTCTTCTGCTAGAGGAAGTGCTCCTATTTTTTTGAAGAGGGAAACCTTCAACCATGAAAGGGAGGTCTCACCCCGCATAAAAGGGAGAACTTCAACCTGAAAAGGGAAGTCTCAACTTGTGATGGTTTAAGGATGACCAACAACTCTGGAATGCTTAATGCAATTCCTCGAACTCTTCCAAAACTGGCAAGAAGATGAAGTCTTCTGCTAGAGGAAGTATTCTCAATTTTGTTCCTGGAATTCTTCCGAAACTGGCAAGAAGTTGAAGTCTTCCACTAGAGGAAGTGTCCCAGATTACCAACTGAAGGCATGCTCAGGGGCATCTTTGTCTCTGGCTACAACTCTGAAACTGGTGTGGCAAGTTGTGGCTTAGGCTCGCTTGATGTGACTTTGAAGCATGTAGATGACCATCATTCCCCCCCCCCCGTCAGATACAAGGTGAGATGATGGAGAAAACTCAACTGCAAGACTATTTAATACTCTGGAACAAGTTCTAACATGTGATTGGAATATCATCTTAGCTATTGATGCCCATTGCCAAGAAGCGATCCATCCAAGATGAATCTTTGTTCTTGCAGGACGTTTGTTTCTGAAGCATCTGTGTGAAGAATGGGTGGTTTTATGACAATTCTTACATGGATGAAGATCAAAACAGTGATCTTTCAAATGGCCAACTCGGTCACAGTGTTGGCATTTCACAATCTGTTGTTGTTGCTATTGCTGTGGAAGAGGGGCAGAATCTGGAACAGCTGGAGGTGAACTGTCATGAAGAACAGGTGAAGATGAATCATCCTCAAAAAATCCAGCAGTTTGAAATTGAATTGGCTTTGAGTAGTCTAGAATATGAAAGGACAAGTCCTTGTCATATCCAAGACTAGTTCTGTGCTTTTTGTGGACAACTTGTTCCCAAGGTCTGCTTATGGGCTTGGGAAGTGCATACTGACTTTTTGCATCTACATGTACAACTGTTGCTTTATTGGGTACTAAATCTGAACCAACTTTAACATTGTTGACTTAATTCTGATGGGTTGCAGTCTCAATGTTCTAAATAGAAACATGTTCAGAAGGACTCCTTTGTTTTAATTCTTCTTGCTGTAACTGAGATTCGAGCTGCAAAAAATCAATTTTCTCTTGTGCATTTTGTAGACAGACCTGAATGTTTGTGAGAGAAACTTTGCTAACTTTTAATGTATCATGATTAGTAGACAATATGAGAGTTTTGAGGAACTCTAATACTTCACTGATTCTGGCCATTTTTTCTTCAATGTCAGATTTACACCTTAAAAAACTGAACAACTACTACTCAATGCAGAAAAGTAATATCACTCATAGTACACAGCAATATCCTTTATAAATGTGCAGCAAATGATCAGTGTGCAACCAGTAAGCACCAATTACAATCCATTACATAAAAAACAATAGTTTACTCATGACCAACATTATGTTCTGACAATACAACCAACAAAACTTTTCTCCATAAAAGATTACAGTCAGCCCACCAAACCCTTTATTGAGCAGTCAAATCAAGGAATCAATGCACTATAATGAGTTTTAAATATAATGCCACACTCGGGCAGCAACAACTGCAAACTTGCTTGGATCCTTCAAATACTCCTTCACTTTCAAAGTAGAAATGATGGCTATCAAAACTTCAACAATTATAACACCATGTCATGGACAAGACTTGAATGCTCATATGCTTTGACTGGGGTACGAATCAATATTCTCTGATCTTGCACTTTAGTTAGCTTCAGCAATTGTTCACATTGAAACGCCCAGCGCTTGCTGTATATGCACTTATATATCAGCAGTGCAAATTTTAGAGAATAGATGTTCCATTCTTCCACTTTATGCCCTTTGCTACAACAATGTGAAGCTACAGGAATAGATTCAATTGAATGCATTCATGTTTCTGTTGCTCAAAAGGCACACACAATCAGTAGAGAAGAAGAGTGGCTGTGTTCTGTGCAAACAGTGGTCTAATCTTCCTCAAAGAGAACCCAACAAACATAATAAAGGCGGTGGCTTAGTTCAGCAAAAGAGCACAGTTATCTCAAGGCCACTTTCAAACTCCAGAAAGGAAGCCCCCCGCAGTTTTTCCTTGAGTCCATATCAATTGACATTTAAACACTGAATTTTCATCTTACATCATGAAATGCCCATTTTATTATATTATGCACCTAAAAATTCCAAAGAGGATTCTAAATCCTGGAAGTATTGACATTAGCAAAAATGGTGTCAAAGGATAACCCCGATGGAGTTATTTTAGATGGGTGAAAAGTATTGCATTATCCATGGTCTCCTCTCATTATTTTGTTGCTAGAAAGAAACAAAATAAATGACGATTTGAATACGTCCATGATGAAACCCAACTTGAATACCTTGATCATTCAGTAAATACCACAAAGAAGGAACAAAAAACCCAAAGTTGTATCAAAGAGTGATGTTACGTAGACTTCTACGTTTGATGTTTGGTGATGGGAAATGTCACAAGTTTGAATAGTCAACCGTGGAGAAGAACAAAGAAATTGTACCAATCTTCAAACGAAGTGAGTGGTCCCTCTCTGAACATGAAATGTATTTAATGTATTTGAAGTTTACCTCTTTCTGTGCAATAATTGATATTGATAATAATGTGCCTGTGTGTGTAAATGCATCCTTCACTGACAGAACACGAGAGAAAAAGGGTATGCCAAATAATGAATTGCCAAAAATTGTCCATTGATGCTTGCTTGCACATGGCCCAGAATGAACGTCTGCCTATGAGAAATGTAATGCAAGTTCTCCTCTGTGAACAGATAAGGGTCAGAAATATTTTGACATCAACACCCAATATTAACAATCATCAGTTTCACCTTCATTCTGAGAGTCCAAGAAAGAGTGATTATCGTATTTTAGAGGAAAACTACAACTGTCCAGCATTACCAACAACTATATGTAATCGGCCTCTCTCACCCCACCATCACAGTATGTAGCAGAAAATGGTAGATTATAGGAACAACACCATAGTGATCAGCAAAAACATACAGACTTTCAACACACACGGTTATGGTCTTTGTCTCAAGAGGTTCTACAAAAATGACCAACTCTCGAGCTTCAACCAGAGTTATCCAAGAATCTGCATGTTATTTATATTCCCATTGACTGGTGTACGCATGGGCTTCATGTATTTTTCAGCACTCTTCCATGACCTTCACGCAGGGAATAGATAACAGAGAAGTATTGAATACCAGATGAGCCAGTGTACATTCAACCAGGGCATATGAACGAGCGTTCATTCAATAATAACGAAACTTAGAATAGGTCTGAGTGGCAGAGGAGATGGAAGACACAGAGCTGACAGGGAGTGGCAGCAACAAATGAGGACAATGGCAGCATATGGCAGAGGTGAGCAGCGACTGTGGAGGGGTAGGTCAGAATGCAACGAATAGCTCTGAGCAGAGAAATGCCAATGTGGGCCAGCCAGATATCCAATGCAGATAATAACAATGAAAGATAGCGCTGATTTGAGCGCACAGTTACTACAGTGAGTGCTGAGTAGTCAGAGAATCAACAAAGGCCATTTTTATATTTTTTTTTTGTGAGGCCAACAGGAAGCCAACAGGAAAATGATCTGACAAAAAGAGAAATAGTCAAAGGTAGTGGAAGCAGAATACGTTATAGCAGATGTGCATGAATTTCGATTAGGCACAACAGAGAGATAATCCAAGGAATCGACAGAGTAAAAGCATCAAATTTCTGACTGTCAGTGAATTAATGGAGTGTTATGGACAGTGAACAGAAATGTCATAACTGATATGCACATAGAGGCCACAAAACAAATGGCTCAAATTTGAGTAGGGTAGGAGATCGCCCGCTCTGATACCATGTTAAACACACATGGGCAGCAAGGGAATCTGGAAGATAAAACATGCGAATACATTTTCATTAACAAATGATTTACATTTATAGTACATGTTGTGATCGTTGGGTTCCACATCCCAAGGTCTCTTGGACTCCTTTTCTCTATTCGGCTTCCACACTAACCCATTGAGGATTTGGTGTCCAACAGTTGATATTGAATGTAAACATGAATAAATTGATTTTATGTATATACTAATCTAAATATGGTATTGATGAGGTTAAGCTGACTCAGAATGTCATTAAGAATGGGTTGTCATTATCACCTTTACTTCTTCCTTTCGGGGTGAATTGAATGCCCTAGTCATATGCATGGGTTGGACATTGCATCGAGAGAAAACACAGTTCTGCCTACAAAAGGAAATTTATGTTCTCAGATCTGAGATGAGACAACTAGTCTCACTATGGATAGTGAACTGTATGACACATTGTGAGCATATATTGTCAATTGAGGTCAATTGAGCACAGTGGTTGGAAGTAGAGGTTTAAAACTAAAGCAAATTTAAGCAATTACAATAATTGCAAATATTGATATGAGTTAACAGAGTTGCTGTTATCATCACAAAAAATTAGAACGAGGTTGAAAATGAAGCATCATTCCTCTATCTCTGCGAATAGAAGATAGGGATACTTAGATGACTGACTATTGGAATTTTCTTCAAACAAAAATAAACAACGAGTGATTTCTAATTATTGCTCCTCCCTTGTGACCGTGCGTTGGTTGCTTTAGTCATTACCATCATGCTGCTTTTATTCCTCATGCACTGATGAGGAAAGTAGTGTTTTCCTTTTTTATTATGACTATTCTCCAATAGTAGCAAAATTTCATGAATTTATTTTTCTGATCATGATGATCGTCGAACTGAAGGCAATTGTGAATAATGAGTAACATTGGTTAGAAACAAAATTAAACCTGTAAAAATGCATTACGGGATTACTGTGAAATGGTGAAAAATCAAATCACCATAAGTTTCTGCCAAACCGTTAGTTGAAGGCTATGGTTACCTGCAATATGTTCATTATCCATATGGAATCGAGATATGTTCGACCATATCCGCAATTTGGGAAACTTCTAGGAGAGCGACTTCATCAAACGAATCCGGAAACATTTGATTCCAAAAGCCGATTCTCTGGGGTATGGATATATGGACGTGATTCACTCACACACCTTTAAAAAAAAAAAAAAGCAAAGAAATATAATTGGAAAAGTCAAACGAATTAAGGATATGGGCTATCAAAAAGGATAAAAAGTATGATTTAAGGATAGCTAGCCTCTAACCCCCATGGATAAGCCTTTCGAGCATAGAGTGGTGGCTTTTAATCATAGTTTTAGAAAAAAAAATAAATAAATAAATAAATAAATAAAATAAAATAAATAAATTGAGTAAAGCCGCAGGATTTTTGGTCGTACCAATAATATAATTAGGAAAAAGGTTGTGGTAAGACCAACCGAGTGGCTATTAAACCTAGACCTTGTGAGCTTGGATATACATCTTCTCTTTGGTACCTTTATGTAATATTTGTTATTTTCTCATGCGTTACGAGAGGGGAAGAACAAGTGTGGCACTAGACTAACGATGGCAAAGGATGTAGCGTTGTTTTATTGTTGTAGCCACCATCGTTCCTATTCTTGGTATGAGAGGTGTTGAGGTTACTGAGTTGAGGATAGTATTGTGGTAGCATATTGGGGCAGCTTTATTTTTGGTCATCAACTAGCCTTGCCTTTATTATTATAATAGACCTTTAATGTTGACATCGATTATTACCTATTTGATCCGCATTCAGTTCGTCTGGAGACTTTGATGACCTGGATCACTTACGTTGTTTTTTTTCGGTCTTGAGTAGGAGAACCCAAATCAGTGTTTTACAGAAGATTAAAAGAGTAATACTGATTTGATTTCAATGAGTCTCTGCATAGAATTCGAGATGGATTTCTTATTTCTATAGGTCAGTTGTGAAGTAATATGGCAATGATTGATAGATTTGGGGATTCCGTCCTATATTGCACGTGAAGCTTCAAAAGTAAGTTTTTTGTGAACTTAATGTAGATCTATTGATTTAAATGAGTATTGGTGAGCACCAGTATTGCAGTAATAATGTTGCAACTCCTAGGCTATCTACTTTACTCTTATCAACCCGGTAGTTCATAACAAACTTGGAAGCGACGGTGGTGTATGCATAAGCACTAGTTCTTACTGCAAGTTATCGCTTGGTCAGCCATTGCAAGATCACTAGGAGCTCAAGCCAACTTCTATGGATTATAGAAGAAGCTCTATATGTGATGAAAGAAGAGATTACTCTACAGAGGCTACTCTAATTGCAGAAAGGAGAAAGATTGAAATGCAAAGCAAACATAGCAAACCCTAATTAACCATCTAATCATACTTTTGCAAAAAGCACTATGAAAAACATGAAATGAATGCCATTACCTACTCAAGGAAGTAAACAACATCTACTCAAGCTATTTCTAGAAGTAAATGAGAAAAGAAAACATCTTTTTGGATTTCTATGTATTTTTATGTGAATTTTACATGCATGTATTTTATTGTGTGTGAAGGTGGAAGTGAATAAGTGGATTTGAAGGGCGACTTTGGGACATGAGAGTATGTAGGATGGTGTGGATGGGTCCTAGGATGTCTCAGTTGGCCTTTTTGAGGCTTTTCCCACACTCGGCCTTCAAAAGAAAGCCTATGGGAAAATCTACAAGAGGACACAGGGGATCTACAGGAGGTCCACAGGAGGAGGCCGAGAGCAGTTTTCATGGTTTTGAGGATATGAAACTGGGTGGAAAAGGTGGATGAAGGTTGGAATGAGGTGTTAAGGTGCCTAGGGTCTATCAAGAATCACCAGGAGAGAGGAAGATGATTGGGTTTGCTCAAGGAGAGAGGAAGAAGTTCTATGGAAAATGCAGAAAACTAAGGCTGATTTGAGGGAGCATTGGGCGACCTGTAAGGCATGGATTAGAGAGAGGATGTGATGGCTCATAGGCTATCCTATTTTTAGAAGATATCTACTGCAAAAGAACTAACAGTCAACCAATAAGATCAAACAAGTAATGAAATGAGTGCATCTAGAAAAATAGAATTTTGCATCAAGCTAGTCTAAACTATGATCTATGAAAGAAAATGTTGAGAAATGCTACAAGAAAGAAAGCATGGAAGAAGACTTATTTCAAATAAAGAAGTGAGCCTAGTGGAAAAGATCTAAAGCAAAGCATTAACCTTCTAACAAACTGCAAACACTAGAAGTCCTATGAATGAGGAAAATCTGTGTTTTTGGGGCAGCAAGAGGGTCTTTGCCTCAATTCATGGTCCCAAAGGGAGGAAGAGAGGCCAAGACACTGTTGCTAGCCTTTTGAATCTTCTTTTTATCACTGCTTAACTTGCTATAGAAATCACAAATGGAAGCAAACTCCTAAATCATCAAAAGCAACCTATTCTTAACCATGAAAGAGATACATCAAACAACAACTAATCTACAAACTGAAATAAAACATAAAAATACAAATAAAGAGGAGCTTGGCTACTTATATTGGGCTCTAACCCAAGAGCTTCAGCCCTCTCAGGTAACTCAGTGCTAACTCAAAAAGGATTCCATCTGTGTTCTCAAAACAATAACAAGATTACATGAACTGTCAAGATAAGAAGCTTGAAGTTGAGCAGAGTTTACATAAGCAAAACTGCAGCAAAAATCCAATAAAAATCCAACCCTAGAGAGGCCCTAAGCCTCTCTACTTATAAAACTAAAGCTACCAATAGCTTCCTTAAAATCAGGGAGGCTTGGCTGCCAAAACTCGAGATAATCATCAGTTATCCTCCACTTGCTCGGCTGCCTCCTAGTGCATTGATTTGGCTGTTTGTACTCCGAGCTGAATGAATGGGATTTTCAAAGTGGGGAGTAATAAATGAGGGGGATTCCCTCCTATAATTCCTCTCCTTTGTCCACTTCGAGTTATTGTTGTCATTTGTCCACTGAATATTTGACTTTGTCTTCAAAATTCAACAATAAGTTGAATTAAACACACATTAGACCATATGGCATCATAACTAACTCAACTCACTCCATAAGCACAAATATAATAAAAAAACATACAATAAGCTAAGAGAATGGTTGATTTGACTATGTTAGGAGGTAAAATGAGCCCATATAATTACCCATTAATGGGGCTCATTATCACCCCCTACTGAAGGTGTTGCTCATCCTCTGAGCAATTTATTCCATCTCCTCATCTTTTATGGCCCTGGTGGCGTCTCTAGCATCCCAAGCTTCTGATGTTGTTTCCTCTTCCTTGTCATAGAATCCTACATTTCTGTCTATCTCTTCCCACCGCTTCTACTCTTCTTCTTTTGTTCTTCCTTATAGCATTCCTAACAACAGTGGGGGACTCAGTTTGAGGCCAATCCAGTTGACCTACAGCCTCTGCATGGAGTGATTATACATTGGAACCCTCCTTAGTGCCTCCTTCACCCACATGGGGGAATGATATTCCCTGATCTTCAGACTATGTTGTAAGGTGTTCCATCTCCTCATACATGCATTCACACAATCATCCCCAAGTAGCCTTTCCATGTCCTCAAAATGTGCAATGGCTTTTGCTTGATCACTTATATATCTAGGGGAAATTTAAGGATTATTGGCAAGCAACTGGTGTGCGTTGATGAGTGCCATGGGATCTGATGGCTCAGCTCTGATCATTAATGGATCACTCTGCTCTCTTATCATCACCTTTTTACTTCTATTGCCCTCAACTCTTCATGGTTCATCCATGCGGCCATGGCCATTAGTTGTAGGTCCCCTAGCCTAGCATTGGGTTCCCACACATTCATGTCTGTGAGGGCCATATTATGTAGGTAAAATTCTGCCATATTTGCCTTATCTTCTATTGTTCTTTGGTCACACAAGTCCATAAACTGCCTGTAATCTTAGAAAGGCATTGTGCCTCTTTGTGCCAAAGTCTTGATCTGAAATTGTAGCCATTGGTCCTTGAGATATAAGCCATAGGATTTTGCTGGTGTTCTACACTGCAATGCCTCCATGGATAAGTTGGCCATGCATGCCAACTGGGTTTCTTTCTCCTTTAGCTGCCTCCTTAGAAATTCATTTTCAGTTTCTAGTTAGCTTCTTGCAATTGCTTCTCTATGTCTGACAACACTTAATTCTCTACCCATTTCTCTATGTTTATTTTCCATATGGCCAATGTCCTCAACTCCCTTGGATTTGGCTATTTGCATCCACCGATGTGTTCTTATTCTTTCTTTTTCTAATTCAAAGAATAGTGGAATTGCAAATGTTTGTGGAATTATCCTACCTCCGTCAAGAAAATGGTAATAGGAGGCAAGGCTAGGCTGGGGATCGGGTTCTTGTAGCTCTGTAGCTTCCTCCTTCCCCTTTGGTTTTTCTTCTATTCTTTTCTCAAGTTGTTGGGTCTCCTGTAATTTTGACAGTGTCTCCTATAGAACTGTCTGAGCCTCTTGTAGGACTATTTTTGTGTCCTATAGTTGCACTTTCTCCTTCCAGGTGGAATATCTAGGAGCCCCTCTTTCATATGTGATAAGTATTTTGGAAGAAGATTCTTCCCCTTTGACAGAAGGTGAATCTTCAATTGTAATTGGCACTATTTAAGATGGTTGGGGTTTCCCCATTTTGATCCTTGTGCTTTTCCTAGCGTTGAAATACATGGAGGCCAACCCTTTTCTCTTTTCCTTTGGCTTAATTGGTGTGCTCAGGGTAGTGAGGGCAGCTGCTGCCTCCCTTTCCATAGTCTCAGTGGACGCTTCTCTTTGTTTTGCCTCTGTTGCGTCTTTTTCTCCTCCCTTTGTCTCTTTTTCTTTCTCTGTTTGCTTTGTTTCTTCCTGTTTTGTTTCTTCACCTTCTCCTCTTCTATCTTAGTTTCTTCCTCCTCCCTTTCTTGTCCTGTTGAGTCATCAGTTGCTTCACCTTCTCCCCCTTTCTTCTCTTTCTCCTCACTGTCAAAAGGACTGATATCATAGGTGAGGGCCTTTATGTCATCTTCTACTGTCATGTTTCGGAAGACTTCCCATGCTATAGGGAGTGTGAATGTATGGAGGGCTTCTTCCACTAAGATTTTGATTAACCCATGGTGAGCCAGCTGATCTAAATTCCCTATCTTAACCTTAATGCTGGAGTCTATGAGGGACTGCAGGAGGAAATAGGGGATGCTGAGTTTCTGGGGTGTTGGAGTGTCCATGCCATATCTTAGTTCATGAAGGATTCTAAAATGGTAACCATAGACTATGTTGTACCTCCCTTCACAGGAAATGTATTTGATGATTTGATAACTAACCTCATCCCAAGGGTATGGTATGCTAGCCCATCTAATGCCATTTTTATCCTCTACAGGGGTTTCATTGTTTTGGAAGAAGTCTTTCTTGGCAACCTGTCCAATTGGTTTTTCATCTTTGCTCCAAGGTAATTCAAGAGGAATGGTAGTAACCCTACTGATAAATTCAGGGGTTATCTCCATGGAAAGACCTCTAAAAGTGACAGTGGCATGTGTTCTTGAGTGAGGGACTAAAGAGAGGGCAAATTCTTGGGCAATTTCCTCATCAAACCCTCAGAATTTCTCAAAAAAGTTCATCCAATTTGCCCTTGTGAATATGGCCACTTCTTTGGGATGTTCATGGAGCCTGGTGGAATTAGGGGGCTCCTTCCTCATGAACCCTCCTATCATTGTGTTTATACCCCTTTGGAACACCAAATGTGGAGATGGAGACAATATTTTTTAAGAAAACAGGAAAACAGAGGAAATCTATGTTTTTTTTTTCTAACAGGCGGAAATTTTTATGTATTTCTCCTTCTTCTATGGAATTAATTCCTCCTTAAATTGATATCATTTCTTGCATATACTGATAATCAAGGTGGGTATGCATAGAACCTAACTCCTCAAGCCAAAAATCGTGTTAAAAACCTGTGTTTTCTTCTTCAAAACAGCTCACTGCCCCTATTGGTGAACTACCTGTAGGTGCTCCTGTAGAGAACGCCAAGAGCAGGAGAATGGGAGAGATCGATGGAGAACAATGGTTTTGAGGTTGTGTGGGCACAAAGATTCTGCTGCAGCTTAGTTTACGAGGAGAGAATGAAGGAAAAGGTGGTGAGAGTGCTCGAGGAGAAGTACTTATTACTCTTTTTAGATATTTCTGGTGATGGGGGTGAGCTGGCAAAAGTGTACGTTGGCCCCCACCTACCTTGTCATCATGGCTTCTCCCCATAATCACCTCTCATCATTGCATTGGAGTTTACACACCCTCCACTACCTATCCTTGACATCTCTCTTGAGTTGACTGTGCACACATGTGGGTGACATCTTTGGATGAGTGCAGTCAACTAGATGAAGGTGGCCAAGTTAACTGGCCACCTTTTCCTCGTTCAACCTCAACCATCTCATTGCTCATGCATATCTTTCAATTACACAAATGCAAACAGAGGAGCGGGTTAGTCACTTACCTGTGATTTGAATGCATGTGTTGTGAGGTATTTTGGCTCTTTCTACTACTGCATGCCTGTATTTCCTTTGATGCATGCTATCTTCTTGCTGATGTGTGGTTGTTTGTCTTGTGTAGGTATCCTCTAGCTAGATCTGAGCTTCAAATGTCTCCTTCAATCCTCATGGTTGCACTTCTTTTGCTGTTGTGGCTAGATTTTAATGGGATCAACTGCTACAAGAATTCCTACAGGAGCTCCTGTAGCTGCTTCTCCCCTTGAATCTTCAGCTTCTTTCTATGTTGGGAGCTGTGAGGATGATGCCAAAGATGCAAATGGAGATGGAGAGGTAATAGGTAAGCTGCAGGTGAGATTTAAGGCGCTGCTTCCTCTCTTATTTTTGTTTTTTTTCTCTTTACTAAAAATTGTTTTTTTCTGTGTTTTTCTGGGACAGGAAGAAAAAATGATGATTGGGGTGTGATGCAGGTGTGGAATGGATGGCAAGGAGGATTTAAGATTGTAGGAGGGTTTATATGTTCTTCCTGAAGCTTCCCTGCCCCTCAAACTTCTTCTTATATTCATTTCTAGCTCTCTATAATTCCTACAGGAGCCTCCTATAGAACACACAATTTCTGAAAAAGAAGCACAGTGGGGTGAAAGAAATGTCAGAAATGATGGAGAAGAGTGTGGAGGAGATAAGATAGGTGCTGGTGTGAATGTCAGGGCTCTGTGGCATCTTCTCTTGCTCTCTGTAGTCCTCCTGCAAACCTGCAATGCACATTAAAATTCAATTTTCTTTTTTCTTTTCTTTCTTTTTCTTCTTTTTCTTTTTCTTTTTTTTCCTGAAAACAAATAGGGTGCCTCAAGGAGGTTTTCAACCTAATTGCCTACCCTAGGCACCTCCAAGGGAGATTTTCACCTAGGGATATTCTTTTTTTTTTTCTTTTTTTGACATCACTGGGCCACCTCAGGAGAGGCTTTCAACCCAATTATGGGACTCAAGCACCTCATGGAGGTTTTCACTTGAGTCCTTATTTTTTTCTTTTTTATTTTCCTTCAATGAGTGGGTGAAGTGGAGGCTAAGACATGCTCCATGATCACTGTCTTATTCAAATCTTCAATGAACTCTCTCTTGGAGAGGGGCTTCTTGTAAACTTTCAACTGATGTCCATTGACAAGGATGGGGATGGCCTCATCATCAATGGTTTTGATAAGAACTGAACCATTGTCATTGCATTTTTCCATAGTGTAAGGTCCCATCAATCTTGTGCTCAGCTTGCCTTTGAAGTCTTTATATCTTGAATCATAGAGTAGTGCCCAATCTCCCTCTTGAAATTGCTTCTCCCTGATATTTTTGTCATGCCATATCTTCCTCTGAAGCTGAACTACCTCTGTGTGGAGAAGGGCCTGCAATCTTTGTTCATCCAATCCATTGAGCTAGAGTAATCTTTCCTTATGTGCATGGCTGAGGTCTAGGTCCAGCTGAGCTTCCATCCTTAGTGTATTGAATTCAAATTCTATTGACAGCAAAGCCTTCTTCCCATAGACTAGTTCATAGGGTGTGAACCCTGTAGTGGTCTTCCATGTTGTGTTGTAGGCCCAGGTGGCCTCAACTAATCTATCCGCCCAGTCTTTTCTATTGTTGCTCACTACCTTGGTCAGGATCCCTTCCAAAGCTCTGTTAGTGACTTCCACCTGCCCATTGGCTTGTGGATGGTAAGGGGTGGAAGTCTTGTTCTTGATTTGATGATGTGTGAGCATGTCTTCAATCAACTTGGAAGTGAACTGACTGCCTTGATCTATGACCAATTCTCTTGGATACCCGAACTTGTAGAATATGTTTTCTCTCAAAAACTCAGCTACTTTTTCCTCTGTTGCTACTTTGATTGCTTTTGTTTCTGCCCACTTTATCAGGTAATCGGTGCACACAATGATGTATTGTTTCTGTTTTGAAGGAGGGTTGATAGGACCCACAAAGTCCATGCCCCACTTCTCAAATGGCTCAAAGGTCACTTGAGTTTGCAAGGGCATCTCATCCTTTGGAGTAGGTTTCCCATCCTTTGACACTGATCACATTGGCTGGTGTATCTCCTCACATCTTGATGAAGAGTGGGCCAGTAGTAGCCTGCTTGCAATATCTTGAAGGCAGTTCTCTTTGCTGCAAAATGACCTCCACAAGGCCCGTCATGACAGGTCAGGAGAATGTCAAAGACTTCCTCCTCCTTGACACATATTCTCAAGATCTGATCTGGCCCAAGTTTGAAGAGATTACCCCTAATCCAAGTGAAAGGGATGCTTTTCCTTACTATCTTGCTCTTCTCTTTTGAGGAAAAGTGTGGTGGAAACTGTGCTAAAACCAAGTAGTTGTTATATCAGCAAACCATGGAGAGAGTACTAAAATAGAAAACATATGTTCATCTGAAATTTTGTCATCCACCATTCCTTCTACACCTAGAGGAAAATTTACTCTAGACAAAAAGTCAGCGACCACATTTTCTTTATCGGGCTTATCAATAATGGTCAGATCAAACTGCTGCAGTAAAAGCAGCCATCTAATAATGTAAGTATTTACATCTGGTTTGTTCATCAAATATCTAATTGCAGCATGATCAGTGTGCATGAAGGTTTAGTAGCTTGTGATATAATGTCTGAATTTTTTTAAGGAATGCACAATAGCTAGGAGTTCCTTCTTGGTCACTGTGTAGTTTAACTCTGCCTTTGACAAATTTTTGCTTATAAAATATATGGCATAAGGAAAATTTTCATCAATTTCTCCTAAGGCTACTCCTATTGCTTTGTGCTGGGCTCCAGTATTGTAGCAATAATGCTACAACTCCTGGAACTCCCTTCTTTAATTTTATCAACCCGGTAGTTCGTAACAAACTTGGAAGCGACGGTGCTGTATGCACAAGTACTAGCTCTTGCCGCAGCTGTCACTTGGTCAGCTGGCACAAGTCCACTAGGAGCTTAAGCCAACTTCTATGAGCTCTTAGAAGAAGCTTTTTAATTGATGGATGAAAGCTAACTCGAAGGAAGCTAATATAATTGCAAAAAGAAACTGAAAGCCAAAAAGAAACACAAACCCTAGCAAACCCTAATTCTACCAGCTAGTCCTACTGACGCAAAGGAGAGCATGCAAACTACTAAAATAGATGCCATTACTTCTATGAAGTTAAAATACATGTGTCTAGACTACCTCTATCTGAAGAAAACATCTTTTTGTATTTTTGTTTAAGTTGTTGGAATTATCATGCATGTGCTTCTAACTATTTTTGACTGTGCAGAGGTGGATCAAGGAGGAGAAATGCTTGGGAAAGGTTGGGAAGGTTCAGAGAGGGTCTAAGGGGTCCCTAACACCCTTCCAGAGAGTCTCACAAAGTTTGGCTGCCAAGAAACTGTGTTTATGAGCTTCTACAGGAAGTCTGCAGGGGTTCTACAAGATGTTCAGGATTTCTACAGGATGTTCTGTAATTCTTCTACAGGATTTTTCGAAATGGGATTTTGGAGCATGGATGGAGGGAAAAAGATGGAGGAATGGGTATGGAGGTGAAATAGGGGTGTGAAGAGGTCTAGGACTTGGTGGATGAGGCTAAGGAGTGATTGGATTTTTTCAAGGATGGAGGAAGCGATGATGCACAAGAATGTAGGAATTAGGGCAAGGTGGGGAAAGTATGGCAAACGAAGGGTACGAATCATGGACTAAGGGTTGGAGCAGATTATTTGATGGATTATGGGTAGATAGAGAAGGATAACAGGTGCTCTGCAAGTTATTTTTCGAATTTAACAAATGAAGACTTGGAAAATCAAGAACCTAATTACCTTGACCTAATCTGACCTAGATAATAGCAAAAGAAATGGAACAGAAGTTTATTTGCACAAAATCAGATGAACTTACTATGCAACTAAGCAATCATAACCCTAAGCATGCAGTCAAAACTGATATCAAGTTTGACAACTAAGAATCCAACACTAATACTTGCATGGTGAAGCAAAACTGCGTTTTTGTGGGCAACAAGGTCACCTTTGTCCCAACTCACGATCCCACTGAGGGAGAGGTAAGATCAGAGGTGCTTGAGCCCCTTTTTCCAAGGATCCTTTATGTTATTAATCTATCCAAATCAATCTAAACATGAGAATCTACTTTAATCATCAAAAGCAACCTAAATAACGCAACAAGTTTTAAATCTAAATAGCAGATTTTACTCTAAGAATGCAGCAAAGACACATGAAAGTAAACAAAGGAGGTACTGGGCGCTTGAGATGGGCCCAACCCCAAGAGCCACAGCCTCCTAAGAGAGATTTAGAGCTGGTGCAAAGCTGGATTCATCTTTATTGATCAAGAAATGAAGAGTTACATTAAAATTGTCCACAAGGAGAACTTGAAAATGAGCTGACAGCAAAACTAATCTATTGCCTAAAAATCAAACTACAAAATGACTACAACAAGACTATGAAATGACTAACTACCAGCTAACCAAAATGAGGCCCTAAGCCTTCTTATTTATACAAATTGAGAACCCAACAGTCCTCCTAAACTTTAGGGACTCGGCTGCCCAAAACTTGTAGTTAACAACAGTCCTACTTGACTTGCTTGGCTGCCCTTGTGCTAATTGATTTGGTGGCCCTTGAACTCCGAGCTGATGGTGGAGAATTCGAGGTAAGGGCCCATAAATGAAGGGGACACCTTCCTACAAATCCTCTCCCTTGTTCTCCCACGAATTTTGCTGCCAAGTGCTCACTAAAACCTTCAATTTTGTCTCCAAGTTGACCAAAAAGGCTACACAAAGCACCCATTAGACTTGTTGGCATAATGACTAACCCAATTCACTCTATTAGCATAAATATAATAAAAAACATGCAATAAACTAATGAGAATGGTGGATTAAGTCGAATTAGGAGGTTGAATGAGCCCAAATAATTATCCATTTTTGGGGCTCATCATCACCCCCCTACTGAAAGTGTTGCTCATCCTCTGAGCAACCAATATATCTCCTCATCTTTGATGGCCCTGGTGGCCACCCTGTCATGCCAAGCTTCTGAAGTGATGCCCTCTTCTTAGTCATGAAACCATGCTTTTCTCTTTGCTTCTTCCCACTGCCTGTGCTTCTTTTCCTAGAGAATTCTCATCTTTGGTATGATTGTGCAAGTATATTCAATATGATGGTGGCAATGGTGGTGAAAGGAGATGAAACCAGTGGAGGATGGAAGAAAAGAGTGGTTGCATGCCTCCTCAACAAACTTCAAGCTTCAAATCCCTCTCCATAATTGATTCTGACCTACCCAAAGGCTTCTACAGGATGTTTCTGGTAAAAATACAGAACTTCCTGTAGAAAGTCCTGTAGCTTCCTGTAGAAGGTTGAACCATGACCAGATTGTGTCCGAACCTTGAAAAAATGAGTGTTCATGGAGGGGATGGATGTTCTTAGGGTGGCTAGCACAGGTGCTGCCTCCCTAGCTAAAATCTCGACCAATTTCTCCTTCTGCTGCCCTCTCCCCAAACTTCCTTGTATGCCAATCCCAAACAACGCAAAGCCTTTGAACTCATTTGATGAAACTTCCTCAAGAGTAATTCCCTTGATGCATCATCTAATTCAACAACTGATCCATCTGCAAGTTGTTGAAAAGCACTCCTTTCAAGCGAATTTTCCATGGTACCCTTCACTAGCAGACAATTTTGTCCCATTAGTTCCGTGACAATAACACCCATGGATTTTCGATCACAATCAAACTCCAATAAAGCCCGCCTCTTTGATCTTTGTATCCACCAATCGCAATTGCCCAATTTCACTATGCCACTGTTGAGAATGGCACTTGTATCACCTGCCATTGGGTCTGGAACTCCCATTTTTTCAACCAATACCTTCAAGACTGCCTCAGTGGGAATACCAGTAGCATGGAACTGGTGACCTTGACAAGATATCCCTGCATCATTGCAAACTGCAGCAACTTCTGCCAGAGTTTCTAAATTTTCCCCCAATTATGTGCAGGCCAATCCAATATTTTCCATCCTCAGGATTATATGTTGTTCCTTCAACAGTAAACTCTCTAAGTGAACCAGCACTCTGCCCTATGGCTATAAACTCACTGACAGACATCTGATTGGTTGTAAGAGTACCTGTCTTATCAGAGCAAATCCCTGTGGTGCAACCCAAAGTCTCCACGCTCGGTAACTTACGCACAATAGCATTCTTTTGTGCCATCTTACGAGTGCCAAGAGCCAAACATGTAGTAATCATAGCAGGCAATCCCTCTGGTATAGCAGCAACTGCCAGAGCAACAACAATCTTAAAGTAGTACGTACATTTCTCAAAGGAAAACCTGATATTTTTTTGGCCACCCATCTCTGACTTCCCATGAAAGAAAATATTTGTAGTTCATGATCCAAACAAGAATACAAATGGCACCAATCATTGTTGTCAGTCTTTCACCAAATTCATCTAACTTTCTTTTCAAAGGGGTATCATGACATTCCATTGAAGCTTCCTGAATTTGTGCCTGAATTTTACCTATTTCTATAAACATGCCAGTGCTCACAACAATGCATGTGCAGCAACCATTGGTAACTGTAGTTCCTGCAAACACCATGCATTCCTTTGACTGCAACTCACAGTCACACAAGGTGGCTGGATATGTTCTTTTGACCATAGGCATGCTCTCTCTAGTCAGGGAGCTCTGCTCCATCCTAAAGGTGGATGTCTTGAGGGACACAATTCTCATGTCTGCAGGAACCTTGTCTCCCACCTTCAGTTCCACTATTTCTCCTGGAACAAGTTCTCTGGAGGGAAGATCTACAACACAATGTCCATCTCTCAAGACCTTTGCATGATCAGATTGCATTTCTTTGAGAGCTTCCAAAGCCTTCTCAGAATTATTCTCCTTCCATACTCCAACAATGTCATTGAAGATGAGAATCAGGAGAATGACCAGGGGCTCTACATAGGCTATTATGCCCTCCTCAGAAGACACATTATCACGAAAGTAAGCGAGAAGAAATGAAATGCCAGCTGCCAGCAGAAGTATTTTAACAACTATATCATCAAATTGCTCCACTGCCAGCTTCCACAAAGGTGTACCATTTTTCTTCTGGAGCTCATTCCATCCATATATTTGACGGCGTTTTTCCACTTCATGAGAATTTAAACCATTCTCTAAGCTCACATCATATTCTTCTGAGCATTCTTCAACAGTTTTAGACCAAGCAGGGAATATCTTGTCCTCCATGGACTATGAAATAGATGATCAGATTCTGAATTCAAACAGATTGCTCCACCATTAACAGATCTATAATGCGTTTGAAAAACTCCAAAATCAATACTTTCAAGAACCCTGGTAACCTTGGACACGAGCTTTAACTACTTTTCTCATTTCAAGCTTGAATTTTGACAAGAATCTCGGGTTTTCCTTCTGCAGAGCTGTTTTCTGCGTTTCCTGTAGACGACTTCCTGTAGAAACGCCTGTAGAGTGCCCCTGCACCTCTAAGTGAGCCCGATACGCTGGAGAATTGTGAACCAGGCCATAAAGCTCAGTGAAGGACGATAGGTTAACCAATTGTGGGAGCAAAGGACGCATACTTCAGCTAAGAATGTTGCAGGTGCAAATGAATCAGCGGGTGGTGAGAGTCAGCCGAGCCTTCTTTTTTAATTACAGTGTGATTCGTGGTGAGTAAGTGAAGTGGCCAGGCATATGTGGCCACATGCAGACTGCAGTGCTATCATGAACTGCATGTTCTCTTCTGGATCAGTTGCACTAGAGTTCAAACGACCAACACTTCCTGTTTTTTTAATTTTCACGTGAGTCAGTTGTCCATGTGTACTGCGTGACTTCCGGCTGAGTGCTAGAGAAGACAATCGACTTAACCTTGCTAGATTCATGGCTTACCCCACCATTCCATTCGTTCATGCATTTCTTTAATTAGATTCATGCAATAGAGGAACAAGTTTTAGTCACGTACCTGAAGTCAAATGGCTGCTGTGAGGTGCTGTGGCTAGTCATTGCTGCATGCACTGGTTTCTTTGGTTGCATGAGGGCGTGGATGCTAATTTTTTGTTTGCTTTCCTTGTGCAGGTGTCCTCTGGCTGGATCCAAGCTGCAGAAGTTCATTTCCACATTTAGATCTGCACCTTCAAGCTGCTGCTGCTGAATTTTCACAGGACCAGAACTTGTTTTCACCATTTCTCCCAAACGGTAAACCGGATCAATCTGAAACTTATTGAGCACGTTCCTATCATCATTATGCACCTCCCATAGAAAAATCGTGATCAATGGATGCACAGATTTCGAGAAAAATGGAAAATGGCTGAAGATTTCAGAGATCAATTTCTCGGAAACCGTGCATCGGAATCGGCTGAAACTGCTTGGGTAAGTTACTATCCCCCATATGCATATCCCCATGAAACAGGTTTTGAAACGGATGCACGGATATGGAGAAAATGCAAAAATGGTTGATGGTGATGGAGGCTAATTTCTTGGAAACCGTGCACCGGAATGGCCTGAAACTGCTCGAGCATGTTTCCATCATCCCTATACAATTCTATGTAAAGCAGTTTTTCAAATGGATGCATGGTTTTCAAGTTATGGCAAAAACAAATTTTGTTCTATGTATTTTCTCTTCAAAGCATTTTGCAAGTTTTTGCATGGAAAGAAAAATTGAGCTTGGGCTGTGATGCAGGTATGGAGATGATGGAGGAGGAGTTTGAAGATTGCAGGAGGACTTATGAACCCTTGAGGAAGCTACCATGTTAACCAAACTGCCTTTTTGAAATCCATTTCTAGCTTCCTACAATTTCTACAGGAACTTCCTGTAGAAGCACAATGAGAAGCACAATGAGGTGGAAAAGATGATGGAAAAGGGTGAGGAATGGGAACATGGATGCTTGCAGGCATAACCAATGGATTCCAAGCTTTAGATCCCCTTCCAAAATCGAATCTGGCTCGCTTGAAGGTTCTACAGGATGTTTCCTGTAGAAATATAGAACCTCCTCTAGAAGGCACAAAAACTCCTTTGTCTTTGTTTTGAGTGATCCTCTTGACCTGCAATGTCATTGCTGCAACCTGAAATTATTCAATGGGAATTAGATTTATTTTTTCTTTTTCTTTTTCTCTTTTTTTTTTTTGAAAAACAACTAGGGCGCCTCATGGAGGTTTTCACCCTAATTGCCTGCCCTGGGCGCCTCCAAGGGAGGTTTTCACCCAGAGACCTTATTCTCTTTTCTATTTTTTCCCAACCCATTGACTGCCTCATGGAGGTTTTCAATCAATGAGCCAATCTAAGGCGCCTCCGAGGAGGTTTTCACCTTAGATTTTTCCTCTTATTTCCATTTTTTCATTTCATTTCTTTTTTCCTTTTTTTCTTTTTTTTTTCTACCTTACCCTACTTGAAAAAAAAAATCGTTCTCAAGTATAAGAATACTTGCAATGGAGCCATGTGCACATCGAGATTAGAGAAAAAATGATGTGGAGGCTCGAAATGCATGCTTGGACAGCTATCCGGATTTTAGATACCAAATGATCTGACTTTGAAGGGATCAAACATAACTGAGGAAGAGAGTACTGCTGCAACTTAGTGACTGTCTGGAACCATGTCTCAATATAGCTTTGATATCCTTGGTCCTTTTGCTGATCTGGATCATTCTTCATGTCACCTTCTATCTTGACCTTCTCATCTTCCTCTTTTTGTTGATCTTTCTCTTGAGTACATGGAGGATTTGATGGTAACCATGAGGGAACTCTCTCGATCTCTGATTCTGATCTCTTCTCTTCATCAAGTGTAGCCCCTGGTTCTTTGATCTGCTCTTTGGAATTTTCTTTTGCCTTTGGACCTTCAATTTTGTCAATATAATCTCTGTTTTGCAACACTCTTCCTGAGCTTTGGTGAAGATCATTGAGCTTAGGAGGAGTCATTTGGACATGTTGTGCCTCAGCTTTGCAATTGGGTTGAGATGCTCCATGGTATGGTTTTGGAAATGGTGGTACAGGTAGTTGAGTGGAGGTGTGTATTTGAGATGGATGCGGATGAGGTTGTAGTTGGGTAGGCATTTGGGGTTGCCTTGGTGGAGGAGGAGGTGATGGTTGCGGTTGAGCAGGTGGTGGAGGAAAAGAAGTGGGAGGATTGTTGTACTGGGGCCTCCACCCCTGATGAGGTGCATTCCACTGAGGTTGTGGCTGAGCATAAGAGTGAAATGAATGAGCAGCTGGTTGGGCATAATATGGATCTGTGAAGGAACAAGGAAGAGGTGTGAACCAGGAAGGATGAGTAGGGGGACCCCAAGAAGGCATGAAAGTGGCTTGATAGGGGTCATAATAGGTCTCGGATGTCCCTTGCAGTTCCTGTTGATAAGATCTAGGTTCATGTGGCCTCCTTTGGTTCATATAATAGAGTGATTTAGTGGCTCCTTTGGCTCTCTGATATGCAGCTTTGATTCTGGGTAAGGAAGGGCACTGATCTGTAGGATGGTATTCTTTACATACAAAACACACTTCTATAGAGTACAATGGACATTCGTTCCTAGGATGATTTCTAGTGCACCTAGGACAAAAAATGGCCAAAGCCCTCTTGGCTTCTTCTTGCTTCTTTTGGATCCGCAAGGTATCCAGTTGCATGGCAAGAAACTGCCTCATATCACTCTTGAAATCTTCGATCTGATTTTCAAATTCGTCTTTGGACAAGGTGCTGCTCCCAACATTTCTGCTTGTAGCCATTTGCTCCAGAGGAATGGTTTCTTCTTCTTCTTCCCTTGAGGTTCTTCAAATATGTCTTGTTGTCCACCTAAGGGTTCTTTAATCACAGCCATCGAAGAAGAGAGAATGTTGGCTGTGTGAAGCAGTGGGGGTGTTGTGCAATCATTTTTCTAACTTATCTCTACTCCTACAAGGCATGAAATGAAATATTTTTGGTTGATTTTTGCTTTTTTCTACTTCTACCTGCAAAACTGAAATAGATTGAACTGCAACTAACTATCTTGCTAAAATGAAAATGCGGAATTGAAATGAAAGCAGGAAAGGACTAATCTATTTTGCTCAAATGAAATTGCAGGAATGAAATGCTAGTTTACGCTTGCGGAATTGAAATGCTAATCTATGCTTGCAGAAATGAAATTGCGGAATTGAAATGCTAATCTATGAAAGCGGGAAATGCTAATCTACTTTTGCATAAACGAAATTGCATAATGGAAATGAAATAAACTACTTAGAAGAAGACTGTAGTGGAGAATAGAAGAAAAGCAGCAATCACCAATACTCTGACGCTTCCCCGACAACGGCGCCAAAAAGATGGTGGGCTCCAGTATTGTAGCAATAATGCTACAACTCCTGGAACTCCCTTCTTTAATTTTATCAACCTGGTAGTTCGTAACAAACTTGGAAGCGACGGTGCTGTATGCACAAGTACTAGCTCTTGCCGTAGCTGTCACTTGGTCAGCTGGCACAAGTCCACTAGGAGCTTAAGCCAACTTCTATGAGCTCTTAGAAGAAGCTTTTGAATTGATGGATGAAAGCTAACTCGAAGGAAGCTAATATAATTGCAAAAAGAAACTGAAATCCAAAAAGAAACGCAAACCCTAGCAAACCCTAATTCTACCAGCTAGTCCTACTGACGCAAAGGAGAGCATGCAAACTACTAAAAGAGATGCCATTACTTCTATGAAGGTAAAATACATGTGTCTAAACTACCTCTATCTGAAGAAAACATCTTTTTGTATTTTTGTTTAAGTTGTTGGAATTATCATGCATGTGCTTCTAACTATTTTTGATTGTGCAGAGGTGGATCAAGGAGGAGAAATGCTTGGGAAAGGTTGGGAAGGTTCAGAGAGGGTCTAAGGGGTCCCTAACACCCTTCCAGAGAGTCTCACAAAGTTTGGCTGCCAAGAAACCGTGTTTATGAGCTTCTACAGGAAGTCTGCAGGGGTTCTACAGGATGTTCTGTAATTCTTCTACAGGATGTTTCGAAATGGGATTTTGGAGCATGGATGGAGGGAAAAAGATGGAGGAATGAGTATGGAGGTGAAATAGGGGTGTGAAGAGGTCTAGGACTTGGTGGATGAGGCTAAGGAGCGATTGGATTTGTTCAAGGATGGAGGAAGCGATGATGCACAAGAATGTAGGAATTAGGGCAAGGTGGGGAAAGTATGGCAAATGAAGGGTACGAATCATGGACTAAGGGTTGGAGCAGATTATTTGATGGATTATGGGTAGATAGAGAAGGATAACAGGTGCTCTGCAAGTTATTTTTCGAATTTAACAAATGAAGACTTGAAAAATCAAGAACCTAATTACCTTGACCTAATCTGACCTAGATAATAGCAAAAGAAATGGAACAGAAGTTTATTTGCACGAAATCAGATGAACTAACTATGCAACTAAGCAATCATAACCCTAAGCATGCAGTCAAAACTGATATCAAGTTTGACAACTAAGAATCCAACACTAATACTTGCATGGTGAAGCAAAACAGCGTTTTTGTGGGCAACAAGGTCACCTTTGTCCCAACTCACGATCCCACTGAGGGAGAGGTAAGATCAGAGGTGCTTGAGCCCCTTTTTCCAAGGATCCTTTATGTTATTAATCTATCCAAATCAATCTGAACATGAGAATCTGCTTTAATCATCAAAAGCAACCTAAATAATGCAACAAGTTTTAAATCTAAATAGCAGATTTTACTCTAAGAATGCAGCAAAGACACATGAAAGTAAACAAAGGAGGTATTGGGCGCTTGAGATGGGCCCAACCCCAAGAGCTACAACCTCCTAAGAGAGATTTAGAGCTGGTGAAAAGTTGGATTCATCTTTATTGATCAAGAAATGAAGAGTTACATCAAAACTGTCCACAAGGAGAACTTGAAAATGAGCTGACAGCAAAACTAATCTATTTCCTAAAAATCGAACTGCAAAATGACTACAACAAGACTATGAAATGACTAACTACCAGCTAACCAAAATGAGGCCCTAAGCCTTCTTATTTATACAAATTGAGGACCCAACAGTCCTCCTAAACTTTAGGGACTCGGCTGCCCAAAACTTGTAGTTAACAACAGTCCTACTTGACTTGCTTGGCTGCCCTTGTGCTAATTGATTTGGTGGCCCTTGAACTCCAAGCTAATGGTGTAGAATTCGAGGTAAGGGCCCATAAATGAAGGGGACACCTTCCTACAAATCCTCTCCCTTGTTCTCCCACGAATTTGGCTACCAAGTGCTCATTAAAACCTTTAATTTTGTCTCCAAGTTGACCAAAAAGGCTACACAAAGCACCCATTAGACTTGTTGGCATAATGACTAACCCAATTCACTCTATTAGCATAAATATAATCAAAAACATGCAATAAACTAATGAGAATGGTGGATTAAGTCGAATTAGGAGGTTGAATGAGCCCAAATAATTATCCATTTTTGGGGCTCATCACTTTGTTCAAGGCATCTGTGTGAATGTGAAAGGGTAGGGCCCAGTTTGGGCCTCTGAGAATTAGGGTAGTTACTAACCTGCTCTTCAAGGTATCTAGGGCTTCTTGACAGTTTTCGGACCATATGAACTCAACATCTTTGCCTAAGAGGCCAAACAAAGGAGAGGCTAGCTTGCTGAAATCTTTAATGAATGTTCTGTAATACCCATCTAAGCCTAGGAAGCTTCTCACATCTCTCACCTTTTGAGGAGGTGGGACCCTTTGGATGATGGCAATCTTGTTGGGGTCCACCTATAGTCCTTGTTGAGATATTGCATGGCCTAACACAGTCCCTTCAGTCATCACAAATTCGCATTTCTTCAAACTGAGGGATAGGTTCATCTAAATACACTTGTCTAGAACTTTACCTAGGTTAGCTAAAGCTTCCTGAAAGTCAGAACCATGAGTAAAATCATTCATGTATATTTCCACTACATCATGAACCAGTTCATAAAATATACTCAATACCGCTCTTTGGAAAGTGGTTGGAGCATTGCACAAACCAAAAGGAAGACCCGGTATGCAAAGGTACGCCAAGGACAAGTGGAAGTGGTCTTATCTTGATCTTCTAGGCTGATTTGAATTTGATTGTATTCGCTAAACCCATCTAGGAAGGAAACAAACTTTTTCCCTGCTAGACCATCTAACACTTGATCTATGAAAGGTAAAGGAAAATGGTCCTTTTTAGTGGCTTCATTCAATTCCCAATAGTCGACATAGATTCTCCACTTGCTATTTTTCTTTGGCACTAGCACCAAAGGAGAGACACATTCATTGTCAGAGATGGGATAGATGAATCCTGCATCAAGCAATTTCTGCAGTTCTTCCTTAACAATATCTTTAAGTGCTAGATTCATCCTCCTTTGAGGATGCCTAACTGGTTTGCAATCTTCCTTAATGTATATATGATGATTACATACTGAAGGGTGCACTCCCTTCATCTCCTTATAACTCCAGGCGAAGGCATCTAAATGTTTTCTCAGTAAGCTACACAGCTCCTTCTCCTGGGAAGTGGATAGGGATGGATTGATTTTCAAGGTTCTTTCTGGGCTAAACTCTATATTCTTAACACAGAGAGAGGTTGGGTCGGCCACACTGATATCAGTTGATGGGTTTTCTTGGATTTCTCTCATTATGTCCTCTAAGGGTAATACACTGGAAGGTGGATTCTGAATCAAATTTTTAATCATATCATCCTCATCTTGCAGTTTCACCCCCATGAAAGTTTCTAATGCACAAAGAAGTGCAGAATAGACTTCATCCTCATCTTCCTCCTCCAACCAAAGAGGTAGATTATGTTCTAGCAAGGGTTGGGCAGGAGGGTATAGGATTAACTGCTTGGACATATGCCCATTCTTTATGGTCATGTTCCCATCTCAACAGCTAATGTAGGCATCAGCGGTAGCCAGCCATGGTCTTCCCAGGATGAGAGGATACCCAGTGAGCTTTGCCTTCGGCTGGAGAACTAAGAAATCAATAGGGCACTCCCAAGAATCAATGGAGTCCATCATATCTTCCACAATCCCCTCAGGGGTCATGGTGGAGCGGTCTGCTAACTATAGCACGGTTGTGGTCTTCCTCAAGGAACTCTGAAGGTTGAGTTTGAGCATCGTGTCCTTTGTCATCACATTAATGGCAGCTACTAGATCAATAAAAGTGTGTGGGATCATCGTGCCATTGATTTGGACATCAACTACTAGGCTTCCAGGGTCTAGATACTTTGGCCAGATTACCTGCCCCAACATCAGGTCGGACAGTTGGCCTATGACATTGATGGTTGGGGCATCTCTCTTACACCTTCCTAGATGCCTGAAGCACTTCTCTTTGATCAACCTATTGTAGATAGGCACATCTTTTATGGCTTGGAGAAGTGGTATCTTCACACATAACTGTTTCAATTCTCCTAGAAGTTCAGTTTCCTCTGGAGTAGGCTATGTTGTCCTAGATAGTCTTTGAGAAAAGGGTGGAATTGCTTTAGGTTCACTTCCCTCTTTATCTTCCTCAACCTCCCTAGGTGGAGGCTAGCTATCTGGGAGAACCTTCCCAGATCACAGGTTAAGCTCCTGAATCTCCACAGCATAAGTTTGGCATGATGGTTCCCCACTATACACTTGCTGAGCATGTCTATTGTTCAGGTTCGGGTTCGGCTGGACAGGCATTTGGGGTTGCCTTGGTGGAGCAAAAGGTAATGGTTGTGGTTGAGTAGGTGGTGGAGGCAAAAGAGTGGGAGGAGAGTTGTACTAGGGCCTCCACCCCTGATGAGATGCATTCCACTGAGGTTGCGACTGAGCATAGGATTGAAATGAATGAGCGGCTGGTTAGGCATGATATTGAGATGGGAAGGACCAAGGAGGAGGCATGGACCAGGAAGGATGAGTAGGAGGGCCCCAAGAATGTATGGAAGTGACATTGTTGGGGTGGTAGTATGCCTAAGATGTCCCTTGCATCCCCTAATGGTATGGTCTAGGTCCATGCAGTCTCCTTTGGTTCATGAAATAGAGTGGATCAGTGGCTCCTTCGGCCCCTTGGTATACTACTTTAAGTCTGAGCAAGGAAGGGCACTTATCTGTAGAATGATCTTCTTCACAAACTGAACAAACCTCTATAGAGCTCAATGGACATTCATTCCTAGGATGTCTCCTGGTGCATCTAGGAAAAAAAATGGCCAAAACCCTCTCTGCTTCCTCTTGTTTTCTTTTGATATGTAAGATATCCATTTGGATTGTAAGAGTCTGCAACATCTCACTCTTGAAGTCTTCCATCATGTTTCCAATTTCTCCTTTAATGGATGAATTGGAAGAAGAGGTACTGGCTATGGGTTGACTACCTCTACCTTTCTTTCTGGCTACTCTAGAATGGTTTCTAAAAATAATCTTTATGTCCTCGTAAGATAGTTGGTAGATGTCTCCCCCGGCTAGCAGATGGAGGGTTTCTAGAAGGTCTTCTGGAATTCCCCTGAGCAGGACCAACTTCAAAGATTTAGGGTCAAGTGTACACCTGGCCCTTTTGTAACTGAGCTAGAACCTCTCTTCATAATCTTCCAAGGATTCATCACTTCCCATGGTCATTCGGAAGATTTCTTCTTTGGTATCTTTTGACCTACAGTAGTCTCGATACTTGTCATTAAAGGCCTGCTGCATCTGAGCCCAAGTTGTGATGCTATTGCCAGGTAACCCCATGAACCAGCACAATGCTACATCCTTGAGAGTAGAAGGGAATAGTTTCAACTTTTTCTCATCTTCTGCATAGTCATAGGTTCGACAAATGACAGCAAACTCAAACAAGAAGGTGTCAGGATCTTCTGTAGTCAAACCATGGAAGTGAGGTAGGGATGAAGGACTTATATTCTTCATTTTGGTGTCCCCATTGGTCTCCCGAATGGGAAGGGTACCCTCTATCGTCTCTCCATTTCCCCTAGCATTTTTGTTTCCAGCCATCGGCTCGGGAGGGATGTTTTCTCCTTCTTCTTCCCCTATAGGTTCTTCAAATGTCTTAGGTTGCTCACCTAAAGGTTCTTCTTGATCACTGCCACTAAAGAAGAGACAAGGTTGGCTGTGTGAGTTAGTGGGGGTGTTGGGAAAAAAATTTCCTAAATTATCTCTATTCCTACGAGGCATGAAAGGAAATATTTTTGGTTGGTTTTTGTTTCTTTTTCCCCACACTGATTATACCTGCAAAACTAAAATTGATTAAACAAAAAAAATTGCAACTAACTGAAATGAACTTGCTGAAATGAAATTTGTAGAATTGAAAAGGAAAGCAAGGAAATGTAGAATTTGAAGGAAAAGAAATGACTAGTCTACTCTTGTTGAAATGAAATTTGCAGAATTGAAAAGGAAAGAAAGGAAATGCAGAACTGAAAGAAATGACTAGTCTACTTTTGTTGAAATAAAATATTAGTAGAATATTACGATAGAAAATAGAAGAAAGTAGTGATTACAAAATACTCTGACGCTTCCCAGGAAACGACGCCAAAATGTGGTGAGCACCAGTATTGCAGCAATAATGCTGCAACTCCTGGGCTGCCTACTTTACTCTTATCAACCCGGTAGTTTGTAACAAACTTGGAAGCGATGGTGTTGTATGCACAAGTACTAGTTCTTACTGCAGGTTGTCACTTGGTCAGCCGGCGCAAGATCACTAGGAGCTGAAGCCAACTTCTATGGATTCCAGAAGAATCTCTATATGTGATGAAAGAAGATATTACTCTACAGAGGCTACTTTAATTGCAAAAAGGAGAAAGACTGAAATGCAAAGTAAACCTAGTAAACCCTATAACCATCTAATCCTACATTTGTAGAAAACACTATGAAAACCATGAAATGAATGCCATTACCTACTCAAGGAAGTAAACAACATCTACTCAAGATATTTCTGGAAGTAAATGAGAAAAAAAACATCTTTTTGGATTTCTATGTATTTTTATGTGAATTTTACATGCATGTATTTTATTGTGTGTGAAGGTGGAAGCGAATAAGTGGGGTTGAAGGGTGACTTTGGGACATGAGAGGATGTAGGATGGTGTGGATGGGTCCTAGGAGGTCTTAGGTGGCCTTCTGGAGGCTTTTCCCACACTCGGCCTTCAAAAGAAAGCCTACAGGAAAATCTACAGGAGGACACAGGGGATCTACAGGAGGAGGCTGAGAGCAGTTTTCATGGTTTTGAGGGTATGAGAGTGGGTGGTAAAGGTGGATGAAGGTTGGAACGAGGTGTTAAGGTGCCTAAGGTCTATCAATAATCACCAGGAGAGAGAAAGATGGTTGGGTTTGCTCAAGGAGAGAGGAAGAAGCTCTGTGGAAAAATGTAGAAAACTAAGGCATATTTGAGGTGAGCTTTGGGCGACCTATAAGGCATGGATTAGAGAGAGGATGTGATGGCTGATAGACTATCCTATTGTTAGAAGAGATCTACTGCAAAAGAACTGATAGTCAACCAATAAGATCAATCAAGCAATGAAACGAGTGCATCTAGAAAAATAAAATTTTGCATCAAGCTAGTCTAAACTATGACCTATGAAAGTAGATGCTGAGAAATGCTACAAGAAATAAAGCATGGAAGAAGACTTATTGAAAATAAAGAAGTGAGCCTGGTAGAAAAGATCCAAAGCAAAGCATTTACCTTCTAACAAACTGCAAACACTAGAAGTCCTATGAATGAGGAAAATCTGTGTTTTTGGGGTAGAAAGAGGGTCTTTGCCTCAATTCATGATCCCAAAGGGAGGAAGAGAGGCCAAGGCACTATTGCTAGCCTTTTGAATATTATTTTTATCACTACTTAACATGCTATAGAAAGCACAAATGGAAGCAAACTCCTAAATCATCAAAAGCAACCTATTCTTAACCATGAAATAGATACATCAAATACAACTAATCTACAAACTGAAATAAAACATACAAATACAAGTAAAGAGGAACTTGGCTGTTTGGATTGGGCCCTAATCCAAGAGCTTTAGCCCTCTAAGGTAACTCAGTGCTAACTCAAAAAGGATTCCATCTTTATTCTCAAAACAATAACAAGATTACATGAACTGTCAAGATAATAAGCTCGAAGTTGAGAAGAGTTTACATAAGAAAAACTACAGCAAAAATCCAACATAAAATCTGACCCTAGTGAGGCCCTAAGCCTATCTACTTATAAAACTAAAGCTACCAACAACTTCCTTAAAATCAAGGAGGCCTGGCTCCAAAAACTCGAGATAATCATCAGTTATCCTCCACTTGCTCAGCTGCCTCCTAGTGCATTGATTTGGCTGCTTGTACTCCAAACTGAATGAAGGGGAATTTGAAGTGGGGAGTAATAAATGAGGGGGATTCCCTCCTATAAGTCCTCTCCTTTGTCTGCTTTGAGTTATTTCTGCCATTTGTCCACTGAATCTTTGACTTTGTCTTCAAAATTCAACAATAAGCTGCATTAAACACACATTAGACCACATGGCATCATAACTAACTCAACTCACTCCATAAGCATAAATATAATCAAAAAACATACAATAAGCTAAGAGAATGGTTGATTTGACTATGTGAGGTGGTGAAATGAGCCCATATAATTACCCATTTATGGGGCTCATCAAGTATGTATTCTGATTGCTATTGGATTGTGATCCTGATATAGGATTTTCGAGAAACCATGGGAGAGTAGCCATGCAGCGAAAAATCCATAGTTGTTGAATGCTTGTGGCAGACTCTTAAACCCCCAAAGGCACCCCATGTTTCCTCTCTTCTTTACCACCCACTCTCAGCCTAGATACTCGCTCTATATATATGAATGTTTGATGGTCTAGGAGATGGTGTTTCTTGTCTTCTACGACTTGAATTATTCAAATTGTACGGATTAGTGGGATGGGCAAACAATCTCATTATTGGAATGAACTCCCACAACCTTTTAAAAAGTGAAATTTCCAGATGAATAAATTGGAAATTTACATTACCAGAAAGTAGAGATTGGTGATACAAGATGAAATTTGTTTTTTTAATTATATTTTTTCTCAATATTTTTTTTAATTCTTTGAAACATGTTGCAAATTTTTTTTACCAGCTTGTATTTCTTGGGAAAATTGCAAATTTCTTTTGATGAAATGGTGAGGTTTTTCCAGGAACAGAGGTGGTTGTTTCTCAGACAGGGTAAATATTAAGAAAGAAGAAATGTGAGGCATAAACGGTGTCTCCCACTCATTCCCAACCAGTGATCCTCAACATCATGTTCTGGTAACATGATCCAAAATGTCATGAGAGAAAATTATAGATATAACTGAACAATTCTTTAGATGATGAATGGGACAAATTCAAGTCTCCTGCATTCAAATATCTTAAAAAGAAAAGAAAGAATAGGTGAAAACAAGCGAACAATCTTGTGATAATATAACTTGTATAATCAACGTAATAGGAGCCTAGGAGGAAGTGTAGTTAAATTGCTGAAATTATAAGGTTGTGTTATTTTAAAAATTTATTGTTGATACTATCATTTGCTATATAGTTTTTACAGAAAGGTCGGAGAAACCCCACTTACTTTCCTTTTGAATCAGTCTTGCCTTTTGAACTATTGTCATATTGGAAAAAGCAATTGCATCCTGATTTAATACTAATAGTATACAAATTATAACATGGATATGGATATTGATGGGCCAACATTTTAGAAAAATCTGGATATGGTACAACTGAACATTGTATCTGTTAAAATACACACACAAGCACAGAAATCAAGTTTTCTTTTTTAGAAGACATGACATGGCATTCATACCAAATGTATCCTAAAATGTGAATGGATCTTGTATAGACCCCATAGAGATCTATGATTTATCCAGTCCATATATGGTTCATGGATGTTTCATTGTGCTTCTAAGGAGGATATGGATTTGATGTGTCTGAGGATATTTAGAGGGATCAGATGGAAAAATCTTGTGACATAGCGCACATTGGGTCTTCAGAGGGTATTAAAGTCTCTGAATACATGTGTATATTCTAGTTTGTTGCTCAAGACAAAATTATAATGTTATCCTTGTGGCCAATGCATTTGTAATTTTATTTGTTTTCTATAAAGATCATTGTCCATTACTCTAGTTAGTCTTTGTGTAATGATTTATGTATATGAGCAATGGAAGTTTTCTATCTGCAATTATATTTATTTTAGTGGGTTGATTTCTTTCATGTAAATCTTCAAATAGTCATGCTTAAGCATGTGGAGATTGTGGTATCAGAAGTGAAGATAAAATACATATATATGCATGATAGCAACTAGATGTACATGAAAGGAAACTTGGGAAAAATTGGTATTATGAATGACAAAGAGAAATTAGAAAGTTTTCCTAAAACCTCTAACACAATTTATACCATTGGATCAACATCCCAAACCATGACATTAATGTGTTAATGAACCGTGTGGAAAACTATATTGGAATTGAATGTTCCAAGAGGTAAGGGATTTAAATGGTGATTGGTACAAATGCAGTATAGATGCATGGCTAAATAAAATCACCTAACCCTGGAAAAGAAGCTTAGGTAATAAAAAAAAACCATGGTTGTATCATTGATGTATTTTTATGTAATGATACATATACCTATGCATTGTCATAAATTGTATGTGTTACCATAGTTTGACTAAGTGTTTATTCGAATAAACATGTTTTAAAAAGGATCATACATAATATCCATGCATAGTAATGAGTCATACGAATCTTCCATGTAAACACTTCCTGATGAATTCTGGTATTGATAGTCTCTTACATGTTGAAAGAAGGTAAAAGTCAACAATCATAAAGATGTTGGTTACCCCAAATCCTATTAAAGGGGAGTATGTTTTGTATAAGAAAAGAGCGTGACTGACCTAGTGATTATATTGGCAAAGTAGTGTGGAGTTGTTGTTGTGTTGTGATAGATTGTATGTTTTATGCTTAGATGTTGGGCATAGTTGTGATTTGTAGAATCAATGTTATGCTGCTATCAATGCTTACAAATATGCATAGCATGTAGAAATTTGGTTCTTCCTACATGCAGGGGATTTGAGTTGCTTGAACTATATTGAAGTTATATATTGATAGCATACATGCTTGGGTTGTTATATGCCAATAGTAAATAGGCAAAGTATGCATGACTATGTTAGGAGTCATGCTAGACAAAGAAATTGAAGGTTATTAATCTTACTGACAGGAAAAATCTTATAACCAAATATGTTATAGCATGCAATAGGGAGAAAATACCTTAAAAGTAATGTTGTTCGATTTTGTTAAAATTAATAACAAGTAATGCATATGGGTGGAAGATATCATTACTTGAGTGGCACACTTACATATGTTGCCTTCATGAATACAAGAATCACAAATTCTCATAAAACTAGACTATGATTCTGGTCAGAGATTAAACTATGGTCATCATGCTATAAAAACAACTTATTAATGGTATAATTGCTATGAAAGTATTATACCAAGGTAAAGGATGGTGAGAGCATGTTATAGTATAAGGCTATATAACCTGCACAAATTTTCATTTCAATTAATCCTTTGATTAATGCATCCACATACAATGTGATTCGTTCTTCGGTTGGAAGAAAGTATGGTTAAGGGGAAATTTAACTTAAACAGATTTCCAGGACATATGCATATTTGATGGATATGCATAATGGAACTTATAAGTATTCTTGATCCGGATTTAAACAGGAACGCAACAAATTACAGAGATAACCATATACACAAAGATGCAGCGGAAATAATACTTCATTTCATTAATGGAAAATACTGAAATATGCTTACAAACAGAAATGGCAATAAACTAGCTAGGGCGATGGTAGCTTATCTCTGAGAAGAGATGTGATGGCTACATGCCTCTGAACTGTCTTACAATGAGGCTCGAAGGCCTATTTATTGTTGAGAAACAATGGAAAACCCTTAACATTCCAAAACCTAACCCTAGGAGACGAAACGCCAAACTGTGGGCCCCGTTTGGGTAAATTGGTACATCAACTTCCCGGGGTCGTAACTTTGGCATACGATCTCCGTTTGACGCGTACAATAGCTCGTTAGAAAGATCTATCCGAGCACTACCACTTTGGGAAGGGCAACATCGGTCCATGGACCCATGTTGCCCCCAGATTTCCCAAAAAACGTCGTTTAGGGCCTCAAAACGGCTCCGGAAGTTCAGGACCCGAAAAACTGCTAAAAATAGTAAGTTGTGCTACAATTAAGGAAACTGAAAATGCTGAGAAAGACAATGGTGGGGGTGCAGGTGGACTTGGCAGGTGGCCACCAATATCCACCTGGATCATTCCTCCCCCCTTAGGAAGCAATGGTCCCCATTGCGTTGAGCTCCTCCATGAGATGAGGAAACTTCTGCTGAACTTGTTCCCTGGTGAGCCACTTGCCCTGCTGAAGGAGTTGGCCCGCTTTGACAACTTGATACAGTTGGATATTCTGTTGGCAAGTGTTCTTGATCTGTGTGTCCATGATCCGATCAGTTGCAGCTTGTTCCATGCAATCTGGATTTAATTCTGTGGGTTTGAGCTGTTCTGCAATGTCGGATGTGTCTAGCAATGGTGGAAAGTATGGCCGAAGGCGGTCCACATTAAATACTGGGTGCAGGCCAAGGAATGGGGGAATGCTGAGCTCAAATGCATTGTCTCCCATAGCCTTAGTAATGGTGTAAGGACCATATCGGAGTGGTCTCAATTTCCGATAGGCTCCAGTAAGGCGTTCCTTTTGCAAATGCAACCAGACTTTGTCGCCCACCTGACACTTGTGTGGCACCCGATGTTGATCATGTCGCTGCTTGTACTTGGCATTTGATTTCTCAAGAATGTCATGGACCTGCTGGCGAATATGTTGGATTCGCTCAATGAAGCTGGTGGCCTTATCTGTTTCGGACTGGACATGAGCTGAATTCATGTGAGTAGCTGCAAGCGGCATGGCCACATCAATGGGGCATAGTGGCTGGAATCCCAAACCCACCTGAAAAGGGCTATGGCCAGTGGAGCTGTGAAGAGCTCGGTGGTAGCTGTGCTGAACGTAGGGGAGGCTCTCGTCCCATGTGCGTGGATGCTTTGAGTTATACATGCGCAGAATGTGCACAATCATCCTATTGACAACCTCCATCTGGCCATCAGTTTAAGGATGGAAGGCTGTGGACTTCGTGAGTTTGGTGTCCAGCATTGACCAGAGACTGGACCAAAAGGTGCTGAGAAACCGACTGTCCCGATCTGAGATGATAGACTGTGGGATCCCAAAGTGCACCCACACTTGTTCAAAGAAGAGTTTAGCAGTGGCTTCTGCTGTGATATTCTTCTTGCAGGCCATCATAATGGCCATCTTTGAGAACCTGTCGACGACCACAAAAACACAGTCATTTCCATGCTTAGTGGAAGGAAGGCCTGACATGTAATCCATGGAGATGGATTCCCAAGGTCGACTAGGGGTAGGCAACGGGGTATAGAGGCCTTGCTTCTTAATGGTCGGTTTGGCAATGGCACAGGCAGTACATGATCGGATGTACTTCCCAACATCCTGTCGAAGATTCGGCCAATAGAAATAGTTTTGCAGTACTGCCACTGTTTTCTCGACCCCGAAATGCCCAGCAGCCCGACTGTAGTGTGCTTCCCAAATCATCTTGGCACGCTCGCTTGAAGGAACACAGAGGTGACTGAGGTGGCATAATAGGGCATCCTGGAGGTGAAAATCTGCAACCTGCCGACCTTCCAAGAGTGCCTGGTATGTGTGGCCGAATTCTGGGTCGCTTTTGTAGAGAAGTGGCCAATCAGAAGTCTCGTGCCCGCAAGAGTTGAGCACGGTGGTTAGCGCCATGATCGGTGGTCGACTGAGGCAATCTGCAACATTATTGGTGCTACCCTTTTTATACTTGATATTCAAGTGAAACTGTTGCAGGTATGTAGACCACTTCTGATGGCGATCATTCTGCAATTTCCCTTGGGTCTATATGAACTGCAGAGGTCGGTGGTCTGTGTGGATGACCGTTTCCTTCCCCAAAATGTAATGCTTCCATTGTCGGCAGGCCTGTACAATGGAATACATCTCTTTATCATAAGTGGGGTACTTCCGAACTGTGTCTGAAAGTGTTTCACTGTGATATGCCATTGGATGTCCATGTTGAGTAAGGACCGCCCCAATAGCATAGTCAGAGGCATCTGTCTCGACCTCAAATGGTTGTTGTAAATCTGGTAACGCGAGCACTGGTGCCGTGCAGAGGCGATCCTTCAACTCCCTGAATGACTTCTGTTGAGATTCAGACCAAAAGAATTTTGCTTTCGCCCCGCCCTTGGTGACTTGACTCAAGGGCCAAGAAATATGAGAAAATCCCAACACAAACCTGCGGTAGAAGTTGGCAAGACCTAGAAAGTTGCGGAGCTCTATTAGAGTGGTTGGAGAGGGCCAATCCCGAATGACTTGGACCTTGGCTGGATCGACATGCACCCCCTGTTCATCAATGATGTATCCCAGATACTGAACCTCGGTCATGCCAAAAGTGCATTTCTCCAAATTGGCACATAGCTTGTGTTGCCGCAGTGTTTGGAGAACCTGTCGGATGTGGTGGAGGTGCTCTTCCCAACTCTGGCTGAAGATCAGAATGTCATCCAAGTATACTACTACAAAGGAGTTGGTGAATGGCCGCAAGATGTCATCCATTAGCCTCATAAAGGTTGCAGGAGCATTCGTCAATCCGAAAGGCATGACCAACCATTCGAAGAGGCCCTCCTTGGATTTGAAGGCAGTCTTCCACACATCTGAGGGTTCAATTGGTACCTGGTGATATCCTGACTTCAAATCGATCTTGCTGAAATATTTCGCCCCCTTTAGTTGGTCTAGGAGGTCATCAATCCGCGGGATCGGGTACCTATTACGGACAGTGATCTTGTTCAGTGCCCGATAGTCAATACAGAGTCTCCACGTCCCATCCTTTTTCTGTACCAACACTATCGGGCTCCCACAGGGCGAAGAACTCGGACGGATGTGACCTTTCTGCAGGAGCTCTTGAATCTGTCTCTTGATTTCATTGTTCTCCAGAACAGAGCGCCGATAAATTGGTCCATTGGGTAGCGGCGCACCTGGGGTCAGATCGATGGAGTGCTTGACTTGACAGTGCAGAGGAACCCCTGCCGGGGAGGTGAAGATGTCTTCGTACTCCTCCACAATCTTGTCCATCTGTAGCTGTCGTGCAGAGGAACCCCGTTTGGAGGCCGCGGCCACTGTCTTCTTCTTCCCTTGAGGGCGTATCATCAGGAAAACAAATTTCCTAGTTTTGGAAATGATCTTACTGCATTGTTTTGCAGTAATCAAAGAGATGGCGGCAGGTGGTGCTACCTCTGGTATCCTGAACAACTTATTTCCCAATGTAATAATAACAGCACGGGGCCTTGATTCATACACAGCATGTCGCTTCCACAAGTATGGTTGTCCTAGTAATACATCACAAACTTCAAGGGGAGCAATGTCACACAATACCTCATCCGTGAAGGGCTTGATGTTGTATGGAAGGCGACACTGCTGGCTCACGCGAAGATCTCGCCCTTGGTGAAGCCACCCAATGGTGTATGGTTGTGGATGTGCTGTGGTCGGTAAGCCCAACCGCTTCACGACCTCTGCCGAAATGAGGTTCTTTTGACTCCCGCTATCAACAATGAACTGTATCGGGGAGCCCTTTACCCACATCTGGGAGTGGAAGAGACGCTCCTCCTCCTCTGGATCTTCGGGTTCATTTTTCTGGATCTTTGCAGTAGCAACAGTGGCGCTGGGATCCGCATCAATGATCTGCTTCCCTTTTTCATACCCCTTATCGGGTTCTGACTCAGAGTCGGAACATGCATCTAATTCTGAAACCTTTAGCTCAGCCACCAGTGACTGCTTGGCCCGACACTCACTTGTGTTGTGAGTGGAGCTCTTATGGAACTCGCACCATTTTCCAGTGTCCTTTCTCGGCTTCGCAGCGTTGCTCTTTGCTTGCAGCTTCGGCTGGTTGTCTTGGGTTGTCCTGCCTTGGCTTTGTCCTTTGTTCTGTGGTTTAGGGGCACCTTTCCCCTGCTTTGGATTCGCAGATCCAAAGTCTCGCTTCTTTTGTTTAAACTTCTGCTCGACCTTGACAACATACCGGTATGCTGCGCCGAGCGAGGGGATGTTTAAGAACTGTATTTCTTCCTGGATGTACTTGTGCAGGCAGCCACGGTATTTGAGTATCAAATGTTGCTCCGAATCCTTGATACCCAACTTTGTGCGAAGGGTATGGAAAAGATTGGTGAACTCCGGCACCGTCTTGGTCCCTTCCCTGCCGCAGCGTGGTCCACTTTATGTATTCATCCTCATAGCTTCCGACAGGGTAGTACTGCTCCTTGATGGCATCCCGGAACGAATCCCAGGTGGGTGCAGCTGAAAATAGTGAGCCAGTACTTTCATCCTTCTGCTCGCAGTAGGTTTCCCACCAGTCCTTGACGTGGGGGGCTGCTTTGAGAAGAGCAAAAACAATCTTTTCCCGACTCGAAAATTCATGAACAGAAAAATAACCCTCTAGCAGATTTAACTATTTATCTACGGCATCGGCGTCTATCTAACCCTTGAATATGGGGATTTCAAAATTAACTTGTACCTTAAAGGGTGTGGCGTTTCCAGAGGAGCTACTGGAAGCCGATGCGCCGCTTCTGGGTAGCCGCTGAAGGATCTGCGCAAAGCTGTCCATCATCGCGTTCCGTTGTCGCTCGAGCGCTTCTTCGAGCAAGATTTTGATGGGATCTCCTGCCCCCTCGTCTTTCTTCTCGTCCGCCATGGGAGGCCGTCGGGATTTGCGAGGCTGGTCTTGTAAAGGTTCAACCAGTTCAAGCCCTAACTCCTTATATCCCGACCTTGTTGGGGACATGCAAAGAAAAACAAAGAAAAAGCAGACCGCTCTGATACCACTGATCCGGATTTAAACAGGAACGCAACAAATTACAGAGATAACCATATACACAAAGATGCAGCGGAAATAATACTTCATTTCATTAATGGAAAATACTGAAATATGCTTACAAACAGAAATGGCAATAAACTAGCTAGGGCGATGGTAGCTTATCTCTGAGAAGAGATGTGATGGCTACATGCCTCTGAATTGTCTTACAATGAGGCTCGAAGGCCTATTTATTGTTGAGAAACAATGGACAACCCTTAACATTCCAAAACCTAACCCTAGGAGACGAAACGCCAAACTGTGGGCCCCGTTTGGGTAAATTGGTACATCAACTTCCCGGGGTCGTAACTTTGGCATACGATCTCCGTTTGACGCGTACAATAGCTCGTTAGAAAGATCTATCCGAGCACTACCACTTTGGGAAGGGCAACATCGGTCCATGGACCCATGTTGCCCCCAGATTTCCCAAAAAAACGTCGTTTAGGGCCTCAAAACGGCTTCGAAAGTTCAGGACCCGAAAAACTGCTAAAAATAGTAAGTTGTGCTACAATTAAGGAAACTGAAAATGCTGAGAAAGACAATGGTGGGGGTCCAGGTGGACTTGGCAGGTGGCCACCAATATCCACCTGGATCAATTCTTGAGTACAAACCATGGTAATTAATAAGCAAAACAAATGGTATGAACCACTATGTAAATTAAATGATATTTAACAATATATTAAAATAGATTGATATCATAATTTGTACCAAGCAATTTTGAGAGGATCTCTTATTGGATTGCATTGATAAGGTGTCTGGACAACATAAGGAAATGTTATGTAATAAGAATTCATAAAGTAGATAATTCATCTTCTAGTAAAGGTTGATTTAATGTTAAGGATGAGCTAACATGTAAATACCTTGAGATCATAAACACTTACAACTAAAAGGGGTGTAGGATTGAAAGTAGTAAAAAAAAAATTCAAGTATAACTACACTAAATTATGCATGGTCGACAAGTTGTTGAGGCATACAAAGGTCAATAATCAATCATACGGGATGGATTATGATCTACCTATGAGTTAACAGTATGCTTTAGAACATTAAGCAAAAGGTATGGTAAAGATCAAAATATGCATGAATACAATACTATGTCATTGATATTGTAACCACATGACATCTAGAATTAATTTACACATGACATAGAACTTTCTTAACTACATAGATGAACCATGATAAATGAATGTTGCTATGACACTAAACTGGTGGAAAAATATGTGGATAAAGTTTATTTCATGCAGGTGATACCATGAGGATGGTATTATAGGTTGTACCACAGTTGGACTATGTACAACAATACATATGGGACCATATGACTACATATGCTACAAGGTTGAAAAATGAAATGTGTATTGGTGTGTATAACATACCTTGTGTGCAGGTATGTAGTAGTCATTGGATGGATGTCTGGCTAGGTAAACAAACCTGGAGATTACCGAGAAGAAGGAAAGTAAGTTGGTATAAGTAACTATGGTTAATCACAGTTTGGCATACATACAATTATGATGAATATATGTATATGAATATATATTGTGATGTGAAATAATTTGTTATGACCTTGCAGGCATATTAATGTGGAAAATATGCTAACTAATGTATTATATGCAGAGAGACTGCAAGAAGCAGGTGTTTGACAAGAACACAAAGGCTTGAAAGAATGCAAGCAAAGAACATGCATTCTTCAGATAAAATAAATGATAAGCAATAGTTGCTTTAATAATATTAAGTAACAGATTATGATATTTATCATAGTTAAACTTTTGCATCTATAAATTCTCACAAATGGTTTGAAAAAAAAAATGTTACAGGTAGCTATGAAAGGAGAGCACTCCTTGAGACTAATGTAGCTATGGAAGGAGAGATGCTGGGAGCACTCCTTGAGACCAATGTAGCTATGGAAGGAGAGATGCTGGGAGCACTCCTTGTGACCAATGTACATTAGAAAAAGATTGCATCAGATGGTAGAGCCATGAGAGCTGTTGATTTAGAAACCATCTACCTGTGAATGAGAATATGATACAGTGATACACCGAGTACGGTGTAAAATTTAAGGGGGCAGTATGTAACACCCCTCCCCTGTGTACTAAATTATTGTAAACCTAAGCTAAGTTAAATCTAGGTGTGATATCCTCCCTTGTGTGTTAAATGTCTATAAACCTAAGATGAGGAAAGCTAAGTTTGATACCCTCGTTTGTGGGTTAAACTATTCTAAACCTAAGCTGAGGAAATCTAGGTGATATGTAATATGAAAAGCAAATGTGTTATTAAATAATTAATAAAACAAATCACTTGGAGGGTGGAGCACCAAGAGAGAGGATATTCTTGCCAAATCCCATGACGAATGGGATAGAGATGAATATTTCATGATAAAGCTTCTAGATGTGATTCTAGATCAACTTGGATGGATTGGATATCCATCAGATGGATGGGAGATAAACATCTGTTAGACATAAAAGCTTTGTGGGAGATAAAGGAAATATTTTATGTGGAAAAGCATCATGGGAGATAAAGACGATCTTTTCCGGAAAAGGCCTACGCAAATGGAAAAATCCATAAAGTGGGACACTGCTAATGGTAACTAAATCATGAAAGAGGGTATTAAATACCCAGTGCATCGATCAATTGAGGACAGTTGATCCTTGGAAAGATCTTTGGCTCAAGGGGAATCAGAGGTGATTCATGGATGGGTGGTGGTGCTCCTCCCTCCAAGTAATGGTTTAGTGGGATTCATTTGCGCGAAATGTTTTGTATGATGCTTTCTTCTCTCTTTGTCTCAAATTCGTTTAGTTTATGGAAAAATTGCATGATTTTTTCCTTGTAATGAATGAATGAAGGAATTGTATATAATCATTATGCATGAGTAGATTTGTCAATGTTAATGGCTTTGATATTTTATAGCCTAAGGTTCAAAATATCTATGCTTTGCATTTGCATTGTGGAATAATTGCATATACTGTGGGCTTGTTGTGAATAAGATCTATGGCAGCAATTGTTTTGGAGAATGATAATTGCGAGGTGTTTATGTAAATGAATGTTCTAGGAAACTAACTTTATGATATGGTCATATAGAGATTAATGTGTAAGATAGCTAATGGAATGAGATATTAGTGCATGAAAACCCATGATGGGATAATTCTCCTAAATGGTATAATTAGTGATTTAGAATTTTCTATGACCTGCATGATAGAGAATGGTACCCTATGAGGCTGGTCTAGCTACTTTTGTATAAAAATTTATATTAGCAAACCTCCATGTAGAATTATGATCTTGAGTCCTAGCCATGTTGGTTACCATAATGTCAACGAAATGTTCATTAATGCTAGTGTGGGGTTTCCAATGCTTGTGTAAGGTTGTCAAAGAGTTCTATTGATTGCATGCTATGATTAATTTCTATGTATGATGAAATATTGTCCTGACATACGAATCTTATATATAGACCTAAAAGTTCAAATCAAGAATCCACCTCTGTAGTCAAATGGATAAAGACTATGTATTCTATTATATAGATAATAATAAGGATATAATGACAAACTAAATATACCCCTGGCAAGGGTTGAATCTTAACTATAAACAAAAAAAAATCACCAGAATGGGAGCCTAGAAACTAAATTTCAGGGCAAGCTCAAGAGGTACATTACAAAATAAAAGCATTGTGGGGAAAACAAATCTATCACATTCTAGATTTGTTTCTAGCATAAACAAAAACATTGTATGGTACAACAAATCTAGCATGTGTTAGATTTTCTTCTAACACAAATACAAGAATTCGAGGGTAAAAAAATTATAATGCCTGTGATCCAAATTTAAACAGGAACGCAACAAATTACAAAGATAACCATAAACATAGAAATGCATTGGAAATAATACTTCATTTCATTACTGTAAAATACTAAAATATGCTTACAAACAAAAATGGAAATAAACTAGCTAGGGTGATGGTAGATTATCTCTGAGAAGAGATGTGGTGGCTACATGCCTCTGAACTGTGTTACAATGAGGCTTGAAGGCCTATTTATTGTTGAAAAACAATGGAAAACACTAAACATCCAAAAACCTAACCCTAGAAGATGAAACACCAAACAGTGGGCCTGTTTGGGTAAATTAGTACATCAACTTCCCGGGGTCGTAACTTTGGCATCCGATCTTTGTTTGATGCATACAATAGCTTGTTAGAAAGATCTATTTGTGGAATACAACTTTGGGAAGAGCAATAGTGACACATGGTTCTCTCGATTTTCCCCAAAAACGTCGTTTAGGGCCTCAAAATGGCTCCGAAAGTTTAGGACCCAAAAAATTGCTAAAAATAGTAAATTGTGCTACAATTATGGAAATTGAAAAATTGAAAGAGATAGTTGTGGGGGTCCAAGTGAGATAGGTGGGTGGCCACCAACATCCACCTTGATCATTCTTTCCCCCTTAGGAAGAAATGGTCCCCATTGGATTGAGTTCCTCCATCTGCTGAACTTGGTCCTTGGTGAGTTGTTCTACAATCTCTGATGTGTCCAGTAATGGTGGGAAGCATGGTAGAGGGCGTTCCACATTGAACACTCAGTGTAAGCGAAGGAATGGAGGAATTTTGTGCTCCAAAGAATTATTTCCCACAGCCTTGGTAATGTTATAAGGGCCATGTCGGAGTGGTCTAAGTTTCTATTGGGATCTTGTAAGGCATTCTTTCTGCAGATGTAACCAAACTTTATCGCCCACCTGAAACTTGTGTGGTACCCCTATGGGTGAGGAGAAGTTGCTCCTATGTTCTGTCATGGCCGTATCTTTTTGCTGCTACTGCTACATGGAGGAAACCTTCTCAGGGTTCATGGATGTGACTATGATCTTCCCCTTACTTTGGGATTGAACCAGATAGAAAATGAATTTCCTAGTCTGGGAGACAATCTTGCTACATTTCTTAGCAGAGATCAAAGAGGTGGTGGTAGGTGGGGCTACCTCTAGTATCATGTATAATAAATTACCCAAACTAATAATAATAGTGCAAGGACTTAACTCATACATAGCATATCACCTCCACAAGTATGGCTGGCCAAATAGTACATCACAAACATCTAGAGGTGCAACATCACACAATACCTTGTCTGTGAAGGGTTTGATGTTGTAGGGAAGGTGGCACTACTGGCGAACTCGGAGACCCCATCCTTGGTGAAGCCACTCGATAATATATGGCTACGAGTGTGGTGTAGTCGGTAGGCCAACCGCTTCACGACCTCTACTGAAATGAGGTTCTTTTGGCTGCCACTGTTGACAATGAATTGTAGCGGCGAACCCTTCACCCACATTTGTGAGTGGAAAAGACGCTCCCCCTCTTCTGGATCTTCGGGCTCATTCTTCTGGATCTTGGCAGTGGAAATAGTGGCGCTAGGCTCTATATCAATGACCTGCTTCCCTTGCCATTCTCCTTGTTGGGTTCTGACTCAGGGTCAGAACATGCATCTGATTCGGAGGTCTTCAACTCAACCACCAGCAACTGCTTGGTCCGACACTCACTTGTGTTGTGAGTGGGGCTCTTCTGGAACTCACACCACTTTCCTGTGCCCTCCTTTGACTTCATGGTGTTGTTCTTTTCTTGCGGCTTCGACAAGCTGTCTTTGTTCACCCCACCTTGGCATTGTCCTTTAGTCTTCAGATTCACAAATCCAAAGTCTCGCTTCTTTTGTTTAAACTTCTACTCGATCTTGACAGCATATTGATACACCGTGTCGAGTAAGGAGATGTCTAGGAATTCCATCTCTTCCTGGATGTATCTGTGTAGGCAGCTGCAGTATTTGAGTACCAAATGCAACTCAGAATATTTGATACCCAACTCTGTGCAAAGGGTATGAAAAATGTTGGTGAACTTCGGCACATCTTGGTCCCTTCCCTGCCGCAGCGTGGTCCACTTTATGTATTTGTCCTCATAGCTTTTGATAGGGTAATACTACTCCTTAATGGCATCCAAAAATGAATTCCAAGTGGGTGCGACTGAAAATAGTGAGTCCGTACTTTCATCCTTCTGCTCGCAGTAGGTTTCCCACTAGTCCTTGACATGGGGGGCTGCTTTGAGAAGAGCGAAAACGATATTTTCCCGACTCGAAAATTCATGAATAGAAAAATACCCTTCTAGCAGATTTAACCATTTATCTACGGCATCTACATCTATCTGATCCTTGAATATGGGGATTTCAAAATTAACTTGTACCTTCAATAGTGTGGCGTTTCCAGAGTAGCTTTCAGAAGCCAATGCATCGCCTATGGGTAGTCGCTGAAGGATCTGGGAAAAGTTGTCCATCATCGTGTTCCTTTGTCACTCGAGGGCTTCTTCGAGCAAGATTTTGATAGGATCTTCTACCCCCTCGTCTTTCTTTTCATATGCCATGGGAGGACATCGGGATTTGCGAGGCTGGTCTTGCAAATGTTCGACCAGTTCAAGCTCTATCTCCTTATATGCTGACCTCGTTAGGGACATGCAAAGAAAAACAAAGAAAAAGTAGATCGCTTTGATACCACTGATCCAGATTTAAACAGGAACGCAACAAATTATAAAGATAACCATAAACACAGAGATGCAGTGGAAATAATACTTCATTTCATTACTGTAAAATACTAAAATATGCTTACAAACAGAAATGGAAATAAACTTGCTACAATGATGGTAGCTTATCCCTGAGAAGAGATGTGGTGGCTACATGCCTCTGAACTGTGTTAAAATGAGGTTTGAAGGCCTATCTATTGTTGAGAAACAATGGAAAATCCTAAACATCCAAAAACCTCACCCTAGAGGATGAAATGCCAAACCGTGGGCCCCGTTTGGGTAAATTGGTACATCAAATTCCCGAGTCATAAATTTGGCATCCGATCTCCATTTAATGCATACAATAGCTCGTTAGAAAGATCTATATGAGGAATATAACTTTGGGAAAAGCAACATGGGTCATAAACCCATGTTTCTCCTAATTTTCCCAAAAAACATAGTTTAGGGACTCAGGATGGCTCCAGAAGTTCAGGACCCGAAAAACTACTGAAAATAGAACATTGTGCTACAATTACGGAAACAAAAAAACTGAAAGAGACAATTGTGGGGGTCCAAGTGAGATAGATGGGTGGCCACCATAATCCACTTGGATCAGCCTTAGCACAAACACAAACATAGCAAGGTAAAACAATTCTATCACCCACTATATTTGTCTATAATAGGAACAAAAGAATTGCAGTGTAAAACAAATCTAGCTAGTTTTATATTTGTTTCTAGAACAAAAAAAAAACATTGCAAAATAAATCAAACCTAGCACTGCTTGATCTGTTTCTATCACAAACGCAAGGACCATTGGGAAAATAAATCTAGGGCATGCTATATTTGTTTCTAACACAAACAAAAACATTGTAGGGTAAAGCTAGTGCTCACTAGATTTTTTTCTAGCACAACGACAAGCATTGCAAGATAAAACAAATCTAGCACCTGCTAGATTTGATATTAACATAAAAAAAAACAATGTGAGGAAAAGAAAATATAGCCTGCACTATATTTTCTTTCAACAAGAACCAATACATGGCAAGGTAAAACATATTTAGCATGCACTAGATTTTGTTTTAACAAAAATATAAGAATTACAGGATAAAACAAATCTAGTGCACATTAGATTTGTTTCTAGCACAAAAACAATAATGTTAGGATATGCGAACACATAGGAAATAGTTAAGTATAACTTCGTCTAGTGTAGAGTTAGGTGTATTTCTTTACTATGTACTTTCGTAACTTACAATCTGACAGTCAAGATATGTTCTAGACATGAAGTGATCTGACGATTCATTCTCTCCTTGGTATTATCGACACTTGATCTGTGTCTTAACACCCGATTGGTCCATGATATCTATTTAAAGAGCATGGACAGTCATTTGTAGGGTGACTATTCATGAGAGAAGCTTATGTAAATTTTCTTTTATTAATAAATTGGTTGAAGTGGTCGTGTTGGCTCAGGCCGTGGGTTGTTTCCCTCTTTGAGGGTTTTAACCACGTGAAGAATACTGGTGTATTGATCTGTGATCTGTTTGTGAGCAGTGTCCTTTGGTTTTCTATCATAGGAACTTACCCTGTAAATTCCTACAAATAAGGTAAAACAAATATAATGCATGCTAGATTTATTTCTAGCATAATCAAAACACTATAATGTAAAACAAAGTGTGCACGAGATTTGTTTCTAGTACAAACAAAATAATTATATGATATAAGAAATCTCGCATATGCTAGATTTGTTTCTAGTGCAAGCAAAAAAATAGAGTAAAACAAATCTAGTCCACACTAGATTTGTTTCTAACAAAGACAAAAGTATTGCAGAGTAAAACAAATTTAGCATGCACTATATTTGTTTCTAGCACAAGCACAAGTATTGCGAGGTAAAAACAAACCTACCACATGCTAGATTTGTTTCTAGCACAAGCACAATGACTGCAAGGTAAAACAAATTTTGTGTGAACTAGATTTTTTCTAGAACAATCCCAATCATTGTTGTGTAAAAAAAATCTAGTGCCTACTAGCTTTGCTTCTAACACAAAAAAAAAGAATTGTAACACAAAATAAATCTAACGTGTTTTAGTTTTTCTTCTAGCACAAACAAAAGTATTGCAAGGAAAAACAAATCTAGAGTGTGCTAGTTTTCCTTCTAGTACAAAAACAAGTATTGGAAGATATAACAAATATAGTGTGCATTAGTTTTTTTCTTAGCACAAAAATAAGAAATGTAAGGTAAAAAATATATAGCACAAGCTAGATTTGTTTCTACCACAATCACAAACATTGTAAGGTAAAACAAATCTAATGTCTGTTAAATTTATTTCTAGAACAAACAAAAAGTTACAGGAAAAAATAAATCTAGCTCACCCTAGATTTGCTTCTAACATAAAAACATGCATTGTAAGTAAACAAATTTAGTATAAGACAAAATACAAAAAAAAACATTGTAGGGTAAAATAAAAGAACAAACCAACATTGCAAGGTAAAACAACGTTATTGTTTGCTAGATTTCTTTTTAGCACGAACAAAAGCCTTCCTGGGTAAAACAAATCTAGTGTGCACTAAATTTGTTTCTAACACAAACATAAGCATTCGAGGAAAAAAAAAGCTATTTCTTGTTATATATCTCTCTAGCACAAACATAAGCATTATAGGGTAAAAAAGCTAACACCTACTAGATTTATTTCTAACACAAAAACAAGAATTGTAAGAAAAACAAATCTACCACACACTCAAGGTAAAATAAATTTAGTGTGTGTTATATTTTATTCTAACAAGAAAAAGAAACATTGCAAGGTAAAACCAATCTGGCATGTGTTGCATTTGAATCTAGCATAGAAAAAAATGAATTTTAAGGTAAAACAATTAGAGTGCATACTAGATTTTTTTTCGTACAATCGTAAGAATTGCATGGTAAAATAAATCTAGTGTGTGTTAGATTTATTTCTTGCACAAACAAAAGCATTTTAGAGTAAAATAAATCTAGTGTGTGCTAGATTTGTTTCTAGCACAAACACAAGTAGTGCAAGGTAAAACAAATATACAACCCGTTAGATTTGTTTCTAGCATAAACATAATCATTGTAATGCAAAACACAAAGAAAATAATTACAGGGTAAAACAAATCTAGTGCCCATTACATTTCTTTCTAGCACAAGCACCAATACTATAAGGTAAAACAAATCTAGCATGTGTTAGGTTTCCTTCTAGAAAAAACACAGGCATTTCAATGTAAAACAAATATAGTGCATGTTAGATTTTTTTTCGTAACATAGACATAGTCATTGTAAGGAAAAACAAATATAGTGTAAGACAAAACTTAAAAGCATTGCAAAGTAAAATAAAAGAAGTGCAGGGTAAAACAACTCTAGCAAGAACTAGATTTGTTTCTATTACAAACAAAACCATTGAAGGGTAAGGAAAATCTAGCATGCACTGTATTTGTTATTAGTAGAAAAAAAAATAATAATAATAATTGCAAGGCCTACTATATTTATTTCTAGCACAAACACAAGCATTATAAGGTAAAACAAATTTTTTGCAACACAAAACAAAAAAAATTTAAAGATTTAATGCTTTTAAAGCTTTTAAAGATTTAATGATTTTAAAGATTTTCCTTACATTAAATTAGTTATACCTTACAAAGCGTGTGTATGTGCTACAAACAAAAGCACAAATAAAAGAATTAAATGGTAAGACAAAATTATTGTGTGCTAGATTTGTTTCAAGAACAAATAAATTATTGTACGGTAAAACAAATCTAGCATGCAATAGATTTTATTCTAGCACAAACACAAGCATTGTAGGGTAAAATAAATCTAGCACTTGCTAAGCTTCATTCTAGCACAAGAAAAACAATATAGGGTGAAATAAATATAGTGTAAGAAAAAACGAAAAAACATTGTAGGATAAAACAAAAGAATAAACATGGGAAACATTCTCAGGCGGAGTCTGGACACGGGAGAGTCGAAAAGACTAGGGTTACCAAAGCTAGTAGAGTTTGACTCTAATGGAGAGTGGCAGGGGAGGGAGCTCGACTCCCTCCTACAGGGACACTGTGGCAAGCAGAAGAAAATCTCCAATTGGAAACAATAGAGTCTGTATGAATGACAGGAACATGGATAAGGAAAAGGAATCAGATGGGACCAGAACAAAAGAAGACAGCAACATAAAGGACAAAGAGGAAGAAGACAAAAGTGTGGGTTCAAGAGACAAAAGTAAAAAAGGACCTTGCAAACCAAAAGCAGAAATCACTCCTCAAGTAATTTTAAATGATCCTGCTCTGCAGGAGTACAGAGAACACATGGGGACCTATGCCATTATCTGTAAATTCATGGGACTATGGCCCACTGAAAAGGCTTTGCAGACGTGGATCAAGTTTCACTGGAAACCCAAAGGAAGAATTGACCTACATATTGGGTCAAAAGGATTCTTCACAGTGGTGTTCTCAAACATCGAAGATAAAGACAGAATATTCGAAGGAGGACCCTATTTTTTTGCTGCAGCGGGTCTCTATATGAGACCTTGGAGAATGAACTTTGTCCCAGAGAGGGAGACTTTCTCTTCAATTCCTATGTGGGTTAGGCTCTACTCTCTACCTCTAGATTATTGGCAAACTGAATCGTTTGCTACCATAGGTAATAAACTAGGATGCTTTGTTAAATTTTTTGAAGCCACAATAAGGGAAAATACACCTCCTTTGCTATAATATGTGTGGAAATGGATCTATCAGGAGTGCTTCTGGATGAAGTTATCCTGGAAAATTTTGATGAGGAGTGGGTGCAGACAGTAGACTATGAGCATATCCCTTTCAGATGCTGAAGGTTCCATGAACATGGGCATCTGTTAAGAAACTGCCCTCTCAGTAAAGAAGATAACAAAGAAAAATCAATACAACGAAGAACATGGAAAGATATCAGAAAGTGGCTAGTAGAGGAAGGGAGGAAAAAAGAGATCAAAGCAACAACATACCGAGGAGTAGAAGGGTAGTCAGAATAAGTTTCAAGTGCTAGAAGAGACTGAAGAAATCACAAAAGAGAACCAATATCAGGAAGAAGAAGCTAAAGAAAAAGAAAAAACGAGGACAAAAATCAATCTCTAGATATGGATTCTCAAAAGGATACCATGAAAAGTGATACAGAAATGCAAATCGACCAGGAAATTACCCAAAGTGAAACAAATTTGGAAGAACATGAGCTACAAGAAATTCTAGACAAGGAAAACTTGGATCTGGAAGGGTTCCTGATGCAGGGAACCAAAGGAGGAATAGATTCTCTGCCTCAAGAAGAATGCAACAGAATACAGCAGTTGTTTTTATGGAAAACTTAGGAACGAGGGCCGGAAAAAAGTAAAAACAGCCACAAACAGGAGCACGGAGGGGTGAAAACAATGAAATTAGCTCCAGGATTAGCCACTAGAAATCCAAGAAAGAAAAGAGGAAGAAAAAAGCAAAATGAGCTCTTGATTGAGTGTGGGAAGCTAATGATAGATTCAGGTAAGTTGAAAGATATAACTAGTTACTCCTTTACAAATCTTTAATTATGAAGTTCATATCTTGGAATATTAGAGGTCTCGATAGTAAAATAAAACACAGAATGTTAAGTAACAGAATGAAACTAGCAATGCCAAACATAATCTTCATTCAAGAAACAAAATGCTCCATTCAGAAAATAAAACAAATCCATAGCAAATGGCTTAGTAAATTTGAGTTTCTAGAAGTCAAAGTAGAGAACACAGCTGGAGGGATTCTCACTCTTTGGAACCCCCAAAAAGTCAGCATAGTAGATGCGGAGGCATCGAGAAATTATTTATCAGCTATCATTCAACCAGTGGGGATGTCTGATACCTTCCTGGTTACGAATGTTTATGGTCCTCAAAGAATAGATGAGAAACTTAGATTTATTGACTCCCTGGTAGATCTCAGAAGCATACATGAAGAAATCCCTTGGGTCATTAGAGGAGACTTTAACATGATTAAATGTCTTTTGGAAAAAAAGGGAGGCACCAGAATCCTAAGTAAAGATTCAGTAGTGTTCCATTCTTTCACAGAAGACATGAAAATGGTTGACTCTAAAATTCAAAATGGCCTTTTTACTTAGAATAATAAAAGAGGAGGTAATGCCCAGGTTGCCTCCAAGTTAGACAGATTTTTGATCTCCGAGAAGTTGATGCTCACAAATAAAGAAATATCAGCAAGTGTTCTCCCATTTGGAGGCTCAAATCACTGGCTGATTCAATTAGAGATCAAAGGGATCGATTCTCCCAGGAACATACCCTTCAGATTTGAGAATATCTGGCTCTCCCACCCAAATTTCATCAGCAACATTGAAAAATGGTGGTCCAAAGATCTCCAATTTTAGGGCACCAAAATGTTCCTCCTTCATAAAAGACTAAAGCACATAAAACTCAAACTCAAAGAATGGAACAAGAAGGATTTTTGCAACATTTTTGTAAACAAAAAACAGTGGAAATCAAAATGCAGGAACTAGAACAAGCAATGATCACAGATGGTTTTGATAAAATAAAAAGTGAGCAAGCTGAAAAACACAACCAAGAATGGGAGAATTTATGCAAACAAGAGGAAATCATTTGGAAACAAAAGTCTAGAGTTCAATGGCTCAAAGAAGGTGAAAGAAATACTAGATTTTTCCACAGATCCACCATAGCCAATAGAACGCACAACAGAATCTCTTTGATATTCAATGAATATGGGGAGCTTCAAACCTCTCACAGGAATATTGAAGCTGTGTTGGTTCAGCATTTCAGAGGCATCACAAAAGAAAATAATCTAGACAGGGATCAACACATCAAGGAAATTATAAAGAATATCCCCAGGTTGGTGTCCATAGAAGATAATTTCAACCTAAATAAACCAGTAACTGAAGCAAAAGTTAGTGCGGTTATCAAAGATATGCAGAATGGAAAAGCTCTAGGTCCTGATGGGTTTAATGTAGATTTTTTCAAAGCCTGTTGGAATGTGGTCAAACAGGATATTTTGGATGTTGTAGAGGACTCTAGAAGAATCAGATCCATTCTGAAAGCCCTCAACACCTCCTTCATCTCCCTGATCCCAAAACAGGACTCTGCCATGTCTCCTGATATCTTCAAACCCATTGATTTATGCAATGTGGTTTACAAATCATTGCCAAGATTCTGGCTAGTAGACTCAAACCTCTTCTTCCTTCCTTGATTTCAGGGGAATAGTCTATTTATGTTGAAGGAAGGAAAATCCTGGAAAGCATTATTTAGGCTCACGAGGTTGTTCATTCACTCACTAATAAAAGGAAGGCTAGTATGATTATGCAATTAGACATTGCAAAAGCATATGACAAGGTGAACTGGATTTACATCAAAAAGGTCCTTTCTGCTTTTGGGTTTGATCATGACTAGATCAGATGGGTTATGGCTCTGGTCACTTCACCCAGCTTTTCTGTTCTGGTGAATGGCTCACCCTTAGAGATCTCTACTCCCTCCAGAGGCCTCAGGCAGGGAGATCCACTCTCCCCCTTTATTTTTATCCTCATGATGGAAGGACTGGGCCGAACCATTAGAAATTCTAAAGTCTTAGGAAAGATCAAGGACCTCCAATTAATGGAGAACAGTCAAGATTTGACTCATCAACAATTTGTGGATGACACTAGGCTACACGGTATCCCCATAGTCAAAGAAGCTTCAACGTACAAGCAAATCCTGAATGACTTTGCTTTGGCATCAGGTATGGAAGTTAATCTCTCCAAATCAAAGAAAAAAATTCTTAAACATTAACATTGCTATTCAAAGGAACATCTCCAAAATTCTGGGATTCCAAAGGGATGTCCTCCCTTCAAAGTATCTGGGAATTCCACTCACAGTTAAACCATTGCACAAGTGTATCTGGGAACTGGTGCTCAACAAGATGCAAGACAAGATCAAAAAATGGACTTTCAGATCACTGAACCTAGCTAGCAGGTTGATTCTGACAAAGGCAGTTCTAAAGGCTATCCCTGTTTTCTTTTTATCAGCGTTGTCAGCTCCCAAAGGGATCTTACAGCAATTCAGGAATATTCAGAGAGACTTTCTTTGGGGAAAGGAGGAAACTAGGAAGAAATGGGCACTAGTTTCTTGGGATAAAATCTACAAACCTAAAAGTCATGGAGGACTATGCTTAGATGATCAGGAGATTCTGAGTAATGTATTAGGAGCCAAGCTATGGTGGAGATGGGTTAAAGAACCATAGGCGCAATGGACCATAACCTGGAAAGAAAAATATGCGAGCTCCTGGAAAACAAATGATCTTATAAGAATGTCAGGAAATATTAAAGGCTCTCACATATTGAACAAATCCTGGAATAACAGAAGCCTAGTTCAAAACAATAGCTTCTGGGAAATCAGAGCAGGAGACCGAGCTCTCTTCTGGGAAGATAAATGGCAACAATAACCAATGTTGTTAAGAGAGGACTTTATGAGTCTCAAGTAGGAAACTGATCCCCAAGGATTAATGAAAGTTAGAGATTTCTGGAATCTTCCTCAAAATAATGACAAGTGGAGAAGCTGGAAAAAATTAGACTGCAAAGGGGACAGCCACATAAAAGCAAAAACAGAAGAACTCATGAGTATATTAAATCAAAGGAAGATCTTGGTAACAGATGGGTTGGATCAGTTAAGATGGGGCCAAAGCAAAGAAGGTATCTTTAATATCAAGGAAGCAAAAATAATAATCCTAAACCTAGATCCTTGCATTTTGGCAAAATCCTAGCAAAAACTTTGGAGCCACCAAAGGTGGATGAAGATCAAGCTATTCATGTGGTTAGTTCATCACAAGAAAATTTTAACTTGGGAAAGCATTCAGAAGAGGGGGGGTTATGGGGCCTTCTAAATGTCAGTTATGTGAAGCTCAAGAGGACAATGGAGCATATTCTCAACAACTGCACCTATACCACCTGGTTGTGGATTCTTTTAACACCATTTTTCAATAGATAGATAGAGACAAAGGTAGTATCATAAACACCCTGAACAAGTGGAGAAAAAAATTTTCAGAGCATGAGACCCTTAATTTGGCCTGTACCTTTATGCCAAGCTTCATCATCTGGAATGTGTGGAAGGAAAGGAATAAAAGAATTTTCAAGGATGAAAAAACTATTCCTCTTCACATAACAGATCTGATCTTAAAGCAGATTAAGGAGACAATTTCCACCACTGTGCACAGTTGTCCCAAGAATCCTCCCACAGCACCTGAATTGAGAACCCTCAAGCATCTGGGTTTGCAAGAGATCATCCACCATGGTCCTAGCAGAAATGTAAGAGTGTTGGAAATGGAAAAGGAGTTTTGGCATCCACCACCGAAAGGTTTTCTGAAATGCAATATTGATGGGGCTTCAAAAAGCAACCCGGGGACAGTAGGTTATGGAGGGGTGTTAAGAGATGAAGAAGGAAAAATAATCTTCACTTTCCACTATCATCTAGGCAAAGCCACCAACAACATGGCTAAATTAATGGCTTTGGAACAATGTCTAGAGCTTCTTAAACTTAATCGCAACTCGAATGTCATTATCGAAGCACACTCAGAGATTTCTATAAATGCAATTAAGAAAATCAATTATGGAACAGATCCAGAAAGAGTCTCAAAACATTGGAGACTAATACAAGTGTACCAAAGAATCCAAAAACATCTCCTTAGTCTTTGAACTATTAGGTTCAATCATGTTCGAAGGAAAGCCAATAAACTTGCAGATTTACTGGCCAACCAGGGACTGATAAATTTCGAATGTAGGATTGAAATGAAGTGGCAGGAGATGCCTCCAAGTAGGTTAAAAGCTCTCTGCAATAAACAAGCTATAGAGAATAAAGAAATTTTCAAATATTGGGCACGAGGGTCAGGCACATATTAAAGCTCTCTATGCAAGTTCATTCACAGAACCATGGTCGGCTCTTTGAAAAAGGGAAAACTCTGAACGGTGACAACTTCCTTTAGTTTTCTGAATGCTTCGACTATGAGATCCATGGTCAATTTAAGCAGATTGAAAGGTTGAATTGCTCCCATGAGGGAAATTCCACTCTACCCCTCTTTTGGCACGATAAACCAGGCTTTGAGTGGTCTTCCAATGATCACGAGGATTTCAAATGGTAAGTGGTTTTGATGTGTTGAGAGCGATTCCACTAGGCTCTCAACACGTGGCTTGGGTGGGGTTCGTGAAACCACCCTTCATCACACCTTAAAGTTCTTGCTTTTTGGCTTTCCGATTTCTCTCCGAGCCGTCCTTTCTGGCAGTGGCATTCGACGGTCAGATTTGGTCAAGCATTTCAGTGGGGCCATTTCTATTTTCAATATTTGTGAGTTAATGAGGGTTGGGTTCGCGGCGCTTGACTTTGGGTCAATGCTTAACCGTGGGGACCATTGGTTAAGTTAGCTTGTCCTTTAGTTTGTTTGTAGGTCACATCTATGGCTGTACGGCCTTGAGGTTTCCATAGGCCTTGAGAAATTCAGGCCTTTTGTATTTATTGTAACTTTACTTTTGGGTTTTTGAAATAGAAGGAAAGTCTCTTGCTTTAGAAAAAAACAAAAGCATAAACATAAACATTGTAGGGTAAAACAAATATCGCACATGCTAGATTTATTTCTAGCACAAACAAAAGGATTGTTGGTAAAATGAATCTACCATGCACTAGATTTGTTTCTAGCACAAATAAAGGAATTGCAAGGTAAATCATATCTAGCATGCGTTAAATTTATTTCTATCACAAACATCATCATTGAAATGTAAAACAAATCTAACATGTACTAGATTTCCTTTTATTATAAAAACAAGCATTGCGAGGTAAAACAAATATACCACACGCTAGATTTGATTCTAACATAGACACATGAATTTTAACGTAAACCAAATCTAGTGCTTTCCTGATTTTCTTATAGCACAAACAAGCATTGTAATATAAAATAAATATAGCATGCACTAGATTTATTTCAGCATTTAATGTCGCTTTCTTTATGGCAGTATTTATAATTCATATTTTCTTCAATTATTGAAAATTTTGGTAATAGTTTCTTAATTTTATTTTCAGAATCATGAATTATAAAGCCAAAGAAAATTCAACAGAAGCATTTAAGGGAGGCGAATGTTCAGGAGCTACACCACCAAAATCTTCATTAAATGGTATTTTATTTTCAAAATTAGTTTATACTCCATTGTAAATGGTTAGGAATTATGTGAATAAATGAATATTGATCAATGAAGTTTCAACTATCATTTTTTTGTATTGAACTTGTTTATGGTCTTAAATTCCTTGTTCTTATGCTTGTGTAAAATGATCAACTGTGAAAGATCATTTCATAATATTTTCTAACTTGTAATTCTTTTATTCCATTTGAAATTATCATATATTTCTCTACAAATGTTTTTAGATTCTAAGAACTGTGGTGCAAGTGAGATTCCAAAGAAAGAATTAAGGAAAAAAATTAAATCTAATATGACACGACATAATTTTCCTATAGATAGCATGAAATGTTCAAATCTAGTTTATACTCATTTACAAATAATTAGACAATATTATATTATGCAATTTCAAACTAAATGAATTTCAATATATCATTATGTGGGTAGTAATATTCCATAATTCATGTGCTTCTTTGTTCTTGTGCATGTAAATGAAAATAATGTGTTAAGAGGTTTTTTATTATTATTTGGTATTTCATGCTTTGTACAATTTTTTTCAAAAATTGTGGAAACAAGTGTATCTGAAATTCTGAGTAAAGAAGGCAAGAGAAAAGGGAAAAAAAGTGAGATGCAAAGAATGTATCCTTTAGTTGGTATGGTGGTTTTATATGTTATTTATAATCCCTTTGAAATTATTACATTAGTTGGTAACACTATATGACATTGTAAAACAAATCTAGTGTCCAATAGATTCCGTTTTAGAAAAAACACAAGCATTGCAAGGTAAAACAAATCTATCTTGCACTAAATTTCTCTACAACACAAGCACAATCATTGAAAGGTAAAATAAATCTAGTGCTCTATTTATAGAAAAAACACAAGTGTTGCAAGGTAAACAAAAATTATCACATGCTATATTTCCATCTAGCACAAACACAACTTACAAGTATTGTACAGTAAAACAAGATTCTCCCATGCTAGATTTATTTCTAGCACAAACACAAAAATTGCAACGTAATAGAGTGCATAGTAGATTTCCTTCTATTACAATGTTAAGAAACCAACTCACAAAAAGATAGAAAAGATAGATCAACAACTTCAAAATCAGCCTCCTCGAGGGGGAAACCTCATTTACATTACACAAATGAACAATTCTTGGATGATACAAATGAAAAAACCTCCTTTCTATATATAGGAGTCTAAGGGGTCACAATATAATCAAAGTCGACATAACAATAATAATGTAAGGGCATAGCAATAACAATAGTGGGCATCTATGCGACACAATAATAATAATATGGGGACAATAGGCGCACAAAAATAACAATAACGGCTAAAATGACAATAGTAATTGGGGAATCACTAATATTATAGGGACCTAACATGCCCCTCTCCTTCAAAAATCTATTTTCCTCAATTCTTGAGTAGTTTTGGATGCTTATGTATAAAATTCTCATCCTCCCATGTGGAATCTTCAACGAGAAATTTATTCCACTTGATGAGATACTCTAAAATTGATCGATTTCGTAGCTATCGAGTTCTTTTTCCTGTGACTGCTTTAAGTTCCAATATGATTTTTCTTTCCTCATCAAGTTCTAGCAATATTGTTTGAACTGGGAGCTTGTCACCTATAACCTTCTTTAAGCATGGTCTATCAACTACCACCATGATGACACTCTTTCCTTCAGGATTGGCTAAACCTATGATAAAATCCATAGAAACCTCCTCCCAATGTTGACTTAGAATGGATAAAGGTTGTAATAGACCTGGGGTCTTAATTGTTTCAACTTTATTTTATTGGCAAACCAAACATTCTGCCACAAACTTTTGAATATTATATTTAATGCCTTCCCAAAAAAATTCCTTCTTAACCCTGTGGTAAGTTTTTTAAAATCTTGAGTTCCCTCTTAAGGGAGAGGTGTGAAATTCCATAAGAATATTTTGTTTGAGTTGGGAATTCTTACATAGGTACAAGCGATCTTTGTACCATAACGAATCATTTTTCCAGCTAAATGTATCATATGTACTGGGATCTTAGTATAACTTTTGAATGAGTGCCCACACTTCTTTGTCATTCTTCCATTCATCCCTTTCTTCATTTATCCAATCTGGTTGGATAATAGAAATGGCGGAAAGCAATGCTTCGACATCTTCATCCTTTCTTGATAGTGCATCTACCACAACATTTTTCTTCCCTTTTTTGCAGATGATTTCAAATTCATAACCCAGCATCTTTGTGACCCATTTTTTCTGCTCTTCTAAAGATAATCTTTGTCTTAAAAATTATTTAAGATTATCATGATCCGTTTTTACCTTGAAGTGTCTTCCCAATAGGTAGGGTCTCCATTTCTTAAGTGCATGTAGTATTTCCAACATTTCCTTCTCATAAATAGCTTTTTGTAAATATTTTCCTTTGATTGGATGACTTTCGAAAGCAATGGGTCTTTCTTCTTGCATTAAAATAGCACCAATTCCATTTCATGAGGCATCACATTCCACAATAAAGTTTTTTGTGAAGTCTGACGTAGCTAAGACTAGTGCTTGGCACATTGCCTCTTTAAGTTGTTCAAAGGCCTTCATTGCTTCTGGGGTCCATGAAAATGCATCTTTCTTAAATAATGTTATTAGAGGTGTTGCTATTCTCCCATAATTCTTAACAAACTTGTGATAATACCCTGTCAACCAAAGAAATCATTGCAGATGCTTTATGGATGTGGGGATTTTCCATTCCTTAATAGCTTTAATTTTGCTAGGGTCTACCTTAACACCTTCATGAGATATAATATGACCCAAATATTCCACCTCTTGTACAAAGTTCCATGTGTCACTATTTCAACCTTCAGATATGAAAATGATATACAAAGACATACAGTCTGTCCTCTTTCTGTAACTTCTTACAAAATTTCAATCTCATGCTCAGAGAAAAATTTATGACAATTTTCCCAAGGTCAGATGTTTGGGATGCAATTCGGGAGCCTGCAAAAATCCTAAATTCCTTGGATCATATCGCCAAAGATATATGGCTAAACAATCTGAAATTCAGATTTTAGGTTCATTGAGATTTCGAATCAAATGGGTTTTAGTTTCAACTTCTGAAACGTCATAGAAAAAAGGTTATAGTGAAAATTCCATGATGACCTGTTTGGAGTAGCGAAACCCTAGAATCCGAAGCTCTGATACCAAATGTTAAGAAACCAGCTCATAAAAAGATATAGAAGTAGATCAACAACCTCAAAATCAACCTCTTCAAGGGGGAACCTCCTTTACATTACACAAATGAACAATTCTTGGATGATACAAATGACAAAAACCTCCTTTCTATATATAGGAGTCTAAGGGTTCACAATATAATTAAAGCCGACATAACAATAATCATATAATGGCACAACAATAACAATAGTGGGCTTTTATGGGGCGCAATAATAACAATATGGGGACAATAGGAGCACAACAATAATAATAAGGGCTAAAATGACAATAGTAATGGGGGAATCACTAGTATTATAAGGACCTAACATACAAGCATAAGAATTACAAGGTAAAACAAATCGAGCATGCGCTTTATTTATTTCTATTAAAAACACAAACATTACAAGGTAAAACAAATATAGCATGTGTTAGATTATTTCTAGTACAACATAAACATTGCAAAGTAAAACAAATCTAGTGTATGATATATTTCCTCCTAGGCCAAAATATCATTGTAATGAAAAATAAATCCAAGTGTTAGATTTGTTTCTAGCATAAACAAAATCATTTCAAGGTAAATCGACTCTAGTACATTCTATATTTGTTTCTAGCACAAACGCTTGCATTGCAATGTGAACAAATCTAACATGCACTTGGTTTCCTTCTAACATAAACTCAAACATTGCAAGGTAATACAAATCTAGAAAATGATAGATTTGTTTCTAGCACAAATACAAAAATTTCAAGGTAAAACAATTTTAACGCACTCTAGATTTCCTTTTAGCATAAAATCAAGCATTACAAAGTGAAATAAATCTAACATGCACTCGAATTATTTTTAGTACAAACACAAGTGTTGGAACATAAAAAAATTGTGTCATGCACTAGATTTGTTTATAGCACAAAAATAGGAACTACAAGGTAAAATAAATATAGCATGTGCTACATTTGTTTCTAGCATAAACAAAAGAATTTGAAGGTAAACAAAATATAACATGCACTAGATTTATTTTTATCATAAACATAAAATTGCAAGGTAAAATAATTTTAGCATGAGCTAGATTTCCGTCTAGCGTAAACACAATCAATTGAAGGGAATACAAATATCACACTTGCTAGATTTGTTTCTAGCATGAATACTAAAATTGGAAAGTAAAGCAAATATAGCACACCCTATATTTCCTTCTAGCATAAATAAAAGCATTACAAGGGAATACAAATATGGCACATGCTAGATTTTTCTATAGCACAAATACTAGCATTTCAAAGTAAACCAAATCTAACGCGTGATAGATTTTTTTTTTCAGGCACAAACACAAGCATTGTAAAGTAAAACAAATCTAACCCACACTAGATTTGTTTATATAACAAACAAAAGCATTGAAAGATAACACAAATCTATAGTGTGTTAGATTTTTTTCTAGCAAAAATGCAAGCATTGCAAGGTGAAACAAATCTATCATACACTAGATTTCATTCTAGTAGAAACACAAGCAATGTCAGATAATACAAATCTAGCACATGCTAGATTTTTTTTCTAGCACAAATACATGCATTTCAATGTAAAACAAATCTAACGCACATTATATTTCCTTTTAGCACAAAAATAAGCATTGCAAAGTAAGAACACATATAATGTGTGCTAGAATTATTTCTATCATAAACACAAAGATTGAAACATAAAATAAATGTAGCTTGCAGTAGATTTTTTGTCTGCACAAAATCAAGTACTACAAGGTAAAACAAATATAGAACATATTAGATTTGTTTCTAGCATAGACAAAGCATGGCAAGTTAAAAACAAATATAGCATGTACTAGATTTGTTTCTAGCACAAACAAAGCATGGAAAGTTAAAAACAAATCTAGCACATGTTACATTTTTTTTAGCATTAACACAAACATTTCAAGGTAAAACAATTCTAGCATGTGATAGATTTGTTTTTAGCATAAATACAATCATTACAAAATAAAACAAATCCACCATGTGCTTGATTTATTTCTAACACAAATAAAAGCATTGCAAGGTAAAACAAATCTAGTGCACACTAGATTTTTTTATGGTAAAAAAAAAAACATTGCAAGGTAAAACAAATGTAGTACATGCTAAATTTTCTTGTTGTATAGACACAACATTTCAAGGGAAATCAAATCTAGCACACACTATATTTGTTTGTAGCATAGACATAGGCATTGTAAAGTAAAACAAATCTAGTGTGTACCAGATTTCCTTCTAGGACAAACACAGGCATTTCAAGGTAAAACAAATCTATTGTGTCTTAGATTTATTTCACCATACGATGTGGCTTTTTTGTGGAAGAAGGATATCTAGCATGTGCTAGATTTAGTTTCCCTTATAATATATTTATTATTGTTTGTTCATTTTATTACAAAAATAATGGTGAAAGCAATGATAGTATTTATAATTCAGATTTTTTCAACAATTAGAAAATTTGGTAGTAGTTTCTTACTTTTATTTTCAGAAATCGTGGACTATGAAGCCAAAGAAAATTCAAAGGAAGCGTCTATTAGAAAAGAAAATTCAAGAAATAAACCACCAATATCTTCTCTAAAAGGTATGACATTTCTAAAATTAGTTTATTCTTTGCTTCAAATGGTTCGGTATTATACAAATAAATGAGTGTTAATTATTGAAGTTTGAGTTATCATTTTCTTGCAGTGAACTTGCATATAGTTTGAAATACCTTGTTCATGTGCATATGTGTGAAATGAGATGTTGTAGGAGATGATTTTAGGATATTTTTTTAACTTAATATATATTTTTTTTAATTTATTTGAAATTATTATACATTTCTCTAAAAAAAAATTGTGATTCTAAGAATTATGGTGCAAGTGATATTCCAAAGAAAGAATCAAGGAAAAAAACACAAATATGACATAACAAAATTCTCTTTTAGTTGGCATGATATTTTAAAATAGAGTTTATACCCATTTACAAATAGTTAGATCATATTCCATTATGCAATTTCAAACCGAATAAATTTTAATATATGTTGCTAGTAATATTGCATAACACATGGGCTTATTTGTTCATGTGCATTTAAATGTAAATGATTTATTATAAATTTGTTTATTAGTATTCAATATTTCATGTTTTTTACAATTATTTTTAGAAACTATGGATTGACTGTATCTAAAATTCCAAGCAATGAAGAGAAAATGAAAACAAGTGATACACAAGCAATGCCTCCTTCAGTTGGTATGGTGATCTTAGATATTATTTATACTCCCTTATAAATAGTTAGATTATTTGGTCATGTCAAATTTTAATATATTACTATATGACAATGTTTGAATTAAAATTTCGTTTTTATTTATGTTAACAATTTTTTAGTATTGTTTGCAGAATATCTTGGCCCCAAAGAAAGAAAAATGTTACAACCACCATCTAAGAAACATAAAAATATTTCAACTCAAATTGTAGTGTCAAAAATACATTATACTTATACATTTGAACTAATTATAAAGTACAATACATCCAACACACATGATTTGGTGTAACATTTTTATGTTTAGATCGAAGCTCCAATAAATATGTTTCTTGGTATGTATCTATTTGATGCATAGATGGAAATATTAAAAATTAATTAGGAACAATTGTTATTCTCATAATGACTATGACATTAACTTTCAAGTGGAGGTAATAATATTATTAGCTTCTTGTCAAGTGTACACAAAATTTAAACCAAATTTGATCAAAGAATCAAATAATGATTCACTAGATACAATAGAGAATTCAATGTGTAAGTTGTATATCTATTAAAACTTTGCTAAATATGTATAAAGAGTTGCATAGATATTTTACAATGTATCATTAAAGTTCTGAAACACCATTGAGTAAGATGTTAAAAAACACCATTTATACTTCTTTATTTGCTACAAAGAGGTAAAAATTTGGATAAATTACTATATGATAAACTTGAAGTTCAAATACTTGATTTGAGAATATTATATTTAAATGAGCTAGAAAAGAGCATTGCAGAAAGTGTTTTCAACCCTATTGCAGAATTTCAAAAATTCAGGAATGTTTGATGAGATAGTGAAGCTTACATATCAATGTGATGAAATTCACAAAAGTTCAAGTATACTTATTTGTTTTCAAACTCTTTCAATAGAAAGGTTGATGTTCAAATATGTATAGAAGCTTGAAATGTGTTTAAATTGAGGTCACATGATAATTCAAATGTTAAAATATTAATCAAGTTATTCATAGAGAAATTTCAAGCATCATTTCCTAATGCACTTCTACTTCAATAATTCAAATGTTAAAATATTAATCACGTTATTCATAGAGAAATTTCAAGCATCATTTCCTAATGCACTTCTAGTTCAATTTGATATCACTTAGTAGGATCGAGCACTCAAACCTATTAACATTATAAATGAAATAGATTTAGATGATAGAAACATGATTTTTTTGGGTAGTCTATGGTCAACACACCACTCAAGAAGCGAAAGAAGTTATAACAAATCTAATATATAGTGTATCTATGGAGGTGAGGAAATACTACGATACATAATGCTTGATTCTTGGATATATTAGTTGAACCCAAAGAATCACTACAATGATAAGTGGAATGTATTACAAAACTATAATCAATATCAAAATAGTATGTTAACAATTTAACATGATTCATTTTTTTCTATATAATATATATGTTTTTATTTCATTATCATTGTTGTATTGAATATGTATTATATCACAAAATTTGATCATAAGAATTATTATTGGCATTTGATTTAAGTTTTGACATTTTTTTCTCTAGGTCCTATAAATATAATACAATAGAATACTGGCTCATCTATAAATAGCGGGAGAAATTTTCAAGGTAAGTGTACTTTTTTAACACTTTTTTCTTAGTGAATTTTGTAACATGAATAAAGTAGTTTGACTACATTAATTGTTATTATGTTGCAGCAAAAATAACTGAAAATAAATTATTTATTTTACATCTAACGAACATTTTTTACCATAGGATTGATGATGATGGAAAAAAGGACATATTGAGAAAATTTGAAAGGATGTAGACCGGGAAATAGAGAAAAAAATATTTTGGTTTCAACCAAAAAAACATTTTTTTGAATTGTGTTTCAAGAGTAAATCTCTTGAAATTACAATTTGGATGACAACCTTGAAACAAACAACAACAAGAATTCTAAAGATGTTGGTCTTGGAAACATCACAAGATCAACTTGTGATTATGTGGATTTCTTCATATTATAAATCAAAAAAGGGACATTAGGTCACTAACAATACTGAAAATGGTATACACACCAAATCATTGAGAAATGTGTGGGAAATTCATACCCAATATGACGCAATTAACATTGTGATAGTGGATTGTTCACTTGAGAGTGTGAAAGAAAATCCCAAAGAACCAAGAGGATAATTGGTTGATCGGTTCATTATAGACAACGTTGAACAAAAATTCAACAAGGAAATAGGTGTGCAAGTTACTTTAAAGGAATTTCAATCATAGCTAATAGTAATTTAAGATAATCAAAGTGAACTAAATGTATATTTAAATGTATAAATTTCATGCATAAATGTATATATACTATTTATAATATGAATTCTTCGTCATTATATGTATGACATCATGAATTATTATTGTATTTTGTTGCCTTTATTAATTTAAGTTAACTTGTATTCCATGATACTAATAGAAATATTGGTTGTTTGGTTTGTCATCAGTAGAAATTATATATATATATATATATATATATATATATATATATATTTCTAGTAAGATATTGTGAATAACAATTATTGATTTGAATGGTTGTTTAATATGTTAATATCAAAATTTTGTATTTTATAGAAATTAAAAAAAATAGATTAGGATGTATGTATAAATTATTAAATAATTGGCCTATTTACCTGATTTGGACAATTGCAATTTTTTTTTAGTTGTGGTTTACCTTGTCATTATACCTCTTAAAAATTAGTGACTTGAAATATGCTTCATTGTGTTATTATAACTTCTACCATTCCATAAAGGTTAAAAACCTATATTAGGTTCTTTGTTGCACCAACAATAGAAATATATCTTTTATTAAATAAGCACCAAAAGGAACTAAAGGATCTACTTTAAAAAATAATGTATAATTAATTAATATGTTTGAAATTTAAAAAATGTATTAGTTTTTATGTGGAAATTAACTTATAATTGGTTTGTTTACTTGAATTGTAACATTGTAATTATATTTATCAATTGTGATTAAACAAATATTTCTAAATGTTAAAATCAATTATTTAAATGGTGTTTCAATATGTTCATGTAATACTTATGTGTTCCATATAAATTAAATAAAGGTGTTAGGTTGTATGTATAAACTAGACATATTGTTAATTTGTTCACTTGAATAGGGCTAGTGTAACAATGCATTTTGATTCCCGTTTAACCCCTTATAAAATTGTTTTTGTTAAAACTGGGAAAAACTCATAATATATACTAACATAATTTTTTAAATGTTTTGATGTTCTTAAGTAATGAAGAGTTGAAGTGAAGATATGTTAATTTCATGTATGAGGTTGCAATGCAAAGAGAGATGGAAATTAATGTAAGTCGAAAGAAGTTGATTTTTGAAATTGAAGGATTATTCTTCCAATTAAACACTAGAGATGAAGCAAGTTTTCATATTCAAAGAGAACCAAATTGGCAGTTTGGTGATGGGTATTACATTTTAAGGCCTTCTCGGTCATGCCTTTTCGGTCACAATTATTAAAATATCGCCTAAAAAATTATGATGTTGTAATATGAACGTTAGATGTCACTCACGAGTATATCCGACAAGTACTTGAAATACTAAATATTGATATAAGGGACTTTAAATTCATATGGACAAGGCTTGTTTTCATTTCCAAAGAAAAGTGAAAGTAGGGAGAACAATACAATTATATGAGAAAATATTAAGTGATGTGTGGTCTTAATATGGAGATAAATATGAAGAATAAAATTTAATTTTAATAGACATATTAAGGCATCCTTCTCAATTTATCAAATAATGGTCAAACCACATCTTATTGAAATCCTATACAGGACAAGGGAAATATACTTCGCTTATGCGGGTTTCATTTTTGTTTCTTAAGGAACTTCCTCATACCAAAGAGAAATATGAGTACATTCAAATTTTCAATGGAACATGTATTTTTTCCAAGTTTTCTGTGATCCTCTAGGCTTTACATGTGACTTGAGGAGTTGTGACTCTAGGGAATATAAGCAGTCAAAGTCACCTGGGGATAACACCTATCCTCGGCCACACTAGCACTAATTTGACTTGATTTCTTAGCATGTCTCCTCCCCCTAGCATAGGGCACAACCACCCCCATGAGGTTTTATCTTGGGTCACCCTCAACCGGTTGTGCTAGTGGGACTTGACCAATATAACATGTACTTCATTGTAATTGATGACGATAGTTTATTTAATAAATTTGCTAAGAAGAACAATCCTTTCTTTAAATGTAACTTGGACATAGTTTTTTGTGAATGAATTTGTATGGTTTTTATTTTTTTGAAATATATAGGAATTTAAAATTATATCAGTATACATTTATATTATTGTTTATAATCATTTTTTGATTGAATTTGTTGTAGAAATGATTTTTTTTTCTAATTTGTGTGTGTATTTTAATTTACATTATTAAATGCATTAATTCTCATTAAAATAAGTTTATATGATCCATTGTCCACAAGGTCTTGGATAGACGGTGAGTGGTATGTTAAGGCACTCCTTGATGTGAAGTCACTGGTTCAATTCCACGCCTTGATCGGGGTGATATATTGGACATGACGAAGATGTTGTCCTGCCAAGCTTACGAACAAAAATATTATATGATATGTTGGGGAAAAATGTTATTTTTATTGATTTCTATTTACTTATATGCATTAATACCCATAGATAAATGTGAAATTTAAATTTTGAAATAATTCTCAATGTAAGTAAAGGTAAAACTCTTACTAGAATAATTATAAATAATTTAGTTCATAAATGGTACTTGCACTATTCAAGCTAATAGGAAATGGGGCATAGGTGAATGATTTAAACTTTTTGTAGTAGAAGATAGTTAATTTCCCAATCCATAATTTTCAAATTTTTATATACTTAAGTCAATTAATATTTGTAATTTCAATCATATCATATTACAAATAAACAAGGTACCAAGTCACTTTTTGACTTGTAGTTGCCAATATAATTCATTATTATGAATGTATACATGTGATAAACCATTTTTATAATAAAACTCTATTGTAAATAAATTTTAATTTCTTAAAAAAGGAATATAATTAATTGATAATGAGTGCTAAATAGACTATTAAGGTTTTGTTGAACATGTGTCATTGATGAATTATGTCTCTAAACTTTTTTTATTGTAAGTAATTTCATTTCATTGTCCAATGATAACTTTTTTTAATTTATATTTTTAATAAAATGAAATTATATCACATGAGTCAACAAGGCACAAAGTTATGTTATCAATGTTTACTTATTTATACTGATTAATATGAGTGTATAAATTCATATAGCAGCCATAAACTATGAATCATTTCTTCCAAAAACATATATTAGAATTTCTCAATAATAAGTGTTAAGTAGACTATTTAGGCTAGTGGGAAATGAGACATAGATTAGTGACTTCAAACTCTTTAAATTTTAAGGCATTGGATTTTCAATCTATATTTATTTCTAACTTAGATGTGTTCTTAAATCAATTATTTTTTTATGCAATCATATCATATGAGTCAAGTCATGAAGCCATTTATTGACTTTAGTTTTCTTTTCATTTGGTTTAATAAGAGTGTATGAATGTGACATCATTGTTTTCGAAATCAAACTCCATGTAAAACAAAATGTTTTTCATAAAAGAACATGGAATAATAATCGATAATGAATGTTAGGTGGACTATTGAGGTTATTCAAGAGATGGATCATAAATGGATGTCTTTAAATCTTTGGCATCATATGGTATTTTATTTTCCCACCCACATTAACAATTTGTAAAGTTTAATTATTAAATAAATTATTTTTAATATAAATAATGTGATAGAAACCAACAACATGTTAACCTATTTATTGAATTATTTTTACTTATATGTATTGATACAAGTTTATAAATGTATTTCACTTTTGAAAGTATTAATTGATAATGAGTTTTATGATGTTTACATTATTTTCAATACACAAAACTTTATAACTATGTATTCTTAAATCAAATACTTATATATGCAATGATTGCATGCTAAGTCAAAGCCATTTATTGAATATTGTATGCTTATAATGTGGTTTGATATCAGTGCATAAATGTGACCTTGTTATTGTTGAAATAGAACTCCATCTAAAGGAAAATGTTTTTACTAATAAAACATAGAATAATAAATTGATAATGAGTGTTAAGTGGACTATTCAGGTGCATTCAAGAGATGTGACATAAATGGATGTCTTTAAACGTTTTGCACCATAATATGACATTTTATTTTCCCATCCATATTAAAATTTTGTAAATTTTAATTTTTAAAAACATTATTTGTAGTTTTTAAAATCTCATAGAATCCAACAAGGTGTGAAGCTATTTATTGAATTTTATTTAGTTATATGCTTTCATAATACATGTTTATAAATGTAATGTAGTAATGAAATAAATCTCTTAATGTAAGTTAAGTGATGGGGTGAGAATTTTTGGGGTTAATCCAAAATCCCAATTCCCAAATAAATCGATCCTGAGGCCTGTGGGTTATGGCCCACAAAGCCTTATCGAAAGCGTCCTTAGGCATGAAGCCTTTAAAATCATGGAATTACATTAGAGTCGGAGCCACCCTTTTATCGGAGCTTTTAATCACCCATCGGAAGCCACCACCCATGTATTAACTACATATACATGTATTAACTATCGGGTCGGACTTTAAACCCCGCAAGCATTACAATATATCATTACACGAGAAAACCATATAATTTCCGCCCATTTCACATATCCGGATCTCAAATCTTATGCGCCCGCCTTTATAATTATCGGCGGGTCTGGATTTCGGCGATCACAATAAATCCCTTAACTCCGACCTCCGACGCCCTCGCGGACCCGACATTCTTTATACTCCCTTCTATATTGAATTCGGGTCTGACCTATCGGCCGGTTGTTATCGGCGGGGTTAGAATATAATGGTCTACGGACCCGACGACCCCTTTAGGCTCTGGTTTATAGTGTTTCGGCTCCGTAAGCCGGAGTAATGCCAAAGACTTCCCTTCGGACCCGACGCCTCTATATGTTGTGCTCTATAACACTTCGGCTCCGATATATCGGAGCGCCCAGTTCTAAAACTTTCGCGGACCCGATTCTTTTATATACAACCCCTTTATAATAATTCGGCTCCGGACTGTCGGAACTTACATTTCGGCAGTCTCAAAGGCTATTACACTCCTCAAAGGCCTGCTCCGACCGCTCAATTGCGCCGATCCGATAAGGAGATAAGCCGGCCCTTATAATATTTCTCGTCCGGCACTCAGTTCCACTAAGAACATTTGGGTTGGTTCTTGATGTAAACAGAAATTCGCTCGTCTTCGATGGGACCTGCACTTAACGTAGATCTCTGCCATATCATATTCACATGCGACATGCATATATATATTTTGATCGCCATCGATCCCACAGTGGTCGATGGTCGATCAACACACTCATCCTTGGGAATTAAAGCCTCGGCACATGTACACATGAAAGCTGGGTTCAAACCACTAAAGCATATATACATATAGAACACAGATAGCGCACAATAAACACATAAACGCATATATATTATATAAGAACAACATGCTACAAATCTAAGGCATTTCAGCCTTAGAGTAGAGACCCCTCTCGACTACATTGTGAATTCACTATCCTCACACTCTTATCTCTATTCCCTACCTCGAACACGCAGGTTCAACACACACATATATATAAGAAGTATTGGATCAGATCACTTCAACGATCCGATCAGATTTCCCATGCTTTCCTCTTATAAAAGCACTAAAGCTCTCGGTACATGCATGCTCATGACACATGGCGGATTACATTATAAGTCTTCGAGAATTATCCATCTTTTCCCCTTTAAATCTGTTTTTCTGCTTTAAAGCAGACTTTCCTCTATTTTGCTTCCTTGTTTTATCTCCACTGGTCCATGCCCTCCTCTTCGCTCCACTTGGATTCCTCCCTTTTCTGAGGGTGCTGGATGCTCCTGCATCATTAAGATACAAATTTATAAAACAAATAATTGATAATTTGTTCCAAATGGTCTATTTCAATTTTAAATCCATAACCTTTCCTAACTATGTATTCTTAAAATCAATAACTCATATTTGCAATAATGTCATTTAAGTCAATAAGCTAGAAATAATTTATTGACTTCTATTTTCCTATCACATGATTTGATATGAGTGCATAAATGTGGAATTGTTTCATTTGAAATAAAACTCCATATAAAACAAAATGATTTTCCCAATAAAGCAAGGAATCATTAAATGATAATGTGTTAAATGAAATTTCTAGCCTCATTCAAGACAAGGGTCACAAATGGATGTATTTAGACTTTTTCACCCATTATTATGAATTTTTTATATAAATTAGAATTAATTGATTATGAATCCTAAATGGTCTTTTAAAAAATTACAATTATCCTAAAATTCTTCTTAAGTGTTCTAAGTGTTATGAATCTCCTCTTGGTGCTTTATAAAGGCACTATGGCATGGAAAATTTACATAAAGGCATATTTTACTTAATAACTTTCTAGGTTACAAAGTAATTAATGTTGATGAAGTCCTTGTAATATAATTTTTCCAAACTTAATGTTGCTATAATTTCTATTTTTTAATTGGTTTTGACTGTTAAAAGTATCAATTTAAGCATATTATGTGTCTAATTTAATATTTTATCTTATCGATTATAAAATGTTATTAACCTCTTAATATAACAAAATATGATACTCAATGCAACAAAATTACTAATAGTACCTTAAATTAAATTTGTTATGGTAGCATACATATTGGTATAATTCTATCATTAAATAAATATTATGGACACTTTAAAATTGTGCCAACTTTTTACTAGAATGGTAACTCAATATAGATAATGTGGTATTTACTATATCCAATTATAATTAAATTGGTTAGTAATACTAAAATAGATAATATTCTTGTCAGCAAATAATATTAATCAACATTTTAATAGGAACCAAAAATAATGTTAGAAGAAATAATGTGAATCCAAGATTAAGATGTCAAAGATTTGCTTCTGCAAGTTTATATTTTTTTGTTTTATATAGTTTATCATATATTAAAAAATTGTTGAATAGATACATTCAAAGTAGTGGACTAACCAATTTTCAAACTTAATCTAGATAAAATTCTAAATTCTATATCCATTGCATAATTCCAAATTTAATGAAATGGGTTTGTTGTTGAAGTCCTTGTAATAGAATTTTTCCAATTTTAATGAAATATGTGTTTTAATCTCCCAAAAAAAGACTAAAAGAACACATGACACCTTGAGATCAACCAAATGGTGAGAGGGCCTCACATCATGAATACTTGGAAAGAACTATTAGATATACCTCTTATTCATTTCCTACTAATCAACAGAACAAGCTCCAAAGATTTCAAAATTTCATAAGAAACAAAATACACATTTATTTTAATAGGGGTTAGGTAAAGAGAAGTGAATAAATATGAATTAAATTCTACCATTTCTTTACATAATGGACATTGAAACATATATTTCCACCATATTCACATGATACACACTAAAACATGTATTTTTTCATGGCAAAAGCTTCCAATATTTGTTCCTTTCTAAATATTGGATGGTACATTTTACACAAAATAAATTCCAAGTTAATAAATACATATTACTCCATGCCATATTAAAAAATTTGGAGTGCATCAAATACCACAATTTACCTCAATTTGTTAGATTCACATTTATACTGAGAGGGGGGTTTTGGTGGTCGTGGTCGTGGCAGTGGTGGGGTGGGACGGGGGGAGGGAGAGAATCAGCATAATACAATTTCTTGATTATTTAAACATATGGAATAAATCATCAAACAATCTCACATATAGAACACAAGGTATATGTGAAACCTTATTTATAAAAAATCTTTCTAGGAACCAACCTACTTATACAAATTTTGTAGGAACCAACCTTGTATTACAAACTGTGTAGGAAACAAACTATAGGAGACACCAATCTGCATTGCTACTTTACATGCACCAACCCACATGAAACAACAATCCCCTCTGAAATATGCTCTATAATTTATTCTATAATGGTCCATTCTACTTTTTTGAATTCTTCTATGTTTTCTGACTTTGTGCAGTGATCTTATACTATATTGCTTTGAACCAAGCACTTCCTTCAAATCAAGAATTTAACATATGAATTTTCTTCAACCCACACATCTATAAATTGTGATTTACTAGTGTTACACATTCATAATAATTTATTATCACCAAGAATTTCATTCAATCCCAAATTCTCAAACTAAACTATGTGATAACCAACATAATATAACTAGGTTCTTCCTTAAGCCCACTTTACAAACTTGCATTTACAAAAGAAATTATTTATGTTAACCATAACAATTTGTTGTTGCTATTTCACAATCAATAGTGCCCCAATTATTATTTACAATCTCTGTTTACGACCTTGCACTACACCCAAGTGATTTTAGAATAGTAGTGCTTCCTTCAATCCCGACATTTCAAGCCTTGGTGCTCATACACCTTAGCACCATATTGTATTTACATATAAAAGAACCAGGTTTTTTTCATATTGGTATGTCTGAGAATATATCGACTCAGCACCTTTGACCTCACCTAACCTACCTGGACTACACATTGTGTAGCTCAAGTCATCTAGCTATGAACTTGGCCTTTAATTCTGTGCAATGCACAATTCCTTCCTCCCAAGACTACCGCTTCATGCAATTCATGATCCCAAGACCCAACCTTTACCTCCAGAATTGCACAATACTCTCAGACAACCTGGCCTCAATTACACATTGCATAAGAATAAGCACCAAGATCTTTCCCTGAGCCTCTAAATTTCACAATCCCAATGTGGACCAGCCTTCCTTACTTGTCAAAACTATGCAAAATTCTCCCACAGTGACCATCACTTCAGCCTGTCCCACTAGCTGCCAAAAAATGTGTAGATATGTCCCTTAGCCCAGCTTGAACTATGCATTCTATAGTCTCAGGCCTCAAGCCTCATCCCTGGTTGTTGGAAATGTGCAATGCACAGTCACTAAACCCCCCTTTCCACCCTACTACCTGGTTTTGGCTCAGTCCATCAATCAGAATGCATCATCTTAGGCTAGGAGTTTTTTTCAGGCTGATGTCATCTCATCATGAGTGAATTGCAGATACAAGTATCTTATCATACGATGGCGGGATGATGAAGAAGGGGATGAAGGAGGAGGACATGCAAAATACATTCCTGTAGCTAAGCATGCAAGTTGATCTATCAGGAAAAGAAAAGGGACACCAACTTGTGACCACAACTCAAGACTTGAGATCATTGAAGATTCCTATCACCAAGCCATGAGGAGGTGGAAGACAAGAGAATTCTCAAGCAAGCATCATTCATAGCAAAAATAGTGGCTTGATGTTGCCACGTCATTGAGGCAATTCATATCAACAGTTCAATTTCATGTCTTGTCATGAGTTTTCATATGCCACATCATCATTGTGGACCATGTATATTGTATTCATTGTAAAGTCAAAGTCCAAAGGACACATATGTAATATGGAGAGTCTTGTAAGTTGAAAAGTCATAGGAAGTCAAACAGTCATGTGGGTAGTCAAAGAGTCACAAGGAGGGGAAGCATCACACCTTGGTTATATATACTCCCTCAATGTATGAGCAAAGGACTTTTTCACCTTGGCTCCTCCTGTAAGGCATTAGAGAGATAAGCTAGTTCTTTGAGGAGCAAGGAATGGCTCCAATGTTCCACTACTAGATCTAGTGATGTACATTGTAAACATGTGTCTTGGAACTTTTACTTAATGACAAAAACCTTCAAGGCCAACACATTCTCCATGCATGGATTATGAATGTTTGTAAGACTATTTTGCGAATGTTTGTATTACATCTTCACTTCCACATGTGTCAATATAGTTGAACTATTTCAGTTATTTTAGTACTTAACTTATTGAGAATATGTTATAATTGTTGTTATTGTTGTCCCATCCTTGTGGACTATTCTGCAAGATATTAGATAAATATTTCTTCATTTGTTGGTTGTAATGACCATTGCATCCTATCTGTACTATTCTTGCTAGATGTTAGACAGATCCTTCTGGTTGATGTGTGTTTCTTATTGGGTGGTACTACTACCTCTCATTTAGAGGCTCACTTATGTCCCCTCCGTAGTAGAAGAACCTTGACAAATTTACAAATGAACACTCACCAGGCACACCTCCTCGCTTTTTGAAGACACCATTGCATCCCCCTCTGATGCTAACAGTTAGATCCAAGGCATATCTTTGAGATATACAGCAACCGAGCTAACATTCCAGATGGGGCTCCTACACCAAATGGTGTGATGTCTAATTGGGACTTCACATCAGGGAGACCCCTTGGTTGATGGATTTCTATAACTGTCAACAGATTCTTAAGATAACAAGAAAAACACACTAACAAGTTACTTGTTATTATTATTATTATTATTATTATTATTATTATGATTATTAAAATTATTTCACATAAGCTATATAAAACTTAGACCCTTTGATTTATGATTTACGCCTAAGAACCAGTATTCGGAATAACAAACACAGTTTTTATATGACAAAGATTTGTACTTATGCATTCATTTTCCCATTCTCATAGTTCTCCCACACACTTTTTTCTACATAATATTGATTTTTAAACGACAGAACACAATTAACATCAATCATTCGGTCTAATGTATCACATGATTTCACATTTATTTAAATTCATATTTTTGTTCCTCATACACAAAATAGTTACACCCAGTCATTATACATGGAAGTGAGAAATATAGGGCTAAAAAGCATTGAGAATGGACATCACTACCAGTAGAGTAGCCTCAATACATACACATAAAAGCAATTGCATAGAGCACTAGATCTAATTCAAAATAAAGAATTTTTTTAGAATGACAAAGCATAGATGAACACACCTTCAAGTTTCAATTATCCCTGAATGACATCTCTAAATATTGTATAAAACAAAAACATAGATTACAGATGTCATCGAGGCTCAATTTTAAATCAAAAAAATCTTTTGCAATAATCCTTACTCTAGAAAATAGCCAACATTCAATTGACCAAATTTTTTGCTTATATTTTCTTAGATCATTAATCTGGAAAACAACCAACATTCAATAGACCATGACTTTTTCTCCTCGAAAAGAGAAACTTGTCTTTCTTCTCCTCACAAAGAGATGACAATTGAATTGAAAGAAAGAAGTCGACATTATTTCCTAATCACAGTTTAATCGTCCTCATTGTTATCTAGATACATTGTTATCAATGCAATATTGACAATGTACAACTAGGAGAAGTGACAGTAAGAAATTTAATGCAATCCATATCTGAATATGAATAAATTACCATATTTTCTATAACATTAATAATGGAAATTGAATTAAATGAAGCATTCAATGTTATTTCCTAATCATAGGTCGATCATCCTTATTTTTCTCTAGATACATTGTTATCTAGTCTAGATTATTAACTATCACAACGCCTTCAATGCAATAATCATGACGGAAAGTCAATGAAACTAATGGTAAGAAATGTCACAGAATATGAAAAATTACCATAATTTCTATAATAATCACAATTTAATTGAAATGGAATGGCCAGCACTATTCTTGAATTGATTGATATAAATTTTATAAGTGCCACATGTAACTTATCCTTTTTGAACAGAACTAAAAATATTTCACGTAATTTTAACACATAAGTGTATCAGTCTCTATCAACAACTAATAATGATAAATTGAGTGCAATAATCATCTACCGACAATAAAAATTCCTGTGAATCTATTATAGCTATAAAACTACAACAAATAAAATGAACTCAGCAAAAGAACTGAGTACTGCAAAAATCGCACTAGCAATAGGTAATGCCATATTAATAATTTGGAGGAGAGTTAAAGCAATATCTAGAATGAATGAAAGCTTATATTGTTTTTCGGTCTATTATGTTCCAAATGCACCAAAACACTTTGAAGAGAAGCCCTACAATTATCAGGAGCCCCTACTCAATCACAATGTTATGTGCTGAGAATATGGGCATATGATGCAGTGCCAATGAACCAGAAATGATGCACCTGTCATTAATTCCAGTATCATATTCCCATCTTCTCAGTACATAACATTATAATCGACAAAATGAAAAAATTGGTCAATTATCCATCATACTAAATGAATGCAAGTAAGCTTAACTATGTGCAATCTTATTAATGATTCTACATGGGGGAGAGGTAAAGCATCAACTCTTTGCTTATTAGGTAAATCTAGCTAGTTTTAGATTTGTTTCTAACACAAAAAAATCATTGCAAAATAAATCAAATCTAGCACCGATTAATTTGCTTCTATCACAAATGCAATGACTATAGCAAAAACAAAATATAGGTCATGCTAGATTTGTTTCTAACACAAACAAAATCATTGTATGGTAAAGCTAATGCTTGTTACATTTTTTTCTAGCACAATGACAAGCATTACAGGATAAAACAAATCTAGCACATGCTATATTTCATATTACAATAAACAAAAACATTAAGTAAAACAAATATAGCCTGCACTATATTTTCTTTCAACACAAACACAACACATGGTAAGGTAAAACAAATTTAGTGTGCGCTAGATTTTGTTCTAACACAAATACAAGAATTACAAGATAAAACAAATCTAGTGCACACTAGATTTGTTTCTACCACAAAAAAAAGAAGGTAAAACAAATATAATGCATGCTACATTTATTTCTAGCACAATCACAAACATTGTAGGGTAAAACAAAGTGTGCACGAGATTTGTTTCTAGCACAAACAAAAGCATTATATGACATAAGAAATCTAGCATATGCTAGATTTCTTTCTAGTACAAGAAAAAAAATAGAGTAAAACCAATCTAGTGCACACTAAATTTGTTTCTAAAAAAGATAAAAGGATTGTAGGGTAAAACAAATTTAGCATGCCCTATATCTGTTTCTAACACAAGAACAAGTTTTGTAGGGTAAAAACAATCCTATCACATGCTAGATTTGTTTCTAGAACAAGCACAATGATTGCAAGGTGAAACAAATGTTATGTAAACATAAAATCATTTCAGGGTAAACAAAAACATTGTTGGGTAAAACAAGTATAGCATGCACTAGATTTGTTTCTAGCATAAAAAAAAATTATTGTAGGATAAAACAAAGCTAAGGTATACTAGATTTGGTTTTAGGAAAAACATAGGAGTTGAAGGGTAAAACAAATCTACTACTCATTAGATTTGTTTCTAGCACAAACACAATTATTACAAGGTAAATCAAATCTAGTTTAAGGAAAAACAAAAAAGAATTGTAGGGTAAAGAAAAAACACAAACATGAGCATTGTTGGGTGAAACAAACCTAACGTGTGCTAGATATGTTCCTAGCACAAACAAAAGCATTGTAGGGTAAATCAAATCTAGCACATGCTAGATACTTTTCTAACATAAATAAAAGCATTGCAAGGTAAAAAAATCTAGTGCACGCTAAATTTATTTCTAGCAAAAGAACCAAGATTGAGAAGTAAAACAAATCTAATAGATGTTAGATTTCCTTCTTGCATAAACACAAGAATTGTAAAGTAAAATAAATCTAGCACACACTAGATTTGTTTCTAGCACAAACAAAAGCATTGCAAGGTAAAACAAATCTAGTGTGCACTGAAACATTTTCTATCGCAAACACTAGCATTGCAAAGTAAAACAAGTCTAACATGCCCTTTATTTTCTCCTAGAATAAACAAAAGCATTGCAAAGTAAAATAAATATAGTGTGCATAAGATTTGTTTGAAGCACATACACAGGCATTGTAAGGTGTAACTAATTTAATGAAAGGAAAAAATTTAAAAAAATGTAAAGAAAAATAAAAGAATTAAATTGTAAAACAAATTTATTGTGTGCTAGATTTGTTTCAAGCACAAACAAAGCATTGGAGGGTAAAACAAAACTAACATGCAGTGGATTTTATTCTAGCACAAACACAAGCATTGTAGGATAAAACAAATCTATCACCTATTAGATTTCCTTCTAGCACAAGAAAACATTATAGGGTAAAATAAATATAGTGTAAGGAAAAGTGCAAAAGCATTGCAGGATAAAACAAAATCATAAACATAAACATTTTAGGGTAAAACGAATCTAACACATGCTAAATTTGTTTCTAGCACAAACAAAATCATTGTTGGTAAAACAAATCTATCGTGCACTAGATTTGTTTCTAACACAAATGAAGGAATTGCAGTATAAAACAAATCTAACATGCGCTGAATTTGTTTCTATCACAAACTTCGACATTGAAATGTAAAAAAAATGTAACACATACTAGATTTCCTTTTAGTATAAACACAAGCATTGCAATGTAAAACACATCTAGCACGCACTAGATTCGATTCTAACATAGACACAGGAAATTTAAGATAAAACAAATCTACTGTGCACTACCTTTCCTTATAGCACAAACAAGCATTACAATATAAAATAAATATAGCGTGCACTAGATTTGTTTCAGCATTTAATGTCTCTTTCTTTGTGCAAGAAGGAAATATAACACGTGCTATATTTATTTTTCCGTGTGATATTTTTATTGTTCTTATTTATTTTATTACAATTATAATGATGAAAGAAATGGTATTATTTATACTTCATATTTTCTTCAATAATTGGAAAATTTGGTAATGTTTTCTTAATTTTATTTTTAGAAATCATGAATTATAAAGCCAAAGAAAATTCAATGGAAGCATTTAAGGGAGAAGAAATTTAGGGAACTACACCACCAAAATCTTCATTAAATGGTATGGTATTTTCAAATTTAATTTATAATCCATTTCAAATGGTTAGGAATTATGTGAATAAATGAATATTGATTAATGAAGTTTCAACTATAATTTTTTGTACAACTTGCTTATGGTTTGAAATTCCTTGTTCTTATGCAGGTGTAAAATGAGAAACTGTAAAGGATCATTTCATAATCATTTTTAACTTGTAATTCTTTTATTCGGTTTGAAATTATAATATATTTCTCTACAAATGTTTTTAGATTCCAAGGACTATGGTGCAATTGAGATTCCAAATAAAGAATTAAGGAAAAAAAATGAAATATAATATGGCACAACACAATTGTCCTATAGATGGCATGAAATTTTCAAATCTAGTTTATACTCATTGAAAATAATTAGACAATATTCTATTATGCAAATTCAAACTGAATGAATTTTAATATACCATTATGTGGGTAGTAATATTCCATAATTCATGTGCTTATTTGTTCTTGTGCATATAAATGAAAATAATGTGTTAAGAGGTTGTTTATTATTATTTGTTATTTCATTCTCTCTACAATTGTTTTTAGAAATTGTGGAAATGGGTGTATCTGAAATTATAAGTAAAGAAGGAAAGAGAAAAGAAAAAATAAGTGGGATGCAAAGAATGTATCCTTCAGTTGGTATGGTGGTTTTATATATTATTTACAATCCCTTTGAAATTATTATATTATTTGGTAAAACAAATCTATCCTATGTTATATTTCTCTATAGCACAAGCACAATCATTGAAAGGTAAAATAAATCTAATGCTCTGTTTATAGAGAAAACACAAGCGTTGCAAGGTAAAACAAATTTAGAACATGCTAGATTTCCTTCTAGCACAAACACAAGTATTATAAGGTAAAAAAAATCTCTCCCATGCTAGATATGTTTCTAGCACAAATACAAAAATTTTAAGGTAAAAGAATGCACAAAAGATTTCCTTCTACTACAAACATAAGCATTACAAGGTAAAGCAAATCGAGCATGCGCTATATTTATTTCTATCACAAACACAAGCATTACGAGGTAAAACAAATCTAGCATGTGTTAGATTATTTCTAGTATAAACACAAACATTACAAAGTAAAACAAATCTAGTGTATGATATATTTCCTTCTTGCACAGACAAGCATTTAAAGTAAAAATAAATCCAGGTGTTAGATTTATTTCTAGTATAACCAAAAGCATTCCAAGGTAAAGAAACTCTAGTACATGGTATATTTGTTTCCAACACAAATGCAGACATTGCAATGTGAAACAAATCTATCATGCACTAGATTTCCTTCTAACATAAACACAAACATTTCAAGGTAATACAAATCTAGAAAATGTTATATTTGTTTCTAGCACAAATACAAACATTTCAAGGTAAAACAATTTTAATGCACTCTAGATTTCCTTTTAGCACAAAATCAATAACTACAAAGTGAAACAAATCGAACATGCACTAGAATTATTTTTAGTACAAACACAAGTGTTGGAAGATAAAACAATTGTATCATGCACTATATTTGTTTATAGCACAAAAGAAGAACTGCAAGGTAAAATAAATATAACATGTGCTATATTTTTTTCTAGCATAAACAAAAAAAATTGAAGGTAAAGAAAATATAGCATGCACTACATTTATTTTACAATAAACATCAAATTACAAGGTAAAAAAAAATTAGCATGAGCTACATTTCCTTCTAGCATAAAGACAAGCATTGGAAGGGAATACAAATATCACACTTGTTAGATTTGTTTCTAGAATGAATACTAGCATTGTAAAGTAAAACAAATATAACACACTCTAGATTTCCTTCTAGCATAAATAAAAGCATTCAATGGAATACAAATATGGCACATGCTAGACTTGTCTCTAGCACAACTACTAGCATTACAAAGTAAACCAAATCTAACGCATGATAGATTTTTTCTGGCACAAACACAAGCATTCTAAACTAAAACAAATCTATCCCACACTAGATTTGTTTATAGAACAAACAAAATAATTGCAAGATAACAAAAATCTAGTGTGTGTTATATCTTTTTCTAGAAAAACCGCAGGAAATGCAAGGTGAAACAAATCTAGCATACACTAAATTTCCTTCTAACAAAAACACAAGCATTATAAGATAATACAAATCTAGGACATGCTAGACTTGTTTCTTGCCCAAATACAAGCATTTCAATGTAAAACAAATCTAGCACACACTAGATTTCCTTTTAGCACAAAAATAAGTATTACAAAGTAAAATAAATATAAAGTGTGTTAGAATTGTTTCTATCACAAACACAAGCATTGAAATATAAAATAAATATAGTATGCACAAGATTTTATGTGGGCACAAAATCAAGTACTACAAGGTAAAACAAATATAACATATGCTAGATTTGTTTCTAGCACAAACAAAACATGGCAAGTTAAAAACAAATCTAGAACATGTTAGTTTTATTTTTAGCATAAACACAAGCATTGCAAGGTAAAACAATTATAGCACGTGCTAGATTTGTTCTTAGCATAAATACAAGCATTGCAAAATAAAATAAATTGATTCAACTTTGTGCTCGATTTATTTCTAGCACAAATAAAAGAATTTCAAGGTAAAACAAATCTAGCGCACACTAGATTTGTTTATAGCACAAACACAAACATTGCAAGGTAAAACAAATGTAACACATGCTAAATTTTATTCTAGTACAAACGCAACGTTTCAAGGTAAATCAAATATAGTGCACATTACATTCGTTTGTAGCATAGAAATAGACATTTTAAAGTAAAACAAATCTAGTGTGCACTATATTTCCTTCTACCACAAGCACAAGCACTTCAAGATGAAACAAGTCTACTCTGTGTTAGATTTACTTTACCATACAATGTGGCTTTTTGTGGAAGAAGGATATCTTGATTTATTTTCCCCTATAATATTGTTATTACTGTTGTTCATGTTATTACAAAAATAACGATGAAAGGAATTATAGTATTTATAATTCATATTTTTTCAACAATTAGAAAATCTGGTAGTAGTTTCTTACTTTTATTTTCATAAAACATGGACTATGAAGCTAGAGAAAATTCAAAGAAAGTGTCTATTAGAAATGGAATTTCAAGAAATAAACCACCAATATCTTCTCTAAAAGGTATGACATTTCTAAAATTATTTTATGCTTTTCTTCAAATGGTTGGGTATTATGCAAATAAATGAATGTTAATTAATGAAGTTTGAGCTATCATTTTCTTGCAGTGAATTTGCATATAGTTTGAAATACCTTGTTCCTGTGCATATTTGTGAAATGAGATGTTGTAGGAGATGATTTTATGATATTTTTTAACTTGATATATATTTTTTGATTTATTTGAAATTATTATATATTTCTCTAGAAATATTTTTTGGTTTATGGTGCAAGTGAGATTCCAAAGAAAGCATCAAAGAAAAAAAACACAAATATGACAACAAAAAAATTCTCTTGTAGTTGGCATGATATTTTAAAATATAGTTTATACCCATTTACAAATAGTTAGACAATATTCCATTATACAATTTCAAACTGAATTAATTTTAATATATGTTGCTAGTAATATTTCATAACCCACGGACTTATTTGTTCTTGTGCATTTAAATGTAATTGATGTATTATAAAGTTGTTTATTAGTATTCAATATTTCATGTTTTTACAATTATTTTTAGAAACTATGGAATTGAGTGTATCTAAAATTGCAAGCAATGAAGAGAAAATGAAAATAGGTGATACACAAACAGTGCCTCCTTCAGTTGGTATGGTGTTCTTATATATTATTTATACCCCCTTATAAATATTTAGATTAGTTGGTCATGTAAAATTTTAATATATTACTATATGACAATGTTTGAAATTAAAATTTCATTTTGATTTATGTTAACATTTTTTTTAGTGTTGTTTGCAGAATCTGTTGGCCCCAAAGAAAGAAAATTTTTACAACCACCATCTAAGAAACATACAAATATTTCAACTCAAATTGTAGTGTCAACAACACCTTATACTTATACTTTTTAAATTATTATAAGTATTATACATCCAATACACATGATTTTGTGCAATATTTTTATGTTTGATGCATAAACGGAAACATGACAGAGGAATTAGGAATAATTTTTGTTCTCAAAATGAAAGTGGCATCAACTTTCAAGTGGAGGTAATTAAACAAAATGAAATATTATTAGCTTCTTGTCAAGTGTACACAAAATTTAAACCAAAGTTGATCAAAACATCAAATAATGATTCACTAGATATAATAGAGAATTCAACATTTAAGTTGTATATCTATTAAAACTTTGCTAAATATGGTATAAAGAGTTGCATAGATCTTTTACAATGTATCATTAAAGTTCTGAAAACCATTGAGTAAGATGTAAAAAAACACCATTTGTACTTCTTTATTTGCTACAAAGAAGAAAAAAGTTGGATAAATTACTATATGATAAGCTTGAAGTTCAAATACATTCTTTGAGAAGACTATATTTAAATGAGCTATAAAAGAGCATTGCAGAAAGTGATTTCAACCCTATTGCAAAATTTCAAAAATCCAGGAATGTTTAATCTGAGATACTGAAGCTTACATATCAATGTGATGAAATTCACAAAAGTTCAAGTATTGTTATTTATTTTCAAACTCTTTTAGTAGAAAGGTTCATGTTCAAAGATGTATAGAATCTCACAATGTGTTTAAATGGAGGTCACTTGATGATTCAAATGTTAAAGTATTAATTAAGTTATTCATAAAGAAATTTCAAGCATCATTAGCTAATGCGCTTCTAGTTCGATTTGATATCACTTAGTAGGATCCACCACTCAAACCTATTAATATTATAAATGAAATAGATTTAGATGATAGAAACATGATTTTTTGGGTAGTTTATGGTCAACACACCACTCAAGAAGTGAAAGAAGTTATAACAAATATAATATATAGCATATCTATGGAGGTGTGAAATATTATGAGACATAATGCTCGATTCTTGGATATATTACTTGAACCCAAAGAATGACTACAATGATAAGTGGAATGTCTTACAAAACTATAATCAATATCAAAAATAGTATGTTGACAATTTAACATGATTCATTGTTTGTCTGTATATTATATATGTGTTTCTTTCATTATCATTGTTGTATTGAATATGTATTATATCAAAAAATTTGATCATAAGAAGTATTATTTCCATTTGACTTAAGTTTTGACATTTTTTTCTCGAGGTCCTATAAATATAATACAAGAGAATATTGGCTCATCTATAAATAGTGGGAGAAATGTTCAAGGTAAGTGTACTTTTTTAACACTTTTTTCATAGTGAATTTTGTAACATGAATAAAGTGGTTTGACTAGAATAATTGTAATTATGTTGTAGCCAAAATAACTGAAAAGAAATTAGTTATTTTACATCTAACAAATATTTTTTACTATAGGATTGATGATGATGAAAAAAAAAATGACATATTGAGAAAATTTGAAAGGATGTAGTCCAGGAAATAGAGAAAAAATATTTTGGTTTCGACCACATGCAAAACATTTTCTTGGATTGTGTTTCAAGAGTAAATCTCTTGGAATTATAATTTGGATGACAACCTGGAAACAAACGACAACAAGAATTCTAAAAAAATTGGTCTTGGAAACATCACGAGACCAACTTGTGTTTATGTGGATTGCTTCATATTGTAAATCAAAAAAGGGACATTAGGTCACTAACAATATTGAAAATGTTATACACACTAAATCATTGAAAAAGGTGTAGGAAATGCATACCCAATATGATGTAATTAATATTGTGATAGTGGATTGTTAACTTGAGAGTGTGAAAGAAAAGACGAAAGAAAATTTGTTTCTTTCTACTCCATTCACTGGAACAAACCAAGTGGATAATTGGTTTATCAGTGCATTGTAGACAACGTTGAACAAAATTCAACAAGGAAATAGATGTGCAAGTTAATTCGAAGGAATTTCAATAATATTTAATAGTACCTTAAGATGATCAAAGTGAAATAAATGTGTATATAAATGTATAAATTTCATGCATAAATGTATATATGCTATTTATAATATTAATTCTTGGTCATTATATGTATGACATCATGAATTATTATTGTATTTTGTGGCATTTATTAAGTTAAGTGGACTTATGTTTCATGATCTAAATAGAAATATTGGTGGTTTGATTTGTCATTAGTAGAAATTATATATATATATATATATATATATATATATATATATATATATAGAGAGAGAGAGAGAGAGAGAGATATAGATATAGATATATTCTAGTAAGATAATGTGAATAACAATTATTTATTTGAATGGTCGTTTAATGTGTTCATATCAAAATTTCGTATTTTATAGAAATTAAAAAAATAGATTAGGTTGTATGTAGAAATTATTAGATAGTTGGCTTATTTACTTGATTTCGATAGTTTCAATTATTTTTTCAGTTGTGGTTTACCTTATTGTTAGACCTCTTAAAAATTAGTGACTTGAAAGCTGATTCGTTGTGTTATTATAACTTCTATCATTCCATAAAAGTTCAAAAACTATATTAGGTTGTATGAAGCTCCAACAATAGAAATATATCTTTCACTAATAAGCACCAAAAAGAACTAAGGGATATACTTTAAAAAATAGTGTATAATTGTAACAGCCCTCCATTTTATGTAAAAAATTTCTAACCTAAGCTAAGAAAATCTAGGTCTGATGTGTAAAAAAGAAAAGTAAATAATTTATTATGAAATAAATTAGATAATTTAATCACTTGGAAAATAGAGACACCAAGAGATGTGATTCTTGCCAAATCCCCATTGGTGAATGGGAACAAATAATTCTTTCATTATTAGACTTCTAGATCTAATTCTAGATAAGCTTAATAGATTGGAGATAAATATCCATTAAGATACTTAGTTGAAGAAATATGTTAAGTTAATAAAAACATAAAAGCCTTGTGGGAGAGAAAGGAAAGATTTTATGAGGAAAAGCCTCGTGGGAGATAAAGGCAAGCTTTTCTGGAAAAAGCCTAGGCAAATGGATAAAAAGATCCATAAAAGTGGGACGCCACTAATGGAAACCATATCATGAAAGAGGGTATTAAATACCCATGGAAGAGATCAACAGGAGGTAGTTGATCCATGGCAAGAACTCTCAACTCAGGGGTGAATTGGTGAAAGCCAGTTCTAGGTTGGGTGGAGGTGCTTGGTTTTCCAAGTGACATTCTTTCAAATAATCTAGTTTGCATGGGATGTTTTGTATGTTGGCTCCTTACTCTCTATGTTGTCAATTATTTAAGCATAGGAGATAAATTTCTTGGGTTGTCTTTGCTTATGAGATGATTGAATAATTTGCATGTGATCACTATGCATTAGAATAATTTCTTGTATTAACTTTGTTTATGAGATTATCATATATGAGTGTGTGTGACAACTATTGCATATAAATGTAATTCCATATAAAATTAGTAAAGGAACATAATATGTGGTTTTATGCAATAATTTTTATGATTGTCACATCTTTAAACTTATGTGCTATCTCGTCTTAGATAGTGAGTAATTATGCATGAGACAGCTATGTAAGTTGAATAATTATGTTTTAAGGTGTGAAATTGTATAGCATGTGGTTCAGGTTGTTTAGGCTATGCATTATGCATCATGGGATGAATTACATCCACTAAGGCTCTCTTTAGCTATTTATTCATAATGTATAAGATATATTTCAGCAAATACTTTCAACTATGACCATAAGACTATGATTATTCTAGTTACAGTGTATTCATGATAGTGTTCCAGTGATGGTTGTATTGGGTTATCAAAGGAATGAAATTCGAATGCAAGAAGTGTATTATGTTGAAAGACCATGACTGAATATTTTTATTGAGTTGTAAAGTAGGCATAAAAGTTGTGTTGGAATGTAAGTCTAGTAATTGAACATAAAATTCCACATCTCGGATTTAGCAGAGCATAGGGGATTATTGGTAGTATTGTGCCCAAGGGGTATGTGACAAATGGTATCAGAGATCTAAGTTAAAATATTGTGGCCTAAGGTCCAATCCACCTTTGTAAGATATGAATGAGTGTAGGTGTTAAATTAAGTCTTACGCAAATAATAAGTTTCAATGAAGGGTTCAGCTATAAATTGCTATAAGAAAAATATTCTAGAACCCATAAAGATTGAAATTAAGTCTTAAAATAATTTGGAGGACTTTGAAGCCATAGCATGTGAATATTACATTGATTATTTGTAATAAAAGGTAATTTTGAACTAAGATTGCTTGAAATTAGGGATTTTGAAAGAACTAAAGGTTTTTATTCTAAAGAGGAGTGAAATCTGCTATATTGCTTATCAAGCATGTAACTAGTTATGTTTTCAATTGCATAAAGGGATCAATTAAAAACAAAAGTAGTCCATTAGATCATTAGATATTGAAGAAAGAAGGGTAGAATCAGTTTACATGCCTATACTGAGTTTTTCCCAAGCAATATTCTAATGAAAATTTTATTCTCATAATGGTTAATGATTGTGTAGTTGTAAAGAATGCATGGGGATGAAATATGTCACAGATTTCTTCTCTATTGTTGTAAGTAAATATTATAGCATTTTCAATGATCTAATTGTTTAATTAGATAAGAAATATGTTGAAATGAAGAATCTACACATAAGAGCTGAGGTATGGGGTATCTATCATCTACTTCAAATTAGCATGGCCATGGCCACCCTGCATAAAATCATAAAGTGGTTACACTTTGAATTGATGTCTTTATATCTTTCCACTTCATTAAATAAATATATATAATAATAAAAAATATGATTTAAGAGTTTGACCACAACCCTCAGAGTGAAAACCACACTGAAATAGCTTCAAAGAAAATTTAAGAAAATGTATAATGAGGCCAATTGAGGAACGAGATTATTAGTGTGTGTAAAACATAAGTCAAAGTTTGAAATATATAAAATATTGGTAAATTAATGACACAAGACATTGCATGAAAAAATAAAATTAAAAATAAAATAAAATTTTGGTTGCTCACGTGGATGGTCGGAAACAAATTATACCTCCCATTTCTCTAAATAACATATTTGTGTATCTTTGTCATTAATAAAAGAAATAAAAAAGTTGAATCTTTGTCATTGATAAAGAAATACAAAAATTGAATCTTTGTCATTAATAAGAGAAATACAAATGTGGAATTGGAAGCTCTTTTGGCCGGTTGGAAGCACATTATTTATCTATATGATATATTCACTTTAGTAATACAAAATCTCAGGGAAAATGTCTGGAAGTCAAATCCAAACCATTAAATTTTCCTAGTGCATGAATTGACTGACGTGTAACCGAATTGAGTCATTGAACAGTTTCTGTAAAGTTACTTGCATTGTGACTGGTCTATTTTTCTCCTTTGTTCTTCAATTTCCAAAAATATTTGGAGCATTGATTGACAGCTCTGTCATCTATAGACAGAGACTAAACTTTATAGAATGATATTCAGTACTCATACAAATAGTTTATAGCTTGCAGTTGGGGCATACCATAACATGGTCAGATGACAAGCCAGTTTGGTAATGGGGGGCTAGACTGCCTACTTGTGTTGAAACCTAAACATGAATTGACCTATCTCTCTACGATGCTTGAAATGAAGCAGTTCCAATCAGACCTGGCCCAACTCGTGGAGGCCATGACAAGCCAGAGAGAGACCTCCATGACATTGTCTGCTTGTAGTTATTGATTTCATATTTTTTTTGTCGAAACCCTGCACCATTGAGCTCTGTGGTTATGACAGATTTTAGGAAGTGTGTGATTTAAAACACAATAGCATCTTCTCCATTGGAGGAAACCAAAGTAAGGACTGATGTTTCCTTTTTCAGTCTACAATAACGCTCTGCCTTATCCACTGATCTAGAGAGTTCATATGCGATTCTGAAAACAACTAAAATATTGGGGAATCTTCTATGCATTCAGTTGGATAATTGTTATCCTTCTTGTCACGCCCTAAACACACTCAATTTGGATAATGGTTATCTATTTTTTCTAGTTGACCATATATCATTAGCTTTATCTTATCTTTTCAATTGTAGATGGCGGCTATGCATATTTAGGATCCACAGGATCATTTAAAGAGTGCCTCTATCCATTATGTTACTAGGTCTGAGTTATGCACACCAAGTTTACTTATGTGGTGAAGGAAAATTGAGAAGTAAATTCCTCGAGTTCTCCAGTAGGTGAATGCGTGTCACTTAAGAAGAAATGGATCTTAGCGTTATTTCCATCAAACTTTTTCTCTCAATCACGTCTTAATGGTTATTATGGCAGAGGATTGATATAATTTTCTAGTCAATCTTGCATGAACATATCCTTGTCTTCGGGTAGTGTGTTCCTTTTGATCCAATTCGACGAGGTTTATGTGTTCATGAACCTAAGCCTCCATTGTGGCATACTAAAGAAAATACCATGACATGGGGGGCTTGGCCTATATGATACCTCTACTAACTTCGAATGGTAGGGAGGTGAGGTGTGTCAGTCAATTTTCAGTATACTGACCAAGAAAAGGTGCCCAAGGCCACCGTCATAGAAAATACAAGCTCAAAAGAGAAGATCTAGGCATTGTCAAACATCTAGCGTCCTAGTGGGCGGGGCTGAGTTACAAAGAGAGGCTCAGCGAAACAGTTAGCTATGCTCACAATGATGACTCTCGCATATCCTTCTTCTAGGATGGCTTGCTCATATGATGAATTTCGCATGTTTGATTTTCGCATGCTTTTTCTGTTTGGTGATTCTCATATGGTGTTAAGGTATGATGGCTCACATCACATCATGGTAATTTCTCGCATTACACAAATTGAACATTGCTCTAATTTTTGGCATCGTACCTATAGTGAATATGTCATTACAACTATCAATAATGTGGTTTCTAATTTATGGTATGGATCATTGGCTCTTATTCATCATGGTTCAATTCTCTGCATGGACTCTTGCAGCTCATAGTAGACCCTTAAATAAAATATTATTGTAGTGGCATTCATGGCAATTTAATATGAGATAGTGCACTAGATATCAATAAAACCGTGATCTAAATAAGAGTGTGTAGTGGAAATAGTATAAGACATGGATCCTTACATAACATTGATAATGATATAAGCATTAAGGGAGCCTTCACCTAATGCTTGGAGGGAATTGGTCTGAACGACATCACTACCGAATGACTGATATTGCAGGCCAAATTTCCAGAGTTATGATTGTGCATGGCTTGTTTTTTTTAAGCCACCTATGCCAACATTTTAAGAAGTTTATTCTTTATATGCACTTCATAGAAATCTTTGCACCTTATAAGGATTTCTCAAGTCTAAGTATTATACTTCATACACCATAATTATAGTAGCATTGGGGGGAGGAGAAACCCTGTAAGGTTAGATTGGAACAAATAATTTTGCAATATTTCTATATAACATAGAATCTTGTAGTGGTGTGATGGAATAGAGAGTAATGCAAAGAAATGACAACAACTAACATGTTGATTATTTTAATAAGTAGAAAAGGTCAAACCTCAATTGGTTACTTGTTATTGTGCCTACTTATCGAATGATGTGAAGATTAAAATTCTACTTATTATATGTTGTGAAAGTTTAAGTTATTGTTGAATTCTCTTGTGAGGGCACAAAGACTCTATACCATGATTTAAAATTGATACTTGCATAGTTTAAATGTTCATAGTAGAGCAGGAGAAATAAACAATTTTGTAATAATTGTAAAGTATGGTTAGTGCATCGAAAGAGGGATGTTATACCCACAATGTTAATGACAAGTAGTACATATGTAAGAAGAATATATATATATATATATATATATATATATATATATATATATATATATATATATATATATATATATATATATAAGGAATGAGAAGGTTCAAATACTAAATTCCTCCACATAAGAGGAGTAAATCTTATAACCATCTTAGGAAGAATAATGGATATATTATGTAATGAAAATTATGAATAAATAGGGAGGTGAATAAGTGATTGGATTAAAAATTTGATGAAATTTAATGATATGGTCATCATATCATTCTACTCATATTAAAATCAAATTATGAGTTGTATGTTTTCTATGCAAGGACATAGCTTAATAAAATACAGACTAATGTCAGTAAAGATAGTCTAGTCAAGGACATAACTTATTGAAATAAATTTTATGTGTATAGGGATCTTGAAATATGAAGGGCAGAAATGTTGAACCCTTATGAAAAAAAAATGTAGATGGAATCCATATAAATCACTCGAAAGAAGTTCACAACATTCTATCAAAAGTATCTGAAATTGAATGAGTATCTATTCAGGAAGTTTCCCTAAACTATTGTTAAGCTAGTGAAAGACAGGTCTCTATATGTGATATGAGACTAGGTAATTTAAATTGTCTTTCATTTGGTGTTAATTAGTGCATCTACATGTAATGATGTAGTTCATTTTTGGATATGGTCTTGTCAATGGTTGAACTATTAATTCACCTTATTGGAAAAAAATGCTACCAATACACCCTATTGAAGGGAAGTAAGTCGTATTAAGTCCTTAGTCTGATAGTATATAGCAACATACATAATTAATAAGATGGAACCTACAGGTTCTCTTTGAATAAAGCAATATTCTAATAATTGTAATTAAGTGGTGCAAGAGGCACAAGTTATATTTCCAATCTAGACTGAACTAAAATCAGAATTGTGAAGTGTATGCACACTGGTAATACAATTCATTGTATGCATGTGGAGGAGACATCATACATTAAAAATTTCTAACTAAATTAATGGGTCTTACACCTAAAAGTAAAAATACATAATGGAAGCAACTCCTAGTGCTTCTCGGTTAATAGTAGAAAGACAATATTAAGCTTAAGAGCACATTCTTAACAGTTCACTCAATTTCAATGTGTCATGGATGTGCATATCAATCCAAATATAAATGGATTTATGTTAATAATAACCCATAAATAGGGACCTTTCCAATCTGCAGCAAGAGAAATATGCTTTTAGTAGAAGGATGGTAGATCTTGAAAATGTACTTCTTATGGGAAGGGATAAGATTACAATGATCTATGTGTATATATAAACAAACTATACATGCTTATAACAATAGAAATGACAAACATATTGGATATGGTGGTGTTGGATGCACTGGAAGTAGAAAGAGAACAATTCATAACAACCAAATGAATAACAAGAATGGTACACTGGATTCAGAACATGATTGGTCTAAATTAGTAAACCAACCTGTGGTAAACCAGAAGTTTTCACATTAATACAACCTATGATAATCAAAGGATCTTAGGCTGGTAGTAAAATGGAACATATAAAATGTTCTAGACTAGGAAGAAGGAGGATAACAAATCAGGCAACAACTTGTTGCTAAAATAAGAAGATGATGGCTAAAGTGGCACTGGTAATCAAGATTGTTGTGCACCAAAGATATTGGGACAACCGTATGAAATGCATATTTTACTATCCAACTATATTGAATAAGTCTACCTATCTTATGGCATTAATAGCGTTGTATGGTTCTGAATAGGACAACATAACAAGTATTGCATAAACAACACTGAAAATTCATGTTAATAAATTTGATAATTGATAAATGAGTTATATTCTCTTTGTTTCCAGGGGTGATTTAATGTTAAAATGAGGTGTTAACATGTAAATACCCTAGAATCACACCCTGGTACACATAGTGCCTAAAAACTTAGAGGGTGTGGAATTGAGAACATTGCAACTTTCATAACTCATGTATGAGAAATGTATGTAATTACATATTGATTGTGAAATTGGTTTTGGACATACACTGAATGATTCATGGCCAACAAGGTGTTGGAAGAAGTATAAAAAGAGAAACAATAAATCATATGACATGATTAGTTTAAGTGTGAAGTACCTTGAGTACCAAATGATTGTTTTCTTGGTTAAAGACAAAGTTAAGGTTGCTATTAGACTTCAAATATAACATTGAAGTCCATACTAGACTAACTATCCTAGTCAATAGTTTGTTTTATGATAAAGTGGAGGTCATATTCCGTTGTTGTTAAAACCTTGTCTAAGTGATAGATTTAATCCCAAAACTCAAGGTTATTGGTTTTGTAAAGTTGTATTATGCATCTATGTTATCATTTGTTGAAAATTCCCTGCAACCACAAGATACATGAAAAGGATTAAGCTAAGTAAAGGAACTTGAATACTTTGACATAAAAAATATTCAGTTATACTCTGGTTGCAGAATTCCTTATTCCTTAATCGAAAAACCAAACATGGTTTGATTGGACTTTCCTAAAGGTAAGATGAATAGTTGAAGGAATTGTTAGCATAGTACTAACATGGTTGAAAACATGTGGATGAGGTATATGTCGTGCAGGTGATGCTATGGACATTGGTATGGTGTACAAGTTGTACAAGTAGTACCGTGTACAAATGTTACATATGGTACTAGTATGGATACATGTATTGCATGTATAGCTGGGTGATTTCCTGGTAAGGAAACCAATCCAGAGTGTGTACAGAGGTAGGATAAAAAAGTGGAAACTAAGAATTGGTATGGGAAACTAAGGATAAGTATCCATGTTTTTCTTTAGTCTTAGTAGTACATATGACATATGGTTCTACTTATGATGGTCACATATGGGGTATGATGTTGATGTTGATTTTTAAAGATAACCTCATATGATATTATATACATGTTGATTAGTAAATTGTACTAGTTTGACTTGTTGCGACTAATGTAGGGAAACTGCAGGAAGAAAGTGTTTGGCAAGAACACAAAGGCATTGGAAGAATGCAGGGGAAGAACATGCATTTCTTAAAATGAGGAATCATATTTAAATGGTGAGAAACATAACCCGTAGTTACTCAAATAGTAGTATTGTATATCAAGTTATGATATTAACTGTGGTGAACATAGTTGATTTTTGCATCTAAATTCTCTCACAAAATTGGTTGAAACAAATGTTATAGGTAGCAATGGAAGGAGACGTTCGGATAGAACTCCTTTGTAAGAGATATATATATATTGGAGAACATGCATCAAATGTCTAGGCCATGGGAGCCTGAAAATTCAAAAAACAGCTACCTATGAACGAGGAAAAATATTGTAAGATGCAGTAATACACCGAGTACAGTGTAAATTTAAGGGCAGGAGCATGTAACACCCATCCATTTTATGTAAAACGCTAACCTAAGCTAAGAAAAGTTAGGTCTGATGTGTAACAAAGAAAAGTAAATACTTTTTTATGAAATAAAAAGAATAATTTAATCACTTGGAGAAGCGAGACACCAAGAGATGGGATTCTTGCCAAATCCCATTGGTGAATGGGAAGAGATAATTCATTCATGATAATACTTCTAGATCCAATTCTATATAATATTAATGAATTGGAGATAAATATCCAATAATATACTTAGCTGAAGAAAGATGTTAAGTTAAGAAAAACATAAAATCCTTACACGAGGGAAAGGTGAGCTTTTATGAAGAAAAGCTTTGCAAGAGATAAAGGCGAGCTTTTCTGGAAAAACATTAGGCAAATTGATAAAAGGATCCATAAAAGCAGGATGCCACTAATGGAAACCATATCATGAAATGGGGTATTAAATACCCATGGAAGAGATCAACAAAGGCAATTGATTAATGGAAATAACTCTTGGCTCAGGGGTGAATTGGTGAAAGCCAGTTCTATGTTGGGTGGAGGTGTTCAGTTTTCCAAGTGACATCCTTTCAGATAATGTGGTTTGCATGAGATGTTTTGTATGTTGGCTCCTTACTCTCTATGTTGTCAATTATTTAAGCATAGGAGAGAAATTGCTTGGGTTGTCTTTTCTTATGAGATGATTGAATAATTTGCATGTGATCACTATGCATTATAAGAATTGCTTGTATTAACTTTGTTTATGAGATTATCATATATGGGCGTGTGTGACAACTATTGCATATAAATGTAATTCCAGATAAAATTAGTAAAGGAACATAATATGTGGTTTTATGCAATAATTGTTATGATTGTCACATCTTTAAACTTATGTGCTATCTCGTCTTAGATAGTGAGTAATTATGCATGAGACAGCTATGTAAGTTGAATAATTATGTTTTAAGGTGTGAAATTGTATAGCCTGTGGTCAAGATTGTTTAGGCTATGCATTATGCATCATGGGATGAATTTCATCCACTAAGGCTTGCTTTAGCTATTTATTCATAATGTATAAGATATATGTCAGCAAATACTTTCAACTATGACCATAGGACTATGATCATGCTAGCTATAGTGTATTCATGATAACGTTCCAGTAATGCTTGTATTGGGTTATCAAAGGAATGAAATTCGAATGCAAGAAGTGTATTATGTTGAAATACCATGACTGAATCTTTTTACTGAGTTGTAAAGTACGCATAAAAGTTATGATGGAATCTAAGTCTAGTAATTGAACATAAAAGTTCACATCGCATATTTAGGAGAGCATAGGGGATTATTGGAAGTATTGTGTCGAGGGGGTATGTGACAATAATTAATTAATATGTTTGAAATTTAAAAAGTGTATTAGTTTTTATGTGGAAATTAACTTATAATTGGTTTGTTCACTTGAATTGTACCATTGTAATTATATTTGTCAATTGTGATTAAACAAATAATTATAAATGTTAAAATCAATGATTTAAATGGTGGGTCAATATGTTCATGTAATAATTATATGTTCCATATAAATTAAATAAATGTATTAGGTTGTATGTATAAACTAGACATATCATTAATTTGTTCACTTGAATAGGGCTAGTGTAACAATGCATTTTGATTCCCATTTAACCCTTCGTAAAATTGTCTTTGTTAAAATTGGAAAAAACTCATAATATATTCTAACATCATTTTTTAAATGTTTTTATGTTCTTAAGTAATGAAGAGTTGAAGTGGAGATATGTTAATTTCATCTATGAGGTTGCAATGCAGAGAGAGATGGGAATTAATGTAAGTCAGAAGAAGTTGTTGATTTTTGAAATGGAAGGATTATTCTTCCAATTAAACACTAGAGATGAAGCAAGTTGGCATATTCAAAGAAGACCAAATTGGCAATTTGGTGATGGGTCTTATATCTTAAGGCCTTCTCAGTCAGAGGTATTAAAATATCACTTAAAAGTTTATGATGTTGTAATATGAACATTATATGTCACTGACAAGTATATCTGACAAGCACTTTAAAAAATAAATATTGATATAGGGGAATTTAAATTCATATGGGACAAGGCTCGTTGTCATTTTCAAAGAAAAGTGAAAGTAGGGAGCACAATACAATTCTATGAGAAAATATTGAGTGATGTGTCATCTTAATATGGAGATAAACATGAAGAATAAAATGTATTTATAATAGACATATTAAGGCACCCTTTTCAATTTTCTGAATAATAGTTAAACCACATCTTATTGAAATCCTATATAGGACAAGAGAAAGATACTTGGCTTATGCGGGTTTCATTTCAATTTCTTAAGGAACTTCCTCATATCAAAGAGAAACGTGAGTACATTTAGATTTTCAATAGAACATGTATTTTGCTTTTTCTTTTCCAAGTTGTTTGTAGTCCTCTAGGCTTGACCTGTGACTTGAGGAGTCATGACTCTAGGGAATATAAGCAGTTAAAGTCACCTGGGGATGGCACCTGGCCTGGCCACATTAGCCCTAAGCTGACTGGATTTTTTAGCATGTCTCCTCCCCCTAGCATAGGGCACAACCACCCCCTGTGAGGTTTGATCGTGGGTCATCCTCAACCAATTGTGCTAGTGGGACATGACCAATAGAACATGTACTCATTGTAATTGATGAAGATAATTTCTTTAATAAATTTGCTTAAAAGAAAAATCCAGTTTTTAAATGAAACTTGGACATAGTGTTTTGTGAATGAATTTGTATGATTTTATTTTTTTTAAATATATAGGAATTTAAAATTATATGAGTATACATTTATATTATTGTATATAATAATTTTTTCATTGAATTTGTTGTACCAAGGATTTTTTTTCTAATTTGTGTGTGTATTTTAATTGTCATTCTTAAATGCATTAATTTTCATTAAAATAATATTATATGATCAATGGGGTCTTGGATAGACGACTAGTGCTTTGTTAAGGCACTCCTTGATGTGAAGTCACTAGTTCAATTCCCTGCCTTGATCGAGGTGATATATTGGACATGACGAAGATGTAGTCCTTCCAAGCTTACAAAAAAAAATATTTATATGATCCATTGGGGCAAAAAATTATTTTTATATATTTCTATTTACTTTATATGCATTAATAATCAAAGATAAATGTGAAATTTAAATTTTGAAATAATGCTCAATGTAATTAAAGCTTAAACTCTTACTAAAATAATTATAAATAATTTAGTTCATAAATGGTACTTGCACTATTCAAGCTAATAGGAAATGGGGCATAGGTGAATGATTTAAAAATTTTGTAGTAGAAGATAGTTAATTTCCCAATCCATAATTTTGTATCTTTTTATATACTTAAATCATTTAATATTTGTAATTGCAATCATATCATATTGGAAATCAACAAGGTACAAAGTCACTTGAAAACTTTTAATTTCCGATAAAATGCATTATTATGAATGTATACATGTGATAAATAACTTTAATAATAAAACTCCATTGTAAATAAATTTTCATTTCTTAAAAAAGACATATAATTAATTGATAATGAGCGTTAACTAGACTTTTAAGGGTTTTTTGAACATGTATCATATATGAATTATGTTTTTGAACTTTTTGAATTGTAAGGAATTTATTTCATTGTCCAGTGATAACTTTTTATAAATTTATATTTTTAAATAAAATGAAATTATATCATATGAGTCAACAAGGCACAAAATTATGTTATCAACTTTTACTTATTTATATTGATTAATATGAGTGTATAAATGCATATAGCAGCCATAAACTATGAATTGTTTCTTCCAAAAAAAATTATTAGAATTTCTTGATAATAAGTGCTAAATAGACTACTTGGGCTAGTGGGAAATGAAACATAGATTAGTGACTTAAAAATCTTTAAATATAAGGCATTGTATTTTCAATCCATAATTATTTCTAACTTAGATGTGTTCTTAAATCAATTATTTTTGTATGCAATCATCTCATATGAGTCAAATCAGGAATCCATTTATTGACTTTCATTTGGTTTAATAAGAGTGTATAAATGTGACATCATTGTTTTTGAAATCAAACTCCATGTAAAACAAAATGTTTTTCATAATAAAACATGGAATAATTAATTGATAATGAATGTTAGGTGGACTATTGAGGTTATTCAAGATATGTATCATAAATGGATGTCTTTAAATCATTGGCATCATATGATATTTTATTTTCCCACCCGCGTTAATGATTTGTACAATTCAACTATTAAATAAATTATTTTTAATATAAGTAATGTAATAGAAGCCAATGACGCGTTAACATATTTATTGAATTATTTTTAGTTATATGCATTGATACAAGTTTATAAATGTATTTCACTTTTGAAATTATTTAATATCTTAATGTCGGTAAAGATATATTTTTTACAAAACAAATTAGAATTAATTGATAATGAATTTTATGTTCTTTATTTGGTTTTCAATACACAACACTTTATAACTATGTATTCTTAAATAAAATACTTATATATGAAATCATCTCATGCTAAGCCAATAAGTTTGGAAGCCATATATTGAATTTTATATGCTTATAATGTGGTTTGATATCATTGTTATGTTTGAAATAAAACTCCATCTAAAGGAAAATGTTTTTAAACATGGAATAATTAATTGATAAAGAGTGTTAAGTGGATTATTCATGTGCAATCAAGGGATGCGGCATAAAAGGATGTCTTTAACCCTTTTGCACCATAATATGAAATTTTAGTTTCCCATCCATATTAACATTTTCTAAATTTTAATTTTTAAAAACATTATTTGTAGTTGTTAAAATCTCATAGAGTCCAAAAAGGCATGAATCTATTTATTGGATTCTATTTAGTTATATGATTTCATAATACGTGTTTATAAATGTAATGTATTATTTGAATAAAGCTCTTAGTATAAGTAAATATAAAAATTTATCAAACAAATAATTTATAATTAATTGATAATGTGTTCCAAATCGTCTATTTCGATTTTAAATCCATAACTTTTTTAACTATGTATTCTTAAAATCTATAACTCATATTTGCAGTAATGTCATTTAATTCAATAAGCCAGAGGTCATTTATTGACTTCTATTTTCCTATCATGTGATTTAATATGAGTTTCTAAATGTGGCATTGTTGTATTTGAAATAACTTCCATGTAAAAGAAAATGATTTTCCTAATAAAGCATGGAATAATTAAATGATAATGAGTGTAAAATGGAATTTCTAGGTTCATTCAAGATAAGGGTCACAGATGGATTTATTTATACTTTTCACCCATTATTATGAAATTTTTATATAAATTAGAATTAATTGATAATGAATCCTAAATTGTCTTTAAAAAATTACAATTATTCAAAAATTATTCTCAAGTGTTCTAAGTGGTCTGAACCTCCTCTTGGTGCTTTATAAAGACACTATGGCATGGAAAATTTAGCATAAAGGAATATTTTATGTAATAAATTTCTAGTATACTAGTTTCAATGAAAAATTTGCAAGGGAGGCACTTCTTGCCAAGTCTTACATTCAGATCTTCGCAACACCATCATATTTTGACCAATAATTCACCACTGGGTTGTGGGAAACTTGGGGGCGAGAGTCGTTAATCACACAAATTAAGCATCAAGGAATCTAGTCTGTTATCCATATTAACTATAATGTTTTTCTTTGATGTTATAAATACAAATATGGTTTAGTTCATTCCTACTAAGAGTTTCTTTCATACTTCTACTATGTATTGATATTATTGTGCCTCGTAGCCCAATGTAGTATTCCTTAAATGGGAATGTTACAGAATACACCCTGGTGAGAAGAAAAATAATGTTATAATTAGCATGTGTTCCCATCTGGACTGAAGGCAGTTCTCTGTGCATTGGACACGTAGCTTACCAAATAATTTGTGACACGGATGGGAACGCATGCTACGAAAGGTCCTTAAAGGTATTACCTTTACCTAAGTGCACTCTATATTCTTTATTCTATCTCTAGTTACCGAATACAAACTTCTAGGGTGGCCTGCCTTACAAAGCCTTCGTCAATTCAGAGTCTATTTCAATACTTACCAAACAAAGACTATTGAAAGATTTCTCTTACTATGTCCTCTCCTTTCATATTCTTATCCTTATCACACAAACTAAGGCAGACGTTAGATGAGTTAGCAAGGTTACCCCTAAGACAATATCCCTTTCTATTCCAGCACTACTTCAGCCCATAAAGAAAAGTTTTTTGGTGTACACTTCATTACATAAGTCATAGAAAATCCCTTACACATGTTCTAGGAGGACCTATTTGATACAGTAAGGCCATTCGTAAGGTCCTTTCAAGACCTTATTTTTCACTCTACGAAGGTAAGGTCCTGAAAGGTAAACCCTAGGCTCTCCTCAGGTAGCTAAGGTCCTAGTCTTACCTGAGTTATCTTTACAAAGGTAAGGGTATCTGATGCATAAACCATCTACTCAAGATCCTTACCTTCACAGAGCTCAGACCTACCTTTCATATCTTCCCGAACTCTAACTCTTTGAGGGGAATAAATAAAGGACCAGGACCTTGTACGAGTCCGCAATCACTGCACGAGATGAACCTGGGTTTGGTGAATCAAAGTTGGCCCTAGGTGTAATAAGACTCCCAGTTACAGCGCGCGATCGTATACCGAGGTGCTCCCCGCCGGTTGCTTGCTGGGACGACGCGAGCCAGCCGGAACTCGAGGGTCCCCGCCCGTGAGGGTACCCTCGAGTTCCTTGGATCAATTAAGAAATATGGAGAAAGGGACAGAGGGAATTACCCATATTAGCGGGGACATGGAATGAATGGTCAATGCGATACAACCTTTTTCCATTTGGGTAGGGAAAACAATCTGATGAATAAGAGGAGAAGCGCCAATGGCACGTGAATCACATGTGGAACAAGTGCGGAGAAAAGACAAAGTGTTGTCATTGAGGCAGGCCCCCAGAGCCCCCTCCCTGGCCGCGCTTTATGGACCCAAAGCAGTGTTTTCCGCCAAATGAATGAAGGATTTGGGGCTTACTGCTATGTAGCATTACGATTCGTATTTCGATTTCTATCTATAGATAGATAGATATGAATGGGAATCTATATTGATCCATCTATTGGGATATATCTTCTATTCAGATACATGGATCTCTTTCCATATATAGTCATACAATAACGTGTCATTCTGATCTGTTTATGATCTAAATAACTGCGCTTAGCACCCCCGCTCATTGAACGGCTCTGCTGCAATGGATGGCAGAGGGTCCGTAGTACCCTACCCCGAAGGCCGGGGGAAGCACTGGAGTGATCCAGTAGCCGGGAAGGGGCCTGATTGATAAGTGCCTACTGCTACACTTGGCTCTACACATTGACAGAGCTAACCCCTGTCCATCGGATGTGTCCGGCAGGGTTCAGGGGGGCGGGCTGAAATCCTCCTTCCTTGTGAGTGAATCTCTAGATGCATGGCTTTTTTAACGGACAAGGGGGGGCCAGAGCGAAGCCTCTGGAATACAAGATCCTTGGGATACTAATCAGTCGAGGGCCTATCTAGATATGGACTCTATCCCGCCCCATATGGAAGGTGGGGGCCTCCCCCCATATGGAGTAGGGATCTATGCCCTCAACCTATCAACCCCACGTGCATAACTTTTTATCTTGTTGGATCTCTGGGGGCAGGATTTGAATTCGAACCTGCAGGGATGGTCATGGGCGACCCCCGAGGTAGATATCTGGGCGGGCGCCATAGATAGTTCGTTCTGGGGTCTCCCCGGCCGAGTGCACCATATATAGAGAAGCGGTTGGGACCAAATGAAATTGGCGACAAATGGGTGACAAATGGGGGAGCGTGACTGTAGCTACACAAATACATACAGGAGGTGGTTACTGCACAACTCTAGTTGGGACTCTATCCAGTCTTGGTAGGCTCATCTGATTGGAGTGGAGTGTTATTCGGAACGAGAACTCTATTCAGCTTTGAACGAGAGGCGTTCGGAGTTGCGTGCGATTATTTCGGAGAGAGGGTTGGCCCTATTCTCTAAACGGTATTGTCGTTGGTATTCGATTCGCCATCCTCTCGCTATGCTATTTCTATTCGTTGGGCATCCATATCCATTATGCTATTCCTATTCGTGAAGATAAATCCAAATAGCGATCGGATAAATGATCTCCTCGACCCTCGACCTGACCTAAAGAAAGGTGAAAAGTCGAGACCCTCCTCCCCCTTGGCCTCGAGCAGAAATGCCGTCGGCCATATATCTATATAGGGTTATAGGGGGCCCTCCGGAGTCCCTCAACTCGATCTATCCCGCAGCTACTCTTCTAGTGTAGGCTCGGTTTCTTGATAGGTATAGGTTAGTGCCGGGTAAATGTAGGTACAGCACAGCCGCATTGACCCAAGGACCGAACCAAACCGGAGGGACATCGGGCTAATCGATAGTAGCTGATCTATAGGTAGTCTATAGTGGGCCGATTTCTCTGGGTAAGACCCGAAGGAGAGAAAGGAGCCTGGCCGAAGGAAAGGAAGGAGCCTGGGTTTTTATCGGACCCAACGCTGACCCCAGCCGATCTTTATTAACCCCAGACCCCAGCTTAGCTTTATGAACTTCCTCTTCTATGGAGCCGATCTATGGAGCTGGCTTTATATCTCCCCCAGAACTAAACTCTCCGGGGAATAGTCAAACTACCCGGGGAATGGACAAAATCCTCTCCTCGGGAATATCCTAGGGTAGAAACCACATACCATAGGGTAGGGTGTGTATATAGATAGAGAGTCAATATAGATATAGATCCTAGTAACCCAGCTACTGCTATCATTCGTATTCTTTATGTATAAGCCTCGACCTCCATCTATACAGAGGGGGTTTTTGACCGGACCAGACAGTTCTGTTTCCGACCGCCTTATATTATCTACAGGAGATCGGAGATTGGGGATTGGAATTATGACCAGATATGGATAGATTCATTACCAGATACAGGATACCCACTATAGAACCATTAGGACCTAATTTGAGATTGGAATTATGACTAGATAGGGATAGAAATAGGGATAGGTTTCTTACCCGATTAGGAACCAAACCAGACCAAATTAGGTAGTTTAATGACCACCTCCCCCACCCCAATAAGACCGGCCGCCACAGACCTACCGTGATTCAGCAGCTGATGAGGATCCTTATTCTGCTGCCTTTTCTCCTACTTATCCTTACTATATATATATAGTGGGTGTGAAAAAGCTAGTTTACACAATGGGTTGGGCCGCATTCGTTCAGAGTGATCCGGAAGTCCTGTGTTTTTTGAAATAAACCACCTTACTAATGAAAAATAAGGGTTAAGTTTCTCACTAAATAAAGAAGTGCGAATAACCGTAAGAGCCCCTTATTCGAGGGAAGAACTCAACCATACCATAGATCACGCGAATATTTCCTCTCCCTTACGGTCAAGCCATGCTATAGTATCCTCTCCTGTTAGTCAAGCCCTGCCAAGGGCATCCTCTCCATTATGGTCTTTAGGCCTTACTAACCTTGAGATGCGAGGTTGTTTGGTCCTTCTTTTGGTCCTTGTCCAATCAAAGAAGGATGGCTCACCTGACAACGGAAGGTGAGGAAGGCCTGGGTTGTTTGTTCTTGTGAAAGTGGCGCATCTCTTTTTCTTTGGCATCTTGGATGATACTTGTCTTTATTTGAGGTACTATGTGTCTTTTACAGCATTTTACTTTTTATTAATGTTAGTGTATGCATGAGTTACTGCAACCCTACGTTGCTTGCTTTAACCGGTATACTTAATATCTTTGTTAAGAACACGAGAGAAGCATTGTTGGTAATAGATCCCTTCATCATAATTTTAGACCTTGTCATTCCAAGTAGGTCCTCTAGACCTAGTAGTACCCTACGTGCTCCTACTAGGCTACGGAATACGTCACTGTTTAAGAGAGTTGCAAGACTTGACTCCATTAACCCTAGCCAAGGCACTGACCTAGTTTATTTATCTCTCATAGATACAAATTTGGTGGAGAGAACCTAAGTCATTCTTCCCAAAAATACCTAGGCGAGCCTCTTCTTGCCTCGCCTTCCATCCTCCTTCACTTTCTACCTTCGCCTCCTTCACTATTGACTTCGCCTTCTTATTCTCTGTGTTATTTTGACTCGTTTTATGGATGCCCCAGACCTAGGAACCCTAACGACCTAGCCCAACTTGCAACGAGGAAACCCCCTAAGACCTGATCCCATTTCACTTTCACCTCGCCCTAGGACACTTGCTTAGGGAGACTACAGCATTGAACCCTGGTTGAATAGATCATTGACCCCACAACTAGCTCAGCAACTCTCTACTTACCTTAGTTAGATTCTTTAGAGCATCAAACCCTGGATACTTCTCCATTAGTAGCTACAACATTAGGAATATTATTAGGTTGAATTACTATTAATTACCACTCTTCTATCTCAAGAAGCTAGTGAAGAAGGAGCTTTCAGACATTAGAAACAGAACCTCATATATTCTTTATATTAGGAGGAAGCCCTGTGGGGTCATGACACGTAGATTAGTTACCATCATTGGTTACTCTTAGGAAGCGACAATAATGGGTATGTCCTTTCCTGTGTTTTTCTTCTCACCAGGGCATATTCTGTAGTATTCCCAACTCGTGGTATCCAAAACTAAATATTCCTAGATGTGTGTGTTATGGTTTACCGGTGTAAGATGTGCTAAAAGAATGAAGGATTGTAAGTAATATTCAAAGTCTAAATTCCTGAGGTGCCCACCACCTGTAGGTCATAGGCATAGGAAAATCTAAGTGTCATACTCATACTATTCCCAAGGCATATTATTGCCAAGTGGGCTCCCAATAAAGATTCAAAGACTGATTTCCACTAGTCCCAAGGTATTAATTTATGAGTATCTAATGTGTAGTAACTAAATTGAACTATATATTAGATTATGAAAATGAGAAAAATCTATCAGTTGGTTGTTGATCCTGTGGTATACCCTCTCCTAAAGGGGATATAATGAAATAAAGAGATTGACTAGGCTCTAAGATTGGGAGATTATCATGAAGTATGCCTGCGTGTACTTACTTACTGATAATTATATTACAAATCACATGTGCGTGTGTGTGCATGTATATAGTGAAGTTGTTAGAATTGGTAGAAGTATAAGGGTAGATAGGTATGTGAGTTAGGTTGAGTAGTACGTTTATTCTGAATGTGTAAGACTAAGAGCATGCCTGCTCTAATGATTTCATGATCGATTGCTGGAGAGTAAGCCTCCTTGCTAGATTGATATTGAGATTTGACAGAGTAAAACTCCTTGCTTGATGGATTGAGTGAGCTGGTTGAGTGAACTAGGCATATATGCCTAATTGGGTAAGTGTTTGCTTGGTTGATTGGTTGAGTAAGCTAGGGAGAATAACTATTGGTAGTGCGATAGCTAGCTTGTCTGTCTGGTATGTGTGGATTGATGGGTCTGGGTCTGGGGTAGGAAAGTGAGGGAGGCAGGTGTCGTTGGGCAGGTAGGCAACTGAGGTGGGTTGGGTAGGCAGGTAGGGTAGGTTAGGTAGTCTAGGCATCTAAGTAGATAGATAGAGCTAGCTAGGGATATAGATGTGTATAGCTATATAGAAGGTAGGATGGGGTGTAGCAGTATTCATCCATAGTGGTACCAAATAATATGTTATAAGTAAGTGTTAGTGATTGCAGGTTGTTGGATCTATTTGAATGCCCTTAACCATCATCCATCCATATTTTTTCAATTCTGGCTTTAGTTGCTAAATCTGGCAGTGTTGGGTCCCTATAATACTAGTGATTACCCCATTACTATTGTAGTTATACCCCCTATTTATATTTTTGTGCCCCTATTACCCCCATATTGTTATTTCTGTGCCCCATAGAATCCCTCTATTTTTATTTTTGTGGCTTTATATTATTATTGTTAGGTCGGCTGGATTATATTGTGACTCCTTAGACTCCTATATATAGAAAGGAGGTTTTGTCATTTGTAGCATCCAAGAATTGTTCATTTATGTAATGTAAAGGAGGTTTCCCCCTCGAAGAGGCTAAATTCTAAGGCGTGGATTTATCTTTTCTATCTTTTCTTGAGCTGGTTTCATAACATTTGGTATCAGAGCTTTGGATTCTAGGGTTTCGCTGCTCCAAACAAGCCATCGTGGAATTTTCGCTATAACTTTTTTTCTGTGACGTTTCAGAAGTCGCAAAAAAAACCCATTTGAGAAGAATTGGTGCTGAACCTTTTGTTCGAATTTCAGAGCTTTTTGCACGATATTTTCAGAGATATGATCTGAGGAAGTTGGCCTTTTTGCAGACTCCTGAATTACGTTCAAAACAGGTGACCTGGGGAAAATCGTCATAACTCTCTCTCTGAGGATCGGATTGAAATTTCGTAAAAAGGTGCAGAAAGAGGACAGACTGTAGTTTCTTGTATGTGTGTTTCAGATTCAAAGGTTGAAACATGACTCGTGGCACGTCGTACAAGTTCGCTCTACTGAACCAGTCTAAAAGCAAGTCACTGTGGGAGATTTCACATAACTCTTCCTTGGAGAATCCAATTTGGCTCAGACTTGTGGCATTGGAAAGAGAACGCAGAAGGTTACTGCAGGTAGCAATTTCAGAATTGGATGATCTAAAATTACAGAGATACATCAGATTCAATATCAGGCTTCTATAAAGTGAAAAAAGGTGTGTAGTTTTTTTTTAATTTTTGTGTAAGCTTGGTTTAACGGAATTCAAAGGGCATAGTAAAACATTATTATTGGTAACTGATGCCCCGAGGAAAGAAAATGCAAACACCTAGTAAGGAACCTGAAAGCTCTAGCATGACTCATGAAGAAGAGGAAGAAATGCTACATGATATATCAAAATTACAAGAACAAGTGCAACAAATGTCACGCTCACAAAAGCTAACAGAAGCTAAGATAAGTGGCATGGAATCTAAGGTAAATGGCGTGGAATCTAAGATAAAGGGCATGGAAGCTAAGATGGATGGCAGGGAAGCTAAGGTGAATGGCATGGACGCTAAAATTGATGGCATGGATGATAAGATGGATGAATTGAAAAAGTTGCTACAAGAAAGGGTCACTAATGGTGAAAAGGTAGTAAAGGAAACTCATGATGAGAATAAAAGAAATGTTAATCATGATTCCATAGACTCTAATGTTGGATCGAAGACTCACCATGTTCCAAAAATCAATATGAGGAAGTTTGATGGCAAGGATCCCGCCACATGGATATTACAGATGGAGCAATTCTTCGATCTCAATAATGTGCAAAACACACAAAAGGTACGTATGGCAACTTTATAATTGGAACCAAAATAGTTTGTATGGTATCAATGGCTTTGTTCTCGTAAACAATTTATCACTTGGGCAATTTTTACGGAAGAATTGATAGCACATTATGAGGATACAAAAAGCAACACTTTTTTTAGCCAATTGATAAGTCTCAAACAAAAGGGTTCAATAATGGAGCACATTGAGGAGTTCCAAAAATTGAACATAAGGGTAAAAGATATTCCAGAGGAGCATAGGATTGATGTGTTCATAGGTTCTTTAAAGGATAATATCCAACATGATGTGCGCCTTTGGGAACCTGATTTATTAGAGAAGGCATTTAGGTTAGCAAGAAAAATGGAAAGCAAAATTATGGCAACTAGGAAGCATACCGTTCACAACTATAAAGACGGAAGTGTTGTTGCCCATAGTCTTCCACAACCTACAAGGTTGACACTGTTATCTCAAAATCAGACCCTAGAAGGCTGCTGACCAGGAAGACTTCAAGTAACTGTTTCAAACCAATCTTTTGACTAAGGTTTAGCCTTCTTAGCCTGAGAGGGCTCTCTCAAAAGGTTATTGATTTTGATTAAAAAAATAAGAGGGCTAACTCTTGTGAAATAACAGTGACAAATATGAAGGTTGGACAAACATTACATAAGTTTCCATTGGGCCTATGGAGTCAATAAAACCTCAGCAAATAATGATACAGCCTTTACATAGAAGTCAGGGCATGTGGCATTTAAATGTTCAAAACACAACTCTTATAAAACCACAGTTCATGAATGTGTACAGGAAATCAGAGCAGCATAAGTGAATTCTGAGTGATTACACATCTATGCAACTGTAAAATAAATCAAGGATAAAGTAAAACCACACATCTTGAACATAGAAACACTTTATGAATCCTGAGAAGAAAAGCAGTTCTATTATATTACTGAACTCTGTCTTTCTACATAAGCCAAAACAGTACTCTGTTTTATAAAATCTCCAACCCCCATTACATAGATGTTCCAGCTATATATAGAATCCTTATTCTAACTACTTCAAGCTTCCTCCTCTAGCATGAGGGGAACTCGATAACTACCTCTAATGACTATTGAACTAACTAATAAATACAATAAGGAACTGACTGTAGTGTTTAAGAGTTCTAAATTAACTATGACTCTAACTCCACTTTGCATGCATAATGACTTCTTCTTATTCTCTGACACCTGGTCCTCTTTCGACTTAGCTGAGCTGGATGTTTAATACTCCATAGTGATCTTGAACGCTGAACCTTTCAACTGCTCAGAAGTATTAGGAGATTTCCCTTACTTCTCGGCTCCAGTTTTCCTCAAAATGCTCGAATGTACCAAGCATGTTTCTAGCCTTTAATAACCCATAATATGGAACACTGCCACGTTCTGGATGTGTTGTAGGCTGGATCGATTGACATGTGTGCAAGCAAAAGGTCCTTGTATGCAAAAGATTTAATACCCTTTGAACGGTGATAAAGTGGCTTTATAACAGAAATTTAACTTGGGTTAAAATATTCCACCCTTTTTAAGGTACACCTGTCTTGATCTGAACGGCTATTGTAGTTCCATCTAATATCTTGTATATCCTTTAGGTGTCTCCTTTTCAAAATTTCCGCTCAAAATACAAAACTGCCTGTTCTGTGTTAAAATCATCACCTTCAGCAGTTTCGTAGCGCGCTATGAAACTGCTGAATTATTTAAGCAGCTTGCCTCTGGCCCGAGACCTTTATCACCAAAACATTTGATTGCCAAAAACTTCCTCTGAGTTTTCATATGTATAGCAGGGATTTATATGTCTTCAAAAACAGTAAGACTAAGCAAATTTGACAAAAACTTGGAACAAAACCTCCCTTTGAAAAAGAAAATTCATTTGGCAGCTAACTGGCTTAGCTGTACCTTCAGGTCTTCAATCTTCTTCTTCAGAGCTTTATTCTCAGCTCTTAATTGCATATTTATTTTTCTAACGAACTAGGCCTCTTTGATGGCTGGTACTGTCCATGTGTGAAATTGTGCATGGCCATCAACTACTGAATTCATCTGGTTTTGAAAGATTTTAGTCTCACCCCACAGAGCTTTACGATATTTTGTATACACATCTGCATGTTTTCTAACTGCTTGCTTCAGTTTGGCAATCTCATATTGGGCTGCTTCTAATTTGCTCTTCATGACTGCTATATTATCTTCTTGAGATGTGATGATTGTTCTGCTTGCATTATTTTGCCTAACTCTCTCGATTGCTTCTATTTTTGACAGCGCTTCTTTTACTTGCTTCCTTGTAATAGGTCTTCTGGGTTTTAAAATGAATTCTTCACCTAGCTCATCGAACTTGAGCTTTTTTGAAGCTTTAGACTTCTTAGCAGTTTCTGGTGATGACTGTGTCAAATCAATATGGACTGGTTCAAACTGCTCAAATTCAATGGCCTGTAATAAATCATTCAAGCTTGCCTTGGATGTTGGGCTCTCTTCAACAGCTATGGCTTTACCCTTTTCTTTGTTTATCTGGCTTCTTGTCCTTACTCTTGAAACTGCTTCAGCTCTACTTGTTTCAGGAACAGTCTTCTTATCATGAGTTTTTTCCTTTGTTGATTGCTGAGGTTGATCCTGAATGATTAGTGGCTTCACTGGTTTGCTTAGCTGTGTCTTGGTTTGCTTTTTAGCTTTTGCTTCTTTCTGAAGTTCAGCTATTGTGAGTTCTCTGACTGGTTGTGGAGTAAGGCCAGTCTTGCTTTGGAATCCAGCCATGAAAATAAACGAATTCCAGTCTCTGCCTATCTTTTGGAGGCCATCTAAAACTAACAACTTAACTAAACCATGATGAAATAAAGAGGTTTCACAGTCCTCTTTCCTTAATTGCACCTTGTCACACATCTTACTCAAACTGCGAAATAGGTAAAAAGGAATGTCTATGGAAACTTTCCCAGTGAAATGTAGAAGCAATTTGAAATGGTAAGAATAGACCTTATTGTACCTTCCTTCACAGGTCAAGTATTTTTTAATGCAGGTGAGAAGAAGAGCATAATGTTCCTTGACATAATTTCTGGGCACTGCTTTTGTTAAGTCTTCATTTACATATGCCTCCTTTAAAAACTCTTTACAAGGGTTCATATCAAATTTAAAATTTTTAAACCATTCTTCCCGTCCTCTTGGGATCTCTGTCACAGCAGCTATGGCTTCTGGAGAAACTTGGACTTCTAGCATAGCAATCTTTGAATTTAAACCAGTGAAGTTTAGCGCAAATTCTTTGGTTACCTGCACATGTCCTCCTTGTAGCTTCTTGCAAAAGTTCCAGCAGCCGGCATCTTTGAACGCTTTCTTCACACCTTCATCCCTCAACGCTATATCCAAGCCCTCAGGTTCAGTCCTCTGGCATTTACCGGATCTGTGCTCTTTTCTCTCCATTTTCCTTTCAAAATCTTCACACACACAGAGTCTAACAGCTTCAGTTGCAATGGTAGTTCAGTTCCTTTTAATTCAGCCTCGCTTGAAATCAGGCTCGCTTGAAAACAGCCTCGCTTGAAATCCAAATTCTTTGTCACTCATGCAGCACTTACGACTATCATTAAGTACATGCACGGTAAAATCCCTTAGGAATGATATTTCTGTGCATGTTGACAGAGCTAGTAGTGGGATAGTGGCAAATGAGTGTTCAAACGTGATACGAGAGGTACAAAAACTGACATGAGTGGACACAACTGATGACTCGGATAACAGACTTGACCTTTCAGGAAAGATTCGCTGCAAAAAGCACGAATCCATGATTTCGCAGCGCTGTTAGTTTGAAATTCTAATAATGCGCTGCGAAACGGCCTAATCATGACGCGCTGCGAAATTGCTAAACCATAATTGCGCTGCGAAACTGGCCAATGGGATTTATGCTGCGAAATCACTAAAAGACACGATGACTCGGACATGGATAAGACATGACTATGGAACAATGATGGATGAATTAGAACCAATGGGAGTCGAGTATGGTTTAAGTTAAGAACTTTAACATTCAAATCCTAAGTAAGAAAAAAAAAAATGAAATCAACCTAACACAGACTTTTGCTATTGGACTAGGGCAGACGATTATATACAAAAAAAAAAATTAGTTCTGAGTGATAAGAGACACCACAACAATTGGAAGAAAAAAGAGCAAAAGGGCTTTGTTACAATTGTGATAGCAAATACACAAAAGGTCATAAGTGTGCTGAGAAGAAATTATTCTACATAGATTGTGAAGAGGAAGAAGAAAAGGAGCAAGAAAGGTCAAAAGAAGAGGATATATTCCAGGAACAAAGCCTAGATGAAGAACAAATAAATCCGACCATATCTTGTAATGCATTGGTGGGAATTACCACTCCTCAAACCATCAAGATAGAAGGACAAATCAAGAATAAAAAGGTAATAGTGTTGATTGATTCAGGAAGCACCCACAATTTTATTCATTGTAGGGTAGAAAAAGAATTGAATTGCTTCCTATATCCAGCACCAGAGTGTCAAGTGATGATTGCAAATGGAGGAACAATAAATTGTTCTGGAAAGTGCCATAATATCAAGCTATCCATGGGAGAATATGTATTGACTAGCCCAATGCTTTCAATTCCAATGGGAGGTGTTGATGTTGTACTAGGAGTCCAATGGCTACAATCCTTAGGTACAATAGCTTTTAATTTTCAAGAACTTTTCATGAAATTTTCTATGGAAGGAAAGGAAGTTGAATTAAGGGGTATTGCAGGGAAACCAGGAAAGATAATCAGCTCTAATGGCATGACAAAGCTTCTAAAAAAGGAGCAAAGAGGTGTAATTGCACAATTATGTTTGCTAGATGTTTCCACATTGGAATCATCTATTTCTCCAGATCTCCAAAAATTCCTGGACAATCATTCCAAGGTATTTGAGACTCCCAAAGGTCTCCCACCTATGCGTGATCATGATCATGCTATTCATCTGATTCCAGGAAGTGTTCCTCCAAACATCAGGCCGTACAGATATCCATATGTCCAAAAAAGTGAAATTGAACGTATGGTTGCAGAAATGCTAGAGGCTGGTATAATTCAACCGAGTCAAAGTTCTTTCTCAGCTCCAGTAGCATTGGTGCACAAGAAGGATGGATCATGGTGCATGTGTCCAGATTATAGGGAGCTCAACAAGCTCACTATTAAAGATAAGTTCCCCATTCCTGTTATTGATGAATTACTGGATGAATTGCATGGATCAATTTACTTCACCAAGTTGGATCTTCGTTCGGGATATCATCAAATTAGAATGAAGATTGAAGACATTCCAAAAACAACATTTAGAACTCATGAGGGTCATTATGAATTTTTGGTCATGCCTTTTGGCCTTACCAATGCACCTTCAACATTTCAAGGTTTGATGAATTCAATTTTCAAACCATTCCTTAGAAAATTTGTGTTAGTATTTTTTGATGATATACTAATCTACAGCAAGTCTTGGAAGGATCATGTTGAACATGTTGACAGGGTGTTACAACTATTGGAGGAGAAACAATTATATGCAAAAAGATCCAAATGTTTCTTTGGAGTCCAGGAGGTGGAATATTTGGGTCATATTGTATCTCATGAAGGAGTTAAGGTAGACCCTAGCAAAATTAAAGCCATTAAGGAATGGAAAATCCCCACATCCATAAAGCATCTGCGAGGATTTCTTGGGTTGACAGGGTATTATCGCAAGTTTGTTAAGAATTATGGGAGAATAGCAGCACCTCTAACAACATTATTGAAGAAAGATTCATTTTCATGGACTTCGGAAGCAACAAAGGCCTTTGAACATCTTAAAGAGGCAATGTGCCAAGCACCGGTCTTAGCTACACCGGACTTCACAAAAACCTTTATTGTGGAATGTGATGCTTCAGGAAATGGAATTGGTGCTGTTCTAATGCAAGATGAAAGACCCATTGCTTTTGAAAGTCGTCCAATCAAGGGAAAGTTTTTAAACAAAGCTATTTATGAGAAGGAAATGTTGGCAATACTCCATGCACTTAAGAAATGGCGACCCTACCTAATGGGAAGACACTTCAAGGTAAAAACGGATCATGATAGCCTTAAATACTTTTTAGAACAAATATTATCCTCTGAAGAGCAACAAAAGTGGGTCACAAAGATGTTGGGTTATGACTTTGAAATCATCTACAAAAAAGGGAAGCAAAATGTGGTGGCAGATGCACTCTCAAGAAAGGATGAGGATGTGGAAGCATTGTTGTGTGCCATTTCTATTATCCAACCAGATTGGATAAACGAAGCAAGGGAGGAATGGAAGAACGACGAAGAAGTGTGGGCACTTATTCAAAAGCTACAACAAGATTCTAGTACTTCTGATACATTTAGCTGGAAAAATGATTCGTTATGGTACAAAGATCGCTTATACCTCTGTAAGAATTTCCAGCTAAAACAAAAGATTCTTATGGAATTGCACACTTCTCCCTTAGGAGGGCACTCAGGATTTTTAAAAACTTACCACAGGGTTAAGAAGGAATTTTTTTGGGATGGCCTTAAATCAGATATTCAAAAGTTTGTGGCGGAATGTTTGGTTTTCCAGCAAAATAAAGTTGAAACAATTAAGACACCAGGTCTATTACAACCTTTATCCATTCCAAGCCAACGTTGGGAGGAGGTTTCAATGGATTTTATCACAGGTTTACCCAAGTCTGAGGGAAAGAGTGTCATCATGGTGGTAGTTGACAGACTTACCAAGTATGCACACTTTTGTGCATTATCACATCCATTTAAAGCCAGTACAGTTTCTACTGCATTTATGGAAACAGTTCAAAAGCTACATGGAAACCCAAAGATTATTGTAAGTGATAGAGATCCCATTTTCACTGGAAATTTTTGGACAGAATTATTTTCTTGTCTTGGTACTCAGTTAGCTCATAGCTCATCTTATCATCCTCAATCTGATGGGCAAACTGAGATAGTAAACAAATGTTTGGAAGGATATCTTCGTTGCTTTGTATCTGATAAACAGACACAATGGGTCAAATGGTTGCCTCTGGCTGAATGGTGGTATAACACTTCCTTCCATACAGCAACAAAAATGACCCCATTTATGGCACTTTATGGGTATCAACCATCATCCATCACATCATATTTAAGAGAAAATTCTAAGGTTCAGGCAGTGGAACATCACATCGAACATCAACAACAAGTCCTCCAACTCTTAAAGGATAACCTCGTGTTGGCACAAAATAGAATGAAACAACAGGCAGATCAACATCGCAGTGAAAGAAGTTTTGATGTAGGTGATTGGGTATTCCTACGGCTACAACCATATAAGCAAATGTCCCTAAAGCAAGCTAAGAAGGATAATAAATTATCACCAAAGTATTATGGTCCGTACAAGGTGTTGGAAAAGATTGGTACTATGGCATACAAATTGGAGCTTCCTGCAGCTTCTCGATTGCACCCAGTTTTCCATGTTTCATGTTTAAAGAAGGTTATAGGTGACAAGCTCCCAATTCAAACAATATTGCCAGAACTTGACAAGGAAGGAAAAATTATATTGGAACCGGAAGCAATCACAGAAACAAGAACTCGACAGCTACGAAATCGATCAATTTCAGAGTATCTTATCAAGTGGAAGAACTTATCCGCTGAGATTCCACAGGGGAGGATGAGAATTTTATGTAGAAGTATCCAGAACTGCTCAAGCGTTGAGGACAACACTTTTTTGAAGGAGAGGGGCATGTTGGGTCCCTATAATACTAGTGATTACCCCATTACTATTGTAGTTATACCCCCTATTTATATTGTTGTGCCCCTATTACCCCCATATTGTTATTTCTGTGCCCCATAGAATCCCTCTATTTTTATTTTTGTGGCTTTATATTATTATTGTTAGGTCGGCTAGATTATATTGTGACTCCTTAGACTCTTATATATAGAAAGGAGGTTTTGTCATTTGTAGCATCCAAGAATTGTTCATTTATGTAATGTAAAGGAGGTTGCCCCCTCGAAGAGGCTGAATTCTAAGGCGTGGATTTATCTTTTCTATCTTTTCTTGAGCTGGTTTCATAACAGGCAGTTCCAAGGATCTTCGCTGAAAGGTATGGTTGTCTACAATTAATTGGTGGCAGGTTTTTTGATCCCACCCACCTAATCTCATAAGTTAAGGCAGTATTCTTACTAAATAAAAGAAGGTGGTTCTCATGCAATGATCCAACTGCTACTAGGTATTCATGTGCCACTGACATAAGCATCTCAAGGTCCTAGAAATAACTGGAGTCTAAATTCCTAATATCTGGGAGCCTATCCCAAGAAAATAACTAAAATTACTAGTGGTAACAACAAAAAAGATTCCTGCCTGAAGCACTAGACTGGGTTGGGGTAGCATAAGTAAGTAGGATAAGTGAGGCAGGTAGTATATATATATGGGTGGGGGTAGTACTAACATGAAAGGGAAGCAGGGCTCTTTCTAGCCAGTGGGTTCTAATTCCTTCATCATATGGGCTCCTTGCTCAGTGGGAACTACCAAGAAGGTAATACGTGGGTACCCGATTCATTGCTAAAGCAACTATGAGTTTTCGAACATCTGTCCCTCCCATCCCATATGTAAGTTCAATCTTGTGAGCCAGTCGGTCTCTGTAAGGGAAAAGAGTATAGGTGGGTTGGTAACAATAAGTGGGACTAAATATAAGAAATGTGGCATCATCACTGACATTCCTACTGTCTTCAATCATCAATATCATATATGGGGGTTCATCTCGGCCCCCCAAGAAGATCGATACAATAGTGGACCCTCTAAGCATTTGTAAAGCAAGTGGTTGGGGCAAAGATGCAGTATAAAAATAGATAGTAAACACTACAGGTGACATGCACTTAAGTTAAGGCAAGTAGGTGACAGAGTAAGGTGCTCAGCTCTGTTATGCCAACCTAATAAAGGCCCATCCCATCCATTTGTTCACTCTCAAAGTTCAAGTAAGTGAGTCAATCTGGTGTAGACATATAAAGGGTAATAAATAGTAATAGTGCTGCTATCTTACCATTAATATTATTACAGCAAGCAAAGTAATAGTGCTTCTATGCTTTAGGGGAACCTATAGTTTAGATGGGTTGCATTACTACTTTTTTATCCACGGTGGTGGTTAGGCCAAATGAAGATGCCAACTTGAGAGTTGGGTGAGCATCCCTGGGTGTTAGAATTATTATTTCCTAGAGTTTGTGACTAGATAGAAATAAAAATAGCTAGGCAAGAAAGAGAATTCCATACTTGAATGGTATAGTTCCTCGATCTCCCTACAGTCAATTATCTAGGAAGAAATAGAAAGCGTAACGTTGCGTAATTACATAATTTCATAATTGAGAAAATAATTCAATTGATGGCTCTTTATTTCTTTGTTCTTCCAATCATTCTTTATATATGTAAATACAATAAAGCAACTTGATAATTAGTAGGGGCCAACCATCCTATCTCCTTTTGATTAGCTCCTGCCAGCGTTGAGTTTTGGTGGATCAAACCCAGCACCTCACTCATTTCCAGACACAGATTGAAATGGAGATTGAATTACAGGCAAGTCTTGGACTACTAATTAACATATCGCTCTCCAAAATTGTTCAAGACTGCGCTGCAAGATGTAGATGCGGATGAAGTTAGAGATAAAGATCCATAGGCAGTTGTTCTCGAGTCTGAGGCATCCCTTCTTGTTTGGTAACTTGTTCCAGTCATATCCATTCCAAGTGCCACTAATTGGTATGACATTACTAAAAATTTGGTTATAATTATCTTATCTTAAGTTAATATGGTGATTGCATCGAGAGGCTTTAGGTAATATGAAACTCAATATGGCAGGACTCTATGTAATCATTTATGCCCATAAACATCAATGTTTACTAGGATATGGGGAGGACCTTGTTAAATTTTTAAGTCGTAGACTAGTTAAGATAAGTTTGAGTTACTCATTTGATAGGTTTATCGATGGTGTCTTACAAGCCTATGGTATTGCATAGACCATGGTATGTTTCCTTGGTATTTGTTATGATAACAACTATTTAAAGGCTTGAGGAAATCCATTATGGAATGCAAGAGTACCTGTTTAGATCCATCTTAACTCTAGACTTGATCCCTCTAATTATTTGGTAGATCTGGATTAAGATGGATCTAGGCTAGTTTACAAAGTAATTAATGTTCATGAATTCTTTGTAATAGAATTTTCCCAAATTTAGCGTTGCTATAATTTATATTTTGTAATTGGTTTTGATTGTTAAAAGTATCAATCTAAACATATTATGAGTCTTATCTAATATTTTATCTTGTCGATTATAAAATGTTATTAACCTCCTAATATAAAAAAATATGATACTCAATGCAAGAAAATTACTAATAGCACCTTAAATTAAAGTTGTTATGGTAACATACATATTGGTATAATTCTATCATTAAATAAATTTTATGGACACTTTAAAATTGTGCCAACCTTCTACTAGAATAGTAACTCAACATAGATAGTGTGGTATTTACTATATCAAATTATAATTAAATTGGTTAATAATACTAACATATAGAATATTCTTGTCACCAAATAATATTAATCAAATTTTTAACAAGAAACAAAAAAATATTAGAAGAAATATATCATAATATTCAAAAACTAATGTTGCATGCCTTTTATGAGAAATATTGATAATTTTATGGTTAAGTAAACATAATTTCAATTGATGACAATTGTCTCATTTCGTTAATTAATTGAAGTGGCTTGGAAACTCTTTAAATTGTGAAATTTTTACTTTATAAGGAAATTTGAGGTGTTAGCATCATGTTTGCACCTTTAGTTCAATGCAATATTTATCAGTTCATTTTTTCAAAGTCATGGTTATGTAAAGGAGCTATTAAATTTTTTGTGTAAATTGCTACCTAAGCTTAGGGACATTTCTAACCAAATATTTTCATACAACCCTAAGCTTAGTATATTTTTTTTGTACCGCAATTAACCTATCTCAATCCTATAGCTAGCGCTACGAAATATTTTTGTAGCGCGACGCTATGAAATGGTTTCACAACACTCACTGAAACATTTAAAAACTTGGTTTTTGAGCTACCAAAGCCATTATTTCAAGTGCCCATGTGTTTTTTCAAAAATCCTTATCCCTTTTCATCCCTAATTTCATAGACAAATGTGTTTTCAAGCCCAAGAAAGATGTCGAAAATAAAACCCTAATCTGCCTCGTTTACTCTAAAACGACATTTTCTAGCAAACCCAAATTTTTAATTTTAGTGTGCAGGAAGCTTTCTGAGCATTTCACAGCATTCGACTATGGTTTTACAAGGTTGGGAAAGGTGTTTGAAGCATTATAGCTTTCACAATATGGTTTCATCTGGTCAAGTGAAGAGGTTTGAACCTGATGGTATGTATTTTGAGGTCTATCCATAGTTGTTAGTTCTTTTGCAAAAATTCAGGATAGGAGCCAATGTTCCAGTGCTTCGACGGACATAATCTCAGTTTGTGCCATGATTTCATCTATTCCTTCGATGGAATCACTGCAAGAATTAGGACCCTATAGTTCCCTGTCACAGAGGAATCCATTTCTAACGCAACAGGTTTTCCAACTCAGGGTGAGAGGTGGTTTAAAAAATAGAGGTTGAAGAATGTAGCCTTGAATTTTTTCCTAGATTAGGATGGTCAGAATCAGGATTGGAATGTAGAGGTCCTCCAAAATATGCTAAATCTCAAACGGTCTATCACCCTAATAATTTTAAAGCTCTTCTTCACCTGTGAAGGCAGGTATTCTAAAGCCTACTTGTATCATATGAGGTTTCTTTGTCATTTGGTAGGTTTTAGCAAGATAGATTTACCATATTTCCTTCAGAAAAGTTTGCTAAAGATGTGCACCAAAGCAAGAACAAGACCTGAGCTACAACCCCATGATAGTTTTCATCATAATCTAATTAAAATGTTATACACTTATGAGTTTTATAAGAAGGTGGATAAGTTGAGGCAACTGAGACAAAGAAACCTAAGACAACTTGCACCTAGAAGAACAAGGAGAGGTCAAACCAAAGTTTCTACCCAAACCCTAGCTCAAGAAACCAAGGGAGAATCTAGTCACATCCCTATTGAAAAGTATGATGAACCCCTTATAAAAGAACCAGAGGTTAAGTTTTAAGAAAGGAGTACTAGAAGCCAATGAAAACTTATGGTAGAAGAAGAGGAAGCAAAATAGAGAGCGACATAAAGAAAAAAATGAAAACAAAAGATAGAAACATAGGATGAATAATTTGAGATAAAACCTAGGGTTTATGGAAAAATACCTCACACTCACCTTACTAACAACTTGATACCAAATTTCAAGGCTAAAATGAACCCCAGGCTGAAATAAATAGTGATTATTGATGTAGAGGAGGAGGTTGTGCAAACTTCAAAGAGCAGAAAAAGACATAGGAAAACAGAGCATGTTGAAACAAAGTGTTAGGTCCCTATAATACTAGTGTGTTTCCCCATTACTATTTTCATTGTAGCCCCTTACTATTATTTTTGTGCCCATATTGTCCCCATATTGTTATTATTGTGCCCCATAGAAGCCCACTATTATTATTGTTACGTTGGCTCTGATTATATTGCGACCCCATAGACTCCTATATATAGAAAGGAATTTTTATCATCTGAATCATCCAAGAATTTTTCATTTGTGTAATGAAAAGGAGGTTTCCCCCTTGAAGAGGCTAATTTTGAATTCGTTGATCTAGCTCTTCTTCTATTTCATAAGCTAGTTGCATAACATTTGGTATCGGAGCTTTGGAATCTAGGGTTTTACTGCTTCAAACAGGTCATCGTGGCATTTTCGTTATAACGTTTTTTATAAGAAGTTTCAGATGCTGAAATTAGAACCCATTTGAGACTACATTTTGGTGAACCTCGTGAACTAATTTCAGATCTTTTCTTACTATATTTTCAGCGATATGATCTGAGGAATTTAGGGTGTTTGCAAGCTCCAAAATTCTATCTCAAACAGGTGACCTTGGTAAAATTGTCATAACTTTCTCTCTAAGTACCAGATTTAAATTTAGTAAAACATGAAAGAAAAGGGACAGGTTGTAGTTTGTTGGGTATTGTTTTCAGAGCCGAAGGTCAAAAATGTGACACATAGAACTTCATACAATTTCACTTTACTGAACTAGTCTATAATCAGGTCATCGCGGGAGATTGGGCATGACACTTTCTTGGAGAATCTAATCTCCATCCAGCTTGTGGGGTTGGAAAGCGGACTCAAAAGGTTACCAAAGGACACAGTGTTAGACCTTGGAGATCTGAAATTACAGTGATACATCAGATTCAATATCGAACTCCTACAAAGCAAAGAAACAAAAAAACAAAAAAACAAAAACAAAAACAAAAAAAACAAAAACAAAAAAACAAAACAAAACAAAAAAAAAAAATGTGTAGTTTTTTTAATTAAATTTGCATAAGTTTTGTTTGAGAAAGTAGTTTGAAGTGATTCAAAGGGAATTGTGAAGCATAATTATCATTAATTGATGACCCAGAGAAAGAAAATGGAAACACCTAGTAAGAAACCTGAAATCTCTACTATGACACATGAAGAAGAGGAAGAAATGCAACATGATATATCAAAATTACGAGACCAAGTGCAACAAATTTCGCTCTCACAAAAAGTAACTGAAGCTAATATGGATGGTTTAAAGAATGGAATGGAAGCTAATATGGATGGCATGGAAGCTAATATGAATGGTATAGAAGCAAAACTTAAAGGAAACATGGAATATTTGAAGATAGATTTGACAAAGTTGCTACAAGAAATGCTTCCTAATGGTGAAAGGGTAGTAAAGGAAACTCATGATGAGAACAAAAGAAATGTTAATCATGATTTCATAGACTCTAACATTGGATTGAAGACCCACCACATTCCAAATATTGATATGAGGAAGTTTGATGGCAAGGATCCTGTAATGGATACTACAAATGGAGCAATATTTCGATCTCCATAATGTGAAAAACGCACAAAAGGTACACATTGCAACTTTATATTTGGAACCCAATCAGTTTGTATGGTATCGATAGATTTTATCTAGTAAACAAATAGTCACTTGGTCAATTTTTAAGAAGGAAATGATAGCACTTTATGAGGATACAAAGAGAAACACCTTCTTAGCCAATTGATAAATCTCAAACAAAAGGGTTCAATGGTGGATCACATTGAGGACTTCCAAAAATTTAATATAAGGGTAAATGATATTCCAAAGGAGCATAGGATTCATGTGCTCATAGGTACTTTAAAGGATAACATTTAACATGAGGTTTTCCTTTGGGAACCTGATTCATTGGAGAAGGCATTGAATTTGGCAAGAAAAATTTAAAGAAAAATTATGGAAACAAGGAAGCCTACCACTCACAACTATAAAGATGTAAGTGTTGTTGCCCCTAGCCTTCCACAACCTACAAGGTTGAAACCACAACAATTGGAATAAAAAAGGGCAAAATTTCTTTGTTATAATTGTCATAGGAAATACATGAAAGGTCATAAGTGTGTTGAGAAGAAATTATTTTATATAGATTGTGAAGAGGAGGAAGAAAAGAAACAAGAAATATCAAAAGAAGAGGATATACACTAGGAACCAACCCTAGAGAATGAAGAAATGAATATGACCATATCTTGTAATGCATTGGCAGGAATTACCACTCCTCAAACTCTCAAGATAGAAGGACATATCAAGAAGAAAAAGGTAATAGTGTTGATTGATTTGGGTAGTACCCATAATTTTATTCATTGTAAGATAGTGAGGGAATTGAATTTCTTCCTATATCCAACACCAGAGTGTCAAGTGATGGTTGAAAATGGAGAAACCACAAATTTCTTTGGAAAGTGAGATAATATCAAGCCATCCATGGGAGAATATATGTCAAATATTCCAATGCTTTCCATTCCAATGGGTGGCATTGATGTTGTACGAGGAGTCCAATGGCTAAAATCTTTGGGTATGATAGCTTTTAATTTTCAAGAACTTTTCTTGAATTTTTTTTGGGAAGGAAAGAAATTTGAATTAAGGAATATCATAGGGAACCCAATAAATATAATCATATCTAACGGCATGACAAAACTTCTAATGAAAGAACAACAGAGTGTAATTGCACAATTATGTTCACTAGAGGCTCCCACATCGAAATCATTTATATCTCCATATCTCCAAAAATTATTGGACAATAATTTCAAGGTATTTGAGATTCCCAAAGGCCTCCCACCTATTCACAATCATGATCATGCTATTCATTTGATTCCAAGAAGTGTTCCTCCAAACATCAAGCCTTACAGAGATCCCTATGCCCGAAAGACTGAAATTGAATGTATGGTTGCAGAAATGCTAGAGGTTGGTATAATTCAACCTAGTCAAAGTTCTTTCTCTGCTCTAGTAGTATTGATACACAGGAAGAATGGATCAAGGTGCATGTGTCCGGATTATAGGGAGCTCAACAAGCTCACTATTAAAGATAAATTTCGCATTCCTGTCATTGATGAATTATCGAATAAATTACATGGACAAATTTACTTCACAAAGTTGGATCTTCATTCAGGATACATCAAATCAGAATGAATACTAAATACTTTGTGAGAATAACATTTAGAACTCATGAGGGTCATTATGAATTTTTGGTCATGCCTTTCGGCCTTACCAATGCACCTTCTACATTTCAAGGTTTGATGAATTCCATTTTCAAACCCTTCCTTAGAAAACTTTGTTGGCATTATGGCACAGGTTTGGAGCTATGGCTCAGGTGTTGTCCTTGATGGCAACTCTCTTTGGTGACAGATCTCAGTATAGGCTCAGAAAAAAGATATATACGTAGGTTCACCTAGGCGAAGGCGTGTATACATGCGGGTTAGACGTTACAAAGGTGCGTATGCGTATACATGCACTTTCACACAAGGAAAAGCACGTATATGTTGGAAAACTTACTTTTGGTCCATGGTAGTTAGGCCTTGGTATTTGAACCTATGGTTTTGGACCATGGTACCTTGTCAGATGTGTTGATCCCAAGTAATGGGTCCTTGGTATTGTTTTATTATGGTTTTGGACCGTGGTATTGTGAAAGGCCTAAGACTATAAAAGAGGAAGGAGATCATTTGGCAAAGGATCATCTGAATTAATTGAATATCTAATAAGTGCTAGATCTGAAATATTGGTGATTGGGGTTATGGTGTAGATCTGGATCTGAATGAAGGAGGAACCTTAGCGCACAAAGAAGGATAAGTTCCATTGATGGGTCATAATCTTAAGGCTTGAATGATAGTATCTTTGTATGATTTTGATCTGTTATATGTGGCGCAAGTTTGATCTATAAATCTGGGTTAATTACTGTCTGAATATTTGAAAGAGTGAATTATCCTTTATAGATCTGTACGCAGGTTCAGTGAAGCGAAGGCATGTATACACGTTGTTTTGGTAAGGGAAAGAAGCGTATACGCAGGTTGGCTTTGACACAGAAGCGTATACACGCAGGTTTCTGAACAGTGAAGTAGCGTACATCTCTTGATTTATATTGTAGCTACTTCTGTTTATTGCTGCAGTATTCTGGGTTCAGAATTAGTGTATGGTTATAGTTACTGTGTTCTGGGTATAGCTGCCAGAGAAGTGTTCATTTTTAATTCAGTTTTGATTGGTGAAAAGGTGATTGATTGAAGCATCAATTCTTGATTGATGTTCATGGATCCAATCTGAAAATTTATGAAACATGGTCCCTGGAAGAAAGAGAAGGTTGTAGCCTTGTGTATGCCAGCACCTATGTACTAGTATCTTGGCTAGTGCAAGAGCTAAGGGGGTTGTAGCTCCCTTCCAGGAGAAGCTCGAGAACGAGAGAAGGTTGTAGCTCTCTGCAAGTTGCAACCTGCGTACTGGTAAAGGACTGCACCAGTATATTGTAAAAAGAATTTTCTAATTAAAAGAAGATAGAGACGAATTGCAGCAGGTGGTTTTCACCCACATTGGATTTCCACCTTATATCTTGTGTTCTTGTGTGTGATTGTCTTCTGCTCTGTTTTACTGTCTCTGGTTACTGGTTATTTAACTCTGATACACAGATTAACAATCAACATCTGAAAGATAAAGTAAATTATAAGTTTGCATTGTATATGCGGGTTTCCTTCAACATAGTTGCATATATACGCGGGTTTAATTAACTGAAGTAGCGTATATTATCTGGATTTAAAAAAGGGAATATTTGACTTGATAATATTGATTCACCCCCCCCCCCTCTCAGTATTATTTCCAACAATTGGTATCAGAGCAGGTCCTTCTGAAGAATCTTGATCGCTTGAAGGAAGATCCATCATGATGAGAAACTACAAGAGAGAAGCATCTATCAGGCCACCAATTTTTGACGGGACAAACTTCGTATATTGGAAGGTAAGAGTTACTGCCTATCTTCAATCTCTTGGTACAGAAGTCTGGGATATCATAGATACAGGGTACATGTTTCCATCAGCAACTCCTACAGATCCGGCTGAGAAGAAGAAATATGAAACAAATTCAAAGGCTGTCAATACTCTATTAGGATGTCTATCTCAATCAGAATTCGTGAAGGTTATGCAATATAAATCCGCAAAAGAAATATGGGACAAGATTGTTCTGAGCTATGAAGGAGATGATCAGGTAAAACGAGAAAAACTGCAAACCCTCAGAATTCAGTACGAAAATCTCAGAATGCACAACGATGAAAGTGTGGCTAACTATTTCCTTCGTGTAGATGAGATTGTTAATTGTATGAAAAATTTGGGTGAAGAAATAAAAGAGGCTGTTGTGGTTGAAAAGGTTCTAAGATATTTGTCCCCTAGGTTTGAATCTAAAGTTTCTGCAATAGAAGAAAAAGAGAATCTATGAAACCTTACCATGTCATAGCTGCACGGAATTCTGACTGCTTATGAAATGAGGAAAGGAGGACCATGAGACAGGAGAGAAGCTGCCTTCAAGGCTTCAAGCAAAGGAGATTACTATGAGTCGGGACACGTGTCAGAAGAAGAAGAAGAATCAAACTTTGTCAAAAACCTTCAACGGGGTGCTGGACGATTCCAAGGTAAGTTACCTTTCAAATGCTTTGCTTGTGGAAGAGTCAGTCACTATGTTGCTAAATGTCCTCATAAGGATAAGATTGACAAGGGGAAGGAACCTGATAGATGGAACAAGAAACAGAATGCAAATAAGAAAAGCTATTACACTCATGAAGATAGTGATGGACTTTCAAATAGTGATGAATATGAACGAGGTAATAATTATAAACTTTTAATGGATTTTGAAGATGATGATTACATGGATGCTATAGATGAAGAAGGTCTTTATGAAGAGATTTTTAATCTCAAAATTTGTTTAGAAGAGAAAAATGTGATTATTGATTCTCTACAATGTCAACTGGCTGAAAGGGAAAAGCATCATGAAAAATTGGAATGTGAAATTGTTGGTCTTAGAAAAGAGATTGAGAAAACAAAAGCTCTTAATCTTAAATTTGTTAAAGGATCTGAAACTCTGGATGAGATTATCAATGTGCAGCGTTCTCCACTAATCAAGACAGGTCTAGGATATAATGGAGAAGCATCTCAAGCATCCACCTCCAAAAGTTATCTTGATGCAGCAAGGAGGAGCGAGCAAAGGCCTAATAGAAATCATCAGGTAAATCAGGGACATTTTACCTCAAGAATGAACAAAGACTATGAGGAAAATCGGGGACAATCTACTTTAAGGACAAACAGAAGCCACAACCAGCCACAGGTAAAGTCTTCCCAATTTGCCTCAAGAATCGATGTCAGTAGAAACTACAATCGGTTGGTTGATAGATTTGATAATCACAGGAGTTTCTTCAATGGCCAATGTTTCTCTTGCGATAAATTTGGCCACAAAGAAGCTCAATGTGTTGCCTATAAGACAATCATGACTAGAGAGGCTCAAAAACAAAGAAGTATGACTGGAATCATGAAAAGGACCTATAATAACTTTTCCCCCCTTGAAAATGAGTTGAATGTTCTATTTGTAATAACTTCAGTCATAAAGATTCTGAATGCAGGAGCAGGTTTCGGAAGACAACTGAGAAGGAACAAACCTCAAGTGCCAAAACATGGAGAATGAAGGAATGACAACCAGAAAGATGTGGAATAGCTTTATATGCAAAAGGACAGGAAAGTCAATGGTACATCGGCAGTGGATGTTCGAAGCATATGACAGGTGATAAAGAAAAACTTCAATCATATAGTGCTTTAGAAAAAGGAAAGAAAGTTTCATTTGGAAATGATACCCCTGCGGTCATAAGAGGAAAAGGCATTGTTCAGTTGAAAGAAAAAGTCAAAGCTGGAAATGTTTTGTATGTTGATGGCTTGAAGCATAATCTACTGAGTGTCAGTCAGATGTGCGATCAAGGAACTGAGGTAATATTTCGATCAAATGGATGTAGTGTTCGTGACCTTGATACAGGAAAAACAGTGATCAAAGGCATAAGAACTCCAAATAATTTATACATATTTGAAGAAGGACAACAACAATGTTATTTGAGCAAGAATGATGAACACTGGTTATGGCACCGGAGGTTGGGGCATCTAAGCTTTTCACAGATAAGGAAAGCATGCAAATACCAGGCAGTTCATGGTCTTCTAGACATTAGAATTCCAGACAATACAATATGCAAATCATGTCAATTTGGTAAGAAAACCAGAACTAACTTCCCAGAGAAGGAAGGATCAGCTAGTAAGCCTCTTGTACTAGTCCATATAGATGTATGTGGTCCATCCAGGAAAAGGTCACCTCGAGGAGAAGAATACTTTATATTATTCATTGACGACTTCTCCAGAATGGTTTGGATAGGACTTATGAAGCACAAAGACGAAGCCTTCGAAAAATTCAAATCTTTCAAAGCCTGTTGAAATTTGGTATCGGAGGATAGGTGGTTCCCTAAGGCTTTAATCTTTGGCCTAGGGAAAAGTGTCCAAAAGAATTTAATTTTTCTCCTAAAGTAACTTTATAATTTTTATAAAGTTAAATCTAATTTGAAAGTGACTTTAAGTGATAAAGTTACTAAGTCTAATTTTAAAGTGACTTTTATAAAGTCAATGAAAAATTAGAAAGGAAAAGTGACTTTGGAAATAAATGACTAAGTGGGGTGAATTAAAAAATAGAAAGTGAGATTTAAATGAGCATTTAATCTTAGCCATTGATCTAAATCTATTTCAGCCATTGGATTTAAGGATCACCCAAAAGTCATTTAGGGTTGGGTTAAGGGAGGAAAAGGAGGAAAAAGATCATTCATTCTTTCATGAGCAGATTGGGAGAAGGAGAGCAAGAGAGCAAGGGAGATTTCTGGACAAGGAGGAGAAAGAGGCAGCAGTTTGGCACACATACAGGCAGCACTTCAGCAAATCCGAACAGCATAAAGAACAAGCAGAAAAAGGCAGTTTTTGTGAGCAAAACAGTGGAAAAATTAATTTTCAGCACGAATATCGAGGAGGCGATTTTCTGCACATTTTTCGAGGGCTGTTCGTACAAGTCCGTACGGCTGTCCGTACGGTCCGTACAGTCCGTACGGTCCGTACATCCGTACTTCCGTACAGTCCGTACATCCGTACTATCCATACATCTCGTACAACACTTTTCAGATTGTCTGTTGGGCTGAAAACAGATAAGTTTTGCTTGCTGGAAATTTCTGTTTTTGCTGAAATTTATTTGCTGAAAATTTTCTCTATAAAAAGGTATTTTCCAGAAATAAAGAAGAGCTCTCAAACTGGTTTTCCCCAAGAGTTGTAGGGGGTTTTTCCAGGGTCAAGTTGACCAAAAATCACTGAGTTTAAATGTGTTTTAATGGTCGTTTTTAATTGCTGATTTTTATTTCTGCAATTTCCAGCATTCTGAAAAATTTCCAGAATTTGTGTTTTCAGCAATATTTATTTTTTCAGTCTGTTAAATGTATGGTTATGGGAATGGGCATTTAACTACATGGGAGAAATAAGGTGAAACTGAAAACCGGGGTGGGAAAGCAGAAAATCTTACATGGTATCGGAGCTTGAGTGCTGAAGGGCAGTTTGGGACAGCAAAAGAAAAAAAATACAGCTGCTGATTTTTTCACTCAGAAAATTCCAGCAAGCTGATTTTTCATAAACAGCAGTTTTATCTTTACCACAGCAGTGCTATTTTTCAGTTTTAGGACAGCAAGATGTCAATGGGATTGAGGGTGGAGGATAGGTTGGATGGGCATACAAATTACAGCGTTTGGAAGGAGAGAATGCAGAGTATCTTTGAGGAGGCAGAAGTCTGGGATATCATGGTGCATACAGCACATCACCCTGTTGTTGTGCCTACTGATGCTACTCAGTTGGCAGCTTATAATAGAAAGAACAACAAGGGTAAGAGGCTGATTCTAGACGGAATCAACGACCATTGCATTCCTCATGTGAGAGGAAAGAGCAATGCCCATGAGATGTGGACAGCATTGTCCAATCTCTACCAGAGTACCAATGAGAACCGGAAGATGGTCCTGAAGGAGAAGCTGAAGAACATTAAGATGGGGAATGATAGTGCAGCTGGATATCTCACAAATATACCAATGTGAGAGATGAGTTGGCAGCGATTGGAGAGGCCATTCCATCCACTGAGTTGGTGCGTATTACAGTGAATGGCCTCCCCCGTTCATGGTTGAACTTTGCTGATGGGGTTTCTGCACGTGAGACCCTTCCCACATGGGAGAGGTTTTGGGATGATTGTATTCAGACAGAGATCAGGAAAGGACAGCTTGGGGCAGCCAAGCCAGTTGAGCAGGATGAGGACGTAGCACTGGTGGCAGGAGGCAAGAAAGGCAAAGGGAAGAAGCAGGCTTCCACAAGCGGTGGTGGAGGCAAAGGCAAAGGTAAAGGTAAACAGGGTAACTCACAGAAGGACTATTCCAAAGTGAAGTGTTGAAATTGTCAGAAGATGGGACACTATGCAGTTGTGTGTCCGGAGAAGAAGAAGAAGAAGGGGAAGAACCAGGATGTGGCAGCTTCAGCTGAGATTGAGGACTTTGCAGGTCGTTTTGACCGGGAGTTTGCGTTCACTACATGTGAGTCCTCTAGTGCAGGATCACCTGCCACACAGGTTCAGAGGGAGCATGCTTTTCCCTCGATTAGCGGAGCATCTACAGGTATCTGGTATGTGGACAGTGGGGCTTCACGTCACATGACAGGAGTCCGAGAGTACTTCTCAGAGCTTTCAGAGAGTGGCACTGATATTGAGGTAGTACTCGGTGATGACAGAGTTGTTAGAGCAGTCGGGGTGGGTACACTGACATTTCAGAGGGAGTCTAGACCTCCCTTGGAAGTGTCAGATGTTCTTTATGTGCCAGGGATGAGGAAGAACCTCATATCCGTCTCAGCTTTGGAGGACAGAGGATATGAGGTACTGTTCAGGGGAGGACAGGTGTTGATGTATCCCAGGGGCACTCCAGCTAATTCAGCTAGAGTGATAGGTGTACGCCATGCAAAGGTGTACAAGTTTGCATTCCAGCCCCTTTTGGCATTGAGCAGTAGTACCGATAGCAGAGCTAGCAGTTCTGAGCTGTGTGAGATTTGGCACCGCAGGATGGGACACATGTATCATGGAGCCTTGAGGACATTGCGGGAGATCACCACAGGTGTGCCAGATTTCAGTACTGATCACTTTGATACTTGCAGAGGTTGTGCGATGGGCAAGTTTGCCAAATCCCCTTTTCCCAGCAGTGACAGCAGAGCGATGGGGATACTTGATTTGATTCATTCCGATGTGAGCGGTCGGATGTCTCATGTTTCCTTGAGTGGATATGAGTATTATGTTTTATTCATTGATGATCACTCCAGGAGGACCTGGATTTATTTCTTGAAGACCAAGAGTGAGGTCTTCAAGCGGTTTCAGGAGTTCAGAGCTCTTGTGGAGACTCAGACAGGTCGAAAGATCAAGTCCTTGAGGTCGGACAATGGAGGAGAGTACACCCTTGGAGAGTTTTTTGACTATTGTGCGGAGGCAGGCATTAGGAGGGAGTTCACTGTTCCTTACAACCCCCAGCAGAACGGAGTTGTAGAGAGGAAGAACAGATCCATCATAGGAGTTGCTAAAGCCATGTTACATGATCAGGGTTTGCCATTGTTCTTGTGGGCAGAGGCCTGCAACACAGCTGTTTACTTGCAGAACAGGAGTCCGCATCGTGCCTTGGGGCACATGACTCCGAAGGAGGCTTTCTCTGGGAAGAAGCCTGATCTTGGTCATCTTCATATCTTTGGATGCATTACATACTCCTATATACCCAAGGAGAAGAGGACCAAACTAGAGCCCACCACAGAGAAGGGTATCTTTGTGGGCTACAGTGAGACCTCAAAGGCCTTTCGGATTTACATTCCTGCATAGAGGAGAGTTGTTGTCAGACGGGATGTGAAGTTCGAGGAGGACAGGGCCTTTAGGAGGTCACGGGAGTTAGAGTATCTGGATCAGCCAGACCCTCAGCAACAGTTGAGTCAGTCGCAGGGATCAGGAGGATCCGGAGGTACATCTATGAGGATGTCAGGTCCATCAGTGAGCAGTGGCTCGCCGAGCCAGAGGGGTGGTGCTCCGGGCAGCATGCAGAGCAGTTCACAGAGCAGATCACTAGGGAGTCCACTGATGGACAGTTCACACGGTACCTCAGCTTCTACAGGTTCAGGTGCAGGCAGGAGGACAGCAGACAGACAGTCAGGAGTTCAGGCTACTGATGGTGATGAGGAGGAGGAGTTTCATTCTCCTATGGGAGAAGCATGCTCAGGGAAGAGGAAGCCCAAGTGGCTTCAGGACACCTTGAGAGATGCCACCTCTGTTGCTGAGCCGAAGAGGCCGGTCAGAAAGAGTAGACCACCTGAGAGGTTTTGTAGTTATATGGCGATGGTTACCAGCATCCTTGACTCTGAGCCTTCTAGCTATGAGGAGGCAGCTAGCCAGCAGGTCTGGAGAGAGGCCATGCAGGAGGAGTATTCTTCTATCATGAAGAATGATGTTTGGGAGGTGGTGCCGAGGTCTGAGGGCAAATCCGTGGTTACTTCCAGATGGCTTTACAAGGTAAAGCATGCTGCAGATGGCAGCATTGAGAAATTCAAAGCGAGGTTTGTGGCTAGAGGGTTCTCCCAGGTAGAGGGAGTTGATTATGAGGAGACCTTCGCTCCCGTGGCTCGATATACTTCGATCCGCTCCATTATATCGATAGCAGCAGAGATGGTTTGGAAGATCCACCAGATGGATGTGAAGACCGCATTTCTCAATGGCTTCATACAGGAGGAGGTGTACATTGAGCAGCCACAGGGCTTTGAGGTGCATGGGAAGGAGTCCCATGTGTGCAGATTGAAGAAGGCCCTTTATGGCCTGAAGCAAGCTCCCAGAGCTTGGTACTCCAGGATAGATGCATACTTGCAGGGGATGGGTTTCACAAAGAGTGAGGCAGATCTGAACCTTTACTTTATTGTGATTGGTGAGGAGCCTCTCATTCTGGTGTTGTATGTGGATGACTTGATCATTACAGGTGCAGAGAGACTCATAGAGCACTGCAAGAGAGATCTTGCGGCGGAGTTTGAGATGAAGGACATCGGCTTAATGCATTACTTTTTGGGTTTGGAGGTGTGGCAGGAGGAGGGGCATTTCTTCCTGGGGCAGGGGAAGTATATTGTGGACATCCTTAGCAGATTCCACATGGAGGATTGTATACCCATGTCGACACCGATGATCACCAACTGGAAGAAGCTTCATGCTTCGGATTCCGAGTTGGTGGATCCCACATTGTACAGGCAGCTGATTGGTTCCTTGATGTATTTGGTCAACACTAGACCAGATATTTGTTTTGCAGTCAACACGATGAGTCAGTTTATGTGTGAGCCTAGGAAGGTTCACTGGGTGGCTGCAAAACACATTTTGCGGTACTTGCAGGGGACAGTGGATTATGGTCTGGACTACAGGCAGGGAGATGGAGTGAGATTGGTAGGATACACTGATTCTGATTGGGCAGGTTGTGCTTCTGATAGGAAGAGCACTTCAGGGTGTTGTTTTGGGTTGGGTTCAGCAGTAGTGTCATGGTTCAGCCGGAAGCAGCAGTCAGTAGCACTAAGTTCAGCGGAAGCAGAGTATATGGCAGCCAGTCTAGCTAATTGTGAGGCCATCTGGCTTCGCAAGATGTTGTTTGGCTTATTTGGTCAGCCGTTGAGACCTTCAGTGATTTACTGTGATAATCAGAGTTGCATTAAACTCACGGAGAATCCAGTATTTCATGACAGGTCAAAGCATATCGGGATCAGATATCATTTCATCAGAGACTATGTTCAGAAAGGAGCTGTGAAGCTTGAGTATATTTCCACTGATGAGCAGGTTGCAGATATTCTTACCAAAGCCTTACCACGGGGCAAGCATGTCTACTTCAGAGACAAGATGGTTGTGGTGAGGAACACCTTCCTCGGTAAGAGGGAGTGTTGAAATTTGGTATCGGAGGACAGGTGGTTCCCTAAGGCTTTGATCTTTGGCCTAGGGAAAAGTGTCCAAAAGAATTTAATTTTTCTCCTAAAGTAACTTTATAATTTTTATAAAGTTAAATCTAATTTGAAAGTGACTTTAAGTGATAAAGTTACTAAGTCTAATTTTAAAGTGACTTTTATAAAGTCAATGAAAAATTAGAAAGGAAAAGTGACTTTGGAAATAAATGACTAAGTGGGTCTTTATTAAAGTGGGGTGAATTAAAAAATAGAAAGTGAGATTTAAATGAGCATTTAATCTCAGCCATTGATCTAAATCTATTTCAGCCATTGGATTTAGGGATCACCCAAAAGTCATTTAGGGTTGGGTTAAGGGAGGAAAAGGAGGAAAAATATCATTCATTCTTTCATGAGCAGATTGGGAGAAGGAGAGCAAGAGAGCAAGGGAGATTTCTGGACAAGGAGGAGAAAGAGGCAGCAGTTTGGCACACATATAGGCAGCACTTCAGCAAATCCGAACAGCATAAAGAACAAGCAGAAAAAGGCAGTTTTTGTGAGCAAAACAGTGGAAAAATTAATTTTCAGCACGAATATCGAGGAGGCAATTTTCTGCACATTTTTCGAGGGCTGTTCGTACAAGTCCGTACGGCTGTCCGTACAATCTGTACAGTCCGTACGGTCCATACATCCGTACGTCCGTACAGTCCGTACATCCGTACGGTCCGTACATCTCGTACAGCACTTTTCAGATTGTCTGTTGGGCTGAAAACAGATAAGTTTTGCTTGCTGGAAATTTCTGTTTTTGCTGAAATTTATTTGCTGAAAATTTTCTCTGTAAAAAGGCATTTTCCAAAAATAAAGAAGAGCTCTCAAACTGGTTTTCCCCAAGAGTTGTAGGGGGTTTTTCCAGGGTCAAGTTGACCAAAAATCACTGAGTTTAAATGTGTTTTAATGGCTGTTTTTAGTTGCTGATTTTTATTTCTGCAATTTCTAGCATTCTGAAAAATTTCCAGAATTTGTGTTTTCAGCAATATTTATTTTTTCAGTCTGTTAAATGTATGGTTATGGGAATGGGCATTTAACTACATGGGAGAAATAAGGCGAAACTGAAAACCGGGGTGGGAAAGCAGAAAATTTTACAAAGCCTTGGTTGAAAATGAATCAGATCACAAAATTAAATGCCTCAGGTCTGTTAGAGGTGGGGAGTTTACCTCGAATGAATTTTTCGATTTTTGTGAAGAACATGGAATAAGAAGGGAATTCTCTACAGCTAGGACTCCTCAGCAAAATGTAGTAGTGGAAAGGATGAATAGAACGGTTCAACAAATGGCTCGTGCTATGCTTGATGAGTCTAGAACTCCCGCAACCTTCTGGGGTGAAGCTGCATTTGCTGCGGTTGTCATTCTCAACAAAACAAATGTCTGGGTGAACAGCACTCAAACTCCTCATGAACTCTAGTATGGTGAGACTCCTTCGGTAAAACATTTCAAAATTTTTGGAAGGAAATGCTATATTAATAATAATGATGAACATCTTGGCAAGTTTGAACCTAAAGCAGATGAGGGCATTCTCCTTGGTTATTCTCCCCATAGCAAAGCATATAAGTGTTACAATAAAAGACTTGGAAGAATTGTTGACAGCATTGATGTAGTGGTTGATGAAGAAGGAAACATTCCTAGGCAAGTAAATTATGAAAATATCGAAGAGGATGAAGACCATCCTTCAAATCAGACTGATAATGAAGAAGAACCTCAAGAGGCACCAGAGGAACAGATAAAGATAGAAGAGAAGACTCCATCCAGGTACGTTCAGAAGAATCATCCAGAATCTCAAATTTTGGGGCAGAAAGAGGCAGGTATACAAACAAGAAGAACAATTGCAGAAGCCTCAAGCTATTCGGCATTGCTCTCCTCCACTAAACCACGAAATGTAAAAGAGGCATGCAAAGATGAATGCTGGGTCAAGGCAATGGATGAAGAACTTGAGCAGATTGAAAAGAATAACACTTAGGAGTTGGTTCCTAGACCAAAAGATACGAATGTCATAGGGACAAAATGGATCTTCAAAAATAAGTTGAATGAAAATGGGGAAGTGATTAGAAACAAGGCCAGACTTGTCTATAAAGGGTATGCTCAACAAGAAGGAATAGACTTTGAAGAAACTTTTGCTCCCGTTGCTAGACTTGAGTCCATTAGAGTGTTCTTTGCTCTCTCTAGCTTTCAGAAGTTCAAAGTATTTCAAATGGACGTAAAATCATCCTTTATGAATGGAGACTTAGAAGAAGAAGTGTACATTGAGCAACCAGATGGTTTCATTCTTGGGAATGATCCAAATCTTGTATGCAGACTAAAAAAGGCTTTCTATGGTCTTAAACAGGCTCCAAGGGCTTGGTACTACCGTTTGGACAGATATCTTCATCAACATGGTTTTTCAAAAGGATCAGCAGATAGCAATCTTTATATAAAAATTGAAAATGACAAATTGCTAATACTTGTTGTGTATGTAGATGATATTATCTTTGGTAGCAATGAAGAAGCTATGAGTCAAAGCTTTACCTTGGTGATGCAGAAAGAATTCGAAATGTCTTTGCTTGGAGAACTGACATATTTTCTAAGATTGCAAATCCAACAAAATGAAGGCGGTATCTTCTTGTCTCAAACCAAGTATCTCAAGTAGATTTTGAAGAAGTATGGCATGGAAGATTCAAAACCAGTATGTACCCCTATGGTTACAAGATGCAGCCTCAGTGCAAATGATGAATCAGCAGCAGTGCATCAACCAACCTAGAGATCCATGATTGGAAGTCTACTTTATTTGACAGGTACCCAACCGGACATCATGCATACAGTGGGAATATTTGGAAGATTTCAAGCAAATCCTAAGGAAACTCATCTTCAGGCAGTTAAGAGAATCTTCAAGTACCTTCAAGGAACTCAAAACTATGGCCTATGGTATCCAAGAGATACAGATCTTACTCTTCATGCTTATACAGATGCGGATTGGGCTAGAAGCGTGGATGACAGAAAAAGCACAAGTGGTGGTGCATTCTTTATGGGTTCCAGATTAGTATCTTGGTTCAGCAAGAAACAGAGTTTGATTGCTTTATCTACAGCGGAAGCGGAGTATGTGGCTGCTGCATCTTACTGCACTCAACTCCTTTGGATGATGCAAACCTTGCAGGATTTCCAGATCACTTGTACACCACCTATCTCCATGCTATGTGATAATACAAGTACAATCAGCATTTCAAAGAACCTAGTCATGCATTCAAAGACCAAGCACATACCGATCAAGTATCACTTTCTCCAGGAACAAGTGTTGGAACAAAAGGTCAAATTAGAGTATGTTCCTTCTAAGGAACAAGTTGTTGATATTCTCACCAAACCACTGCCCAGGGAAACTTTTGAATACCTCAGACAGAAGCTGGGAGTAGTTGATGCATCATCTTGCTGTTAAAACTTGTCTGTTTCAGAGAAAAATGGGTGTACGCGAGTTTCCTGAGGAGGATCCGCATACATACGCCGGTTTGGGTAGAGACAATCGCATATATGGAGGCTTGATGGATATCAGTAGGGACAGGCGTTGGTTGAAGATATTCTGATATGGGTCTGACAGAGACCATCCGGCACAGGTTCAGGGGGAGCAGATAAACTTCTAATGATGCATTGTTGGCATTATCTTAGAAGCTTTTGGTTCTAGTACACAGTTGTTGTTGGTTTCAGGTGGAACAAAGGCAGAGGGAGAATAGAAGGAAATCTTGGTTGCTAATCTGAATGGTGATTGACAGATGCTGCTGCTATCAGTTATTGGTGACTTTCATAAGTCTTGCTCTAGATATTTCGTCTCTATGTCATGTATCTCTTTTATGGTGTCAAGGTCATGTAATGGCCTATTTTGGTTTCCCCACTATGCCTGGGATGAATATGTAATGTACTTGGTTGACATATGTAAATTTCTGATATATCCCCACTTGGTTGGGTGGATGATCCCCACTTGATTGGGTGATGGATGTATGTATTCAGTCTTTTGGTGATAGGAAGGTCTTTTATGATGTATAAGTCATGGTTCTTCTTAAAGAACATCTTTTTTCAGATCTTGCCTACAGTCAGGGGGAGCATGGTCAGCACAGCTGGGCAGAGATTTCAGCATGTACTCAGGGGGAGCACAACCCTTTGCCCTTGATGACAAAGGGGGAGAATGACTTTGAGGATCTTGGGGTTGCCATCAAGTCCAAAGGGGGAGATTGTTGGCATTATGCCACAGGTTTGGAGCTATGGCTCAGGTGTTATCCTTGATGGCAACTCTCTTTGGTGACAGATCTCAGTATAGGCTCAGAAAAAAGATATATACGTAGGTTCACCTAGGAGAAGGCGCGTATACACACGGGTTAGATGTTACAAAGGTGCGTATACGTATACACGCACTTTCACGCAAGGAAAAGTGCATATATGTTGGAGAACTTACTTTTGGTCCGTGCTAGTTAGGCCTTGGTATTTGAACCTATGGTTTTGGTCCTTGGTACCTCGTCAGAAGTGTTGATCCCAAGTAATGGGTCCTTGGTATTGTTTTATTATGGCTTTGGACCGTGGTATTGTGAAAGGCCTAAGACTATAAAAGAGGAAGGAGATCATTTGGCAAAGGATCATCTGAATTAATTGAATATCTAATAAGTGCTAGACCTGAAATATTAGTGATTGGGGTTATGGTGCAGATCTAGATCTGAATGAAGGAGGAACCTTAGGGAACAAAGAAGGATAAGTTCCATTGATGGGTCATAATCTTAAGGCTTGAATGATAGTGTCTTTGTATGATTTTGATCTATTATATGTGCCGTAGGTTTGATCTATAAATATGGGTTAATTACTGCCTGAATATTTGAAAGAGTGAATTATCCTTTATAGATCTGTACGCAGGTTCAGTGAAGCGAAGGTGCGTATACACACTGTTTTGGAAAGGGAAAGAAGCGTATACGCAGGTTGGCTTTGACACAGAAGCATATACACGCAGGTTTCTGAACAATGAACTAGCGTACATCTCTTGATTTATATTGTAGCTGCTTCTGTTTATTGCTGCAGTATTCTAGGTTCAGAATTAGTGTATGGTTACAGTTACTATGTTCTAGGTATAGCTGTCAGAGAAGTGTTCATTTTTAATTCAGTTTTGATTGGTGAAAAGGTGATTGATTGAAGCATAAATTCTTGATTGATGTTCATGGATCCAGTCTGAAAATTTATGAAACGTGGTCCCTGGAAGAAAGAGAAGGTTGTAGCCTTCTGTAGGCCAGCACCTACGTACTAGTATCTTGGTTAGTTCAAGAGCTAAGGGGGTTGTAGCTCCCTTCCAGGAGAAGCTGGAGAACAAGAGAGGGTTGTAGCTCTCTGCAGGTTGCAGCCTGCGTACTGGTAAAGGACTGCACCAGTACATTGTAAAAAGAAGTTTCTAACTAAAAGAAGATAGGGATGAATTGCAGCAGGTGGTTTTCACCCGCATTGGGTTTCCACCTTATATCTTGTGTTCTCGTATGTGATTGTCTTCTGCTCTTTTTTACTGTCTCTAGTTACTGGTTATTTAACTCTGATACACAAATTAACAATCAACATCTGAAAGATAAAGTAAATTATAAGTTTGCATTGTATACGCGGGTTTCCTTCTACATAGTTGTGTATATATGCGGGTTTAATTAACTGAAGTAGTGTATATTATCTGGATTTAAAAAAGGGAATATTTGACTTGATAATACTGATTCAACCCCCCCCCCCCTCAGTATTATTTCCAACAAACTTGTGTTACTATTTTTTGATGATATACTAAGCTACAGCAAGTCTTGGAAGGATCATGTTCATGAATCACCATGTTGACAGGGTGCTCAAACTATTGGAGGAGAAACAATTATATGAAAAAACTTCAAATATTTCTTTGGCGTACAGGATGTGGAGTATTTGGGTCATATTGTATCTCATGAAGGTGTTAAGGTAGACCCTAGAAAAATTAAAGCCATTGAGGAATGGAAAATCCCCACATCCATAAATCATCTATGAGGATTTCTCGAGTTGACAAGGTATTATCACAAGTTTGTTCAGAATTATGGGAGAATAGCAGCACCTTTAACAACATTACTGAAGAAATATGCATTTTCTTGGACTCTAGAAGCAATGAAGGCGTTTGAACATCTTAAAGAGGCAATACACCAAGAAATGGTATTAGCTATGCTAGAATTCACAAAAACCTTTGTTGTGGAATGGGATGACTCAGGAAATGGAGTTGGTATTGTTCTAATGCAAGAAGGAAGACCCATTTCGTTTGATATTGTCCAATCAAAGGAAAGTATTTAGACAAAGATATTTATGATAAGGAAACATTGGAAATACTACATGCACTTAAGAAATGGTGACCTTACCTAATGGGAAGACACTTCAAGGTAAAATTGGATCATGATAGTGTTAAATAATTTTTAGAACAAAGATTATCTTCAGAAGAGTAGAAAAAATGGGCACAAAGATGTCGGGTTTTGACTTTGAAATCATCTACAAAAAGGGGAAGAAAATTATTGTTGCAAATGCACTCTCAAGAAAGGATGAGGATGTGGAAGCATTGCTTTTTTCCATTTCTATTATCCATCTAGATTACATAAATGAATGAAAGGATGAATGGAAGAATTTCGAAGAAGTGTGGGAACTCATTCAAAAGTTGCAGCAAGATCCCAGTACATCTTATACATTTAGCTATACAAATGATTCGTTATGGTACAGAGATCGCTTGTACCTCTGTAATAATTCCCAACTCAAACAAAAGATTCTTCTAGAATTTCACACCTCTCCCTTAGGAGGGCACTCATGGTTTTTTTTTAAATTACCACAGGGTTAAGAAGGAGTTTTTTTGGGATGGCCTTAAATTTGATATTCAAAAGTTTGTGGTGGAATGTTTGGTTTTCCAACAAAATAAAGTTGAGACAATTAAGACCTCAGGTCTATTACAACCTTTATCCATTCCGAGTCAACATTGGGAGGAGGTTTCAATGGATTTTATCACAAGTTAACCCAAGTCCAAAGGAAAGAGTCTCATCATGGTGATAGTTGATAGACTTACCAAGTATGCACACTTTTGTGTAGTATCTCATCCATTTAAACCTAGTACATTTGCTACTGCATTTATGGAAACAATTCAAAAGCTACATGGAAACCCAAAGATTATTGTAAGCAACAGAGATCCTATTTTCACTGGAGATTTTTGGACGGAATTATTTTCTTGTCTAGGTACTCAATTAGCTCATAGCTCATCTTATGATCCTCAATCTAATGGGGAAATTGAGATAGTGAACAGATTTTTGGAAGGATATCTTCATTGATTTGTATCTGATAAATAGACATAATGGGTCAAGTGGTTTCCTCTAGTTGAATGGTGGTATAACACTTCCTTCCATACTGTAGTAAAAATGACCCCATTTATGGCACTTTATGGATATCATCCACCGTCTATCACATCATATTTAAGAGAAAATTCTAAGGTTCAAGAAGTGGAATATCACATCGAGCATCAACAACAAGTTCTCCAACTCTTAAAGGATAACCTCACTTTGGTACAGAATAGAATGAAACAATAGGTAGATCAACATCGCAGTGAAATAAGTTTTGATGTAGGTGACTAGGCATTTCTACGACTACAGCCATACAAACAAAAGTCCCTCAAGCAAGTTAAGAAGGATAATAAATTATCACCAAAGTATTTTTGTCCATACAAGGTGTTAGAAAATATTGGCACTATGACATACAAATTAGAGCTTCCTGCATATCCCTAAGTGCACCTAGTTTTCCATGTTTCATGCTTAGAGAAGGTTATAGGTGACAAGCTCCTAGTTCAAACAATATTTCCAGAACTTGATGAGGAAGTAAAAATCATATTGGAACCTGAAGCAGTCACATAAACAATAACTCAACAACTACAAAATTGATCAATTTTAGAGTATCTCATCATGTGGAAGAACTTACCCGCTGAAGATTCCACATGGGAGGATGAGAAATTTATATAGAAGCATCCAGAACTACTTAAGCATTGAGGACAAAACTTTTTTGAATGAGAGGGGCATTTTAGGTCCCTATAATACTAGTGTATTCCCCCATTATTATTTTCATTGTAGCCCCTTATTTTTATTACTCTACCCATGTTGTCCCCATATTGTTATTATTGTGCCCCATAGAAGCCTATTATTGCTATTGTTATGCCCTTACATTATTATTGTCATATCGGCTCTGATTATATTGTGAACCCTTAGACTCCTATAAATAGAAAGAAGGTTTTTTCATTTGAATCAACCAATAATTTTTCATTTGTGTAATGTAAAGGAGGTTTCCCCCTTGAAGAGGCTAATTTTGAAGTCATTGATCTATCTCTTCTTGTATTTCGTGAGTTGGTTGCATAACAAAAAGAAGAAAAAAACCCTAAAGGCTGCCAAAATCACACAGAAACCTACTAGAAGGGTGAAAAGGAGTCATAGCAAGCTAGACCTCCTTGCTAAGGTAGGAGAAACCATGGATAAATTCCTAGTATACTTCATGGGGTAGAGTAATACACAAACCCTAGTTTTGTTGCACAAAACCTTGTGGTCCCTGAGCATTTTGACCTACTCAATTTAATATTTTTTATAGTAAATTATTTTTGATATGTTTTGTTAATATATCAGAGGTTTTTATGGTTGAGGGAGTATGAATCAACATGAGGAAATAAATCCTCGAAAGGAGTAAGCAGTTACAGAGGTAGTTACATAGTTTCGTTATAATTTATAGGTTCCTGCACCAATTTTCCACGAGGGAAGACGAGTTTCAATTCTATATATAAAGCCTACAAACAATTGAACAACCCTAGATCCTATAATGCAGTAGTAACCTCATCGTTGTTCCAGGATACTAGTAGGAGATATGCACAACAACTCTACAAATATTTTTTGACTAGTGATATATGCCAGATAGAGATCTGAGTAGCTAAGATGATAGGATTATAATTATTTTTTTTAATTAAACTTTCAAATTATGTACATATCTTGTAATTATTTCTACCAAAATTTGAAGGATGCCTCTAAAAAGGGTGATGAAATCAGAAAGGAAGGAAATGTCAAGGATTTGGACAAAGTTCAATCTTCTTTTAGTCTATAGAATGAGATAGGGAAGGTTAAATATCTATTCATTTTGTTGAATTATTGAATAATATGAAGTACAAAGAACATATTATCAAGATGATAAATAGCTCACCAGTTGATCAAACTGTGGATATTAATAATCAAGATTCTCTGAATATCCAATATGATTCACCTATATTCTTATTTGGTTCACATGCTACTGAGATAAATGAATATGTGCCCCCCTTTTATGTGAGCTTTAATATCCATGATATGGTTCTACATAATTCAATGCTTGATTTGGGGGCTTCACACAATTTGATGTGCAAGATTGTTATGGATAATATAGGGATGGATATCACTAGACACTAAAAGGACTTGTCGTCATTTGATTCTAGAAAAGTACAGTGTCTAGGGTTGATTAAAGATTTGGTTGTGAACTTGACTCAAATCCCAACAACGAGTATATTAATGGATGTCATGATAGCTGATATATCACCAAGGTTTGGAATGCTACCTTCTCGTGATTGGGTAGCTAAATTAGGTGGTACTCTGCAAATGGACATGGCATATGCCTTCATCCCTATTTTTGGAGAAACAAGGAGACTATACAAGGTAGTTCAAATGAAATATGTGGTAAGAAGTAAGGAAAAACCAAAAAATCATCCAATTTGTGTTGTAGACACTGATTTGGGGTCAGAAATTTTATTTAATGATTTGAATTTGGAGGAAGAAAATCAGCAGCAAGTGGAAGAGAAAATTCAGACAAAAAATGAGCAAGTGGTTCACATAGATGAGACATGGAGCATGTGTTTTGATGGGTATATTTTAAAAGAGGGATCAGGAGCTGGTATATGGATCAATTCACCAAATGGACATATCCAAGTGTATTATTTAAATTTATATTTTGAGTTTTCTAATAATGAAGATGAATATGAGGGTTTATTCATTGGTTTGAACATACTCAGAAAGCAAAGAGCTAAAAGGATTCATATTTTTGGAGAATCGGAGCTCATTATAAATCAGGTTAAAGGTTTATATCAGAAAAATCATCCAAGGATGAGAGCTTATAGAAATGAGCTTTGGGATTTATTTGAAAATTTCTTTGTTGAGCCCAAGATTTCAGTAGTTTGTAAACAGGAAAATTTCATTGCTGATTCACTATCTAGTACAACAAGTATGTTCTAAAATTATATTTACCCAAATAAGAAATATCAAGTAGAGGTGTGATACATACCTTCCATTCCAAATAAAGATATTTTTGGAAATTACTAGTGAGTTTGCACACAATCCTATTGATGAAGACAGAGGTTCAAAAATTCAAGTTGATGCAGATGACTTTGTAAATGTTATAGGAGATCAAAAAATAATCCAACTAAGTAATAATTTCTTTCGTAGTGGGTTAGTTCCTCTGGAGAATTTATTTGACAACAATGATGTGCCTATCAAACCAAAAATGAAGCCTAACAATAATGAATTACATGAATGCAATTTAGGTATAGAAAAGGAACCAAAGTTGTCAAAATTTCAAATTATTTAAATGAGGAGTAGAAGGAGAAATATGTTTCTTTATTGAAATAATTTTCTTATGTCTTTTCATGGAAGTATGAAGATCTAAGAGTTTATGACATAAGTATAATTCAACATACTATACCCTTAAAGGAGAATGAAAATCCTTTCAAGCATAAACTGAGGAGAATAAATCCTAAAATGTTGCCATTAATAGAGAAGGAGGTGAAAAAGTTGTTGGATGCTAAGATTATAATTTCCTTGGGGTTTTCAAAAATGGATGTTAATATTGTACCAGTAAGGAAAAAGAATGGGGAGATTCGACTATGTGTGGATTTTAGAAATCTAAACAAATTATTATTGAATGATAACTACCCATTGCCTAAGATGGAGCACATTTTGCAAAGTGTTATTGGATCAGAAAGGATTTCAATGCTAGATGATTTCTCAGGGTACAATCAGATATTGGTGCATCCTAATGACCAAGAAAATATAGCCTTTACTACACCATGGGGAACATTCATGTATTCCAAAATGTTGCTTGGATTAATGAATGCAGGAGCTACAGTCTAGAGGGAAATGGACATAGCCTTTGCAGGAGAGAAGAACAAATTTGTGGTGGCCTATTTGGATGACATCATAGTATATTTAGTATCTGATTAAGAGCATTTAAAACAACTCCAGCAAGTATTTTTGCAATGCCGAATATTTTGTATTTCATTGAACCCCAAGAAATCACATTTTTCTATGAAAGAGGGTAAGATTTTTGGACATATAGCATCTACGGATGGAATCAAAATTGATCCAAAAACAGCTAAAGAAATACAAAAATTTGAGTTACCCATAAGTAAAAAGGAGATCCAATCATTCTTAGGTAGAGTAAATTTTTTGGGTATGTTAATTCCAAACTTTGTTCAAATCTTAACGATAACTAACAACATGTTGAAGAAGAACAGTGAAGTCAAGTGGACACTTATAGCCAAGAAGTATTTTGAATAAATAAAATCACCAATAACTAAATCTCTTTTTCATATCAGCCTAGAATTCTCAAAGGATCTCCTAGTATTTCATTTGCTTCAGAATATATTATCTCGGGTTTCTTATTGCAAAAATATCAAGAAAATCAAGAGCAGCCCATCTCATCTTTTAGCAGAAATTTGAGAGATGTTGAGCTAAAATATAGTATTATGGAAAAACATACCATTGTGTTGGTGAAAGAGATAAAGTATTTTAGAGTTTATTTTCTCCACTTTCATGTGACAATATTTGTTCCTAATGTTGTTATAAAAGACATCCTAAGTCAGCCTGAGAGTGATGGTTGGAGAGGTAACTAGATTGCAAGATTATTGGAGTATGACGTAGAGATTAAACCAAAAAAGTTAATCAAAGTTCAGGTCTAGCTAAATTGATGACTGAAACAAATTGTGACACTTTGGGCATAAAGTTTTTCTCAATTTTTTCCAATGATTCAAAAGAAAGTTTGGTTCTTGAAGTATCTAATGCACTTAGAAATTCTCCATGGTATAGTGATGTAATCTATGTTTTGAAAAATTTATATGCCCCACCACGGAAGTATAGAACCAGAGCATCGAATTCGAAGCTGAAAATTCTCAAATTATGTTGCATTGATGGTTACTTGTTTTGGAAATATCTATCAGGGATCCTTTTTAATTTTCTCATTGAATCTAAAGCAAAATAGGTGGTAAAAGAATGTCATCAAGGATTGTGTGGAGGGAATCATTACCGAAAATCCATAGCTAATAAAATCCTTAGGTCAGGCTATTATTTTCCAACTCTTTTTACAGATGTACACAAAGAGGTAGCAGCCTATTTTAAGTTCCAATTTTTTTAAGTAAAAACAATTTTTTTTTCATTACCTCTAAAACCAATCTAAGTTGAAACCCCATTTCAGCAATGGGGACTGGACTTTATTGGAGAAATTAATCTACATTCTTCAAGACAACATAAATGGATATTAACTACCATAGACTACTTTACCAAATGGATTGAAGCTATAGCTACAACTTTCCAACTAAGGGTGAGAGGTGGTTTAAAAAACAGAGGTTACAGAATATAGACTTGATTTTTTTCCTAAAGGAGGACTATCAGAATAAAGATTGGAATGTAGGGGTCCTCCAAAATATGTTAAATCCCGAATGGTCTATAGCCCTTAGAAATGTACAACTCTTCTTCATATGTGAATGTGGGTATTATAAAGCCTACTTGTATCATATGAAGTTTCTTTGTCATTTGGAAGGTTTTAGCAAGATGAAT